>OX328103.1:47330533-49730533 GCA_946811185.2 Hippopus hippopus | reverse complement strand
CGGACATAAATACAAAGCAGCTGCAAACGACAAATTTACCACGGCTTTGCTCTAATGGTAAATGTGGTCTAAGAAAGCATTACAGGAAAGGGAGATTGTTTGTTGCCGGCTTTTCCTAATTCTCACACAATGGTCTCAAAAGTCCATTTCATCAGTGTCGTTAAAACACGGGATCGTTTGGTAAAGGTTAGCCTGGCCAGTGGGTTCAGTCTGACCATTTTTTCCTTTTTTATATTCTGACATTACTTTGTCAAAAATGAGCGTCATTTTTGACAAAAAAATGTCCGAATATAAAAAAAGGGGGATTATCGAGCTATAACCCAAGCTAGGTAAAGGGTACGGTATTAAAACCAAATTTGTCACACTTAATAGTAATATGGCTGATCAAAAGAGTTGCTTTTGAAAAAGTTAATTGACCATTCGATCAATACTGCAGCAAATCTAAAATTTGCCAAGTGCAAGAAAAACGTATACAGTAGTTACTGCAACTAAAAACTTTAATTGTTCGTGCTTATTTACCATCTTCTTTTCTTTTCCCTCATGGTATGGTATTTGATGATTAGATCTAACTCTTTTCAAAACGACAGAATTTTGGACTAAACCAACTGAAAGCATTTGTAGGCCTACATACATGACCAACTACATTTGCTCAAATGATGATTTTTTGTCTTTGATATGGTAGAAACAATGTGAGAAAAAGGAGCAAAGGCTGTTTATCAGTATATTCTCATTGTCCAACAATGTTTTCAAAAGCCTTCTCTTTCATAGTTATTAAAACTGGGGATCGTGAGGGTAAGGGTCAGTACATGTAATTATGCCCCCCTTCAACGAAGTGGGGGTATATTGCTTTGCTAATGTCTGTTGGTCGGTTGGTCGGTAGACCTTACCATGTCCGGATGATAACTAGACACAGAATTGACCTAGGTTTGTCAAATTTGGCACAGACATGCATCTCAGAGTGTAGATGATCCCTATTGATTTTGAGGTCAGTCGGTCAAAGGTCAAGGTCACAGTGACTGTCAACATGTTGATATATAGACCAAATGTTGTCCGGATGATAACTAGACACAGAATTGACCTAGGTTCGTCAAATTTGGCACAGACATGCGTCTTAGAGTGTAGATGATCCCTATTGATTTTGAGATTAATCCATCAAAGGTCAAGGTCACAGTGGCCTTCAACTTAATGATATATAGACCAAACCTTGTCCAGATGATAACTAGACACAGAATTGACCTAGGTCCTTCAAATTCTGTACAGATATTCATCTTGGAGTGTAAATGATCCCTATCGATTTTAAGGTTAATCCGTGAAAGGTCAAGGTCACAGTGACCACCAGATGATTCAGGGCCCGCGCTGCCGTTCGCCACTTGAGCCATTTGCTCAAAAAAAATTAAAGTGTCTCAAAAATCATCATATGTGGCTCAACTTGTGGCTCCAACATTTTATTCGCGTATTATCGGGGACGTAGTAAGCATCGAAGTCAACTGGGAAAAAGTGGAAGTCGAACGCGCGTGCCAAAAAGAAAATCGATAACCCAGTCTGTGTATCGGCGACTGTTTACAATCTTGTATGTATACACACGGCGGTGTGTATAATTATGCGAACTGTTGACAGATTATCACGTTTAACAATTGAAGTGGGCTATAAATCAAAAAGATGACATCAATATTTCCCTATCAATTCTTTTGATATCAGTTTATGAACTGTGCCACTTTCTGTATCAATGTGGCAGATATCTTGTTAAATTTAACAGACATCTTGTTAAATTTCATGTTGGCATCTACTTTTGTACCATGCTCTCATTGATCTGATTGTAATTTACCTTTTTCTGACATAAACATGTCTGGTCAATTTGTAAACAAACTCTCATTACTTCAGTTGACTGCATATACATGATCAGCAATTAAATTGCAGACTCAGCCAGAACCGACGGGAACAGAAAGGAACAAAGTCATTACCTGAGAAAATCTTTAAACTTGTCCAAATTGAAAGCTCTTGCAGATGACTGTGCTAATTGATAGTATTTGTCTCGGAAGTGGTAGAACACAATTGTGGAAAAAGAGAAAGTGCTAGTTACCATCAGTTGCAGCTCAGCTGTTTTTGAAGAAAACATTACGATATTGTCATAGCCCGTTTGTCCTCTGCATTATCACTGCCATTCAAAAATTTCTGACATTTTATAATAGCCCTGTTTGACATTACTAAAGATATTTACTTCAAACTCGAGGTAGTCATCAACTATCAAAAGGGGAACCCATTCAACAGGGTCAGGTAACCAAAATATTTTTGCCTCTGTTTTTGACTTAAATTTTCACTGAAAATCAATCAGCTGCAGCCAAGCGTTGGTACCTGCATATGATGCTCTTGTTTTTTTAGCTCACCTGAGCATGAAGTGCTCAGGATGAGCTATTGTGATCACTCACTGTCCGTCGGCGTCCGTCGTCCGTCCGTTCACATTTCTTTGTTTACACTCTAGCATCTACAAATATTAACCAATCAGCACCAAACTTGGTCAAAATATATATGACCATAAGATCTCGGATGAGTTCGAGTATGGGTCTAATCGGACCAGAACAACTAGAGTTGTTTGCCCTTGAATTAGAAAAACTGCTATATTTGACTTTGTTTACACTGTAGCATCTACAATTTGTAACCAATCAGCACCAAACTTGGTCAAAATATATATGACCATAAGATCTCTGATGAGTATGATTATGGGTCTAATCGGACCAGTACAACTAGAGTTATTTGCCCTTGAATTAGAAGAATTGCTATATTTAAATTTGTTTACACTGTAGCATCTACAATTTTTAACCAATCAGCACCAAACTTGGTCAAAATATATATGACCATAAGATTTCAGATGAGTTCGATTATGGGTCTAATCGGACGAGAACAACTGGAGTTGTTTGCCCTTGAATTAGAAAAATTGCTATATTTGACTTTGTTTACACTGTAGCATCTACAATTATTAACCAATCAGCACCAAACTTGGTCAAAATATATATGAGAATGACCATAAGATCTCAGATGAGTTCGATTATGGGTCTAATCAGACGAGAACAACTGGAGTTGTTTGCCCTTGAATTAGAAAAATTGCTATATTTGACTTTGTTTACACTCTAGCATCTACAATTTTTAACCAATCAGCATCAGACTTGGTCAAAATACGTATGACCATAAGATCTTAGATGAGTTTGATTATGGCTCTAATTGGACCAGAACGACTGGAGTTATTTGCCCTTGAATTAGAAAGTTCTTTAGAATAGTTCTTTGTCCGGAGCATAACTTTGTCATCTCCAGTCCGATTGACTTGAAACTTGGCATTTGTGTTTGTTGCAATAATACGGAGTGCAGTGTAAAAGAACCATAACTCTACCTCGTACTGTCTATGAGTTACTTCCCTTTGATCATCATTTTTACAGCATTTTCTGCTTGTCCGGAATATAACTTTGTCATCTCTAGCCTGAACATCTTCAAATTTGGTATGCACGATTGTTGAAAAATTACGGAGTGCAGTGCACAAGAACCATAACTCTTCCTAGCACAAATTTTGAGATATTCCCCCTTTGACCTTCATTTTTTACAGCACTTCTTGCTTGTCCAGAGCAAAACTTTGTCATCTTAAGTAGGAATGACTTGAAATATGGTATGCTTATTTGTTGCAATATTTGGAAGTGCAGTGCACAAGAACTGTAACTCTACCTCGTGCTGTCTTTGAGTTATTTCCCTTTGATCGTCATTTTTACAGCATTTAGTGCTTGTCCGGAATATAACTTTGTCATCTCAAGTCAGAACGACTTCAAACTTGGCATATGCATGTTTGTTGCAATATTACCGAGTACAGTGCGCAAGAACAATAACGGATTTTGAGTAATTCCACTTTGATCTTCATTTTTACAGTATTTCTTGCTTGTCCAGAACAGAACTTTGAAGTCTCAAGTCAAATTGACTTGAGACTCTGTAAACATATTTGTTGCATTACCTGCCCTTTGCGATTATTATACCTCCTTGACAACTGGCGGTGGGACAGGCATATCTTGCGACAATTTGCCGCTCTTGTTTCATTATCATTTGGCCTCTAACCTCGATATTTGGTATTTATCTTCATTGTAGACCTTTACTGCTTAGTACTCAGGTGAGCAATATAGGACCATTATGGTCCTCTTGTTTTCCAATATCATTTGAAAGCTTTTACCATGAGGGTTGTAAACAGTGTTTTACGTTGCTTTCAATGTTGATGTTTAGCTTAGGGAGAAATTCTTGGATATTGTCTTAGAAAAATGTCCCATCATGTTGCTCACTTGTGGGGCATTGTCCCTGTCAAAATTATTTGAAAATTAGTCTTGAGTGCAGTTGTCTCACATATTTTAAAAATGTCTCTTCTTTCTAAAAGCCTATGTGACAGTTGTTCCTTCTGTTAATAATACTGCAGAATACTGAAACGTTGTTTCACATTACAGATAAAACTCACTCCAAGGCTTTGTAAGTGTCTTACACAGGGACATTCAAGAAAAAAACCTGTGTCTTAAATGATGATTGAACCAGGACCTCCAGAGTACAAATCCCATGCCTTTGCCACGGAGCCAAGTATGACAAGGTGGTATAAACGTTAGATCGGTTGGTAAAGAGTTAATCTACAAACACACCTTATCATGCTCCCAGCCCTTGTAACACATTGTGAGAAAAGTATTGATTTCTGATCGAAACAATTTCTCAATTTTCCACACTTTTCTTTCTTGTTGAAAATTTTTTATTTTAGTTTCATAGAACATTTTATCCCTTGACATGGGAATATTTACCTGTGGTTCATGAATTTAACACCTTCATCACTGAGCCATGTGAAACCCCTTGGTATAGCTAAACACATTTGTCACGTACAGTAAGTTGAGTAATGAGTTAACTCTTTACTACACAAAAAATGTAGACCTGACCAAAATACATTGAAATGTGGCTTAAATGATGGAATGTGTACTTGACATTGTCAATGACAAGGTAGAAAACATTGTGGGAAAAGGAGAAAATGCTGGTTTCCAGCATTTTCTACTTTTCACACAATGTTTTCAGGGTCGTTAAAACTCTGGATTGTGTGATAATGGTGATATATGCTGATATCCGTTCATGTTTTACAGGTACATCTGTCCTTGTTTATCTTGCTGACAGTGAAAAAAGTTTTAAGCAGCTGTTGTTGGTAAATGTATCTAATGTAGCATCAGGCTCAAAGATTAGCAGTGTTGTTCCAGCCGATCTAGATGGGGACCTACAGATGGATATTCTTGTAGCATCAGAAAATGTTTCATCTCAAGAAAAGATGGTTTCATTGACCGTGTATTGGGGTAGAGGGAGTTCTGTTGAACAAGGTGAGTGGTTCTCTTGCAAGCAGAGATGTAGCTGATTAGAGATAGCCTTGTTCTTTAACCCTTTACCAAACAATCCCTGGTTTTCACAACCCTGAGAAAGAAGCCTTCTGAAAACATTGTGGGAAAAGGAGAAAATGCTGGTAACCAGCATTTTCTCCTTTTCCCACAATGTTTTCTACCCTTCCCAATTTCAATTTTTGAGTCACATTGATTTTGTCGTCTGCAAATGCTTCCAATTTGGACTTGTCTAAAATTATGTTGTTTGGTAAAGAGTTAAAAAAATTATTTTCTTACTTGGAACCTGTGCTATGGGCACATGATGGAATTCTCTTGGTTGGAGTTTTCTCTAAACAGTTTCCACATCAAAAAGTTTAATAATAATTTTGATAAAACTTGTGAACTCAATTTATGGTTCATTTCATTTATAAAATACAAAGTTCTCAGGAAAAATTTTACTCATTGTTGATCTGATATGCAATATTTGTATCAGTAGTTTTATTCTGTTCTGAAGAAAAGGAATCCTCCATGGCTCAGTGGTTTTGGCAATGGATTTTCAATTCAGAAGTTTCTAGTTTTTCCTGAGTTTTTGCTTGGCATTGATGAAATACTGGGTCCATATTCACCAAACATTCTTAAGAACCGTCTTAGTCTTATTCCCCAACATTTTCTAAATTTGAAAGTAACACAACCTCTGATTGGCTAAATCAAATGGTTAAGCCAATCAGAGGTTGCGTTAATTTCAAATTTAGAAAATTTGAGAATAAGAATTGAAACTGTTTTTTTTTCAAGAACGGTTGGTGAATACAGATTTGGGAAACAGATGATAAAACAATGAGCTGTTTGTGATGTAAATTGAATTTAAAGCAGTAGAAAATCCCTCTTCAACAAATCTTATACAAAAACAAAAGTTTTCCGGTTTTATCATTGTTTCAAACATTTAATCAATTTCAAGATTACTTAGTGTTTGTTAGAATCAATAAAGTATCATAAGAAATATGCAAGAACATATTTAGTCAAAAAGGAGAAAACTTTGACTGAATGTGACTAAGAACCTGTCTAGGATTCACAAGACTAGTGTAACATATCACATTTTGATATTGACAAGATTTTTTTTTTTTCTTTCAGATGTACCTTTACATCTCCCAGACATGGTTGATCAACCATTACTACTAGAGTTAGTATGCTATAATAAAACCCTACATATCTACTAGTCAATAATATTTCAGTTCTGAAGGTTGTGTTGAAAGCATTTTAGATATCAAATTTAAAATGGCTCAAGTAAATTGATACAGCTTATACGTAAATGAAAAAGTGCTGGTAACCAGCATTTATTCCTTTTTACCATAGCCTTTTTCCTTGGAGGTTATGGTTATGTGGGAAAGCAGCCAGTTGCTTTGAAAGAATATTGTACAGAGTACTGGTAAGAAACTCCAGGAAAGCATGGAACTGTTTAAGCAGGTTTTTCTCCTTTTTCTAAACTATTTTCTATCAGTGCAATGACTAATCCCAACACTTGGGCCACATATGGCTTGCAACACGCGAAAAGGGGCATTCAGACATTGGAGTAAAGTGTCGTTTCAGATCAGCCTGCGCAGTCCGTGTAGGCTAATCCGAAACAGCACTCTCCGTTTTCATGTGATTTTCTGTTTTGCGCAAGTCTACTGAGGAACAAAATCTGATGTAGACATAAAGTGCCGTCTCAGATTAGCCTGTGCGGACTGCGCAGGCAGATCCAAGACGACACTTAACGCAAATGTCCGAATGCCCTTTTTCGCGTGTTGCAAGCCATATGATTGGTTGTCTGTAAATGCTTCCTGTATGGACCAGTCTAAAATTTTGTCCTGTGGTGAAGAGTAATGGCAGTTTGTTGCTGAACTCTTTACTATAAAACAAAATTATAGACTTGTCCAAATTCAAAGCATTTGCAGACAAGTAATTCAGTGTAGCTAAACATATGATTTCTTTGATGATTAATCGGTAGAAAGCATTGTGGGAAAAAGAGAAAATGCTGGTTACCAGCATTTTCTCCTTTTCCCACAATGTGTTCAGAAGCCTTCTTTTTCAGGGTTGTTAAAACCGTTATTGTTTGAAAAAAGTAAACAGAGATTTCCACTAAGCCAGGTTTGAATGAACGATTATTATGCCAATAATCATTTAAGATTTTTCCCTGTGACAGTTTGCGGTTTCTAAAGATCTCTTAAAATTTAGGATAGAAAGTTCAAACATCATTGTTTTGGTAATACTTTCAGTGTGAATGCAGATATGATACCAGACTTGCTTGGAGAAAAAGCTCCTGGAGAAAGATATTATTTCATCTTTGAGTGAGTTTTGTTTGTAAATATATATATATAGTGCCTTGTTGTGACCTATTTTATTACGTGGTAATAAGAGGGACCTGTTATATGGGATAGAATTCGCTGTAAATTTCCAGCATATCCACATATAAAGCATAATTGTGGCTTAACTTAACTTTTCCAGTTATCAACTGAGATGTCTAGGTAAATATCAGACCAGAAACCCCTTTAAAAATGACTAATAGTTCTCCAAGTAAGTGTTTGCAACAGTAAATTTTACCACAGGTATTTTTAAATAATCTCACATGAGAAGACTCTTTGAAAGTAAATGAATAAATAACAAATGACTACATCTGGAGTTTAATCTTTTGCCACACGCCAAAATTTTAGACTCTTACATGTTGAAGGAATTTACGGATGAGAATGCAAATGTTTTTCAAATGATGGTATTTATCCTTGAATAGATAGAAAACATTTTCAGAAAAGGCTAAAATGCAGGATATCAGAACTTTGTTCTTTTCCCACAGTGTTTTCAAAAGGCTTCTATCTCGGGGTCATTAAAACTTGGGAATGTGTGGTGAAGTGTTAATCATAACGATTCCTCAGACATTTTTTGATACAGCATCCTGAAGGGAAAATAAATACTTTTCTAATGCCACATGTAGCAAATGCACACTATCAGAATGGAGAAGTTGGGAGTCTCCAGCTCCATATACACACTCTGCGTATGGAAATGAGAGAGTATGGCAGCTTGCTGTCAACTAAAGCAGTTTATTTGTTTATTTGTGGTTTTCCATCACAACCTTCGAATAGTTTGGCTTTATTTAGTTAAATCTTTGCAACATTCCAATACCACACAATAATTGAATCAGGAATGGCCTGTTTAAGGAAGCTAAAGTCCTATCCTATTATGCAGACTATTGCCTTATTGATGATAAAACCAGGCCATTGCCCCACAAGTAAAACATAATAACTTTAGGCTGTGGGTGCAACAAAATTTGTGACAGAACTACAACAAACCCTCACCCAAATGGTACCACTAGGCATATTCTGTCTCATTTGGTCAGTTCAAAATTTATATTTGCTGTCTGCTGTGCTCTTATCCCAGTCCAATGTTGTATAGATTCACCTAAGTTCTGTTTGTTTGAGTCTGTCTCAAGAAGTTAAACCTCTAAAGAAGTAAAGCTAACTCTCTAAAGAGTTGAAATGTTTATAATGACACATGGTATATCTATTGTTATTGTGAAAGGTAAAAGTAAGGAATGTTTTGTTGCTTAGTTGAAAAGGCAGAGGATTTGTAATAAAGGGGGATTTGGTCTTTGTTCTCAGGCCAGGGCTTGTTGTGTTGGATTATCCTTGTACAAGGTAGTGCAGATCTCTAGTCTTGAGCATAACTGAGTAAGCTGTGATTTAACCCATTACTACTCAATCCCGGGTTTTATCATCTAAGGGAAATTAGACTTATGAAAACATTGAGGGAAAAGTAGAAAATGCTGGTAACCAGCATTTTCTCCTTTTCCCACAATGTTTTGTAACCTTTCCGAAATTTTCACAAATCCCAAGCACTTTAGGCACATAAAATTTGTCTTCTGCAAATGCTTTCAGTTTGGACCAGTCTGAAATTTTGTCGTTTGGTAAAGAGCTAACCAAAATACAATATAATGTAGACTTTGAGCTTCATTCAAACAAAGTTTTGTAAAGTTTGTCTTATATTTCTATTTTTACAGCAAAAATAGAAAGTTTATGGAACAGAAATTTCATGGAGGAAATGAGAAGGGAATGCATCCACTCATAAGAAAACCGCAGTCAAGTGCCTTTATAGATCTTAACAATGATTTAACTGCAGGTGAAAAGACTTTTAAGCTTATTTAAGGTCTACAACCCCTAACGCTTCTAGTGCAACATGGAATAAAATTTCTTGTTAGTTGATAAATAAGGATTTATACTGATATAATACTTTTGCACATTTTTAACAGACCAGAAATTCCTTTGATGTCTATCTTGAAATTATTTGTTGATACTTTTGTTAGCTTCTCGTATTAAAAGGCAGAAGCTGCCGAGATTGGCCAAATAGCCTTTACGAAAGCATCGACATTACATGATATTTACAGATGAGTTGGTGAGTCCAAGGCCCCTAACTCTTATGTTAAAAGACGGAAGCTGTCGAGATTGGCCAAATAGTTTTTACGAAAACATCGATGTTTACCGATGAGTTATGGGTTGTAATCCATAATGGCTTCTGTCCTCACAACTCCTACAATTATTATGAGATTTTCACCATACCTTCACTATAGGATTTTGTTACAAAATTATGTCTGTCATGTTTCAATAGTTGGGATATGGATAGACCCAGAATTCTTTCCTGTCATCATTATAAGTTGTAAAGGTGATAGAGGTTACAAATCTGCAGTCCATGATTGTAATGAAGAGATTAATTTATTTCATGCTGTCCGGTAGGTCATTGAGAAATAACGGTGAAATATATTATGGTTACGACCAGTGAAAAATACCGATTTTTATATTCTAACTCTTCAACTGAAGGCGGAAACAGTTGTTCCCGCGCACTAGTTACCTAGGTAAAATGCCCATGCCTCTCAACCAGATGGAAATATGACATAATTTACCCTATATTTCTCGCGCTTTAAGTAATGTTGTAATGCGTTGCTATGCAGAGGGGGTACGCCATGGAATAACCGAAAAGAACTACTGGATTTTGATGTAAGTCCCGCCCAAAAGGGTTAATAGCATGAAATAAATAGAATATTTGTTTTTTTTTCTGTGAAAGATCGAAATTTATTTCATCGAATGAATGAGTAGCGCAGCCACTAGTGAAAATATTACAGATGATGTTCACTCGATGAAATAGATTTCGATCTTTCAAAAAAAAAAATCTATTTATTTCATGCTTGTGAACATCATTGGTAATATTTTCACTCGTGGCTGTGCCACTCGTGAAAATATTACAGATGATGTTCACCCGATGAAATAATTTTCAAACTTTCACCAAAAAAAACCAAATATCCTCTATATTTCTATTGGCTTGATAGATCACTAGTGTGATGCCAGATGCATAATCCCTTACTTTCATGGCTTATTTATTTAGATTCCTGTTTCCTGTGCTTTAATTCATGGACATTTTTTTTTTTTAAATTCTATAGGGGGTCTCTTGTAAAATGGTTCAGCCAGAGCATCATTCATTATCAGATATTAATGTGAACTTTTGAAGTTTTATACGCTTGTTCATAAATGGCAGCCATACAGTGTCACACCACAATGTAGTCCCAGTAGATGTATTTTAATCAGGAGACAGCATTTTCTAATGTATTGATTTTCAGACAGGTAAAAATTTAAAGTTGAGACCTCTCTTCCTCCCAATATGCACCTCTTAGAAAACTAGTTTTTTTTTTTCTCTCTCTTAACTTACTCTAGTATAGATCTAGTTCTATCAGATTTTGTGAAGAAAAGCTTTTGTGCTGACCTTTGAATTGCAGGAAATGGCTTAAGTTGCTTTTGCAGACAATGTAAATCAAGAACAGACTACAGAATGTGCGGTCTGATCTTAGATCTACACTGTCCACTACTTTGATAGATATTCTGGCCAAAGTAACCTTGAAATAGTATTATCTTGGCTGTTTTTTCAGATTGAAAATGTTCCTTTAACTTGTTCCGCACACTAAGGGTTAATAGATTTCTCATGTTTTCATCCTTCACCATGTATTTTAGATTTATGTATAGTATCAGTGGTGAATGGCACATCTCTCCAACTAGAATACTGGCTGAATAAGGTAAGTTGAAAACACCTTTCTTCATGTTATTGATCGTTGAAGTGCGCAAAATAACTATTTTTAATCTTTATTTGTTGTTTGAAAAAATACAGACCCTTGGATTTTTGCAGTTTCAAAATTTTTTGGGTCAGAATGTCTTAACTCTATACCACACAATAAAAGTTAACAATTGTCCAACTTGAAAGCAAATTCGGATCACAAATCAAATATGGCTCAAATGATTTGATATTTCTTCAAAAGGATAGAAAATTTAATAGGAAATGGAAAAAATGCAGGTTACTGGCATTTTCTCCTTTTCCCACAATTATTTAAAAAAACTTCTTTCTTAGGGTTTTTAAAAACCAGGATTGTTAAAGGTTTAACCATGGCAAACATTTAGATTAAGGTTCTGCCAAATTAGCTAATTCTGTGAAGGTAATTGCCCTATTTTGGGGCAAAAATTGTATTATTTTGTGTAAAGTTTAGGGTCACATTCCTGTTGCTAATTGAAAGTAGCACTCTTTTCATTTAGAAAAGATTCAGTTGAAACTTTAGCCTGTCCCAAACATGATAAATTGATTGTAGTAATTATTTTGTGGTCTTCATTTATTGCTCATTTTTAGCTCACCTGAGCACAAAGTGCTCATGGTGAGCTTTTGTGATTGTGCTGTGTCTGGCGTAGGTCGTGCGTCATGCGGTGTGCGTCGTCCGTCGTCAACTTTTACCTTGTGTACGCTCTAGAGGCCACATTTTCAGTCCTATACTCAAGAAACTTGGTCAAAATATTTGTCTTGATAATATCTCAGACGAGTTTGAAAATGGGTGTTGGGTCATAAACTATGTCACTAGGTCAAATCTTAGAAAAACCTTGTGTACGCTCTATGGGCCACATTTTCAGTCCAATACTCTTGAAAGCTTGTCAGAATGTTTGTCTTGATGATATTTCTGATGACTTTGAAAATGGGTCATGTCGGGTCAAAAACTAAGTCACTAGGTCATATCTTAGAAAAACCTTGTGTACGCTCTAGAGGCCACATTTTCAGTCCAATACTCTTGAAAGTTTGTCAGAATGTTTGTCTTGATGATATTTCCGATGACTTTGAAAATGGGTCATGTCAGGTCAAAAACTAAGTCACTAGGTCATATCTTAGAAAAACCTTATGTACACTCTAGAGGCCATATTTTCAGTCCAATGCTCTTGAAAGTTGGTCAGAATGTTAGTCTTAATGATATCTCACATGAGTTTGAAAATGGGTCAGGTCGGGTAAAAAACTAGGTCACTAGTTCAGATCTTAGAAAAACCTCGTGTACACTCTAGAGGCCACATTTTCAGTCCATTGCTCTTTAAAGTTTGTCAGAATGTTTGTCTTGATGATATTTAGGCTGAGTTTGAAAATGGGTCATGTCAGGTAAAAAACTAGGTCACTGGGTCAATCTTAGAAAAACCTTGTGTATGCACTGAAGTTTACATTTTCAGTCCAATGCTCTTGAAAGTTGGTCAGAATGTTAGTCTTGATGATATCTCACATGAGTTTGAAAATGGGTCAGGTCGGGTAAAAAACTAGGTCACTAGGTCAAATCTTAGAAAAACCTCGTGTACACTCTAGAGGCCACATTTTCAGTCCATTGCTCTTTAAAGTATGTCAGAATGTTTGTCTTGATGATATTTAGGATGAGTTTGAAAATGGGTCATGTCAGGTCAAAAACTAGGTCACTGGGTCAATCTTAGAAAACCTTGTGTACGCACTGGAGTTTACATTTTCAGTCCAACGCTCTTGAAAGTTGGTCAGAATGTTTGTCTTGATGATATCTAGAATGAGTTTGAAAATGGATCACGTCATGTCAAAAACTAGGTCACTGGATCAAATCTTAGAAAAACCTTATGTACACTCTAGAGGCCACATTTTCAGTCCAATGCTCTTTAAAGTTTGTCAGAATGTTTGACTTGATGATATCTTGCATGAGTTTGAAAATTGGTCATGTGGGGTCAGAAACCAGGTCACCAGGTCTAATCTTTGTTAAACCTTGTGTACACTCTAAAGGCCACATTTTCTGTCCAATAATCTTGAAATTTGGTCAGAATGTTTGTTTTGATAATATCTTAGACTAGTATGAAAATGGGCCATGTTGGATAAAAAACTAGGTCACTAGGTCAAATCTCGGAAAAACCTTCTGTACATCCTACAGGCCACATTTTCTATCAAATACTCATGAAAGTTGGTCAGAATGTATGTCTGGATAGTTTCTACATGTTATGTAGGCCACTGAGACAAATTGTAGAAAAAGCTTGTGTGCACTCTAGAGGCCATACTTGTAAGTCCAATACTTATGAGTGTTTGTCAGAATGTTTGTATTAATATCTCAGAAGAGATTGGAAATGGGTCATGTTTGGTCAAAAAGCTCAGGTGAGCGACTTCAGGGCCATCATGGCCCTCTTGTTCATTATTGTAACACAGCTTTGGCATTGATGAGCAATCAGAGCAGTAGCTACATTTTTTTAGAAAAACATGTCCTTTTTTTGCATTTACTTGGAACCATTTCTTACATCTTTACCACATAGAAAAATATGTAGACTTGTCCAAATTGAAAGCATTTGCAGACGACAATTTAACCCTTTCCCAAACGACAAATTTTAGACTCTTCCAAACTGAGAGCATCTGCAGACAACAAATTCAGAACTGGTACAAATTAGCTTTAGGTCTCTGATAGGGTAGAAAACATTTTGGGAAAAGGAGAAAATGCTGTTTACAAGCATTTTCTCCTTTTCCCACAATGTTTTCAAAAGCCTTCTTTCCCAGGGTCGTTGAAACCAGGGATTGTTTGGTAAAGGGTTAAACGTGGCTCAAATGATGGTACCTGTCTTCGGTAGGGTAGAAAACATTGTGGGAAAAGGAGAAAATGCTGGTAAGCAGCTTTTCCCACAATGTTTTAAAAGGCTTCTTCCAAAGAGTTGTTCAAAGTCTGGATTGTGTAGTGAAGGGCTAACTCTTTACCTAACAAAAAATGATAGCCTTGTCCATATTGAGAGCAATTACAGACAACTTATCAAATTTGGCTTGATTGTTTGGATTGTTTTTGAAAGACTAAAACAATGAGTGAAAAGACTGAAAAATGCTGATTACCAGCATTTTGTCTTTCTTTCCATAATATTTTCAGTAGCAGTCTGGGGTTTTCCCTCAGCATTAAAAATTGGGGGTCATTATGACTCTTTAGTTGAGGGTCATTTCTTTGATTTTGGGGTCAAAATGAATAGGTCTCTTCGTCTTGAAGCACAGATTACTGTACAATACATTTCACTTTTAAACTCCATTCATGTAAAGTCTTTTAGGCTAGTTCTGACAGAGAGGTCGAATTCAATTTTTGACAGACAATACATTCCCTTCTGAATTGCGGCTTAATGTGCGTGATTAGCAGCTGTAGGAAGCAGAGAATAAAAAAGAATACTACAGTTTACATCGTCATGACATTTTTTTTTTGCGAATAGAACAGACTGGTAATGTGAACTTTTATTTACAAGAAGTCGGGGGAAATTGAGAAATAAAACATAGAGAACTCAATCAATACTTTGACTGGGCTCGTATTTACGACAACTGTCCCCCGGACATTACTGTAATAATGCGTAAACCAGTCTTATTCCATAAATAAATTACCGGAAAATCACTTTTATCTAAAATAAAGCCTATAGTTAAAACAAGAACAGTGTTCATCTGATACTGAAGTTAGATCAGACTTGGAATAGTGACAATTTATTCGATTTCCTAGATGGTTTAGATTTTGGAATGTTTTGTCACTGATGGCGCACTGTTATTTATTTTGGGGGTCATTTGAGTTAAAAAAGCGTCATTGATGCAGGATTTGTGTGTCATGGAAAACTGTGGCAGTCTTTCTCAGGGTTTACTACAGTAATATTGTTACATGTCCAAATAATGATGTTTTTATGTAATTATGGTACAATCTTTTGGAATATTGCCATTGAAATTCTTATTTTTTGTAGGAAGGTGTTCTTACACCGGACAGAAATGTTTCTGTAACATATGAAAGAGCACTAAAGGTTATTGGACAGTTTACTTTTGTTGATTTAGGTAAGTTTTCTGACAAGAATATTTTAGCGGCATTAGACTCACTTACAATAACAGAAAGTTTTTGACCAGCAGAAATTTGATCAAGTACTGAATTATTGAATGCTTTTGAGTGTAGAGGCTTTTGTCACGAATACATTTGAAAACATTCTGATAAGAGGTGAAATTTCTTATCTTGAACATATTTTGCAAAAATAATTTTTCCTGTTGAAAACATAGTTTAAAATTTTGAAAATGCTGGGAACCAGCATTTGCTCCCATTTCGCCATTGTTTTCTGCCCTTTCCAGAATAAATCAAATTATCTGAGCCATGTTTGAATTTTTGTCTGCTAAAGCATTAAAATCAAAGAAGTCTAACATTGATTTGTTTATCAGCCCTTTATTACATAATCCTAAGGTTACTTTGCTGAGGTAGAAGGCTTTGAAAAACATTGTGGGAAAAGGAGAAAATGCTAAAAAGCCTTTTCCCAAGATGTTGGTTTCTACCTTTTCCAAGACAAATTTTATGATATTAATCACACTCAAATTGTCTTCTGCAAATGCTTTGAATTTGGACAAGTGTAAGATTTTTGTGATTTAGTATAGAGGTAACTCTTTCGTTTTCAGCATTATTTTAGAAATATGTGTTATATCTCACCCTTCAAGTCATTATTTGCCCTGAAAAAACCTCAATAGATCGATTTATTGTCCTGTTTTTGATACGCTTGGTATATGTGGACATTAACTTCCAGTTATATGGTGTCCTAGTAAAAGTTCAGTCTTTAAAATTTCTTTTATGGTAATAGATCTAACATATATGTAGAGAGCACTTTAACCCTTTACCAAACAATCTCTGGTTTTAATGACCCTGGGAAGGAAGGTTGTTGCAAACATTGTTGGAAAAGGAGAAAATGCTGGTTACCAGCATTTTCTCCTATTCCTACAATGTTTTCTACCCTGTCACAAAACTCAACTTCATTTATTCCACTTCCAAAATTTGTCATCTGCAAATGCTTTCAATTTGGAATGGTCTAAAATTTGTCGTACGGGAAAGGGTTAAAGAGTGCTTGAGAAGAAATGGAGTTAAGGGTTAGTGTCCAGCTCTTGCATTGGTACATGACACAAAGAAACAAGGAAAGTTTTACTTTCTACTTGAAGAATGCTTGAAAATCTCATATTATAAAACGACGGACTTTTTATTTGCACAAGTGATCTTTTCCTTGTAAATTTATATACGTGTATAAAGAACTTTTTTTTTAAGGGAACTTTTGTTGCGTAAATACTGTTTCTTAAATATTTGTGTGTAATATTTTAATACTAGTCTCTTATAATTCTTCAGTAGAATGGTCGTATACTTTTTACAAGAATAATTCTTTCATGTATTTTTACTTTACTTTGTATACGAATGAGACTATAATAAGATAATATATATATATGTTATCTTACTTTCTGTTGTAGTAGCTACAGTTCCTATGTTTTTAACCTTTTACCACACAAACTGGAGGTTTAATGACACTATTAAGGAAAACTGTTGAAAGAATTTTTGAAAAGGAGAAAAGGCTGGTAACCAGCTGTCTTTTCAAGGACACCTATCAATTGGACCACATTTAGTTAGTCTTCCGTTAAAGCTTTCAATTTTTAACTTTTTACCGCACAACCCTGAAAAAAACAAAAGTTGAAAATATTGTAGGAAAAGGTGAAAATACTGGTTACCAGCATTTTTTTTCTTTTACTACAATGTTTTCTACCCTATGAAAGACAAATTTCATGTTCTGAATGATATTTTATTTGTCGTCTGCAAATGCTGTCAATTAGACAAGTCTAAAATGTTGCCGTTTGGTAAAGAATTAACCCTTTACCGCACAATGCCGACCTTTAACGACCCTGGGAAAGAAGCCTTTTGAAAACATTGTGCGAAAAGGAGAAAATGCTGGTAACCAGCATTTTCTCCTTTTCCCACAATGTTTTCTTCCCTACCAAAGAAAACTTGCACCATTTGAGCCACACTGAAATTGTCGTCTGCAAATGCTGTCAATTTGGGCAAAGCTAAAATTCTGTCGTATGGTAAAGGGTTAAATGTCTATAATTTTGTGGCTTGGGAAAGGGTTTACTATGCTTAGGTACATAAAATATCCTTACAATATATGAAATGCCAACTTTACCCAACTTAGCACTTATCTTGCTAAGTAAGTGAAATAAAACTTTTAAGTTGATAGTTAAAACCCAAACTTTGTTATTTCAAAGATAATCTTTTTTGGGAAAAAATGTCCTTATCAGACAGTGTAGATCAAAGATCAGACTGCACTTTCTGTGCAGTCTGATCTTGATCTACACTGTCTGCTAAAGGTCAGTGAGTCGCACTTAGCAGTCTAAAGGTTAAATTTTATTTACATTACTCAAAACTTGTAAACAAGGTCCATTTTTTTCTATCAGTTAACCTGAAATTAGGTAGAATTTTAACTTGAAATGGAAAAGAAAAGACCTTTTAAGAATTTTATTACAGATGGTGATTTAAATGTGGAGGTTTTGGTACCAGTCTGTGTAGATGACAGTTGCGAGGAAAGTTTCATTCTTCTTTATGATAATGTCAAGGTAACAACTTAGTCATGATTTCGTGACATTCTTCTTTAACTTTCCCTTTTGTTTCTTGGAATCGATGGATTCTCTGTGGTACAGCTGATAATTAATTCCAAGGCTTTTCTGCTTACATGTTGTGCCAAGCCCTGTAGCTCAGATGGTTATATACAGGGCTTTTAATCAGGATAGCTGATTCAGATCTGAGCTCAGCCAGTTTCTTTCAAAGAATGATGATGGCCATTACTACAGGATTCATTCCTGTCTGACTCCTCACCATTGTTATGACTATGTTTTAGAGGGAAAGCAGCCAGTGACATGGGAAGAATATGGTTCAAAAAACTGGTTAAAGAATTTCTAGGAAAGCATGGATAGGTGCACTTGCTGCCATGATATAAATGAATTAGTGTTGAGAACAGTGTTAAACACCATGCAAAGAAAGAAACAACCTTACATATTTGAGACACTGATGGGTGTAGGGTTAGTCTTTCACATTAAAGCTTCTGGTGTCTAACCCATTGATGAGTGGGTAGATCTTTTGAAATAAAAACACTGTGATGCAAGTACTCTATTGGTTTCACAATAGGTTTAAGGAAGTTGCTTTAAAATCAATAGCAAATAGATATGATTTACCTGCAAACTAATGATCCAGTGTTTTAACAACACTAAGGAAGAAGGCTGTTTAATATATTTTAGAAAAAAAAAGTTAGTAACTAGAATTTCTCCTATTCCAACAATGTTTTCTATTTCTTCCAAGACAGGAATCATGATTTAATCCTTTACCAAACAATCCGTCCTTTTCACCATAATTAATTTGTTGTCTTCAAATGCTTTCAATATGGATGATTCTAAACTTTTGTCATGTGGGAGAGTGTTAAGCTACATCTTAACTCTTTAACCAATGGACAAAATTTTAGACTAGTCCAAATTGAAAGCCTTTGCAGACAACAAATCAAATAGTGCTCATATGGTGAGATTTGTCTTTGATAGGAGAGAAAAAATTGTGGGAAAAGGAGAAAATGCTAGTAACCAGCATTTTCTCCTTTTCCCACGATGTTTTCAAAAGCCTTCTTGTTCAGAGTCTTCAAAACTCAGGATTGTGTGGTAAAGGGTTAAATGTTATCTCTAAATACTATCAAGTTCGAGATATCAGTGACTTTGTCTTCTAGTAAAGGGTGAATTTCTTTAATTCACCTGAGCACAACATGCTCAAGGGGAGCCACCTGAGCACAACGTGCTCAAGGGGAGCTCTTAGGATCACCCTGTGTCTGTTGTCCTTCGTGCGTCGTCAACAATTCTTTAAACATCATCTCCTCCTAAACAACTGGGCCAATGTCAACCAAACTTGGCAGAAATGTTCCGTGGGAGGTTCTCTTTGGAAATTGTTCACAGAATTTGATTCCATCTAAAACTCTGGTTGCCATGGCAACCAAATGGAATTTTCTAAGAAATTCTTTAAAAATCTTCTCCTCTGAAACTGCTGGTCAGATTTTGAAATAATTTCACAGAAACGTTCCTTGGGTGACCCTTTTCAAAACTTGTTCGCGAAATTTTGATCCGTCGAAAAACATGGCTGTGGTGGGGGTGGAGAGCGGGGGGGGAGGGCTCTTTGCACTCGTGGGGTGTCAACAATTCTTTAAACATCGTCTCCTCCTAAACCGCTGGGCCAATTTGGACCAAACTTGGCTGGAATGTTCCTTGGGAAGTCCTCTTTTAAAATTGTTCACAGAATTTGATTCCATCAAAAACTCTAGTTGTCATGGCAACCAAAAGGAATTTTCTAAGAAATTCTTTAAAAATCTTCTCCGACGAAACCGCTTTTCAGATTTTGAAATAATTTCACAGAAATGTTCCTTGGGTGACCCTTTTCAAAAATTGTTCGAGAAATTTTGATCCGTCGAAAAACATGGCCGTGGTGGGGGGGGGGGGGGGGGGCTCTTTGCACTCTATGGACTTAAAGAAATTCTTTGAAATTCTTCTTCTCTTAAACCATTCATCAGATTTTGAAATAATTTCACAGTATTTGCACTATACGGACATGAAGAAATTCTTAAAAATTCTTCTTCTATGAAACCACTGGTCAGATTTTGAAATAATTTCACAGAAATGATCCTTTGGTGCCAAATTATGCCCCTTTTTCGACTTAGAATTTTAACTTACTATCCAGCACCCAATAGCCAATCATTGGCAGCCGCATGCGGTGCTCTTGTTTTTTTTATTGAAGTTATTGAAGAAAAAGTTTTGGAATAACAAAAAAAAAATTGGCTATGGTCCTCTCAAAAATTCAGGTGAGCGATCCAGGACCATCTTGTTTGTGTTTTTGATAACTTGACCATTTGACCCATTTACATACTGCAGACCACTTGTGAAAACATTACTGCAGGAGGAAATATTTGCTCATATGAGCAATGTATATCTATGCCTCAGTATTTTCACATGTGTTCATGTACATCAAACCATAACTTAACTATTAATTATACAATCTCGAATTTGAACAGCCTTGCGAAAGCTGGCTTGAAAACATTGTGGAAAAAGGAGATAATGCTGGTACCCAGTATTTTTGCCCAGTCCAACAACGTTTTCTTCCTGCCAAAAAAACACATTTTGATTTTTCAGTTACATTTAATTTGATGTCTAGAAATGCTTTCAATTTCGACATGTCAAAAAATTTGGCATTTGGTAAAGAGTTCATTTTATTATTAATATTTTACAATGGATGTGAAGTCGTCTGCTTTAAATACTATGTTTCATGTGGTTACGAATTAACCAAGCCTCAGAGATGAGACTGATAATGAACTTCCAATGTTTAACCTGATGACATAATTTCAGACTCGTCCAAATTGAAAGCATTTGCAGACAACAAATTATGTGTTGCTAATTTGATAGAGTTTGTCTATCAAAGGGAAGAAAACATTGTGGGAAAAAGAGAAAATGCTGCTTTTTCCACAATGTATTCAAAACCCTTCTACCTCAGGTTGCTAAAGCACAGGATTGTTTAGTAAAGGGTTAACAGCCTCACGTCACTATGAGCACTCCTTGTAGTTAACTTATTTTTTCCAGACAAGAATTTATGGCAGACAGCAATGAAAATATCCTCTTAAAATTTGGATAATGTACATGAATTAGGGTTTTACCCTTTACCAAACATTCCTGAGTTTTATCGACCCTGAGGCAGAGGGCTTTTGAAAGGCCTCTTTCCACAATGTTTTCTACCGAACCAAAAACAAATTTAAGTTTTTGAGCCATATTCTGTAGTTCGCAAATGCTTACAATTTGGAAGAGGCTAAAATTTTGTCGATTGCTAAAGAGTTAATACAAGAATGCAGTTCAATTTCGACTTAGGAGAAATTGCTCACGAAGAGCAATTTCTCCTTTTGTCAAGATGTTTTTGGATTTGATCTGCTACAAAGTGAAAATAGGCATCTGAAGTTGACGAGTTGATCCCTGACTTCTTGTTTTACCCTTTACCACACAACTTAGACTTTTAACAACTCTAAGAAGGAGGCTTTTGAAAACATTGTCGAAAAAAGGAGAAAATGCTGGTTAAAAAAGGAGAAAATGCTGGTAACCAGCATTTTCTCCTTTTTCCAAAATATATTCTCCATTTTCAAATGCAAATCCCAACATTTGAGTCACCTTTATTTTGTTTGAAGTAAATGCTTTGGATTTTGACAAGCCTAAAATTTTGTTGTGTGGTAGAGAGTTAATACTTAAAATTATATTGTTTATCAAATCCTTTACCATATATGAACATGACATTATCCTGTCAGCTAAAGAATTGAGAAAAAAATCAGAACTATACATGAGGTTGCTCTTTCCGACACTGATCAACAACTTTGGAATGAAAGATTTTTTCTGTTTTTCTTTTTAATCAGATTCTTCTTTGTTCTTCTTTGAACAAAATTTTAGACCTGTCCAATCTGAAAGCATTAGCATTATGACAAATTGAATCTGCCTTGGATGTTGGTATATGTCTTTGGAAGGGTGGAAAATGTGGGAAAAGAAGAAAATACTGATTACTAGCTTTTTCACCTTTTTTCAAACAATGTTTTTTGAGACTTTTTCCTTCTGGGTTGTTATGGGTAAAACACAAGATTGTGCAGTAAAGAATTGAAGAAAGTACTTGAGTATTGTAATATTAGGCTGTTTTTGCTGAATATCTGAAAAAATAGTTGACAATGTAGATTAAACTGTGTGTTATATGCACTCTGATTTTGATCTTCACTGTCCACATAAACAATTGAGATTGTGTGAGTAGATATGTGAAAGATTAGTAAAGTGTCAGCTGTAACTCTTTACTGTGTGATGACATTGTGGACTTGTCCAAATTCAGAGCTCTTGCAGACTACAAATCAGATATGGTTCAAATGATGAAATTTGTTCCTGGAAGGGTAGAAAACCATACGGGTAAAGGAGAAAATGCTTGACCAGCGCTTCCTCCTTTTCCCTTAATGTTTTCAAATGCTTTTTATTGCAGGGTTGTTAAAACATAGTACTGTTTGGTGAAAGGTTAACAGTTAGAGACCCAAATGAATCAAATAAACATATTTATTCCGACAGTTTAAAAATGTTGCATTTTAGAGGCAGTTCTGAGAAGAGTATTTCTAATGTTCATATTAGACAGGTACTTTATTTGCAAGCTGGTCTTGATGTACATTCAAGTTAACATGTTCAAATACTTCTATTTGAAAAGGATTTTTTTTGAAGGTGCCTGTGGCAGGTCTATTTCAGTAGGTAACAAGATTAACACAAATGAAAACTAAACCTAACATGAAAAAAACTTCTGTTTTAGTGGATAAGGTTACCCATAAATTTTGAATACGGCGGAACCAGATTGAATTTTATACCTCCGACAGAAAGTGGGGCTCCAAATGATTTGATTCTGCCTATGACTTTACGGGTTGGAGACTTCAACTTGGATGGATACCCAGATCTCCTTGCTGTATTAGGAAATGTAACCAAGTAAGTGACTCTGAGATAGTAGTTAGGAATTTTAACATTTGTATTCCCATAATTGGGTTTAACCCTTTGCCATGCAATCATGAATTTTGACAACCCAGTGGAAGAAAGCTATGGAAAATATTGTGGGAAAGGGGGAAAATTCTGTTAACTGGCATTTTCTTCGTTTCCCACAATGTTTTTTGTCCTTTCAATATTTTGTTGTTTGAAGTTAAGTTGGCATGTAATTTTAATGAATCACAGGTTTTTTTTGCTCACTGTATAGTATTATACATCCCCTGCAATCTATTTTGGTTTATCTACAATTTTTTCAAAATCACCTTAATTTACAACCACTCGGTTCAGTACTGGCTAATCAGAATCTAGTTTAACCCTTTACCACACAATCCCAACTTTTAACGACCCCGTGAGAAAAAGGTTTTGAAAATGTTGAGGGAAAAGGAGAAAATGCTGGTTACCAATGTTTTCTACCTTTTCCGAAACCAATTTCAGTTTTTTAATCGCATCTATTTTGTCTTCTGCAAATACTTTTAATTTGGAACAGTCTGAAATTTTGTTGTATGGTAAAAAGAGTGTTACAGAGACTGAACATGAAAAGTTTGGAAATTTTTTCCTCCATATCTGTGTTATATAGAAAGCTTGCAGGAAAAATGACAAGTTTTTGTTTTGTATAAAAGTTCATTCAATAAGGCAGTTGGAAGTTGTATTTGGACGGTAATAGATATGTACTGCTTGGAGCTCTAGGAGGTGAAAGAGAGATCCTTTTTTGTTTACCCTTGACAAAACAAGAACATTTTAGACTTTTCCAAATTGAAAGTATTTGGAGATGACAAAGTAACTTTGCCTCAAAAAAAGATTTTGATTTTGGAAGAGTAGAAAACATAATGAAACAAGAGGGCCATGATGGCCCTGGATCGCTCACCTGAGTCAATAGGCGAATTTTCACTCCATGTGAATAATTCAATTTCTGACGATTTGTCAAGTCAATTGAACTAAAAATGTGGCCTCTAGCGTGTCCACAAGGAATTTTCTTAAGTTGACCTAGTGACCTACTTTATCACCAAAGGTGACCCAATTTTGAACTCATCAAAAATTTGTCAAGACAATCATTCTGAACAGTTTTCAAGTACATTGAGCAATAAATGTGGCCTCTAGAGTGCCCACAAGGTATTTCTTTAATTTGACCTGGTGACCTAGTTTATGACCCCAGGTGACCCAATTTCAAACTCATCCGATATTTCATCAAGACAAACATTCTGACCAATTTTGAAGTCAATTGAGCAAGAAATGTGGCCTCTAGAGTGTCCACAAGATATTTCTTTAATTTGACCTAGTGTCCTAGATTCTGACACCAGGTGACCCAATTTTGAACTGATCTTAGATTTTATCAAGACAAACATTGTGACCAACTTTCAAATCAATTGACCAATAAATGTGGCCTCTAGAGTGCCCACAAGGTATTTCTTTAATTTGACCTAGTGACCTAGATTATGACCCGAGGTGACCCAATTTCAAACTCATTCAATATTTTATCAAGACAAACATTCTGATGAATTTTCAAGTCAACTGAGCAAGAAATGTGGCCTCTAGAGTGCCCCAAATGTACTTCTTTAATTTGACCTAGTGACCTAGATTATGACCCCAGGTGACCCAATTTTGCACTCATCTTAAGATTTCATCAAGAGAAACATTCTGACCAATTTTCAAGTCAATTGAGCATGAAATGTGGCCTCCAGCATGCCCAAAGGTATTTCTTTAATTTGACCTAGTGACCTAGATTATAACACCAGGTGAGCCAATTCAAACTCATCTTAGATTTCATCAAGAGAAACATTCTTACCAATTTGTCAATTGAGCAAAAAGTGTGGCCTCTAGAGTGCCCACAAGGTATTTCTTAATTTGACCAAGTGACCTAGCTTATGACCCCATTTGACCCAAATTCAGACTCATGTGAGATTTTATCAAGACAAATACTCTGACCAATTTTCAGGTCAATTGAGCAAGAAATGTGGCCTCTAAAGTGCCCACAAGGTATTTGTTTAATTTGACCTAGTGACCTAGTTTATGATCCCAGGTGACCCAATTTCAAACTCATCCAATATTTTAGCAAGACGAATAGTCTGACTAAATTTCAGGTCATTTGAGCCATAAATGTGGCCTCTAGAGTGCCCACAAGGTATTTCTTTAATTTGACCTTGTGACCTAGTTTATGACCCCAGGTGACCCAATTTTGAAGTCACTGAACATGTTGTGGTCAGGTGGGCTAACAAACTTAGAACAGGATTACTATATAACAAATATCAAAGTTCTACGCCTCCCAGTTCCCATGTTCAAACTTGTGACTCCCGGGGTTGGGCCAGTTTTGACCCCAGGGCCATCATATGAACAAACTTGGTAGAGGCCCACTAGGAGATGCTACATACCAAATATCAAAGCTCTACGCCTTCCAGTTTCAGAGAAGAAGAATTTTAAAGTTTTCCTTCTTTGTTCCTATGTTCAAACTTGTGACCCCCGGGGTTGGGCCAGTTTTGACCCCAGGGCCATCATATGAACAAATTATGGTAGAGGTCCACTAGGAGATGCTACAGACCAAATATCAAAGCTCTACACTTTCAAGTTAAAGAGAAGAAGAATTTTTAAGGTTTCCTTCTTTGTTCCTATGTTTGAACATGTGACCCCCGGGGCGGGGCCAGTTTTGACCCCAGTGACATCCTATGAACAAACTTGGTAGAGGCCCACTAGGAGATGCTACATACCAAATATCAAAGCTCTGCGCCTTCTAGTTTCAAAGAAAAAGAATTTTAAAGTTTTCCTTCATTGTTCCTATGTTCAAACTTGTGACCCCTGAGGCAGGGCCAGTTTTGACCCCAGGGGCATCATATGAACAAACTTGGTAGAGGTCCACTAGGAGATGCTACATACCAAATATCAAAGCTCTACGCCTTCTAGTTTCAGAGAAGAAGAATTTTAAAATTTTCCTTCTTTGTTCCTATGTTCGAACTTGTGACCCCCGGGGCTGGGCTAGTTTTGACCCCAGGGGCATCATATGAACAAACTTGGTAGAGGTCCACTAGGAGATGCTACATACCAAATATCAAAGCTCTACGCCATCTAGTTTCAGAGGAGAAGATTTTCAAAGATTTTGCATTTTTTTTCTTTTTGTTGCCATGGCAACCAGAGTTTTGGGTGGAATTCAATTCTTTGAACAACTTTGGTAGAGCTTCACCCAAGGAACATCCCTGCCAAGTTTCATCAAGATTGGCCGAGTGGTTTAGGAGAAGATGTTTAAAGAAATTGTTGACGGACGCCGGACATAGGGCGATCACAATAGCTCACCTTGAGCACTTTGTGCTCAGGTGAGCTAAAAAGGAGAAAATGCATTTTCTCCTTTTTACACAATGTTTTCAAAAGTCTTATTCTTAACGGTCGTTTAAACTCAGGATTATGTGATAAAGGGTTAAGGGATGATGGGTGAGAACATGAAAATCTGAAGATAGCTTTGATGCTGGTTATCACCCTTACAAACTGTTGTCTACTGATAATTCTGGGAGAAGCTTGTTAATGCTCAACAAATAATCCCGTGGTATTACAGTTGAGAAGAAGAAAGCTTTTGATAACATGTTGTAGAGGAAAAACATTGTGGGTGATAGGCCTTTGTCAAAAAAAAAAATGTTGATACATGTTTGGTTTTTAGCTCACCTGAGCACAACGTGCTCCAGGTGAGCTATTGTGATCGCCCTATGTCCGTTGTCTGTCAACAATTTCTTTAAGCATCTTCTCCTAAACCACTAGGCCAATCTTGATGAAACTTGGCAGGGATGTTCCTTGGGTGAAGCTCTACCGTAGTTGTTCAAAGAATTGAATTCCACCCTTAACTCTGGTTGCCATGGCAACAAAAAGGAAAAAAATGCAAAATCTTTGAAAATCTTCTCCTCTGAAACTAGAAGGCTTAGAGCTTTTAGAGCCTTGATATTTGGTATGTAGCATCTCCTAGTGGACCTCTATCAAGTTTGTTTATATGATACCCCTGGGGCCAAAACTGGCCCAGCCCCGGGGATCACAAGTTCGAACATAGGAACAAAGAAGGATAACTTTAAAATTCTTCTTCTCTGAAACTGGAAGGCATAGAGCTTTGATATTTGGTATGTAGCATCTCCTAGTGGACCTCTACCAAGTTTGTTCAAATAAACCCACTGGGATCAGAACTGGCCCCGCCCCGGGGGTCACAAGTTCGAACATAGGAGCGAAGAAGGAAACTTTAAAATTCTTCTTCTCTGAAACTGGAAGGCGTAGAGCTTTGATATTTGGTATGTATTATCTCGTCATGGACCTCTACCAAATTTGTTCATATGATGCCCCTGGGGTCAAAACTAGCACCATCCTGGGGGTCACAAGTTCAAACATAGGAGCAAAGAAGGAAACTTTAAATTTCTTCTTCTCTGAAACTGGAAGGCGTAGAGCTCTGATATTTGGTATGTAGTATCTCCTCATAGACCTTTACCAAGTTTATTCATATGATGCCCCTGGGGTCAAAACTAGCCCAGCCCTGGGGGTCACAAGTTCAAACATAGGAACAAAGAGGGAAAACTTTAAAATTCTTCTTCTCTGAAACTGGAAGGCATAGAGCTTTGATATTTGGTATGTAGTATCTCCTAGTGGACCTCTACCAAGTTTGTTCAAATAAACCCGCTGGGGTCAAAACTGGCCCAGCCCTTGGGGTCACAAGTTTGAAAATAGGAGCAAAGAAGGAAACTTTAAAATTCTTCTTCTCTGAAAATGGAAGGCGTAGACCTTTGATATTTGGTATGTAGCATCTCCTAGTGGACCTCTACCAAGTTTGTTCATATGATGCCCCTGGGGTCAAAACTAACCCCACCCCAGGGGTCACAAGTTCGAACATAGGAACAAAAAAGGAAAACTTTAAAATTCTTCTTCTCTGAAACTGGAAGGCATAGAGCTTTGATATTTGGTATGTAGTATCTCCTTATGGACCTTTACCAAGTTTGTTCATAAGATGCCCCTGGGGTCAAAACTAGCCCAGCCCCGGGGGTCACAAGTTCAAACATAGGAACAAAGAAGGAAAACTTTAAAATTCTTCTTCTCTGAAACTGGAAGGCGTAGAGCTTTGATATTTGGTATGTAGTATCTCCTAATGGACCTCTACCAAGTTGTTCATATGATGCCCCTGGAAATAAAACTGGCCCCGCCTCGGGGGTCACAAGTTCAAACACAGGAACAAAGAAGGAAAACTTTAAAATTCTTCTCTGAAACTGGAAGGTGTAGAGCTTTGATATTTGGTATGTAGTATCTCCTAGTAGACTTCTACCAAGTCTGTTCAAATAAACCCGCTGGGGTGAAAACTGGCCCTGCCCCGGGGGTCACAATTTCGAAGATAGGAACAAAGAAAGAAAACTTTAAAATTCTTCTTCTTTAAAACTGGAAGGCGTAGAGCTTTGATGTTTGGTATGTATTATCTGCTTGTGGACCTGTACTAAGTTTGTTAGCCCACCGGAGCACAACATGTTTGATGAGTTTCGAAAATGGGTCACCTGTGGTCATAAACTAGGTCACTAGATCAAATTAAAGAAATACCTTGTGGGCACTCTAGAGGCCACATTTCTTGCTCATTTGACCTGAAATGTGGTCAGAATGTTTTTCTTGATGAAATCTGTGATGACTTTGAATTTGGGTCACTTTGGGTCTTAATCAAGGTCACTAGGTCAAATTAAAGAAATACCTTCTGGGCACTCTAGAGGCCATATTTTTCAACTCAATTGACTTGAAAATTGGTCAGAATGTTTGTCTCGATGAAATCTTGGATGAGTTTGAATTTGGGTCACCTGGGGTCATAAACTAGGTCACTAGGTCATGTTAAGGAAATATATTGTTGGCACTCTAGAGGCCACATTCGTTGCTCAATTGACTTTAAAGTTATTCAGAATGTTTGTCCTGATAAAATTTCACATGAGTCTGAACTTAGGTCACCTTGAGTCATAAACTAGGTCACAAGGTCAAATTAAAGAAATACTGTGTGGGCACTCTAGAGGCCACATTTATTGCTCAATTGGTTTGAACGTTGGTTGAAATGTTTGTCTTGATGAAATCTAGGATGAGTTTAGAATTGGGTCACCTGGAGTCATAATATAGGTCACAAGGTCAAATTAAAGAAATACCTTGCGGGCACTCTGGAGGCTACATTTCATGCTCACTTGACATGAAAATTGGTCAGAATGTTTGTTTTGATGGAATATCGAATGAGGTTGAAATTGACTTATAAACTAGGTCAGTAGGTCAAATTAAAGAAATTTATTTGGGCACTCTAGAGGCCACATCTATTGCTCAATTGTTCAGAATGTTTGTCTTGATAGACTTTATGATGAGTTCTAAATTGGGTCATGTGGGTTCATAAACTAGGTCACTTGGTCAAATTAAAGAAAAATCTTGTGAGCACTCTGGAGGCCACATTTATTACTCAACTGACTTGAAAATTGCTGAGAATGTTTGTTTTGATAAAATCTAGGATGAGTTCCAAATTGAGTTACCTAGAGTCATAAACTAGGTCACCAGGTCAACTTACAGAAATTCCGTATGGGCTCTAGAGGCAAAAAATCTTGCTAAATTGACCTGAAAATTGGTCAGCATGTTTGTCGTGATAAAATCTTGGATGAGATCAAAATTGGGTCACATGGGGTCATAAACTAGGTCACTAGGTCAACTTATGGAAATTCCTTGAGGGCACTTTAGAGGCCACATTTTAAGCTCAATTGACCTGAGTTTCAATCATGACCCTGGAGTGAAATTTTGCCTATTGACTCCGGTGAGCGATCCAGGGCCATCGGGCCCTCTTGTTTTATAATTCTTGTGAAGACAGTTAGCAAATATATTGGAGAGGAGAGGTTAAAATCATATATGATATTTATTAAGCTAAAGTGGCCAACCAAATTCTTTAGTGCTTTACCAGATAGTGACGACTTTAACGATCTTTAAGAAGAAGCCTTTTGTAAACATTGTTGGGAAAGGAGAAATGCTGGTAACCAGCATTTTCTCCTTTTTCCACAATGTTTTCTACCCTAACAAAGACAAATTCTATCATTTTAGTGACATTTAAAATGTCGTCTGCAAATGCTTTCAATTCGGACAAGTCTACATTTTTCTCATGTGGTAAAGAGTTAACCCTTTACCACACGACAGAAATATAGACTTGTCCAGATTGAAAGCACTTGCAGACAATAATGTACATGTGGCTCAAATGATGGAATTTGCCATCGATGTGGTAGAAAACATTGTGGGAAAAGGAGAAAATGCTGGTTACCAGCATTTTCTCCTTTTCCTACAATGTTTCCAAAAGGCTTCTTTCTCAGGGTCGTTAAAACTCATGATAATGTGGTAAAGGGTTAACACTATGTGTGAAAGATATATTTTATTTCAGTCATTTACAGAGAGCTGTTATCTTACATAGCACTAACTGTGATGGAGATTGCAGTGGTTTTTCCCGTACTTTTTCTGTAGACTGGGACACATATCTAGAAGGGTCTAATAAAGCCTTGTTGCCAGCCTTTTATGACCTTGATGAAAATGTAAGGCTCATAAATAATTTGTAGGGGTTGTTGGGTATGTATGGAAATGGGGTATACACTATTTGCACCCTTCTGGTGCATAGAATAAGTTTTGAAAAATATTAGTGCAGTTGATTTATAGGGTGTTGTACAAAAAATGGGCTTCTAATCATGAAAACCACTTATTTGTTAAAACATTTTTTTTCCCCCTCAAGATTTCCCCTTGTAATACTGGGGGATGGGGTTTAGAACTGAGGAGGGTGAAAACAATTATCACTTTACAAAAAGACATTGGAAAACTATGAGGAAATATTATTACCTGTAGTTGACAGGTTTGCTTAAAACATGAAAACATGAAAACAAGAAAAAAAGTTATTTTTCAAGACATCATCCTTTTTCTTAACCCTTTACCAACCAAAACAAAGTTTTAACAGTGCTGCTGAAGAAAGCTTTGGAAAACATTGTGTGAAAATGGCAAAATGCTGGTAACCATCATTTTCTCATTTTCCCACAATGTTATCTATCTTTATGATAGAAATCCTATCCTATGAGCCAGTTTGAGATTGTCAATTGCAAACTTTCTCGAACTAGACAGGTCAAAATATTGTATCATTTGGTAAACAGTTTAAATGTTTTTCTTCCATTTTACTTTTGCAACAGGTGGGTAGAGGGATTGAAGACCTACTACATGTATATTGAACTTGTATATAAAAAGATGGTGGAAAATATTGTTACCTGTAATTTGGAATGATGGTATTTTGTGAATTTTAGCCCTAAACAAAGAACATTATTATTAGCAATTTCTACTTTTCCCATTGTTTTCAAATATGTTTGCTGACAAAGAAGAGGTGATCTAAAGGTGGTGATCAGCTAAAGGAACTGTCCCAATAATACTAATAATGAAAATAATAATTACTGTTATAGTGTATGATCAAAATTTTGTACATCGAGTGAAAAGTGAAGGCTATATTTTCAGAGGTGGCGAAGCCACAAGTGGAAATATGGCCCTTGCTTTTTACGAGATGAAAGAAATTTCGATCATACACTGAAACAAACAAGTATCCTATTTCATTTAAATTTGCTTTTTACATCTAATTTTTGCTCATTTTGATAAATATGTGCCTTTTTCAAGCAAAATAGATCTATCCGATCTAGTCGGATATAGACTAGCTGTAATAATGATGTCATGAGTGATGTTGACTATGTCATAAAACATGATGTTCACCCGTTAAAATTTCATTCATATTCCATAAATATCTGTGGTATGTCAAAAATAAGTGATGAAATTCACTGATGGATTATGACATTCACCAGTGAAGGATATAATTCACTTTTAGATTTCTATAAACTGCTGAAAAGCATTAAAGAAAATAATAATAATAGTAATTTTTTTCCCAATAGCCAAAATTGTAGAATCGCCTTACAAGGTTTTGAAGGTCAAGGGTTCTTATCCTCATGGAAGTATTTTTTCTTTTCCTTAATCCCCCCGCTCACTCTAAACAAAATCTGGTTTAAAAGTTGTCAGCTGAAAATTTTTTACAGGGTGTAGAGAGTGGGGTACATGTATTTTAGCCATGCTCAAAGGGGGCCTTGTGCATCTCCATAATGCATGATACCAAGCAAGTCATGACATATCATGGATCCATTAAGCCTATTTTGTCTAACAGCCAACTGAATCATGAGGTAGACTGGTCCTTTGACATACAGAAAATGGACCATAAACAAAAAGTTTTGGCCCTGGTCTGCCTGCTACTTCTTGTACATGCATTAAGCCCCCTTTTCACAGAGCATGGCCCATTTCTCTGAGTATCATGATCTATTGGTAAGTAAGTAAATAGTTTATTATAGTGACATGTGTACAGAATAACATACAAAATAGATAACAAAATGAATGACAAACATACACCTGGCCCCATGGGCCTATAAGTCACTGTCAGTTTTAAACATGTGTACTTATATTAACTCACATGTTGGATAATTGGTCAAATAAAACAAAATTATAGACTTCCAGAGATTAGCAATAGGTAAATTTTCTTCGCTTCTCAAATGCATTAACAATGAATTTTGCAAGTGAGCGAACATGGTTCTTCATAAGATATGACAGTATGTCCAAGGGAGATAATTGTGTAAATGGATTTTTGTCCAATATATCACCAAGTGTCTGGAGTCTTAAGTCCTTGTAAAAATCACAAGAAATAACAAAATGAACTTTGTTTTCTATGTCTATATCAGAGTTACAACAATATGTGCAAACTCGGCTTTCAATAGTTTCACCATTATATCAACCCGTTTCGATCCTTAGTGGGAGAATACCACAGCGCAATTTAGCAAGTGCAGATCGTTAATTTTTTAGCTCCACTGGCCGAAGGCCAGCGAGCTATTGTCATGGCGTTGTGTCCGTCGTGCGTGCGTGCGTGCGTGCGTCCGTCCGTTCGTCCGTTCGTCCGTGCGTGCGTCCGTAAACTTTTTCTTTAAAAAACTTCTCCTCAGAAACTATTGACTGGATTTTTACCAAATTTCACAGGAATGTTCCTTTGGTGGTCCTCTTTCAAATTCCTTCAAATAATTGTGTTCCATGAAGAATTCTGGTTGCCATGGCAACCAAAGTAAAAAACCTTTAAAAATCTTCTCCTCCCAAACCGCTATTTGGATAGCATTATTATTTTGCAGGAATGTTCCTTAGATACAGGTGTACAGAATTCCTTAAAAAAAAAAAGATATGTCAAAAAACATGGCTTTTATGGGAGACTCATTTTCCTTTTATGGTATAAAGTAAAATCTTTGAAAAATTTCTTCTCTAAAACTATTCATTGGTTTTCATTGTTGTTTTGCAGGTAAGTTCCTATGGTGGTTGTCTACCAAATTGTTTCTTCAGTGAGCTAAAATGCAGGATTGATTGATAATTGTTAAAAACTTCCTTTCGCCATTATAGAAATATCAGGCCTGTGGAGCGATACAGGCGCTCAAGCGCCTCTAGTTTCAGATTTAAAAGTAGGTATCTTGCTGTGGAGAAATTTTTTTTAAAGTTTCTGTAGGTACGAAGTTTTGGCATTTGTTTGACATGGGTTAACCACTGATTTGTAAAATATTCTCTTATCCTTATTTCTGTGAGGTTTTTGCAAATAATTTGTTTGTATGTAAAATACTCAACAAGTTCAAGTTTTGTGAGAATTGTTTTTAAATCAGAACACCAGTTTTTTGTACAAACAGCAAAGTCATTCTCAAAAACACTTTTCAGGAGATGACTTGAATCAACAGTTAAAAGTATATTCCAAAAGCATATAATGGACTTCCACTGTCTATATGAACATGGTAACCATCCAGTATCACCAATTATAGCTGTTAATGGCGCAAACCTGTGAACTCCGAGATAAAATCGAATAGCCCTGTTATGTATATTGTCATTGCATTTAAAAGAGCTCATACCCGTAGTTTTGGCGCCGTAGTCAAGTATAGGAACTACACAAGAATAGAATAATTTCTCAAATGATTTAAACCCAGATCTCGAGTTCTGTAAAATTTTGAAATTATTCCCCCTAGAGCATGGCCAGCTCCCTTGGAAATTGATTCACAATGGGAAGTGAAATTGAGGTGCTCATTGAAAATTATCCCAAGGTACTTGTATGAGCTAATGGTCTCTACGTCTTGGCCTATCTTAAATTTGAATTCTGTAACTCTGTTTTAAGCAGGTTTGAAATGCATGCAATTTGACTTCGAAGTCTTAAGAAGAATACGCCATTTTCTACACTAAGAGTAAAGGGTATCTAACATGTGTTGAAGACCATTCTCTGGCGGCGAGAGCAACACAATGTCGTCTGCATACAACAGAAGGGAGATTACGCTGTACGATTATAAACCCTTTATTGAGGCTGTTAATTTCTGCCACAAGGTTGTTAAAGAATATTGAGAACACTGTTGGAAATACTATCGCCTTGTTTTGCTCCTGTTGTACAATGGAACCAGTCTGTACACTTATTGTTTATTCGCACACAAGATTCCAAACTGGCGTAAATAGATGAAAGGGAGTTGTATATGTTACGGTTTATACCATTAAGTAGCAATTTGTATAGTAGCAGTTCCCTATCGACAAAATCAAATGCTTTCTTTAGATCAATGAAAGCTGTATATATATATATTTCTATTATTTCTGATGATACTGTTCAATGTAAAAATGTAATCTTCACACGATCAATTCGCAAGAAATCCATTTTGGTATATCTGTATGCAGCTTGTATTGTAGAATTCTGAAGGAATCATTAAGATGTACTTCTAGACATATCTCGGGAAAATTAATATTGGCCTTTCCATTTTCAGGGCATTTTGGATGTAATTGTAAACAGCTTGGATAGCAAGGATGTGCCAAGGATACATGTCATGAAACATCTGTTTGTTGATGATGCCTGCTTTATTAAAATCATGGGTGAGATGAAAATTTTACTTCTCATATCATTTGGTCAGCCGTAATTTAAATTCATGGACACTACTTTGATCCAGGTTCTTCAAACTTGACACTGATTTTCTCTATGAGATGTAGTTACTTCCTGTTGATTTTAATGTCCGATCAAGTTGACTGTCACAGTATTCATTGACAAGGCTTTTTACATGTAGGAGCATGTAAAAGTTTTCTTGATATCATTACAGCATACCAGTGTGCTATGTTTTGACTTATCATTAGCTAGTTGGAGGAATAGCTTTTGACAATCAATTGCTCCTTTTCTTACAATGTTTTGAGCATTTGCAGGAGACAGCTTTATAAAAAATTGTGGTTAAGAAAGTTACTGTTTATAATAGGGACGGCAACGGTTAACCGGTTAACCGATCGAATGACTGATTAACCAGTTAGGAAATCAGAAACAGGTTAACTAGAAAAAATATCTATATTACCAAAATTTTACCAAAATAGTGAAAAAATACGTCTACAAAGTTAACTTTGCAGGTTCTGACAACCATACCTGCATTATATGCACATCCATGTCGCCAAGACAAAAAACCCTCGGAGAACAAACTCCATTGACTTCTGAAAAAGTTGGCATGTATGTAGAAAAAAGTGCAAAACTTGATGGGGGAAAATAGGTACAGTCACGTGCAAAAAGTATTGGTGAAAAGGGCCGCCATCTTTGATTTATCCCAAAACAGACGGACTTGTTTGAAAGCTTATACTAAGTTAACTTCTCAATTGAACTAACTAAAAACTGTTTTTTCCTTACTTTACTACTTTGTGATGTGCCCTTTTAAGTGTACTATCGACATAATTCTCCTTGGAATTGACAAATAAAGCTTCTGAATAAAACATGGCGGAATGTCCATCCAAATTCTTCTTATTTAATGAAACGGGTCTGCATTACTGTTGATGACATGGTGTCTATAACCCAGTTTTCTCTTGATATAAAGCCAAACATTTTCTATTATATTCAGATCAGGTGATTGTGCTGGCCAGGAAACTGATTTAAGGTGCTTTGTGGCCTTGTATTCTTGAAGCACCCTTGATCTATGAACTGGTGCATTATCATCCTTGAAAAGGTTTTGGTTATCAGGGAAATGTCTTGCAATTACAGGCCATAGATTATCTTCTAAGACGTCTTTATATTTTTCAGAATTGATATTTCCAGTAATACTTGTTATTGTTTCGACACCATACCAACAAATGCACCCCCGTATCATGACCTGATATTTCCTGTTCTGTTGCGATGGAACCAAGTCAGGTCTATACCCTTCACCTCGCTTACGCCAAACATACACCCTGTTATTGGTGCCAATAATAACTTAACTTTCATCTGAAAATATCAGTTTATCCCAATTTCCATTTATGACCCACCTTCTCTTCTCTAAACACCAGGACAACCGTTTCCTCCTATTTTCATTCTTGACCACAACTTTCTTCTTCAGAACCCTTCTTTGGAACCCATGCTGACTTAAATGGTGTTGAACTGTCCTTCCAGATACCTGTATCTCCCTGTTTTCATTGAATTTTGATGTAATACCACTTAAAGAATCCCTCCTATTCACCTTTACAAGACGCTCAAGTTGTCTGTAGTCTCTGTCTAACACAAGTTTTGGTCGACCACTTCTCCTCTTGTTCTCAACTGAACCAGTGTTTAAATATTTCTTTACAATATTTGAAACAGTCATGTAAGGTACACTCAACAGTTTATTTATATCACTAAGTTTGTGACCATTCTCATATAAATCCACAGCCAATTTTTTTAACTCTAGTGATAATTCTCGACCTTTCCTACCCATTGTGTATTTTCAATAACAAAAACAACCAAAAGACAAAAAAAAAAAAAACTGTGATGTCATCAATTATATCATCAATGATGATGTCACTGGCCTGATGACATCACAATGACCCCAGATAAACCGAGCTATCAAAGGGAGATAAGGCCATATAAACTCTCATAAATTAGGTAAATCAAAGATGGCGGCCCTTTTCACCAATACTTTTTGCGTGTGACTGTAGCTGCAGCTTAGAAATGACTGATGTAAGAAAAAAAAATATCACTAATGTGATCGAAGATAGGTTTGTCTCGAAAGTTTTGAATGGTCAGAGTACTAGTATAGGTATTGAATAAGAAGGGGTCATCTGTGGCTAGTGTTGAAATGTATTGAGTATATCCTGTTTCAATCCCCTCCGGTGGCAGTAATGAAAGTGGGGGTATTTATTATTTCCTTGTTATGGTCAAACCTAGGATAGAGGTGGTTTAGTTAGTTTCCCCCATGATTGAAATACATGTACTGTTGAAAGTGTTGAAAACCAGCATAGAAACTAACTAACTCTTATCTCTTAAAATGCTGAATAAACCAGATATTGTCAGTCTTGAAATAAGAAAATTGCAATTTCAAGGTTACTTTTGTCCAGAATGTCTATGCAAAGTGAACTGCACATTTTGTGCTGTCTGATACTGATCTATATCGGTCCTAAAGGCAACAAAAGATGTGCAAGGCACTTTAAAGGTTATAAGTAAATATATCTTTGTAAAAAATATCCTCTCATTTCAGTGGTGAGTGGATTGTGCAATTATAACTGTCCTGATGGAAGAAAGGTAATGTTCATTGCACTTGACTGTCATCTAGCCTGTATTCATGTGTTCCTACACACATGTGTTTGGTACCAGTCTGTGTGTATGTTTTGATTCCTGCTGTTTACTTGTCTGTCTGTCTCCTGTCTATGTTTATGTCTAATCAGCTTTATGTTCTAGCCCTTTGCCTATGAAAAATGTTTTTTATCAGATATGACTCATCAAGATGACTTTCTGTACAGTCTGATCTTGATCTGCACTGTAAAACAATTTAAATTCTTTTTGGTTTCCTTTATGTTTGTAAGACCTAGAGGAAGAAGGCTTTTGAAAAAATTAAGGGAAAAATAAGAAAATGATGATGGTCACCATTTTCTCCTTTTCCGACAATGATTTTTACTCTTTCAAATTTAACCACCTTGTCTATCTTCTGCAAATGCTTTCAGTACAGACAAGTCCAGACTTTTTCATCTGGCAAGGAAATAGAAATACAAATAAAATGATAAAGAAATGCTGGTTAAAGGAGAATTGTCCTTTGTTAACCCTTTATTAATCCACAAAATTTTAGATTGGTCCAGATCAAAAGCGTCTGTAGATGACTGATTAAATGTGACTGTAGAAACTGAGCTTGTTCCTTTGAAAGGTAGAAAACATTGTGGGAAATGGAGAAAATGCTGGTTACCATCATTTTCTCCTTTTCCCACAATGTTATCAAAAACCTGCTTGCTCAGTGTAGTTAAAACTCAAGATTGTTTGGTAAAGGGTTAAAGGTGAAATACCTTTGTGTTTGTTTCTTTGTTGTAGCCCTATGGTGTCAATCAACCAGGCCCTGTTGTAAGATACAAAACAACAGATCTTCATGGACAACAACAACAAAGGGCGGGTATGTACAGCTGATTTTTGTAGGGATTCTGATACTGTTACAGAATCTCGCTTTTTAAACCCAATGGGCAGCAGAACCAATTTTTTTGTTTTAGAGGGGAGAGAGGTAATACTTGTATTATATATTAATTGTGTCTGTTCATCTGTTTGTCATGGAAATTGTCATTGTTAAATGTGAGTTGCAAACTCCTCCTGCTGTTTTGTTTTTATTATATTGAATCATTTGTTCAGCTATTTACCTGATGATATGCAAGAAGTAGTTTTCAAGTGCTTGCACTGAAACATTGAGGAATTATCTGCCCTTGAACTTAACCATTTTATGAGTATTGAATGGTGGGTTTAACTCTTTACTAATCAACAAAATTTTGGACTTTTCCTATTAGTAGACTTTTGCATACAACAACATAAATTCAACTCAAAATTTGAAATGTGCTTGTTGAAGGGTAGAAAACATTGTGGGAAAAGGAGAAAATACTGGTTAAAAGCATTTTCTCCTTTTCTCACAATGTTTTTTTAAAAAATCTTCTTCCCCAAGGTCTTTTTAACCTCAGGGTAGTGTTGTCAAAGGTTGAACATCTGTCTTTCCTATCAAAGCACTCAGCACGGAATTAAATTAACATAACTGAAACTCTAGTAATGTTTCACAAATTATGATAAATGATTTGGACTAAACTAAATTATTTGAGATGGGTATGTAACCCTTTACCATGCAACAAAATGTTGGACCTGTCCAAATTCAAAGCTGTTGCAGATGACAAATTAAATGATGCACAAAATATGGAATTTGTATCAAAAAGGATAGAAAACATTGTGGGAAAAGGAGAAAATGCTAGTTGTCAGCATTTTCTCCTTTTCCCATAATGTTTTCAATAGCCTTTCGCTTCAGGGTCATTTGAACATGGGATTGTGTGGTAAAGGGGTTAACCAGACATACACATTCTATAATTTATTACAGGTACCCAGCTCACACAGTCGGCATACCTACCTCTGCAGTTACCATACATTATCTTTGGGTTGGGACAAACACCCAATTTTATAGATACACTAGAGGTTGGAATACCAACAAATACCACTGTGAGTATGATTAGATTTTACTTTTTTTTGGACTGATTCCAATTGTTGAATTGTGTCCTTTTTTCTTCAGAATATATAAACTGTTGGTCTTCTTTCAACTTTCCAAAGTTTTCTGTTTGGGCCTTACAAACTGCCTTTACAAAGTTGATGGCTATTTTAACTGTTTGCCACACAAATTGGAGTTTAAAATGATCCTGAAGAATAAAAATTTTGAAAAAATTGCTGGAAAAGAAGAAAATGCTCTTAAACCAGCAATGTTTCTATTCCGTCAGACACAAATCCATAATTTTTGCCATTTCAGATCTGTCGTTCACAAATGCTTTTAGTTCGGAGCAGTCTGAAATTTTTGTTGTTAGGTAAAGAGTTGGGTATTTGTCAGACGAAACTTTAAAATTTACTTCAAAACAAAATGGAATGATGAAATATTTATAACGGGATTTCAGTAATATTTCCTTGTATCAGAATGAAATTTGATTAAGTGATTGCAGATTCAGTTTTCATAAGACTCACAGTCACAGTGAAACATATGTGTGGTGTCCGTAGTTCAAAAGTAGGCAATGTTGAGCTTAAAAGTAGGTCACTGAGATAAATTCTAGAAAAAGCCTGTGTACACTGTAGAGGCCATATTTGAAGTCCAATACTAATGATAGTTTGTCAGAATATTTGACAGTATATCTCAGAGGAGGTTGGAAATGGGTCATGTATGGTCAAAAGACTCAGGTGAGGGACTTCGGGGCCATCATGGCCCTCTTGTCTGACTTAAAATTTTCACAGAAAGTCAAGCAACTGCAGCCGACTGTTGTCAACTTTATGGGAAAGGGTCATATGGAACGAAATTATTTCCCTCTGTGATTTTACAATATACTTATCTATTAAATGGTAACTCATATTACATATTCACATATTCAGAGAATGATTTCAAAATTGTCAAAGGATGCAAAACAGTAATTGTGTAGTATGACATTTATTTTGTTTATTCTGTTTATGTTACAGACATACAGAACAAAAGATTGGCAATCTGTTATACCAAATTCTCAGTTAGTTATTATACCATATCCAATAAATGACCCATCAAGGTAAGGTTTATTCATGACTGTATACGTGGATATATACATGTGTCGAAAAATTTGCGAATTACCGATTAGGGACATTTTGCATACGGAAATGTTTGTGATTTCAAGACACTTTTTATTTGTTGGTATCCTTGTGATAAAATACACGAACAGAAAAGTTTGCAAATTTTTTGAATTTGCAAAATCGCAAAAATTTCCACATCGCAAAAAAATTCCTCTTATACAGTATTAGACATTGAACCTTTGCTTATGGATCCTCCAGGGATCAGATAATGGGAGTGTTCTTTGGCAAGACAAAGCAAAATCCAAGAATAGTGATACTCAGAAAACAGATAAATAAGAAAGCCAGTGAAAACAGATAAACCCTTTACCACACAATCCAGAGTTTTAATGACCCCTAGGAAAAGGACTTTTGAAAACATTGTAGGAAAAGGGGAAATGCTGGTAACCAGCATTTTCTTGTTTAACCACAATTTTTATCAACCCTTTTAAAGACAAATTTTGTCTGCAAATGCTTTCAGTTTGTCATTTGATAAAAATTTAGTAAGTAAACTGTGGCTATAAATAACCTGAAAAGTGGCTTGAAGGGAGATAAAAACCTCATTACAATGACTGAAAATAGCAATGACTGATTTGCACTCCTGTGCATGATTTTTTTTGTCATGCAGGGGACCACTATAAAAGTTGTAAGAAGCAATATCTTTTTGACACAACATATTTATATATGAAACACTCTTTGGGTTATCACCCCAAATTTGCTAGGATATTTTTATGGCATTGATGAAAATTTGTTTTAGCAGGTAAGTCAATAAGCTGGGATGGAAAGAGTGTGTACAGAGCCTTGGTTTAGCCCATTACTGATTAAAAAGGCCATTTTCAAATAAGTACATAAACATACTAAAAAGATGAAACATTTTTGAACAATATGGATCAGTATAATGCTACATATATCTGTATATCAGAATTTTAAGATAGATAACATAATCTGAAAGAATTATGGGTATCACAATAATCAATAAAACAAAGTGACAAACTGAAAAATTGCTCATGATTAAATGAGCATTTGCTTTTTATGAAATTCTAGTATTTTCTGTTGAAGTAGCAGGGCCATAGGAATGCTTGGAAGGTGGGTGGGGGTATTTACATGCATGCAAGACACCCCCTACCAGATAAAAAGGCTGCTGCCTGGTGCCTGTACTTGGAAGATACCCACACATCCAATCGCTGGACAGCAATCCAGCCTTACTTGGCCGGTGTACTCAATTATCCTGAAAAAAAATGTATGGTTGCCATTGATTTTGAAGTAGAACCTAGAGCCAGGGTTCCACTGAATCAATTCGGTCCACAACAAAGCCCCATTAATTGAAAAGGAGTTTGTAGTCATAAATCAGGAGTCATTAAAATAATTTTGTCCTGATTTGAAGAAAGCTACAGATATCTACAATCATACTAAGGATACCTAACTAAAGCCTAGATTACACTGTAATGATTTAGTTTACTGTTTGCCCACTTTTCCTGAAATCTTTGTGAATGGTAGCAAACTTCGGCAAAGATATGATGCTGTTGGCATGAATTTGCATCGATTGACCATATGTGATCATCATAGGTCAGGATAAATTGTAGCTGAGCCTTGACAATTATAAACAATGAAGTTTTTGTCGCGCAACTAAGACCATCATATTGCAATCATAACTCAGTTTGGCATATTCGTACAACCATCATGTAGCCATTCTTAACCACTTGTGGAGGATCATGAATAATCATTGTATTTTAATGATGACCACTTTCAGACCAAATTTTCATAGATAAAAATATACAGCACTCTCTTTTCCCCACCCCATCCCTTCTTTTCTTTCCCCTCTCTGAGAATGCTTCCTATGGGCCTGAGTAATCACCGATTGTAACATAGACGATATTGATAGAAGAAATACATATTTGAAGAAGGGTCCTCTGTTCCTTAACCCTTTACCACGCAATCCTGAGTTTTGACAGCCCTGAAGATGAAGGCTTTTGAAAACGTTGCAAAAGGAGAAAATAGTGATAACATGCATTTTCTCCTTTTCCCACAGTGTTTTCTACTCTATCAAGGACAGAAATCATCAATTGAGCTGCATTTAACTTGTCATCTGCAAATGCTTTCAACTTGTTAAGTCCAACATTTTGTCAGTTGGTAAAGATTGATTGCAAAGACCTCAGATTTACAATCAAAAAGTCCTGGTAGGGATCACTTTGGAAAACTCATCAAGGTACTGCATGGCTCAAGCCTTGTACTGGTAAATCCTACAAAGGACATGAATAAATGACCTGTTCCTGGGAGTAAACTAAATTGTTGCTAAGAGTACTAAAGTACTTTTAAAGGCCCAATAAAAACAATGCAGGTGTTAACCTTAGAGCACCAAATAAACCCAATGGACACTTTCAGTCTTGAAATAAGACCCAAATAATTGCATTTCTAAGATTGCTGTTATTCAGAATGTTTCAGGTAAGTGGACAGTGTGAATCAAAGATCAGACTGCATGTTTTGTGCAGTCTGATCTTAATCGTTACTGGCCACAAAGGCAACAATTGTTGTGAAAGGTGCTTGAGAGGTTAAAATCCAATAAATTTTAAATCATACCATTTAATGGTATGGAAATTATTGCAAAGATGACAATCTTTTATTGTATGGTTGGTCCAAGTTTTAACCACTGGTACAAAAATTAATTCTAAAACTTGGTCAAAGGTTGCCCAGTTGCTTTATCTTTTGTTTACTTTTTACATAATTTTAAAATTCATTTTTCTATCAGTGACTAACACTTGGACAGATCATGTCATAACAGTTTTTCATCTACATAATAATTTCCATACTTTTGAATGATATGATTGAAATGCAAATGCATTTTAACACCTGTTTTGTTTACTTTTGGTTGCCACTGGGCCTTTAAATGAAATGATATGACAAATGAAAAAAAAAATAATAATAATAAAATAAAAAGGAAAGGAAGAAAAAAAAGAAAAATGTTTCTGTAAAATTTCTCTCTTTACCCTTTAAAAAATGCGTATTTTGTAAATGTTTTTGTTTTTCCCTAATGTTTTCCTGTTCATCAAGCTGTCATAGATGCATCATAAAAGTGCTTTTCTGATATGAGTGAAGATTCTGTTTTTAATCCATGTTTTCTTTCTATTTTTCCAGTTGGGTAAATAAACTGTTTGTTACTCCAAGTAGATTAATCTTGTTAACTGGTGCTGCTTTACTGGGTACATGTGGTTTTATAGCAGGAATTGTTGGAATTTTGCATTGGCGAGATAAAGTGAGTACTGCTTAATGTATTGATGTTGAAAACTTTGTTGGAAGTATTTTAATATAATACTTTTATAAATACAATTTTTGTATCCCTTCAGTCAACAGTTTCTGTAGTAACTGTAAAATAAGGAAAGAATGCTTGTAACCAGCTTTTGAATCACATATATTTTTTTGTCTGCAAATGCTTCCAAATTGGACAAGTCTTAAAAATTTGTCATCTGGTGAAAAGTAAAGAAATGTATACAGCAACAACACCTTATTCATTTTAGCAGTGCTCTGTGAAAAGTTGGTGAAATGCAGCTGTGAAAAGTAATGTCCCAGGTTAGCCTACGTAGTTCGCACAGGCTGACCTGGGCCAGAACTTTTCTCTATTTGGCAACTTTCTGTCTGTCCAAGAACAAGTCTACCTTATGTTACTTTCAAAAAGTGGATATTGTGGATCCATAATTTTGTGATGACCTGCTTGGTATAATGCACAAGGAGATGCATTAAGCCCCCTTTTTACAGAGCATGACTCATTTCTGATTCTGCATTGTAAGACTAGCCATCTAATTGGCTATGGCAGAATTTAGAATTAAAATTCTTACTTGAGTAAGGGCCTAGGTTGCAAGGATAAGTGTGGTACATGTCACTAAATTACTATTGAAATTAGTGAGCAGTGGTAAACAAATGAAAAACACCAAACAAATTGTTATCTATTACAGATAGAAGATCGTAAAGAGAAGAGACAGGAAGCTCAGAAATTCCATTTTGATGCCATGTGATCCAACAATATATGCAACTTCATATTCTGTATTTCATTTCTTTGATCATTAAGCCGGTATAGGAGTAATCAGTGTTGCTTCTTGCCCCAGTAGGATTGAATTGATCTATTTCTGTACAGGTTATTCTTTACGTTGACTACGATGATGGAAGTCATCTTTCTACTGATAGGAAACATGCTAGGAAAAGGAGAAAATGCTGGTTACCAGCATTTATTTGTTTTCTCATAATGTTTCAAAAAGGGTCATTTAAACAAAGGATTTTATTGTAAGATGATTACTCCGCAAGCATGCGAAATTCGCTCTTGCATAGTGTAGATACATGATCAGAGAGCACAGAATGTGCAGTGTGGTGATTGATTTACACAAATACTTTGACAGTTTGAATTGTTACAAATAGGTTTTGTCCATTGTATGGATTTTTTTTTTCATTTACTTAACCCTCTGTCAAACATTCATGAATTTTATTGACTTTGAAGAAGAACACTGATTTTTTATTGTTTACCAAACCATTCCATATTTTTTATGAACCTGAAGAAGAAGGCTGTTGAGAGCATTATTTGATAGAGAAAAATTACTAGTCACCACTATTTTTTTTTTTTTCCTCCAAAAAAATTCCAAAAGTTCTCTTAAAAGTTCTCTTCTTTAGGGTCTCAGAAACACCTTTTTGTGAAAGGTGAAAGGAATGTGTGTGTATGAAAGGGTCCTTACGTGTAATATCCATGCCAAAGTTTTATTTGTACAAAAAAGTGAAGCAACAGGTCTGATTACTATAACTCTTTACCAAATAATCCCAAGTTGTAACCACACTGGTAGATAAGCTTTAGGAAACATTGTTGGACAAGGAGAAAATGCTGGTATCCAACATTTTCTCCTTGTCCCACAAGCATTTTCTCCTTGTGCCACAATGTTTTTTCTTCCCAATCAGAGATCTTGCTGTCATTTAAAGCAATATCAAATTCGTTGTCTGCAGGTGTTTTGAAATTGGAAGCCTTTGGAAAAGGGTTAATACTAAATTTTGATCTTCTGTACTTTTTTCCCAAAGAATCTCAGCGCTAGCCAATCATTAAATTAAAAGAAATACATGTAAATGGAAAATTTAATGGCCAAATAATTTACTACTAAGAGTATGATTGCAATTTATGGTAATTTAACATTCCAAAAATAAATAATCTGACTTAATTATTTACTCAATTAATTTATATCTTTATTTTGTCTTGTACCAAACCACCATTGAAAACATTGTGGCAGATGAGAAATTGCTCAAAATGATGAATTTTCTTTGCCACATTGGATTCACATGTATTAACTCTTTACCACACAATCCTGAGGTTTAACAACCCAGAAAAGAAAGGATTTGAAATCATTCTAGGAAAAGAAAAAAATGATGATAAGCAGCATTTTCTCCTTTCACAAAAATTTTATCTATACCATTAAAGACAGAAATCCTCATTTGAGCCACATTTAATTTGTTATCAGCAAAAGCTTTCAATTTGGTGTAGTCCAAAATTTTGTTTGGTTAAGAGTTAACATTAGGCATATATTCGACGGTCTTAAAGACTTGTACCAGTGGCATAATGATGAGACATTTTCATGAGTTGGAAATACCCATTTTTTAACCTGTAAAGCACCTTTAATACTGCATGTTTTGTACCATCTGATCTTTGATCTACACTGTCTGCCAATCTGAAACACTTTATTCAGACCAAAGCAACTTGGACTTTGCAATTATTTGGGTCATATTTCTAGACTGATAATTTTAATAGGGTTTTTTTGGCACTCCTTGGGTTAATTGTATGTATTATATTGGGTGTAGAAAAAAAGAGAGAGAAATTGTCCGCAACAAGCTCTGGTTCTTTTACCCCTCCTGTTTTCTGACAACTTGCATTTTCATGGTTACAATGTTGTTTGTTTGGACGTAAATATTTATATGGTGTCTTTGTTAAAAGTTTATTTTTTTAAAAAATTGCTATGAGTGCATAAATCTTGGTCTGTTTTTGAAAGCTCATTTTTAAAGCTACACATGTATATTTGCCAGTTTTTATTTTTATCCAATTTAAACATTTTTCAAACATTCCAGTGTTTAACTCTTTACCAAACGACAAATTTTAGACTTGTCCAAATTGAAAGCATTTGCAGACAACATAATAAATGTGACTCAAAAAATGAAACTTGACTGTAGCAGAGTAGAAAACATTGTGGGAAAAGGAGAAAATGCTGGTTACCAGCATTTTCTCCTTTTCCCACAATGTTTTCAGAAGGCTTCTTCATCTGGGTCGTAAAAACCAGGGATTGTTTTGTAAAGGGTTAAACAGCCCTGAGGAAAAAAGCCTTTGAAAAACATAATGAGAAAATGGTGGACCCAGCATCTTCTCCTTTTCCCATAATGTTTTCTGCAAAGACAAGTCCTATAATTTGATTTGTCGTCTGCACATACTTTAAAATTGGGCAAGTCTAAAATGTTGTTTGGTAAAGATTTAACAAATTCTAACAAAACTTTCCTCTTCCAATGATTAAAAATGTTTGATAGATGGAGCAGTTGATTTTTACTGGCAACTTCTCTTCTTTCTACGGTTATGAAGTTTAGGAAAAGTATTTCCTTTATCTGAGGTATTTGTCTTTTTTGTCTGGTATGTAAGCTTTCAGTAGTTCTTAATTTGTCTTTGTGGGAATGGGTTTAAAGCCTGTTTGTATAAAATGAGATTATTTATTTAAAAAAAAAAAAACCTACTGTACATATTTTAGTTGTTGTAGATATTTCTCACGTTTAATTACATCTTTATTCTCAGATCTGCATCAACAGTCAACCCTGTACCAGATGACACAATAGGAATTATCTTCGAAATGGCAGAAAACATTATGGGAAAAGGAGAAAATTCTGGTTCCCAGCATTTTCTCCTTTTCTCACAGTGTTCTCTATAGCCCTTTTACTCAGGGTTGTTCAAACAGGATTTTTTGATTAAGGGTTAGCACATTGCAACCTACAGACGATAAATTTTCAAGAGATGACTATGGGTAATAAACATGACAAACTGACTATATGAATATGATTGAAAACATGACAAAATGAGGAATTGACTGTAAAGAGCTTTTTCTCCTTTACCCTCAATATTTTCAACAGTGGACTTAGGCAAAATGCAAGAGGGTGACAATTTAAATGGGCCACTTTTGTAAATATCACAGCTGAGGTCACAATGAGCATGATGATTTACGGGCTATTGCTCGGGTATTCTTCAACTCGAATACATAATCTTCCATAAAGACATTTAACATCACAGTGTTGAATAAAATTTTTAAACATTTGGTTGAACAAAAAAAACAACAAAACTTGAGTTAGATTATTAGTATTTAATTCATAAGAACAACTGTTTATTTTTGTCAAATAATAAGTACATGATGTTACCTTAGTTGTTCACACTACCAAATTTGAATGTACATGTACATTTGGGAATCATAATTTTTCAAGGTGTATGATGCTACAACAATCAATGCAGTAAACATGAATATTGCAAGCAGATTGTATGTTTAACCCTTTACAACACGGCAAAATTTTAGCCTTCTCCAAATTGAAATATATGCAGACGACAATTTCAGTGTTGCTCAAATGGTGTGATTTTTCTTTGATAGGGGAAAAGGAGAAAATCCTGGTTACCAGCATTTTCTCCTTTTCCCACAATGTTTTCGTAAAGCTTTCTCAGGGTCTTTAAAAGTTGGCATTGTGCGGTAAAGGGTTAAATCAGAGGCCTTGATAGCTGGGAGTATTCCATTTGTTATTTTCTAAAACCAATGTTGTGGGCACTCATTTAAACCTATACCACACAGTCCCGACTTTTAACGACTCTGAGAAAGAAGCCTTTTGAAAACATTGTGGGAATAGGAGAAAATGCTGGTAACCAGCATTTTCGCCTTTTCTCACAATGTTTTCTACCCTTCCCAAAACAAATGTTGATTTTTTAGCCACATTTATTTTGTCGTCTGCAAATGCTTTCAATTCGGACAAAGTTGAAATTTTGTCGTTTGGTAAAGGGTTAAATCATGTACAGACTGACCTTAATCCAGTGAAGCCCAAAGCGCAACTTTTTTCCTTTCGCAAACAATTAACTCTTTACCACACAATCCCGACTTTTAACGACCCTGAGAAAGAAGCCTTTTGAAAACATTGTAGGAAAAGGAGAAAATGCTGGTAACCAGCATTTTCTCCTTTTCCCACAATGTTTTCTACCCTTCTCAGAACAATTTTCAATTTTTTAGCCACGTTTATTCTGTCGTCTGCAAATGCTTTCAATTTGGACTGGTCTACAATTTTTTCGTTTGGTAAAGAGTTAACATCAAGGTCAGACTGCTCAAAAGTGTTGACATTGAATCTAAACAATCTTCATCTCCCACTTTCTTTGCCATTTTAGCCTTCAGTAGTTACACCAAGAGCAACATACATGTACTAACAGTTGACACAAATAACCGTATCAACCGTTTCCACACATTTCAAGTTAAAATGACCTTCTGCAAGTCAGCTTTTGAAAACATTGTTGAAAAAGGAGAAAACACTGATAACCAGCATTTTCTCCTATTCCCACAGTATTTTCTTCTCTTTCCAATTAAAGTCCCATCCTTTGTGCCACAATGAACCCTAACTCATCGGTACATATCGTGTAACATCGACGTTTTCATAAAAGCTATTCAGCCAATCTCGGCAGCTTCCGTCTTTTAATATGAGACTTAGGGGCCGTAGACTCACTTACTCATCAGTAAATATCGTGTAACATTGACGTTTTCGTAAAGGCTATTCAGCCGATATTGGCAGCTTCCACTTTTAATATGAGAGTAAGACCTTAATTTGTCATCTGCAGAGCTATTGCCATTCACCACTGTGGCAATGTACAGTCTTCCTAGTTGCTCTTTACCAATCCACTAAATTTTAGACTTGTCCAAGTTGAAAGCCTTTGCAGACCAAAAAAACCAAATTAGATGTGACTTTTAAAATTTAATGGTTACCAGCATTTTCTCCTTTTCCTACAATGTTTTCAAAAGCCCCTTTCTCAAGGCTGTTAAAACTTGGGACTATGTATAGGCTTAGCACTTTCATGACAGTGCCATTGGTGAAAAACAGGCTTTAGGGAATTGCAGGGACAAAAATCAGACTGCATGGAGAAAAAAGATAAAAATCTATCAGTGGATTGCACTTTCAGCCCTGAAAAAGGGGTAGAGTTAACATATGCTTGGTGATGAAAGAGTTAAGGCATTACTTCCTGAGACACATTTTTATTATACACCTGTAATTTTCCATATGAAAATAAATGCATTGCACACGGATAAAATAACACAACAGAAAAAAAATCTATATCTCAACACTGAAATATGGTTCCAAATATGGTATGATGACATATCTCAAGTGTGGAATATGTGTGGATTTGCGATTTGAGTGGTCAAAATGTTGTGCAATAATATAAATCTGCCAATCATAAAAATGAAGTTACTAGTCACTTCACCCTAATTTGTTCATTTAGATAGTCGTTTTCGAGTGAAATGTCAAAAAATGCAAAATCTTGTCATTGAAAGTTGTAGGTTCATAATAAAAAGAACATTATGTGGTTATAACTTTCCTGGTGCTTGTATGTATTTACTTCTCTCCACGTAAGAAAATTTTGACATCTTGACCTTCATTCTCGCACGATATCAAATTTTCTTATACTGCTCAATTCAAATACAGGTACCAGGAAAGTTACAGCAGTATACTATTCCATATGTAGCCAACAACTTTAAGGATGCCCTTGGAAAAGAAGAATAATCAACATAACTTGATTTCTGATACATGGATACACATGAAAAGCATTGTGACAAAAAGTACCATTGCTCATGAACAATTTATCTTTTCACCACAATGTTTTCAAAAGCGGTCTTTCTCAAGACAACTGAACATAGTTATCTGCTGGTAGCTAGGAATTAATTCTTTAACACACAACAAAATTAAAAAATGCCTGAAAACAATTGCAGATATGAAAATAGTGACTCAAAGGTACAGACAACATTGTGGGAAAAGAAGAAACAGGCTTCCTGCATTTTCCATTTTTTCAACAATGTTTCCAACAGTCTTTTACCTCGGGGTTGTTAAAACACAGGTCTGTTGTTTGAAACATTCTATCCGACATCATCACTTTCTTTTCATTGCTTTTGATTATCACATGTGTTTCATTTTAGATCTTCGGGTGTGTACTTTTTTTCATTCTTTGGCTTGTCTGTGTTGGATTAAAGATTCATTCAAAGCAGCCAGCTGTTTAATGAAGCCTTCATTGGGAAGGATGTTTCGCTTGTCTCTAACCAGCTTTATAGCTTCCATTAGTTCCATGTCTCTTTTCAACATCAGAAAGGCTAACACAATGGTTGCTGATCGACTCACACCAGACTGGCAGTGGATGTAAACTTTACCTGGAATTCATACACATATTGATGACTTTTAAATAACCAGACTTTGATTTAAGGCTGTATTTTTTCATCATAAGCTGTCTTTTTTTAGAATGGTGCTAAACATGGCTCACATGATGAGATTTTGATAGGTTAGAGAACTCGGGGGGAAAATGGAGAAATACATGTCACCCATATTTTCTTTTCCCACAATGTTTTTAAGTCTTGTTTTTTTTAAGGTCGTTAAAACTCAAATCTGTGTGGTACTGGGAAAGCACCATTATCAACATTATTTCAGTTCTATCACAGGGGCCAGTCCACCTATCCATGGTTTCCTGGATTTTTTTTTTTTTTACCAGTTGTTTGTACAACATTCTGTACAAGCCACTAGCTGCTTTCAAAAATAAAACTCTTGGAACATTGGTCAGCAATGAGGGCAGAATGAATCCTGTAACTATGGCTACCATCAACCCTGAGAGAATTTGGTTGAGCTGGGGAACATGAACTAGTGGACCTTGGGTTTCAAGCCATGTATATCACCAACTGAGCTAACAGACTTGATTTTATCAAAGGCAATAAGTGTTGGATGTGAAAATATTCCTACTTAGTATAGCAATAATTCAATTTTGCAATCATCAAGATCAGATGGCAAAAAAGTCCAACCTGAGGTTATACTATATTGCCTTTTCAAGCTTTTTAACTCTTTACCACACAACAAAATTTTAGGCTAGTCCAAATTGAAAGTAATTACAGACGACAATTTATATATGCCCCAAATGATTGGGTTTGTTCTTGAAAGGTTAGAAAACATTGTGGGAAAAGCAGAAAATGCTGGTTACCAGCATTTTCTCCTTTTCACACGATGTTTTCATAGGTCTTATTTCCCAGGGTCGTTAAAACTAGGGATTGTGTGGTAAAGGGTTAATATTTCTATCCCTAACACAAAAATCCTGTGTTTTCAGGACTCTTTTGATGAAGACTTTTGAAAGATTGTGGGAAAGGGAGAAAATACTAGTATTTTCTCCTTTTCACACAATGTTTTTCACCCTTTCAATGCCAAATCCCATTGTTTAAGTCCTTCTTAATTTGCCATCTGTAAATTCCTTGAATTTAAACAAGTCCAAGTCTAAGCCAATTCACACACAGTTAAAGCCATGGTTATAACCCATCAATGGCAAAATACCTCTTTAACAACTGACAAAGTTTTAGATTTGTCCAAATTGAAAGCATCTGCAGACAACATACCAAATGTGGCCAAGATGGCAGGATCTGTCTTTGAAAGAGTAGAAATGTAGAGGGAATAGGAGAAAATGCTGGCTACCAATATTTTACCTGTTTCCCATATTGTTATCAAAAGCCTCTTTCTGGGAGTAGTTAAAAGATGAGCATTTAGTACAGACAAGTTTAAACTTTTGTTGTCTTTTGCCCAGCATTAGTGTCAAACTAGAAAGGATCGAGTTAGCAATTGCTACAAACCATCGGCCTTCAAAGCTTCATCAATGAATATGGCGGCTTGCTCAAAGTATGGAGTCATTTTAAACGTGAGGACATCTGTAGCACGAATTCCATGAAACTTGATGTTGGCATCCATAAAAAAGTTTTCATCTGTGTTGATTTGATTGAATTTGGTGCCTTGAGCACAATTTATAATGTGTGTAACTCCAAGTGAAGTCAGTTTCTCTTTGTCTTGGGATAAAGAACTGAAATGAACAAGGAAGAAATTAAATTAATTGTACAGTATCCAATGCCTTTTTCAACATTATTTCAGGTATATGTCAGCAGCCAGTGCACCTATCCATGCATTCCTGGAGTTTCTGTTACCAGTATTTTGCACAATTTTCTTTCAAAGCCACTAGTTGCTTTTCGACATAGCCATTGTTGAAACACTGATCAGTGGTGAGAGAGGAATGAATCCTGTTGCAAGGATTATCATCAATCCTTGAAGATTAAAATCAATTTTGAGTGTTTGTAGCTTGTAGTACAATTATTTCCTTATATGAAAGTACCAGATACATATCTTATATGTGAACATCTTTACTTTAACTTAAGGTTTAGCTATATAGTCTCAATTATGAGACGTTTATGATGCTTCTTTTCATACATGGATGTTTTTTGTGCACCAATGTGAACTGTCAAAAACTAACATTGTATTGGAAGACAGTCTTCCAGAGAGAGAGAGAAAGAGAGAGAGAAAGTTGTGTATTCCTGAAATGTTAATCTAGATCAACAAAACTTACTAATCACCCAGTATTATTCCTGGATAAACTTCATTATAATGGTCAGTTGGGGCTGCCTGATAAGCCATCCATGGCATTGATCTAGCTCCAGTAGGCACCTTTGACCCTGGACCCTCCCTTATTCGCCCATGAAGATAGTCATTAACCTCACGCCAAGTGACTGGCACCGACATATTTCTCCTTATTCAGTATGATTGTTTGCTGAAAAATAAAACTTCTAGACCTAAATCTATTTGTGGTAACAACACTTGAACAATATCAGACGGTCGTGAATTTAAGACCAAGTAACCCTTTACAAAACCATCCTGAATATAAGAACCCTGGCAGCTTTAGAAAACACCGTGGGAAAAAGGAGATAAAAATGCTGGTAAACGGAATTTTCACCTCTTCCCAACAGTGTTTTCCAACCTTTCAAGACAAATCTAGTCATTTGATGTAGGTCCGTAGATGCTCTAACTATCGACAAGTTTTGAATTTTGTCATCTGGTAAAGAGTTAATATAAAACTCACCTGTGATTACATTCAACATTTCATAATCGAGATCTACCTTGCTTTGACAGCGATCTATGAGTCTAAAAATAACAATGACAGACAAGTACCATTCTGTACAAAAACTGAAAAGCATTTTATGGATATAAAACTGCTCTAGCTTATCAAAATGGCAAAATTTGGTAACTCGATTTATATGTACGGGTAACTGATAGTAAAACTTGAAACAAAATGTCTTCTTAAGTCTATTTTACCATTTTCTGTCGAATTATGGCCTTCGCTCTGACTTACTGCATTTGTCATGCCGGAATGTAAACAAGATACCAAGAAAGATAACTATTGTAGGTCTTACTAATTATTCGATACAGAGTTGCCTCCCTTCTTCGGGATTTTTCTAGAACATTACAGAAGATGAAAGAATCATCGAACGTTACATCAGACGACAAATATAAAGAGCTGCATTCACATAACGAAGTAATTTCAATTCAGTTAAGCTGAGAAGCAGTACAGAGGATCGCAGATATATAGTATACTGTGGATATTAATTTAAATTCAGTGTTGTTCATTTATTTGCCTTGGACAATAGATATATAGCTGTCGATTTAATTTCCCGGGTTTCTGATCGCATCAGATTGCAATGTCGTGGAGAGTTATACCAACGCATATAGTGCCAATGTTGCACAGATTGGACATGCACATGGCTCGCAGCCAAAGGCAATTGAGACCGTATTTCTGGAGATCCTTTGATGACGCATTTAAAGGATTTGAAAAAGAAATGGAACACATGCGCTCTTCGCTTCGTCGGTTCGAAGAATCTGACGGAATACAGCACGTGAAAAGTCCGTATGTAACGGATGAAGCTGGAAACAGGAAACTGCTACTGCGGTATGACGTCAGTAAATACAAACCGGAGGAAATCAGCGTCAAAACGGTAGAAAACAGACTTGTTGTGGATGCGAAACAAACGAGAGAAGAAGCTGGTGAAAAGTGGTACTCTCAGTTTTCCCGTGAATATACTTTGCCAAAAGAAGTGAAAGCAGAGGAGATAAAGTCTACTCTCTCAACTGACGGAATTTTACAAATTGAAGCCCCGATGAAACCAGAATCGGAAGTTGGGAAAGAAACCAAGATACCGATTGAACTCATGGAAGAAAATTCAGGAACTAAAACTGAGGGTTCATAACAATTGAACAAGTGATACTCAGGGATCGTATATACACATGTATATATAGGATCCCTGTGATACTGCAGAGCTCCAGAAAGAGGGAGTGATTTTGATTTCAAAATTAAAAATATTAATTATTCTGCACTGAACCCTATGTTACGGGTACTCGTTAGAATTGTCTCATCGAGACGATTCTAATGAGTTCCCATAACATAGGGTTTGGAAGAGAAATAATGGATTTAGAATAGCATTACTCCCTCTTATCTGGAGCTCTGAATTACTTATTACTGTTCCATAAGGTATTGTGACATAATCACATTGCATGTGCAGTTTGATCATTGATTTACACTGTCCGTTTTGCCGAGACTCTTGACAATGGTAACACTGAAATTACTCTTACTCGTGTCATATTTCAGGAATGAAAATGTCAATTTGGTGCTCTAACTTAAGGTTGAATTGTTTTTGAAAATATGGATCTCTTAGTTGTTTATCTTCTAAACACAACTAGGTGCAATGTACATGTATGTTCTACTTGTAACCCAATACTTTGTGCAGAATATTATTTTGGTGCTGCAGATGAAAGTTTTTTAGCTCTTTATCACACAACAACATTTTAAATTCTTCTACATTGAAAGCACATGTAGATGGGGAAAAATTATGGCTAAAAATGGCTTTTATTCTTGATACAATGAAAGGAGGATAAAGGAGAATATGCTAGTTATCAGCATTTACTCCATGTCCCACAATGTTTTCTAAGGCCTTTTTCCTCAGGGTCATTTAAACTAAGGATTGTTTGATACAGGGTAAAAGCATAGTTGTAATCAAGACACTACTTATCTCAAAGAATTTCTCCTTTTCTCCCTCTGGGTCATTAAAAGTCCTCAATGTTTGGTAAAGGGTAAATGTTCAAGTCATGAAGCAACCTCCTTAACCCGTTACAAAACAATCCGGAGTTTTAAGGACCGTAACGAAGAAGGCTTTTGAAAACATTGTGGAAAAAGGAGAAAATGCTGGTAGCCAGCATTTTCTCCTTTTCCCACAATGTTTTCGACCCTATCTAAAACAGAAATCATTAGTTGAGGTACATTCAATTTGTTGTCTGCTAATGCTTTTAATTTGATGGAGTCCAAAATTTTGTATTTTGGTAAAGAGAAGATTTTGTAAGCTTTTTTTTGGCAACCTTTTTTTTGTCTTAAACTAAAGCTTGAATATGCATTTTTTTCCCACCACAAAATTTCAAATCTATTCATGACAGTGGTAGGTTGGTTAAGTTAATTGTTATGAGGATACTGTATCATGCAGATTTTGATTTTTCTAAATAGCTTCAGATTTATAATTAACAATAAAATAAAACTGTTAGTATACATACAAGTTCCATGTTAGTTTGGTTTTGTAATATGGCGAAATACACCACTTCAGATCAAATATGTTATCATTTTGAATAAACCCCTCCATATGGTGGATAGTTTCTGCATCATTTTTGTGATTACTTCTCCACTCCAGAGCAGAGAATTAACCACTAAATGCAGTTGGAGGTTCCGTCTAAATCAGTGGTAATTTAAGCAATGCTCCATGTCAACATTCTTTCTTTCATATCACATTGACTACAACAATACTATCCTTGTTTTCCTGCTGTTTCATTACCAGCACAAGACACAATCTTACAAGCCTTAAACTCTTTACCACACAATCCCAGGCTTTAACGACCCTGAAAAACAACCCTTGGAAAACATTGTGGGAAAAGGCTCCTTTTCCTACAATGTTTTCTATCCTATCAGAGACATTTGAGCAACATTTAAATTGTCATCTTCAAATGCTTTTAATTTGGACAAGTCTACATTTTTGTTGTGTGGTGAAATGATTAAGACATCCATGTTGAAAAAATTTGCTTGCCACTTATTACATGTGACTTAGATGATGGGATCTGTCTTTAAAAGGGCAGAAGTTATATATTTAGAAAAATGAACAAAATGGTGGTAACTGGCATTGTCTCCTTTTTCCAGCAGTGTTTTTAACCAGGGTTGAAAAAATATGGGAACATTGGTAGGAGGTTTACTTTAAACTACTGGTTGCTTAATTGTTTACCAAGTCAAACAGTATGCTGCTTAAGAGAGGGGCATCCCAAGTCTCCCACAGAGCATCTTATAAACTCATCAAACCCCAGATCAGATTTCTGCCAACATGAGATTCAACCTCCAAACCCTTGTGTGAGAAGTTTTAGTGTATGATTCTGTGACAGTTTTGTATGAGTTATCACTGATCTCTTGAATCCATATAGAATGCTATGGGCAAGATCACGGCCCGTATTCACCAACCATTAACAAGGACATTCTTAGCCTTACTTTTCGGAATTTTCTAAATGTGAAGGTAACACAACTCCTGATTGGCTGAATGGTTTAGCCAATCAGAAGTTATGTTACTTTCAAATTTAGAAAATCTTGGAGAACACGACTAAGAATGTTCTGATGAATGGTTGGTGATAACAACCCTGATCTATACTTTGGCAGAAAGTGTGAATCAAAAACAAATACATGAGGTGCAGTCAACTTTTTGATCTATACTGTTCACTACTTACTCAATAGGATAATCTAGTGCCTTATCTACTAACCATTTGAAGCTAACTTTTAATTCTAGATGGAATGTCTCGACCAATTGGATGGCAATTCATGGAATGCCCAGTCAAGATAAAAGACCGGATTCTGAATGGTTGGTGAATACAGCCCCCGCTCTGTAATTTCAAGGGGCGTTCTGGCTACAGGGGTTTTAACTCTTTACCAAACAAGCCCTGGTTTTTAAAGACCCTGGAAAAGAAGCCTTTTGAAAACATTGTTGGAAAAGGAGAAAATGCTGGTCCAGCATTTTCTCCTTTTCCAACAAAGTTTTCTACTCTATCAAGGACAAATTCCGCCATTTGAGCCACTTTTGATTTGTCGTCTGTAAATGTTTCAATTTGGACAAGTCCAAAATTTTGTCGTTTGGTAAAGGGTTAATGCATCTCTGTGATGCATTCATTATACCATGCAAGTCATCTTGTAATAATGGATCCATAAAATCCATTTTGTCTAACAACCGGCTGAATTCTAAGGTAGAAAGGTCTTTGGACACGCAGGAAATTGTCGAATAGTAAAAAAGTTTCGACCCAAGTCAGCCTGCGCAGACTGCTCAGGATGACCTGTGTCAACACTTTTTGCAGATGTATTAACCCTGGTCCTTTTTAAAATGCAAGGCTCCTTTTGACCTCTTCATTTTAACTGAAAGAGTACATTGCAATTTTGTAGCTATTTAAATGTTTAGATGAAATTGAAACAAACAAAAGCAAAAAGCCCACGTTTCCAATTTTCAAACATGTATTTTGCGTGCACTGTAATTCATCAATTTCAACAACAATAAATGCAAAACAATGAAAAACTGCAATAATCTCTGGCTGTGCCACTGGCAATACTGTCAAAAACAGCATAAATCACTTCACAAAAAATAAGATCATACATAACATTTATAAATAATCAAACTGAATGTTGTTATCATCCATGTTTAAACAGATGCAGTTTTACTATGGTATGGAATTCACCATACTATGACTGAAACAGTGATGGAAGTGGAATTAAACGCTGTTTACCTTTTTACCACATATTCCCTGGTTTTAATGACCCTTATAAAGGAGGCTTTGAAAACACTGTGGGAAAAGAAAAAAATGCTTGTAATCAGCATTTCTCCTCCTCCAACAATCTTGTTTTTACTCTTTCAAAAAAATCACAACCTTTAAGCCTTATCCTGCTAAATAACTTAAGCTTTCAAGCTGGAAGTAAAAACCCGAATAATGCTACTTCTAACTTCTTGGAAAAAAATATCTCCTCATTGGACAGTGTAGATCCAAGATCAGACTGCATGTTCTGTGCAGTCCTGCTCTTGACCTAAACTGTCCGCAAAAGGTCAGTGAGTCACGGTTAGCAGCTTATGTGTTTATTTGTCACCTGCAAAGACCATTTAATTTGGAAAAGTTTATAATATTGTCTTTTGGTAAAGGATTAACCATTTGGTAAATCACTCTTGATGATACTGATATATGAATTTATAGTAAGACTATGCATATATTAATATATATATATATATATTGGCAAGGAGTCTAGAGTATGACACCACTCAAAATCTTGACTACAAATTATCATACATACTGGTACACTTTTAAAACTCTTTACTTTAAGGTAAGATTTCGGACTTGTGGTAATTGAAACCATTTGCAGATGACAGGCCAAAATTTTAATGTGGCTTATTTCTTTACCAAAGGACAAAATTTTAGACTCTTCCAAGTTGAAACATTTGTAGATGACAAATCACAAGTGGCTAAAATCAAGCTATTTGTCTTTGATAGGGTAGAAAACATTGTGGGGACAGGAGAAAATGTCCTAGTAACCAGGATTTTCTACTTTTTCCACAAAGTTTTCAAAGCCTTTTCTCTCAGGGTCATTAAAACTCTGTAGTAAAAGGTTAAAGATGAGATTTGTTACTGTTGTTACAAGCCTTCTATGCTGAGATTATTTTGGCCAATGAGACTGTTCTGCAATTACTTGTGCTATGTATTTTCTACTCGCTGACATATCTATATAAAATGGGTAAAGACATGACTGAGTTAACCCTTTACCACACAAGCCCCAATTTTAATGACCATGACAAAGAAGGCTTTTGAAAACATTGTGGGAAAAGGAGAAACTGTTGGTTACCAGCATTTTCTCCTTTTCCTACAATATTTTCTATCCTTTCAAAGAAAAATACCACCATTTAAGCAACATTCAATTTATCGTCTGCAAATATTTTCGGTCTGGACCAGTCTAAAATTTGGTCATGTGGTAAAGAGTACAAGTTAATTGTGAAAGGTTTCAGTAATTTTTATCTTATCACCTGGCTGTCCAATAAAACAATGAAATTGATACATGTATTATGCAATAAAACCTGATTATTTAAATCATTACAACATACAAAATCCTTCTTTATGTCTTTTAGCAGATCACACTGGAAAATATTATGACAAAAGTAGAAATTGCTCATAGTAATTACTTTCAACTGGGGCTACCGGTATTCTTCAGTTATTTTTCTTGATTCCTCTCTTGTACTACATTGGTCCTGATAGGGGGTTTACTTGGTTTTTATCCTTGATTTTCTTTCACTACACAAATATGTTCTTGAGATAATATCTCAATTAAATCTGTTAAGATTGTTTTAGGCATTTCTCTGAAGATCGAGAACAGAATTTGCAATAAAATTATCTGGGGATCTTACATATATCATCAAATTATATTTATCGCAAACCCCCAAAGGAATCAAGGATAAAAACAAAGGAATACAGGTAAAATGACTAATGTGTTATTTGGTTACCTTTAGTCTTTATCTGGCAAAGGAGATAAATTTAATTACAAGAATGACCCTCATTATGCCATGTTTTCCTGTGCTCTGTTTCCTAAACAACAAAATGTTAGACCATTCCAAGTTGAAAGCATTTGCAGACAGCAAAGTAGTTGTAGCACAAATGATAGTTTGTCTCTGGAAGGATAAAAAACATGGTGGAAAAAGGAGAAAATATTGGTCACTACCATTTTCTCCTTTTTCCATGATGTTTTCAAAAGGCTTCTGCCTCATATTCACCAAGACTTATTTTTATGTTCTATTCTAAAATTTAAGACTAGCTATCTGATTGGCCGAGGTATTGTATATCACTCAATGAGAGGGCTTGGCTCAGTTATAACAATGCTGGTGAATAATACCCTTGGATTTTACACTTTACAAAGCAATCAGTTGTCTATAAATCCCATGAGGAAGAAGTCATAAGAGAACACTGTGAGATAAGGAGAAAACGCTTACTACCAGTACTTTCTCCTTTACCCACAATATTATCTTTCTTTTAAAGGACAAATTCCATTTTCTGAGTCACATTCAAGTTGTCTCAGCAAATGCTTTCGACAGTAGGGACGAGTCTTTAACATTTCCACATCTGAAAAATAAGTAAGAGATCTAACCATTTTGATTTGTCATCCAATGGTAGGACAGTGTGACAGGTTTACATTGTATTTGTTCAATGATCAGTATGACGGGTAGAGTACCAGTTGAAAAAACAAGAGAGCCATATGGCCCTGTATCGCTCCACTGGCTTTTTAACCCTTTACCACACAAATCGAAGTGTTAATGACCCTGAAAGAGAAGGCTTTCAAAAACATCATGAGAAAAGGACAACATGTTGTCAGCCAGTATTTACTCCTTTTCCCACAACGTTTCTTATTAATGGCAATGACAGAGACATACAGCATAAAAAGTCTGTATGGTAATAAACTTACTTTGAAAACATAACCTCCACCCCGCCCGCCAGACAAAAAAAGTCATATCTTTTTAAATGCAAAGATAATGTCAGTGAGTACAAGCAGGTTTATTCATTAGCATGAAAGGTAAAGTTCTGAAAAAATTTGAGTGATAGAAACCTTACTTTAAATTAAACATTCCATTCATGTGTGCATAACCATTGGCATCAAAATAAATCACTCTCCCTTAAAATAGAACATTTCCTCTCCAGAAACCTTGAATACCAAACTCCAATAATGTGTAAGTGCAGTTTGATAATCAAGGGAGGTAAATAGTAACAAACTTTATCTTGTATAACAGGAGTTATTTCCCTTGATTACTATTTTAAATTACAGTCACTATATAAGCCCACGTTAAACTTGTGATCTCCGGGGCAGAGCCAATTTTGACCCCAGGGCTATAATATGAAGGAATTAGATAGAGGTCCATTAGATAAAGCTACATGCCAAATTTGGTAGCCCTGGGCCTTATGGTTTCAGACAAGAAGATTTTCAAAGATGTTCAAAATTTTTCAGTTTTGTTGCCATGGCAACCAGAGTTTTTGAAGGAATCAAATTCTTTCAAGAAATTCTGAAGAGGACCATGGTAGGATCATTTCTGTGAAGTTTCATCAAATTTGGATGGGTAGTTTCAGAGAAGAAGTTTGAAAAAAAAGTTAACGCACGCACGGATGGACGGACGGACGCACGACGGACACCGGGCCATGACATAAGCCCGCTGGCCTTTGGCCAGTGGAGCTAAAAATCAAGAAAAAATCAATATGTGCATTTTAGCTCTAAAATAGGTCAAATGATGTTATAACAAACAAGAGGGCCATGATGGCCCTGTATCACTCCACTGGCTAATACGTAAAATCCCTACATGCCAAACATTACAATACTTGGCCAATTGGTTTTGAACATAAGACCCCTGAGACAGGACTACAATTGGTAGCCCAAGTTCTTATGGTAAGTAACAAGAAAAATTTCTAAAGATTTCACTACATAAGCTTATGTAAAACTTCTGACCCCTGGGGTGGGGTCAAATTCGACCCTAGGGCTATAATTTGGGTACTCTTCTTAGAAGCCCACTAGATAAACCCACATGCAAAATTTGGTAACCCTAGGCCTTATGACTGAGTACAGGGAGATTTCTAAAGTTTTGTCTATATAAGCCCATCTAAAAATTGTGACCCCTGGGGCGGGGCCAATTTTGACCCCCGGGGCTATAAGTTGGGCACTCTTGGTAGAGGCCCATTAGATAAAGCCACATGCAAAATTTGGTAGCACTAGGCCTTATGGCTAGGTGCAGGGAGATTTCTAAAGTTTTCTCTATATAAGCCTATGTAAAACTTGTGACCCCCCGGGGTGGGGTCAAATTTGACCCCGGGCTATAAGTTGGGCACTCTTGGTAGAGGCCCATGAGATAAAGCCACATGCAAAATTTGGTAACCTTAGGCCTTATGGCTCGGTACAGGAAGGTTTCTGAAGTTTTCTCTACATAAGCCTATGTAAAACTTGTGACCCCTGGGGCGGGGTCAAATTTGACCCCAGGGCTATAATTTGAAGAGACTTGATAGAGGTCTACTAGATAAAGCTACATGCCAAATTTGGTAGCCCTAGGCCTTATGGTTTCAGTCAAGAAGATTTTCAAAGATTTCCAATATTTTTAAGTTTTGTTGCCATGGCAACCAGAGTTTTTGATGGAATTAAATTCTTTCAAGAAATTCTGAAGAGGACCATGGCAGGATCATTTCTGTGAAGTTTCATCAAAATTGGCTGGGTAGTTTCAGAGAAGAAGATGTTTAAAATAAAAGTTAACGCACAGATGGACAGACGCACGACGGACAACGGGCCATGACATAAGCCCGCTGGCCTTCGGCCAGTGGAGCTAAAAATAACTACAGATGGTAAAAGCTATGCAAAAGTGTACGCGAATGCATTATGTGGGGTTCTTCTTACTGTTTACTTACCTCTTTACCAGACAACAAAATTTTAGCCCTTTCCAAATTGAAAGCATTTGAGGCAGAAATGTTACTCTAAACATGAAATTTGTCTTTCAAAAGGTGGAGAACCTTTGGGAAAAGGAGAAAATGCTGGGTACCAGCACAACCATGAGGAAGGACGCTTTTGAAATCACTGAGGGATTACAAGAGCAAGCATTTTCTTCCTTTTCCACAATGTTTTCTTCCTTTTCAGAGACAAATACCATCATTTGGGCTGTATTTAATTTTTCATCTGTGCCATTCTGCAAACATGTTCAATTTGGATTAGTCTGGAACTTTGTCAATTAGTAAAGATTAAGTTAAAAGCATAATGGTATCTTTCAGATACTAATCATACAAACTATGTGAGCCATACTCTGTGAAAAGGGGGCTGAATGCATCTGCAGAAAGTATCCACCCAGATCAGCCTGTGCAGTCGCAGTCTGTGCAGGTTGACCTTGATCAAAACTTAATTCTTTGCATGTTACAGGATCATCTAACTCATGATTTTGTCTTTGTCAGACAAAATAGATTTTATGGGTTTATAGTTATATTATAAATTCCATGGTATAATGCATCATAGAGATGCATTAAACCTTTTGCCAGAGTCTTGCTCATACAAAATTTCTTGGTCCCTTTTGCATTCCAACTATCAAGATTTTTACCCTTCACCAGGCAAAAAAAATTTGAACTTGTCCATATTTGAAAGATTTTTTTGAAAGTCTTCTAGCTTTTTGGTGGTAATTAAAATTCTGAATTGTGTAGTAAAGAGTTAGGACCTTAGATATGCTTCAGTGTCAGCTCTACTGTAACCCTTTACCAAACAATCCTATGTTTTATCACTTCTGAGGAAGGTGTCTTTGAAAACCATTGTAGGAAAAAGAGAAATATCTGGTAACCAGCCCAGCATTTTTTTCCTTTTCCCACAAAATTTTTTACCACTTCAAAAGCAAATTCTACCATTTGGCCATGTCTAATATGTGGTTTACAAATGCTTTAAATCTGGTCAGGTCTAAAATTTTCATTTCTGATACAGGGTTAGAATAATACAAACAACAATAAAACCTCTGAAACCAATTCAGTTTTCATCAGCATCCTCCAATCATTCTCTTTTTCACTGTTAACAACATAATCAAATTATTCTCAAGTGTGTCCATTTCCGTCTCAGATACACCGTTACAAAAGGACACATCAATATGTTTAAGTCTTGGACAGTTTTTCACTATCATTTGAATACTTTTATCAGTAATTTTATCACATCCAAATAAGTTCAAATTTTGCAGCCTACGTAAACGCTTTGTAACTATTTCAATGGCTTCATCTGTAACTGCCCCATCTTGTGACAAGTCCAGTTCCTCGATACTAGGATTATTACTTGCAATGGCAATTATTCCAGTGTCTGTTAGATCTGGAAGCATGCCTAGATGAAGTACTCTCAGCTCTGGAAATTTAACAACCTGTGACAGACCTGTATCGGACAATTTCTTACAAGCAGTAACATCCAGATGATTTAACAATGCAAGGTTGTTTAAGGGTGCTCCAACATCATAATCATTTTCTGGTTCTGTCTTATCTTTCGTTTTCAGACTAGGTTTCTTGAAGATAATAGTTGAAGGATACTTTCTGTTGCATCTACATTCCCCATTCTCATCATGGTCATGGAGGTTTGGATTGTTTGAGTGAAGACCAAGTAGACCTAAATCTGTGATGTTTTTACACCAAGCCAATCTCAAGAATCGAAGACCTTTCAGGTTTCTAGCAATAGCATGTACACTTTTATCTGTGATTGGAAAGCAGGAACCAAGATCAAGGTGGTTAAGCAACGGCAGAGATTTGGTTGCCTTCTCAACAAAGCTGTCAGTCACCTGGGAACAGCAATTCAAGTTTAAATAAGTTAGAAGAGATGTTGTACTTGGACAAAGTCCTTTGATAAGACCAGTGGATGAAATCTGAGAGCATTCTGAGATATCCAAAATATCCAGGACTGTTAACTGTTCCAGAGATGCAGCAGCCTTATCTGTTATTTGTCTAAGTTTACTGATGTACAGATTTTTCATCTGACCAAGATGTTTAGAAATAAGCAAGATAGTTGTGTTAGTAAGGTCAACACATTCTCTAAGATCCAGGGTAACAAGTTCTTTCTGACTCTTACAAATGTGAGCTATGCCATTGTCAGTAACATTGCGACAAGCAACTAGATACAACTCCTGAAGGTTTAAGTCAGGGATTGAGGCAATTTCTTCAATATTTTCATCCCCAATTTGGGTTCTGGATAGACTCAGGGAGGTCAGGCAAGACTGGAAACTAATGAAGTTCAAAAAGTTTTGAAAAGAGAAGATAGAGCTGTTTGCCACATTGGAATGTCGAGGGTAGTACACGTCGGATCTGAATGTCAGTGGAGTAGATGCAATTGCCAGCTTTTCCACATTTACACACACTGTGACAATCCTGTTGAAGGTGACATCAGACAAATGTCTAATTGAAGACAAGTTAACCTCTGATACATTAGAAAGGGCATCTCGTAACGTCTGTAGATCGGAGTTTTTCTCTAAAAGGTTCCCTGACATGAACAAAGAGTTACAGCAGCTCAGATCCAGACTTTGCAAGCTTTTACAATGAGACAGGAACTCTACAAAAATACCCTCTGTGATGTTACTCCCTCTCAAAGACAAGCTCTTCAAATTGGAGGCAAGATGGTCAGAGGATTTCAAGACCACACTTTTGGCATCCAAGGATGTGTCAAATTCATTCAATATTAGATGGGGCAGTCTTCTTTTTGACAAGCTTGGAATTGCTTTACTGGTATGTGAAGCAGATGAAGCGTAGAAATGTACAATAACATCTCTTTGTAGGATGGGATCTAAAGAGGCCTCGTACCAAGCACGGCAAACTAGTGCTGCTTCCTTCCTGTCAGAGAGTGACAAGAAACGCATCACATGGGTAACCACCTGCAGAACAAATTCAGAAATGTGTCAGCATGAAAATGGTTTTACCTCTTAACCACATGAAAAAAAAATGCAGACTTTTTCAGATATAAAGTATTTGCAAGACAACACTTTAAATGTGACTCTGAGGATGAAATATGTCTTTGATAGGGTAGGAAAATTTGTTTTCGAAGGTGTTCTTCCTCAGGGTCATCGAAAATGGCAAAGTGCGTTAAAGGGTTAACCAAACATTTTGTAGGCTTTTGAAGACATTGTGGGAATGGAGAAAATGTCTATCAGTATTTAACTTTTGCTTTTAACAATGCTTTCTAATTGTTCACAGACAAATACTATCATTTGCCTTTAATTGTCCTTCAAAGTTCTAACAACAAAAGATATCAAAAACCGAAGTAAAAATTATTCACACCTGGCTGATACATTATTTTTAACATTAGCTCATTTATCATTGTCTCTGTAAGACAGAGTTCATTTTAGTTTTATTCTGGCATATAAGACTAAGATATAATAAAAAAATACTCTAAGACATAAAAAAGCATACACACATCTTTATCTGTATAACTATTTTAAGGTCATTTTGTACAGTTTGAATTCAAGCCAAGATTTTGCCAATAAATTTGAATAAAATATTAGGACTAAACTGATGTGTATTAAAATCGATATAAGCAGTAAAAAGTAATACCTCTACTGGGAGTCTGGCAGCCATAACTATAATGATGATATTGCTGCAATGTCACATCGCCCTGTCAGCTGATGATTTGTCTATGTTGATAACTCAAGGTTTACAATCCAGGACTGTTTGTTTACATAAATTTTGACAGAAGGAACAGTCCGAGCGTTCCGCATATGTAGACTGGTTCATTCTGACATCTTCGTCTGCTGTTGACTATGAAAGTTGGTCAAATGAAAAACAAATAATGGTTTAAGTAATCAGCAATACTTTAGTAAAGCTATCTATGCAAGGATACAAGTTATTTCACTGTTAAAACAAAAAACATGAGTAAACCTACACCGAGGTGCACGCTCGACACGGGTAGCAAAGGTCAAAGGTTACATGGACTGGTTTCATAAGTTAAGAAAAATCAGGAAAAATGTCGAACTCGATTTCAATTCCGAGGAAATTACCACTGCTTTTAGTTGCTGACAATGTATTATTGCCCGGCTCATCGATGCGGATTCCAGTTAGGAACATGAGAAAGTAGGTACTTAAGTGTTTTTGAATGTACATTTCATTTTTAGGTCAAGAGCCTCTCAGAGACCTGTAGTAATATTGCAGAATTTAGGATTTGCTGTTTACAAGCCTCAATCAGCGAAATGGTGCGCAAGAAATTATTCCAGAGGCATGTAATAAATGCCTTTTGATTTCCTTTACAGTTTAACTGTGTTGATTGTACTTATACTGCAAGTATTCTATCAGTATTTTCTTTTTGTTTTGCATACCATAACCTTTGACAACATAATATGCCGCCTAAAGCCCTAAAGTAGAAATTTATTGTTTCTGTGGTATCAGCATAAAGTGAAGAACTCGTAACCTGGAGGCCACAGATTCAAGTCTCCCTGGAATTACAAGATATTACCTTGTAGTGTAGGCAAGACAATTCAGAACCATACCCTAGTACTGATGAAACCTAGGAAATACAGGAATTAGTAAGCTTGGAACGTGATATAACTGAAATAATTTTGAAAGCAGTGGAAAACTCCATTCAATCAGTCGATCAAACAAACAATCAATGAATCAATCAAATGAATGAAAGAATGAACCAATCAATAACAGGGTTGCACTTGGTCTTAGAGTCAGGGATTGCCAAAATCCCACATCAAAATCTAAAAACACACTCTAAAACAAAATAGCCGGTAAAAATTGCATGATCGTGCCCACCATAATGGAGGAAAAAGGAGAGAAGAAAGGGGAATAAACAGTAAAAAATTTGCATAGGTCACCACAGTGATTATTTGAACCTGTTAAATTGTAGACTGTCAGGTTATTTTGATCACATCAATAGACGCTTGTCATCTGTTTTATGCAGATGAATAGCCTCACTGCAGGGCTCACGCTGCCGATCGCCAGTGGCACTGAATGCGACAGTTTATGAAAAATGTTCTCAAAAATGAGGCACTGGCAAATCTACTGGCGACAAGTAATGTCTTTAAGCTACATGGTTCTTGAAAGATCATAACTTCAACATAAACAGTATCAAGTGATAAGGACCACATGTCTCCGTCTGTCATAACTTTAACAAGCTGGCGTGTAATGAAAAGTGTGATAAATATGTCAATCCACTTATCTAGTGTAAAATATCATATTTTGAAGCGACCTGCTACCCTTGTTGACATATTCTTGCAATATCATGTGGAAATACTGAAAAAAAAATTAATTGACATGAAAAAAAGGTGGCTGCAAAAATCCAAAAGCCTACAAGAGTCAAAATGAAGGTAAAATATTTTCCAAAAACACGTTTTAATGTGAATTTAAAACATGTTATAATGTGAATTTAAAACATGTTATAACGCAAAAAAGTCGCACTAACACGAAAAATATTGTATTTTAAAACACATAATAACATGTTTAAAAGTTGTAGTAACACGAAAAAATCTCGTAATAAAGTGAAAAAAACTGGTAATAACGTGTTTTAAAACACGTAATGACGCGTTTAAAAGTCATAGTAATGGAATCGAAAACTCGCAGTAATGTGTTTTTTTTCACTTTATCAACATTAGATGAGAACAGTTTACATGTATGTGCAATAAGTTCATTGACATTCATTAGAATTTCCCAATAAAGATCGAATTGTGTTGATTGTGTGTTTTTGGTGGTTTCAGTGTTATTTTAGTCACATCACAGCAACCACTTTCTTATTGGGGGTGGGGGGAAGGAGATGTGCCTCCCCTTTTTTGAAAATGATGGGGGCAAGCCCTATTTGAATAGTTCTAGATGCAACTCTGTCAATTAATCAGTCAACCAATCAGTCAGTCAATCAGTTTAAACCACCTTGAGGAAAAACTTTAGAGAGGCAGACATTATGTGATATTTATAAGGAAAAATCAAACAGACATGACTGTTTCCTCTTGCTTGATGAACATGCAAACCTTCAAAAGCAGAGTTGGCAACTCTACCAACTGAGCTGTGAAGCTGATTGAAATTTTCTACTGTTAAAAATGTACTGTTACTTACAGAAAACTAAGAAGTTTTATCATTAAAATACAAGAAACTTCTTACTTGTTTGTGTTTTCTGCATATATTTTTATGTATGTACTATTAAAGTCATCTGTGTACATGAATGAAAATTAACAAGCTTAGATGAGATTTTCTATTAAAAGAAAACTTGGTAAACAAATCTAGTTTAAGGCCCCTTTAAAGCTTCAAACACTTGGCAGTATCTTGAATTTTGTTCACTTGCAAATGTGTATCAATAATTTTAAGAAATTTTGACAAAATAACATGTATATCTGTTAAACTTTATCTAGGGTAGTTTTTACCTGATTGAAGTGTGATAAGCCATACAATACATTTTAATGATTTGTAACTGTCTAGGACTGGGTATATTACATCATATCGACAGTAAAACTGACAAGCTATTTTTTGCATAATTTATGAAAATCATGTTTGACCCTTTACCTTGTAGCAGCTTTCAATGATTTTTTGGTCATGCACAATTAACCCTTTACCAAACAATACCTGGTTTTTACGACCCTGAGATAGAAGCCTTTTGAAAACTTTGTGGGAAGAGGAGAAAATGCTGGTAACCAGCATTTTCTCCTTTTCCCACAATGTTTTCTACCCTTGCCAAAACAAATTTCAATTTTTGAGTCACTTTAATTTTGTCGTCTGCAAGTGCTTTTAATTTGGACCAGTCTAAAATTTTGTCGTTTGGTAAAGAGTTAAGGCCTAGAGGACTCAGTCATATTCCCTGGTGTACTAACTAGTGCTTCATAAATTTTTCTTCACAACCAACAATTTCTCGCTAAAGTTACTGATAACGTAAAAGTAACATCAGGTAACATTTAATGAAATGTACCCAGGTCTCGATGATTTTGTACCCTACCTGTAAGTAGTCGTACTCGGGTATGCATTGCAGCCCTACCAACATTATATCAAATTTTAAGTTAGATCAATCAAAGGTTAGCCTGTATGACTGGCACTCTCTGCTCTTAACCTGTTGTTGGCAAAAGCACTTTAATGTTCCGTTTAAGTTGTTAGAGGTTGTTTTTCTTTTGATTCTGCAGCATGAACATGGTGAAAACACATCTGCTGAGTCGGAACACACTGAGCAGTACAATTATTGGTGTTATACCAAGGGAACCAGCTGGAGATTCACAGGTATTATACATACCTTATTCCTTTACCCTTACCACACAATCCCGAGTTTTAACGACCCTGAACAGGAAGACATTTGAAAACATTGTGGGAAATGGAGAAAGTGCTGGTAACTAGCATTTTCTCCTTTTCCCACAATGTTTTCTACCTATTTAAAAACAAATACTCCTATTTAAAAACGTTTGAATTATTGTTTGTAAATGCCATCAATATGAACAAGTCTAAAGTTTTGACGTGTGGTAAAGGTTAAAGCCCCATGCCACCTTTAACTCTTTATCTGACAATCCCGACTTTTAACGACCCTGAGAAAGACGGCTTTTGAAAACATTGTGGGAAAAGGAGAAAATGCTGGTAACCAGCATTTTCTCCTTTTCCCACTATGTTTTTACCCTATCAAAGACACATTAAATCATTTGGGCCACATAACAATTCCCGTTTGTAAATGCTTTTAATTTGGACAAGTCTACATTTTTAGCGTTTGGTAAAGTGTTAATGGAAAATTTGAGTAAGGAAATTAAAGTTTGCTGATAAATAGGTAGATTAAAGTTTCAGAAAAGATAGCTGGACATTTTTACTTCACTGAAGCTCTATATTAAGGGATAACCCCCATTATGCTTATTTCCAAGCAAGACCAAAAATATGGTGGTGTGATGTGAGGTAATTTGCATACTGCAGGGATGTTTTACAATAGAAGAAGTGCACCTAGAACATTTAGCCTGAAAAATTTCCATTGCTCAGTTCTATGCTGCTCATTAACACTATCTTTGATACTTATTTTACTTCCTACAATGTGTGGACATCATTCCACCTCCTCTTCTCCTTTTGGCATGGGCTATTTTTACAAATGAATCTTTGTAAACAAAAAATGTGCCTTATCAGTTCCCTTTTACGTATTTCTTCATTTTTTTTTTTCACCAAATCTTGATTTTTTACCTTCTACAAGAAAATGCAAAAAAAAAAAGAACTGGGCATTGAGCTTTTACGCCCCCCCCCCCCCCAGCTTGTCTATTGCCACTATAGTTGCATTTACAGTTATAGGTGTAGATTACCATAAGATTAGAGTGCAAATGTGCTATTAGTCTCAATAATGGGACACTACGGTGACTTTTTTTCATATTTAGACATTTATTGTGCACCATACCAGAGGCGACCAGTCAAAAAGTAATATCGCCTTTGGGGACAGTTATCTGTACTAATGTGCTACATGATCATAGGTCTACACTCTCAGCTATGCTGGGACTCCAAGCCAAAACTTTTCAATCATATGGTTTCTGTTTTTTGACTTAAAAGTTCTGTTTTTGTTTGTTTTGATGCACAAAGATTTAATTAGCAGAAGAGCATTGTATGGCTAAAACAAGGGTGCTTGCGTGAAATGATGAAGGATGTTTGTGCTAACTTAAGGCCTAGGATGGTCTTCATAAACAATCTCAGGGAGAAAGAAAAAGGTATTGACACAGAACAGTTACTGTCTAAAAAATGTATAGTTAGTCTCAGAATGCAGTTCGGAAAAGTTGCTGAATATAGGCCAAGGTCATTCCTAGACCTGGAAAAATTTAGAAGACTAGTGGTAGCTTCCAGTCATGGTACCCAAATTTACATGGAGTAGAACTATGGCTTGCTTGCCAGTGTCAGAGTAATATAACTGATAAAGTATTGTTTCAAAGCAGTGAAGGATTCTTGAATACATATGCATATATGACATGTTAACATATATGACATGTTAACATAATAAGAGAGCAAAAATTTCAAACTTTTTCTTTTTTGAATCTAATGTAAATTGAAATAAAATGTAATCACACAAGATGTTCAAACCTAGGTGGAATTAAAATTTGAAATTAGTCAACCCTGCTCCTGAGACCAGTTTTCAGCAGAATAGTACTAAGTTATTCATTTGTACAGGCAAATAAGTACAGTGGTTCGTCAAACATACATACAAACATGCCGACAAATAAGTAAGAGTGTCAAGCATACTGTTTATTGGAGATAATTTTCATTTTCCATATTATTTTCTGATTTTACACTTCTTCACAGAATGAAGAACTTTCAGCCTTGCATACAATAGGCACAGCTGCTGTAGTGGTACAAGTGACAGGTACAAACTGGCCTAAACCAGCTTACACCTTGCTAGTAACCGGTTTGTGCAGGTTTAAACTAGAACAACTTCTGCAAGAAACACCATATCCCATAGCAACAGTCACACAACTTGACAAACTTGCAGATGATCCTGGTAATATATTTGCTTTCTTGTAGAATTGAATGGATTACATTGAGAATGCAAAAACGTTAAAATCGATGATATCTTTACAAGAAAAAGTAATCCAGTTAGGAAAATATTTTATCAAATCCAAGTTTCATTTTCTTTTTTGATGATGTATATTTGTTATGGCTGTTTTTCTTGACTGTATTTACACACATATTTTTTCCTAAATTATATGATATGATTCTTGCATGTTAATCTGGAGTTGTGTCCAAAATGCATATTAAGTAAGGTGTTAAGATTAAATGACTTTGACTCATTTTTAGCTCCATTGGCCAAAGGCCAGATATAGCTTAATATGTTGTGGCCCTGTGTCTGTGGTGCATCCACGTGTGTGTCTGTATGTTGACTTTTATTTCAAACGTTTTCCTGTCTGAAACTACCCATCCAATTTTGACAAAACTTCACAGAAATCATCCTGCCATGGCTCTCTTCAGAATTTCTTCAAAGAATTTTATCCCCGTAAAAGCACTGGTTTACGTTGCAACAAACTGAAAAATATTGAAAATCTTCAATATTTTTCTTGTCTGAAACAAAAAGGCCTAGGGCTACCTAATTCAGCATGTATCTTCATCTATTAAACCAGTAGCACCAAAATTCTTCAAAACTATAGCTCTGGGGTCAAAATTGGTCCCACCCGGGGGATCACAAGCTTTACCTGGGCTTATAAACTGAAAGCTAAAAGGATCTTCTGGTTCCTAACTTTAAGGTCTAGGTCTACCAAATCCTGTCCACTTGATACCATTTACTGCCTTGATTATCCAACTGCACAATTACATTGGTGTTGGATAATCAAGTTTTTTGAACAGAAAATGTTCAGTTTTCAGTGAGAGTGATTTATTTTGATGGAAATTGTTATGCTCAGAGGATTTTAATATTTGATATGAAGTAAGGTTTCTATCATTCAGTTTTTTGTTCCAGAACTTTACCGTTCTTGATGTTGAAAAAATGTTTTTCTGCCACTGAAGTGTTGGAAATGTTCTTGTTTAAGCACTCTTTGTTAGAGTTCATTGATATTTGGTATGAATGATGCCTCATTAGACCTGCTTGTATTCACTGATATCATCTTGCATTTGAAAAAGATATGACTTTTATGGAGCGGGATGGGCTGGGCTATTTGTTTCTGAAAGTTTATTGCCATACAGAGTTCTTATGATTTAATGTCTCTGTCAATGCCGGTTATGTGCATAATACATTTATTTAAAAGGCACATATATACTTTGTTCCACCATAAATGTTTAGTTCCAAATCAGACTCATTGTATCAAAAACGTTTTTTTTTTTTTCTTGTATGAAATACCAGTAATCATTTAATACAATTAATGAATGATAGTTTACAAAGCACTTATATATTTAGAAAGGGAACTTAAAACTGTTTTGAAACTAGTTTTGAAAAAATTCTGACAGAAGTGTAACTTAGTACATGTTTTTCTAAATGACACCATGCAATGAAGTAAGAATCTGTTGCAGATGATGATGTCAGTGCAAACAGGGAACTAGTCAACTTGGCTGGGAATTTCCGTGAGCAGGCTGCTATACTGGTAGATATGTTGGATGTTTCAATACCTGTAGTGTCAAAATTGAAGGTGAGACTTGTATATCTATGAAAAAGGGATAGCAGAATGCAAGTCAATCCACAAACCAACAAAAAAGAAGCTGATTATTAGTTTGTTTAACTTGTGATATATGCCCATCTCTTTTCAATCAAACTTTGTTTAGATTCATGACTTGGATTATATTTTGGGCCCTGCCTTAAAACTTTCAATGGCATCTTGTAATGACTTGTCAAAAACCTTAGTAATATGTATTGTTATTTATGGCTTATCTTTTTATACCTTGTTGTTGTTGTGAAGAGAAAGTGAAAATCTCTCTTTTATTTGTAGCGAATGCTTGAAAGCCTGCCAAGTGAACATTTACCAGATATCTGTGCTGCCCTTGTCAAAGCATCATTCACGGAAAAGATACAAGTGTTAGATGCTATAGACCTGACAGACAGATTCAGAAAGGCCCTTCCTTTACTCATGAGGCAAATTGAGGTAAGTTTGTCATCTAACAAGAATGGAATTGGAATTGTTTTTATCATAATACCTTTCTATCAGGCTTAGTGACTATTACTATTGTATCACTTTTACCTTAATGCAGTCATACTAAAACTAGTCTACAAGCTTATGTGAGAAAGAACTTGAAATTAGTAATTTGTATCGTTATAAAGAATATTGAAAACAATCTTAATTATGATTTTTGTCTGTTTTGCAGGGATTAAAACTCCTACAAAAGGCCAAAAAGGACAAGAATTTAGAAATTGTTTCAAGAAAGGATGGGGGCAAACCTGTAAACATGAAAAGAATATTTCGTGGTAAGATGAAGACAGATATTGATGATGAAGATAATGAAGATACAGATGAACTGTTGGATTTGGAGATGAAGATAAAGTGAGAAATACTTAGTACAGTTTACCAGTTACCACTCAACCCCAACTTTGTATGACCCTGAGGAGCCAGGCCTTGGAAAACTATGTGGGAAAAGAAGAAAATGCTGGTTACCAGCATTTTCTTCTTTTCTGACAATGTTTTTCACCCTTACCAAAACAAACCTGATTATTTGAAACACATATAATCTATCCTCGGCAAAATCTGTCAATTTGGATGTATCTGAATTGTTGTTGTCTGGTAAAGAATTCAACTTGCAATATCCCTGTGCCATCTTTAAGGACAGGGACCTGCATGGCTCTGTGGTCAAGTTGGTTGATTTGTGATTCAGAATCTATAAGTTCAGTTTTCACAGGGCCACTTGAATTTTTTTTCTATGGCTTTGGGTAAGGCATGGCAGAGCCCCGGCCTAGCACTTTTAAAAACCAAGAAACAAATGAAATAAGTGAACTGTTGCAGTGATTTATCCTATACCTGTATACTGTTGAATGGAGCACAACATGTCATTCAGACAAATGAAAATAATTGACAGCTTGAGTCTATTCCTGAGTATGTACCATTATTTCAATATTTTACAAACGATCCGGTGTTGTAACCATCCTTTAAATGAGGCATTTGAAAACATTGTGGGAAAAGGAGAAAATGCTGGTAATCAGTATTTTGTCCCTTTCCTCCAGTATTTTCTACCATTCCATAGAGAAGTCCATTACTGTTTGTCAAATTTGTTTTGTTGTCTGCAAATGCAGAAAGTGGGTCACATACTTTTTACAGTCTGAAATTTTCATGTAGGAGCCCAAATGTTCAATAAAGAATGAATGGCACTGGACTCTCTTTGGTCAATATATGGTTGTTCATCATTAGAATAAGGTCAACCAATGCTGGTCAGTTCTTGTGATGCGATTGTTCAATTGACTTACATGTAATATCAATTTCCTTTATTTCATTTGTTGAAAAACTTACTTAGATATTTCTATAAATTTATTTACAGACAAGCAGAAATGCCAGAACATGCACATAAAGCTGCCATGAAGGAATTAAAGAGACTAAAAAAGATGCCTCAACACATGCCAGAACAGGCTATGATCAGGTACTGTTTTTGCCCAAATTTTTTTATCTCTTTTCTTCTCTTTTATTATCACATTTTCTGGCTGGCATTGCTTTTGATAATGGCTAATTTTTGCCTGCTTTAAAAACCATTTTATCTGAGAATGTGACATTCTTTATTGTTCAGTTCACAACTTGCATACAAATTTTGAAGAAAGGAGGTATTGCTTGTGTTCTTGTAGTGGACAGCTTTTAAAAACATTGAGAGAAAAGGAGAAATTGTAAATATAACAAGCCATTACTCCTTTCCTTCAGTTCTTCCATGCAGTTCAAAATAAGTGTCTTCAGTTTGTTTATGTTTCAACTTGCCTAAACTTTACTTGTGCAGTAATAGATGAAAGCTTGATGAAGAATTTTTCACACACTTTCATATGGTTTAGTATTCTAGCTATGCTGTTAGCTGCATTTGATTTAACCCTTCGCCATAAAATCCCATGCTTTAAAGATCCTAGGGAAGACAGCTTCTAAGCCTATTTTTGGAAAGGAGAAATTGGTTGTTACAAGCAATTTCTCCTTTTCCTTTACTGATTTTTACTTGATCACTTTACTTGAAAGCTTAGCTCATTTGTACCAACTTAAATTTGTCCTCTGCAGATGCTTTCAATTTGGGAAGTCAAAAATTTGTTGTTTGGTAAAGGGTTGACTTCTTAGACCTATCAGCCCTCAAGTTACTGAAATAAGGCTTACTTTTCAACATGAACAAAGTTAAAAGAACAACAGTTGATGGGGAGAAGGATTGTATTTTGTCTAAAAAAAGCTCGTCTGTTTTGCATAGCCTGTACTCAATTCAGAGATTACCAACCCTGCCTTCTAGTGCTGAGCTGTCATTGCCCGGTAGCTTTTTGAAAACTTTGTTAAAAAAGGGATCAGTAGCTTGTTTCAAGTAATTTCCCATTCCTAGCAATGTTTTTCATATCATCTCAAGATAAGCCAACCCTTAGAGCAGCTTTCACAGCTATAGTTGCATTTGGGGTCAGTGAAGATGAAAATCAGACCCAACAGAATGTGCAGTCTGATCTTTTAACTGCACTGTCCACTTTGCTTAGATATTCTGGAGAAATGCAACCTTAAAATTGCAATTATTTTTGTACTTTTAGTTATCTATATACTGAAAATGTCTGTTGAATATATTTGTGGCACTAAGGGTGAAAATAGATATGCTCTTGACAGTCATGTATCTAACTGTAGCCTGTACTGCAAAGTGCAAACTTTGTACCTAAACTTTCAATTTTGTGATAGATCTACAAGTAAATGTATTTCAGAAATTATTTAGACTTGATGGTGGAGCTGCCATGGTCAAAAGGCACCAAAGATTCCCTGGACTTGAAACAGGCCAAAAAGGACCTAGATACTGACCATTTTGGTTTGGAGAAACTGAAGAAGCGTGTTTTGGAGTATTTAGCAGTGCGACAGCTCAGAAATTCATTAAAGGGACCAATATTGTGTTTTGTTGGACCACCAGGTGTGGGAAAAACAAGTGTTGGAAAGTCTATTGCACATACCTTGGGAAGAGAATTTCACAGGTATTTTGCTCCTGTATTATGTACTGATGCAGTCTTGAAACATAGGAGTCCCAGTTTTGATTCTCAACTCTGCCAATTTTTTTTTTTGAAGAATGATGATAGTTTTTGCTACAGGATTTATTCCTCTCCAACTGCTGAACATTATTTTGTCACTTTTATTGTGGGAAAGAAACCAGTCGCTGTGCAAGGACTGTGCAAAGTACTGTTTTATGAAACTCAAGAAAAGCTTGGATAGGTACACTGGTGGCTGTGGTATAACTGAAATATTATTGATAACAGTGTTAAACACAAAGGGAATGTATGACTGGCTACAGGGGATTTCTGCTAGACTTTAAAATTAAAGTTAGTAACTTTAATGCCAAAATTGTCTTTGTATAAATCCATCAAAATCAGATGACTTGATGGATTAGGGGCTTAAGTGCAGCCTTGCCACTTTCCCCTTGTGTCTGCAAAGCTTTGTAACAATATGTAAAAGATAGCTACAATTTTAATGCGTTGAAGTAGTTGGATGTAGACATAAGCTTGGGTTGAAGTGTTGAAACAGAAATGTCAGATGCCTCAATGTCTTGCCCACATTAACTGTTTCTGTATAACATATATGGCTGGTTTGTTTCTGTAGCTGTACTGCTGTTCTCTTGACTGAGGAATAAAACAAATCATGTATCATTCCTTGCAATATTTTTTCTTCAGGATATCTCTTGGTGGGGTATGTGATCAGTCAGATATTAGAGGTCACAGAAGGACCTATATAGGGTCAATGCCTGGTAGAATCATTCAGGGAATTCGACTAGCTGGCACAAATAACCCTGTTATATTGTTGGATGAAATAGATAAGTTGGTATGTATTTCCTTCTTAGTAGTATCACTTTTGTCAGTCTCTACAAGAAACCTTAAAAATTGAAGCATCTGACACTACAACATGACAGTTTGTTGATAAAGAGAAAAAGGATAATGCATATGGAATATTGTGTATAGTAACTTTCCTTGTGCTTGTACGTGTATTTGCTTCATGCAAGGTGAGAAAAGTTGATATGGCACTAGACCTAGGGTCAAGCTAGACGTCAAAGTTTTTGTATGCAGCGAGAGGCAAATACAAGGACCAGGAAAGTTACTACGTAATATTGCTTTTTTTTTCATACACCTAGAACTTTCAACAACAAACTATTGCAATTATTGATAATTTTATTTGAATACAGTGAAACAAATAAAAGAAATACTTGTTTGGTGGATAGTGAATTGATTTTTATGAATGCGCAGATAAATGTTATAACATAGAATTTCATCCATTTAAATCACAGACAAATTTGTGGGTATTCAGCTTGCGGGATATGTCATCATACCATATCTTGAACTGTATTTGACACTGTGTAGATACAGATTTTCTTTTGTTAAGTATGATTTTATTTGAAAATTTATAGGTATGTGATATGATTCATGCACATGATGAATCATGATGCTGGCATGGAGAGATGAAGAAATATTTTCATCCATGAATCTATAAATAAAGTCTGTACTCTGGCACAAAGATTCACACATCTTATTCTGTAACCGTCGATGGATGACTCTTTAAAACCATTTCTATATGTTCCTTTTTTCCCAGTTGTTTATTTTACTAGTTTTCTTTCCACATGGTTTTTTGTCTAGGCCAAGGAGATAGGTCAGTATGCCCAGGTCTTGCCATACACTGTTACACATGCAAGTCCACCTAAAATGTTTTGTAGGTATGATGAAATTATTGTAGTAAGAATCATTACCATTGTACAGCTGACCATATTTTGACTTTATTTATGTGGGAAATCATTGTTTAATCCTTTACCAAACGATTCCATATTTAACCAACCTTAAAGCTAATGTGTTTATATACATGTAGCAATATGACAACATGTTCTCTTTCTAACATAATTTTTAAACATTTTTGTTGAAGGGAAAGAGTCTGCATGGAGACCCACAAGCAGCCCTGCTAGAAGTATTAGATCCAGAACAGAACAACTCCTTTACTGACCAGTATCCTTTGGGTATTTAGAGCAAAATGAATGACTTATGCTGTATGTATGAAATAGAGGATAATTTTCTGTTTTGGTGTATTATTGAAAATTCTTTCATTGAATGAAAAGCAAAGGCTATATATTTTTTGTGGCAAAGCCACGAGTGAAAATATGGCCTTTGCTTTTCACTACATAAAAGACATTTCGATCATACACTGAAACAAGCAATTATCCTATTTCTTTTATGCTCTTCACTTTAACCTTTCTTTTCAAGTCTAATCTTTGCTCATCATCAAAAATATGTGCAATTTTAAAGGAAAAAAGATATATTCAGTCTACAGATAGTGGGATATGGGCTAGCTGTAATAATGAGGTCATGTATGATGTCTATGCCATTAAACATGACATTCACAGACTATAAATTCATTCATTTTCTATAAATATCTGTGGTATGTCAGAAAATAAAAGTTATAACATTCACCGTTGAATTATAAAATTCATTGGTGATTTATAAGGATATAATTCACTAAGACATTTCTATAAACTACTGAAAAGCATAAAAGAAATAGTTATAATTTTTATAAAAGTGGGACCTAGACATGGGTGCAAATTATCAGTGGGCATGGATAATAGAAGAATTGCTAGAAATTGTAAAAAATTGTTTTAAGGATGAATTTACATATGAGCCCTGCTGTGGCAAAAGGGGGTTTAATGCATCTTCCTGATGCATTATACCAAGCAAGTCATCACAGAATTATGAATTCATAAAATCCATTTTGTCTAACAACCGACTGAATTATGACAGGTGGGATGGTCCTTTGACATGCATAAAATTTACAGAGAGGAAAAAGTTTTGGCTCATGTCAGTCTGCGCAGTCTGGAAGATTGAAAATATATGAACCATGCTCTGCAAAAAGCGGGCTAAATGAATATGCAAAAAGTGTCTACCCATGTCATCTTGGGCAGTCTGCGTAGGTTGACATTTGCGAAAATATTTGCTTTGTGTAGAATTTCTGTGTGTCTTTTATAAGAACCTTTCTACCGCATTATAGGGTTGGTTGTTGGACAAAACAGGTTTTACAGATCCGTAAGTATTTGATGAATTGCTTGGTATAATGCATCACAGAGGTGCATTTAACGTCCTTTTGACAGAGCAAGGCTCAAATGTAAATTTGACTGGATACATGGAGTCTGGTAAACAGATGTATTTTACCTGATTTCCAATACTTTCTTTTTGTAAGGAAGAAAGCCTTAAACTCTTTCCATACCATAGACGACACCAGAAGCTTTTGTGGACAGTGTAGATCAAGATCAGACTGCACAGAACGTGCAGTCTGATCTATGATCTGCACTGTCCACTGCTATATTCTAGATTATGACAGAACTGTCTTTTGATTTTGCAGAGACAATGTGTTTTTAGCCTTTGAGAAAATGCAATTTATTTATTCAGTAGTGAAAGAGTTAAACTTCTGACAGTAAGAATATCTGTGCTTTTCTGTATTCATCTTTCTGTGCTGATTTTTATTTATGAATTTATTGACTAGCTTTCTGATTGGCTATGACATTTGGCTCGGCCAATCTGAGTGTTGGTCATATAATTAAGAATGAGGACCAGTTCTAAACTATTGATGAAAACAGACCATGATAGACAGTTTCAAATGATGTATATATTTGAGGACTAAAGATGCACAAGTTTTAATATTCCTCAGCTTATTAAAAGTTACCTGAATGTTCCGTTTGACCTATCACAAGTGATGTTTATAGCTACAGCAAACAACATGAGTACCATACCACCTGCTTTAATGGACAGAATGGAAATCATTCATGTGCCAGGTAGGGATATACAAGATACATATCAGCTTGAATCTAGAGTAGGACACATAGCAGGACCATGGGGAAATAGGGATGTGATGTGTAAATGACGAATTGCAAGAAATGATATGAAAATGCAAAGGGAAAGAGACAATACTAGATGTGTTACTTAGATGGCTGCTTTTTGGTTAGTGCTCCCTGTAACATTGGATTTGCTTAAATAAATGGGACAGACAATTTTCGGGTAGCATAAAAGATTAACTTAAACAAAGTCAGGCAAGGTTTTATCACAAAAATCCAAGATTAGACTTCACAGTACCTGCCGTCTTCTATTTAACTGTTGTATGTTGCAAAAGGTATCAGAAGTAATGTCATACTACTAATACCAGAAAACATTGATAGAAAAACTGGTAAAGGATACCATAGAAAACTTGTAAAAGATAACCTTGGAAAATGTGTTATATTCTGCTATAAAAACATTTTTATTAAAGCTCCTTGTCGGTCCTAATTTCACTTTCATCCTCTTGCGTTTGCAACAGATAATTCATGTGGTACTAAGTCTGTTCCAAACAAAATTTTGGACATTATGCTTGTACATTTTGAAAGTGTTTGCAGACAGCAAATCAAATGTAGCTCAAATGACGGAGATTGCCTTTTAAGTCTTTACCAAACGACAAAATTTTGGACTGGACCAATTTGAAAGAGTTTCAAGACAACAAACTAAATGTTGCTGAATTGATGATTTCTGTCTTAATCAGATAGAAAATATTGTGGGAAAAATGCTGGTTACCGCAATCTTTTCAAAAGCCTTCTCTGTCAAGGTCGGTAAAAGTCGGAAATGTGTGGTAAAGAATTTAAAAAAAAAACACAGTTAAACCAGCATTTTTTCTTTCCCAGAAGAATTCTCGATCAGTTTTAACTTCACGGTTTTCTTTGCTAAAGGGTTAAATTCAAGCAGTATTTATTAACAAAAGAGTGAATGATTAAAATCTATTTTAAGTTTAATGTGGCCTCTATTCCACTTTGATAAAGGATATACTCAAGAGGAGAAAGTAAGCATTGCAGTCAGACATCTTGTACCAAAGCAACTAAAAGAACATGGTCTAACCCCTGAGCAACTCCAGATTCCAGAAGATACCTTGAAACTTATAAGTAAGACTTGTTTCTCTTCTTTGCTCTTTAGTTCCTTACAGCCATATTACAGGAAACAAAACAAGCATAGGCAGGGTATGAAGGAGTTTAAAACACTAAATGCTAAAATTTCAATGGTTGGCAAGTGAACCTGGAAAAAAATATGAAATTGAATTCTTCTGATTCCATTGTCTAAATGATCCTTTGTGTAGTTTATATAGCGATACACACTGGTGAATAGCATTGGTCAAGGTGGTAAACTTTCTTGATTACTCTTTATCACGCTCTCTTTGGCAGCTATCTATAAATCACTTCTGCTATCATTGTCATTTTTGACAGAGTAACATCTGAATATAGAAAAAGGGAAAAATGATCGGACTGGAACACAGACTTGAGTAGATAGGGATTGCCCTGTCACTCAATAATCTCTTTTATGCCTATCAAGAATACATATAATCCTTCTTAATTCATCCCTCTTTTTGTTATCATTTTGTTCAATTTTGTTTCAGCTCAAAAATTCCGTTTTGATAATCTTTTATCACAGATATGCGTGCTAAATGACTAAAGCTGTCAATGCACCATTAAACAACATTCATTCATTCACTGGAATTCAGACTGTCTGAAAAACAACAGTTCTATCCCTAAAGGTGCAAAAAAGTAGATCTTTACTGAAAAAAAAATTTGTGGAAAAAAGTTAAGTTTTTTTGAATACTTACTCTTAGCTGAAACCCACAGTAATACCACAAAATTGTTTGCTATCATGGTACTGTAACCTGTTACCTTCAAAACCTTAGTCCTGGGATTTCTTCTTGAACCTCTCTTACAAGTTACAATCTGTCATCTTTAACTCTTTACCAAATGACAAAAATATCTTGTTCAACTTATAAGCTTTTGCAGACCACAAATTCGATGTGACCTAAATAATTTGTCTTTGATAGGTTAGAAAACATTGTGGGAAAAGGAGAAAATGCTGGTTACTAGCATTTTCTCCTTTTCCGACAATGTTTTCAAAAGCCGTCTTTCTCAGGGTTGTTAAAAATTGGGATTGTGTGGTAAAAAGCTAAACTGTATTTTGCTCTTGTTGTACAATAACTGCTTACCCTTGACAATAGGGATTAGAATTTTTATGGAAAATACAATAAAAAAAAAAGTACATTCCTCATGTTTTCTGCATGCACATGTGTTGCAGTCTAGTTCTAGGGCTATCTTTTCAGGAAAATACAATTATCTGTTTTTGTGTATTTTTGCATAGGCTTGCAAAACCAAATCCAACTATGTGCCACTTTAACCCCTCACCAGAAATCCCAAAATTTAATGTATTTATTAAAGAAGGCTTTTCAAAACATTGTAGGAGGAGAAAATGCTGCTACCTAGTTTTTCCACCTTTTGCATTATGTTTTCTGCCCTTTCATGTGCAATTGACATTGATTTAGTTATACTGAATATGTCTGCAAATGCCTTCAATTTGGACAAGTTTAAAATTTCCTTGTCAGGTAAAGGGTCAAGTGTAGACTTTAACCCTTTTCTAAACAATCCCGACTTTTAGCGACTCTAGAAAAGAAGCCTTTTGAAAACATTGTGGGAAAAGGAGAAAATGCTGGTAACCAGCATTTTCTCCTTTTCCCACAATATTTTCTACCCTAGCGAAGAAAACTTGCACCATTTGAGCCACGTTGAAATTGTCATCTGCAAATGCTTTCAGTTTGGACAAGGCTAAGATTTTGTTGTCTGGTAAAGGGTTAATATATGAATTAGTAAGCTACCTACTTTTTATTTTTGTAAATGAAAGGAGAAAACCCAACTGACTTCTATGACAAAGACATATTTGCTGACAGTCAACTTCAGCAGATTGTTGCATATAATCAAAACTTTAAAAGATATTCAATGAACATCATCAGATCTTGGACCGCATTTAACCCTTTACCACACAATCCCGACCCTGAGAAAGAAGCCTTTTGAAAATATTGTAGAAAAAAGCTTTTTTCAGTCTTTTTTATTTTGTTGTCTGCTAATGCTTTCAATTTCTACTAGTCTAAAATTGGGTCGTTTGGTAAAGAGTTAAAATATATATCCGGAGCATTTCAATTTTGACTTCAATATCAATATGTTATGGGTTTTTTCAATTACAGTTGCCAAATATACCAAAGAGGCAGGGGTACGGACATTGGAGAGAAAAATTGCTGGAATATGTCGTGCTGTTGCAGTAAGAGTTGCAGAAAATGTCCATCAGTCCAAGCGAGAGAAAGTTGACAGTTTGACGACGGACAAGAAAAACCTTGTGAATGATAGCCTGTCTGAAAGTGTGAGTCATGATGCAACAGCACTTGCTCACCCACCAGAAATGCCTATTGTGATAGATGATGCTGCCATTGAGGATATTTTAGGGGTAAATATTGTAAACTTGTCTACTGTCTATCCATTCCTGTCTTCTACAAAGCACAGAGAAACAAATGGATAACATCTCCATTGTTCAGTCTCTTGTCTGATCTTATGGGTCTGCTTTTCTAATATTTTGTGAGATAGGAGGGTTTTTAATAAAAATTGTGGACTTTCTAAATAAAATGGTTGATTACCAAGGCTCTCACATGAAGTTTATGTTAACAATATGATGAAATTCTTTTGCTTTGAATGTGGATAAATTTTTTCATGCAGAATTAGACTTGCTGGAAAAACAAAGGTGTAGCATACCCGGCACTTTTCATTACGTCATAGCATGATATAACATCACAATTAAACCTGAAATTTTGATCTTGTTGATAACTTCTCAAAGTACTCATCCCAATGCTTGACAAAAAGACAGTGCCTATCAACCCATTTATGATATATTTGCCCGCCCATATTATACATGAAGATGATAATAATAGGGAACTGTTTTAGTTCCTGTAATAGTTAAAACAAACCTAAAACTTCCTTTCTGTATGCAATGTTTTCTCAGTAGATGTCACTACAGCAGCTTCATTGACGAGCCTTTGACTACACCTGGGATCATCTTTAATGGAAGTGTGTTCAAAATGTGTTGAACAAAACATGAGCTGTTAGATAACTCAGTAGATTTTTACGTGCTGAATTTTGACAGCATCAAACAACGAATCTCTGAAGTATTATTGATTTCGATAGAGATTATACGCCATAAAAAATGCATGTGTAGTGTCAGTGTTGCAATGGATATAAAAAATGCTTCTGTTATATGTCTGTTGATCTTAAATGTCACCAAAAGATTGATAGTGAGACAAATTTATGTGAAATTAGTGAGTTATGGCAAAAGTTCACAAGTTCAGCCTTCTGTTATGTCCAAAACCACCTTGAATTTCAAATGTTCAGATTTTTTTTGCCGACAGACTCGGTTTCATTTTTTATTATTGTACATTAAGTTTTAGAACAGTTTTCAAAGTGTTATCAGTCTGTAACTGTCTCTACAAACAAGGCTATAAGACTGTACTCGTTGATATTTTTTTCATAGCAGGCTTAAAAATTTCTATGATTATATTTACTAGCAAAATGAAAGTCACATTTTGAAAATGCTAGCTGAATTTTTAAGCACTCAAAAAATTTGTGATTACAAATTATCTGAGGTCAATTATACAAATGAAATAAATTTGACATGTGAACACAAATCAGGTAATGCTTTGTGTTCTAAACAGTGGTCCTGTCACATCGAGAAAATCCTTTGATGGCTTTTTTTTTGGGGGGGGGGGTGGGGAATTCAGAAAAAAATATTCTAGTTCGTGGCTCCAAACAACTAAATATAGAGTGTCTGAAAAACTACGAACCATGTAATCCCCTAGTAAATGTGTATGAGACAAACATTGATTGTCAGGTCAGAAAAGATTAGCGACCTTTTTTTGTTACAAAATTATTAGTGTCTAAGGAAGGCCAAGAAGCACTGTTGTCAAATGATGATGCATATGAATGTTGTTCAAATAGCTTTAAAACCAAAAAAAAAGGGACATAACATCAGGAATTATGGGGGCTGATGCAAAAACCAGGACAGACTCAACTTCAAGAAGAAATCCTTTAAAATCTATGTACAGCAATTTAGGGCGGGTGAATTCTCATTATCACCCTATGTCACAGAACTGAACACTAAAACATTGGTTGAATTTGGTGCACATACTGCCTTGAGCAGGCAGTAGACTACTTGTCATCTGGAAACTGAAAGTCTCTCTAAATAAACAATTTTAAAAATTGTCTGCTTATTGAACTAAGAACTTGTACACCAAACAGAACACATTGTAATTTTCTCCTACGATGATAATGAAATAAAATCAATGACAAATAAATAGAACTGGATAGAATGAAATTAAAATTGATCGCTCAATCTTGAAAATGAAAAAAAATATCTAGTGAATTCCTGTCTTATATTGATTTTTAAACTTTAAAAAAAGAGCACTGTCAAAACTAAAAAGATGCATCTGAAAGGGTTTTCAAAAAATGCCAGTCCTATATTGATTTTTACCAGTGGCAAAAATTTACCTGTGGATAAAAAACGAAACTTGAACACTGCATATCTGTGAAGCTCCTATGCAGGCTCAATTTAGGGATAAGCTATATGGAAAAATGTTATCCTAAACAGATATTCTTTTTCTTTAATTGTGTGATTGTATGATTACCTATACTGTAAAACCACAAATGTTCTTGTCATGGAAATCTTTGGGATTTTCTTGTATTGATAAAAATTGTGAAGATATCCTCCAGCGTAAATTTAAGTTACATTAAGGTATGTTTCACATGGACACGGGTCATGTTGGACCTTGATTGGGATCCCTGTCAACATCAGTGAGTGCATTTTTTTGTCAAAGTTGACCAAAATACCAGTCTAGTGGTGCGTAATACTGCCAATTTAGCATGTTTCATTGAAGTAAAAATTGAGATTTATTAAATTGATAAATAAGTTAGTTTTACAATGCACAGTTAGAGTTAAAAAAAACTGGCAGTCTGTCTTTAAATCTCACAGAAACTAAAACATGTGGGAGGTCAGTATTTGTTAATTTGCAAAATTTTAGGCCTGCAATAATACCCTTTTTTACAGTATTCAAAATATTAATCTTGCCTTTTCTCCTTTAAATAGATCTTCAATCATTTTCTTTGATGATACTTTAAGCAACCCCAATATGAGAGTGAAGTGGCTCAGCGACTAGTTCACCCAGGCGTGGCTGTAGGATTGGCATGGACCCCTATGGGAGGAGAGATCATGTTTGTCGAAGCCTCCTCTATGAAAGGGGAGGGAACTCTGACCCTGACAGGACAACTAGGAGATGTGATGAAGGAATCGGCCAATCTTGCAATTAATTGGGTCAAAACCCATGCTCATTTGGTAAGAATTTGAATACAACCTTAATGTCCTCTATATTTATGTTAGATTCATTGTACATCTAGGATGGTAATATACATAGAGAATAAATGGTTAGTGCCTTGGATTGAGAAAGTTCATGGGCAAGGCGTAGGAATTTCATCAGGTGAGCTAATAGTATAAATGTCGACCCGCTGATAAATGTTGTGTCAAAGAAAGACAAATATTTCTTGGTCATTGACATTGACAATTTCGTTGATGATAGATCTACTTTCAGTCAATCTTTAAGGGGTATATTAAAAAGTAGATCCAGTTGGCAGGTGCACTTTTTAGCTCACCTGAGCACAAAGTGCTCATGGTGAGCTTTTGTGATCGTGCTGTGTGCGTTGTCTGCGTGTGTCGTCCGTCATCATCTTTTACCTTGTGTACGCTCTAGAGGCCACATTTTCAGTCCAATACTCGTGAAACTTGATCAGAATGATTGTCTTTATGATAACTCGGACGAGTTCGAAAATGGGTCATGTTGGGTCAAAAACAAGGTCACTAGGTCAAATCTTAGAAAAACCTTGTGTACGCTCTAGAGGCCACATTTTCAGTCCAAAACTCTTGAAAATTGTCAGAATGTTTGTCTTGATGATATCTCGGACGAGTTTGAAAATGGGTAATGTCAGGTCAAAAACTGGGTCACTAGGGCAAATCTTAGAAAAACCTTGTGTACACTCTAGAGGCCATATTTTCAGTCCAAAACTCTTGAAAGTTGGTCAGAATGTTTGTCTTGATGATATCGCGGACGAGTTCGAAAATGGGTCATGTCGGGTCAAAAACTAGGTCACTAGGGCAAATTTTAGAAAAACCTTGTGTACACTCTACAGGCCACATTTTTAGTCCAAAACTCTTGAAAGTTGGTTAGAATGTTTGTTTTATCGATACCTTGGAAGAGATTGAAAATGGGTCATGTGGGGTAAAAAAAATAGGTCACTAGGTCAAATCTTAGAAAAACCTCGTGTATACTCTAGAGGCCATATTTTCAGTCCAAAACTTTTGAAAGTTGGTCAGAATGTTTGTCTTGATGATATCGCGGACAAGTTCAAAAATGGGTCATGTCGGGTCAAAAACTAGGTCATGAGGACAAATCTTAGAAAAACCTTGTGTACGCTGTAGAGGCCATATTTTCAGTTCAAAACTCTTGAAAGTTGGTCAGAATATTTGTCTTGATGATATCTCAGACGAGTTTGAAAATAGGTCATGTCGGGTCAAAAACTAGGTCACTAGGTCAAATCTTAGAAAAACCTTGTGTATGCTCTAGAGGCCATATTTTCTGTCCAAAACTCTTGAAAGATGGTCAGAATGTTTGTCTTGATGATATCTTGGACGAGTTGGAAAATGGGTCATGTCAGGTCAAAAACTAGGTTACTTGGGCAAATCTTAAAAAAACCTTGTGTACGCTCTAGAAACCATATTTTTAGTCCAATGATCTTGAAAATTGTTCAGAATGATTGTCTTGATGTCTCGGCCGCATTTGAAAATGGGTCATGTAGGGTCAAAAACTAGGTCACTAGGGCAAATCTTAGAAAAACCTTTTGTACGCTCTAGAGGCCATATTTTCAGTCCAAAACTCTTGAAAGTTGGTCAGAATGTTTGTCTTGATGATATCTAGGATGAGTTCGAAAATGGGTCATGTCAGGTCAAAAACTAAGTCACTAGGGCAAATCTTAGAAAAACCTTGTGTTTGCTCTTCAGGTAATATTTTCAGTCCAACACTCTTGAAAGTTGGTCAGAATGTTTGTCTTGATGATACCTCAGACGAGTTGGAAAATGGGTCATGTCGGGTCAAAAACTAGGTCACTTGGGCAAATCTTAGAAAAACCTTGTTTATGCTCTACAGACCATATTTTCAGTCCAAAACTCTTGAAAGTTGGTCAGAATGTTTGGCTTGATGATATCTCAGACGAGTTCGAAAATGGATCATGTTGAGTCAAAAACTAGGTCACTAGGCTAAATCTTCGAAAAACCTTGTGTTTGCTCTAGAGGCCACATTTTTAGTCCAATACTCTTGAAAATTGGTCAGAATGTTTATCTTGATGATATCTTGGATGAGTTTGAAAATTGGTCATGTCGGGTCGAAAACTAGGTCACAAGGTCAAATCTTAGAAAAACTTTGTGTACAATTTTGAAAGAGATTTAAAATGGATCATGTTTGGTCAAAAGGCTCAGGTGAGCGACTTCAGAGCCATCATGGCCCTCTTGTTTACTCTTACATAACTAGCTGATGGATGACAAAAAATATATGTATGGCATCCTGTTATTAGATTGATATTCATGCAAATGACAGGATAAACATATCAATATAATTTTTCTTAACAAATTAATATGTGTACCATTTTAAGACCTGAATTTTCACAAATTACACAAAGGACTAAGGAAAGGAAAATGAAAAATTGTTTTTAACATTTCTGAAAAAAAAAATGTGGGAAAATTAGCAACTGCTTGTTACAAATGTTTGCTCCCTTTTGAGCAATGTTTTCTGTGGCTGTCAAAGGCAGGGATGTTAAAAGTTGTTCTAGTATTTGCACATAAGCTTGAAATAAACAGCAAGGTTTTTCACAGACTACTGCCACATATTAGCTATTACATTTTATGTTGTCTGATCTTGATCTGTCTAGCTTGGATAACTTGAAAAATTTGTCAGTTTTCACTCTCTAACCTTTCATTTATTGGAGAAATTGAGTCAATATTTATAAACTGCTTCTTTTAAAGGAGCAATAGCTTAAGCTCTTTACCACATGGCAGAAATTCAGATCTATCAAAATTTAAAGCACTTGCAGACTACAGAGTAGATGTAGAAGCACTTGCAGACTACAGAGTAGATGTAGTTAAAACAATGAGACTTTTCTCATAGAGGGTTGAAAACATTGTGGAAAAAGGAGAAATTGCTGGTTAAGAGCATTTTCTTCTTATCCTACAGTGTTTTCAAGAGCCATCTTTCTTGGGGTTGTTAAAACTTGGGATTGTTTACCTAAGAGTTGACTCTACCATAGGACAAAATGTTGGAATTGTTTAACTCTTTCCCAAATGACAATATGTTAGACAGGTCCAATTTGAAAGCACATGCAGACGACAAAATTTGTATTGCACAAATGATTGGACTTGTATCGGATAGTCTAGAAAAGATTGGGGAAAAAGGAGAAAATTACTTGGAACCAGCATTGTCTCCTTATCTCACAATGTTTTCAAAGTCCACTTTCTGATGGTAGTTAAAATTTGGGATTGTGTGTTAAAAGCTTAATCAAGCAATTGTGTCTTTTACCACTATGTTTTACAAGCTTACAACAATATATTATTGAAGTAGTGGATCAAAGCATTCAGGTAACATGTTCATATATCCATTGTCTCTATTAATTTTCTGTTTTTGAATTTGTCTTTTAGCTTGGTTTGGATCAGAAAGAACTAGCAACAGCAGACATTCACATACATTTTCCAGCAGGTGCTGTTGGAAAGGATGGACCATCTGCTGGTGTTACCATAGCAACTACCTTGGTATCTTTGTTTACAAAAGTCTGTGTTAGGTCAGACACAGCCATGACAGGGGAGGTCACTCTGAGAGGTGTTGTTCTTCCAGTGAGTTTTATTATTGAACTTTCATCCATTTTGAACACTTTCAATTGATTTCACACTATTTTTCATATCTCCTTCTATATTATATAGCTGGCTTTTAATGGAATACCAATTTATCTATTCTGTTTATCTTGTTTCACATTTATAATCCAAAATCTGACATGAATATTTCGCTCGAAATAATGCACATATTGACATCTTTCTCTCTAGATCTATGAGAAAAAAAAAAATGATGAACTGTATAAAGGGCTCTTGATATGCAGCTGCAATAATGACATCATGTATGATATGGGCTACTTCATAAACGTGACGTTCATCCATGGAAAAAAGCTGTGGCAAAAAAGGCAATTGATACTCCTTTTTAGTTTTTTAACATAACAAATAAATGAAAAAAAGTGTGTTTATGGATTCATGTATTTAAAGCGATAATTTTTTAATTACTTGAAAAAGTAGTTAGGACTGGTCACATGGCCAACTAGGCTAGTAAACCTTGATCATATGACCAACTGACATGATAAACCTAGTCACATGGTCAACTGACTGTATATCATCAAGTTTGTATGACCCCATGTTATTTATACGGGATTTATAGGAGGTGACAGGATAAAATGTTTACCTGACAAACAAATTTTAGACTTGTCCAAATTGAAAGCATTTGCAGACGACAAACTAAATATGCCTGAAATAATGGGTTTTGTCTGTGATGTGGTAGGACATATGGATTTAAGTAAATTTCAGAGGCTTTTCACAATTTCTTTCTAGCTCCACTGGCCGAAGGCCAGCGGGCTTATGTCATGGCCTGTTGTCCGTCGTCCGTCCGTCCGTCCGTCCGTCCGTCCGTTAACTTTTTTTTAAAACGTCTTCTTCTCTGAAACTACCCATCCAATTTTGATGAAACTTCACAGAAATGATCCTGCCATGGTCCTCTTCAGAATTTCTTGAAAGAATTTAATTCCTTCAAAAACTCTGGTTGCCATGGCAACAAAACTGAAAAATTTTGAAAATCTTTGAAAATCTTCTTGTCTGAAACCGTAAGGCCAAGGGCTACCAAATTTGGCATGTAGCTTTATCTAGTGGACCTCTACCAAGTTTCTTCAATTTATAGCCCTGGGGTCAAAATTGGCCCCGCCCCGGGGGTCACAAGTTTTACATGGGCTTATTTAGGGAGAACTTTAAAATTCCTCTTCTACCTAGCCATAGGGCCTAGAGCTACCAAATTTGGCATGTAGCTTTATTTAGTGGACCTCTGCCAAGATTGTTCAAATTATAGCCCTGGGGTCAAATTAGGCCCTGCCCGGGAGTAACAAGTTTTACATGGGCTTATATAACAAGTTTTACATGGGCTTATATAGGGAGAACTTTAAAATTCTTCTTTGACCTAGCCATGGGGCCTAGGGCGACCAAATTTGGCATGTAGCTTTATCTAGTGGACCTGTACCAAGGGTGTCCAAATTATAGCCGAGGGTCAAATTTGACTTCGCCCCGGGGGGGTAACATGTTTTACATGGGCGGGCTTATATAGGAAAATCTTTCGCATCTAGCTATAAGGGCTAGGGCTATCAAATTTTGCATTTAGCTTTATCTAGGGGGTCTCTATCAAGGGTGCCCAAATTATAGCCCAGGGGGTCAAATGTAGCCCCACCCCAGGGGGTCACAAGTTCTACATGGTCTTATATAAGGAAACTTTAATAATCTACTTGTACATAGCCATATTTAGGCCTAGGGCTACCAAATTTTGCATGTAACTTTATATAATGGGCCTCTACCAAGAGGGCCCAAATTTTAACTTTGGGGGTCAAGTTTGACTCCACACCAGGGGTCACAAGTTTTACATTGGCTTTTATAGTGAAAACTTGATAAACCTGTGTCATGGATCACATATTTTACAGGGCCTTTTATTCAGCAAACTTGTTTTACATGACTTTTTATTGGGCAAGATTAAAAAATCTTTTTGTTTATAACCACACATTCTAGTTTCATATTGTAGGTCTGGGGTCAAAATTGCCTTCATTCCAGGGATCGCAAGTTTAACATGGGCTTCAAAATATTGTCACTTCAATTTAAACATTAATCAAGGGAAATAACTTTTTATGAAAGATAAAGTTCGTTACTATTTACCTCCCTTGATTATCAAGCTGCAGTGATACATGATTGGTGCTAGACAAGTTTTTTAGCTCCACTGGCCGAAGGCCAGCAGGCTTATGTTATGGCCCGTTGTCCGTTGTGCGTCCATCCGTATGTTAACTTTTTAGCTCACTTGAGCACAACATGCTCAAGGGGAGCTTTTAGGATCACCTGGTGTCCGTCGTGCGTCGTGTGTCGTCAACAATTCTTTAAACATCAACTCCTCCTAAACCACTGGGCGGATTTGGACCAAACTTGGCTGGAATGTTCCTTGGAAGGTCCTCTTTAAAAACTGTTCACAGAATTTGCAAAAACTCTGGTTGCTATTGCAACCAAATGGAATTTTTTAGGGAATTCTTTAAAAATCTTCTCCTCTGAAACCACGGGTCAGATTTTGAAATAATTTCACAGATATGCTCCTTGGGTGACCCTTTTTAAAAATTGTTCGTAAAATTTTGATCCGTCAAAAAATGTGGCTCTTGTGAATGGGGGCTTCTTGCACCATATAGAAATGAAGGAATTCTTCAAAATTCTTCTTCTCTGAAACCGCTGGTCAGATTTCGAAATAATTTCACAGGATTGTTCCTTGGGTGACCCTTTTCAAAAACTGTTCGTAAAATTTTGATCCGTCAAAAAACGTTTGGCTTGTAGTGTTTTTACTTAATAGCCAGTGGAGCGATACAGGGCCATCATGGCCCTCTTGTTTGTTAGATTTAAACCTCTTTCATATTGTTTAAAGTCAACATAGAACTTTGCTTTCCCCATTTGCCAAATAATCTGGTACTTTAACAATGCTTAAGAGTAAAGCTTTTGAAAATGTTGTGGGAGAAGGAAAGCATGCTGGTAACTGGAATTTTCTCCTTTCCTCACAGTGTTATCTACCATTTGAAGGACTTAATTTAATCTGTTGAGCTGGATTGAATTTGTCATCTGCAAAATGCTTTCAGTTCTGTAGAGTGTAATTTTCTTTGTCTTGTAAAGGGTAAAAATGATTGTGAAATACATGTATGTGGGCATTGGAGCTTTATGATAATAATTTTTCCTATATGTTATTATTCAAATGTTTAAACAGGTTGGAGGAATAAAAGAAAAAGTACTTGCTGCTCATCGAGCTGGTTTGAGAAGAGTTATCATTCCAAAACGCAATGAAAAGGATCTTTTAGAGATACCTGCAAATGTTAGGGTAGGTATATGGAAAGGTTTGTGTACATCAACAATTATGAATTTGAAATCAGTGATGAATTCCAAAGCTAGTCTGCTGATTGGCTAAGGCTGAAGGGAAAAGATGTGTCTCTGAATAGCTAAGACATCTACTTCAGCCGATCAAAAAAGACTCGTCATAGATTTAATATAATGATATTTAGAATCTGTTGGTGAATGAAGTTCTAATTTGGACGCATGTGTTAATGTTAGTTGATATTGATTTTAATAGGTAAGTAACTGATGTACAACTACTCAGTCTTATGAACTCTTTTCCCAAGTACAAAATTTTATACTTGACCACCTGCAAATGATACTTTCAGTGTGGTTTAAATGAAAAATAGAAAACGTAGTGTTCACCAGCATTTCTCATTTTCCCATGATATTTTTAAAACTCTCTTGTTAAAACATGGGATTATTTTGTAAATGGTCAAATCATAGAATGATACTTAGGATTTAAGGTTGTTTTAAGGTAAATCAAGATCAGACTGCTCAAAATGTAGCTTCTTAATGAGGACATCAAAGACACTTGAATTGGTAAGCTGTTGCCGTATGGCTGAAATAATGTTGAAAGCACTGTAAAGCACAAATCAACAGAAAAGAACAAATGGTCTTTGCTGTGTGATGTGTTGAGAGATTTCTTACAAAAAAGGATTTACATAAACAATTCTGTGTTTCAAGGACCCTGGGGAAGAAAAGTTTCGAAAACATTGTGGGAAAAAGAGAAAATGCTGGTATCCAGCATTTTCTCTTTTTCCCTCAATGTTTTCTACCATTTCTGACTCACATTCCAATGTTTTTGCTGGATTTGACCAGTCATCCGCAGTTGCTTTCAATTAGAAGAAGTCTAACATTTTGTCATTTGGTAAAGAGTTAAAATTACTACCAGTGAGCATTATCCACAGGCTGAAAATGAACCCTTTATTTTCTGAGCAGTCTGATTGTTACTTTTTACGAGATAGTAAAATTTCACACTCATAAGGCAGTTGCAGACAATGAATTATATATACACCCAAGTTATAGGAATTGTCTTAGAAAAAGGTAGAAAACATCCTTGAAATAAAAGGAATAAGCTAGTTATCAGCTTTTGCCCCATTTCCCACAATGTTTTCAAAAGCCTTTTCCGTCATGGTTGTGAACATGTTGATTCATTTAGAAAATTTAAACTACACAGGATTTATGGATTGTCAAGGATTTGAATGTGAGTGGTAGCCAGCATTTTCTTCTTTTCCCACAACTTTTTCTACCCCCTTCTAAGACAAATCTATAAGACAAATCTACTTTGTTGATTTCAAATGATTTCAATTTGGAAAAGTCTAAAATAATGTCATCAGGTAAAGATTTAATACTTTAGTCTGTGTCAATCTTTTACCTACTAGGTTAGATCACATACCATTTATTGTTTATTTTAGATGTACCACTTACAGGTACAAGTGTTAAGAAAACATTTGAATAAAAGGGATATAATTTCGGGGATATAATTTATCATGTCATGGTTTTGAATGATGTTGAAAACATTGTAAGGAAAAGCAGTTTCTCTGTCCATTGTGAGGGTAGGAAAATTACCTGAACAGGGCTATCCTGTTAGATATCAGGTGGAGAAAATTTAAGATTAGACTTTAACTCTTTACCAAGCGACAAGACTTTGGACTGTACCAAATTGAAAGCATTTGCAGACGACAAATTCAGTGTAGCTAAAATGACGATTTCTGTCCCTGTGCAGGTAGAAAATATTGTGGGAAAAGGAGAAAATGCTACCAGTATTTTCTCCTTTTCCCACAATGTTTTCAAAAGCCTTCTCTTTCAGGGTTGTTAAGACTTGGGATTGTGTGGTAAAAGGGGAAATGTCTGATTTTGATGTACACTACCTACACAGATTGGTATTTTTCTCAGATCATGCTAGAAGTAAACAAGGAAGTCATTGACGTTCTGAATTCTAATTGTTTTTGAACAAATATGTACAAAAAAAAAAAAACTTTTTAATTTCATGTCTACTGAGAGTTTGCACCAGACAACTTTTACCCATCACCACACAAGAAAATTGTAGTCTAGTTCAATTTGTAAGCATTTGCTGACGACAAATAACATACACCTCAAATAGTTGTATTTGTCTTTGAAAGGGTAGAAAACACTGTGGGAAAGGAGAATTCTGGTTTTAGGTAGTTTGAGGTTCATAGGGACCCCCTGAATTTTGAAATATCTTGAAAATGCTGTAGCTATTGTGCTGAAAAATTGCATACTTAATAATACATGTATTACCTTTACCAACTCTGTGTGAAATTTCCAGAAATTTTAATAACTTAGTTTGACTTTTTTGCATTCAATGCAATGTGAAAAAGTATGAACAAAACAGCTTTAAAACAGTGTGAGGGTTGAAGGCTATTCCTAGTAAAGGGTTTACTTGTTTATGAAAACAATACTCATGCAAGTACAGTAACTGTGGTCGTCTATTGTTTGAATAGTAAAAAATTCAACTTTTGAGGCCCTGATCTCGTTTTTTGTTTGGGTTTTTATTTAATGATTCAATATTGGAGACTTGCACACACTTGTTTACACTTTGTTTTCTTTTCCACGCCCAGCCATAGATGTTTTTTTTTCCGAAACCAGTCAAACTCTGGCTCACATCATGTGTTATAGTATACAACAATAAAATGAAGAAGGGTGCATTGTATGAAGTTGTTAAGTTCCATAAACAAGCTCAAAAGTATTGTTGTAGATTTACGGTCAAAGGGACATAGTGTCCTTAAGTCTACCACCCTGTGAGTGTGACCATAATACAACTGAGCTAATTTTAGGTGAACTGAAAAAATTGCAGCGAAAAACAATCCAAAACAAACCATGAAAAACCTGTAAGTCTAAGCGTCAGGTGGTTTGGGACACATATCTGAACAAAAGTGGTATAAAAACTTGAAGCCATGCCGAAAATAAAATTTAATCAAATATTGGAGAACAGTCAGACACCAAATAAGAAAACATTGGACAAATCATTTTAGACTTCAAAGTTTGAATGAAAGTGACAACAGCGATATCTAAGGTAAAGTACAGAACTATATCATTTGTACAAAAAATAACTTTAGGGCCTCATATTTAATTGAATTGAGGTACTGAAGTCATGCACTTGTCCAGTAATGTTTGCTGTTCTGGTCACTGTGCAAAACTGTCTGAGAATATTAAGCTTCAGAACAAAAATTTAACACTACTGGAATAGGCAAAATGTTCTTTCTTGCCAAAGAAAAATTCTGATTTTCACTGTGAGAGTTGGTAAGGTCATTTTAAAAGACCTTAAAAAGTTTTATAAAAAATGATACAGTATTTTTCAAGATACATCAAAATTTAGGGGGTCCTATGAAATGCAAACGACCTATACCAGTATTTTATCCTTTTTCCATAAAGTTTCTAAAAAGCTTTCTTTACCAGGGTCATTAAAAGTCAGGTATGTGTGGTAATGAGTTTAAAATGTTCTCCTGAAATACGGATGATTAATTCAGGAAGTGTTATTAGAAGCTTCTTATAAACAATTCTTCAAGTTGCAAAATTGTTGAAATATGCTGTAAGACAAACTAGCAATTTGAATCTGAAATTGTGTTAGTTTTAAATGTTACCAAGAGTGCTACTTAAAATCTACTGCATATAGCACAAAGACAGGTTTGAAGGAAACTTAAAAGCGTTGTTGAGTTATATGAAAAATAGTTCGTATTCATGTAGAATTGCCAGTTACATGTTATTAAACTGGCTTTTTATGTCCCTGAAAAGTGATATTTTTGTGTCCAGGCCACAGTGTTTCTATTCCTGGTTGCCAGTTCCAATTTCCAATATTGCCTATACTGTAGATTGATAAAAAAAGGTTTAACCTGTCAATGATTTCCCTGGGTCATGACCCCAGTCGAAACACCTCCGTGATGACTGTTGTCGCTTGAGGGAAATTCCTGAGTGTTCTGTTTGGTCACAACCTATCTTGTATCTCGGTATTTCCCCATGACGTCACGCTGGTGTCTGCATAAAGGTATCATGGCTGACAGGAATTAGAAAACATTAACAGGGTTGTGGATTTTTGCAAAAAAAAATCCCCAATTTCATGAAACTCGAGAGCTCGAATTGAACCAACTGATGAACTGGATGCATTGATATCAGTGAATTCTTTGACTAAAGAAACCGGTTGGTCATCATGTAAAAAGATAAAAGTCAAGAAGTTTCAAAATGTATGGTTTTCGCTTTTTGCCTGGTTGAGCTGTAACAAGGCAATCCTTTTGTCATTTTCATGCACAATAACAAGTACAATTTGACTTTTATATCTTACAATAACTTTTGTTAAATTGTACCCACAATTTCTTCATGGAACCCCCAGATTTTCAATATTGTGGACTTCAAGGGGTACAAAGGAACACTGGACCATAACATTTTAACTTATCACTAAATTTCAAAATGACTTTGCACAAATTTTAACCACATTGATTTGATGTGGCATGAGTAAGAGTCATTACTTTAGGTCAAAGGCTAAGGACACAGTAAGGTCAAATTTGATTTTGGAGGGTAGTGGTGGTGTCAGTACATTTATAGCTGTCAAGAAATATCAACCACATGAAGCATGAAGACAATGTGCAAGAGTTATGTTCATAGGTAAAAGGTCAATGTCAAAATAGTTAAAAAAAGAAATGAATATTTAGGGTTTATGCACATGTCTGGCCTCACCTGTCACTCTGTAAAAATCTAAGTGAATTTCAGCACACCTGTGCAGAAACATGAATCACATAACCACATGCAGTTGATGTATCACATGCAAGAATCATGTCCATAGGTCAGTGGTCAAGGTCATGGCAAGGTCAGAAGAGTTTTTAAGATCTGGGTCAAAAGTGAAAGTTCCTGTTCACAGCTCACAGAAGGTGGTTAGATTAACATAAGGTGAATCAGTCACTCCTCAGTGATAGGTCTTTTTTCTCATGTTTTTCAACAGCTTTGGACAGAAGGTGGCAAAATTAAAACACATTTACGAGGATTTATTTCTTCGAAAAAAGGGTGAGAGATGTTGATTAAATTTGAATTAGAGCCTTGACTTCTAGAAATTAAAAGAATTGTGGTTTGGAAAATTGTAATTCTGTGCTGAAAATATCTAGACTGTCCTAGACAGTGTGATGTTTTTATTTTTAATCTATTTAATCGCACAACTATAAAAGTGTCTTCACCAGCAATTTGTTACAACCCTTTACCACATGGCAATATTTTAGACTCCTCCAAATTGAAGGAATTTACAGGTGACATATCAAATGTTTTTCAAATGATAGTATTTGTCCTTGAATTACTGGTAGGAGAAAACATTGTGGGAAAAGAAGAAAATGCTGGTTACCAGCATTTTCTTTTTTTCACCACAATGTTTTCAAAAGGCTTCTCAGGGTTGTTAAAATTCAGGATTATGTGGTAAAGGGTTAATAGTTGTATCACTGTTAGATCCTTTTCATTGCATTTTGGAAAGGTTTTAGGCTTCATCGTTTTGAAAGGAAACAAGATAGATGACAAGGCATAAAGAAAGTTTCAAGAAAAAGAACAAAATATCGTAAAGTTTACAAAAAAGTAGTAGAAATAGTAAAATTAGACAGTTTTCTTTGCTGTCATATTCTGACATGAAGTAATTTGTTATTATAAGAAAAAGAATTAAAAAAAAAAAACGATAGAAATGATAAAAGATAGTATTCAGTTTTCTCACTGAGATTTGTGATAAACATGGCCTTTGCAGATTGCAGCAAAACAAGATCAGACATCCCATTCTGTGCAGTCTGATCTTGAATCTTCACCATCTTCTACTGTACTATAAGCAATTTTAAGTTTCTGTCAATTAAAATCTGCTTGGCCAGGTATCTCAGTGGTTAGCATGTCTGACTTTGACCTGTTGGTGGCAGGTTTGATACCCAATTTAGGCATACTTCCGATGATTTTTCGCCTCTCACCTCTAATGCACGCGAGAAAAGTAGTCAGTGGCTTTGAAAAAAGGATTGTCAGAACTTGTGAGAAAGCCAGGAAATACATTGGTAGGTTGTACTTACTGCAGTGATACGACTTCAGCTGTTAACCCTTTACCACACAATGACGCCTTTTAACGCCCCTGAAAAAGAGGCCTTTTGAAAACATTGTGGGAAAAGGAGAAAATGCTGGTAACCAGCATTTTCTCCTTTTCCCACAAAGTTTTCTACCCTATCAAAGAAAAGTTGCGTCATTTGAGCCACTATGAAATTGTCGTCTGCAAATGCTTTCAATTTGGATAGGTCTTAAATTTTGCCGTGTGGTAAAGGGTTAAATGATGGGATTATACCCTGACAGGGAAGAAAACATTGTGGAAAACAGAAAAAATTGGTAACCAGTATTTTAACCTTTCCCACACTGTGCAGTCTGCTAAGGCTGACCTGGGTTGAAACTTTTTGCTTTTGGTAAATTTTCTGCATGTCAAAGGACCAGTTTATCTCATCCTTCAGTCGGCAGTGAAAAATGATGGATTTTATGGGTCCACAGTTGTAAGATGACTTTCAGGGTATAATGAATGAAGGAGATGCATTAAACCGCCTTTCACAGAGCCTTGCTCAAATTACACTGTTACTCTGATAGGGAAACTCTGATGAAAAGTAGCAGCCGCTTATTGTGTATCTCGGTATTCTTTAAAAAAAAATTTCTTTGCGTGCAAATACTTTTCCGTTTTGTAGCTTGTATTAATTTGCGGTTGGTCTGAAATTAGCCTGTGTGGGTTAAATGTAGCTAAATTCGAATCGAAGTCAAAGTACAGAGTGGAAATGTTCAGACAAGGAAAAGCACCCAGATAATTGATGTTGCAAGCCTGCTATGGAACAGAATGTTTCAGCATGTGGGTTATATAGATACAAGAACAGACTATGTGTTTTGTGCAGACTGATCTTGATCTGCACTGACCATTAGAGCAACTTAAGCTTTGAAAGGCAATTTAAGGGTTAAAGTCAGGTGTTATAAAGAGGATTTAATTAATAAGCAGACATTTTTGTATAGGAAATATTAACCCTTAGATGTCTGAGCAAATTTTTCAGTGGTTTGCACACAGTGTAGATTCACATTACACAGAAAGTGAAGTCTGAAGTTTTACCTACACTCTCATATTCTTTTGGCAGTTATTCAGGGTAAAATAGCCTTGAATATGATGTAATTATTTAGACTAAAACTAAAGGTTGAATCTAAGGAAACAGACTAATGGAAGTTAACCACATTACAGAGAATACAACACGTCCCTAAGGTGGCCAGCTGTTGAAATCAATCTCGGGAAAAGGAACAGTTTCTCCGTTTTCCTGCAAAATGTTTCATGATTATAAACCCTTCATGGAACAATTCAGTGTTTTAATGACCCTGTAGTTGATCTCTTGTGAAAATATTATTGGAAATGAAGAAAATGCAGGTAACCAGCATTTTCTCTCTTTCCCACAATATTTTCTGTTTCTACAGACAGACAGTCATGTTTTCAGTTACAATCAATATGTTGGCTGCAAATGCTTTCAGTTTTGTCACATCTAAATTTTTGTTATTAGGTAAAGAGTATAAAAAGATGTTTTCCTTTTTTTTCCCCAAATGTTTATTACCCCTGTCATTTAGACATACGCTAGAATTTGGTAGGAAGATAACTTGAATTGTTATTTGTTAACCAAACACTTTAAAAAGCAAGTATTTTAAGTGAAAATAAGCTGTTTTAGTTGGTAATGAAAAGCAGGTCCTGCTCTGATCCTTACAGCCATGAATAAGTTAACCCTTTACCACACAATGACGACTTTTAACACCTCTGATAGAGAAGGCTTTTGAAAACATTGTGGGAAAAGGAGAAAATGCTGGTTACCAGCATTTTCTCCTTTTCCCACAATGTTTTCTACCCTATCAAAGAAAAATCATTTCATATGATCCGCATTGAAACTGTCATCTGCAATTGCTTTCAATTTGGACAGGTCTAAAATTTGTCGTGTGGTAAAGGGTTAAACTGAATTTCAGTCAGTGAAATGAAGCTAGATACTGTGGTTTCGATGCTAATTTTGCCAGAATATTTTACAAAATGGGGGACAATGTAGATTGGCATTCAGAATATACCTTCTTATTCAGTCTGATCTTGTACTATACCACCATCAGAGTCAGCTAGTTCTGTGTTTATTGCTGTAAGAGTTCAACTGTCTGGAGTATAACCGATCTGATATTCATCAGCTATTTTTGGAAATTCTCAAATATGATCCCGTTGACCAACTTCTCCAGCCACATTTCTTATGTAATCTTCTCTAACTGAAAATAGTCTTATCAGAATTCAGGTAAATGTACCATGAAACACCAGACAAACTTATAAGTGGGATGGGGTTCCTTATGGTAATTGCGTGGGATTTATAAACCTGTTGTGCCAAGCTTGAACCCTGATGGAGTGAGCCATGGTGAGAGTTGTGGAAGTGAGGCATTGGACCACAGCTCTAGTACTGGTAGAACATTTAGTATCCAGGTACCCCTCTAACATTTACCTGTATCAATGTAGGTTACACTGCTTTGAAACTTTGGTTGTCCCCTTTGTTTGGAAGAAAATGAAAGCAGACATTTCAAGGACAATGTTGAGTGATGTTTGGAATTATTTAAGTACATTATACATCTGAAAAAGTGTTAAAGATAGGGTTAATCTCTATAAAGTCACACTGTTACAATTATGTAACAGAAAAAAAAAAAAAACTGTTGCAAACAGAGTCAGCCTCCATGAAGTTTTATTCTCAAACTTGTAAAAACTGGTAACCAGCATTTTCCCCTTCTCCCACAATTGCCAGACGCATTGCTTCTGCTTATCAATAACCCAGATAGGCTGCTTATTCACACCATAGCAAATTAATATGATAGCTGATAATCATTTTCTTGAATGTCTTGGTGATCTAATTTTTTTTTGCATGTTACCCTACAATCTTTTACATGTACTGTATGTGTATATGTATTTTCTGACATATCATTTTTAGCTGCACCTTTTCAAACGATGATTTGGATTTACATCTAATTTGGAGAAATATATCTGAGAGAAATGTTCAGTTTTCAACAGTATGCAAAGCAATGACAAAAAAAGGCACCTGCAAATGAGGTTACTTTCCATTATGTCTCTTCATAAAAGAAATAATAGTAACCAGCATTTTCTCTTTTTCCCCCACAATGTTTCTATCCCTTTCAAAGACAAGTCAAATCAAATGAGCCACAATGAGATTGTCATCTGCAAATGCTTTCAGTATAAAGGGGTCTGAAATTTTGCAATCTATTAAAGAGTTAACCCTTTGCAACATAATCCCAAGTTTTAACAAACCTGAGAAAGAAAGCTTTTGAAAACATTATGGGAAAATGCTGAAAAACCAGCATTTTCTCCATTTCCCAAAAAGTTTCTACCCTTTCTCAGACCACTTCTCCATTTGAACCACATTTAATGTGTCGTCTACAAATGCTTTCGATTTGGACACGTCTGAAATTTAATCGTCTTGTGAAGAGCTAAAAAATGGTGATGGAGAAAAACTGATATTGTGTCAAAATATGATCCATATCCATATCAGCCTTCATTTCAGTGCCAGTGTTGCCTTCAAAAATTTTTATGGATGGCGTAGATCAAGATCAGACTGCATAAAACATGCAGTCTGATCTTGGATCTACACCGTCTGCCACCTGATGCTAGTCTCTGACTAACATAAAGGTCAAATTCAATAAAAAATGTACTTAAAGGCCTCAAGAAATATTGAATCCAATTAGTCAGCAGTGAAAGAGTTATAGGTGAAATATTCGAAGGAAAGGTATAGTGTAATGTTGATATGGGGTCACTTGGTCAGGGTTGAACGAAATGTTTTTTTGATAGAAATATAGGGAATAAAACATAAATGAATCTTATAAATGCTTATGAACATTCCTGAATATACCCATACAAAAATTCTAGAAAGTTGTAATAACTGTTCTGTGTTGTTACCATTGATGCTTTGTATTGTTTGTGCGTATTCAATACATGTGACAGAAGTATTTTGCTAATTTTGTACATTATGGAAAACTTTGTAGGAATATTTACAATTTCATTTTACCAGCATTTGCTCCTTCTCCCTCCCTGTTTTCAAGAATGTTTACTGCAAGGGCATAGAATGTTTTGAATTTTTATGTTAGGAAGTGTATCAGGTGTTAGAGAGAAAAGACTGACCTATGTACATCTTATTTTCAGGCTGATCTTGCAATAATCCTAGCTTCGGAACTAGATGATGTTTTAAAAGCTGCCTTTGATGACGGACTGCCATCGTTACATGAGGCCATACCAAGTAAATTGTGATTACTTTGTGAGTTGATATGTATAGGACTGTACCAGCATGTGATACAATGTCGTTAGTCAGACATACAAAATATTCTTAAGTGATAGCCAGAAACTTCCCTCCTCAAGAGTATTGAATAACACTGTGATGATTGGTGAGATCATGCAACTTTGTCCCTTTGTTATGATAATTTCCAAGACAGACTCTAGTCAAGTTCTTCCTGTACAATTTTCATCATCTTTTGAACTGAGTGCTAGAACCCTTCAAATTGGAATGATCTACAATCAACACTCAAGGTAATAATATATCAACTCTTTACCATATAGCAAAACTGAAGACTTGTCCAAATTGAAAGCATTTGCAGACTTCACAATGTTTTCAAAAAGCTTCTATCTCAGGGTCATAAAAACCAGGGATTGTTTGGTAAAGGGTTAAAGAGTTAAAGGAGAATATGATTGTGGATTGAATGAAGAGAAAACAGTTGCTTGCTTCTTGTTTAATTCCTATCACACGACTTAAACTTGACTCTACCAAGTTGAAAGTATTTGCTGACAACAAATTAAATATGGCTCAAATCATGATATATATCTTTGAAAGGATGGAAAACATTGTGGGAAAAGGAGAAAATGTTGGATACCAGCATTTTCTCTTTTTCCTACAGTGTTTTCAAAAGTCTGTTTCCTCAGGGTCTATAAAATTTGGGAATGTTTGGAAAAAGGGTTAACTGAGCTGCACTGAATTCTGTGTGCTAAAGCAATTTTACAACTTTTTTGCATGGATTTCCATGAATTCCAAGAGACAGAAAAATCAAATTAGTTTTCTAAGAAATCAACTGTGCATTGATTGAAAATAAAGGAAGATAAATAAATAATAAAAGATACAGACATGAAATTCTGTTATGATCTTATTTTATTATGTATGTATACATGGCAACATTTTGCATTAAAAGTCTGATGTTGAGATCATCATTTTACATGGACCAAACAAAAAGATAAGCTGGCATCCATTGTATCTCCCGTAACCATCCAATAGAAGATCAGTAAGGGGCTACCAGATTAATCCTTTACCACACAATCCAAAGTTTTAATGACTCGGAGAAAAATCAATTTTGAAAACATTGTGAGAAAAGAAAATGCTGATTTCAATTCAGACAAAGCTAAAAATTTGTCGTTTAGTATAGAGTTAACAAAAGATAGATTTCAGATATGGATTTAGTGAAGTATTATTGTCATCTCTGAAGTTACTGTAGATGTTCAAGCTTTGCAATTTGTCATTGGAGTTTCTGCATCTGAAATTGAGAAAACCACTTAGACATTTTGTGAAGTATTTCTCCTTAACCCTGTACCAAACAAGAGTTGTGTAAAGATGACTTTAAAGAAGAAGGATTTTGAATACACTGTGGGATAAGGAAAAAATGTTGGTAACCTCTATTTTCTCCTTTTCCAGCAATGTTTCTATCCTTTAAATACAAAAGCCCCTTTTATTTTCGTCACATTTAGTTTGTTGTCTGCAAATTCTTTGAATTGGGTTTGTCTGTAAACTGTTCAACTCTGTTTTCAAGGTTATTTTAGTTGTATCACAGTGACCGAAGCACCTATCCATGCTTTCCAGGAGTTTCTTTTACTTGCACTATGCACAAATATTCTTTCCAAGCCTTTAGCTGCTTTCCAACATAACAGAACAGAAGAACAGAACAATATTTTATTCGACGTGTCCACAGTACATAGTCATATTTATATCAAAAGTCACATAAATTCTAAAGTCAAAACAATAATCAGCAGTGAGAGAGGAATAAATCCTGATAATTTAATATCAGTTCTTTTCATGAACATTGGCGAGTTCTGATTGGCTGAAAAATTTTTTTCATAGCTCCATGAAAAAAAAAATCACGTTGTGCCGGAACTTTTGCTGAATGTTACTTTTGCGGGTCCTACACACTGCTGTGTTCATTTACTTTCGTTCTGCTGGTTAATTTTCAGTATTGGGGATCTGAAAACTGCTTCCCTATTGTATTCTTGCGCCATACAAATATGAGTGGAAGGGGCTTTAGAAACTCCAATGTTAGATTTAAAAATAAAGAAAATGAATGCAGTTTGAATTATTTCCGTGGGTGTATGTTGTCTGTAATATTAAATTATAAGGAATGAAGAGAATTTTATTTTTTTCATGGAGGTATGAAAAAAAAAAACCTAATCACACTGTATGAAACCGTGAAGCGGTTTCATACAGTGTGATTAGGTTTTTTTTTTCATACCTCAATGAAAAAAATAAAATTCTCTTCGCTGTTTCATACAGTGTGATTTGGTTTTTTTTTTCATACCTCCATGAAAAAAATAAAATTCTCGTCATTCCTTATTACAATGACTCATCAAGCCTTGGAAAGAAATTCTCCAAGCTTGGGAATGGAACCTGTGATCCTCCTGCTTGAAGTCTTGTATGCTATTGACTGTGCAAGCCAGTTTGGCTCTTTGAATTTGAACCAGTCTAAAATGTTGTTGTTTTGGTAAAGAGTTAAACAGCTAAATGAATGAACAAGTATCAGCTGATGATGATGGGTCACTTTTGGTAAACTTTCTCAGTGTACAGTTCCTTATCTGAGTGTTGATCTTTCTTCTTTAGCAAACAGAAAACGGGTCTCTCTTTTAGAACTTTTTACAATCTCTATTGTGAGTATTTAAGGAAAAAAAATGATAGAAATGTCCAGATTGAAAGCATTTGCAGATTACAAGTCAAGTGTGTCCTAATTTGCCTCTAAAAGGATAGAAAACATTGTGGAAAAAGAAGAAAATGATGGTTACCAGCATATTCTCCTTTTTCTACTATGCTTATCGATGGCTTTCTTTCTCAGGTTCATTTAAACCCAGGATTGTGTTGTAAAGAGTAAAGACACAACAAGGAATAATAATGCCTAGATATGCCTGTTGCAATCTACATTCCAACAAATGCACTACCTACGTTAAAAATCTAAAAGTGGGTACATCGTGGGCCATGGCAATGATAGCCGTCACAAGTGGCTGGGGTGATTGAATTTGCACACATCTTGCAGTGGGAGGCATCGTTACATTCAAACTCGGGGTGACAATGGCATCTGCCAGCATGACAAAATTGAATTTCCCCAGGAGTTGTACATCCAGGACAGCCTTCGGTACTGCCATGGCATGGATGATGTGGGTCTGTTTCAGTCTTTGCTGGAAAAGATAAAATTCTGATTTTTAGCTTCATTTGATACAGGGATCGTATATACATGTGTATATACGATCCCTGTTTGATAGTAGTATAACTCTATCAAGATTTTTAATGACTTTCACAAAGAAGGCTTTTGAAAACATTGTGGAAAAAGGAGAAAATATTTGGTAACCAGCATTTTCTCCCCTTTTTACAATGTGTTCTACCAATCCAAAAATAAATTACAGTTATTGAGACAGATTTATTTTGTTGTCTGCAAATACTTTTAATTTGGTCAAGTTTAAGAATATGTTATTTGACAAAGATAAAACACCATTTCCAATGAAAAGATTAAGGTAGTAGACCTCTAATGGAAAACAGCTATTTCCACTATAATATTATCCTACAAAATTTGCTATGATTAAAAATGAGTATTATTGTACTACTTTAACCGACCCACTTTTTCCTCCCTTTTCAGGAAACTAACAAAAGTATCAACGAATAATTTCAAGATAGACATCAAAGGAATTTCTGGTCGGTTAAAACTGTGCAAAAGTATTGTATCGGTATAAATCCTTAATTATCAACTAACAAGAAATTTTATTCCATGTTGCATTAGAAGCGTTAAGGGGTTTCTACCTTAGTAATTTTCTGTTCTACAAAGCTTTCCTTAAATATCTCTGATTATTATTCGAATTTGCAAATGATAGTTATGGAAAACAGAAGAGGGTGTGTCTTACTTTTGTCCTCATCCTCACCACTGTATTCGAATTTACAATTTTAACCCCTATCCTGCTGAATTACTTTAATGAAATGTTCAATCCGATAGAAACAACATGAATATGGCTCTTGCAAAGATATTCTTTGTGAGAAAATACCTTATCGGACAGTGCAGATCCAAGATCAGACTGCACGTTCTGTGCAGTCTGATCTTGATCTGCACTGTCCGCAATAGGTCAATAAGTTGCGCTTAGCAGCCAAAGGGTTAACCTATAGTCCCCAATAGTTCTGTTGCGTAGTGTTACTCATTATCATACTGTAATGAAGTGGCATGTGCAGCCTGATCCATTGGTTACAGTCTGTTAGTATACCGATTATATTTTTATCAGTTCTCTTCAGTATTTCAAAATCTGGACCCAGTAAAGTAGTAATGGCTGCACGAGGATATATCCTGCCAAAGTCGTGACTTTATTGCACAGCATTTAGACTACAAACCTTGTTTTGTTGTCAAAAAAAAAAGTACCATTTTATTTCACGCTTTCCAGTAGAATATCGTGATATAACGATGAAATATTTTCGATATTTCATGGTTAGGACCAGTGAAAAATACCGATTTTTATATTCTAACTCTTCAATTGAAGGCGAAAACGGTTGTTCCCGCGCACTAGTTACCCAGGTAAAACCAATATCTCTCGCTAGATGGCATTCTACAAATACACATCTATCTACACTCGTCACAACTCGGCCGATTCCGTACCTACATCTAACCTCGTCCTTATAACGGTCATTTCCATTTGAACTGCGAATCACGTGATCTTATACATGGCGCGCCACAATCAGTCGTTTAGCAACGACATAAACATCCTCGATGAAGTTATTCACATCTGTCTATCTGTCGGTGAAATCTTCAATCGGAATTGATAAACCGCGTTAAAAAATGAATGTACGAACTGTTTGTCAACTGAAATATAGTTAGAAAGATTTCGATAGAAAATTGAAACCGACAGATAGATAGATGTGAATAACTTCATCAAGGTTGTTTATGGCGCCATCATGTATAAGATCACGGGATTGGCAGTTCAAATGGAAATGACCGTTATACGAACGAGGTTAGATGTAGGTACGGAATCGGCCGAGTTGTGACGAGTGAAAATGTGCGAGCCTCTTAACCAGATGGAAATATGACGTAATTTACCCTACATTTCTCGCGCTTGACGTAATATTGTGCGTAATGCGTTGCTATGCGGAGGGGGTACGCCACGGGGAAAACCGAAAAGAACTGTACAGGATTTTGATGTAAGTTACCCCCAAAAAGGATTAAAAGCATAAAATTAATAGAAAAAATGTTGTTGTTTTTTTCGGTGAAAGATCGAAATTTATTTCATCGAGTGAACTTCATCGGTAATATTTTCACGAGTGGCTGCGTGCCACTCGTGAAAATATTACCGATAATGTTCACTCAATGAAATAAATTTTTATCTTTCACCGTAAAAAACAAATATCCTCAGTATATTTTACAAAATTTTGAGGACAGTGTAGATCTAAGATCAGATTGCACGTTCTGTGCAGTCTGATTTCTCTCTCTCTCTCTGTCTCCTCTCTCTCTCTCTCTTTTTTAATCTCGAACTTAATTGTTAATAAAGAAAAACAACAACATTAGTTATGCCAGAGATTATTTATGCATGTGTATACAAGGACAGGCAGCGAAAATGTTCTCGCAGGAGTACGGTCTACCACTGAGACTGCAGAAAATTAACTTACAACAAAAAGTTTCTGTCCAAGTCAGCAGGCTGCGCAGGATGACACGAGTCGATACTTTTTGCAGATGCATGAAACCCCCTTTTCAGAGTATGGCTCATACATACCAGGGATCGTAAATATACAGGCTGACTTGGGTCGAAACTTTTTTCAAAACTTAATTTTCATAAACATGTGAGCTATGCTCTTTGAAAAGGGGGCTTAATACATCTGCGAAAGTTTCGGTCCAGGTCAGCCTGCGCAGTCCGCGCAGGCTGACCTGGGCCGAAACTTTTCGCTATTGGTCAATTTTCTGTATGCCCAAGGACCAGTCTTTCTCATGATTAAGTTGGTTGTTAAAAAAGTGGATATTATGGAATCATATATGTGTGATGGCTTACTTGGTACCATGGATCACGGAGATACATTAAGCCCTCTTTTGTCAGAGCATGACTCACGTTATTTAGTTTCTAGTTGTGATAAGCTCTCTATGCATTTACTAGTGAGAAAAGTAAAAATAAACTCACCCATCATCACTAAAGCAGATAATATCACAGCTACAGCTAGAGAGGTCTTCATGATCAGTTTTATTACTAAACTTTAGTGAAATGGTTATTCGAAACTTCTTGATAAACGCAAGTTTAGCGTCTGCTAACGGTTATTTACCTTATCGTTATTTCAAACTGTTTCAACGTAAGAATCAACCTTTTATTTATACGTCTAACATGTTTACCAAAAAAATACGTTTTGAATACCACATCCGCCTAGCGTTACGGATATGGCGACCGCGTTATTTGTTCGTAAATAAAGACACATTGCCTTCTGTTTCCGAGAAAGCTTATTATTAAAAATCACCACAATGTTTTCAATGAATATTACGCAATTCATTCCCCCCCCCCCCGTTTATGTAGCCGATTTTGATGCTTGTCATGCAGAGAAAATTTAAATACAAGGGTTGTTATTTAAGTTCATAGACTGTCTTTACAACATTAAGGTATGTTTAACTGCAAAATAAAGTTAACATCATTTCAAGTTATAATATTTTTTCTATCATTTAATCTAATTGGCAACTTTCTACTTCAAACGTTATCAAAAAAGCAATTATTTATAAACAACTACCTCACCATAGCCTGAGTACGGCACGACAATTTTAACGCTAATGGCCGTGACTCACTCGCTCTAGTTTTCATTTCAGTCATTCAACTGAACACACTTCTTCTGGCGGATCGTACATTTCAAAAATAAGAGATAGTGTAACTGAATGACACCTTTCATAGAGCGTGGCTCAAGTTATAATGGATGGCGAAGTTTTCACAAAACGTTCGCCTGTGGCGTTCCTGTATAAGCTGGTTTTGTCTCGAATAGATAAATTGCAATTGCAAATAAGATACAATACAATACAACACAATACAATACAATTATATTGTATTGCAAATATGTATTTGAGCCATGCTCTGACAAAAGTGGGCTTAATGCGTCTCCGTGATTTATGGTACCAAGCAAGCCATCACATATTTATGGGTCCAACTTAATCATGAGGTAGACTGGTCCTTGGGCATACAGAAAATTGACCAATAGCGAAAAGTTTCGGCCCAGGTCAGCCTGCGCGAACTGCGCAGGCTGACCTGGGTCGATACTTTTCGCAGATGCATTGATCCTCCTTTTTGCAACTGTTTCAAAAGTGTCGACATGTTCATTCTGCGGACCTATTTGCAGACCCATTTATGGCAACAATGTACAAGGGTTGCTACCTTTAAAGGACACCTTACTTATCCACACATATGCAAATGATCCTTTTCTAATTAGTGTTCTAACATGACACGTGAATTCGGCTCTATAAACACAGTGCAACGAAAGCGTGGTAAAATCTACGTCATTCTATGTAGAGTGACGTCATTCTATATAGAGTGACGTCATTCTGTATAAAGCAAGTAAGTAAGTTATTCAAAGGAATATAATCTGCATCCGCGTTTTTACTCGTAAGTATGAACTTGTATTCCTTTGATTGAAAGCTGGTCATGTTAGAATCGAAATAATCTTCTTTCTATCGTGGGTTAACGTTCAATAAACCACGTTGTGAGTTATGAGGCGCAATGAATAAACCACTCGGGCTATCGCCCTCGTGGATTATTTATTGTGCCTCATAACTCACAACTGTGGTTTATTGAACGATAAACCACGATAGAAAGAAGATTATTTCTTAAATGACTTGTGTTACGTGTACGTATTTTATATGCGTTACCCTATAATGTTACAATGCAGTCTATATAATTTTCCATACACATCATTTTCGAAGCAACTACTCCTTATCCAACGATGAGTTGAATTATAATCTAATATTTAGATAATATAAATCTATGTATCTAAATGAAAATTTGTTTCAACAAAATGCAAAAGAATGACGTAAACAAGGCAGCTGCTGACGTGGTTAATTTCTGTTCATACGGAACCAGAAGTGAGTTTTGATATTTATATTACAGTACCTTAAGATTTTCCCGACTATCGTTTTTTGAATGCCTTTATTTAAGTCATTTTTGCGTAATAAAAAATCGTGTTTTTAAAATGAATAAACTCTGTAGGCGTCAATTATAATGAGCCGTGTTCTCCGAAATGGAGGCTTGATACATTTCCGTGATGGATCATACGAAGCAAGTCATCATACAATGTTGGATTCATAGAACGACTGAATTCTGAGATTGAATGGTCCTTGGACATGCAGAAAATTGACCAAAAGGAAAACATTTCGACCCAGGTCAGCCTGCGCAGAATGCATTTAGCCCCCATTACACGGAGCATGGCTCATATAAACTGGACACCTTTTATTAGCTTAAATTAAAATCCACTGAAACTCAGAAAAAGTTTGATCTGGGATCTATACCGTCCGCTTGTTTAGTCAAATATCTTTTAGATATTTGGCTAAATAAGCAGACGGAATTTATCCAAGATCAGACTGCACGTTCTGTGCAGTCTGATCTTGATCAATGTCGCCCGCAAAAGCCCCCATTTTCGGCTATGGCACTGATATGGGTAACCTCTTACCACGCTAAATAAATATAGCGATTTCAGAGTTCTTTTCTCAAAGTATCGGAAAGTAGAAGTCTGAGACCAGGTGGGTCCTGCGTGGTTCAGTGATAAAGTGTAGGTCTCTTGACTTGGAGGTCCCAGGCTCAAGTCTCACTTGAAGTACCGAGTTTTTCGTAGAAGTTTCCATGGGTAAGACACTTCAAAGCCCTAGCCTAACACTGGTGAAACCCAGGACATACACGAATACATGTATGTGAGCTTTTGCTGTGATTTGACATAAATAAAGTTGAAAGCAGCCTAAAAAAGAAACATTAAATCAAGACCAGACTAGCCTACACGTTATGTGGTCGTGCTTAAAACTCTGAGCGTTAAAATATCCATTTCATCTACCTTGCGTTTGAAACCTTTGAACATATTGTTTATTAACTCTTTACTAAATAGACGTCCAATTTGAAAGCATTTGCAGAGGACAAATGCAATGTCTCCCAAATTATGGAAACTGTCTGTACAGGCATAGAAAACATTGTGGAAAAGGGAGAAAATGCTGGTTTCAACGCCCCTTTCCTTATAGTCGTTAATACACATGATTGTTGGATTAAGCGTTAAAGTTGACCGAGGCAAGCACAAAGATGAAACGTTTTTTTTTTTGTAGATTTCTGAAAACAGGATTTTAAAATACCTCTAAAAGCCACCAATTTCTTCAACTTTCGTGTTAAATTTGAAAAAAAAAAGAAAAAAAAAAGTGCTCACGAGTTTGATAAAAACTGTTAAGCCATACAAGCATGTAGACCCAAACTAGAGGCTGCCAAAAGAAAAGGATTTCATGAGTGTAAAAACCCAACTTAGACCAACGTTAACCCTTATCCTGCTTACTAACTGAAATTAAATTTTCAAGTCGACATTAAAAACCCAAAATAATGCTATTTCAAAGTTACATTTTTGGTTATAATATCTCCTAATCGGACAGTGTAGTTCAAAGATCAGACTGCAAGTTCTGTGCAGTCTGATCTCAATATACACTGTCCGCAAAAAGTCAGTGAGTTGCGCTTAGCAGCCTAAGGGTTAACATGAATAAACACACTAGAGTCTTAAAAAAAAAGAACGGCAAAAATCAAGATTAAATTGCGTAGAACGTGAAGCCCATAAGGTAACAATCTTTTTCAGTTTCAGTGAAACTCTGTTTTTAGCCGTCGGAAGAGGTCAGGTTTATAATTGGCCTGCAACACACGAAAAGGGGCATTCGGAAATTTGCGTAAAGTGTCGTCTCGGATCAGCCTGCGCAGTCCGCGCAGGCTAATCCGAGACAGCACTTTACGACTACATTAGATTTCGTGATACAGTAGACATTGCGCAAAACAGAAAATTACATAAAAACGGAAAGTGTCGTTTCGGATTAACCTGCGCGGACTGCGCAGGCTGATCCGACACGACACTTTACGCAAATGTCCGAATGCCCCTTTTCGTGTGTTGCAGGCCATATATTTGGCGCTGAAAGAATTTACATGGTATTTCAAAGTCGTCTGCTGCAACTTGTTTCGGGAGGAAATAATTGATTTTGAGAGTGTTTGGTCATTGGCGGATCAGTGGGGTTTGGGGGGGGGGGGGGTTAGGGGGCTCCGGACCCCGTCCCCGTTAGAACTTTCAAAGTAACCCTATCTGCCTAGAGTGTTGACCAAGTATGAATGTAGCAGTAGATTGTAGACCTGGTTCAAAGCATTATTCAAATCCACTAAGAACTAGTTCTAGCAATTTGAAATGCATTCAAAAATAGCATTTAAAGACAAAAAATACAAACATTTTATGCAGTAGTAAATTTGAATATGTAATGATCATTTCGATTTTCCGGAACACATCCTCCCTCCACCCCGCCCCGTGGGGGGGGGGGGGGGGGGGGCGGGAAATCCTGGATCCGCCCCTGTTGTTACTGTGCGAAGGAAAATATAACAAAACAAACAAACAAAGACAGCAAACATTGGTAGGTGCACTGTCTGTCATGAAATAAATGAAATATCGTTAAAAACGAGGAAATTGTCAAAGGAGCCCAGCCCGTCAGCATTACCCAAATGAAATAAAGATCCACCGACTCGAAGGGAAAGGGAAACTAATGTGTGGATCCATGCGTGTCTTGACGTTATTTACGTGTATAATTATTACATCATACAGAAACAGTTGTTGACTTAATGTACGCCGAAACCAATGTTTTGTGCTTTTTGCGGACAGCGTAGATCAAGATCAGACTGTACAAAACGTGCAGTCTGATTTTGGATCTACATTGTCTGATATTTTGTGATATAGGCTATTGAAATCCAGGCCAACACAGCCTGTTATTATGTGATAATTAACTAAAGTTTTCTCCGCGACCTTACCGTGTGTATTTCCGTTATCTAGTTGTCAAAGGATAATGTTGAACATAATGAAGGTTAAAAAACAGAGCTTTTTTTCTATGTACATAACTTGTTTACATTGTTGTTTCACGGACGCACCCTACATACATAGGGTAACCGAATTTGCTGAACCCCGAAGGATGTTTAAAACCTGTTTATTGATTCATTTAATCGATCGTTAGTTCTTTCGTTTGTCCGTTCGTTCGTGTATGCGTTCGTTGGTTTATGCATTTAGTCATTCATTTATTTTGCAATTCACCAAAACCGAGTTTGTCTGATCTTCTTTTGCCTGTGTCTACCAAAGGCAAAGCTATATGTATTTTAGCTCCTACGCAGCTTGACAAATTACTTCAACCATAGGCTATATAAAGCGCGACTTACTGATCTGTTGCGAACAGTGTGGATCAAGATCAGACTGCACAGAAAGTGCACTTTGATCCTGGATCCACAATGTGCAATAAGGAGATATTTTTGCCGTAAAAATAACTTTGCAATTGCAAATTTTTGGTTTTTACTATCGCTTTAAAAGTTTCAATTCACTTATTTAGCAGGATAAGAGTTAAGTCTTGAGTTTCAGTGGAAAACAAAAGATCACATAAGATCCCAAAACTTTACAGAAATTCAGGCTTCCTCTACTAAAAATACCACCATAATTTTAAGACTACTTTCTGTCCAAAACCAAAAGTTCCGATTTGTATGTGCCAAAAGTTATCTTTCGTAAATTCAGTTTCATGTAGAAACTGAGACGTGTTCAAGGAAACGAAGGCTTAATGTATCTCCGTGATCCATATGCCAAGCAAGTCAGCATATACATGTAGTTTATATGGATCCATAAAATCCTTTTTTTTTTTCTAACAATCGACTGGACCTGGAGATAGAGTTATCCTTTGATATGCAGAAAATTTACAAATAGCAAAAAGTTTCGACCCATGTAAGCCTGCGCAGGCTCACATGGGTCGATACTTTTCGGAGATGCATTAAGCCCCCTTTTCAAAGAGCATGACTTAAAAACTTAATTAGTTTTAAATGTGTCAGTAGCACACAGGTGTCCCTAACACCCGACGAAATGTAAAGTTGGAAAAGGGCCGTAACTCAAGTAGTGATCGGCGAATTTTACCCGAAATTAAAAGTGATCCGAATGAAACTGCCATAACTGCCAAAATAATCAGTGGAACTTTATGGTGGCATATTTCTGCCACGAGATACGAGATAGCTATCATGATAATTTTAGAAAACTATCGCGATAAATTAAAGTTTTCTGGAAATCTTATCGAGATAGTGAAAAGTTTCCTGAAAAAAGTATCACGATAAACTTAATATTTAATCGCAAAATTTCTCAATCGTGCTCGAAGCTGACATTCGAGATAAAATTATCGTGATAGTTCTATCCCTTTCTCGATATCTATAAATAGAAAATTCATCATTTGGATGAACTCAGTAGTTTTTGACTTCAGAAGATTGCATTAAGTAAAATTTCGAATCATTAACAATTGTAGCTCAATTGATAAATTTAGACAAGACTCTAAATGAACAGAGGTCTGTAAAATTACAGAGACGACTCGAAATGCCTCCTACGAACAACTTTAAAACCATTCAGGGAAAAGGAGAATTCATAAGGTTGTAGACGAAGGTGTTCCGAAACCGTATCTAATTATAGGTACCATGAATGTCAGTTGTGGGCACGAAAGCAAAAAAAAATCATGATGACAGTTAGAATTATCGGGATTTTTTTATCGTGAAATTTTTTGTTTTATCACGATACTTCTCTTAAATTATCGCAATAGCTATCTCGTATCTCGCGGCAGAAATATACCACCATAGAACTTGGCCGAAATTGAAATTTACCAATAAATTTTATTATTTTATACGTGAATCCACTACAATTTCTTATACTGAAGACAAACCCCTTTTCATATGTTCGAGACGTATGTTTGTTTGCATAGTGTTTAACACCTTTTTCAACATTATTTCAATTATGACGCGGCGGACAGTTCACCCACCCATGGGTCAGACTGCACAGAACGTGCAGCAGTCTGGGTCCATATTCATCAACCATTCTTAAGGACGTTGTTTGTCTTATTCTCCAAGATTATCTACATTTGAAAGTAACAAAACTTCTGATTGGCTAAACCAAATGGTTTAGCCAATCAGAAGTCGTGTTATTTTCAAATTTAGAAAAGTCTGCGGAGAATAAGACAAACAACGTTCTTAAGAACAGTAGATGAATACGAACCCTGCTCTTGAATCTTCACTGTCCTCTTCTTTACCAGATATTGTTACAAAAAAACCTATTTAACCATCTTTAGTACCGACTGAGAATGTCCGTATGACTTACTTAGCACTGCAAGGGTTTAGTTAGCCTGGGTTCCAGTCCGTTCATTTTTCCACTTTTCTATCATTCGGACGTTACATTGTCAAAAATGACGGCCTGGGGACATTCGAAAACCGATCGCAGCGACATCTACTTTACTCCATCTGACAGTGGGGTAAAGTAGATGTCGCTGCAATCGGTTTTCGAGCGTAAATGACTAAGAATAGGCTAGATAACGAAATTCCAATAACCTCGTTTTAGTCACTTCCTGTATGTTAGTCATTTTTGAAAGATACTGACTACAAAATTTCAAATGGTATATTCCAAATGACTCAGGAGGATAGTTTACAATGAAAATGGTTGTTGAAGGTCGCGATGTATTTTTGATGGCACGGATCGGTTCGGGAAAGTCACATGTATATGAAATCACCCCGTTGTATTTGAATTGGTCTTAAAATGCGCGAATTCATTGTTTTCAACATTGTGACGTCACGTTATAAAAAAGTCTATAATTAGATTATCTGCACAATTCATAGTCATGGAGAGACCCTCGAATGTCCCCAAGCGGTAATAATAACGGAAGTTATAAACAGATAGCTGCCAAAGATCTATAGCAGACCGAGATTAAGAGAGATTAAGAAATTATTACCGCCTGGACCCAAGCTAGGTTTAAGTAGATTTGTCACAACACGCCTGATAGCGTAAACGGACCTCATGAGGATAAACAATTACGATGAAGTTATTTGAAAATGAAAGTCGTCCCGCTGTAGGTTGAGGCTCTCGCGTTCGGTTTATGAAGTGCGTAAAACGCACAATGGCGGCATAATTACTCAACATGTACATGACAACAGGGATATACGATCCCTGATGACAAGTAGGCCTAACTATTAATTAAGGGACATCAACGTACGAGTGGAATACAAGTACCGCGTACGACGAAAGTGCAGCGCATTAGTAGAAACTGTAAAGAAAAAAAAAAAACGTTCTTCGTTCATCAGAATTGCGTTTTTTGTTCCCGTCATGTGACTGAAAAAAAAAGGTATAAATAGTACGGTGAATTAAAAGTTTTTCTTCAGCTGTGTGCATGAACAAAGATGTTCAGGTTGCCATCTAGATGGTCAGTCTTGCCTGGATCAAGACGGCCTTTGATGCTGCAGGTGGAATCTAACAAGGCACTCCATGGTGTATTGATGAGAACCTACTGTTTCAGAGGGTTCTCACCTATGTCGTGCAAGGCCATAGTAACAGAGTGAGACAAGAAAGCAATATTTTGTTATTCTCTGGATATTCCTCAACAATTTGGTCTGTGGACCACTGTTTTAAATATTTTATTCACCAGTTTGCATGCTTTCCTTGTCTGTTATCGTCTACTGAACATGCGGTTAGTGTCCTGAATACCTCCGATTGAGGCTTTGCATATTCCATTGTGGCCCAGCCAAGTATCGGGTCCATCAGACACCAAAAAATGCAAAAAAGACAAGTACAGGACACGAAATTTCGATCTCCGCCAGGTGTCCGTGAAAAGCTATCCGAATTAAGTGTGACAAATAGTTCAACAACGCAACTTAACCCTTAGCGCGCTATATAAACCAATGGACACTTTCAGTCTAGAAATAAGACCTGAATAATTGCAGTTGTAATTCTTGTTCAGAATGTCTCGGCAAAGCGGACAATGTAGATCAAAGATCAGACGGTACGTTTTGTGCAGTCTGATCTTGATCTACACTGACCGCAAAACAGATAGTTATGATAGTACTTTAAGAGTTAAAGATACATCTGAAAGTCATATAAATGCAATGTTTATGATAAATCCAAATGGTTAAGTGGTTGTGGAGATAAGTTTTTTCTGTAAGTTAATGATTTCGGGGGGAAAGTTTACGCTATTTTCATGTTGGGAATAGGAGAAACTCACTCTGGGGTTTTGTCCACCTATTTCAAGAAAAAAAGGTAGCAAATGTAGGCCTATCTATCGTATTTTGTATGTGTTTAAAGGTCTTTACAAAATTAGCTTTATGTTAAGTCGTTCATGAGTATTTCGGTATCACAGACCTTTCTCATTGATCGATTATGTATTGATTGATTAGTTGATCGATTGATGTATGGATGGGGATGGACTGATGGATGGCGATGGATGGATGAATGGATCGATCGATGAAATGATGGAATGATGTTTATATTGCTTTCGATATTATTGGAGTCATATTACGACAATGTTTTACTGGTTCCAAGCTTTGGATCGAACTCAGAACCTTTGCATTACTCACACATTTGAACCACGTGGTCACGAAGGACGAACGACATTTCTCAGTAATACTGAAATTTTATTTATCCATGATCAGCAGTCTTCGAGTCGACCTTGAGCTCTATCAGCGCTAAGTACTATATGATATAAACACAAACTCTTTCAATGGCTGGTAATACAATCCACTGAAACCCGGGAAAGTTTTAGTAGGTTTGAATAAAAGAAACGAACGGTATAGGTCCAAGATCAGACCGCACATCTTGTGCAGTTTGATCTTGATCTATGCCGTCCGCAAAAGCCCAGTCGACAATTGCTCTAAAAGGGGTAAAGGGCGAATAACCTATATGGACTCTTTCAGTCTGCCAAAAATTCAGAAAGCGAGATATTGGAATTAAAGAACCGTTTTGTCGGGAATGCTTCATAAAGGAACAGACGGTTTTCATTCTCTACCAGACAAATCATGCATTTCTCAGACGATTGGAATTGCCTTTGAAATGATATAAAAAAAACAAAAACATTGTGGGAAAAGGAGAAAATGCTGGTTACCAGCATTTTCTCCTTTTTTCTACAATGTTTTCAATAGCTGTGTCTTTCAAAGAATCGTTCAAACACAGGATTGTGTGGCAAAGTGTTAATCTAATGTCAGACATCGACTGTCAGCGGAAGTAGTTCAGGTTGTAAAAAGCATACTTAAGTTTAATTATCAGATAATTTGAAGCGATTAAATGTGTCTGCAATAAAATCGCCGTGTTGCTGAAAAAAAAGATACGTGTTAGTTCGACATCAAGGAAGCGACCCTGTGCAAATTTACAGGCTTCTCCCCCACAAATGTCAAGTCTTCAGTTTAATTGACCTTAAGTGAACGACTTTTTTCCCAAGTACATTTCCTCTCATTTCTTCACCAAAACCGTCCTATGAACGTGCCGGGTGGGGGGCGGGGAGGGGCTACTCAATTTTTAAAGTGTAATCTTACCAAACTTCAGAAATGATGCATCAGTTATTTCAGTTATACCATTGCTGTAAAATCATAAAGAAAGAACAAGAGTGCCATGATGGCCCTGAAGTCGCTCACCTGAGTCTTTTGACCAAACACGACCCATTTTCAATCTCTTTTGAGATATTTATGACAAACATTTTACCAAGATTTCATAATTACTGGACTGAAAATTTGGCCTCTACCTTGTACACACAAGCTTTTTCTAGAATTTCTCTCAGTGACCTACTTTTTAGCCAAATATAGGTCTTTTTCCTATGGTAGATATTATCAAAACAAAGATTCTGACCACCTTTTATAAGTACTTGACAGAAAACGTGACCTCTAGAGTGTACACAAGGTTTTTCCAAGATTTGACATGGCGACCTAGTTTTTTACCCAATGTTACCCATTTTCAATTTCATCATACTTATCATCAAGACAAACATTCTGACTAATTTTCATAAGTATTGGACAGAAAATGATGTCTCTAGAGCTACACAAGCTATTTTAAAGATTTGACCTGGTGCCCTAGTTTTTGACCCGATGTGACCAATTTTCAAACTCATTCGAGATATCATTATGACAAACATTCTGAACAATTTCATGAGTATTTGACTGAAAATGTGGCCTCTGGAGCGTACACAAGGTTTTGTAAGATTTGACTCAGTGACCTATGTGGACGCAAAAAGGTACACAAGGTTTTTCTTAGATTTGACCTAGTGACCTAGTTTTTGACCCAACATGACTCGTTTTCAAACTCCTTCGAGGTACTGACAAGACAAACATTTTGACAAACTTTTAGGAGTTCTGGACCGAAAATGTGGCCTTTAAAGCGTACACAGAGTTTTTCTTAGATTTGACCGGGTGACCTAGTTTTTGACCCGACATGACCCATTTTCGAAACCTCTGAGATATCATCAAGACAAACATTCTGACCAACTTCCAAGAGTTTTTGACAGAAAATGTGGCCTCTAGAGCGTACACAAGGTTTTTCTAAGATTTGACCTAGTGACCTAGTCTTTGACCCGACAAGACCCATTTTAAAACTTGTCCGAGATATCATCCAGACAAACATTCTGACCAACTTTCAGGAGATTTAGACTTAAAATGTGGCCTTTACAGCGTACACAAGGTTTTTCTAAGATTTGACCTAGTGACCTAGTTTTTGACCCGACATGACCCTTTATCAAAGTCGTTCGAGATATTATCAAGACAAACATTCTGACCAACTTTCAGGGGATTTGGACTGAAAATGTGGCCTCTAGAGCATGCACAAGTTTTTCTAAGATTTGACCTAGTGACCTAGTTTTTGACCCGACATGACCCATTATCGAACTCGTCCGAGATATCATCAAGACAAACATTCTGACGAAGTTTCACGGGTAACGGACTGAAAATGTGGCCTTTAGAGTTTACACAGGGTAAAAGTTGACGACGAAGGACGGACGACGGACGCCGGACACAGCACGATCACAAAAGCTCACCTTGAGCACATTGTGCTCAGGTGAGCTAAATAGGGCAATGAAAAATGCCACACGTAGCCTGTTAAGTTATTTTTAGATTTTGCATCAGAAATTCGCAAAGACTTATGACAATGTCACATGTTCAATAACATGCGTTGATTACAGGGATTCGTATTGAAATGATGACGTCATATCTGATGTTATTGAAATAGGCGAATCTACCGATTGTAAACGACCACTCCGTTATTTTAACACCAAAAAATTGCACCTTGTTACAGAATGTATTATTATACTGCAAAGAAATTTCTCGTGATCTGATTGGATAATATACCCCGAACATATCATGTACACTGGCAAAAACCAACGTAAAAGCAGTTTCCCTGTCGGGAGCCCCGTATACATGACTACACTTTCAACACAACATCCAAAATGGCGGCGTCGATCAAGATTAACATCAAGATTATGCACCAAACTGCACGTTTTACCAAGGTTTCAGTGACGTCAGTTTCCAGTGATGTCAGTTTTTATTGAATTGGGGCACTCAGAAGGGAAATTCTACTTCGTCAGCGTACTCAATTTTTGAAACCAAAAATCAGATAACTTTCGCTTAACACACATTGGAATGGTAAAACTTTGCAGTATAATAAATTCGTTGTACAGTTAGGTGGCAGGGGACTTGGAAACTTGTTCACGGCTGTGGTGATTAACGTCGCCACCTCACCTTCGGCTGGGGGCGACATGATTCACCACAGCCGTGAACAAGTTTCCAAGTCCCCTGCCACCTAACCGTACAACTAATATTATTTTACTGCAAAGAAATTTCTCCCGATCTGATTTAGATAATATGCCCCGTACATACAAGTCATGTACACTGGCAAAGTCCACGTAAGCACTTTCCCTTTTGAAGGCAAAGTATACATGACTGCACTTTCAACACAACATCCAAAATGGCGGTGTCGACCGATACCAGCCGCCCACAAGACAAACATAATTAGTAGCCTGCACCATATTATTACTAGTTTCCCTTGATGGTTGTCATTAAAACGGAAAGAATGGATTATTTTTGAAAATAAATGAATATAGAACTTTGCATTTATAATTGTTTGATGTCATTCTAAAACAAATACACGGGGGGTTAAAACGAGCCATCCCTTCGTCAGGTAAGCAAATTGTGAAGTGTCGAAACTCATACATTGTGGAAAACGTTAAAAAGATAACCTAATGGTCGTTTGAGACAACTGACGTAGTGTTTCTCCCAGATTCAAATTTTTGAGGGTCATTTGTGACACCTATTCTAAATTTTTGGGGGTCATACAAAAATCTTGAAGGTCACCTTTATAAATGCCCTTTTAAAGCTACAAAAATTACGTTTAGGGACCTTTCCCTGTGACTTCGCCGACTCGGAACTGAAACTATTTTTCTTAGTCTGACAAGACCCGGATATTTGTTGCATTTGTTGATTTTCATTTATTTCACGTTTTCGAGGAATTTACTTCTGGAAGGACAACAAAACAGCCTGCAAGTCCTTTCCGTTTTTCTTTTTTAGTTCATCTGCTATTCTCTTTCGGCAAGCGTCTAGAATACACAGACCATACATGTTTAAAGCGCGGCGACCAACTGACCTTCCTATAGTTATTCCGTACCCAGTTATTTATTACTAAACAAGAGCTTCAAATGTGTGACTGTGTCAGAGAGAAGCCAGTTGGTAGCAATTCATGTTCTTTAATTCTTTTTTGTGCAGTACTGGCAGATATTTATCGATAGACTATCAATAAAATCGGTTTCAGACACTGGACGCCGTATCATAAACTCTCAGTATAAAATGATCATGGCGTACGAAATATTTCTCTGCATACGAACCTTATTTTGCCCCTTAGTATTTCGGCTCGACGTCATGGTGTGCACTATAAACTTTTGTTTTGATTGAACTGAATGTTTTTTGGTTGCGTCAGAAAAGACGCACACGACGAATTTTAGTGCGTCAGCTAAGAAATCATTGCGTCAAAAACGCAAGAAACGCGCTCTGGGAGAAACACCGCTGATGGCCGTTTACTTTTGCCAACAAATCATTAAAATTAATAGTTACCTACCTTGAAAGTGTTTAAATCCATGTTTAAATAAAATACAACGAATGTCTATCGCAGTGACATCACCAAGATTATGCACCAAACTGCACGTTTTACCAAAGTTTCAGTGACGTCTGTTTCCAGTGACGTCAGTTTTCATTGAATTGGGGCACTCAGAAGGGAAATTCTATTTCGTCAGCGTACTCAATTTTTGAGACCATAAAACAGGAAAATTTCGCTTTACACACGTTGGAATTGTAAAACTTTGCAGTTTAATAAATTCATTGTAGATCTACTGTCAGGTGGCAGGAGACTCGGAAACTTGTTCACGGCTGTGACAATTAATGTCGCCACCTCGCCTTCGGCTCGGGGCGACATGATTCATTACAGCCGTGAACAAGTTTCCAAGTCCCCTGCTACCTGACCGTACAACGAATAATGTAGAGTTTCTATGCATTTGTAAAGAATAATATAGCAAAATGTATTTATCGGTTTTCCACAGGATTTCCGGAGTAAAACCTTTTAACGAGTTATTAATGCTAAATACAGTCCAACCTGCATTAAGCGAGCACCCAAGGGCCACTAAAATGTGTTTACTTCAGACAGATGCTTGCAGATGCTTGATACAGATAACATTTAACATAGTTGTCTGCTTTGGAAAAACCTTATATGCTTGCTTAACCCTTTACTACACGACAAAATTTTAAATTTGTCCTTACCGAAAGTATATGCAGACGCCAAATTCAATGTGGCTAAAATTGTGGAAGTTGCCTTAGAAAGGTTAGAAAACATTGTGAGAAAAGGAGAAACCAGCATTTTCTTCATTTTACACAATGTTTTCCAAAGTCTTCTTTCTCAAGTTCGTTAAAAGTCGACATTGCGTGGTAAAGGGTTAATACAGGTTGCCACTAAGTCAGGTTTAACTGCGGTTGAAATAGATATGCTCACTTGGTACAAGAATTGCTGAAATTACCATCTTAAGGTTGTTTTAGTCAGGAAAATCTCTTTGGAGTAGCGGACAGTATATATTCAAGACCACACTTCAGGTTCTGTGCAGTCTAATGCTAATACTCGTATATAATCCTTCTTTCTACAAAAGCAACCAAAACCAAATTCAGCGCTATAGGAGTTAAAACATTCTAAATGAATTGTTCTAGACAACTTTTCATTAACTGTTTAGCTGTTAAAATAAGCCTTAGATATTAACTTTTAGCTTTCGTTTAAAAATACAGTTCGCCTGCAAACGAAGAGACCTTTTTGTCACTGTTTATGATTGAGTAACTGACGGTGAAGATCCAAAATCAGAGCGTGCAGTCGCATCCTGACTCATGTGGCGCCCGCGAAAGCAACGTATCTTGATCGTGACGGTGAAAGAGTGAAATTATGTCCATCAGGACACACTTAAAGAAAAAGCGGAAAACACATAATTCCGAGAACATAAAATTATATAAGCCTTGTAGCTCTTTTTACTGCTCCATGAGGTATATTCCGATCGTGCACCTTTTTAACTTACCTGAGTATAAAGTGCTTAATGTGAGCTTTTGTGATCGTGCGTCGTCCGTCTTCCGTCGTCAAGGCGTCAACAATTACCTTGTCTGCACTCTAGAGGTCACGTGTTCAGTCCAATACTCATGAAACTTAGAATGTTTGTCTTGCTACATCTTGAACGAGATCGAAATTGGGTTCCATGGGGTCGAAAAGTAGGTCAGTGGGACAAATCATAGAAAAATATTGTGTGCACTCTAGAGGCCGCATTGTAAGTCTGATAATCTTGAAACTGGTCAGAATTTTGTCTTGATGATATCTCGGACAAGTTCAAAATTTGACCACGTTGGACAAAAAGTTAATTACTGGGACAGATCTTAGAAAAACGTTGTATGCACTCTAAAGGCTGCATTTGTAGTCAGATACACATGAAACTTTATCATTATGTTTGTCTAAATGTAGTACTCTTTTCAAATTGGATCATGTTAAGTCAAAAAGTAGGTCACTGGGGCGAATCTTAGAGAAACCTTGTGTGCATCCTAGCGACCACATTTTTAGTCTGATACTCATGAAACCTGGTCAAAGTGTTTGTCTTGATGATATCTCGGACGAGTTTGAAATGGGATCACATCAGGTCATAAAGTAGATCACTGAGAAAAATCTACGAAAAATCTTGTGTGCACTCTAGAAGTCTCATTTTCAGCTGGATACTCGTAAAACTTGGTCATTATTTTTCATCTTGATGATATAAAGTACAAGTACAAAATTTGGTCACGTCAGGTCAAGAAGTAGGTCACCGAGAAAAATCTTAGAAAACCCTTGTGTGCACCATGGAGGGCACATTTTCAGCCGGATATTCATGAAAACCAGAATGTTTGTCTTGATGATATCTCAAACAAGTTCAAAAATGGGTCACGTCGGGCCAAAAAGTAGGTCAGTGGGACAAGTCTCAGAAAAACTCGGAGTGCACGCTAGGGACCCCTTTTTGCCAGAGCAAGGTTAAAATTTAAATAATGATTAAAAAAAAGTCATGGTTTTGAAACCAGCAAGTTGAATCAAAGAGCATGTTCGCTAGAAATACGGCGTGGGCGACTAGCCGGAGCACCTGCTACAGAGCCGTGGTCTAGCAAAGGGGGCTTAATGCATCTCCGTGATACATGATCCTAAGCAAGTCAGCCTATTCTGGATCCATAAAATCAATCTTAATGAATCATGAGGTAGGCTAGTCCTATGAGATGAAGAAAATAGACCAGAGCCAAAATTTTGCAAAGCCTATCGCATTTGTGTGTCATGGAAGGGAGACAATTATTCTTGCAACTACTATAGAATTTAAGATAACTCCAGATATCATGTTTGAGCTTATATCATGCGGTTTTTTTTTTTTGGGGGGGGGGGGGGGGGCGAAGGGGCGAAGGGGCGAATAGCTCAAGTTGTAGAGCGTAGGATATGTAAACGTCAAGTCTTGGGCCACTTGAAGATGTGGGTTCAAGCCCCACGGCTGGCCATCTGAAGTTTTTAATTGTCTTTCGGATGCCGTGTGACGGTGCTATACACCAAGCACGTTAAAGAGCCAGGCGTAACTGAGGATGGGTGAGGTCCTGTGTCTTGCAATATTTCCCGTAACGTAACTAAAAGTCTTCTTGGAGGCGTGGCCCATGTGGGCCAACCATGGCGACGATAAATAAACGGAAAATCAGTTAATTAGTGGTTTTCTTCTCTGGGTAGATGATAATATTCTGAATATGCACTTTTGTTGTTTTTAAGGTAAACGTCTTTCGAAGTCACGGTCAGAAACTTTCAAAAGCAACCCGATTAAAAAAAAAAATGCTGGGGATTTTTCTTTTTCTGTGCAAAAGTCCAGGCAAGGTTAAAGGGTTAATGACTATTTACTGTATATTCGAGCGGTGCTCTGTGAAAGAGGGTGGGATGGGATGGGAGGCCGGCGGTTAATGCATCTTTGCAATGCGCAAAACCAAGCAAACTGTTGGATAATATGGGTTAGTTTGGTCTTAAATGATCCTATGAACTACAGAAAATTTACCCATAGCAAAAAGTCTCGACCAAGGTCAGCCTGCGCGGACTGCGCAGGCTGACCTTGTCGATACTTTTTGCAGATGCATTGAGTTTCCCTTTCACAGAGCATGGCTCATGTATATATGAGAATAGTAATTCTTGGAATTGCTCGGATGAATAGGCCTGTGATTAATTGTAAGGGTCGGTTCTAATTATCATGGCTAATTCTATATGATGGGATGTGTTGTAAGCAAGCAGCCCCATTTATCCGGAATTTTCTTTCGACTTCTTGAATTCGAAGGCTCCTTGGAGAAAGTATGTTATTAAAATAATTCATTTCAAAGTAAATCAGACGCTGAGATAGAAAATTTTGGCTAATGGAAGAAAAGCTCATTTTGATATGTAACCTCTCAGTCTGTCACAATTTTTTTCAAATATCTAACCAGTGACAGGCTTTGAAAACCGCTTGTATCACGGAAAAGGTTAGTATTGTACCAAAATCATCTGTTATGCATGTAACGCGGTAGAACTGTAGGTAAACATCATACCAGTAAGTACATTCATATATACTCGCACACGTAATGATAATAACGTTCAGCAGTGAGCGAGGAATGAATCCTTTCACAATGATTACCACCAGTAATCGCAAAGACTTTCTGACGATCAAAGCTTCGAATTCATAGCCTTTGGATTACTAGTCATATATGATATACCATCGGGCTGCCTCTTGGAAATATACCACTGGGCTCCCCCTCTTGGTTCCTCAAAAAGATACAGATAATCACCTAGTTTTTTGACAATGTCAAGGTAATGCGACCTTTATTCTGAATAAGAATCACTGGAAGAAACAATCAATGTTTAGGATATAATTATTGATTAAAAAAAAAAGCCCAAACACTTGAAGATTTCAAAAGGATATGAATAAGCTCAAACAATTTTATGCTAGCTAAATTAATAAGAGTGAAAAATTCCACCCAATAACAGATCTTTAATTAATGTGATGTCAAAGTTCCATTTTCCAGATATCCAGGAATATCTCAGACGCAGGATTACGGACTCTGTTTATCAAGGTGAGACTGCACTGTGTGTGCAGATTGATCTTGATCTACATTGTCCGCAAAAACGCCTTCAGTTGCGCTTAGCAGCAAAATGTTTAATGATAATGAAAATACTTCGCTGACTTTTATTATTTATCTTGGTCTTATTAATTCGCCAAGACAATCAGCTGCAGGAATAATATGCAGCATACGGGCTCAGCGCCTGGACTATTTATTGTATGTGTAAGTCTAAACACATTAACGGCTATTGAGAGGATTTATAGATATATATGTTTTTGCCTTGTGGCTATTTCAGAAGAAGACGAAGAAAATGCTCGCAGCCAGCGAATTTCCTCCCATCTTACACCATTTGGTTGATATACAACATTTGGCTCATAATCATCTGTTTAAAATGTTGTTGGATATTTCTTTAAAAAACCACGAGAGAAAATATCATTTCAAGAATTTAAAGTGTATCTAAATGATTTTTTCCATTAAACTCAATGTTAATTTTGACATCAGAAAATGGTGGAGAGAGTGTATCAAATAGAACAGTTTAGCTACTGACATGCTAGCGAATGTGGAATAAACGGCCTTGGTAAAGATGAAACTCTGTTTCTCCAAAATTGAAGAAAAATTACACAATTCTATCACTAAGTCCGGGCCGGTCATATCCGGTAATTAAGTCCGACATGGTTTCAGCTGGGTCCAGTCCGGTTATTAACCCGGTTCGATCCGGTGACTTTGCACAATGCCATTTATTTATTACATTTTGGAAATTCCGGGAACTATTCTGTTTGTTTATCATTAATATTTGCTTTCTTATCTGTTGTACGAACTCGTAGCCAGACGAGACCAACAACACCCGTGAAAACACGAGGATGAAAAAAGGTTGTGTAGGGATAAGTAAAGATGAGCATGATTTACATAGGTCACTGACTCAATTTACATACAAGGAAACGTTTTTTTTACTGTATCGTTGGCATCTTGATCAGTCTATGGCTTTCTATTCAGACATCGTTCAAATTGGAATGGAAGAGATTTTTATGTCATTTCTCTAATTGATCGATAATTTGTATCGCATCTTTAAAGTTAGAAAGATTGATAACATTACTATCGGTTAAACGGTATACTAATTTATAAAGTATGTACATAATCAAATAATTCTATGACCTTAGTGTTGGAATTGCAAACATGAAATTAACATGTTTGTTTATATTATTATGCCAGTTGTCTCTTACAAGGTCATAGTCTGAACACGATATCATCCATAAGATACAAGATATTTACTTAAATGTAAATTTAGTCAGTACAAGTCGGGCTTATCTTTTCCCATCCCAACGCAACCTTTTTTGATCCTCTTTTTTTCGCGGTTGCTGAAGGTCTTTTCTAGCTACGAGTTAGTTCCAACTGATCAATAAGAAAGTGAAAAAAAAAAAAAACATGGAAAAGTCATCTAAAAGTGAACTCTAGAAAGTATTCAAATGCCAAATGATCAAGTTTATATGTTCTTCATTCTCTGTTTTTTTTTTTAAATTAAAGAGTCAACAAACAGAAACCCGATCAAAATTAAAAACCGGATTAGAACTGGCCGAACCGGATCAGACTTAATAACCGGGTTTGACCTGATAGTACATTATATCCGAATTTTTCTTTTATTCGCATGATTTGGTATGGACTAACCAAGTGTTATCTTTACTAAAGCCGCTAATTCCACATTTGCTAGTCTGTCAGTACTTTCAGTATTTTGATTTAAAAAGGGAGGACTCCTTTTGAAAAAAAAAAGAAAACGCAAGTCATAATTTTCTAGTGATGCCTTTCTGAAGACGTCTCCGTTTACTGATTGTCTGTAAGCTCATTTTTAACGAGATGTGTCCGTTGGTAGTTTTTCACCTACAGATTGACAAATATCGATAACTTTGCTGTGGTTAATGGTGTCGTTGATACTCGTTTTTTCTTTTTTAATTTTAAGCGCCGCCATGGTTAAGGTCATGTGACTGACAGCATTGCAAGATGGAAACGTCTTTAAAACGGCCGAGGTCAGATATAGTTACGGATTGGCCGAATTGTAACGAGTGGCCACAACCAAAACGAGTGTTTAGCAGACGGCTTTGATAAGAATTTTTTAAAACTAGGATCATCTATAGCGACTGATGATTAACCCTTTACCAAAGTATTCTGAAATTTAACTACCTAGTGGAAAGAGGCTTGAGAACATTGTGGGACAATGAGAAAATGCCGGTAACCAGTATTTTCTCCTTTTCCCATAATGTTTTCTACCGTTGCACAGACGAATCCCTTTTTTCAGCCATGTTTTACTGTTCGTCTTCCAATGTTTTCTATTTGAACAAATTTAACACTGTGTTGTCTAGTAAAGAATGAAATCGTTCATAAACGTGGAAAGTTTGCCACAGACTAAATGCTCATTACTAGCAATTTCTTCACGTGCCATAGCATTTTTAAAAGTGTTCTGATACATCGTTTGATTACACGTGAAATTATTGTACGATAAGGACAATTACTCGTAAAGATTGCCAAGCTTTCTGTCTTTTGTGTGTGTGTGTGTGTAGGTGTGTGTGGTGGTAATGATATGTTGAAACAATTAAACAAAACTATCACGTGATCTGTCATTTTAGCACTATGAAGCATGTAGGACACGGTATTCCAGGTCATCGTGCACCTACAATATTCTCCTTAACGAAGATCGCACAGTCAGTCGACACTCACATAAGAGAAGAAATGGTCGAGAGATAGGAAAAAGTCTTAATTGATTGCATGGAACATTGTGGAAAAAGATCCACGTGCTTTTAACGAGCCGTGATATCTGGTATATCATAATCACACTGCCAGTTTATATGAGTCATGCTATGTGAAAAAGGGGTAAAGTGCATTCGCAAAAAGTATTGACCCAGGACAGTCCGCGTAGGCAGATCCGGATTAATTTATTTTGCCATCGGTCAATTTTCTGCATGTCAAAGGACCAATCTACCTCATGATACATTCGGTCGTTCAACGAGATGAATTTTATGGATCTATAATTTTGAGGTTACTTTCTCAGTTTAATGCATCACAAATATGCATTTAGTCCCCGTTCCCCAGGGCGCTTATCAATCATCTCGATACCTAGAGCGAACACTGCCTCCGATCGTAATCCGTATCTCTGTATGCATGAATTAATGCATCTTGGCAAAGTTACGGCCATGTTTTGTGGTGTCTGATGCGAATCTTAATAGTTTTGAATTGTCCACTTATATAGATGGCTTAATTAAGGTGTTGGATTTATAGCCAGAAAATCCATGTTAGATTTTAGCCACAAACACCTATATTTTGAGACAAGTTTCGTCCTCCACCATGCTCTGTGAAAGGGGGCTTAATGCATCTGCGAAAAGTATCGACCAGGTCAGCCTGCGCAGTACGCGCAGGCTGACCTGGCTCGAAACTTTTCGCAATCAGTCAATTTTTCTGTATGTCCAAGGACCAATCTCCCTCATGATCCAGTCCTTTGTTAGACATAGTGGATTTTATGATTTTGATATGACTTGCTTAGTTGAACGCATCAAGGAGATGCAGCCCCTTTTCCCAGAGCCCAGCTCAATTACAAATATCTCGATACCTTCACAGAGCAAACACATTCGGCATACTTCGGGTGATGGGAGCCATCAAATCCCTCGGCTGTATCTGGTACTAGTAGCTTAAAATGCACCTACACGGTACATTTCATCGCCGGAAATACACCGGTTTACCGTTCTGAAAATTGTAAGGCTCCTCGTAAAAAAAGAAAACTTGAATCTCAGTTTTCTATCGAAATCTTTCTAAGCATATATATTTTAGTTGACAAACAGTTCGTACATTCATTTTTTAACGTGGTTTATCAGTTGCGATTGAAGTTTTCACCGACAGATAGATAAAACTTCATCGAGGTTGTTTATGTCGTTGCTAAACGACTGACAGTGGCGCCGCCATGTATAAGATCACGTGATTGGCAGTTCAAATGGAAACGACCGTTATACAGACGAGGTTAGATGTAGGTACGGAATCGGCCGAGTTGTGACGAGTGAGAGCAAACACTGTTTCCGTCCGACATTATTATCTCTATATTCAAAGATCAATGCATCTCGGCAAAGTTATGGTCATGTTTTGTGGTGTCTGATCCGAATCTAGATAGTTTGACTTTGTATTAGGCATTAGTGTGTTAAGGTTTTGAACTTTTAACCCGAAAGTCCAAGTTAGATTTCAGCCGTAGTCACCTCTAGTTTGAGACAAGCTTCTCCCTCCATAACCTAATAATGGTCTGCAACACGCGAAAAGGGGCATTCGGACATTTGCGTAAAGTGTCGTCCCGGATCAGCCTGCGCAGTCCGCGCAGGCTGATCCGAGACAACACTTTCTGATCGTGTGTGATTTTCTGTTTCACGCAAGTATACTGTGGGACAAAATCTAATGTTGACGTAAAGTGCCGTCTGGGATTAGCCTGCGCGGATTGCGCAGGCTGATCCGGGACGACACTTTACGCTAATATCCGAATGGCCCTTTTCGCATGTTGCAGGCCAGTTATATAAGACAAGGTGTCCGACACTATTACCTGCCGGACACGACCTCGAGTCATTTGTCTGTAATTTTGGAAAAGGTTGTTACTTTAATCGTGTTCTGCGGTCATTTGTCTTCGATCTGGAACATAGAAAGGGACAAATGCATGAATATTGAAATAGTTACAGAGGTCGAAACTTTGTGGGGGCGGACAAATTTTCCCCTTTCCACCGAGAAATGATAATATTTATAGCAGGCATGTTATATTGAACGGATCCGATTAGCCAGTACCATTTTTATGAGGCTCATAGATATTCAGCCCTTTACCATACAATCCATTTTTTTAGCGATCTCGAAGGAAAAAGGTTTTTGAAAACATTGTGGGAAAAGGCGAAAATGCTGGTACCCAGCTTTTCCTCCTTTTGCCCAAAATGTTTTCTACCCTATCACTGACAATTCCTTATATTTGAGCCTCATTTTGGTATAACGTCTTCAAATGCTTTCAATTTCGATAATTTCAAAAAGTCACGTTGTAAAGAGTTTAAAAAAAACCCCATCGCTAAGTGTAAAACAACGTATTTGCTCATGTCCATGATAGAAGACTGCATCATTAATCGAATCATGCTTTGGCAAAAGGGGGCTTAATGCATCTCCGCCATGCATGATACCATGCAGGTCATCATATAATAATGGATCCATGAAATTCATTTTGTCTAACAACCGACTGAATCATGAGGTAAACTGGTCGTTGTACGTGAAGAAAATTGACAAATAGCAAAAAGTTTCGACCCATATCAGCCTGCACGGACTGCTCATATGGATCGATGCTTTTTGCAGATGTATTGGGTTCCCTTTTCACAGAGCATGGTTTTTTATGTTTTTAACACTTTACTATACAGCCTATTTACTGACACATCACAAACTACAAGCGGTAGAGAGGAGAAACATCGCAAAGAAAAGAAGCTTTAATATTTTAATTGATATTAAAGAATTGTGTGGAAGAGAAGCAATGGCTCCTTTTCCCGTAATGTTTTCTATAGCTCTTTATTGCAGGAGCGTAAGAAGTGTCTGTAAGTTATGGGTTTGGCGGGTGGATAAAATCGACAAATTAGCACAATCAGTTTTAGGCAGGAGAGATCAGTGTTTCTTCCTAGAGATCCAGATTATGTTGCAAATTATCGAGCAATGTATACGGCAGGTCCAAGATCAGACATCTCGCTCTGTGTAGTCTGATCTTAAAGGCCCAGTAGCGGCCAAAAACATGTAAGCAGATGTTACAATGCATATAAATCTAAATCATAACATTTAAAAGTATGGAAAATATTGTGAGGATGACAATCTGTTTTAGTGTGGTCGGTCCAAGTGTCAGTCGCTGGCAGAAAAATGAATTTTAAATTCAGGCAAAAAGTAAACAAAAGATAGAGTGATCTGGCAGGTTTTAACCTAGTTTTGAAATTAATTTCTCTGCCAGCGACTGACACTGGGATCGACCGTACAATAACAGACTGTAATCTTCACAATAATTTCCGTACTTTTAAATGGTATGATTTAAATTGAAATGCATTTTAATACCCGTTTTGTTTACTTTTGGCAGCTATTGTTACTTTTACCTGCCATGACTGCAGGAATACTATTATATTTCCCAGAGCATACAACGAAGACATAAATTTGATCGTTCGATCATCTCAATCTTGATCTGTATAATAGCGACATAAATACGTACATGTATGATTACAGCTGTGTACATGTAAACCGATATGCCTTACAACAGTATAAAAGTGAAGTTAATATTAATTTTTCTGTCATAAACACTAAATAAACCTCCCGCTGCCATTGGCGGCGACTTCAATAGCTTTTGTGCAGTCAGATCTTTGATCTACACTACCTGCTACCTCATGCTAACCTGTGAACGACCATTCACAATTAACTCTTCAGCTGCTAATCGCGACTCACTGACCTCTTGCGGACAGTGTAGATCAAGATCAGACTGCACAGAACGTGCAGTCTGATCTTGGATCTATACTGTCCGATAAGGAGATATATTTCTCCGAAAAATAAGTTTGAAATACTATCGGCTTGAAAGTTTTACTTAACTTATTCAGTAGGGTTCAACATCGCCAGGTAAAGTTGGAATCTGATTTCAGACCTCGAAAAAAAAAAAAGATTTGAGCCGCGCTCTGGGAAAAGGGTGCTTAATGCATCTCCCTGATGCATTATACTAAACAAGTCATCACATAATTATGGATCCATAAAAATTCCATTTGGTCCAACAACCGACTGAATAATGACATAGTATGGTCCTTGGACATGCAAGAATTTTCGGTCCATGTCAGCCTGTGCGGACTGCGCAGGCTGACATGGGTCGATACATTTTGCAAATGCATTAAGTCCCCTTTTCACAGAGCAGGCTCATTTAGTTTCGCTGGCAGCAAAAGAGCGAAATATGCAACACCAACGAATATATCTGTCAGAAAATATCTCACAAAAGTAATCGGACACTGTAGATTCAAGATTATATTTAACTTTCTTTCTGTGTAGTCTGATCTTGATCTACACTGTCCGCATTGGCAGTTTTAGTTGTACTTAAAACTCTATGGGCTTATCGTGATAAACATTCACATACCCCCCCCCCCCTTTTCGATCTTCGTAATACAACAGGCGTCTACATAGAAACGTACATACATTCTGTAGAGTATTATTATCGCGCTAATAATACACTGCAACCCCCCCCCCCCCCCCCCCCCAAGCTTTTCGGCTCAGGTAGAACACACGGATGTATCATATCCGCTAACATATTGCCAATACCCATTTTAGGCAGGACCTCTAAGAATTTACCTGTGGCAGTTCCCATTTTAACTACAGGGAGGGAAGGTGCGCTCTAACGAAGCAGTAGACTTTCGGCTGCAACGTTAGGTCGTTGGGCTTGGTTTGAATGCCTGGTGATTGTTGATAGTTTTTCACTCATCCGAGGTTATAAATGCGTGTCTGCCTTTGAGAAGTTTGCTGTGGGATAGATTTCGTGAAAGTGTTACCCTCCCTGGAATTTTGGAAAATTGGCGTAATCAAGATCTCGCGCGCGAGAGAAGTGAACGTGACTTGAGCTGACACCTGGTTGCCGATCGTCTGCTGCCATTTTCTTCATGCAGGAATAGTACCTCCATTTTCGCCATTTCGATCACCTGTGAGTAACTTTTTTATTTTATATTTTGGTTTGTTTATGTCAATTTATGACATTCATTGGAATTTAAGGATTAGAGACCAATTTACAAGCAAAGTTAGGGGCGTTGAGTTTGGGGATCTGGCATCTACAAGCCGTCGCCATGCAGTTTCGTCTTCCGATCACATATTGATATTCATGTACATTAGTAATTGTATACATGTATTTATAATTGAATTATCTAATGCAAAGTTTGAAAGCGTTGTTGAAGTCTGTAAAAAGGACTCGGATTTTGTAAGTTCGAGACTGTGTTGACTTACTGTCTCATTTACTGTCAGAGAATGTGGATCAGGAATGAAAGTGATCATTCTGCGCAATCTGAACTTAAGCTACAATGTCTGCGAAAGCAAGTTACTTTGTTCTCGGCTCCTGAGAGTTAACTCTGAGCTACATGTACAGGCAAGTGTTGTGAAAACGCAATCTATGAGGGCGAAATAAGCTCAGCATCGTCATCTTTTAATATGTGTAACAGATCGATAACAGAACATCTTCTTTCAAGCAGTGACCAACTTTTGAAAGCACTCCTGGATGAGAAGCAAGATAAAAGCAATTGATTTCCTTCTACCCAACTATGTTATGTCAAAATAGACATTTTCCTTTCATTTAGATGTTGCTGTTTGTTTTTTCATAATAACGAGTGGTTTGTTGTAAATGGTAGATTCAGCAAATTTACCTAGATCCTCCCAAATATTCTTAAAATCGTCCAATCTAGGAAGCGGTAGATGAAACTGCATGTTGTTCACGATGGCCTAAAGAATCGTGTAACGCTCGTATGAGTTCAGTTATAGTAGAGTATGTGACATAGAACGACAGAAGTGATAATTGCAGAGTGTTTGATGCTCTTTTTCTGAACAGAGAGCCTACATTTTTCAGCTGTGTGGACACAACAGCCAAAATGTTTTATTACCAACCACACACGGGCAGATTCGAGCAGGTAAAACTCAAACCGAAGTTGTTTATAACAATAGTCAAAAACGCTTTATTGCACGATTAACGCATCGTTTGCTTGTAGTGTTTTAGACCTTTCGTTTAGAATGGTACTTTGAGTTCGCTCAAAAATTTTGTTTCGACCAATTTTATATCAAAATGATTATTATTTCGATTGAAGAAACAGTAGATTGTATTGTATTTAAAGTATTTCTCACAGGGCTGATGAACATAAGAAAACACAATTTCAAATTAGCAAATAGCAAATCTATTTGGTACGCTGTTTAAAGGCCCAACAGTGGCCAAAAACTTGAAGCAGGTGTTAAAATGCATTTTAATTTCAATGATATCATTACAAAACTATGGAAAATATCGTGAAGATGACAAAGTCTGTTACTGTGTGGTCGGTCCAAATGTTAGTCGCTGGCAGAAAAATGAATTCTAAAATCAAGCAAAAAGTAAACAAAAGATAGAGCAACCTGGCAACTTTTAACCTAGTTTTGAAATTAACTTCTCTGCTAGCAACTAACTCTTGGACCGACCTTACATTTACAGATTGTCATCTTCACAGTGATTTCCTTACTTTTAATATGTACGATTTGAATTGAAATGCATTTTAACACTTGCTTTGTTTGCTTTTGGCAGCTATTGTTACTTGAAAGAGAGCACAATATATACTATACAAAAAATATACCATTTGTGCCTTCTCAGCTAGAGATGAAAAATCAAATGAAAGGTTTAACACATATGATATGATTGAGTTAAAATATTCGTCGTAACTGAAAACGACATGTATGACAGTGACGGTGTTAACAAGGAATTTATTTTCGTGTGAAAAGTTATGTTTTGTTAGATTTTGATTACTAAGTGGATGTTCGATGATGTGCCTAAAGTTTAAAAGTTCCTACTGACATCTGTTTGCTAACGAACGCTGTCAAAGATGAAGTAGTGTCTGTGGAACAGAATTTTTCTAGGAAATAATGTGATTTGTGTATTATATGGCTTAGAAAATAAATTAACAATCCTACTGTTGTACGTTCATACCATTACTGGGCGTTCTGATATTAATTATGGGACCTTTTTCACTCTTAAAGAAAGACAGTGATTCTATAGGAGCCGAAATATCTCACAAAATATCAGACCTGTTCGTAGTCAACACTATCTGCTGAAACAGTCGGTATGAATTATCATGTAATATATCCATGCTGTCTAGGATTGAGGTCAGAAAAATATTTGTTCAATAGAATTATCAACTTTTGCTTTGTTCATAATGCTTCGATGGGTAAAAACAATCTTAACAAAAACAAACAGAAACAAACAGAGACCAGTGCTCTATCAGTTGATATTCAGACATGGCAGATTGGTATCTAATCGCGAAATCGCATAAATTGTTTACGATTGCATCTCCAGAAATATTGTTTACGTTTGCATGTTGGGTCGGTATGATAACACATAAGTTTTGGCACCCGCCTGTACACGCGTGTAGGCGTTCACAGCAGTATAAACTGGTAGTCTGCCAAGTTTCCCTGTTTCTATCCTTGAACTGCAATACCTTGTGCGTTTCACTGGCTTTGTTTTGTGGATTGTGTAGATTAAGGTCAGACAGCAGAATTAGTGCGACCTGATCTCGACCCTGTACTGTCCGATATTTTATGAGATTTATAGTATTACCGAAACAACATCGCTAATGTAATGTTAGGGTTTCTGCGTTTGAAATGTTAAATTTCATTATGTAGCTGAATACGATGGCCCTTGACTTCTTGTTACTCATATACTCGAATGAATAAATAGCAATTTGCGATTAGTAGAAAACGTGGACATGTTTATTCAGCGGGCCTATTACGGGCAAATATATGACATATGTACAAGCGTTGCACTTCCGCTTATCGATTACCCCTGGCGGCTTATTTACACCATAGCAACTGAATGTGATTGAGGATACTCCTTTTCTTGTACTTTTGGTGATTTGATATTTTCTATGCGTTACCCAAATCCCATTACTGTATTTCTAAATGTATTTTGAGACACACTAATTTCAGAAGCAATTGCTGTTTTTCCAACGATGATTACGATAAGCATCTAATTTTGAAAAATATATCGAAATGAAAACTCACTTCTCAATATCCAGGACAATGGGAAAAAAGGCACTTGCTGGCACGGTGTCTTTTCATTATTTCTTGTAACATTGAATCACAAAAAAAAGTTTCAATATTTTTGATGCAGTAACTCATACGCTGTCTACAGTAAGTGGCCATAATTATGTCATCAAAATCCGAATCTCAGTTGACTTACATGTATTTCCAACTTTACTTTTTGATCCATTGTGGTTTATGAAATGTAGCTTTGGTTATAATATTTGTATGAAAATATATCAAAATGAACTTTAAATTAAAACATATATTTTTATCTTCATTACAATGTAAAGTTATATAAATGCAGCTGTACAAAAAGTGATAAGTAATTGATAAAATCGTTTTTTACATTGACGTCAAAGACCGTCGCCAAAATTTAGCGGAAAAAAACAACGCCACCTGGTTTTAGAGAGCTACAACTTTAACGTCAGACGACGAACACTAATATCATGTTAAGCCTTTCGGTGCCATAGGCAAAAACAGGGACTTTTGCGGACGGCATAGATCAAGATCAGACTGCACAGAACGTGCAGTCTGATCTTGGATCTGTACCGTCCTCTTGTTTAGTCAAGCCTATGAGACAAAAATCCGTCTTGAGTCTCAGTGGATTCTATTTTCAGGCATTGACAGGGATCGAGTTTATATATATGGCGTTGAAAGAGTTAAATTAGTGTAAATAGTTCAAGTAACCTCACTTTCTACCAGTATAGTTTTCCTGATGATCATGTGATCAGATGCAGCGTAATTAATTTCGTTTGCACACTGAAAAATACGTGTAAGTCAACAGCAGTTCGCATTATGAAATATTTATAGCCACTAACTGTATCTCTTTTTCTCAAAAAAGGTACTTCTTGTTTATGTTAAAAGTGTAGGTTGGGCTATAATTGTCTACCATCTTGAGAATATTATTTACTTTTTTGTGATGTCGAGATTACTTTAATCTTTCTAATCACCGTATGACGTTTATTGTACGTCAATCTCGCATCATTAATATCCAAGTGAAGTGGGGTTAAACCCTTAACTCTTCACCAAACGACAAAATTTTAGACTCGACCAAATTCGATGCATATGCAGACGAAAAATTAAGTGTGGCTTGCATTTTTAGTTTGTCTTTGAAAGGACAGAAATTAATGTGGAAAAAGGATAAATTGATGGTTAGCAGCAATTTCTCCTTTTCCCGCGATTGTTTCATAAATCCCGTGTTCCTCCTCGTCGCTAAAAGTTTGGTAAAGGGTTAAACTGCTAGATGAGTCAAAAGGATATTCCCAATATACAGCGACAACCTAAATTTTGCGACTTCAAATTCTTTTTCGCCGAAGAAATTTCACCGTATTGCTCATTCTGTGCAGTCCGCTCTTTATTTATAATGTCCGGAAAAGTGCATTGAGTCGTGCTTAGCAGCCGAAGGGTTAAATATGACTTGAAAACACACGTTAAAAATGTATCATAAAAGTAGACCACATTATATGCCGCGTATATATCAAAGAAAGCACCAAATAGTTGCGCTTGCAGGCCCTCTGGTGTCTTTAATAATAAAAAGCACCTTCTTGTAATAATTGGCCTGCAACACGCGAAAAGGGGCATTTGGACATTTGGGTAAAGTGTCGTATCGGATCAGCCTGCGCAGTCCGCACATAATAATCCGAAACGACACTTTCCGTTTTAATGTAATTTTCTGTTTTTCGCAAGTCTACTGTAGGACAAAATCTAATATAGTCGTAAAGTGCCGTCTCGGATTAGCCTGCGCGGATTGCGCAGGCTGACCCGAGACGACATTTTACGCAAATGTCCGAATGCCCCTTTTCGCTTGTTGCAGGCTAATATTATACTGATGACAAATTGAATAAGACTCATATAATGGCATTTGTCTTTGAAAAGGTAGAAAGGGTTTTGCGAAGTGGCGAAAATACTGGTCACCAGCATTTTCTCCTTTTCCCATGGTGTTTAATAAAGACTTCTTCTTCGCTCAATGTCGTTGAAACATAGGATTGTAAGGTAAGTGGTTAAATATCTTACCTTAGGGGGGTTCACGCAATGATACCGACAGTCTAATAGTTTGCTGTTGAAATACAGCAGTTTCCAATAGTGCTGTTGTCCTCAAATATGGGGGATCACAACACGTGCTTCTAGATAGTACTGTCAGTTCCTTAAAGGGGCCACTTAGTTTTTTACGGTCATGATTTTTTTTTTTTTTTCGCAAAACACTAACAAAACTTTACAACAACTAAAGGTATTTTTCCAGCAAACGTAAAGAAGCTGGAGGGTTACAAGCATTAAGAATGTATAAATTCGACGTTTGGAAATCAGGATGATTATTTTGGTCTTGCAATGGGTAACTGCCGTCTTTTTCTGTGGGATTAAATAGGACATCATCGCACATATTTGAATACAAGTACGGTCCCACATGATCGTTGCATGTGACACGTGACATTTCGACAAGGCTTCGTGAAACACTGATGCGATATCTATAAATACCTTAAGAGGCTATGTAGCCCAGTAATGAAATACCATTAAGTTTTTACTTTCGCATTTTTCTCTTATTCATTGATGGCTTGTCATCTGTTGCCTTACTAAATTTAGTGTTATTTTTTTTTATAGTTTTGTTTGATAATAAGAATCTGAATAGTACCCTTAATCCAATGTATAGATTAAATGGAAATTTAAAGCCATTACTGTAAACTCTAAATTCTTACGAACAAGGTCCGTAACAAAGAAACAAATGAACAAATGCGTGGCAGAAATACAGGTTCCGGGCAGGATTCGAACCTAGAACGCCCGGACGAAAGGCCAATACCATAACCACTGAGCTAAAGAAAATTCTCCCTAACGCAGTTGTTAGGTATTGTATTTAAATCGGAATGAAGCCATGCATGAAGGAGTGGTCTCCCGTAACAAAATCAACGCTTTTAAATTTCTTTTCGCCTTATCGTATCGGAGAGTGTAGATCAAAGATCAGACTGCACGTTATGTGCAGTCTGATCTTGTCTAAACTGTCCTCAAAAGCGCAACGAGCCACGCTTTGCAGCCTTTGGGTAAATATAGACTTACGATTTACATACTAACCCTGGTCCTTTTGTTGTTTTGGTTGTTTACACTGTCAAGTTCAAGTCGAGATCGGTATACCAGTCGGTAACACATAGGGCTAAAAACCAGGGAGTCACTGGCTCGAACCTCCAGCTCTGCTTATTTCTCTCCTAGGATTGATAATAGTGAATTAATGTTGAAAACGGCGTTAGACACCGCACAAACAAACAACATAAAGCAGAAGAACTCTATGCTCGAATTTCTGGTCGGCCAGTGGTTATGGTTTGCATCCTTCGCTCCCAAGACTCATAATAAGAATCAGATATGGTGCTCCAATGTCATAATTGTGTTTGGTAAAACCCTTGTAGAAATATTAAGTCAAGATATTCATATGTTAACTGTCGTTATTGTATATGACTGAAATAAACTTGAAACGACGAAAAACTCCAGTCAAACACTAATATTACGAACAGTTTTTCCTTTAGCTCTACTGTTTTTTAAGAAAACGTCGGGATGATGTCAAAGCCCTGCCGTCATCTGCGTCGTCCTTATCGTCGTACAAAAACTACGACTCTTTCTGATGTCTGTGTCATTGCTGAATATATTTACTATAACTCGGGCTCAATAATAACCGGAAGGGGAACCCAGACTAGTATGGAAGGTAACCCCCAAATTATTTTCGACACTGTTATGCAACTTATTCGGCCTAAATTGTTGCTTTTAAAAGCAGCTGTAGCCACGCATTGTGGTGCTCTTGTCTTTTTTTAAATTCTTCTAGTGCAAGTCGTTTGCAAGAGACAATAAGTTGGAAAAACCTTGAGCGTTGTAATGTCTGCTGAAAAAATAGTTTGACAAATTATCACGGGGATAGGCAGTCGTTGAATCTTATTAATTTGAGCTTAGATTTTAGCAAAAAGAAATTTTGTCTTAAGGCATGTTTAGAAAATTTTGTCATTTATTTCTTTCTTCTTATATAATCTTATCTGTGCCATTCCTTTTACATTACACAAGATTCCTTTGATGCCTTCTGCAGTAAAAAGGTTTTAAAAAGATGTTGAGGGACATAGAAAATTTGCTCAAATCGAGCAGTTTCCCCGTCACAATGTTTCTCTAATTATATCTACACCATGTTTATTCAGTGGTTTTGATCATCGTTTCTCCACTTAAATCTTTACCCATCCGACCCTAACCGAGATGGCTTTTGAAAACATTGTGAGAAAATAATAAAATACTGATGTTCGAAATTCTCTTCTTTTCCCACAATATTTTCTATCCTTTCACGGACAAAGCCCAAAATTTGAGCCACGTTTAATTTGTCTGCAAATGGTTTCAATTTGAAAAAAATTGAACGTTTGTCGTCTAATTATAGAATTACTCTCTGAATTGGAGTTGGGCCTTTAAGGCGCAATGGGTAACGTACAGGACCTCTGATCTCTAGGTTTTAAGCTCGATCTCAGATCGGCCAAAATTCTGTGAATTTTGAAAGTTATTAATTCTTTACCTGCCGACACAATTTTACACTTATCCCTCAAAGGATGGGATCTGTCTTTCCGAATCAGAGCGGAATGTAGAAACAGTTTCGAAATACCGCTGCTTACGGATAATCAGAAAAGTGACTCGAAATTATTATGTTTAATAGATGTATGCATGTTTATAGCAGGTTATTGACGTTTCCTAATGGCGAGAAAAAAGTATTTTATTAACAAACATTACAGCAGCAGTTTCAGTTTCGGATCTCTCAAAAAGAAACTCGTTATCAAAAAAGTTTCTCTCGTGGGTAAATTGTAAGGTTTTCTGTATGTTTTTAACACCGTTTTCAATATTACTTTAGTTATGTTGCGGCGAGCAGTGGACATATCCATGCTTTTCTGAGTTTCTCTAATCAGTACTTCCAAAGCCACTGCCTGCTTTCTCGCATAACCATCGTCGAAAAAAGATGTTGAGCAGTTAGAGAGGACTCCTGTCGTTTAGACTATCATCAAGCATCGAAAAGAAATTTGCCGAGCTAGGGATTCGAACTAGTGATCCTTCGGTCTCAATTTTTGTACCGAAGTCTTATACGAGACCGACTGAGCTGCCGGGCTAAGTAAATAAAGGGACATAACTGTTAAACTGAGTATATGCAATATTTACACTGTTAAACTGAGTATATGCAATATTTACACATTTGCACAGAATAAAGATCACGAATTAGGTACACACAATAAAGATCACATATTACATACACAATAGGATCCCAGCTGACTTTAAACTGTTGAATTTAGGAAGCCTTAGCGGAAATTTCCAGCCAGCAGTAAAAACCCAAATATTGCGATTTCAAACTTCTAACGTTAGTCATTGAAAAAAGATCCCACCGTATCGGACAGTGTAGATACAACATCGGATTACACGTTCTGTTTATCGGACGGTATAGATTCACGATAAAACTCTACGTTCTGTGGATCTTGATCTACAATGCCCGCAACAGCGCAATGAGTCGCACTACGCGGCCAAAGGGGTTAAGATTCTTTGGCGTATAGTCATACTTTGTATACAGTCCCAGTGGTAGCAGAGCCCGAAATAGATATTACCTGGAAAAAGCCGTAGACAGCGTATGTTTTACGTTGCTTGGTGAAATTCTATACCCAACCACTGGTAGATCTAAAGCATACTTCACAAAACAGTAGCGATTAGTCAAAAGGTATACATACAGGAATATTTGTCTACCAGCATACGCCCAAGTAACTTCTTTGAACGCATTTGCACATTTTGCATTTTGAAGTCTTTTGTATACGAACTATCTGGAAATAAAACATTTTTGATGTTTACCACCAAGCACCATGTTTAAGGCAACCAGATCGAATCAACCAACCCTTATTCTGCTAAATAACTTGAATGAAACTTTCAAGCCGATAGTAAAAAAAAACCGAATAATGCTATTTCAAACTTATGTTTTGGAGTAAAATATCTTTTTATCGGACAGTGTAGATCCAAGATCAGACTGCACGTTCTGTGCAGTCTGATCTTGATCTAAACTGTTCGCAAAAGGTCAGTGAGTCGCGCTTAGTAGTATTTCAGACGATTCTTGCGAGTTGCGATAACCCTTTACCACACAATCCCGAGTTTTCAAGACCCTGAGGAAAAAAAAAGCTCTTTTAGAACATTGTAGTTATCAGCTTTTACTCCTTTTCCAACAAGGTTTTCTACACTTTCTATGACAAATTGGTCATTGGAAAATGTGTAATTTGCAAATACTTTCATTTAGACAAGTTTTGTCGTTTGGGAAAGCGATAGCACAACCTTTTGGTGAAGAATAACCAAATATTTCAAACTTGGCAAAGCTGTTACCGCTTTACTTGACGACAGATTTTTACACTAGTCCATAATGAAAACATTTGCAGACAAATTAAATGTGCCTACAATGATGAACTGTTTCTATGAAAGGGTACAAAACTTTGTGCTGAAAGGAGAAAATGCCGGTGACCGTCATTTCTTTTTTCTTTTCCCACAATGTTTCAAAAGGACAGCGCAGGCTCACCTGTGTCGATACTTTTTGTAGCTGCATTGAATCCCCTTTTCAAAGAGCATTGATCAAATATATTTGACACAGTTCTCTGTCGACAAAGTTGTTTCACTTGAAAAGCAACTGAAACGGAGCGCTGGTTCTGAATATTTAAAACTAGGAATTCACAGCACTTGGTCACGTGAAGAGTTTTTATCAAGGCACTACAGAGCCCCTGCCTGATACTGATCAAACCAGGGCAACCTCAACCTTTATCCTGCTAAATAAATGAAATGAAATTTTCAAGCCGATGGTAAAAATCCAAATTTTGCTATTCTTTTGGGAAAGACATCTCCATATCGGACAGTGTAGATCCAAGATCAGACTGCACGTTCTGTGCAGTCTGATCTTGATCTACACGGTCCGCAAAAGGTCGGTGATTCGCGCTTAGTAGTCTAAGGGTTAATAAATGATCTTTCGCCGTTATGAACGAAGTATTGTTGAATTATCACTTACGTTGTCAGTCACATCTTCCTGGGTTTAACCACTGGATGGATGGCTGTTGATGTGCAGTGGCTTGCGTATGGACAGTTTGAAATTGCTGGTCTCGCCAGAGAGGATTGAAGCGGGATTGCAAACGGAAACTGGGTTCGTATGCACCAACCATTTTTAATTTTATTCTTTGTATTATTTTAGATTTAGAAAGTAACAGAACCTCCGATTGGCCATTGGATTTAGCCAATCAGAAGTTCTTTTACCTTCAAATTTAGAAAATTCTGGAGAATCAGAGTAAGAATGTTCTTCAGAATGGTTGGTGTATACGGATCGTGATGATAAAAAACGCTTTAACCGTCGAGCAACGCAAGATCTTTGATATTGCTTAAATACTATACTGACAGCGGCGTTAAACACTAGGAATGAACAAATTCTTCCCTTAGATAAGGTCATGAGATTATCGACCGTTTGATGACTTTTTACAATTGAGAGTTCAGGGCTACGAATTTTACGAAGTGGTGTGACTTCATATATTGTTGACGGTTATGTCTGATCATGATCTATACGGCCAACGAAAGCTACTGTAATTGCAGATCGCGCTGTACAAGCTTAATGATCATTTCTAATCGTTTCCATATGAGTAGCTAGATAAGATGATGATAAGTTAATTTATAACCTTTGCACTTTTAAAGTCCGGATTAAGTTCAGAAAGAATACTGATAAATCGTTATAATGATCCGTACATTAATTATAGAATCCTTTAAATCATCTTGGCATTTTCGAAGTGAAAAACTACTTTATTTCGATGGAAATAGATTATTTTTTTACCGGTAATTAACAGGCGTTGGCGACTCTTTGATTCTATAACACGTTTAAGAAACAGAAACGGCGATATAATCATGGCAAGATCGGTGGATAAGTGTATCAATATTTATGGTTACAAAAAGTTCATAAGTCATTCTACCGCGTTCAATTATCATGAACTCTTTTTTTTTTGCATTCACGGCATCTAGGATGATTTAGATTGCTTTTAATGCCAGTGCAGATCAAGACCAGACTGTACAGAATTTGCAATCAATCGTTGTGGGTCAACGCTGTCTGATGTTGTGTGAGATACTTCGACGAAAAAGTCCTAAAATTTGTATGCAGTGTATAGGCGTCTAGTTTTTAATTTATTTTGCTTACGTGGGGTCTAAACTATACCAACAAGGATAAGTATTTGAGTTATGACTCTGTCTTTAGCATCAGTTTGTTTAGGAAACATATTTATGTGATCACGTGTAAATTTGTTGAGAGAGATGGGTGTTTGTGTAGAGCTTGAATTGTCATTGTGCTTCATAGTGTCTTGTTTTTGTTTGTCTTGCATTAGCAATTGTAGAGCGATGGCACGAAAGCGTTCAAGATTTATTAACAAAGAAAGGCCATCTAGATTTCTACCAGCAAAATTTAGAAGGGAAAAAGAACAGGTATGTAACCCCAAGAGCCGTATTCACCAACCATTCTAGATCGCATTCTTAGTCTAAGTTTAGGTTTGGATAGCCACACAAAGCTCTGATTGGCTATATCATCTGGTTTAGCCTGTCAGAATTTGCATCACTTTCAAACGTAGAAAAGTTTTCAGAATTAGACCAAGAACGTATCAAGAGTGATTGGTAAGTACTAGCCATAGCTTCTCTCTCCACTGTAGGTAAGAATGTAATAATCAAAGCACGGTTGTGAATTGTTGACTTGCACACATGGTTGCTGTTTATTTCTTTCCCTGTCCCTTGTAAATGTTTCAAATGTACCTTATTTCCCACATATTTCATCATGGGTGCTTTCTAAATGTACTGTATGTTTTTTTTGTGTGTGTGTTTGTTTGTAACAAGAACTTAGACTTATTATTTAGAAATACTCTAGCTAAATGTTTAGGGTTTAAATGTTCTTGCGTTTTTTTTTCTGTTTCATTTGATCACCCCCCCCCCCCCCCCGCGACTAAAATGCTAACGCTCATTTTATAATTTTATTAGCTTAAATGTACGACTTTTCAGCCACTGCAGTGGTCCGCTTTTGAAAAAATCTGCAATAATGAACGACTGTTGGTTTAAATCAACTGCTACTTCTCAAAGAATTTATTCACAGCAGCAGAAAACAACATATTAGCCATGCTTTGGCAAATGGGGGTTTAATGCATTTCCGTGATGCATCGTACTGAGCAATTCACCATATTATAATAGATCCTTGAAATCCATTTTGCCTAAAAACAGCCTAATAATGAAATGGACTGGTCCTTTGGTAAGCTGAAAATTGACCTAGAGCAAAAGGTTTCGACCCAAGTCAGCCTGCACGGACTGCGCGGGCTGACCTGGGTGGATACTTTTTGCAAAAGCATCAAACCCCCTTTTCACAGAACATGGCTCAAATATTAGTTCTAGAATATGCGTCCTTTGTGTCTCTTGTAACAACTAATAGTACATGTATATCTCTTAAAAGACTTTAATCATCAATCTGATGTTTCTTTCTCAATAATTTGCTGAGTTTGACATAGCCGATGGTTGATTTTCACATACGTTTTATTTTTTACAGCCCAAATTTTCCTATTTCAGTTTTTTTTTTTTTTTTTGCACATTTAAAATTAGCTCTCAAATTTGATGTCTTGTTGCTATTTACAATGTATATTGTTTCTTTGTACTTGGAATACATTAATTCTTCCTTAGGAAGACTAGTATTATCGTTTGTGGGAAAATAGCTAGTGTTTAGAGTGCTGTGCGTAGTACTGGTCAAATAACAGCCGAGTGCGTATTGATATGTGCACTTGGTCGCCATGGCATAGCTGAAATACTGATATGGACGGCAGAAACAGAAAACAAACGTCCAAATATTCCCTTTGAAATACAGACTGTAGGATCTGGTTGATTTTTTCCTGTCAGAATGCGGATACATGCTCGACCTTGGACATAATCCAATAAATGTGGTTTATATTGGTACCTGTGCCAACACAATATGTAAGATTTACAGTCTCCCGTGTTCACTCGTATTAATTTCAGCACAACTTTGGCAGGAACAGTATTTCAGCATTCCCTCCTAGAATAAAATGAGATAAATCCAGCTTGGTTTACCCTTTCTGTGGGACTTGTAAACAGATGCAAAAAACAGGTTTTGATGACATCTATACTGAGGTGTGCGGATCACAAAACCGATAGACCGTTCTACATTCAGCATGTTCAGGGTGACATTTTAACATTCTCCAAACATTCTTTATGTTATTTTCAGTAAAGTCATTTCTAAATTCTAGACTTTCTTGTTGAGACGTTTTTAAAATACGTCGTACATCGGATATATTTGAGTTTTGAATTCTTTAAAATATATTTTGCTGACGTTGAAATACGTTGTGCATTGGATGTCTTTAAGTTTTGAATACTCTATAAAATATATTTTGTAATAAAAGATAGATTCGTGGTTACCTTAGGAGTGTAGAACAACTATAATCGACAAAAGGCTATATCCTTGCAACTTCTAAGATGTACTGGCTAGAATTTATCACGAAACATTGACAGTGTATATCCCAGATTAGGTTGCCTGTCCTCTACGAAATGTGTGAAAAATACGCCACCGGGATATCGGAGGTGGAGCCGATTTCAGCAAACTATCTCGAAAGATAGATAAAACAACGAATCGCACGTATATTTTCCCTCTTAAGAATTTCAAGTCTCGTTCAGAGTTCAGTTTTGAATGAGTATGTGCCCTAACTTTGGACCGCCTTTGTCAAAGAAAGAGTTTTTGTTAACATCGACCGGCACGTACTTAACAAAATGTTATTGCCCCAAAGGGTCGATATAGCTTAAAAATGATTGCTGCTTTCTTTTAAAACTGTTTGAGGTCCATCTACGTCGGGAGTTTCTAGGTTCGTTTCTCAAATCATCTCAAAGAAAACGGATCCCAAGTAATAATTTTTAGATGAAACGTTTAAATGCGTCGCGGATATAGTCTTATTGGCACAGTCAAACATTTTTTTTCATCATTCTATTTCTAAGCAGGTAGACTGCTTTACATGATCGTCAGTATGTGTACAGAATGTGTTGAGATAGTTCAATGGGCAATTTCAAATTACACAGAAGTAACCGATGAACCCTTTATCAGATGATTGACAAAATAATTGTAAACATTCACACTCGACTGATCGACTCTGGCGAAAATGATATAAAGGAATTATTTGAAAAGGCAGAAAACATTGTTTTAATTGGAGAAATACTGCTTACCAGCGTTTTCTCAGCTTCCCACTATGTGTTATATAGTCTTTTTCTTCGGTGTTGTATTAATACCACGGATTGTTAGGTTAAATAGTAGTATACCCATGACGCCATAGTTTTCTATAATCAACATTTTTGATGAATGATTATTGTTACTCTATTTGCAGCGTACCGTGAGGCGGCCAGCGGTAAATTTTGTGGAAATATTATTTATTTTACCTTTTTTTTCGTGGATTTTATATCATGTAGATGTAGTAAACATGTATCTTAACCCATGCACTCTCATCACCTCTGTAGAAAATATTCTGACAACCTGAAATGTTTTTAGGCGAAGGGTGAGAACTATGGACTACACCCACGTCTCTGAGATGTCTCTATGTCACTTTTTCTTCTTGAGAAAAACTGAACATTTTTGACTTCCAGTTTTATAAACCCTCCCACACTAAGTCTATAGTCTTAAAATAAATTCCTATTTCTAAAGTTTTGATCGTCTATTTGAGGATAGATGCCGCTTAAAGGGGTTTACGAACATCGCATTAGGGGTTTGCGAACGCATCAATCGCACGAACAAGATGTACATTGTTAGAGTTGCATCCTTATGAAATATCCATGTTATCCGTCTGACTGAATTTTTCTCATTCAAGGAAAATGACGTTGTTTAGCCGAATTACATCCATATTTCCGTTCAGCAAATACTTTTCAGGCAAATACTCTGCATTTACATGTAACTAACCAATTTCATCTCATGTGATGTATTTTGTTTTGTTTCAAAATACCGGTATATATATCCCTCCAATTTTGTGCATGAGTGTTATAATTATTCTTTACCATTCAAAACTGACCCATTTAAAACGACTTTCACGAAAAGGCTCTCTCCCTTTAAGATGTTAACCATATCGTACGGATCGCGCGTTCAGGGTCCCTGTTTACCAACCATTCTTTAGAATATTCGTAATTTTATTCTCAAAAATATTTAAGTTTGAAAGTAACACAACATCTGATTGGCTAAACCATCTGGCTTAGCCGACCAGACATTGTGTTACTTTCAAATTTAGAAAATCTTTGAGAATATGACTAAGCATGTACTTAAAAATAATTGGTGAATACGGATCCCAATCCGTATTCACCAGCCATTCTCAAGAATTTTCTAAATTTCAGAGTAACGCAACTTCCGATTGGCTAAACCAACGATAAGAAATTGTTTTACTTTCTAAATATATCTTAGGGTTTTCAGTGCAATTTGGAGGGCTTAGTGAATATGACTCTTGGGCCCGTATTCACCAACCATTCTTGATAACATACCTAGTCTTGTTCCCAAGAATTTTTTAAATTTCAAAGTAATGACATTCCTGACAGGCTAAATCAAATCGTTTAGCCAATCATAAATTTCTTTACTTTCTAAATTTATTATTGGATTAAGAATCCAACTGTTGGTGAATACAGTGACTGATGTATAAGCTACGAAATATTTCTTTTGATATATATTTTACTTATAAGAAATCAATGTATTGATCTATAATGGTGGTTGCATCCGTTTTTTCCAATTTAGGGGGATAAAGTTAAGTATGTTTTCTTTTGATTTAGGACGACATTCGTCAGTTTTCTACACATTCCACATCTAAAATTCATGGTTCAGAGTTAAACCCTTTACCAAACATCCTCGTGTTTTTACGGCTCCGGGGATGAAAAATGTTGGAAACATTTATAAAAAAAGAAAAGTGCACGTGACCGGCATCTTCATCTGAAGCCTACAAAGTTTTATAACCCTTTAAAGACAAATTCTATCACTTGAGCCAAATGTGGTTCGTTATCGCCAAACGCTTTGGATTTGGATGAGTCTAAGATTTTGTCGTCTGGTAAGAGTTAGGAGATCAAATGAATAGTGAGATAAAGGGTCGATTCAAACATATTTTGACTCTTGTGATATGCCATCAAAGTTGATGGTTTGTGTCATATAGCCTAACAGGAAACTCGCAGCACAAGATTTATAAATTGACAAGGAAGTGTTCCTGATGCAAGTATCGAAAATATATCTTGGTTTGATGAATGCTTTTCAATATATCACCTGATCGAGCGGACTTGCAGGCTCTCTGGCAAGCTCCAGGTCTTTTGATAAGTATTATCGTCTATAAAATTGATGATATAAACCTATTGCATGTGTACGTTTGATATCGTAGTGATTTTTAAACGTTACATCAAATCCTTTCGCATGTAATGTCAATTGATCGCCCATTAATTATGCTTGTTTTTAATTAACTCTATACCAAATAACGAAATTTTGCCCTTGTTCAAATGCAAAGCATTGGCAGACGAGATATATAATGTGCCCCAAGATTTTGTCTTTGAAAGGCTTGAAAACATTTTCTAAAGCTTTTTTTTCTCAAGATCGTAATAACTCAGGATTGTGTGGTGTAAGTACACGGTAGTTTAGTTATTTTGTGATAACTTTTTTGATTTTTGTAAAGGTCTCTAAGGCTTTTTCATGTCAATATTATATAACCTTCAGCATGGAGCTAATGACTTACCACCATTACCATCATTATCATAATTATTATATGGTAAAATTTTAAGTTGAAGGCTTTCATCTTGTTATCACCAAGTGTTTCTGTCTTCACTTCTCTACGCTCCTGAAATTGTTTCCTTCTTGTGGAACCGTTTCCTATTTACTTGCACTCGACTTTTGCAATGTTAGTTTTTGAGCGTAAAGTGATAGATCAATAAATATGGCAGTAATGTTCTCACAGGGAAAAAAAAAAGTTAAAAAAAAAAAGAAACACATCCAAGGTTATTCGCCTTAAATAGGTAGAGGCCTATATGATTACAACGAGAGGGCCATAATGGCCATGTATCGCTCCTCTGGATAGTAACATAAGTCAGTGAGCTATAAGTGTACGTGCTGGATAAAAAAGCCATGCGTATGGCGGTCATGTTATTTTTGCAGATCATTCATACCAACTATAAATTAATTATGAACAAAACTGTTTGAGAAGATCATTTCTAATGATCACTTTATAACCTGTAGAGCAATGAAAGCCATGCCCGTGACAGCTTTTTTTTTATCGATCAAAATTGTAACAGAATCTGAAGAAGATTTTCGAAATAGTTAATCTTCCAATGTATGAATGAATTCTGGACAACACGATTGTTTTTAAAGATTTTTATTTCAAATATTAGTCCATGAATTATCCGAAGATACATGCCACGCCATGTTTTTGATGCAGAAAGATTCCATCATTACTAAGGTAATTACCTACCCACCTTTGTAGGAGATTCATAACAAAACATTAACCATTAAAAACTGTTCTCTCTAGAAATCCGAAAGCGGTTTACACAAGGATCATTTGTACAAAATGTGATTAAATTCTGGCCTACAGTTTTTGTGAAGAAGATTTTTTTGGTTAATTTTCTTTTGTTTATTCAGAGTTTAAAAATAACGACTACGGCAACCATTTTTTTTTAATTAAAAGAGGGCCACAGTAGTTACAAGGTCGATGGTAGAGAAGACCATGGCAGAAAAAATTAGATAAAATTTGGTTCAAGTTGATTCAGTCGTTTTAGAGAGGATGATGCTTGCAAAAAAAGCTCACGCACACACGCACGATGCTAGCTTGTCGCCAGTGGAGCTTAAGTGGACGTACAGGAACACCAAGATATTGATAGGAGTGGGCTGTTCGTTATAAGTCCGTTAACCTTTGGACTATAATATAACGGATAGCTTGATTATCAGCTCAAATCCCAAGGGCTGAAATTATATCATTAACTATTACAAGTATACATTTCGTCTGGATTTATTTTCGGATTTATTGGAGATGAATGTCTACGGTCTCCTTCAAGTATAACTATGTAGTTGATAAATCTTTAGTGTGTGGAAAAATGTTAAGTGTGAGAAAAAAACCTAACTATTGCATTGTCAACACTGAGTTTAGCCAGAATATCTAACTACGTATCATAGAATGTAATTTCATGATAAATATTTTGTACAGTCTGATCTTTTTTTATACCTTGTCCACCAAAGCACCTTAAAGTACCGAGTTCCCAGACTTTTATAATTGATTAGAAAGATGACAACAGACCTTGGCACTCGCTTGTGTAACTAATGCTTATAGCCTTGAACTTATCTGCCTTCTTTTATCAAAGAAATATTGGTTGACAAGATTTGTCCACGTTGAGAGTATTTGTAGACGATAATATAAATATTACTCAAGTGATGAATTTTGTATTTTAAAGGGTAGAAAATACCGTGGGAAACGGAGAAAATGCTGGTTACCAGCATTTTTTCCTTTTTCAAGGGTCTTTCCAAAAACCCACTGCAAGGAGAAACGCTGGATTTGATGTAAATGGTTAAATGACACATGTGCAAATTCCTTGAACTCTACTTCTAAACTCTCAACATTTCGATAACTAATGTTACGAGCATAATATATTTAAGTTCAATAATGCCACGTTATAAATTAATTATCATCCCAAATGTCTAATGTTGACTTGGTCCAAGCGGTAATTTCTTTAATCATTCCTTATCTCGGTCTCTGTTCACGGTCTGTGCAAATCTCAATTTCGGCAAAGTAGCGTCCGGATAAATAGAAGGGAAAAAATGATCGCATTGGAACCCATGCTAACTGACAAGGAGGTGATTTCGCTAAGTTCTTTTACGAATTGAACTTTTTCACTGTAAATAAATAACTTCGAATGTTTTTCATGATCTTAAAGCAGATTTCCAGTCAATATGGTTTTGTATCCGTTGAGTATCAGGTAGCGGTTGGTTAGGTCCAAAATCTGCAGTCTGATCTTGAACTACGCCGAACGCAAAAGCTATTTAAAGATGCATTTATAGTCACACAGTCGCGTAAAGCAAAATTAGAATTGGGAGAACAAAGAATTCATATTTTATTTTAAACAGTTCAGGCGAAGTTACAATCTAAATTTGTTTTGGTTTTGCAGACTAATTACATACTTTTATAGGTCTTTCAAATATCTTTTTATATATACGAGTACGTTACGGTTAGTTTCTGTTTTATATTTCCCGAAATGCTATATAAGACAAAATACCTCAACAATTTACAATACTTGAGGTTTTACTTAATTATCTTGGCTTTTCTTGTATTTATCTTAATTTAATGAAACCAAAGGTACCAACATAGGGAAAAGTATCTAATCCTTTTACAAATAATTCCGTGTTCATTGATAACATTGTAGGAAAAAGACAAAATGCTGGTGACAAGCATTTTCCCCCTTTCCCATAACGTTTTTTACCCTTTCATACACAAATACCATCACTTCAGATACATCTAAGCTGTTGTCTGCAATTTTTTTACAATTTGGACAAATCTAAAAGTTTATCGTGGGGTGATGTGTTTAGACACAGCTTACACAATGATCTTTAAAGTAAAACCGTAAAAACAAGCAAAAGTCAGTCAGTGAAAAGAATATATTTCAAGATAGGGCAGTTTTTGGCCAGGATTATTATGTAGGGTCAGGTGGCCATGAATTTGTCCAAATTCTAAATCCCCCTTAACTTATATGTATTTCTAAGTTTACTTTTTTATTTATTGATGGCTAAAAACGAAGCTTTTGTTACGATACCTTCATCAGACTAAAGCAAAATGAATTTTACATTGAGACATATATTTTCAGACACGATACAATAATCGTAATAGATAAAAATATCTGTTTAGACATGGTCAACATTGTCGAAAAAAATGTTTATTACACCAACGTCAATAGCATTGTCGACAAAATTGAGGCGAGAAATAGCACCACCATGTTTCAGAGAGCTACAACTTTGATGTCACGCGATTAGCAGTAATAGGGGAATTCCGAATTTAATGCAGTACTTGTGACTACTGAATGTAGATCCAAGACCATTATATGTCGTAAGTTGTTAGATTATCATCATCACTTGCGATACACATTTTCAGTATTGCACGCCTAATTCTAAATTTGAAAGCAACATTGTAACATAGACTTATTTCAGGTTTATTTGTTTTAGCTGCGGTCAAATTGCAGACAAACTGAAATCATTCAATCTAAAAGTATGGATAGTATAATGAGTCTGGTAATTCATTGATAATACGTGTACGTGTAAATATTTTATAATATGTAATGGATAATTCTAATGGAATAAAAACATCGCGAGGCTTCAGAGAGCTGCAACTTTAACATCAGGCGGGGAACCCGAATGGTACATTAATGTAAATAACCTCAGTAACATGACTTCACCACTAGGGTTTTTCCAGTTAATTGCATGATTAGAAGTAGCGTAATTAATTTGCATGAAATTTAATAGCAACTCCAAATTCGATGAAATACTTTTGGCCAGTGACTGTATAATTAGTTTTTTTTTTTTCGAAATCGCTTACAAATAACATTGTACTGATTAAGGAAAACAAAGATGTTTAGACACTTTTTTCCTCTTTATTTCAGGGAATATTGCAAATTAAATATGAATCATGCTCTGTAAAAAGAGGATTCTACGAAAAGTATGGACCAAGGACAGTCTACGCAATCTGCGCAGCCTGACCTGTGTCGAGACTTTTTGCGTTTGGTTAATTTTCTGCAAGTTCAAGGACCATTCTACCTAAGGATTCAGTTGATTGTTTGACAAAATGGATTTTACGGAACAATACTTATGATGACTTGCTCGGTATAATGCATCACGGAGATGTATCAAAACCCGCCGCCCGGGTGGCTCAGTGGTGAGCGTGTCGGACTCATGACCTGGTGGTTTTGAGTTCGATATCCGGTTGAGGCGAACTTTCTTTCCGGCGTATTTTCGCCTCTCACCTCTGCTGAAGCATGTGAGAAAAGTAGTCGGTGGCTTTGGAAAGAAAGTTGTGTTAGTACTGGTGTGAGAAAGCCAGGAAACACATGTGCGTCACCGACCGCCATGATATGACCTTAGCTGTTAAAGTGGCGTTAAACCCCAATTCAACCAACCAACCAACCGTTTTGCCAGAGCATGGCTCAATCGATTGTAGGAAAGAAAGTATCAGATAAAAGATATCAGAAAAAAATATCAGGGGAAAAAAGTATCACTTGCCAAAAGGAGACTAAGTAAATATGGTACATAATGTAAAAATTTAGCTGATAGGTTATATTGACTTTGTTAAAAAAAAAAAAGAAGTGATATTTGTACTTTGCTTTTACTTTTTCTAGCCTGAGATTGAGAAGAAATGTACAAACACTCATGATTGGTTTTTGATACCTGCAAGAGATTGGGGTATCACAGTAGTAATTAGGCTGTTTTTGATTCGTGTTTATTTATTTGTGTAATTTTTGTAATTTGCAATCTGTAAATTCCCAAATAAGGTCTCTTTTTCACTTTGATTTAGTCACTGATATTACCAAACTGTTCATGATATATTGTCTTCAATCATTATTTTATTCCATTTCTGATTAATCTAAAACTTTCACTTTGCTTACATATTCACAGTTTGTGAGTTTTACAATGTTTTATTGTTTACAAACTTAAGAAGGAAGAAGGCCTTTGAAAACATTGTAAGAAAAAGAAAAAACGTGTTTCTAACTAGCATTTTAAGTGGGCTAAAATGTCATAGATTAATTATGTGAAGTATCAAAATCATAACTATATGATTTAAATTAAATATTGATAAAGTATCACAACTTTGACAAAGACCGATTCTTTTTTCCTGATACTTTTTTTCCCAAGCAAAAATTAATACTTTTTTTCCGATACTTTTTTTCCAGATACTTTCTTTCCGATTACCGGCTCAATCATGCTTTTTGAGACTACATGTAGATCTTTACATATACATATTGGCGTTTTTTGCTTTGTTTTTCCTTTTCAGTTCTGGGTTCTTGATACAGAAGACGCTATGTCAGAATAGATTTTATTAAAATACCTGGGTCCTTGATCATGAGGGATAGTTCATGCTTAACCCTTTACCAAACAATCCTGCGTTTTCACGACCCTGAGGAAGATGTCATATAAACCCTCTCAAAGACAAGTCCCATAATTCGAGTAATATTAAATTTGTCGTCTGCAGCTGTTTTAAATCTGGACTTGTGTAAAATTTTGTCGTTTGATAAAGAGTAGTTCATGATTAATCGACTTCATGCTTTATCTTTACTGTCAAATTCCTTAATGCTGTCAAAATTAAAGGAATTTGTAGACGACAATTGAATATTGATCAAATGAGGGAATTTGTCCTTAAAACGATTGAAAACATTGTCGGAAAAGGAGAAAATATTGGTTACCAGAACTTTCCCTTTCCCCCACAATTTTTAAGCCTTCTTCGGGATCGTTGAAATACGGGATTGTGTGGTAAAGGGTCACAATACATTAACAGCTGTTTTGAGGAACGAAAAAAACTCTGGCTCCGAGCTTCTTTTTTATTCACTTGAGTTCGGTGAATCAAGGAGAACAGTAGTGTAGGCTGGAAGGATTAGTACAATTTGAACAGTTACAAGGGTATCGAAGATGCGAGTGTAGAACAATCTCAGGCCGCTTGAATTTGCAGGAAGAAATTCATCTTACCTCTTCGATAGGACTTCAAAAATCGCGGTATTCAACCAACACAGAAATAATTCTATCACACATAAAGGAAGATACTAATAGCTTTCTGTCGTGACCTATGTAGGTTTTACAGAGAAAACACAAAGCCCTTATTTAGTACAACGAAATACATTTGAAACATGCTCTGCATAAAGGGGGCTTAATGCATCCCCGTGATTCATGATACTAAGCTTGGAATAAATTAACTATGGAACCATAAAGTCCATTTTGTATAACAACCGACTGAATCATGGACATACTGGTGCTTTGACACGCAGAAAATTGACCAGAAGCAAACTGTTTCGATCCAGGTCAGCGTGCATAGACTGTGCAGGCTGACCTGAATCGATGCTACTTGCAGATGCTTTAAGCCCCCTTTTCACAGAGCATAGCTCATAATATGGCTTGCAACACGCGAAAAGGGGCATTCGGACATTTGCGTAAAGTGTCGTCTCGGATCAGCCTGCGCTGTCCGCGCAGGCTAATCCGAGACGGCACTTTACGACTACATTAGATTTTGTGCTACAGTAGACTTGCGCAAAGCAGAAAATTGCATAAAAACGGAAAGTGTCGTTTCGGATTAGCCTGCGCGGACTGCGCAGACTGATCCGAAACGATACTTTACGCAGATGTCCGAATGTCCCTTTTCGCGTGTTGCAAGCCATATACATTGACCTTTATTTTTCCTTACCTTTTCAGAGTTCAAGATCCTCAGTTCGCTCATCAATATATAGTCCAGTGTACAGTCCTTTACCAGTTCGCTCATACGACGACGACATGCTGTACGTGCCATTTAGACCCCTTTACACCGCCTACGGACGCTATGGTAAATTCTGCATTTTTGAACCTTTTGTTTTCTGTTGTAATGTGATACTGCTCTAGTAACACAATTTCTGATAGGCTAAGCCATTTGGTTTAGCCAATCAGAATTGTGTCACTTAAAAAAAAAAAAGTAGACATGTCTTATGAATTAGAATTGTAATTCTGTTTTGAATGGTTGGTGAACATAGCCCCTAGATTTGCCGCTACCACAGCCGGTTCTTTTATCTATTCTAATTCCCATAGACCATAGACAGTCATTCAAGTGACCAGTCTTAGAATTAAGAAATATACACTGTCTCAGGCTTATCGTTAACATGTTCCTGTTGTACAGAAAAAAAGTTTTTTATATCTTGTAACGCCACATTTTCATCAAAATACAGGTATTTTTACAAAGTAGTTCCTGGCTGAGGTGTCGATTCTGTAGAGTTTTTTGGTTCGATCTCTTTGAGCAGCACTCCTTGCGAACATTACGCTGAAAATCCTTGGCCTAGCACTGGTGAGACAGGAAACACCTAGATTGGTGCACCTGTCGCCGTATTATCACTGTTATTAGCTTTACTGGCCAAAGGCCAGCGGGCCTATGTCATGGCCTGGTGTCCGTCGTGCGTCCGTCCGTGCGTGCGTTAACTGTTATTTCAAACATCTTCTTCTCTGAAACTACCCATCCAATTTCGATGAAACTTCACAGAAATGATCCTGCCATGGTCCTCTTCATAATTTCTTGAAATAATTTGATTCCTTTTAAACTCTGGTTGCCATGGCAACAAAACTGAAAAATATTGAAAATCTTTGAAAATCTTCTTGTCTGAAACCATAAGGCCTAGGGCTACCAAATTTGGCATTTAGCTTTATCTAGTGGACCTCTACCAATTTTCTTCAAATTATAGCCCTGGGGTCAAATTTGGCCCCGCCCCAGGGGTCACAAGTTTTACATGGGCTTATATAGGGAAAACTTTAAAAATCTACTCGTACCTAGCCATAAGGCCTAGGGCTACCAAACTTTGCATGTAGCTTTATCTAGTGGACCTCTACCAAGAGGGCCCAAATTATAACCTTGGGGTCAAGTTTGGCCCCACCCCAGGGGTCACAAGTTTTACATGGGCTTTTATAGTGAAAACTTTATAAATCTTCTTGTGACTAACCATAAGACCTAGGGCTAATAAATTTAGCCCTGTCTCATGGGTCCCATGTTTTACAGGGCCTTTTATTGAGCAAACTTTGAAAATCTTCTTGTTTATAACCACACATTCTAGATCTGTTTTATTTGGTATGGGGCTTTATCTTGTGGACCTCCACCAGGATTCAAGTAATTGTAGCTTTGTGGCTAAAAATGGCTTTGCCCTGGGGTCATAACTTTCTCGTAGGATTTTACAGAAGAAAATTTTGTATGTCTTCTAGTTTAAAACCAATTGGCCAAGTATTGTAATGTTTGGCTTGTAGTGTTTTGACTTATTAGCCAGTGGAGCGATACAGGGCCATCATGGCCCTCTTGTTTTTTTTTATTAATGAAGATTCCGACTGAATAGGCTGTATATTAAGGTGAGTAGTGTAGGATCACCAGGATCCTCTTTCCATCGAATGTACTGCAACGTGAACTCTCTATTACGCTAAAAAGTCGTTAAACTTTCCTGTCACAATCTAATAATTAATGAAAGCCATTACTCAAATGATTTTATTGGACAAAATTTGCTCCAAGGAATCTTTCGCAGGCAATATTTCATGTATCTCTGTCTGCACAAATAAGATGTAGGAGGGTACAGTATTAAATCAAAACCTAAAAGCGCCAAATAAATGAAATGGATAATTTCCTTCAGTACAAATACATTCATTTGTTTCAGATACCTTACAGAATATAAGGCAATCTAGATCTTTGACAAGGCTGTATAGGCCTAACATGCAGTCGGTAAAGTAAAGGGCTTGAAACCAGGACGTCGCAGGTTCAAATCCCCAGTTCGGGCCATTTCTTTGTGAGGATTGATGATAGTCGTTGTGACAGGTTCAGTCTCCTCTGACTGAAAACTATTTCGACGTTGGTATTTCGGAAAAACAACCAGAAACTCCAGAACAACATGGATAGGTGCACTCGTCACCGCGATATGACTAAAATAATGTAAAAACGGCGTTAAACACCATTCCATACATACCAGACTTCTGAATATCATTAATGGTCTGATCCTAATCTTTAAAGACCGACATAAGTTCGGTTTGCTTCACTTAGGGCCATTGTTGTTCTGCTGTCTCTTCTCAGTTACAATGATGTTCACGTTTCCCAGCATTAAAGTGTGAATGTGACTGATGGGAGTGAGTTCATGGATATTGATTCTTATTACGTACCTAAAAGTGATACTGGGATTTATCATGTAGAGAAATTTTGTAACTATTACAGTTAACATCTTTGCTGCACAAGAAATCACTTTTGCCGGAAGTCAGGAACTACTTTTTTGCACTTTCCAAATCCAAAGCAGTTGTACAGAAATCTTTTTACATAATTTTTACACAGTTATGAGGAGTGATGTCAGTCATTTCTTTCTCATACAAACTCTTTGTTGTGTATACATACGGATGAGTGCGAAACGTGTTTTTGAAGGAAAACGAGGGATCATTGAACACTGAAGTCAAATACTCCCTGGACCACTGTACTAGTAATTTTATTCCTTACAACGAAATGTCATCCACCCAAGACTTGGACTTTCAAGGTGAAATCTGGGGAATCTCCATATAAGTTTGTCACAAATCTAAACACTGGCTTCTTAATACGAATTCTACCCTCTCAAAATAAATCACATAAGATCGTCTGCTTCACAAGACGGGAGAAAATATGGTACCGTTCGCAAAATGTGTGCTAAAAATATGTTTTCTTTCTCTTCGCACAGCGCGCAAGGTGGAACCTATTCTCCTTTCTTCACTCCTTTTCTTTCTATTTTTGATGGTCAAGTAAAATACAAGGAAGAAATAAGTATACAATAAATATAATAATCAACTAGTTGTGTGTGTTAAAAAATTCTGTCACTTGGATGAAGTGTAGTGCTTTTAGAAGGAGGACTCTTTTTTTTGAAACCGCATCACACCTCATTCTTGTGGCAGATTTCTAATATAATGTAGGATGATTGAAGTGTTGAAGGTTATCACGTGCAACAGTATTTTATTCTTTACCAATATTCTTGGTACCTGTATGAATTGTCATACGGGGATAATAAATAATCGAGAATTATAAAATGGGTATCCATAGCAAGGGTGTACCAGATGTGATATCAGAACAAAACCATGAACGAGTACAAATAAGCTCTTACCTCGACACTGACATAGTGGTGTTGAACACCGTTTTCAAGAGTTTTACACCACTTTTCTCGACATTGATTAAGTTTTATTTAGCATGATTTCCAACAGTGTTTCACACTACCTTTCTCGACATTGATTAAGTGGTATTTAACATCATTTCCATCAGTGTTACACACCACCTTTCTTGTAATTGATTAAGTGGTATTTTACACCATTTTCAAAAGTGTGTCACACCACCTGTCTTGAAACTGATTAAGTGTTATTTAACACCATTTCCAATAGTGTGTCACACCACCGATCTCGAAATTGTTTGCAATTGTTTAACACCATTTTCAACTGTGTATCACACCATCTTTCTCGAGATTGATTGAGTGTTTATAACACCATTTCCAACACTGTTTGACTTTACCTTTCTCCACATTGATTTAGTGGAGTAAAAAGCTATTTTTAAAAGTGTTTCACTCCACCTGTCATGCTATTAATTAAGTGTCATGTAACATAACTTCCAGTTGTGGGACACACCACCGATCTCGAAATCGATTAGGTAATGTTCAACGCCGTTTTCAACAGTGTTTCATACCACTTTTCTTGACATTGATCAAGTGGTAATTAACACCATATCCAACCACCTCTCTCGACATTTAGTGCTATTTCGTTTCAACAGAGATTTACACCACCTTTCTCAAAATTGATTTATCTACGTTTTTCAAGAGGGTTTCACACTTTCGGAAAAAATATGAGGGCTTGTAGGTTCCCACAAGAATTAATACACATCAAGCTCTAATTCTCTGACTTGCCTTTGCTGCGTTCGTGACTTGTCGGTTAGACAGAGCTACAGCAAATTATTCATACAAGCTAAGGTATAATATAAACAACAATAGTGTGATGAGAACTCTGAAATCATAAAACATCTTTTAAAAAATATTTCTAGACACAACTGGGGAAGAGAATGCTTCCAGATCACAGATAAACAGAGAATTAATTCTATCGTCAGCGGCATTGGAGGACAATTACGATATCTCGTTAAGATCTAGAAACCGAGATAAGGATGTGTTGGCAGCAGCAAACAGAGCAATCGTGAGTAGAAACCTTAATATACTTGTCAACCATACACCAAGCACCACACTGTAGGCTCCTTCAAAATTGAAAGCATCCACAGAGGCACATTTTATCGTGGCACATAAGACCAAAGTCTCTGATAGGACAAAAAACTTTGTCGGAATAGGAGAACATGCTAGTTATCAACACTTTCTCCTTTTCACAGTCCTTTTACCCGGTGTCGTAAAACACGTGATTTTTTAGTAAAGGATTTATCAATCGGCTTCACGTTTTGTCCATACAAAGATAGCAACAGTAAGGTTTATGCTGAATTGTCCGGTCGATGGAGTACACTTTACTTTGCCTATTTAAATTGAGTGGTTCTACCCTTTTGCATTTTGAAGTTTGAAGATTATCAATGTGTGGAATATTTGGCGGACTTTAATCTTTAACCATTTACCAAGCAATCCCATGTTTTAAGGACCCGTGAGAGAATCATTTTGAAAACACTGTTGCAAAAAGGAGAAAATTCTGGTAATCGGCGTTTTCTTCTTTTCCCACAATGTTTTCTGCAATACTAATGACAAAGCTCATGATTTAAGCCATATTTCATTTGTCGTTTGCAAATGCTTTCAGTATGGACCAGCTTAAAATTCTGTCGTCTTGTAAAGGGTTAAAGAGCCTTTGACATCTATACTTGATTTTATGGCAAGTGAATTGGAAGGGTGATTGGTCAAATCGGCTGCAGTGTGTACGATTTTCTAGCCATCGTACTTTAGAATAAATAAATAAATAAATAAATAAATAAATAAATAAAATCCTGATGATTCATATGTATTTCAATATTGATTTACCTTTTCATTCAAAATATTGGCTGAAACAAATACAAAAATTGTGTTGCAAGCAATGTACAACTCCTTTACGTTTTTAAATTATCAAGGTTTTCTAGTACTTTCATAAAGGATATTCCACATACAGCGAAGGAAAGCAGGAATGAAGCATTCAAAAGTTACCTTGGTGATCCAACAAACTTCTCCTTTACAGGTGGTTTTATGTTCTTGTAGATGTATAACAGGGTAAAGAAATATCTACATTATTGTTTTCCCCCTTACATGTAAATCTGCTCTGTGAAAAGGGGGGGGGGGGTTTAAATGCATCTACAAAAAACATGGACCCGTTTCAGTCCGCGCAGTCCATGCAGGCTTATATGGGTCGCAACGTTATGCATTTTGTAAATTAATTTTTCTGCATGTCCAAGGACCATTCTAACTCATGATTCAAGCAGTTTTTAGACAAATATATTTTATAGATCCAAATTATGGAATGATTTGCGTTATAAAATGCGTCACGGTGATGCATTACACCCCTTATCCAAGAGCGCTGCTCAAATATAGCCATGCTCTGGCAAAAGGGGGCTTAATGCATCTCTGTGATGCATTATACAATGCAGGTAATTACATAAATATGGAGCCATTCCATCCATTTTCTCTAACAAATGACTGAATCCCAAGGTAGAATGTCCTTGTACGTACAGAAAATTGACCAATAGCGAAAAGTTTCGGCCCAGGTCAGCCTGCGCGGACTGCGCAGGATGGCCTGGGTCGATACTTTTCGCAGATGCATTAAGCCCCCTTTTCCAGAGCACTGCTCATATTTTTTTCGCGGATCTTCCGTAACGCCATAGCACTGGTCAACAACTTGAAAAGGCGTTGTAGAGTAATTCATTGATGATTTTGATTTTAATCTTCACCTAATCCTACCTGGTTTCTGGAAGTTATCCCTTGACAAACAGCCAGGATCTGGACCAATGGAGCTATCATAAAGTGTTTACCCAGTGTATAAAAATAGGGATTTTTTTTTTCTTTCTAAGGTAAGAACATGTTAAGAAAAACAAGAACTCTGTATATAAACAAAAGACAGATACAATTTCACACGATAAACAGCAAAAACGGGCCCTACACGACTTTGCATACTTTATTTCCACACAAAAAAATGTTTCATTTTCATTTCGTTTTCTTAGAATTACCATAAAAAATGTAGAAATTAGTTTCTTTTTTTTTTGCCCTTCCCCCTTCCATAACTCTTTCAGCGCCAAATATAAAAACTCGACCCATTTTGACGGCTGAAAATACAGTCCTGTGAGTCTCAGAAAGATTTTTATCTTACAGCTTTGACTACAAAAGCAGATGCCAAAGATCCAAGATCAGACTGCATGTTCTGTGCAGTCTGATCTTGATCTATGCCGTTAGCAAAAGATCCTGATTTCGCCTATGGCGCCGAAAGGGTTAAACGTAGCCTTTTGGTCTTGTAACTATTCATACAGTACCAAACGAAGTCTAACTGGTATTATGCTGAAAGCAGTTTTTATAAGCTTACTACTCCTACATTGTTTCAATTTTTAGACTTAGTAAACAGGGTCTTCAATTAAAAATGACCATTAGAAATCCCATACAAATTTCCTAGATGATTTGATTTTTAAGTACACAAAGAAGTCTTTACTTTTGCGTCAATTATTATTGTTGTCTTAGGATAACCGTGAACGCAGGAAAACATGCCATGATAATGGAGGGGTGTTGCTTTCAGAGTAATGCATCAAAATTATCTAGCAGACATTATTAATTAGACCATAACCACACAATCCAAATTTTATCGACCCTGTGAAAGAAGCCTTTCAGAAAACATTGTTGAAAAACCAGAAAATGCTGGTAATCAGCATTATCTCTTTTTCCAACGATGACTTTTAAAGTTCACAGACAAAACCAACTATTTGAATAATTTTTGAATTGTCGTCTGCAAATGCTCTGGGATTCTGTTATTTGGAAAAGACTACATGGCCACCTGGGGACAACTTTTGTTGTAGTGCAAACCACTTGTGAAAACTTGTTGCCGGCAGGAAAATTGACCGTGATGAGCAATTTCCCTGTCTACCACATGTTTTCACACATTAAACATGGTAACACATGTAGAAATATGTTTTAAGTTGCATTCCGTGGTGTTTAAGTGAGAACATTGTAGGAATCCCTACATTATTATAGAAGAATCCATGTGGTTATGAATTGCTTCAAACTTTGAATATCAGTTTTATCACTCATTTTGTTTTCTTCAATATCCCCTCAAAGCACAGAAATCCATGACCAATTGCTCATTGATTTCAGTCTAATTAAAAAACATGATAGCTAACATGTATAATTCTATTATCCTGATTCAGCCTTGTCTTTTTCCTTCCCAGATCGCATATACGTTTATAGACATTGTTTTCGCACAAGGTTATTTGTCAGTTGCAACATCCTGTTGAAAACAAAGTTAAGGTAGTGTGCCTCCAATTTAATCGCGTGACACCTCATATTTAATCAACTACACAGTGTACGTGTAATATTCATAGTGACCACCGAAACAATCATGTACCCCTTGGATCCAACTTTAAACGGTTTTGGATTCCAATTGAAGTTGCGTAGGTCTACATCTTTTCTGTTACGTTTTCCTCTAGAATCACATAAACACACCTGCCTTAATGTACACTTTAGTTACCTTATATTTTGTTTGCGTAGTGTTCCCATTTGACCCAGTGGTTTGATACACAAAAAATCCCAATCCTTTATTTTATACTATCTCATCCATATATTAAGATTATTTTACAAGTAGTTTATCATGTATTGTAAAATACGTGAGAACGTGATATTTATATATTTCCTGTACACAGACACCACCGCCGACAGCAGCTGTTGATCTAGAATCAACCGGTTTAGGTGCCACATCAAGAAGAAGTACTCTCAGGCGTTCTCAATCTGCACGCCCTGTTAGGTCACGTAGTGTACCACCCCTTCGACCAACATATACAACTACTAACTTGTCGGCTCTTGTACCTGTCGAAACAACAAATTTAAAAGCATCTGCCCCACCGAAACCTTCGCAATATCTCAGGTACTCACAGGCTATTGACTCTGCAAATTCTTTGCGTGAGGGCACTTATTCCCCGATGTATTCGCGATCGGTTAGGACAAACGATTCGCCAGTGAGAGAAACTTCAATGTCTCTGTTAAGGTCCGTTTCACCATTTCGGTCACCATCCCCAGTGGGTCGAGAAAGTCCTGAAAGAAGTAACAAAATGCTTCAGAAACGTCGAAAACCACGAGTTTTAGTAAACAAGCGAAGAGTGGGAAATTATTATAATCGTTTATTATCGAGACGAGAGACAGACGGAAGAAATTGTAAATACTGGCCCTATCTCGATGTTGATGAGATAGAAACAGCAGATCTTGGTGATTTATGTAGTGATACTGAAGATTTGAATGGCGATAGCGGTGAAACATATTTGATACAAACAGAGAGAGCGAGAGATTACGATAATGGCCAGGAGGATGCGGTTCCTGTAAGATATGTTTATGAATATGACACAGACATTCCCGATGACTACGTACCGTTCAGACCAAAAGTTAGGTACCAAAGTCCTGACAGAGACTATTCGAAATTGTCAATTATTCCTTACTTACCACAGCGCGATCCTACCAAAACATCGGTCGCTGATACAATTAGTTTCAATACAGTTGTAGCGGAGTCTGCTGCACGTGCTCGACAAGCACTCGAACGAATAAACTGGCATGATTATGATAGTGCTGGTCTTGTACTAAGCGTAGAGGGAGAATACCATACACCGGAAAATGATGTTCCCCTTGGTTTCAGATACATCAGTAGACCATTAGCTCTGAAAATGCCTGTTACTAGTAGGGTCTCGGCGTACGACAGCGATAATGCGTTCACCAAATACTGGACCGATATACAAAAATTCAGGGAGGGTATTCGGTTGCGTTTAGAAGAGGGTTACAGAGCACTTTCATCCAGCACAAAATTTTACACACCTGCATTAACGTCATATACCCCTTCCCCTTCCTCTGCACTTACTTCTTACTCATCTCGACCAAGTAAAAAAACACATTATAAACGCCTGAGAGACGACAAAGATTATAAATATGGACAAAGCTTAGAGCTGTATCCGTTGGAGTCAACCAGAGACACATTAGGACCGAGGAGAGCATTACCTTCATCGGACGTTGCTTTACCTGAGTCACGACCCTTGTCCATGTATGATCTTAAATCTGATTCCGATTCTAGAATGTCGGTCCTCGCAAAAGTTAAAATTAAGGTATGTTAGGTTGCTTTCCGTGTACAGAGATATGCATACCTTCAATAACAAGCAACTTGTTTTTGTTCTAATAGCGCACCTCCATATTAATCAATGTAGTACCAGATAGGATGGCCGCCTGAAAGATAAGACATCCATGTAGTTCTGCGAATTGCACGATGTAATTATTATAGCAGCTAACTTGTCAGTTGTATGAATTGTGCGTTTCATAACGCTTGCAAGTGTTAAGAATATTTCCCAACCCTCAGTTTACACACCTCACGATGTGACTGAGTGCGTGTAATGTCGTATTATGATCTTTGAAATATTGCTTACAAGAATGAGACATGTATATGAAAAAGTGATAATGTTTGATTGCTATCATGTTACCCATGAGAACAAAACATAAGCTTCAATAGTATTTGTTTCACATTTAGTGTGCATAATGTTAAAATCAACTGGGTCTAGTGTGGGCACTACAAAAGCAAAACAGGGTATTTGTGACTTGCCATAAAGAATTTTTCAAAAAATTGAATCAAATCTATTTTTTTCTCTCAGAAGATATGAATTTTCTGATATTGTAATAGGTAGATACGGAGATTCACTCATCACCAAGGTCTGCCGTAGCAGCGAAGCGAGCAATGAGGGGTCAGTCCACACCACCACCATCGACATTTCTTAGCAAGACAGAGGTACACGTAGCTCTTGCACGTGCTAAATCTAACAATTTAGGGTACACTGTACCACCAGCCTCCGCACGATACCAACGCCCGCGGTCTGCAAGGGTAACGATTAATCCTCGATATAGATTTACTGTCCCAAAGCGGACAGGACGCTTTGTCCAAAGATACCTAAAGACTCGGAAGACCACCTTCGAACCGGACATTGAGGGGCTTAGACGCGCTCCGCGTTCAATATTAGCGTACCTCCGCAACCTAGAGTTGAGGCTCATGAGCAAACGCTTTAAACCTAGTTCTACTTACGTACCGATTCGATCAGCTTATAAAAAGGTGAAATTAATTGTTGCCATTCAGAGTAATTGTTTGCTTGGTCGTCTTGTGAAAAGCTGGCATATAAGCTTATTGTAGTAGATTATACTGTCTTCCAGCTTCCGAAATAACAACCAAGTTCGACTGCAACTGATTAACTATTGTTATTATTGAACACGTTTGTTCTTTACGGCAAGGACTTAGCTTTTGTACGACTGTTTGAGCTTATTTCATGTTAAGTGTCTATTTGGCAACAAAGTGCCCGGTTCTAATCTGTCCGGGTTCTTCAGGGCTAATCAAGAAATTGATGTTGAGGAATGTTTTTTTCTCATGGGGTTGCAACGTCATTGAATGTTTATGTTGTTTGCAAGCGCATGAATCGCTTAAACAAATCTACGCTTCAGAGTTTTGATGATGTTTATGCAAACCAGAGATCTGCAATGCAATGCATCTCTAACCGACTATTTACTTTTCAGGACGGCCATCGTATGTTTGATGTTAATGCATGAACACGCATGGTAAATTGTCTACTTTTATAAATATTTTACTGTCTTACCATCTGACTTTAATCTAGTGAAATTTTCCAAGCATCTACAACAGTATTTGTGTCTAATATACCACTTTTTAAAATGTTTCCTAAAAAATCACCAAAACAGTGTGTCAAACACGTGTTCTCCTCTCGTAAATCTCTTGAAGCATAGGTCAGCGTAAAAGTTTGTGTAACAACATGACCACTTTTAAAAGTCAACAGTGTTTTTTTTTTGTATTTGCCTGTGCCATCTAAATTGGAATTTAATCATGCAACGAACTGAGGGAGAACACGAAACCCTAGCTTGTTATCAAAACTCCTCTGTTTTCACTTCACCTTAGACTGTCCTTATTTGTATGTTTCGTATTTCATTTGCAGTTGTTGTTTTTTAATAAGATAATAAAAAAGGTAACAACTATTCGTCATTTTTTTTAACAGAAGTAGCTATGTTCATAATAAATATGGTTTTAATCCTTATTCTCCTTTTTGATATGTTCAAATATTCATTTGATTATTAGAATATAATTGAGCAATAATGGAAAAAAAAATCCGTTGCAATAATCTAAACTTATGTTTTTAGTTTAATCCATTATATACATTTTTGTAATCAAGTTGCAATAACATAAGAAAAACCAGAATAATAGCCTTACACAAACTAATGTTGGCAAGCAGAATGAATTTCAACCGGCACTGAGAAAACTGAAATTGTTATTACCTCAGAATTTCTCTTTACCAACATCCATTTTTAATTGCAACTGAATGACATTAATACAATATTTCATTTGATGAGAGAAAATACTGGATTTATATTTCGATTTTGAGTAACTTAAATAGTGTTTACAAGTACTTTTTAAATTACTAATCGGAGAGCTATTGAACTCAAACTTCGAGTCATTTATACAGTTATTCTATTTGTTATTGCAACTTTTACATTTTGAAAGTTGTTATTCAATTTTCGAGATTTAGATCTTTGATTCTTTTATATGATATATCGCGCAGGCGGCACTTATAGGTAGTAAAGTCGATGTGGTTTCACCTGACAAGGGATACCGCCGCCGCCCAAGGTCTGCCTATGCACAGGCAAAGATCAGACAAATGGCGACTGATAAGAGGCATGTGGTAGGTGTTAGTTTTATATAATTTAAAATGGAAATACTTGATAACAAAGAAAATAAATTAAAAGAATAGTACATTTGTTTCTACATTTTATAATCAACCAAATGTATTTGAATAGTGATGACACGAATTCAGGAATACTGACATTATAATGCTGATGTTTTCAAAATAAGGCTTCTCACTTTTGAAACACCATTTGCGTGTATAATGTAAACTTTCAACGACTGCACATTTATTACTTTTTACCTGAATCATTTATGGTTGAAAGTCGTCAGAATTACCAGAAATTTGTAACCAGTTTTGGAGAATGATGCTTAAGTTGTAAAAGTGTTCATTCGATAATATCAAAGCGTACATGTGTATTTTGAAAAAGGCCTATTTTCATAACATGAGCCAGTGCTCTTTCTTTCAGAACTTTGTGGGATTGTGTCTGAGTCTCCGAATGGCATCGATAGCTTCTGTAATTTGACCAGATTCTGGTTATCAATTGATACTTCTTCTTAATCATTATATTGAGGAAACAGATATTGATTGAAAATGGCCTGTTTTAGAAAAAGTCGTAAAATTGCCTTATCGGGCTTCTGTGCAAAGAAAGTGAAAGTAATTACTTTCTGTTAATAGGGCGTAGAACCAGTTGTTGTCGCAGAGAGTACCTCTGATTTGAAAGCCAGCAAACCTGTTGTAAGTACTCGCAATAGCGTGTGCTCAAAGACAGCAGTCAACAGACAAGTAGAAAAACCAAATTCTAAAGTATTCGAGTGTTTAGTTAGGTGGTTTTTCGGTAGCGCTGAATAATTCGTTGGATAGCCTCATATTTGACCGCCGGTGAGAAAATGCCTCAAGCTTAACGAGTCTCAATTACCTGCAGAATCTGGCAATTCATAGAGAAGCCATTTGTATATATATATTAAGCGGTCTGATGACTCCGGTCTCTGAGTACACGTGAGTTTAAATTGATTTATTAGACCTGTAATCACGTAACTTTCTTTGAGACTTTTGGTAAATCGAGGATAAAGATTTTTCTTTTTTATATATTTTTTCTAGTTTTACAATTTCAATTAAAAAAAAAAGTATTCCCTTTGTTAAGTTTTTTTTTGCAATATGTGTTGTTTATGTGTTGTTTCATATTCTCTGACAGGATTGAGATCTGGACGAGTTTACAAGTACATGTAGAACCAGACTATGTATGTGATTAATTTAGAGTTTTCTTTTCAGATGATGTTATAATGTGTTACCCAAATACCCATTTGTATTGTCTCATTTGTTAAATGCATGTGTCTTGTCAACCCTGATTAGAAGGTTTACAATTACATGGTAGAATTCCACCGTGGTTATCGTTAAACAAACTCGTATAAAAATCTTCGGGAAATACAGAATAAAAAATGAAACCGGAGCGCGCCTAAACTTTGCCCCTGCGACCTTCACACAACCATTTTTTTGAGACGCAGTTTGTCGAAGTTCGTGTTTTTTTGTCACGTGTTCAAAGGCTGGTGGTATATTTGCTTATGCATGGCGGATATTCGGGAAAATTATATTTTTTTAACATGTAAAGTGATTCAGAGATATGTTGTAAATTCTGACTTTCTCGTTCTTTCTAAGTGGTAAGCTTCTGTATTCTTTCTAGCTATTGTGCATGGCTGTAGCTGCTCTGTTTGGTAGCGGAGGTACACCTTGATATAAGCTGATCGACAATGTACGAAGCGAGGTTTTTTGCCTTGTTTTCAATTTCAAGGACAAACATTTATGTAGCCATTTTTTATTTTTTCATTTTCCTACAAAGATGATGCGATTTATTAGTTTCTGATCGAGATCATATCATTTCAACATTGTCTTCGTCATGAACAAGTAATCTTACGATGCTGCTTTCCCTTTTTATTCCAGTACACTCCAGCCTTAATTAAACCAATACATGACGTTGATGGGATTAAAAAACCGTCAAATATCTTATCTTGGCAGGTAATTACGTTAGAATTAGATGAAGACAAAAGTTTATATGACCAAAATTACGGCAGAGTGTTTAAAACATTTCGTTTCGTAGTGTAATGTGAATATTTTCTATTGGCATTTACATGAAACGTGTTTACAGGATCCGGAAATTTGATAAATATATCAGTCTATGCCACCAACTATTAAAGCCTCATATCTTTCTCATATCTGTTTTTTAGCTCACCTGAGCACGAAGTGCTCATTGTGAGCTTTTGTGATCGTGCTGTGTCTGGCGTCCGTCGTCCGTCGTGCGTCGTCCGTCGTCAACTTTTACCTTGTGTACGCTCTAGAGGCCACATTTTCAGTCCGATACTCATGAAACTTGGTCAGAATATTTGCCTTGATGATATCTCAAACGAGTTCGAAAATGGGTCATGTCAGGTCAAAAACTAGGTCACTAGGTTAGATCTTAGAAAAACATTGTGTATGCTCTAGAGGCCACATTTACAGTCCAATACTCTTGAAAGTTAATCAGAATCTTTGTCTTTATTATATCTCATATGAGTTAAAAAATGGCTCATGTCGGGCCAAAAACTAGGTTACTAGGCCAAATCTTTGAAAAACCTTGTGTACAATTTGGAGGCCACATTTTCAGTCCAATATTCATGAAACTTGGTTAGAATGTTTGTCTTGTTGACATCTTAAACCAGTTAGAAAATGGGTCAGGTCGGCTGAAAAACTAGGTCACTAGGTCAAATCTTAGAAAAACCTTGTGTCCAATCTAGAGGCCACAATTTAAGTTCAATACTCATGAAACTTGGTCAAGAGGTTTGTCTTGATGACATCTTGGATGAATCTAGAAAAAGCTTGTGTGCAAGCTAGAGACCAAATTTTCAGTCCAATAATTACGAAAGCTTGTTAGAATGTGTGTCATAATATCTTGGAAGAGATTTAAAATGGATCATGTTTGGTCAAAAGGCTCAGGTGAGCGACATCCGGGCCATCATGGCCCTCTTGTTTAAGTATGTGAAATATAACAAAGATTTCGTTAGATGTATCGTTGACGGTGGAGCTAGGTAACTGATTAGCAACTTTGTTCTTCGGAAAGATTCCCTTGTAAAATAGCAAATGCTGATGGCGGTCCAAAGAGAAATCAGAAGGCAGAAAATCGATGACGGGGTTTCTGTCTACCTGTACTTGTTTTGGTGCAAATTGTTATCTAATTATATAACAGTACCTCAAACACATCCTTTAGCGTTGGCATGGAAGGTTATAACCAAGTTTTGGATCAGCGATAGTTGCGAGATTTGGCTACTTACCATCGATCAAGCATCAAGATAAAAGAGTCTCAGTAGTTTTAACAATGACAACAGAAATATCTCATCTACTGTGGCCGCATCTACTTTCGCAATATGAACAAAATGTGCCGCTACGCAAGCCACCTCATTATGATATTCTAGAACCTACCTCATAATTCAAGTACCGGTATAAGGGGTCTTATCCGTAAATGTCTCAGTGATGATAGTAAGAAAATGTAAACAATGTATCTTGATTGAAAGATATTTTTCGGCTTATGCTACTTTCTTTGCATAGAATTGATTGAAAAAGATATGAGGCTTTATAATATGTATGGTCGAGAGTTGTTTACTCAAATATATGAGTTTGGTATGAAGATGTTATAGTCATTTCATTTTGGACATTAAGCAAGTTTACTGTAAACTTAACGATCACAAGCTCATAACAAGACAAAATCTAACTACATAACACGAATGTCAGTGCTTGAATTGTTAGAAAATATTGGTATATGCCATCATAGGTAAGGCGTGCAGTACCGATGAAATCGACGTCAGTGTCACCGTTTTCAGGTTCAATATTTTTCTTTTTGACGTCTTAGTTTGCGACAAAAATCATAAGGATCATTGTGTGTCTGAGTTAACTGTGAAAACGTTTGACATTTTGGTAGGTATTTTAGCAAATTACCAAACTTCTTTGCCTACTAGAAATCTGAAATTTCTACAAAAAGAAAACCAGTTATATCAGTACTCTAGAGCCATTTTATTTCAAATTATAATGACGCACACTTCCAGCTGAATGAGAAGGAAGGCCATTGTTTTGGATTAGCATCAAACATGTTATCATCATCTTTTTCGGACGTTTTTGGACAGTATCACCAATTTGTGCTCGTTGAATTTTTACATTCTATAAGGTAATACTGTAGGAACTGGCAGTGACTTTGTATTAGGGAAGCCTTAAACGTAGGACGTGTGACTTTATATAGTCAGCCATGATATTACTTGGTCATATAAACAGTATGTGATTAAAATAACTAGGAGACTAAGTAGTAGAATGATATTGTTTTGGATTCGTGTTCAAATTACATTAAGCATAGTTAAAGGATACAGAAACATATTTTCAAGTAAATGTTTAGTGAACCAAAGTTAGTCAACGAACCAATTTGATTATATGTAAATATTGGTCATGTCATGTTTAATTTTGGCAAGCTCAAACCTTTCGTCCACCTTACTCGACCACCATTTTCCCCTACATTGTTACTTTTCGCACACACATAGTACATTGTTAGTTTCAGTACACATATTATTTTCATTTGTTTCACCTACTTTTCTAAAACTTGTTATTTGGACAGTATAAATTAGATGCAATTACGTCTCCCGATGACTTCATAATAGTGCCGCGATCTCTAAGCTCTGTGAAAGCCCAACTACGTGATGCCCAGGATAAGATGGTGAAACATCGACAGCTCATGGATCGCTACCTTGACGCAGACACTGGCCTTACGGTGGATGATAAGATGGGTAAAGACATTTAAAACTGATAGATGAAACGTACTTCTAAGTTTTTTCAATTTTTCATTCATTGTATACAGAAATGGCATATTTTTCAACTTTATTTTTTTGCATACATATGTACTGCTTGACTTAACATCGGCAGTTGAGTCTTGGTCTGACATTTTGATGCATTGTCATGTTTTAATCCTTGCTTCATGTCTACCTACCACATGCGTCAAAATCAAAAGGTGTCAAACGAATGTGTTCGCGTATTCTCAAACCCTCCAGCGTAAAAAAAACAAGTATAAGAACACGTAATTTATTTCCACAGGAATCGGTGTTAAAGTGATTCTTCAAATTATTACAGAAAGAAATATTTCACTATCAGTGAATTCTTTGATATTTTATTATCCCTCGCCGAAAGGCGGCGGGGGAATATGGTAAAAGTAGCCGTCCGTCATTCCATCCTTCCGTCCTACTTTCTTGTCAGGAGCATAACTCAAAATCTATTACAGATGTAAACATGAAACTTCACAGGTGGATAGATCTCATCAAGGAGAAGTGCGTCCACAAGAACCATAACTTTCAGTGTCATAATTTAGGAGTTATTGCCCTTTGTTATTTTCTTACTTAAATTTTGTCCAGAGCATAACTTGAAAATTACATAAGATATAAACATAAAACTTCACAGGTTGATAGATGACATCAAGGAGAAGTGTAAACATGAAACTTCACAGGTGGATAGATCTCATCAAGGAGAAGTGCGTCCACAAGAACCATAACTTTCAGTACCATATTTTAGGAGTTATTACCTTTTGCTATTTTTTTAAATTCAATTTTGTATGGAGCATAACTCAAAAACTATTGTAGGTGTAACCATGACACTTCACAGGTAGATAGATCTTATCAAGGAGAAGTGCAGTGCACAAGAACCATAACTCTAAATTGCATAATTAAGGAGTTATTGCCATTTGTTATGTTTCTTACTTGAATTTTTTCCAGAGCATAAGTTGTGAACTACATGAGATATAAACATGAAACTTCACAGCTTGATAGATGAAATTAAGGAGAGTGCAGTGTACAAGAACCTCAACTTTCAGTGCCATGATTTAGGAGTTATTGTCCTTTGATATTTTTTTAACTTCAATTTTGTCTGGAGCATAACTCAAAAACTATTAGAGGTGTAAATATGATACTTAATAGGTGCATAGATCACATACAGGAAAAGTGCAGTGCAAAGAACCATAACTCTTGGTTGCATAATTTAGGAGTTATTGCACTTTGTTATTTTTCTTACTTAAAATTTGTCCGTAGCATAACTTGAAAATTATAAAAGGTATCAATGTGAGACTTCAGAGGTGGGCAGATTTTATTGAAGAGAAGTGCTGTACCATGATTTTGGAGTTATGTCCTTTTGTTAATTTTTGAGTCTTAAGGTTTCTTTGGAGCATAACTCGAGCTTTATTAACTTCACAGCTGGATAGTTTTCACTGAGGAGGAGTGCAGTACGCAAGAATGATAACTCTATCATCCATAATATTTTAGTTATTGCTCTTTGTTGTTTTTCAGATTTTTTCCCCTGTCTGATTCATATGTGTTTACATTTGACAACTATATAAGTGTACCTTGTTGAATTTTTTTAGTTTACTTTGTATTTAGCATTGCCAGAAAATAATTCTTTAATCTAGCTGTTTTAGTCTTTAAACTAACCTACAAGAAGACACACGTCTGCTTTTGAGCAAGCATTCGGCGGGGGATGGCCATGTCAACATGGCTCTTGTCTCTATTGTTAAAAATCAACAGTAGTGACGTGATCGCTGTAATCATTGAGCTACAGTATAATGTCATTTTAGTCGTTAAATTAGTTCCATTGCTATCTAGTCCACTCTATTTTATACAAGATGTCCGGAAAGTAAGGTAACACTTTCGTATATCTATGATAAAGCTTTTAATTTCAGATAAAGAGATAAAAATATATTTACATGTACATAAAACGTAAAATTATTTTTGTGTGACAGTTTCATTTAATTTAATCATTAGATCCTGCACTTTTATACATATCTCAAATCAGAAGTAAATTTTAGTCATTGGCGTCATTTCAGTTATACGAGTAAATGACGTTTCCAGTGTGACAACCTTTTATGCTGTTTCCATGTCGAACACGCACGATGAAAATGTCAATCACTTTAGCACGCATTTAAATATCAATCTAATTGATTTCACATTGAATGTTCTTTAACAACATGTCTGTGCTGTCTGGCTTTGGATTGAAGACCTTTGACTTTAAATAACCCCAAAGGAAAAAGACGTACGGTTTGAGGTCAGGACTGTGCGCAGGTCGGGATATTCCGCAATCTTCTACCTCCTGATATCGTTTCGATTTTACCATATCACCGAACTTACTGCATTCAAAGTATATCACAGTATTAAAATGTGTGTACCGTAGCACCATCCTAAATAATCCATTTGTTATGCTATGTAAGGGGCAATTTTTAAGGCGCAGGAACAGACCTGTTTATCAAACCTCTTCCTCTGGGATTTTATGAAGTCAAAGGTCTACAATCCCAAGCCAGACAGCACAAGCTTGTTGTTAAAGAACATTAAATGTGAAATCAAAGCGATTGATATTGGAGTGTGTGCCAATGTGATTGACACTATCATCGTACATGTTCGGCAATGAAAGAGCATAAAAGGCCGTCACTTTGAAAACATCATTAATTACTAAAAAGACGCCAATGACAAAAAGATACTTTTGATTTAAAATCTGTATAAAATTGCGTAATGTCATGAAATTATCTCGCAAAAAAAAAAATTATTTTACATACATATATTTTTATCTCTTCATCTGGAATTAAGAGCCATATTTATGAATGTACAAAAGTATTACCTTACTTTCTGGACACCCTGTATGTTTAATTTTTAAGTTCTATACTCATAAATATTATAAGCCTTTCTACGTAAACTGTAGATGCATAGCATTTTTGAAAATTAGCAGAAACGAAAAACGAACGCACAGAGGCTTACAGATCTTTTTAGAAGTTATACATTTCAAAGCCAAAACCTTATCGGGTGCAATTATTTGGTGTGGTAAAGCATACTCTATACAGGAATTATATAGTATAAAAATTTGTGGAATTAAGATTCCTTGATGTTTGCTTTACGGTGCTTTTACGAAAAATCTAATTTTCAGTTTTACATAGGAATTGTGTTCCCGTATACGATAGTGCAATTTCAAGCCGTTTCACAACTCATTCTTTCACATTAAGAAATGGTTAAAACTCAGCATAGGACAAAGTTTAAATTTGGTTACGTTTATTTGGTATTGTCTTATTAAAGGCCAAACATTGGTCAACAGTAAACAATGGAAGGGTAAAATTACTGGCAAATTTAATTCATACCATTTGAAAGTGTGGAAATGATAAAGTATTGCAGTACAGTCTGTCAAAATTCCAGAAGTTGGCAAAAAAAATTATGATATCAGAATAAAAGTTGCTAACTTGAATTGTAGTTTTTAGATTTAATTTATATTTTCGACCCCTTAGAAAATTTTTTTGAATCCAGAGTAGAAATATGGTTTGTATGTATCCATTATAGGGTGCTTCATGTCAGATTTCAATTGTCTAGGTCCAAGTAACTACAGACAAGAAGATCTCCGAAAGTTTTCCGAATAAAAACTGTATCTGAAAGATGTGACCCTTGAGGCGGGACGTTTTAGACTAGAGACACAGTTTGATGAAATTGTAGAGTGTATTACCAGATTTTGCAATATTCTAGATCTACATTAAAGCTCTAAGTCTTGTTATTCCTGACAAAGATACATTTACGTGCCTGTAATATATAAAACACAGTAGCCAAACGTTTTATCAATTGAAAACTCGAACTCGGGTCAACCCATTCATCATTTGAATGCCGACTGATTCTCTGTTTTGGAAAATGATGTTACCTTTCTATTGAAAGATATGGCGGACGAATTGGCCACATGATTGACACGATACATGCATTTTCCAAGGTTGGGCGGTCGAAATCAGGGGTGGTTTTAACCAGCGTTTTCAACCAGTTAAAACTGCCCAGGTCAATACTCCAGAACTGGTCAACACTGGTCACAAGTGGTCGATTGAAATATTTAGTGGTTAAATGAATTTTAGTGGTCATTTGGAAATTTTTTTGACCTTATTTAAGTATTTGCTTGATGATAAGATATTATCTAGATTGCACATCAGTATTTCACACTTTAGGAATAAAGCCTGGTGTCAAGTAAAATACCCCAAATAGGGACCCATTATTGGTCACTTTGGCAAGTAGATCTAAGCCATACCCACTGGGGGTGGAAAGGGGCAAATTTTACATCTTTCAATATTTTTTGACAGCAATTTACAGTTGTAGAAAACACCTAAAAGACATTAATGTATTCTCAAATACTGTTTGGTTAATCAGTTATAGCCATCTACAGCTGTACCTCAATATACCTGAAGATCAATGACAGGTGTATTTCACATGTTTGCTGACAGTTTTCTGCAATTACACGAAAATTATATGTCAGCTCCTTTTTGATGCTACCTTTGAACTTTTACGATCGAAGACTATGATAGATAATCTAGAGAGAGAGAGAGAGAGAGAGAGAGAGAGAGAGAGAGAGAGAGAGAGAGTCTCTGGTAAAATCTGGTAAAAATATATTTGGAACACTAAAAGAATAAACTTATAAATCCTGATAATTTTGCCTCATTCATATTCCGCATTTTAAGACTATAAGCAATTATCTAACCTGTAAGGAATGATGATAGAGAAGAACTGTTTGGTTGAAAGGAACAGGCTTTTATATAAGTTCAAATAGGACAGTAAATCCAATCAACCTCGTCAGTTGACAAGTAACAATGTCTTTTGAATTATAATCAAATAAAAAGGACCTTATTCATAATTGATGATAACTCTGATGCTGATGATAACATATACCTTCATGTACAGGATGTAGGAGAGAGCTTTTAAGACCGATTTAGGAACAGGACATGGGCATGTACATCAGTGATTTATTCGACCCAATCAACCATTTCAATCGACCACCAATTGACCACTTGTGACTAGTTTTGACCGGTTATAACCGCCGGTCTGGTCAATAGTCATATTGACCGGTTTTTTGCCAACCTTGGCAATTTCCCCTATGAGTTATGATAGTTGCTAATGAAAAAATGTGCATGGTTAGTGAAACCTCCATTTCACGGTTGGACTAGAACAAATTGTCCGCCTGCAAATTTTCAAGTTTATAATTCTCTCAATGTTTAAATTATCCGTTTGTTTCGTTCTATGTACCAATTCAAAGATCCATGAAACACAATAAAGTAACGACTTTTCCATTTCAGAGTGGAAATGTGTGAATAGCTGACAAATGACTGGTGTCGTGTTATAAAATCGAAATTTTGAAAGGCGGACAAATTTTTCTAGTCTTTGAAACGAAAATCTAATAGCACGGTGAATATGTTGAAAGAATCGACTAGTCAATGAACGTTTGCGACAACCTTTTGAAATAACTTGTTCCGTTCTATCCAACAGATCGAAATTAAATTACCAACGTTTCGACTTTATAACTCCACCAAAATTTATTTCGCTGTATGCACAGGATCAAAGATATATTTCCAGGAAATACGATTAAAGTAACCTCTTTTCCACTCCAGAGCAGAAATGTGTGAAAAACACTGACAAATGGCTGGTGGCGTATTAAGCAAGAAAAACAGTTGAACACCATTTTTGCTAAATTAGATTACAGAGGTCGAGACCTGTGGGCCAGTTTATGAACATGTAACCAAGCCTTAAAACTAGGATAAAACTGTATTTTTTCTTCAAAGGTTCCCTGTTACACTGTCGGTCTAACCATGCACTATTGTCATTAGCAGCCATCCTTGCTTACAAGAGAAAATGCATGTATCATGTTAATCATGTGACCTTCTTTAAGTAGAATGGAAACACCATTTTCCAGAACAGAAAATCAGTCGCCATTAAAACTTTCTAGAGATATCAATATAACTGCAAAAAAAAAAAAATAATAATCAAATGATGACCATGAGCTAACCGAATACCGAATTTTTGATTGCTCATACGTATGGCTGCTGTGTTCTATGTATCATGTTGCGAACACTTAAATAGATTTTTGTCTAGAACACTAAAACGTAGAGCTTTGATATATAGAAATGGCAATATCTGGTTATACTCTCTCAAAGTTAATCAAACTCTTTCTCTGGAGTCTTAAAGCGTCCCACCTGCAAAGGTCACATCTTTCAGATACAGTTGTTGTTCGGAAAACTTAAGAAATCGTCTTGTCTGTAGTTACTTGGACCTAGATAATTGATATCTGGCATGTATTTTCGTACAGAAGACATCTACAAAGCATTTTTCTGCCCTAGATTCGAAAGTGGCTTCCCAGGGGTCAGGTTTGCGAATTTGAGTTTAAGAAGCAAAAAGCAAGTCTTTCTGACTCAAACAATATATATTTCGGTTCATATTCGATCGGTTCATATTCTAGCCATTGGGTGAAAAATTACCCCGCCCCAGCCGTGACATGTTTTCCATTGGGGTACAAATGCTTTTTTTTTGTCTGAAATGACGATATTTTATATTCAATATAAGTTTATAGACTTTTCGACGTGGCCACTCCCTTGGTTTCAGATTTGTCATACAGAATTATGGAGGGGAAATTTTAAACAAAATTCTTATGTAAAAAAAAAGCAAGACACATAGCTTCGATATTTGGACTGTAGCAGTATTGATGTTCTTGGGATGAAAAGGTTCCTTCCAGTGTACTAACTTTATATAGTCTTACTGACTCTGAATATTATATGATTAGGTTGTAGCTGAGTGATTCAGGGCTTTTATCATACTTATAGGGATAGCACTTTTGCACAGGGGAAATCACTCAATCATGAATAAATAACTTTCCTTTTATGAGCTATTTCTAATTATTCTGTCTAAAGTGTTTTTGGTCCACTGTTTTTTTTTTTTTTTACCGATGTCTACAGTTTGAACTAGTAGGTTTCATTAATTGTAATCACGAAAGACAAAGTTATCTCTTTTATGCAGTTCTAGAGTTGAGCAGACAGATTGATAAATGAGCCTTACATAGCATTGAGTACTCGCCCAACAACTCTTTGTGCACCAGTGCTGGTCTCTTTAAGGAATCGGGAAAATGGAACTGACTGCAATTTTACTTTGAATAAAATGAAATATATGTTGGACAGATAGATCCCTTTAAAACGATCGGTTGATAGTTTATAGCATACAGACTTGTATCGTGCAGGAAGTACAAATCGTTTTATGTAGGGATTGAATAAATAGTAAAACGGCTTGCTGGAGTTATTAATCCAGTTTTGTGGTAGGTCATCAGCATATCAGAGCTGAAAATATCTGGTTTTCGGGCTTTGAATATGCTCGTTATCCAAGAGATGGGGTTGAAAGGGTTTATGCGAGCCTAGTTGGGCAAATTGTGTAGTAACATGCCGGGGTTTAGTTGAATTTTGATAAAAGTCATCGATTTGATTATTTCTTAGAACCTTATGATCAAGCCTTTTGAATTTTGACAGTTTGTCAAATAATTTTCTCTAATAACTACCCTTTGGCTTGAAGAAAATTGAAGAGCTGTTTTGGTCCGCAATTAGCGAGGAATGACTGCCGCTTGTGATAGTTCTCGAATGGCAATGTCTCAAGCTTGCATTCCATTTATTTTACAAATGCTCGCCCAAGGCTTAATCGTCGTCAAATATATTTAGTTGCAGCAGAAAGTTCGAACATGTTTTCAAAAACGGAAAATAATATCTTTGTCGATTCTCATGCACATTTATTTGTACTGGCATTTGTTAAGGTGAGAATGCTGTTGATTTTGACTTCCTTGCACTTGTTAAATGCGTCAAAAGGTTGTGTGAAGGTATTTTTGTAATATCTTACTGGGCAGTGTAATCGGATCCGTTTTGACGCGTAACGATGGGAAATTCGTGGATCCGCCCTAAAAACTTGACATGCGGATCTCATTGATAAAAGGTAAACAAGAAAAAACGATGTTGCTTTACATTTCCCTTTGTCTTTGTTATTATTGTGAATTTTACTGTCCAAAATGACGTCCATGTCAATAAATGCGATGCTATTTTATGATAATTGCTGAATGATTAATTGTGTCTTTATGTTATCTTTGAAGCCCTTTCTGCGTCCAAGGCGCATTTGGGAACGAGAGCTTGATTACTACTTTATCTCTGGTACGAATATTATCGCTATTTTAAAACGTTTCTTGCATGAAATGCACGAAAAGCTGCTACAATTGAATCTTAATCAACGAATCATCTTTTGGAAATAATCCTGCTGGAGCATTCTGCTTAATGTGTTGTTGAACAGTGATTGCAATAACACCTCAAAAAAGATTTAACATCAGTTTTTGTATATTGGCGTTGGTCAATTTCAACTCTATTTTTCAGAGTTCCTTTACAGCATTCATGCACGGCGCATTTTAACTTTGAAATGATAAATCTGACTGATTCTGGTTTAACTCTAACGTATATGTACCACGCAGGCACCTACAAACCTACAAAAAAAAAGAAGCTTGTTCGTTGCTTCTGTGAAGGCTGAAATAGCTTTATAACATTATTCTCCTGGAGACTATTCGGGGCTAAAATCGTCGATAAACTTTCTGCTTGCTTACCTTGCAATAAGTATGCGAGTTCGATAAAAACAGATAACCACGGAACATGTTTTTTAAGCAGTGTGATGTTTCAAGTGCTTTCTATGTAGACTTGCTTACTGAGCATCTTCTTTTCAGCTTCACTGGAGAGTTCGTTGTCAGTTATGTTGGATGCTTCAATGTCTTTAATATATGTTCTTTTTGCAGTTCTTATGAAAATGAAAAACAGTGTTTCCAATAAACAGGCTGCTTCGGTATGTGTGGTAATGATACCCTCGTTGTGTATTAGAGCTTTGAAGTAGAAATCATAACTTAATATACTTAGCATCGTCGAATTTACAAGATTATGTTCATAAAGAAATCTTCTTTCCTCACTCGCCTTGGATAAATCCGTGAATATTAACTTAATATTATTTTTTTATTTATCGTTATAACACTAGAAAAAAATCAGCAAATGTGTTACAAGAGATGTTAAGCAATTATCAAAATCTGTAGCCCGATTGACCACAAAAAGCTCATGAGGAGCTTTGAAGTTAGCTCATGATCTGGTTTCCGGTGTTTGTCGTCATCAACTTCATTGAACATCTTTCCCTAAAAACAAATGGAATAACACCATTCAAAGTTCACTAAAATTCCTGTAGGTTATATTCCAAATTGTTTTGTATAATGCTTGAATAGATCACTCGAGCTAACATTAAGGGAAAGATTTGAACAGGAAAATTTCTTCAAATAGTGCCTTAATAATGTACGCATTCTACCCAGATAATGGGCAAACTATTCAAAGTAACTTTGTAATGTGACCAATTGACCGCCATTGATGTTGAGAGAGAGAGAGCGTGCAATCATCTTTGCCAGATCTGGAGGTCAGTTTGCACTGACACTTGGCAGGGATAATCAGTATCGGGAGATTATAAAGATTGATGACCAGTAGATTACTTTGACCATTTAGATTGGTCAGATTTTTGCCAATGATATTGATGCTACGAGATACTTTGTTTGTACTTTCACATAACGAACCTCCGCAAAAATAGGTGTGCGCTCAGAAACGGGGTCGCCTCGACGGTCAGTTGGTGTACAGACGGAAAAGTGAAGAATGGGTCCCGACAATGCAACCCATGGCCTTGTTAGTAGCTATAGTTATATTACTATGAACCTCTGCAAACTGTTGAAATTTCAGCCTACAGTTTAAAAGGATCCAACTCCAGTGTCATATATATTATAGACTTAAAACCCTAATTTCATATCAAACTCTCTATAACTTTTCCGTTTGCGGCCGTCGTCACGAGTGAGTTTTCTTAGGCAAGATAATACAATGTCTCAGTCTTGTTCTGGTGAAACCCAAGAAAGATGCGAATGATAAACCCGTCTCATTGACATGGCTTAAATTTTGTTAAATGTGACTTGAAACGCATTTCAAAATTGTCCCAAACCATGAGCTGTATAACTTTTTTGGCAAAAAGTATAACGTTTCAACTTTGTTCAAGCTTTAGGATAAAAGATTGCCTTCCAGAAGAGTCAGACTTTCCTTAGAATCATAAAGACTGAATGTACGGTGCCAAGATTTTATGTGAGCGATCATTGGGCTTCAAGCCGTTTTTTTTTTTTTTAAATACGTCTCTGAAACACTGTCCTACTTTTGAATGCAATTAAATTGATCAGAAATAACCAAGTAGGATTGTGTTAACCTTATTTTATCTTCAAAACACTTTCACTATGAAAATTCAGTGGATTTATACACCCATATAACAGAGATTTCTGCTTTACATAGCTCAGTGATCAGAAATAACCAAGTAGGATTGTGTTAACCTTATTTTATCTTCAAAACACTTTCACTATGAAAATTCAGTGGATTTATACACCCATATAACAGAGATTTCTGCTTTACATAGCTCAGTGTCGCTATTAATGTGATCGTCGGTTTCTGTCTACTTCACAATGCCATGTAAGTAAAAGGTTGTATTATCAACACATATTTTTTCTTTCGAAGATATCAACGCTACATTTATTCAAATAGTAAAGGCACTTAATTGCAATACAATTTCTCGGTTTAACAGTGGCAGTAGGTTTTTTTTTAGCTCACCTGAGCAGGAAGTGCTCAAGGTAAGCTTTTGTGATCGTGCTGTGTCCGGCGTACGTGGTCCGTCGTCAACCTTTACCTTGTGTACGCTCTAGAGGCCACATTTTCGGTCCAATACTCTTGAAAGTTGGTCAGAATGTTGGTCTTCATGGACCAGTGTTAAAATGGATCATGTCGGATCAAAAACTAGGTCACTAGGTCAAATCTTAGAAAAACCCTGTGTACGCTCTTGAGGCCGCATTTTCAGTCCAATACTCTTGAAAGTTGGTCAGAATGTTTGTCCTGATGGACGAGTGTGAAAATGGGTCGTGTCGGGTCAAAAACTATGTCACTAGGTCAAATCTTAGAAAAACCTTGTGTACGCTCTTGAGGCCACATTTTCAGTCCAATACTCTTGAAAGTTGGTCGGAATGTTTGTCTTGATGATATCTCGAGCGAGTTTGAAAATGGGTCATGTCGGGTTAAATTCTGGGTCACTAGGTCAAATCTTAGAAAAACCTTGTGTACACTCTAGAGGCCACATTTTCAGTCAAATACTCATGAAACTTGGTCGAAATGTTTGCCTTAATTGTATCTCGTATTAGTTTCAAAATGGGTCATGTTGGGTCATTAACTAGGTCATTAGGTCAAATCTTAGAAATACCTTGTTTACCTTCTAGATGCTACATTTTCAGTCCAATACTTTTCAAAATTCACCAGAATATTTGTATTGATGATCCTGGATGAGTTTAAAAATGGGTCACATCCGGTCAAAAAATAGGTCACCAGCTTAAATCTTTGAAAAGCCTTGTGTATGCTCTAGATGCCACATTTTCAGAATGGTCAGAATGTTTGTCTTGATGATATCTCAGACGAGTATGATAATGGGTCATGTTTGATAAAAAACTAGGTCACCAGGTCAAATCTTTGACACAATCTTGAGTAAGCTCTAGAGGCCAAATTTTCAGTCCGATAATCTTGAAACCTGGTCATAATGTTTGTCTTGATGATACCCCGGACGAGTTTGAAAAGGGGTCATGTTGGATAAAAAAAACTAGGTCATCAGGTCAAATATCAGAAAAAAACCTTGTGTACACCCAACAAACCACATTTTCTCTCAAATACTTATGAAAGGTGTTCAAAATGTTTGTCTGGATAATTTCGACAAGTTTGAAAATAGGTAATGTTAAGGTAAAAAGTATGTCACTGAGACAAATTCTTGAAAAGGCTTGTGTATACCCTAGAGGCTATATTTTAAGTCCGATACTAATGAAAGTTTGTCAGAATGTTTGTCGTTATATCTCGGAACATAATTGGAAACGGATCTTGTTTGGTCAAAAGGCTCATGTGAGCGACTTCAGGGCCATCATGGCCATCTTGTTTTTTCTTGACAAATAATTGTTTGTACTTTTAATATATGAGTACAGATAAAATTCATAGGTTTGAAATATATTGATATAACCACATGGCTAAGAAGTCAGAAATGGACGATACTTGTTGGCAGCCAAGAAACGACTTCAACAAGCTTCAGTGTTTGTGATAAATTTATAACATTTTTATACAATTTACATATTTCTACGTAATCATTAATTCAGTGCCCCATGTAAAATTATTCCAAATGTGACAAGCGTTTCTTGGCTGACTTCAAGCTGTGATATTTGTGTACGATGTGAATTACCTGGTGAAATTTAGTATCAAATGTGTGCGTTTTACAGGTTTTATACTAGCTTTTTGTATATTGCGTACTATCATTCAGATAAAGGTCGAGAATGTTGTGTCATGATTGCATCTTTTTCAGTGCCGCAACTGAAACTCATCTTTAACTATATAGATACTACTGAATAAAATGCTTTGTTAAATGGAAACAAAAAGACGAGGGCTGCTAATTTTTTTTTTTTTTTTTTGGTAACCCATCATACAGCGAGGCCTTTTAAATTGCAACTTTACTTGATTCTCTACGTAGAAATAAAATAGTGCTCCATATATTAGCCTGGAAACGGAGAAGGCACATTTTAAATAAATATACATGCTTGAAAACAGCGTCCTTTGATAATTGTTAAAAAAGAATACTTTATATTTTACAAAACTAACACGCTGTCATTGTTCTTCAACGATTCAAAATTCTTTGTAAAATTTCATTACTTTTTTGTTGTAATGAACAGGTGGTTGGCTTTGTAATCTAGAGGTTCTTAGTTCGATCCTCTCTGCTGCCGCTGATCGCGTTGGAGTATAATCAGGTCAACTCACCGGATGGCCCTGCAAACCTAGGGAGACACGCGAATGAATTACCTTTCCATGTTATATAACTGAAATATTGCTGAAAAGGATATAAATGCTCTTTAAACAATTCGATTCGCCAGTTTGTGTAAGGATATCAAAACTTTTGAGTTCAGCGTTTGGTCAGAACTTAAGGTAGGAATTTAAAACCTGTAAGACCCACCTGTAGTGATTGTCTTCATTGTAGGTATTGCCACATTGTGAATATGCTGTATTGTTCTTTAGTTTTTGCTTTATTTAGTTGCTAAATGGCTGGACTAATACATGCAATTGTACAGCCGCTTTTATATCTTTTTGTGGTTATTAATTAGGCTCAGGAAGAGTCCTACAAAGGGCCAATGTCGTCCGCCCGCCGCAGAGCTAGACGTGTTTTATGCGTTACGAAAGGAAACCTAAATTACTACAAGACTAAAGAATAATATCATCACTTCGTGTATAAAAATATACATTGAGAGGGGTATGTAAGGTGTAGTGTTCCCTCCAATCCTTTTTAATCACCACCTAGAAAACCAGCCGACAAAGATCATACATGATTTCCCTAATGTTAGAATGACGTGCTGTGTATTTTTTCCTTAAATAGTATACATTTTCCTACGCACTTTCCTTCCCACTTTCACGTCCTCGATCTTTATCCATGCCGCAAGAAATGATCCTTTGAAATAGTGTTCCAATAACCATAGAAATATCAAAATAGTGACTGATTGATTACGTAGATTTGAACAGTATTGTTGACTCAGCTCTCTTGATTGAAACTGGTAGAAATTCTGTAAGTGCAAATGTGTTGTTTACTTTTCTTTTTTCCCTATGACATAATTTCAAAAATTGCATAAATGTCAACCACATCGAGACGATGGGTCATGCACAAGTGTCATGTCTGTAGGTTAAAGGTCTAGGTCACTGAAAGGCTCAATGTGTTGGGGTAGAATTCGTGTCCAGCCTGTAACTTTTTTAAAAAAAATTATCAATAAATCTAAGTATAACTTTATAGAAGTATTAATCATATAAGTATGATGTGTTGCGCACTAGAACCATGTCAGAAGGTCAATGGGGCAAGGTCAAGTATGTCTAAATAGATTTTTTTTAGGGTTATGTCATGTCCGACCTGTAACTTTTTTATTGAATTCCGAATGAATTTTAATACAGCTAGAACTTTCAACCATATAAAGACGATGTGTCATGTGCAGGAATCCTTTTCCTATGTCAAAGGTCAAGGTCGAAGCAAGGTCAAATATCCGTTTTCGTGCTCGAATCATACCTTTTGCCCCTTTCATTTAATTTTAGAATAACTTTGCGCAGATGTTAATCAAATCAAGATGATGTATCATGCGCAGGAGTCATGTCTATAGGTTAAAGGTCAAGGTCACAGCGAGGTCAAATGTCTGTTTATGTTTCCAGGTCGTATCTCTGTTCCCTATGACTTAACATCAAAATGACTGTTCAAATGTTAAACTCATCAAGACGATTTGTCATGCACAAGTCATGTACATAGGTTAAAGGTCAAGGTCACATGAGTGAATTTCAAGGTCAAGGCAAGGTCAGAGTTGTGTCCATAGTAAATGTTCAGGTGCACAGCCTAGAGGAAAAAGTTACTTTTTTTTCGAGGTCATCATCACTTCTCGGTGACACGCCTTCTTCTTGACTTGTAGTTGTTCGACTTTGCAGATCGAAAGGTTCATCTACCAAAACTTGGATATGCTAGATTGAACACTTCAATAAAACAATATTCACTCAATGCGTTTTTATTTTCGCTTTTGACCAAATTTGTTGCGTTTGTCCACGTGTTGACTTTTTTAATCGTGCAGATAGAAAAAAAAAGCTCTTCACATTTTTGGACACGCCTGCATAAATACGTTTGTACACTTCGTTTAAACAGATGTGTAAGGACTGGTTTCATAATGGTAGTCAAAATATAGATTGGTTACCTCCTTGATCTACCAGTTTAGTCAAAACATTGCATTTTTGTAATTAAGGCCAATTCATGAACACAAACAAAACGTCTGGTGTCGGACTGCACTTGATGCATAGGCCCGGCAACTCTACATATTCTTTCCTGAACCTTAAAAGTTAGAACAAGACTAACCCTATCTTTGTGAATTTAAGAACAGAATCTATTCGTACATTCCAGTGAGTCCGTGTATTCCAACATACCCTTCTCTTCGATTTAGATTTGCCCATTTTGATACCTAACCCCAGGTACTTGCCACGCATGTTTCAGTAAAGACTACTATTCTGTATGAAGTTGCATGTTGTTATATTTATAGATAAAATTTTGCTACATTTCACAGTTTTAGTAAGATTAGATGAGGTTTTAAAAACCTCTTACTTTTCTAGTTAAAAAAAAAAAAATGATGTGACTAATTCTATTTTTTCTTCTTTAGTGCTATTCAAGATATTATGACATTTTGACAAAATTAATGATATATACAGAACAATTTTTCCCGAGTCACTTTAACGAAACAGAAGTCCATTATAAAGCAGTTTTGATAATAGAACACTCTGCGTATGTATTACACTTTGGAATTTCATTTAGTTCTTTTAGCCCCCTTTTGGTCAACCACCAGTCTTTCCTCAATGTAGTTTATCCACTTTCCGTAACTGGATTGATTATATTGAGAATATTGGGCGGGATTTCCTACACATTTTGGGCACTATTTATTGTTTAAATTATAGTACTGAAAGAGGCGGGAACCGTAGCTTTTTTTTAAACTATAGGCTGGAACATTTTATTTAACATATTTAGCAGGTTAAGGGTTAATTTTACATAAGATTTCGGTATCAAAGATAAAAAAAAAATAATTTAACTAGTAACGTTACAGACTTATTTTTCAGTCAAACGTGGTTTAGTAATAGACCAGAAAATCTGACTTCGATTATTTGTCATATGGCTTTCAACACGCGAAAAGGGGCATTCGGACATTTGTGTTTAGTGTGGTCTCGGATCAGCCTGCGCAGTCCGTGCAGGCTAAGACGGCACTTTACGACTACATTAGATTTTGTGCTACAGTAGACATGCGCAAAACAGAAAATTACATAAAAACGGAAAGTGTCGTTTCGGATTAGCCTGTGCGGACTGCGCAGGCTGATCCGAGACGAAACTTTACGGAAATGTCCGAATGCCCATTTCCGCGTGTTGCAGGCCAAATATTATGAAAAACTGAGCAAAAGGAAAGGGAGAAAAAGGATAAATCGGAGTCATTATCAAGGATGGTTGTGGAACAAAACAATCCCCCATTTTTAAACAAGACATCTTTATGATTTTTTACAGCTCTTGCAAGTGATGACGTTTATCTTGCTCATTACCTCCCAGCATCCATTTTTAAACCTTTTTTTTTTTTCTTCCCTTGCTTAAGCAAGGGACTTTAACCCTGTACCAAATGACAAAATTTGAGACTGGACTAAATTGAAAGCATTTGCAGATCACAGACTTTAACGTTGTTCAAACGATAAAAATATCCTTGAAAAGGTAAGAAAACATCGTTGGAAAACGAATCGCTTGTTATCAGCATTTTCTTCTTTTCCGACATTGTTTTCAAAGGCAATCTTCCTTAGCGTTACTAGAACACGGGATTGTTCGGTAAAGTGTTAAAAGATTTTATTTACATTATAAACGAAGAAATATCCTCCTTGAAAAAATAAACACACACACCACAGAGAACATCATTTTTTTCTCCCCTTTTCATTTTTGTTCGGAAGCACGATGCAGGACTTTATCTTATTCATTGCAGTAAAAATGCAGCATTTTTAGCTCACCTGAGCACGAAGTGCTCAAGGTGAGCTTTTGTGATCGTGCTGTGTCCGTCGTCCGTCGTCCGTTGTGCGTCGTCCGCCGTCCGCCGTCCGTCGTCAACTTTTACCTTGTGTACGCTCTAGAGGCCACATTTTCAGTCAGATACTCATGAAACTTGGTCAGAATGTTTGTCTTGATGATATCTCAAATGGATATGAAAATGGGTCATGTCAGGTCAAAAACTAGGTCACTAGGTCAAATCTTAGAAAAACCTTGTGTACGCTCTAGAGGCCACATTTTCAGTCCAAAACTCTTGAAACTGGGTCAGAATGTTTGTCTTGATGATATCTTGGACGAGTCCGAAAGTGGGTGATTTCGGATCAAAAACTAGGTCACTAGGTCAAATCTTAGAAAAACCTTGTGTACGCTCTAGAGGCCACACTTTCAGTCCGATACTCATGAAAGTTGGTCAGAATGTTTGTCTTGATGATATCTTGGACGGGTTCGAAAATGGGTCATGTCGGGTCAAAAACTAGGTCACTAGGTCAAATCTTAGAAAAACCTTGTGTACGCTCTAGAGGCCACATTTTCACTCAGATGCTCATGAAACTTGGTCAAAATGTTTGTTTTGATGATATCTCGGACGAGTTTGAAAATGGGACATGTCGGGTCAAAAACTAGGTCACTAGGTCAAATCTTAGAAAAAACCTTGTGTACGCTCTAGAGGCCACATTTTCAGCCCAAAACACTTGAAAGTTGGTCAGATTGTTTTTCTTGATGATATCTCGGACGAGTTTGAAAATGGGTCATGTCTGGTCAAAAAGTAGGTCAGTAGGTCAAATCTTAGAAAAAAACCTTGTGTACACTCTAGAGGCCACATTTTTGGTCCAAAACTCATGAAACTTAGTCAGAATGTTTGTCTTGATGATATCTCGGACGAGTTTGAAAATGGGTCATGTCGGGCAAAAAACTAGGTCACTAAGTCAAATCTTATAAAAAACCTTGTGTACGCTCTAAAGGTCACATTTTCAGTCTGAATTTCTTGAAAGTTGGTCAGAATGTTTGACTTGATGATATCTCAGACCAGTTCAAAAATGGTTCATGTTGGGTCAAAAAACTAGGTCACTAGGTCAAATCTTAGAAAAACCTTGTGTATGCTCTAGAGGCCACATTTTCAGTCCAAAACTCATGAAACTTGGTCAGAATGTTTGTCTTGATGACATCTCAGACGACTTTGAAAATCGGTCATGTTGGGTCAAAAACTAGGTCAGTAGTTCAAATCTTAGAAAAACCCTGTGTATGCTCTATAGGCCACGTTTTCTGTCCAATGCTTGTGAAAGGTGGTCAGGATCTTTGTTTTGATAATATCTACAATGGGAAAATTGGCAATGGTTGGCTAAAAAGTAGGTCAATGAGAGAAATTCTAGAAAAACCTTGTGCACATGCTAGAGGCCAAATTTTCAGTCCAATAATTATGAAAGCTTAGTAGAATGTTTGTCATGATATCTCAGAAGAGAATGAAAATGGGTCATGTTTGGTCAAAAGACTCAGGTGAGCGACTTTTTCCACGATGTTTTCTACTCTTTCATAGACAGATTCCATCATTTTAGCAACATTTAACTGCCGTCTGCAACATTTTTCAGTTTAGACAAGTCTGAAATTTTGTCAATTGGTAAAGAGTGAAAAAATGTGAAATATTTCTTCAAATGTTATCAAGGCAAAGTTGAGCTATCTAAATAAAATCTTATAGGGTTGTACCTATGTTACATTCTTGACTGGGCACAGATCACGTTTTGTATAAAGTGCTATTGTCCAGTGCTGATGCGATTATCCAGAACGCAGATTTTCTTTTTTTCATCTTGTCTAAGCTTAGTGTTCTTCCTCTCAGGTATCTTGAACTGGCGATAGACAGATTTTGTATTGGGAATTAGCACTAAATGGACATAAAGGTCAGGAGCTAATGATTAATCCAAGATGATAATACATACACAAGAAAAAACTTTTGTATAAGATTTATAGCAAACTAATGTTAAATAGGCTTACTTTTTTTTTGTAAATCTCTTTGGACGCTTGTGAATGTCATCCTTAAATCTCTTTTATTCCAATTTGCAGCTTAACGATGTCAGGCCGTCAGACAGGGAGAGAAAACGACGATAAAAAGCTTTTGCGAAAATCTAACACTGAAGAACAGAAAGAAAACGTTTATTGCAATGTTGGTGAATTCGTTCACCTGCTTTTCATTCTGATATGTTTAATCATCTTTATGCAAAGTGTTTGTCTAACACAGATTGGACTATCTCAAAGATTTCAAGGTGCATTTCGATGGGTTATGTACAACAAATACGACTCCAACTACTAAAGTCACATTGTAGATCTACTATTTTTTTTACAGACAATTTCTATATTAACGAAGTTCGAACATTTTCATGACATTAAACTTTGCCCTCTTATAAATCATGTAAGAAAGGCCTTTATGACGGCGAAGTGGTATTTGTGTTAGTTACCTTGTATCTGTTGACGTATTGTAAGGTGCCATTGTACTCTGTATATATTAAGAAATACTGATGCAAATTAATTGTTTGATCCACTCATACTATATACATATTTATCAATTTTTTTTTTCAAGCTGATTCAATGAATTCTTCTGAACCCTTTATCATTAGCAACCATATGTATACAGGAAAAATATTTGATACAACACCTTTACTTGTAAACTGATAGCATCTCATCACGCTGAATACGTCTGATCTGATTTTTTTTAATTATCTCCATCCGAAAATATTCTGTCACGTTAGAATATGGTTTTCAAAGTACTTTTGTGTCCGAGTGTAGATACTCTAAATTTTGCACTGTTTAAACATTAATATAATGAAAAAACATTCAGTCTACCTGACAGAAAATTAGTTTACTTTCTCAGAACCCAGGTACAATTTACAACAGGACAAAACTTTAGACTGGGTCAAATTGAAAGCATTTGTAAACGACTTATCAAGTATAGCAAAATTATGGGATTTTTCTTTGACAGGTTAGAAAACATAGTGTGAAAAGGAGAAAATGCTGGTTACCACCATTTTCTCCTTTTCCCACTTAACTGTCAAACGCTTTTTTTCTAAGGATCGTTAAAACTCGAGATTATGTGTTAAATGGTTAACTCTTTCGCATCCAAATAAGTACAATGACTTTTTCGATGACTTGAATACACTTCCAGTGTAAAATAAGAAGCTTTGACCATCGTTTAGAATGAATAAGCGAACGTCCAACGTCAGACTGCACGTTCTGATCGACGTCGGTCGCAAACGATATTGAATGCACCGGTATCAGAGAAAAAGTAAAGTAATTCTGGTATAAGCGCTCCAATGTTTAATGTGTACAAGTTGATGCTTCCATGCTAGTTTTATTAATTAGATCAGTTTTATTTCCAGTGCAATAATAAAGTACTTATTACAGTCCGTAAGAAAAAAATTAACCTTTGGTTTTAATCACCGTAAGAACAAGAAAAAAATCCGATCTTTCGTCACTTTGTATATGCGTTCTTAAGCTTCATCTAGCGGTATGTTGTTAAATTGTGGTTTCGTTTCTTTGGATTATGTATGAAAAGTTAAAAAAACGAAATCGCAAAAAAGTGAGTTATTTGTTATTTTTGTATTCCATTTTGGTCAGTCTGGCGTTATTCCTTCTAATAACGGTAAATATCCTGAAGTCTTGGCTTACAACACGCGAAAAGGGGTATTCGGACATTTGCGTAAAGTGTCGTCTCGGATCAGCCTGCGCAGTCCGCGCAGGGTAATCCGAGACGGCACTCTACGACTACTTTAGATTTTGTGCTACAGTAGACTTGCGCAAAACAGAAAATTACATAAAAACGGAAAGTGTCGTTTCAGATTAGTCTGCGCGGACTGCTCAGGCTGATCCGAGACGACTCTTTACGCAAATGTCCGAATGTCCCTTTTCGCGTGTTGCAAGCCATATAACCTCTTGACTAATTTATAGTATAACTCTTTGCCACACGACATAATTTTAGACTTGGCAAAATTCAAAGCATTTGCATGCGACAAATTAAAGGAAGCTCAAATGATCTTGCTTTTAATTAGATAGAAAACGTTATGGGAAAAGGAGAAAATTCTGGTTACTAGTATTTACTCCTTTTCCCACAGTGTTTTCAAAGGCTTTCTTTCTCAGGGTCTTCAAAATTCGGAATTGTGCGGTAAAGGGTTAAACAAAAGACACAAACAACAACCCATTTGATTGCAATTTCAAAGTTTGTGTCGAAGGATGGAAACCAAAAAAAAACTTGACATTGAAAAGTGTAGATCCAACATCAGGCGGTACTCTCTGTGCAGCCTCATCTCGATCTATATTGTCTGCTATCTAAAGCGCATCCAATTTGTGCTAAACAGCCCGGCTGGCTAATGTGTCTTACCTCTCATCAGTTACCTCCAGTATTCCATCTGTATCTATCTATTATGGGAGCCCAGATGCTGCATTTTCACGGTCGTTTTGAGCATTTGCACTTCTTAGTTTCTTACGAACATGAACGTTCGCAACAAATGCATAGCTCAAATAAAAACCGCATCTGGCGGGATTCGAACCCGTGCGGACAAATATCCTCGTTTTTCGAGGTTTAAAAGACCAATACCATAACCACTGAGCCAAAGAGAATTCTCTTTGGCTCAGTGGTTATGGCATTGGCCTTTCGTCCGGGCGTTCTAGGTTCGAATCCTGCCCGGTCCCTGTATTTCTGCCATGCATTTGTTCATTTGTTTCTTTGTTGCGAACTTTGTTCGTAAGAAGTTCCAATACTATATACATGTATACATACCTCCAACAGAAACGATGCTTACCTTGATTTCATCAATTTTCAAAACGGGTTTATAAACGATGCAGATCGGATCAAATATTGTTTGCGTGGTCTCGGATGGCTGAGGTTAAATTTGATTGATATCGGAAGATCCAGATCTCCATAACGTCAGTTCCATAGGTTTGAACATACAATCAGATGTGAGTACTAACGACTTCAGGTGTAGGTAAAATGGTTAGTGTTTTATGCAGCGCTTATACCCAACTAATAGATTAACACACATACATCTCAAAAAAAAGTAATTAAGTAGGAACGCCGCGACTACATCAGTAACGCGATAATTACCATGTATAAAAGAAACATTAATCTAGTCGACGTCATTGTGACGTAACAGCTCATTTGGTTTGTTGCGTTTATAAATGTCACACATTATGCAGGACTCTGGGAAGTTGCTAATTGGCTCCTGTAAGACAAACGTCGCTGACTACACGTGCTCAAGATCGTTACACATAATAGACATCACATTTATAACAGGTTCTCGACATCTCCAGCAACTGTTCCTATGACTTCTAGGGTCAGAAAACAACGCTATTTGTGATAAATGCATTTCGGCAGAGAATTTCGCTGAGCACGATTGTATATGTAGCCGGAAGTAAATACAAAGAACAAACGTTTACATTACATCCTCGAACCAAAAGAACGAAGTGAGCACGTTAAGTTTCATTTGACTCTCTTCAAATAAATAAAAGAAGGCAAACACAATGAAATTCTTTGGTACATTTAGGAAAAAAATTGGGTGAAATACTCAGGGCATCAGTCTTGGAAAACCCTGCAAAAAGATATTCATGTGAAATTATCTTATAAAAAGTTAACTTGAGTGTATGGTGTTTAACGCCGTTTTTAACATCATATCGGTTATTGCGCGACGGCATGTGCACCTATCCAAGCTTTGCTAGAGTACTTTGCACAAGATTCTTCCAAAGTCACCGGCTGTTTTCCCACATAACCGTCGTCGAAAGCTTGTAAAAAGTTTGTCACTGAAAATTTGTTTATAACCAATAACCAGTCAATTAATCCAGATCCAGAGAAAGAGGACTTCTGGGATTTTTTCAGAGGTTTAATGCTGTTTTCAGCATTGTTTTAGTTATATCACAGAGGCCAGAGTGCCTATCAATGCTTTCCTGGTATTTCTTTTACCAGTACTTTCCACTACATTCTCACAGATACTAGCCACAAACCCACTTAAGCAGTCGAAGCGATATTCAGCAACAGTGGTATGGAAAGCGAGAAAAGTGACTGACTTTTGCAACCAAGCTTCCAGACAACTGTCAATCCTCACTGTTAAACTTGTATATTACCTTGTTACGCAATAACGACAGACCCGTATCAAACGGGGTGGAATTTTCTACAGAAAAATGTACCAAAAAACGAGGTAATTCCTCGTATTTTCTTTATGTATGTCTATATCTCAGTCTAATAGCCATCTTTGTTCACACGTTAAAATCACCAGGCTTTGGTAAGATTTTCACAAAAACACGCGAAAATCTGATTAGATGCCACTTTAACTCTTACCAAACGACAAAATTCTAGACTGGTCCAAATAAAAAGTTTTTTGCAGACGGCAAACCAAATGAGGCTGAAATAATGAAATTTGTCGCCCGAAAGGACCGAAAATATTGTGGAAAAAGAAGAAAATGCTGGTTACCAGCATTTTCTTCTTTTCCCACAATGTTTTCAATGGGGGCCTTTTTTGTTAGGATTGTTAAAATTCGGGATTGTGTGGTGAAGGGTTAGAGACAGATCAAGATCAGAGTCCGCAAAGGGCACAAGGGGGCTTTAATCGGTTCTTTTATTTCTTACAAGCTTGGTCGGTTTAACATTATCTGCATGATTGGCATCAGTGCAAAGGTATACAGCAGAATCACTTAACTCTAATCACTTAAACAGACAACAAAATCGCAGACAGTCAAATTGAAAGCATTTGCAGACGACAAGTTCAGCTTAGGTAAAGATGATTTTTGACTTTGAAGTTGTAGAAAACATTGTGGGAAAAGAAGAAAATGCTGGTAACCAGCATTTTTCTCCTTTTCCCACTATGTTTTTAAAAGCCTTCCCTGTCAGGATAGTTAAAACTCGGGAAACGTGTTAACTGTTATTTCTCATCTTGCCGCAGACAACGTATGAAAACACTCTGGCAAGAGGAGAATTTGCTCGTGACGAACGATTTCTTCATTTTCTACAATATTTTGACACTGATTCGTGCATTTAATATTAATTTGTGTTTGAAACACAATTTATATCATATAAAATTATGTATAAAAATATATCATCCAAATTGTCCGCTGCAAACTTGTTTTAAGAGTAAATGTGTTACATTTTGATTCAACTTCAGTCCGACAGGTCTTTTACATGTTAAATTGAATTAACATTTAGCCTGCCAATTAGAACTATTTCCTAGATAAAAATAAGATAAAAACTCGCTCAAGCAAGCTACCATGCACTGAAAATATCGTCTGACCTGCTATCGACACTTTTCGTTTACGCGACAGTCCCAGTTTTTACCCGCTTCTTTTGAAACTTGCAAAGATCATGATTTTATATCATCAGTGAGCTGGACCTGCTGAAAATGAAGAGAACTTGATCATCAATTCATAAATTATATTTCTTTTAAACTTAAGGGATGATTCATTGAAATAAGTGCTAAAGTCCCACCAAATTTGGCCTGATTCCCTGAAATACGATGTAAGAAATAACGCTTTTATGAATTTCCTATTTTGTTCTATTCGGCATGCATACTTACATCTACTTGTGCTATCTTACTGGCGTCTCTTTGACCGATGTGTTTTCAAGAAATTAGGGGTTTTTTTTTCCATGTATATATTTTTTTTCTTCATAAGTTCTTGATGGATGTTAGAAAATGACCAAAATGTAACGAAATTTTGTTAAACAAATCTAATTTTTTTCCTTCCTTTTTTTCAAGTCTTTTTTTTTTATATGGCTTGCAACACACGAAAAGGGGCATTCGGACATTTGCGTAAAGTGTCGTCTCGGATCAGCCTGCGCAGTCCGCGCAGGCTATTCCGAGACGGCACTTTACAACTACATTAGATTTTTTGCTACAGCAGACTTGCGCAAAACAGAAAATTACATAAAAACGGAAAGTGCCGTCTCGGATTAGACTGCGCGGACTGCGCAGGCTAATCCGAGACGACACTTTACGCAAATGTCCGAATGCCTCTTTTCGCGTGTTGCAGGCCATATTATATATATAAAGAGGGTGTTTTTCAAGTCTATCATATAATGTACTTTTATGTACATGAAATAGTCACGCTCTGGCCAAAATGGGGTTAAATACATCTCCGTTGTGCATTAAATCAAGAAAGTCATCACATAATTCTTGATACATAAAGTCCATTTTGTATTAGAACCAACTGAATCATGAGGTAGACTATTCCTTTTATACGCAGAAAAAATGACCGATAGTCAAACGTTTCGGCCCAGATTAGCCTGGGTGGACAGCGCGGGATGATCTGAGTCAATACTTTTTGCGGATGCATTAAACCCCCTTTTTCACAGAGCGTGGGTCATTTGCGTTTTATTCTAAGTAAGGAGGCGAAAAACCAATCATAATGCATACCAGAACTGTCGCAGACCGGCGGAAATCTCCCACCGGTTGCCTTCTTAGGAGATCTAAAAGGCAATAACCCCTGTTAAAGTCAACCAATCATGATGAAAATTGCAGGTGCACAAGTTTCAATGGTAGGAAGGCTTCCATTTAAATTTCTACAAAATCGGTTGAAAACTAGAAGGAAGACTACATAATGTTATGCTCACGTAAGGACAGACCAACGGACAACCTACTTCCAGTAAACCGCCAAACAGCGCTGTGATGGGAAGTGGAGCGTAAAAAAATGCCATCACCTGGGGGTGGGGTCGAACTTATTACTCTTATTACAAATCCTGCTAAATAAGTGAAATCAAACATTTCAGCTGATAGGAAAGAACCCAATTTTTGCTTCTTCAAAGGAAAATAGAATCTATGTCCTTTCGGACGGTGTGGATCAAAGATCAGACTGCACGATCTGTGCAGTCTGATCTTGATCCACACTGTCCGCTAGAGGTCAGTGAGTCGCGCTAAGCAGCCTCAGGTTTAAACTGCAGGACCCGTGCTTATACAGCTTGAGTCAATGTTCAGCTGAGGTTGTGCTCAAACTTTCAATTTCGTTAATTTTGTGCTCCTGCATGGACGACTAAGAAAAATACAGACTTTCATTTGATAAGAAGCAGTAAAGAGACTAAAAATTAAAAAGTTGCTATGTGAAGTGTATCAATTCAATTTTGTATAGTTTTAAAATTTTTATGCTAAGCTGAGTTGAGCATGAACAAGAAATATCTTTAAGAAAGATAGATGGCGTAAATTCGCCAGCAAATAAGCAGAGCCCTTAGAATAAACTATCTACATTTTTGACCAATCAGAATTTTCTATTTATTCATTTTTTATCAGTACCATAAAGTAGGTCTAAAGCCAGCCAGCTACGTCGAAAAAAAAGTTTTATAATCACCTAGCTGGATTGGCGCCTCCACCAAGGTTTCAAGTATGTCTGAGGTTTATTATTTGTTACTCGATCGCGATTGACCTGTGACGAATGAAGTAAGAAATTTCTTAGTGAAAATGGGACATTAATAGCTTTTCTTCTATTGTTTTAAAGGTCATTTTTCTGCGTGAATACCTGTGGATTATCCATTTTTAATAAGATTACTATTGTTTCCATCTTGTGACACGAAATCTGGTTTCATGGAGCTTTAAATCAATTTCATTCTCTGAGCTGATAGAAAACACCGTGCTTCCTGTTTGCTTGATGTCTTTTCTTGAGTCTTGACATTTGAAATTTCAATTTTATCATAATAAACCAAAGCAAAGCAGAGTAACTTAGACGCTGTCTTCTTTAAATCACATCTCTGGCACTGTTGGAGAAATGACGTGAAATGGCAAAGAAAATGGCAAAGACTAACAGACTTTTTTTCATTGACACTTTTAACTCTTTACCATACAGTCTCGACTTTTAACGCCCCTGAAAGAGAAAGCTCTTGAAAACACTGTTGGTAAAGGAGAAAATGCTGGTAAACAGCATTTTCTCCTTTTCCAACAATGTTTCTACCCTATCATAGACAGAAATCTTTATTTAAACTGTCGTTTGCAAATACTTTGAATTTGGTTTAGTCCAAAATTTTGTCTTTTGGTAAAGAGCTAAACCCTTTGAGCGCTTTGCACAATTAAAGTTGCCTATTCAGGCATTGTAAGATGAAGATCAGATTGCCTGTTGGGGACATCATAGATTAAGATCAGACTGTACAGAAGGTGCAGTCTGACCTTGAATCTAAACTGATCGTTTCTGTGTAATTGTAGGAGAAAAACTCGCTGAAAAATACTTTTTTTTTTAAATCATTTTCCTGACAGATCAAAATCCTATAATTTTTTCATATCGGTAATATCCAAGCAAAACATTTTTTTTTTTTGTCGTAAATGTATTGAACCTTCGTGAATTAGGAACAAGAAGGTACAAGTCCGAGACACAAATTTCAGATGTCTGGCTTTAATCTGTGAACAATTATCTCCCGTGAAAATTAGACATGTGCATATTACACTTAATATTTGAGCCACACTCTGTCAAAAGGGGGTTTACTGCATCTCCGTGATGCATAATCATATGATGATGGATCCATGAAATCTTTATGGGGTAGGTTGGTCCTTTGACATGCAGAAAATTGACTAGAATCAAAAGTTTTCGACCCTGGGTCGATACTTTTTGCAGATAGATTGGCCACCCTTTTCACAGACATGGCTCATTTATATTTTGTGTTGCGAACTTCTCCCTCAGTCACGTTTCCTGATACATTATTGTATCGAAAAATTGCAATTGTAACAAGGAACTATAGACGTGCGGAGGTGGTCATCATTTACCACACATTCCCGAGTTTTGACTACCTTTTAAAACATAGAGGGAAAAGGAGAAATGCTGATAACTAGCATATTTTTTTTCTTTTCCTAAATTCTTTTCTGCTTTTATTTCAGACTTATCACATCCCTTGAGTCACATATAGTTTTTAGCCAGCTTTACATGCTTTAACAAGACCGCCATGATGGCCATGTATCACTCCACTGTTTAATATATGCAAACCATACATACTAAACATTACAATTCTAGGCCAAATGATTTCGAAAAGAAAGGATTTTAAAGTTTTCTCTTAAAAAAGTCCACGTGAAATTCGTGATCCCAGAGCGAGGTCATTTTTGACTGTAGAGCTATAATTACTTGAAGTCTGGTAAAGGTCCACAAAATAAAGCCACATGCCAATATTACAGGTCTAGGCCGTATGGTTATAGGCAAGAAGATTTTCAAATTTATTAAGCCCCTGTAAATCACGAAACCCCAAAGCAGGGCTAATTTCGAGTCAAAGGATAAATTTTGAACAAATTAGGAAGTGATCCACTAGGTGAAGCTATGTGCCAAATTTGGTAGCCCTACGCTCTACATTCATATGTAAAACTTATGACCCGTGGGGTGAGGCCAGTTTTGACATCAGGGTCTTAATTTGAACAATTTTGGAAGAGACCTAATAGATGATAACACTCGCAAAATATTACAGCTCTAGATCAAGTTCAGGAACAAGAAGATATTTAAATTTTTCACTAAATAAGCCTATGTAAAACTTGTCATTTGTGGGGCAGGCCAACTTTGACCCCAGGTCTATAACTTAAACAGTCTTAGTAGAGGTCTACTACATAAATGTACATGCAAAATTTGGTAGCCCTAGGTCTTATGGTAAAGAACGAGAGAAGAATTTAATAGTTCCTAACTATATAAGCCAATGTAAAACTTGTGACTTCAGGGGCAGGGGCATTCTTGACCCAAGGGCTATAATTTGAACAATCTTGGTAGAAGTCTATTGAGATGAGGCCACATGCCAAATTTGGTAGCCCTAGGCCTTATGGTTTCAGAAAAGAAGATTTTCAAAGATTTTCAATATTTTCCAGTTTATTGCCATGGCAACTAGAGAATTACAGGAATCAAATTCTTTCAAGAAATTAAGAAGAGGATCATGGCAGGATCATTTCTGTGAAGTTTAGTCAAAATTGGATGGACTGCTTCAGAGACGATGTTTGAAATAAAATCTAACGCATGGACACACGGACGGACGCACTACGGGCACATGGCCATGACATATGCTCGCTGGCCTCTGACCAGTTGAGCTAAAAATGGACAAGTGTAAAATTTCGTCATCTGGAAAAAAGTTTAGTCAACTTTTCTGACAGTTCATTTAAGTGCAGTAAGAGTTGAATAAAATTTAGGGTCCCCGTTAGGGCCATCGCCTATGAATTTGTTGATTTAAACGCGATGCTCGATAGTACGATGGTGATAACGCGAAATCACGATACTACGATGGTGATAACGCGATAGTACGATGACGATAGTGCGATATAATATCATGTTTTCATCATCGTACTATCGCTTTATCGACATCGCACTATCGCGTTATCATCATCGTACTATCGCGTTATCGTCATTGTACTATCGCGTTATCATCATCGTACTATCGCGTTATCGTCATCGTACTATCGCGTTATCGCCATCGTACTATCGAGCATCGCGTTTAAAATCAACAAATCTATAGGCGATGGCCCTAACGGTGTTCTATCATTATCGTACTATCGCGTTATCACCATCGTACTATCGCGTTATCACCATCGTATCATCATCGTACTATCGAGCATCGCGTTTAAAATCAACAAATTCATAGGCGATGACCCTAACGGTATTCCGTACTCTGTAGTTGATTTTCGCAAATAGGAAATCCCGTCTCGATTCCCGACCGCGAGCTGCTGGTCACGTACGAGTGTTCTTGTACAAGGCACTGGAGAGCCCCAGCTTTGTGATGATGAAACCCGAGACAGACATTAATACCTTGTACGTTAATGACATTGTAATATGTTTGAAATATTGTTAATAGCGCTGTAAAATCCCTTCTAAACTGAGGGTCTGTATTATTTCTTCCTTATATATCACTAATGAGTAATCATGCGCACGACAAGAAAAAGTGAACATACACACATTCCCGTCGTAATCATCAAAATAATGATGATAAAATATAAAAGAAAATTAATTATGTTTGATAAAAAAGAAAAAGAACATTTATTCCCTAGACAGTCGGACCAGGAGTCTTCAAAGATCAACCCATTTGCACCGTGCTTTGGTAAAAGGAGGTTTAATGCATTTCCGTGATTCATGATACCAAGGAAGTCGTCACATAAGTAAGGATCCATTCAATTTATTTTGTATGATAATCAACTGAATCATGAGGGACACTACCTTTGATATGCACAACATTAGCACGATAGCAAAAAGTTTCGACCCAGGTCAACCTGCGTGGACTGCGCAGACTGACATGGTCGATACTTTTTGCGGATGCATTAAGCCCCCTTTTCACAGAGCATGGCTCATTTATTGTTAATATAACAAAATCTCTTTCGATACTCAATTAATAATTGAGCCGTTTTCTGTGCAAAGGGGGTTTAATGCATCTGCAAAAAGTATCGATTCAGGTTAGCCTGCGCAGAACGCTCAGGCTAACCTGGACCGAAACTTTTTGCTTTTGGTCAATTTTCTGCATGTTAAAGGACCATTCTACCACATGATTCAGCCGTTTGTTAAACAACTTTGATTACATGTATATGAATCCATAATCATACAATGTCTTGCTTGGTATGATGCATTACGGAGATGCATTAAGCCCTCTTTTGCCAGAGTATGGCTTCTATTATAGTCTATCGGTAGGACAGAAATAACTCCAGCATTGAATAGCCAATTAATAGTTTGATTCACAAGTAAATTTTCTGCGACGTAAATAATCCTCACATACGTTATAATTGGCCTGCAACACGCCAAAAGGGGCATTCGGACATTTGCGTAAAGTGTCGTCTCGGATTAGCCTGCGCAGTCCCGGCAGGCTAATCCGAAACGACACTTTCCGTTTTTATGTAATTTTCTGTTTTTTGCAAGTCTACCGTAGCACAAAATTTATTATTATACTGCAAAGAAATTTCTCGTGATCTGATTGGATAATATGGCCCGAACATATGTATCATGTACACTGGCAAAACCAACGTAAAAGCAGTTTCCCTTTCGGGAGCCCCGTATACATGACTACACTTTCAACACAACATCCGAAATGGCGGCGTCGATCAAGATTACCATCAAGATTATGCGCCAAGCTGCACGTTTTAGCACGTATTACCAAGGTTTCAGTGACGTCAGTTCCCAGTGACATCAGTTTTCATTGAAGTGGGGCACTCAGAAGGGAAAATCTACTTCGTCAGCGTACTCAATTTTTTAAACCAAAAAACAGGTAAAATTCGCTTAACAAACGTTGGAATGGTAAAACTTTGCCGTATAATAAATTCGTTGTACGGTCAAGTGACAGGGGACTTGGAAACTTGTTCACGGCTGTGGTGAATCATGTCGCCACCTCGCCTTCGGCTCGGGGCGACATGATTCACCACAGCCGTGAACAAGTTTCCAAGTCCCCTGCCACCTGACCGTACAACTAAAAAATGTTGTCGTAAAGTGCCGTCTCGAATTAGACTGCGCGGACTGCGCAGGCTGATCCGATACGGCACTTTACGCAATGTCCGAATGCCCCTTTTCGCGTGTTACAAGCTAATTATACCCTTTCGTTGATAATGGCATTTTTTTTTTGGTGTTACTTTTGTTGAAAAGTAAATTGATATCAGACTACAAAAAACATGCAGCCTGGTCTTTGAACTAAGTTTTTGTGAACTATTCTTATCAAGAAAAGCTGCTTTATTAAAAATCCTGAATTTTCCCGACAGGCAGAATATACCCAAATATTTACCACATAATCGCATCTTTTAAAGCTTCTGAAACCATTGTGGGGAAAAGGAGAAAATGATGGTGAACAGCATTTTCTCTTTTACCACCGTTTTTCCTATTATTTCAGAAGTAGATTTCAATAGTTGAGCGACATTTTACGTGTCATCTGTAAATATTCTCGATTTAGACAAATCCAAGATTTTGTCATTTGATAAAGAGTTAGAATTTTCATCCGTAGGGCAATAAATGTATCAGACTGTGAAAAGGGGTTACAAAAAACCGTATCGCAATTTGGAGACCGATTTGCCCTGAGTATCCCGGAAAATATCGGGCAGTATCGATCTTAAATCAGACTGCATGTTTTGTGAAATCCGCTTTTGAATCTACGTCGTTTGTAAAAGCAATGAAATTTCTCGGTTCTCAAATGACAAACCCTTTACCAGACGATAGAATCTTAGACTTGTCTTATTTGAAAGCATTTCCAGACGACCAATTCACTGCGATTCAAATGGTGGAATTCGGCTTCAGAAGGGTAGAAAACGTCGTGGAAAAGGGTGAAAGTGCTGCTCACCAGCATTTTTTCCCCTTTTGTCATAATGTTTTTTTTTTTCTAATTTTTCTCCCAAAGCTCGTTGAAACATGGGATTGTTTGGTAAAGGGTTAAATTGGATATCATTCTTGCTATTTCTCACCTTTCTAAAAAATATTTTTTCTCTCTCTGCTCATTTTTTATCTGATGCGGCCCCAAGGATATTTCATTTCATTTCATCACGACTCTTTTTTTTTTGTCACTTTTAAATGCAAATCTTATTTTTTTCCATCTCCGTTTTCAGGGCCTAATTTATTTTTTAAGACTTCAGAGGGGAACAAAAAACTGGAGAACTTTAGAATTACAAAACTGTATTTATGTATTAACCTTCATGTAAATCTTGTATAATGCAAAAATAACCAACGGAGGTACAAAAAAAAAAAAATGTTTAGCATCCGATTTTTGTTTCTAAATTGGTGTATCTAACTTTATACAAGTAATTTTGTATCAAATAGAACAAATAAAGATCAGACTTCACAAGAATGCAGGCTGATCCTTTTTTTCCCTCTCTCTCTCTATTCGCAGATGGTATTATAAGTCTCGTTACGAAAGGTATAGATTATGTTTTGATGTGTCCTCTTCCGTTGAGGGAATATTGCGTCTTTTAGAAAAACGAAGGTAAAGGTTATTGATCAGAGCTCTGTTAGTACGGAAGGGTGAACCTATGTTGCGACGTCATTCTTCTTGTTATTTTATAAGGTTGGCCTTCAGGTGGGAAATGGTTCTATCACGATACGACCAGATAGGATGAATGAACGCTCTTTGTCTGGCTGTCTGTTGATGGTTCTTCTTCGTCGGACGATATATTTCTTTTGATAATGACAAGTGCTCAAATTCAGCATTAAGAGGTAAAACTTATGTTCATCTCTTAAAATTTGTTTTCCTATAATTTGTAATGATTTCTTTCAAATGGTTTGAAAAATAATAATATATTTATATATTTTTTTAACCAAAAGCGAAATCTTTCCTCTTTCCTCTATTAATAGAACTAGCAATCGTTCAAATAACTTTCAAAGGTTTTTTTTTTTTCCCGTTGAATTTTTTTATGATGTATATCTACTGCTAAATAATTTCTATAGTTTGCTTAGATACAAATACTCACATATACACAGTTTCAATCGGTCACAAATCGCATAAAAGTGCAAAAACTGACTACTGGCTATGTAAAAGTGTGAGCTCTTTCTTTTGAAAGTTTTATTATTACAATGCATGACAAGTTCTTTAATATAGATTTTGATAAATTACGACCATAGTGATATGATTTATTATAGAAGAACTTGGTACAAAATGAGAAGTATATTTTATGAAAGTGAAAAGTGATAAGAATCTTTTTTTCTTTTTCTTTTTAAATAAGTTTATATTTGGGCTATGCTCTGTGAAAAAGGGGCTTAATGCATTTGCAAAAAGTATCGACTCAGGTCAGTCTGCACAGTCCGCCCAGGCTGACCTGGTCTGAAACTTTTTTTTTTTACTTTGGGTGAATTTTCTGCATGTCAAAGGACCAGTGTATCTCAAGATTCAGTAGGTTGTTATTACAAAACGGATTTTAAAGGTCTATAAAACCGTGATGTCTTGCTTGGTATCATGTATCATAGAGAAGAGTTATGCCCCCTTTTCACAGAGCGTGGCTCATTTCCTTTTACGTGTGTGATCTCTCTTACTTGAAAAGCTGAATTCTGTACTATATGGCTTGCAACACGCGAAAAGGGGCATTCAGACATTTGCGTAAAGTGTCGTCTCGGATCAGCCTGCGCAATCCGAGACAGCACTTTACGACTACATTAGATTTTGTCCCACAGTAGACTTGCGCAAAACAGAAATTTACATAAAAACGGAAATTGTCGTTTCGGATTAGCCTGCACGGAGTGCACAGACTGATCCGAGACGACACTTTACGCAAATGTCCGAATTCCTCTTTTCGCGTGTTGCAGGCCAGATTATGTGTCTTTGAAAAGTTATTCAACAACTGTTCCTCTTCAGTTTTGAAATGTTACCTATCTATTCTTTCTCTTAGTTGTAAATAATTACATATGACGATGATTGTTGATGATCAAAGAATCAAGCAGGTGAAATTTGAGATATCAATAGATCAAGCCTTACCGCATAATCTCGTGTTTTAACGACCCCGAGGAAAATGCCTTTCGAAAATTTTTTGGGAAAAAGAGAAAATGCTGATAACCAGCATTATTTGCATTGAGTTTATACATGCGTATCCCTTTACCACACAATCCCGAGTGTTTACGACCCCGAGGAAGAAGCCTTCTGAAAACATTGAGGGAAAAGGATAAAATACTGGTAACCATCATTTTCTCCTTTTTCCACAATGTTTTCCACCCTATCAAATACAGAAATCACCATTTAAGTAACATTTAATTTGTCGTCTGCAAATGCTTTCAATTTGGACAAGTCTACATTTTTGTCGTTTGGTAAAGAGGTATACAATTTCGCAAAGAGACCAGTGAAAACAAATCTAGCTTGTGTCCAAATCTGAGGGTTTTTTTTTTCATTTTCTTTTTTACGTATTGGCATAGCGTCCATAACGCACAATATGCAAGTGTTTAATATACAAAAAATGGAAAAAGGCGAAACATTCTTTTATTACTTTATAGAGCAACGTCAACTTTATAATCAAACCTGAAACTGTCGTACAAAAAATCAAAATTTCCAACCAATAGTAAAAAAACCAAATGTTGCGATTTCATTCCATTTCTTTTCGATGGAAATTTCCACCGTGTCTGACAACCACCGTATCGGATAATGTAGGTAAATATCAGAATGTGCGTTCTTGATCTACACCGTCCACAAAAGCGCACTGTGCCACACTTAGCTGCCTAAGGGTGAAATAGCACTCCTGATTCGGAGTGTGTAATGATTTTGCACCCCTGGTTAGGCTCCTGTTATGTTTCGCTTAGATATGGTGTTTCGCATAAATAAGTTATGTAATAATCGTTTTACTTTCTTTTACTGTTGGATAAAAACGACAGTCATCATATAAATAACAAAAAAAATTATTTCTACTTGAATGCGATGGGTTATAACGTTACAAATATATCCCAGTTTTTAATTATCTTACAATTTCACCGCGACAAGTCACGCTCGTGCCGCCTTATATCTGTTTTCGATACCTCTTTGAGTAAAACTGTATTTTGACTTTCTTAACGCGTTATGGCATTCATGGCAACAAAAATTCAATACTGTCATACGTGACTTCTCAAGTCGCTATTCAACACTGTATACTTTACGTCGATATAGTTCTCACTCCAGGAACTTTCATGGTCAGTTTTTATTATTGTGTTTGGGTTTACAGGTTTAAAATCATGTACCGTGACGAGATATATATATAAACCCCACATAATAATTTTTAAATTATCTCGTCACGATAAGTAATCTTAAACCTTTAATCCAAAAGACAAACAATGATATAAACGTTTTGTGCAGTCTGATATTGATCTACACTGTCCGCAAAAGGTCAGTGATTCGCGCTTAGTAGCCTAAGGGTTAACGACGCTGTTGATGAATGCTTTAGAAACATTGTCTGCAGTAGATAGACAGACAGGAGGCTTTTTTTTTTTCTTCCTGAAAATATTTTCACCCGCGAAAAGGGGCTTAGAAAGAATATTGTGCGAAGTACTAGTCAAAGAAATTCCAGAAAAGCATGATTAGGTTCACTGGCCACCGCGATACAACTGAAATAATGTTAAAAACGACATTAAATAAAGATTTTTTAAAGCAAATATGTTTTATTAGGTAATCAGTTAAACATGGGAAATTGAAGTAATTCAAAGCACTTCTTAACAAGCGATTATATTTTTTCTCTCTATATATAGTCCCTGTATAACAATAATTTAAACAGGTTTCAAGTCATTGCGCTTACTCGAGTTACTATCAAGAATTTACTTTTGAATCTCTCTTTATCAATTCGTCTGGGGGTGAGGGTTGTCCAGCGTGGTTCATTTTTTTTCCGCTTGTGTTTCCTTGGACAATGCACTTCACAGTCTTAGAGTAAAATTAATAAAACCCAAGAATCATATGAATAAGTAAGCTGTCGCCGTAATATGACTGAAAATACGACCGATGAAAAAGTGCCTTTCTGTTCAAAGCGGCGTAAATTACCATTCAGTTTGTTCATCTATTCGATTTTTTTTTTAATTTCAGTCAGCTAAAGCTTATTTCGTATTTGAAAAATTCTACTTTTAGCCTTGGACAAAGTCAGTTAAGTTTTGATATTTAAAACAAATTAGGGGCATAGAAATTGATGTTTGATCCAAGTATTTACTGTTTTAACTCTTTCAGGGTCAAATATACTCAGTTCCATAAATAAGTGTGCACTTAATTTTCTTTTATTTCTCGTCGCATGTTTTACTGAAGACCAACAAATTTGGTATCATACTTTAGTTCAGAGTCTGTAGAAAATGCCAGGCTAATCAGATTTTGACTAACAAAAAGTTTAAGTTAGGTTTTTGCAGATTAAATGAAGGTGGTACTAAAACCAAAGTTGCAAAAGTAGGCTACTCAAAGACTAAAGTAACATTAAAGTTAGGTTTTTCTTAAAGTTCTTGTAATTTTTCAGTCATTATCTTGTATGGCCACCTCTGCTGTCGATACAGGCAATTATTACATTCTGTTACTAATAATAGTAACATTTTCTACCGAAAATGGTGTAATATCAGTGTCACGCGAGGGCAGATATGGCGGGGCAACGGGCTGATATCTGATATCCTGCCCGTTGACAAGATATTTGTTCTAAATCTATAGCAACAGAACACTCGCTCGTAAACTTACGTTCTTAAAACATCCATTTTGAAAAAAAAAAAAAATGGCTGAATCAGTCCGTCAGTCGCTAGCGGACATTTCTTCAGAACTACAGACAATGATTGAATCGCAAAACCGGCATAGACACGATGAATAAAGAATAGGTTGTTGTTGTCTTAGATTGGGAAAGTTTATCGGGCAAGGCGTGGCGTCTATAGGCTAGTACTTCTACGAATTTTATCCGTTGAGCTGGGGGAACCGAGCCTGATTAAGTTTCACAATCAAAAGCACCAACCATCTATTCGATTTATTTCTATTTTGTCATTTATAACACGTTACATACTAAATTGAATATTTGGCCTGATAAAACACACATACTGGCATCTTTTTAACTATTAATAAGTATGAAAAACTGTTTATTTAAAACGTCCTTATACTGTATATGCAGCTTCGATAGTGATGATGAATGACGCATGATTACGTCATGAACGTGACGTTTACCTGCGGAAAAAAGTTGTGTCGAATAAAGACAAGAATTTCTCTGTTTTAAGTGTTTAAACATGTAAGAAAACGAAGTAATCGAGCAAATGATCAATGAATGTAATAAACAGGTTATTACACGGCTGATGAGGGCCGGAGAGTGATACCGGCCCGCCACCTCGAAATCTGCCCTCGGGCTAAAGCCCTCGGGGCAGATATCACGGTGGCGGGCCGATATCACTCTCCGGCCCTCATCAGCCGTGTAATAACCTCTATTTATTCGACGTCGCATAGACCTTACATAACGTAAAATCATTGCATCAGGAATGTTATTCCATTCCTGAACGAGAGCGGTGGCCAAAACCCTAACTTTAATGTCACCTTAGTCTTTGAGTACTTTTGCAACTTTGATTTTAGTACCACCTTCATTTAAACTGCAAAAACCTAACTTAAACTTTCTGTTAGTCAAAATCTGATTAGCCTGGCATTTTCTACAGACTCTGAACTAAAGTATGATACCAAATTTGTTGGTCTTCATTAAAACATGCGACGAGAAATAAAAGAAAATTAAGTGCACACTTATTTATGGAACTGAGTATAAATAAACTCGACCTCTTTCTATGGCTCTAAATACGATCCATTGAAACTTACAAAGATTTTGATCGTATAGGCTTGACTACACAAGCGGACGGTATAGATCAAAGATCAGACTGCACGTTCTGTGCAGTCTGATCTTGATCTATTCCGTCCGCAAAAGTCATTGTTTTCACCTATGGCACCGAAAGGGTTAAGAGTATATAGTAAAAATCACCTGGCAGCTTACCCCATACCCTGCGCTTTGAGACCTGGAATGTCATTTGCGACAGTCTAGAGCAAGATCAGATTGTATATCCGTGCCGTTTGATGCCAACCCTCTTCGATACCCAATTTAATTTTTTTCCTTCATGATGCATCCGTGCTCACTGTCAGTCAATTATACCTCAATCATCTTGAACTGATCAAACAATAGCCATTATTTTGGTTTCATGCAAAATATTACCACTACCGGTTACTAGGTTGCAAAGAGTAGCTTATGCTCGATATAAAATATAATTCTGAAACTTGCTTTTTCAACTGTCGTATCTTGATGTTTAAAGGAGTATTTCCTATAATGATCTTCGTAATATGTCGGGAAATCAAACGAAGGTTGTCACGTGACTATTTACGACCTTCATCCTGCATATTCATGAGTAGTTTATACGATATTGCCATTATCTTCCGCTAGATGGCATTCTACAAATACACATCTATCTAATTTTGGCATTCTGGGTACAGAAGCGGACTAATTTTTCAAAACGACAACCGTTACTTTGAATTTCAAAATAAAATAAACGTTTACTCAATGAAACGCTACCTGGTGCATTTCATTCAGCTATGTTCAGCTAGCATGTAATCTACACACCGGCCATTTATTAAAATAGCCTCTACAGGCTTGGGTAATAGCTTCGGTATAAGCCCTACTTTTTCCAAGTATATGGGATGGGTGATGCGTCATAGCAGACAGGTCGAATCTTCGAAGAATATAACATGCGCAGACAACGCGATATTGCAGCAATCTAGGTCACACGAAATCTACGCCAAATAACTCGAACATGTTGTAATACTGACACGGAGAGAGCAGTTAAATATCTTCGAATACAATAAAAATGGAAATTGCGCATATCTGCATTCGTATTCAACATTAAAATGAAACAGATATCCGGGATAAAAAATACGTTTCCAAATGAAGACGAGAAGGCTATTTTCCTGTTATTATCGCAAAGAGAATTTCAATTTTCAGATTATACTTTGCAAATAACACTGGAGGAATCCGGCTCTAAAAATTTGTGACCTCAGGCAATGTTTCCACTTTTGTCCGTGTTCCAGTTTCCTTTGTACCAGTATTCGGTTCCTACGCAAAATTTCTTAAACTTTATTATTCTCTTGGGCCATACATACCGGTTAAAGACAAAGAACTTTAAGTAACAATAAAGCCCAAAAGTAAACAAAGCGGGTGTTTAAATGCATTTGAATTTATATCATACCATTTAAAAGTATGGAAATTATTGTGAAGACGACAATCTGTCACTGTACGGTCGGTCCAAGTGTAAGTTGCTGACAGAGAAATTAATTTCAAAACTAGGTTAAAACCTGTCAGGTAGCTGTGTCTTTTCTTTACTTTTTTGCCTGATTATAAAACTCTTTTTTTCCTGCCAGCGACTAACATATGGCCTGACCACACGATAACAGACTGTCATCTCCACAATATTTTCCATACTTTTACATGGTATGATTTAAATTTAAATGTATTATGACACCTGCTTTGATATTTTGGCCTTTACTTGGCTTTTAATCTTTAATCAATGAAATTTTGTTATAGTTTTTCAGTCTTGCTGCAAGGATGCAACTTTAAGCTTCAGTTTACTTCCTAGAATTCAATGAGTGTATCCTAAGCAATCTTTGGGTCTGTTGTATACTTTAACCCTTATCCTACTAAATAACTAAAATTAAATTTTCAATTCGATATAAAAACCCAAATATTGCTATTTCAAAGTTATGTTTAGGGGAATAATATCTCCTCATCGGAAAGTGTAGATCAAAGATCAGGCTGCACGTTCTGTGCAGTCTGATCTTGATCTACACTGTCCGCAAACGGTCAGTGAGTCGCGCTTAGCAGCCTAAGGGTTAATAAAGCAGGATGGGCAGGACGAAGAAATGCTGCTTTCTGAGAATAAATGCACATATGAGCCGTGCTTTGGCAAAAAGAGGGTCATCTTCGTGATACAATTATGGATCCAGGAAATACACTTAGTCTAACAAACGGCTGAATCATGAAGTAGAATGGTCCTTGGACATGTAGAAAATTTACCAAAAGCAAAAAGTTTCGAAACAGGTCAGCCTGTAAACCTCTCTTTGCACAGAGCATATTTCATATATGTTAGGTCTCGAGATAATTTATCATAGATACAGTATATGTGTTACAGTAAATCTGTGAAACTAGGAATTTCATGAAATTCCTAAAAAAATCAGGAAATTCGTGAAATGACTGGTTCACTTAGGGATTTTGCGAAATGCCTGATTTTTTCAATAATTTCGTGAAATGACTAGAAAATACCTTCAGTCATTTCATGAAATTTCTGAAATGACTTCATCTTCATTGTTTTATTGATTGGCAGTATGACATTAATAAATCCCAATATATCTGTATCATTCAGATAATTTTGCATGACTGAAATACTTTTAACTCTGTACCAGATAACAAATTTTTAGGTTCAAACGCTATTCATACAACATGCATGACTATAAAACTTTGTAAAGTTTTTGTCAAAAAAAGATGTTCTGATTTTTTCTGCTAAAATATGTCAAAGAAAGGACAGAACACATTGTTGGAAAAGGAGAAAATACTGGTTACAAACTTTTTTTTTCCTTTCCCACATCTTTTTCAACAGTTTCTTTCTAAAATATGACTTGTTTATTCTTGTGTTTATTCACGAAATTTTACCGATTTGACAAACTACATGAAAAATGAACTTGACAAGATATTTACATAAACTAGAGGCCCTTGAGGGTCTGAATCGTTCTACTGACAAAGAATTTGCTTATTTTCTGGCATTATTCATTCATTCATGATGCAAAAAGAGAAAAAGACAAACACGCAAAAACAGGGGTAGGGGTTGTTGCAACTGGGCGTGAAACCACTAAAATAGCATAGCAAGTAGGCATGGTGAGCTGAACAAATAGTGCAGTAATTGAAATACAGTTTGTCAAAACCAATTACTTTGGAATCCAGCAAAATTTGATAGCGTTTAAGAACTCACTGTATAAAACAATCCCTGCAAGTTTCAAAGAAATGTGACCAATAATATCAAATGTGTTGAGTAAACAAGACTGTCATCAAATGGCTGCTTTTCCTAAACTGACTGCTGGGTTTTCTTCATTTTTGTCAGGGTTCAGTTCCTTGATGATTTACATGATCAGTGCAAGTTTCAAAAGAACTGAATAAAACAGGCTGACTTGCATGTAATCGCGTTAACAAGAAATGTACCCGTATATCTTCAACTTTAGACGGCTAATTTTCACTTACTAATTGTCAGATTTTTTTTTTTTTTTTTTTTTCAAAATCAATTAGCTTATAATAAATTCTTTAAGTACAGTTTTGATTTACCACTTCCCAAGTACATAAGAGTTAAACAAACTCAGAAAGCATATCAGTCAATCTGGTATGTAAAAGTTTTATACCACATGAGAGTTATCAAATGTCAAATTCTTAGTTTTTGTTTTTACAAGTCACTGACTACTATGACGAATAGTATTGCAAAGCCACTGCACCTGCAAACAAATCAGTCTATTTGTATCAACTTATGTAATTTTGGTATCTTTATAATTGCATGTGAAAAAATAGCAAAATATAAAGAGTTAGTTATTAAGTATCACTCAACTGTTTAAAGGACACATCGTTTCACACATTTTCTGAATCAATAAAATGCACTATGAATTCAGATTTTTAAAGCAAGTCAGTAAGCATGTGATTAATTGTGAAATTAATTTAAAAAAAGCAAGTTATAAAGAGTTAGTCATTAAGTTGCACACAAGCTGTTTAAAAGATATATCATTTCACACATTTCCTGAATCATGAAAAGGCCTGTAGTAAATCTGTGTAAAAATGTCTCACGATTTTCAGTCATTTCACGAAATTCCTGAAAAAAATCAGGCATTTCGCGAAATCCCTAAGTGAACCAGTCATTTCACGAATTTCCTGATTTTTTTTAGGAATTTCATGAAATTCCTAGTTTCACAGATTTACACTCACTCACTCACTCATTCATTGATTCATTCATTGTCATTGTTTCGTAATTTGTCAAATTATCCTTGTTTTTCGTTTTCGTGCAAGGATTTTGTAATTTTGTGATTTACTTGCTGAGTCTTTCTTTTCTCATTTATTACATTCCGTTACATTTTTTTTTTTTTTTTCTTTTAGTTTGTTTATTCATGTATTTATTTTCATGATTTTTTGTTTACACAATGTGCACCCGTATTCTGACCTAGGGAGGGGTTTTTGCATTTTCGTCATTTTTATTGCAAACGCCTCTTTTGGGTTAGAGTATGCTTGTACATTGGCTCTTTTTCTAACTATTTTGTTTGTATGAGTCTTATTCTTATTTTTCATCTTTTTCTTCCTTCTTTTGTATTTTTTTTTTTTTTTTTTTTTTTTTGTATTTTCATAGTTGTTATAATGCTCGCCAATTTGGCGGATAAACAATAAAATAATAATAATATGAACATGTTTCTCCTCCTGTCGGAAATGCTGCGATAGAGAATCCAAACATTCGCATGAGCGACAAGCACAGACTCTGATACACTCAACAAAACTTCTAAAGGGACACGTTTAAGCTTGAATTCCCTGTAGACCTTTTCTGGGAACCCCTGCCCAGAAAAAGAGACAGTTAGTTCATTTGCTTTTATTTTTGGAGAATAATTGACCAGTGAAAAAGCACACCTCAGCCTAAGTCTTAAAAGAATTTTTTTGAATCGGTCTTTTAAAAGTAACTTATTTAACGTTCATTCACTGAACATTGAAAAAATGAAAAATCCCTTTTTTGAAAATTTCATGCTCCTTCTCTCGGTTTATATTTTTCTGCAGAAACTAATTTTGTTGTGTTTTTTTTATTGCTGACAAAATTTCAGTAATTTACATTTCTCTTTTTAACCTGTTTTGGCTGATAGACACAACGCATGCGCAAATGATGTGTTTTTCCCTTTTTTTGAATAAGAGATGCATTTTGTTTGCATAATCGAGAATCTTTGCATTAAAATACCATGGCTAACGTTCAGATATATGTTACAATTTGTTTTTATTTACCTATTACTTGGTCAAATTTACAGGAGAAACAAAAGAAGTTCAGGAGTGTAGATAGATGTGTCCATTTCAAAGATCATATGACGTCTTCTCGAATTTCTTCAATCTTTCAGCGCCAAATAAATATACTTAATAATCGATCTCTTTTGACTGCTGTAAATATAGTCCTTTGAAATTAAGAAAGATCCTTTATCTAAAACATGTAGGTTTGACTAAAGAAGCGAAAGATATAGTTCAGTTTGCACATTCCGCACATTCCTAAAAAGCCCCATGCTTCCGCCTATGGCGCTTAAAGGGTTATTATTGCTTGTTAATGCTCAGAAAATCAGGGAAATCGTTATAAGAACGTTTACATTTCGGCTGCATCGTTCAGGAACGGTTCAGCGCAGAAAACTGCTTTCAATGTCTTAACTCTTTACCAAAAGACAAAATTTCACGTTCATCCAAAATCAAAGTTGTTGCAGACAACAAAGATGTGGCTCATTTTATGAAATCTGAATTTTTAAGGGTAGAAAACATTTTTCGAAAAGGAGAAAATGCTCTTGATAAGCATTTTTCCTTGTCCCACAATGCTTTCAAAAGGCTTCTTCCCAAGGATCGTTAAAACACGGGGTTGTTTGAAAAGGGGTTAACACTCGATTTCTCTGTTGCATTGTTTCTAAAAGGTTCTGTACTGACAACTGCACCCAATTCTAAAGTATTGGCATTTCAAATGCGATAATTGGAGTGATGGGGGCCCTCACCGTCGATGGCAAAACATCACGATTATAGAATCTCAAAATGCCAAAGCCTTGCCTTTCTTAATTAGGGATTGATTGCCATAGAGAGGCAGGAAACTGTTTTTAACCGGTGCACAAAGGTAACTCCCGTCTGTTGACTGTTTATTATCAGTCCTTAGGCTTGTAAGCGCGACTCAAGGGCCTTTTGCGGACAGTGTAGATCAAGATAAGACTGTACAGAACATTCAGTCTGATCTTGCATCTACATTGTTCGATAGAGCTATTTTTTTCTCCAAAAAAGTTACTCTAAATGATAGTATTCAGACTTTTATCGGCCTGAAAGTTTCATTTATTTTGCAGGTTAAGGGTAAAGTGCAGGGGCCTAGCTGTCTAAACGCAAAAAGGCAATTGCATACACTTTGCAAAAAAAAAAACCGACAATTTTGCCAATATACGTCACCAGAGGCCAACAAATACCTTCTATAATTCAAAAGTTTTCTTCTGGGAAATCCCCCTTCCATATCTCGGCTCGTCGCGCCTAGGGTAGCACCTTCATTATAAGTTATGTGTATACTTTATTTTTGGCTAGCTACGTCCCTCAAGTGTCCGACATTTTTTCTGGGCTACAAAATTTCAGACTTGTCACCACGATAGCATTTGCAGATAAAGAATTAAGTATGGCTAATTTGATAAGAGTTGTCTTTGAAAAAGGAGAAAACATCGATAAGGAAAAAATATCAGGATTCATTCTTTTCCTCGTTTCCAACAATGTTTAAAAGCCCTGTTCTTCAGAGTCGTTAAAAACAGCTTGGAATAATTTGGGAAAGCTTTACGCACGAAGTTATGACTCCATTTTAATCTTGAACATGAAGCAAGACAATTGTAGCCCCCCCCCCCCCCCCGCCAACTTCCAAATAAAACAAAATAAACTTTACGCAGAAGCAAACTGTTTTCAACTACAAAATCTTTTAAAATCTTTTTGTAAGAAACAACTGTTTGTCAAAGTTCAATGATAATTTGTGTGAAAGATCCTTGAGTAGACCGGCTTCATATGAATTCACATCGGATGTATATATGTACTAGTATGATCCTTTCTGGGCTTGGTTTATTTTCACTATAAGACATTCTTCCAGAGCAGACTTCGTACAAATAACGCCACTCTCCATTCCTATTATGACTTACTAATGTATACAGAAGCGGAGAGGTAAAGGGCCATCACGACTCTCTTGCTACTAAAAGATTTCATATGGCAATAAGGCATGTACACGGAATGTAACCTTCTGTGTGTTCTAGGGTAATCAGCATTTTTTCATCTTCCCACAATATTTTTCTACCTTTCAAATAACAAAAACTATGTTGTTTTCTTCCCTTTCTGAGGCAGATTCTTCTGAGCCACATTTTGTTTCTCAACTGCAACTCCTTTCAGCATCGAACAGTCTACAGGTTTTTCGTATGGTTTATGTCGATTTTTTTTTTGTCGAAATTCTGAATCGCAATATCCGTACTTACTTCTATTCTTTTTTATGTATCAGATCGCTTTAAGCTGCTATTAGTGGCCCAAGGAACAGTTACAGACAGTGTAGATCAAGATCAGACTGCACAGAACGTGCAGTCTGATATTGGATCTACACTGTCCGATAATGCAATATTTTCCCCCAACAAATCTTTGTAATAACAATATTTGGATTATTACTATCGACTGGAAAGTTTCATTTAATTGATTTAGCAGTTTAAGGGTTAAAGTCCCAGTAAAGGCCAAAATATCAAAGCAGGTGTCATAATACATTTAAATTTAAATAGTACCATTTAAAAGTATGGAAAATATTGTGGAGATGACAGTCTGTTATCGTGTGGTCGGGCCATATGTTAGTCACTGGCAGAAAAAAGAATCTTAATATCAGGCAAAAAGTAAACAAAAGACAAAGCTACCTGGCAGGTTTTAACCTAGTTTTGAAATTAGTTTCTCTGTCAGCGACTAACACTTGGACCGACCGTACAATGAAACATTGTCATCTTCACAATAATTTCCATACTTTTAAATGGTATGATATAAATTCAAATGCATTTAAACATCAGCTTTGTTTACATTTGGCCTTATATTGTTACTTTAAGTTCATATAACAAAAGCTTACATCCATTAATTTCCCTGAGTAAAATTCATTAGTATTCAGAGATGTATGAAGTGTATAGGAAACCATAAAGGACTGCGTAGCCTTTAAATGTTTTCCTATAAACATTGAAACATGAAACGTGTGCAATAACATAATGCTTTTGACCAGAATTTATTATTACTTTTCACAGCGGTTTTTGCAAAACAGAAACTAATCAAAACAATGAAAAAGAGCAGATTTATTTTTTGAATGAAAACGCAAATGTGCGATGAAAAACAGAATTCCTGGAAAACCATACAGATATGAACAATAAAATTTACATTTTCAGTGTCATTGGCAAAAACGGGGGCTTTAGTAGACGGCATAAATTAAGATCAGACTACATGGAAAGTGCATTCTGGTATTGGGCCTGTACTGTTCGCTTGTAAGTTAAGCTCATGAGATTAATCAAAGTGCTGACACACTAAAGGCAGCGGGTGTCTTTTCTGGCACTGAATGCATGCATATAAATGGGCGTCTTCTAGGGATGTTTCCTGGTAAACTAAAACAAAGCAAGATCCATGGAAAGTTTCTGATACAGCATTAAGTTGAAGTGCTGCGTTTGCATCATTACCTTGGATGATTTTTAATTCTCCACGCAACAGATCAAGAATGTTGAAGCAGTGCACGAACAACAGATGGGGCAATCGGTGCATGTGGTGACTATAGGTTGTGCATAAATACTCACAGTGTAAAAAAAAAAAAAAAAAGTGAAAGCAAAAGATACAGGAAACAAGAAAATTAAATCAACGAAGGGTACTTCGGATTCAATTGTCTTTGAATAATCTCAATGGTACTTGAAAACCAATGTTAACATCCTCGCAGACTTGGGAACAAAACTTTGATCATTTACTTCAGTTATTTTCTGGACTTAACAAAAAAAACAACTTCTTTTGTTTACTTAAAATGCTTCGGCTATGAAAATTCTGGATTGGCATTCAATTAAAATTTTTGAAAGGTAAGAAAACATGCGGGAAAAGGAGAAAATGCTAGTTATATGATTTTCACTTTTCCCCACAGTGCTTAAAAAATTCTTCGGGGTGGTTGAAACTCGGAAATACCTAGTTAATGGTTCAGAAAACATTGGTAGAAATTGATAACTAACAAAGTCTTTAAAAATCATACCTTTAAGACATTAAAGGTATACTGATATTGTATGTCTTCATCATAATATCATTTTGCTGACATTATCTACCCCTTAACCTTACCCCCTCTTTACATTTAAATTGTGCTTGATTAATAGATATCCTTTTTATTTAACAAGATTTAAAAAAATCAAGCCATCGAAATCTGAATGATTAAAATGAAAATAATCTATCCTGAAATCTGTTTGTTTGGTACGAGTTCACCAGAGAACCTCATACCCTTGAAATTGGGGTACGAGTTCTCCAAGGTACGAGTTCTCTAGCAAGGAGCTATGTTATTGTATAAATGCACCAGATGGTAGAGAGGCACATTTTTTTTTTTTCCAGCTGAACATCTTCTGTTAAGACAACGGAAACATGATAAGTTTTACTTAATTTCTGGGAACATACAGTATCAAGCTGAACTGCTTTGTATGAATATCAATTACAGAACTATTTTATTAGAGTACGAAACTGGTTTTTATTTACTCAAGTATCCAGGCAAAATCTGCCGGAAGCATATCCATGGGTTTTCCAGTTTTGTTCAGTAGTATTGTGCACTCTTCCCTCTCTCTCTCTCTGCGTTGTGACAGAAAAAAAGTCATATCAGAAAGCTTTGAAGGAAAATTAAATTTTGTGGATTCAGGATTTTGCCACATATTTCATTAACTTTGAATTATAAAAGTCTGTCATCTATACACATTACCTTTTCGTTTTCTTTTTCAGGAGAATGTTCCGTCTTGCTGTTTTTTACCATGTTGTGCCGGTGGCCGTAGTATTGGTTTGGTCGCTTGCAAAGGTGGACTCATGCTCCCTAGAATGGGCAGAACTCGATATCGAGCATCCTGGCTGTATCCCAAGACGTTTGCTGGTCAAAGGTTGTCGTGGAACCTGTTCATCCTATACGCGACCGTCACAAATGTTTCCAGGCCAACTTGAACGCTTTTGCCAATGTTGTGACGTAGACAGTATGCGCTTGCGCAGAGCAATTATATATTGTCCAAACACAGAAACGAACCCCCCACAGTTACGCCGAATGGCTGTGACAATGAAAATACCGCAATCGTGCCGATGCCGACCATGTACGGAAATACCCGAACATGTGATCCCTGCCGAGAACGAATTTTTGCAGAATGGAAAACGAAGTTATGACTTTAATCCAACGAATAACACCGAGAAAACGCCTTTGGGTCGTTCTACTGGAACTATTTCTTCGAAAACAGTGACAAATACAAATAACAAGATACATTTAAACAAGTTGTTAAAGATGGATATACCTTTTATCTTTGTAGAGGACCATGCTCTTAATTTTAGCGTTCATGACGTCAATTAAGTCTTATACTTGCTAGAAACTTGAGCTGGACGAATTACTGTCGTTTGGCGCTAAATGACTCGTGCAATCATTTAACTCTGTAACAGACAACAAAGTTATAGATTCGTCAATATTGAAAGCATTTGCAGACAGCAAATAAAGTATGATCAAATGATGAGATTTGTCTGTGAAAGGGTGGAATACTCGTACAATGTGGAAAAGGAAGAAAATGCTGGTTATCGACATTTTTCCTCTTTTCCAACAAGGTTTGCAAAACCTGCTTGCCATGGTCGTTGAAAACTCCGGATTGTGCTGTAAAGAGTTTATGGATACAAGGGGAGTATTATGTAGTAGCAACTTTCCTGGTGCTTGTATTTGCTTCGAGCAGTGTGAGAAAATTTGATATCGCGCAAGACCGAAGGTCGAGCCAGATTTCAAAATTTTCTTAAGTAGTGAGAAGAAAATACAAATACCAGAAAAGTTACTACAACATAATTGTCATTTATCATATACCTTCAACAACAAAATGCTGCAATTATTGATAACTTTAGTCGAAAACAGTTTTTACAAAAAATGAAAATCGCATAGGTTAGTGGCTAGTAAGTTCGGCTTGTTATAAATTGTGGATGAATATTACAGCGTATTATTTCTTTAAATTCATCCAACCGCAAACCCAATCTGAACGTATTCCGCGCCGTACATCTTCATACCATATTTGGAATGTTAGTATTTGACACCATATAAATACAGACTTTTTCCTGTTGTGTCCGATCTTATCCGCATGCAATGCATGTTCATGCATTAAGGCCGAAAAAAAATTATAGGTTTATCACGGAGATCTCTATAATCTGCGATACTAGCCTAGCCTTTTGTTGCTCTCAAAATTGAACACCGGACTGTCTCTGAGTCAATTTAACTCTTTACCAAACGACAACGTGTTAGATGTGTGCATTCGCAGGCACTGATTAATACAAGCTGCAAAAGTTATTGCAATGATTTGTTAAGAATCAATTTGCATTTTTTTTTTTACAAAACGTAGCTTGAAAACTATTTCTCAATTGTTTATTCAGTGACTTAAAAATGCAAATCTTGCCATTGTCTTATATAAAATTTTCATACTTTACCAAACTACAAAATTTTGGTGTCGTTCCTATTCAACCTTTTTGCAGAGAGCATAATGCACGGAGATAAAAGAATGCGGGGAAAAGGAGGAAATACTGGTTTCCGGCAATATCTCCTTTACCCTATCGGACATTGTAGATCCAAGATCAGACAATTTCTTTGACGTGATCTTGCTCTGCACTTTCCGTATAAGTGTACCGAGTCTCACTTAGCAGTCTAAGGACTTACAGCAAATCTCGTTATCCTATTAACCTTTAACCTGCTTAGTAAATTAAATAAAACTTTTTATTATATTCCTATCGGTGAATTACTGGGATTTCACAGTGAATAACACCACTGGTGATGATAATTATGGTATCATTACTAGTGACGATATAGTTTTAGAATGTTGGCCGGAACTATTTTTTTCCTATATTGCTCATATTGTACCATTCTTGATAATTATGAGAAAAAAAAGGGTGAATTAGGAATATAATAAATAGGATAATCAACTGGTTGTGTGTGATATCAAAAATCTGTCACTCGAATGGGGTGTGATGCGGTTAAAAAAACGAGTCCGAAGACCCCATTCGAGTGACAGATTTTTAATATCACACACAACCAGTTGATTATCCTCTATTTATGCTTATAGTATAAACCCAAATGTTGCTAGATCTATTTCAAAGTTATTTTTTGTCGGTAAAATGTATCCTTATCGGAGGGTGTAGATCCAAGATCAAACTGCACGTTCTGTACAGTCTGATCTTGATCTACATTGTCCGCAAAAGGTCCTTGAGTCGCGTTTAGCAGTCTAAGGGTTAATCTAAAATGTAAGCGTAAATACAACTTACTGAAGTGGATTAAATCCTGAAATGATGCGTTTTACGACTGAAAACAATAGCTAGTCAGTGAAATTGATTATCATCACATCAAGTCGGTATTTAATAGAAATAGAAATTCGCTGCAACATATTTTGTACAAATCTTTATCCTTATATCTTTTAGGTTAGATTTGATTGGTATTGGAGTTTAGCCGTTTCAACAGCTTAGGTCATATCGTTGCGGCCAGTGCACCTACGCATTTGTTTCCTGGCTTTCTCACACCAGTACTGAAACAACTTTCTTTCCAAGTCACTGACTGCTTACTCACATGCATCAGAGGTCTGAGGCGAAAAATCGCCGGAAAGAAAGTTTGCCGCAACCGGGTATGGAGCCCACAATCTCCAGCTGCTCCGGTCACTAGTCAGATACGCTAACCACCACCCGGTTGGGCGTATCTTCTAGGTTGTATTATACTCAAACCTTGACATTGGCACTCCTTCCACTGATCTAGTCATACTTTGCATTATAGATTTTAATCCTGATCCTGCTGAATATGTGAAATGAAACCTTCAAGCCGACAGAAAAAATCCGAACAATGCTACTTCAACCTTTGTTTTTGGAGAAAAATACCTCCATATCGGAGAGCACAGATTTAATATCAGGCTGCACGTTCTGTGCGGTCTGATCTTGAGCTATATTGTCCGCAAATGTACAGTGAGTCGCGCATAGCAGCTTAAGGGCTAAAATCATGTATTTGATCCCAAAATGAGGACATTTTGTGACTGTGTGTGTGTTTTTCGTTGAGTGATTCGTTTTTCTCTCAAAGTAAGAAAAAACTGGCGTCCAAATATATAGAGGATATTTGTTTTTTTCGGTGAAAGATCGAAATTTATTTCATCGAGTGAACACCATCGGTAATATTTTCACGAGTGGCGCAGCCACGAGTGAAAATATTACCGATGGTGTTCTCGAGATGAAATAAATTTCGATCTTTCACCGAAAAAAAACAAATATTCTATTTATTTCATGCTTTTAACCCTTTCTTGGAGGAGCTTTATCAAAGTCCAGTACAGTTCTTTTCAATTATTCCCCGTGGCGTACCCCTCGCGCATAGCAACGCATTATAATATTACGTCAAGCGCGAGAAATGAAAGGTAAATGACGTCATATTTCCATCTGGTTGTGAGTCGCGCGCAATTTACCTAGGTAACTAGAATATAAAAATCGGTATTTTCACTGGTCGTACCCGTGTAATATCGAAAAATATTTTCACTGCTATTTCTCGATATCCTACCGGGAAGCATGAAATAAAGAGCGATATTACCTTACTGTGTGTCAATCATCTTCACGAACAGGTATTTAGTCAAAATGTAGTTTTGGACAACTTTGGCCCAGCCTGTCCAATTTCTTTCCAAGGATTGAGGATAGCCATTGCGATAAGATTTAGTCCTTTCTCACCGCTGATCATTGTCTCGACGGTGGTTATGTTGGAAAGAAGCCCGTGGGTTGGAAGAATATCGTGCGAAGTACAGGTAAGAAACTCCAGGAAGGCCTTGATAGGTGCACAGGCCGCGGCGATATAAATAATGTTGAGAACGGCATAAGACACCAAACACACAAACAAAAGAAAGCAATGCTTTAGTGTGGACGTTTTCAGACTTCCAGCTTAAATCTTGGCATGTTTTCGTAACTATTTGTTTTCAATAAAGGGAGGTTTGATACCCAACTAGCTTTTGAAACTTGAAAGATACCATCAAGAACAAAAAAAAAAAAAAAGTGAAGAGAGAGAGAGAGACAGAGAGAGAGAGACAGAGACAGAGAGAGTGAGTAATATGTACATGATGTAAAATTGTTTATTTTCCGGTATCGCTTATCTTAACTTTTATCCTGCTACATAAGTGAAATACAATTTTCAAGCCTATAGTAAAAACCCAAATTTTAGAATTTCAAAGGTATTTTGGGAGAATAAATATCTCCTTATCGGACAGTGTAGATCCAAGATCAGACTGCACGTTCTGTACAGTCTGATCTTGATCTACACAGTCCGCAAAAGGTCATTGAGTCGCGCTTAGCGGCCAAAGGTTTAGTTGAAGCTAGAATCTGACACTTAACTTATTGATATGATTTGACTGACATAGTGCAATTTACTTATAAATGACTTTCTATATTTATATTCCTATATGCTAAAAATAAACTCCTTTGACGAAAATCGAGTCACGTTTCCAATTACTGGTAAACCATTTTACAACTTATTCCTTAACAATTACAGCGGCATAGGAGAAAGCAGGGGCTTTTACAGACGGCACAGGTTAAGACCAGACTACATAGAACGTTCAGTCAGAGCTTGGATCTATACTGCCTGCTTGTCTAATCAAACCTTTAAGATATTAATATATCTTAGATTTAGTGGATCGTTTTTTCAGCCGTAGAAACCCTCGTCGCAACTTGGATGATTCCGTACCTACATCTAACCTCGTCCATATCAAGGGGTTTCCATTTGAAATGTACAAACTGTCATGGGAAATGTACTTAGAAATAGAAAGATTCCAAGGGAAGATTGTGACTAGTGTTTGCTTTCTAGGTGGGGTGTTACGATTTTAAGAACGGTGAAGCGGTGTACTTCCGGCGAAGAAATATACCGTGTAGGTACGTATCAAGCCACGTGATACAGACGAGGTACTTGATCAACGACCACAACAACACAGCTGGTTTCACGACCTGAGAAAGAAGGCATTTGAAAACGTTGTGAGAAAAGGCGAAAAGCTGGTTACCAGAAATTCAAAGAATTCAGTAACAAATTACAGGGTTTTTTTTTTTCTGCCGAATAGCTAGAATGTAATCATTGAAAAAGATAACAGTTCGGTTCAACCTTTGGCATTGATTTAATAATCACGCCAGATTAGCCCTTTACAACACAATCTCAAGTTTTAATGACCATGAGAAATAAGTCTTTTGAAAACATTGGGAAACGCAGAGATTTTCGTTAGCATATTATGTTGAATTACAGGCAGTAAGGTACAAGATTAGCCAGATGTGTCTGTGTAGCCTGATCTTGAAATGGGCCTAAAATTATTCAGAGTACGTCTTTAACCCCATACCGAACTATACCGTGTGCTAAGGACCCTGATGAAGAATCTCTATCTAAAACATTGTGGGAAAAGAAGAAAATGTTGATAAAAAGCATTTTCTCCCATTACCACAATGTTTTAGAACGACCCTTTCAAAGACTTATCGCATCATTTGAATCCTATTTTACCCTTATCCTGCTAAATAACTAAAATGAAATTCACAATTCGATAATAAAAACCCAAATATTGCCATTTCAAAGTTATGCTATGGGGAATAATATCCCTTCTCGAATAGTGTAGATCAAAGATCAGAGGGCGCGTTCTTTGCAGTCTGATCTTGATCTACACTGTCCGAAAAAAAGGTCAGTGAGTAGCGCTTAGCAGCTTAGGGATTTTGTCGTTTGCTGATGGTTTCATTATGGAAGGGTCTAAAATTTTGTTCTCTGGTAAGGAATTTACCCAGCTTGAAGTGGTCCTAAATAAGAATGTGATGGATATGTTTATATTGGCAAAATTATAATTGGCATGCAACACGCGAAAAGGGGCATTCGGACATTTGCGTAAAGTGTAGTCCGCGATCAGCCTGCACTCTGATTAATCCGAAACGATACTTTTCGTTTTTATGTAATTTTCTGTTTTGTGCAAGTCTACTGTGGGACAAAATCTAATGTAGTCGTAACGTGCCGTCTCGGATTAGCCTGCGAGGACTGCGCAGGCTGATCCGAAATGACACTTTACGCAAATATCCGACTGTCCCTTTTCGCGTGTTGCAGGCCATATTGTAAAACACTGGTCATTGTAGATCCTAGATAAGACTATGTACTTTTGTGAGCATGAAAAACCGTTTCAGTGCTCAGTGTATATATTTTAGGGAAAAGATATGTTTAAAAGTCTGTAATAGAAAGGAAAGACTGGCGAGGTTTATTTAATCTATTATCTTTATAATTCATTACCAAATATTATAGACTCAACAAAATTTAAAGCATTTCCAGACGACACGCTAATTGTAGCTAAAAGAATTATTTCTGTCTACGAAAAGGTAGAAAACATTGTGGGAAAAGGAGTAAATCACCTAAACTATCATTTTCTCCCTTACCTAGTATGTTTTCAAAAGAAAAGGTCTTCTGTCGCATTGTTATAACACGGATTTGTTTAGGTAACGGGTTAAGATTTAAGCCTTAACCTGCTGAATAACTAAAATAAAATTTTCAATTCGATAGTAAGAACCCAAATCTTGCTATTTCAAAGTTATGTTTTGGGGAATAATATTTCCTTATCGGACAGTGTAGAGCCAAGATCAGACTGCACGTTCTGTGCAGTCTGATCTTGATCTACACAGTCCGCAAGAGGTCAGTGAGTCTCGCTTAGCGGCCTAAGGGTTAAGAGAACATCAGAATATAGCGGTGTTAGAACCCCTTTTGTAATAAAACGACTATTTGTAATAAAATTTTCAACTTCGCTATATTCCTTTAGTAACATAGCGGTCTTATCACAGAATTTTATATGTACATGTACCGGTATAATATGAATAAAAGGAAACATCGTTAAACTCCTCACCTGACGACAGAACTTTAAAATTGACTCGACAGAATTAAAAGCACTCGTAGAAGACAAATTAAATGCGGCTCAAAATATATATTTTTGCGTTTACAAGGGTCGAAAACATTGTGGGAAAAGGCAAATATGCTGGTGACCAGCATTTTCTCACAATGTTTTCCAAATGCAGACGGTAAATGCAAAATGCAGACGGTAAATAAAATGTGTCTGTCCACGAATGATATTATTTGTATCAGAAAGGGTAGAAAACATTGTGGGAAAAGGAGAAAATGCTGGTTACCAGCATTTTCTCCTTTTCCTGCAATGTTTTCAAAAGCCTTCTGCAACAGGGTCTTTAAAGCTCGGACTCTCTTTCGGTAAAGGCTAAAGGGTGAAAAGATCCAAAAGATCGGTCATAAGAAAATAGATAAGGATTTGTGTCAAGACATTTTGGACACAAAGGTGAGTGCTTTATTATGAGATCTAAAAGATCCTGAAGAAAATGTCTTACAGGCATCTAACGTTAATACAGATACAATTGATTCATTGACTGAATGGTATTTTACGCCGCTTTCAACATTATTTCAGTCATATCACTGCGACAGCTCACATATTCATGTATTTCCTTGGTTTCAACAGTACAAGGCTAGGGCTCTGAAGTGTCCATTAAACTGCTGATCGACTGATTGGACCTTTTCTCATCCAAGTGTATATCAACAGAAGGCATTTGAACAAATTGTGGCTAAGAAAGGTTGCTCAGAATTAGCAATACCTTGTTAGTCACAATGCTTGCTCAATTCGTCTCTACATCCAAGTTTTGCTTCGGTTACTGTAGACTAGAGCTGCAATTGATTTTCCATGATGTATTTAAGATGTATAGATCTACAGAGTTCAAGATTTAATCTTTTCATACGCCCCTAAAAAAAACTTCATAAGGAAAAGCCATCCTGAAAACTTTATATCTTGTGTGTTAACACTTAGAAACTTACATAATTTTTTGTCTGGATGGATTTACCTCTAGATCGACGAAGCATCTTGCCACTCTGGACGCCTGAGTGTGTTTTAGTGTCGGAGAATATTTTGCATTACAGCTTTCACTAATAAGTCAGTTCCCTAGTTTGAAAGTAATGGCGATCGGTTAATGGCTTCATGCAAACATACTATCAACCTTGGTCGTGTATTGTCCAAGGGCTAGGGTAAATACAACAAAATTAACAACCAACTCGATACCTTCCTGTCCCGATGCTAATCTCATTGCAGAATTTAGAATGCGGTACAGTAGCCCTACATCCTTTTGTATTCTCTGTAACTCTGGCGACATGGACGAGGAATTCCGTTTACCTTGAAGAAAGGATGCCTTCAATCACAAGTTCTACTTAATAGACAAATTAGGAGCGTAGTTTAGTTTTACTGAGAAAATTATTATTGTTCACCTATTTTGAAGTAGAATCTTCATTCATTTCCATTTCCAATGTCTGTGTATGTATTTTGACTATGTACTTACGGACGTGTCTGAATAAATACCTATCCCTCTATCTACCTTTGTGTATTGAACCTGAGTCATTGGGAACAGACAACTCAGCCAACATTTAGTCCGTAAAGGTCGTACCTCAGCTACATGTCATTTATGTCATCATCACGACTTGTTCGTTAAGATGACATGAATGTTTGTATGATGTAACAAAAATTACGTTACGTAAAATAATTTAACTCTTTATCGCAGACGACAAAATTTTAGACTGATCCTGAATGAAAGCGTTTGCAGACTACTCATTCAATGATGAGATTCGTCTTTAAAAGGATAGAAAACATTGTGGCAAAAAGGGGAAATATTGGTCGCCAGCATTTTTCCTTTTTCGATCGATGTTTTCAAAAGCATTGTAGCTTACGGTCGTAAAACCATGTTATTTTGGTAAAACAGTTATTTTTTCTAGGAGTGTGGGAATCATTATCATTCAATAGAGTTGCTACAATTACCGATCTATTTATAAGCCTATTTACGTACATTTAGCTTCAGTCTGTATAACTTAAGCCATGCTCTGTGAAAAGGGGGTTTAATGCATCTAAAAGAAAGTATCGACTCATTTTAGCCTGTGCAGTCCGCGCATGCTGAAATCCACACAAGCTGAAATGAGTCGAAACTTCTTGCTGTTGGTTAATTTTCTGCATGTCAAAGGACCCGTTTACCTCATGACTCAGTCGGTTGTTACACAAATCGTATCCAGTTTCTCATTCTCCCTTTTTCTTTTCTTCTTAGTTCTATTTCCACTCTATTTTGTTTTTTTTTCCTCCTTTGTTCATTTTTTCTCCTCTCTTTATCAATTTCTCCTTATTTCTGTTTTTGTTTTTGGGTACATTTTTCTTTTTTTTTTCTTTATCTAGTTATTTACACCATGTCTCTATATGTTTTGTTTCCATTATCTGTCATCTTGTATTGTTAATTTGATTGTAGGGAAAGGGCCGAATCTAAGTTGTAAGAACTTGTGGCCCGACCCCATTCACTTAATGAATAAAATATTTTTAAACTAAACTAAACTAAACTGTTACACAATTTAGATTTTATGGACCAATACTTAGGTGATGACCACGGAGATGCAGTAAACCCCATATTGTCTTTTGTCCTTTATATCTAAAAATATCATGTGACAATTTTAGGTCATACTGTCTGATGTCAGCGCGGAGGATACAGAATTGGCAGTCACAGAATAGCCCAAAATTGCTGAGTGAATTTCTAATAAGACATGCATGTGTATTTATTTATGATAACCCAGTGTATTCAAATAACGATAATTCAAGTATATTTGAGCCATGCTCTGTGAAAAGGATGTTAAAGGAGCAGTGTACCTAATGATTCAGTCGGCTATTATACAAAAACGGATTTCATGGATTCACAATACAGAAATGACTTGCTTGGTATCATGCATCACAGAGATGCATTAAGCCCCTTTTTGCCAGAGCATGGCTCATTTTTACATTGCTTTTTTCAATTTTATTCAAATATTCGTACATGTTTAGTTGCTTTGCTATCAGGGAGAAGCGGTTGTCCGACGGCTTGGCTATTTCACAATGGTTCGTGTTATTTCTTCAGCCGAGATCTACAGAGGTGGACTGACGCTCTGGTATTCTCATTTTATCACTGTATTTTACAACAATACATACCAATTTTCGTGCAGAAACATTATGTTTAACCCTTTCAGCGCTGTAGTGGAATTAAAGTGATTTTGCGGACGGCATAGATCAAGATCAGACTGCACAGAACGTGCAGTCTGATCTTGGATCTATCCCATCTGCTTGTTAGGTCAAGCCTATGAGATAAGAATCTTCCTGGTTTTCGATGGGTACGTTGTATTTTCAGACATCGGAAAGGGTCAAGTTTAGATATTTGGCTCTGAAAGAGTTAACCGAGGTTGCTTAGTTAGTTTGTAGTGCTAAGGTTTTATTATCCAGAGTTTGTGTATTAAACACCTGCCGTTCTTTGAAATCTATAATGACAGGAATAATGTATCTCTCAACGCTGCATATAGTTTCGATCTTGCTTGTGTCGAAAAGCAGCCAGTGGCTTGGAATGAGAGTTATGTGTGTTACTGGATAAATAAATGGCATAAATGCGTAGATATAGGCCACCGGCCTCCATTTTAATAACCGAAGTGCTTTTGAAAATAGCACGAAAGACTATTAAATGAAATTTCATTATATGCATACTTCAAATAGTGGATACTTAATCTTTATAACAAGTTTAACCCTTCCGACAGCCAGGGCAAATTATTTTGCTTTTGTGGACTGTGTTGGTCAAAGTCGGACGGTACAGAAAGTGCAACCTGATCTTTGAATCTCTCCTATTGGTATATGGGAGCTATACATACGATGCTTGCTTGATTGATTGATTGATTAATTGATTGATTGCATTGTATTGCATTGCATTCCAGTGCACTATGATTTAATGCCGTTTTCAACATTATTTCAGTTATACCGGGGCGGCCAGCAAACCCATCCGTGCTTTCCTTTCTTTTACTAGAAGCCTTCTTCTCACAATATTCTTTGCAAGCCATGGGCTGCTTTCCCACATAAACATCGTCGGAACAATAGTCAGCGGTAAGAGAGTAATGAACCCTGCCGCAATAACTATCATTAATCCTCTGGAAGAAATTAAAGGAGCTAGGGATTGGAACCAGCAACCTCTAACTCTCCAGTCCCGTACATGACCGACTGCGCTTCCGAGTCTTTGTAGACGACAGATTTATTGTGTTTCAACTGACGAGATTTTGTCTTTGAAACGGCAGAGATAATAAGTAGAACAGGAGTAAACGGTAGAAGAAAGGTTTAAAGGCAGAAAATGCAGGTAACCTTTTCTCGAATGCCCTCTTTCTTAGAAACATAAAAACTCGGGATCTTTTGGTAAAGGATTAACTTTTTACCTCACGAAAAAACAGTAAACTTGTCCTAAAAGCGTTTGCAGACGGCAATTCAAATTTGGCTCAAATGATGGAATTTGTCTTCGATTTAGTAGAAAATATTGTGGGAAAGGAGAAAATGCTGGTTAACAGCATTTTTCCTTTTCCTACAGTTATTTCAAAGGCTTCTGTCTTTGGGTCGTTAAAACTCGGGATTATGTGATTAAGGATTAAACTTTACATTATTTCATCCTTAGGTTATGTGCAGGGTTTTAAAGGGATATTTGGTGGAAATTAACAATGGCGCAGAAGACGATTTTATACGATATAATATGAAAGGTAAGCCCAGGTAGAGAAAATGGTTGATAGATTCTGGGAGAAGGCAGCTGGGCGGAAAACTGATGAAACTGTCGTTGTTGATGGATGGATGGATGGATGGATGGATGGAATGATGGATGGATGGATGGACGGATGGACGGACGGACGGACGGACGGACGCAAGGGTTGGAAGGGATATTGCAACGATACATAAAATCGTAAAATCGTACAGGTATCCCTATACAAAGTCAAGCAATAGAACTAAGTCGATTTCCGACATTATCATCATAAAATGAACGATCATTGTTACCACTATTTCTTCTGTCCCAGGGACTTTCGCATGGATTGGGCTTGCCGACATCGAGACAGAGGGAGAATATATGTGGATGACGTCAATGAGAAGGATGTCCTATCATAACTGGTTTATTGGAGAACCGAAAAGTATCACTTCCAGCTACAACTGTATTACTATTAGATTGTATACGTTGGGAAATGGTTGGGGCGACGACCATTGCGATTTCAAACATAACTATGTTTGTGAAAGGAAGCCGGGGTAAATGCAGTGGAACCATAGGCCTCTGAAACTCCATTGGTCTATCAAGGGATACATATATTATAACGAAAGTTTCATTATCGGACAGTGTTACTATAAATAGCACATTGGGGATTCCCTCTGTGTCGTATATAGTAAGACAAGGTGTGCAACGAAATCGACTGGCGATCCGGAAAATGTGGAAGCTTTTTATTTTTTTTTTTAGATGAGAGCTATTGCTTGATGGCAAGAGCCATTTGGAACTTTCGATGGTCAGGGTACAGATGAAAAATTATTTGTGAACCAATCTGCACCGGTAACTAGGTTTATTTTTCCATTTTCTGTTAAATATTATCTCTGAAAGGGGACGGGGGTAATTTTTTTTTTTTTCGTTGCACACCTTGTCTTACTGTAGATACGATACAGAGGGAGTCGCCAATGTGCTATTTATAGAGACAGTGTTAATGAAAATTTGAATATATATTCCGTGATATACAGGCAACGCACCAATTTGTTATAAGTGTTCGATGATCGATCAAGGATAATTTTAGAGTTCCGTGATAGACCAATAGAGCTTCAAAGGCCTGTGGTAGAACCAAGCTCTGTGAAAAGGTTATTTAATGCATCTGCAAAAAGTATCGACCCAGGTCAGCCTTTGCAGTCCGTGCAGGCTGACCTGGGCCGAAACGTTTTGCTATTGGTCAATTTTCAGCATATCCAAGGACCAGTGTACCTTCAGATTCAGTCACTTGTTAGACAAAATAGACTTTAGGGATCCATAATTATGTGAATGTCTTGCTTTGTTTCATGCACCATGGAGATACGTCAAGCCCTCATTTGACACAGCATGGCTCAGGATTATTCTAATATGGCCTGCAACACGCGAAAAGGGGCATTCGGACATTTGCGTAAAGTGTTGTCTCGGATCAGCCTGCGCAGTCCACGCAGTCTGATCCGAGACGAGACTTTCCGATCGCGTGTGATTTTCTGTTTCACGCAAGTCTAATGTAGGATAAAATCTAACGTTGACGTAAAGTGCCGACTCGGATTAGCCTGCGCGGACTGCGCAGGCTGATCCGAGACGACACTTTACGCAAATGTCCGAATGCCACTTTTCGCGTGTTGCAGGCCATATATGTTGAGGTCAAAAGATGGCTCGTTAAGCCATTAGCGTGTGTATCGTGATGACCTGTGTCCTAAAGAAATGTAGACTTCTGTCAGCTGGTATGGACATGCAGGCTGATCATGGTCTGCTCCCTATGATACCACCGTGATTAATTGTTTAATCTTAACCGTTAATCCATTACTAGGTATGGAAACTTTTACTATCGAAATCTCGTTTTCATCAATATTCATGGCTACAAAAGAGGCAGTTCAAACATTCAAAACTCGTCTCTATCTTTGTCACTATGATTTGAGGTTTTGTCACTGAAATTGGGGATTCTGTCACTTTGATTGGAGATCTTGTAACTGAATCGGGGGATTTTATTACTCAGACTAGTGATTTTGTCACTAACTTTATAACCGGAAAACTCTTTTATAAACTGCGATTTGTATTGTGTTCATTCATTGGCCAACGTTCTGCAAAATGCCGTTATGGAACAAATGACATGCTTCATGAATCATTTATTGGAACGAGGATATATCATCCAAATACAGTGTCCTGCGTGGCTCAGTAGTAAAGTATAGGACTCGTAGCCTGGAGGCCCCGCGTTTGAGCCTCGCTGGATCCACGAGGTTTTTCGTGGGAGTGTTCTTAGGCAAGACACTTCAGAGCCCCAGCCTAGTACTGGTGAAACTCAAGACGTATATGACTATGTGAGCTGTCGCCGTGACATGATTGAAATAACGTTGAAAGCGGCGTTAAACACCATTCAATCAATCAATCAGTCAATCAATCAATCAATCAATTACAATTGTAGAGAGCATGCTAGCGTTTTCTCCGTTTTCCACAATGGTTTTAAAAAAACTTTTTTCTGGGGGTCATTAACCCTTCACCTGCTAAATAACTTAAATGAAACTTTCAAGCCGACTGAATTTGATTACTTTAAATTTATTTTTTTTGGGGGAAAATATCTATACTTATCGAACAGTGTAGATCCAAGATCAGACTGCACTTATGTTCAAATAATGTTTTTTTTTTTTTCACCAAGCAAATTTATATAAAAGAATTGTTTATTTTTTCTCTCTTCATAACAAAGCAAATTAACACTAGCTTTATACATTTCCATGTTACTCTCTTATTGCAGGTACGATGTGATCGCTTGATGAACTGTATGCATGTTGCAGTCGTTTATAAATGTCATCCGACTTCCAACGTTCACTATTGGGAATAAAACCATTACAGATATGTTTTTATGGTGTTGTCGACAAAATGGCGCCCAACGAAATAGTCCCTGTACGGTTCATTAAATTTTCAGTACAGTGCATACAATCATTTGTCGTGGTAGCATGTGTATCGTGGAGCTCGCCCCTGCACTGTTCCTTATGTTTCCTGAACGGTCTTATTTAAACGATCATTTCGGAAATGTGTCGTGGAGCTCGGATCTGTATAGCTCATTGAATTTTCTGTACGGATGTTAAATGGTCATTTCTGAAATGTGTTGTGGAGCTCCTCCCTGTACAGTTCATTGAATTTTCTGTACGGTCTTAAACGATCATTTCGGAAATGTGTCTTGGCGCTGAGGGGCTGTTTTGTTAGGTGGTGTTCGTGATAAATGCTCTCATCTATATACGTGATTTATAAATATGCCTCGCTCTAGCGAAAGGGGGCTTAATGCATCTCCGTGATTCGTGGTACCACGCAAGCCATCACATACTTATGGATCCTTTTTATATATACTGTTTTATAAAAAGAAAAAAAAAACTTAATTTTGAGGTAGTGGTCCTCGGAAATAAAACAGGATTGACCAGTAGCGAAAAGTTTCGGCCCAGGTCAGCCTGCGCAGGCTGATCTGGTCGATACTTTTGGCAGATGCATTAAGCCCCTTTTTCACAGAGCATGGCTCAAATTACTTTGATCATGGACGGTATTTATTTGAAAGTCCGCTAGTTAACAATCCTAGGCATGGGTTCAAAGTGTGATGTTCGGGATACAGCTTACCTTGTATGTATTCTCCCAATAGGCCGAGATGCTCTGGTTCGAACCCATGACAAGCGGGGTCAGTCTTTTGATCAACCCATGTCATGACGTTGATTTTTGTTACGCTTGGTCCAGGTAGTTGGTCCAAACGCGCCTTTAATTTGAATAGTTCCAGTAATGGAAATAAGAAGTACTGAAATATGAACTTTGAGCAGTGACTTTTGTAGCTCACGAATATTACTGTAATGAATGAATGAATGTTGTTTTATGGCGCATCGACAGCTTTGGTCATTTAGCGCGCACATCTGTGTTAAAAGATAGTAAAAGTGGGATTTTAAACTGAAAAAGGTTTGAATACATTTATAATAGTAAAAGAGTTGAATTAAGAAGAATTATGTGTGATCTTAATAAGTATAAAGGACATTATTGAGTGACAGGGCAATCCCTATCAACTCAAAAGGTTTAAATGACAGAGTTAAGAATGTGATAAAAAGTTTTGAACTAAATGTTGGATTGATAGTGAGAAGTTTTTAAATGAAGGAGAAATATGTGTCATTTATAATGTGCATAAAATATGATATTGAGTGGCTGGGCATTCCCTGCCTACTCAGAATATTACTGTAAATGAAATTTCAGTACTCATACGGCTAGTACAGAGTTTACCCCTTTATGACATAATAATCGAGTTTTAAAGACCCTGAGAAAAACACGTATGAAAAACTTTGTGGGAAATGGAGAAAATGCAGGTAACCATCGTTTTCTCCTTTTCCATAATATTTTAATCATGTGAAAGACAAATCCTATCATTTAAACCATATCGCTTGCAACACGCGAAAAGGGGCATTCGGACATTTGCGTAAAGTGTCGTCTCGGATCAGCCTGCGCAGTCCGCGCAAGCTAATCCGAAACGGCACTTTCCGACTACATTAGATTTTGTGCTACAGTAGACTTGCGCAAAACAAAAAATTACATAAAAACGAAAAATGCCGTTTCGGATTAGCCTGTGCGGACTGCACAGGCTGATCCGAGATGACACTTTACGCAACTTTCCGAATGCCTCTTCTAGCGTGTTGCAGGCCATATGGGCCGACGATGGTGTTTTTGTGTGGGCTGTAAAACGAGTGGCGCTCTGTAAAGAGAGGGCTAATACATTTTTGTAATGCATCATACCAAGGAATGGTTTTCTAATATGGGTCTGTTTTGTCTCAAAACTGGCTGAATCATAAGGAGAAGTCATCCTTTGATATGTAGAAGACTTGCCCGCAACAAATAAATTCGACTAAGATCAACCTGTAGATGCATTAAACCCCCATTGCACAGAGCATGGCTCAAATTTATTGAACATCATGATTGTACGCATTGACATCGTGGAAGGAATATATATCAGTAAAGGCTTTTGCCTCACTAGAACATTTAGCAAGCTTACCCTTCGGGTGCCATTCGCTTGTCCATGAAAGCACCAATAGTAGCCGAAGGTAAACAGTGCAGGTTGTTAAAAAGCATTTGAATGTAAAAAATATCTTTTAAAAAAGTATGGAAATAATTGTGGAGATGACAATCTGTTTTTGTACAGTCGGTCCAAGTGTTAGTCGCCGACAAAAAAATGAATTTAACAACCAGGTAAAAAAAGATACAGCGACCTGGCAACTTTAAACCTAATTTTAAAATTCATCAAGCGACTAACACTTGGACCGACTGTACAATAACTAATTATCATCTTCACAATTATTTCCATACTTTTAAAAGGTATAGTTTAAATTTAACAGCACCTTAACTCCCGCATTACTTACTTTTAGCCGCTATAGGGGCTTTCTTTAAAAAGAATCCCGTTTTTTAACGACCCTGAAAGAGAAGACATTTCAAATAATTAAGGGAAAAGGATAAAAATACTGGTAATTTGGATCTTGTCCTTTTCCAGAATGTTTTCAACTATCAAATGCAAAATCTATTCATTTTAGTAATATTTAGTTATCCGCCTGCAAATGCTTCGAGTATGAACGAGTCCAACATTTTGTCGACTGGTAAAGAGCTGAAATGAATCCCTTTTCAATAAATCACTAACTTTCAGAGCCATAGACGAAAAAGGGCCTTTTGCAGACGGTATAGATCGAGATCAGACTGCACAAAACGTGCAGTCTGATCTTTGATCTATACCGTCCACGTGTTAGGTCAAGCCTATAAAATAAAAATCTTTTTGAGTGTCGGTGGATTGTTTTTTCTGTCGTCGAATGAGGTCGAGTTTATGTACTTGCCGCTGAAAGGATTTAACCCTTGTCCTGCTAAAGAACTAAAAGGAAATTTTCAATTCGATAGAAAAAACTTAAATAGTGCTATTTCAATGTTATGTTTTTGGGAATAATATCTCCTTATCGGACAGTGTGGATCAAGATCAGACTGCACGTTCTGTGCAGTCTGATCTTGATCTACACTGTCCGCAAAAGGTCAGTGAGTCGCGCCTAGCAGCCTAAAAGTTAAAAGATTAACAAAATGTACTTGTTAAGGCTGTTTTTTTTTTTTCACAAAATGCTTCCAAGAATCTCAGACGGCTTAGGCTCTATGATCAGACTATATGTTTTGTGCAGCCTGATCGTAATAACTCTGTTTACAAAAACATCTGGTGATGTGTTAGTTATTTTGACCCTTTACCACACAATCCGGAATTTTTTACGAGAAAGAAGGCTTTTATTCAAACATTTTTGGGAGAAGAGCATGTATGCATGTAATGAGCATTTTTCCTTTTCTGACAATGTTTTGTACCCTTCTAAATTCAGATGCAATCACCTGAGCCACACAGAATTTGTCTATTAATGCTTTTAACTTGGACAAGTTGAAAATTTTCTTGACTTGTACCGAGTTAAATTTGATGATGTGTCAACTTCCAGAAACAGAAAAAATGGGAGTGTTGAGCGCCAAATACTTGTCTATCTCGTATATGGAACGGTAATAAAGACAAATATGTCTAGGTACTCCAAAAATCTCTCACAAATTTTCCAGGGACGTGTTTGTATGATATCAAATAACATAGAATTCATTTAACCTTCAGGGTGCGAAAAAGACGCAACAGAGTTCGTATTCACCAACCATTCGTAAGAACGTTCTTGGTGCAAATCTCAAGAATATTCTAACTCTGAAAGTAACACAATTTCTGATTGGCTGAACCATTTGTTTTAGCCAATCAGGAATTGTGTTACTTTCAAACTGAGATTTAGACCCTTATTCTGCTAAATAAGTGAAATGAAACTTGAAAGCCGATAGTAAAAACCCAAATTTTAGTATTTCAAAGGTATTTTCTGAGGGAAAATATTTCCTGATCGGACAGTGTATATCAAAGATCAGACTGCACGTTCTGTGCAGTCTGATCTTGATCTACACTGTTCGCAAAAGGTCATTTAGTCGGGCTTAGCAGCCTAAGAGTTAAGAGTGGTAGGTGAATACGGACACAGATGTTTTGGGTCTAGAAATAAAACCCGAATAGATCTACATGTAACTGCAATTTCATAGTTGTTTTGTCTATATAGCGTTTCAGAAAAACTGACACGGTAGATTTAAGATCAGACTGGTGCAGTTATATCTTGATCTATAATGGCCGCAGAGGCAACTGTAGTTGTGAAAGGCGCACATAGAAAAAGATTACTAAATTTTATGACACGTAAATGAGTTATACCCCTTATTTCTTCTCCAACACTGTTGAAGTCCAGCAAAAAAGTTTGAATTTTTATCCAAAGGTTTGTTTTATTCATTCACCAAAGAATCCTGCTTTTTTAAAAACGACCTTCAGGAATAAGCCCTTTAAAAATGTTGGACATCAGCATTTTCCCCTTTTCCCACAATGTTTTCTACCTTTTATAAAAGCAGATCCTATCATTGGAGAAACGTTCAATTTCTCGTCAGCAAACTCGTTAATACTTTCAGTATGGAAATTTCCGAAATTTTGGCGTTTTGTGGAATTACTGAGATTTTGTGAAGTTGTCATTTCGCTCTATACTTACACTACATAACAACAAAATTTCATGAGAAAGAGATTCCTATCTTATACTGCCTGTTGTCTATAAAAGTGAGAAAAACGCAAACACCATAGAACCAGAATTTAAAATCATTGGCGATTGCATTGATACAGGCATTGTTCGTTAGTCTGACTGGCTATAATATGAAGAAGAACTTTAAGAGAAGGCACTTTAGTTAAACTTAATGTTGAGAGGTTGAGGGAGAGCAAGAAAAAGAGAGAAAAAAAAAGAGAGAGAGAGAGAGAGAGAGAGAGAGAGAGAGAGAGAGAGAGAGAGGAGTAGGGAAACAGTAAGCTTGAAAGGTTATAGATACGAGTATATTGGTATAAACACTTACCGTGGATCAAAACGTTACTGATGGAGAATGACATGAGCCATAAAGATCACCGCTATGTGAAAATTGAATCATCACGTTATTTCAGACCCCTTCGTTGCAGGTGATCACAGTGCATGACCTTTTTGTACTAAATACTTGGCAGGGGCCCTCACTGGTGCAGGTGCCTGATTCGTAATCAGGAGGTTCCAGACTCGATCTTCAAAAGGGGTGCTGGTTTTTCCTTGGGAAAAAACACTTCAGAACCCCAGCCTTGAACTGGTGGAATTACCACACAAATGAATGGGTGAGCTGTCGCTGCGTTTGGGTGAATTGATGTCTAAAGCGGCACAAAGCAATATTCAATTCAGAATACTCGGAAAGAATAACCCTGGGACGAATAGGACTGTTTCCCCGTTATTAAACACTGACGAGAGTAACTTGAAGTGTTCGTTTACGTTTTTTAGGGGGGAGGGGAAAGAAGAAAGAGCCGTCAATATAATATACTTTTTTTAGGGACTCACGACAAAACATCGTCTACAAACTCACCTGCCGTCGTTGTAAAAAAGCGACACATGGTAAAGTTCTGTTTGTCTGTGAACATCTGATTATCACCTTAAATGAGGACCGTGGCTTTTCTCCGAAAACACGAAACTATTTTTGGCTCATACGTTTGACAGCGTAAGTTCGTCTGTAAGCAACCGGCTTAGCCCGGCCGGCTAGCTCAGTGGTTAGCGTACCTGACTCGTGACCTGGAGGTTGTGGATTCAATACCCGGTTGCGGCGGACTTTTTTTCCGGCGATTTTTCGTCTCTCACCTCTGATGTATGTGAGAAAAGTTGTCGGTGGCTTTGGAAAAAAAAAGTTGTGTCAGTACTGGTGTAAGAAAGCCGGGAAACACATGGGTGCGTCACTTACCGCCATGATATGACCTTATCTGTTGAAATGGCGTAAAACCCCAATACAAAACAAGCAATCGGCTTGAAAAGAGAACAAGAGAGTCATGATGGCCCTGTATCACCCCACTGCCAATTAGCCACCCACGTAATGTAAAAGTTAACGCACCGGCTCACGCATGACGGGCACTTGGCCATGAAATTTGAGCTCGTAAGCTCGCTGGTCTTTGGCCAGTGGAGCTGAAAATAAACCAACGTATGTTCATTTCGACCTTTGGCCATTCTGATAATTCCGTCAGTAAACATTGTCTTAGATCTGCAGTTTTGTTATTACCTCCCGCAGAGAATATTTTGCTTCACTGAAACAGTAGACCTTTGTTTGAAAATATTTTGGCAAAAGATAAGAAACAAGCAATAATTTCTACAGCTTCAAGGTTTCTAAATGTATTTATGTATTAAATATAATTTTATTATTATTCATGTTTTACAATTATGTTTTAATCTTTTACCTAAAAATTCTGTGCTTTGACGACCTTGGGAACAAGGCTTATAAAAAAAATGTAAAACAAAAGAATGAAAATTTCTTCCTTTTCACACAATGTTTTCTACCCTTTAAAAAATACCACTATGCCATTCAGAATCTTTTAATCCTTAATGACCAAATTCCGAGTTTTAACGATTCCGAGAAAGAATGCTTTTGAAAACATTACGGTTAAAAGAGAAATTGCTGGTAACCAACATTTTCTCCTTTTCGAGAAATGTTTTTTCTACCTTTCAGCAACAAATCCATGTTTAGTAACATTTATTTTGTCGTCTGCAAATATTATAAATTTGGACAAGTATAAAATTTTGTTGTCTGGTAAAGAGTTAGGCAAATGATATGCTTACAGTTTCCGAGGGCTGAAAGAGGTGCATTCTACCTGTTGAACGTGAATGATTTTGGTGCCTCTTTAACTTGGAATAGTTGACATAGATATAAAACATTGGTATACTTTCCATTGAGGTCAAAGAGAAGTTTATTTGCTTATCAAGATAATACTCGTAATTCATCGTAACATAGAGAGTCAAAGACAAAAAGTACAGTAAAAATGTTCAACCTGAGGAGAATCATACTGACTGCAATAATCATTTACCTTACAGGTAAGTAATATAATATCCGTGTGTGTGTGTTTTTTTTTTTTGCAGCTTCCAAATGTGTTTCAGTCATATTGCGTCCCGCGGGGATCGAACGAAGATTTTCTGAGTACAAATCAAACACCTAAAACACGAAGAAACTCCACCCCCAATTCTGCCTAATGTATTTGAGCTGTGCTCTTACAAAGGGGACTTAATGTATCTGCAAAAAGTATCGATCAGGTCAGCCTGCGCAGTCCACGCAGGCTGACCTGAGTCGAAACTTTTCGCTATTTGTCAACTTTCTGTATGTCAAGGACTAATCTACCTCGTAATTAAGTCGGTTGTTAAAAAAAGTGGCTACTATGGATCCATAATTATGTGATGACTTGCTTGGTATAATGCATCACGGAAATGCATTAAGCATCCTTTTGACAGATCATAGCACGTTTATATTAACAGACCGTTTGCAAACCTTCGAGCTCGGACAATAATCGAGAGATAGTGGTCTCGAACTGCAACAGTCATACATTTATCAAATACAACACTGTCCGCGGCTTTCCTCCTCAGCTATCAAGATTCAGGGGAACTGCTCTGCTAAAGTCAGAATAATGTGACTGATGAAGCACTCGTTCAGAACAGTTCAGAAAAAACGAACGAGTGAGCTGTAGCCGTTAAATGAGTAAAATAATTTTGATTTAGCAAAAAGCACAAACCCAGCATACCAGTTGATGAAAACATTTTGGCATTCTGCTGAATCAAACATCTCACAACACAATGGATCCTCTTGTTCGGCTTTGAATGGGTATTGTAAAACCCCAACAATTAACTGGGTTTAGGAGAGTGTAGCCCAAAATTACTACAGGACTTGCAGTCTGATCTTGGCCGAACCTCTTCTATGAATAAATAAGAGGTGTCAAAAAGCAGCCATCGTTAACTCATAGTAGTATATATTTACCTACAGTATGATTGCTATGATTGGCCACTGTGCCATTTTCCTCGGCTTGAACCATACTCTCACGAGGAAACCAGCCAGATGCATATCGTAGTAGTCATGCTGTTGGGGGACAAATAATACTACTTTTCAATACATTTTACACCGTATTTTTTCTGCATATTACTTTTAAAAAGGACCCTGTAAAAACTGATAATTAACCCTTATACTGCCTTTCACAACTTTAGTTGCCTTTGCAGGTAGTGTGGATAAAGATCAGACTGCACAAAACGTGCAGTCTGATCTTCGATCTTCACTGTCCGCTTTGCTTTGATATTCTGAACAAAAGCAATAAATAAGGGTAAAAGTGAATCAGCTCTTTCAGCGGCAAATATATATACCGTATTTTCCGGACAATAGGCCGCTGCACTGTATAGGCCGCACCCTTCCATTTTAACCATTCTAGAAATAAAAAATATTGTATAGGCCTCACCGGCACATAAGCCGCGCTCTATACGTTTGGTTACTGTATAATGTCATCCCTCTTTGGAAACACGTACATGTATTTGAACCGGTATATGTATTATACATGTTTAAGACAAGAAACAAATTTATCCGTTGTTTTTGCATTTTTTTTTTTTTTTTTTCATTCCATTGGAGTGATTTTCCCTTCTGCAGATCAAATCACTCAGAACACTAGAGAACGTTATCATTCGTTCATCCATTGTCGAATAATTTAAGGAATTTCGAAATGTCAAACTGTTGCTTCGATTGACGGTACACACCAAACATCGCCTTTAATTACATTTGCAGTAAGCCGCTGATTAGTACCAATAGATATCATCGAACAAAGGTGTGAAAATCTAAGTTGGTCACGAATTTTAACACATTCACAAGTTTGCAAGCGGATTAATCTATCTACCAACAAAACAAAGGTATAAGTGTTCGAGAAATACTTTGTGGGCGTGAACCAAAGTGGCACCCACATGACGAATCGTAAACTGGTTTTCCTCTATTTTCAGTTTTACAGGCCGCACTAACAGGTCATTTAGAAAAATAAAATTAACGTATAAGCCGCTTCGTCTTATAGGCCGCACCCTTGAAAATTTTCACTTTCTTTTACAGATAGGCCGAGGCCTATTGTCCGGAAAATACGGTAGTATTCAAAGTTTGCTAAGCAACAAGATTTCCTAACACCATAGCAGAGTCTGTATTCTATATTTTTGTGATGTTAATATTGGAAATCATTCAAAGGTGTATCGAGAAGGTCTCCAGTACACACCTTACCTTGTATGACAGGCAAATTCCTCGTGCAAGTCTTGCAAATGCAGATACCCTCAATTTTCAGTGTTTTTAGACACTGCATACATGTACCAAACTTGTGTACACTCTTTATTCTTCACTTTCTTTTGAAAGGCTGGACGTTTCTGACATTAATATAGCAAATGCGAATGTCAGAAGACATTTATCAGATGCAGACATGTGACGGGCAGTTGGAATGTTAAAACATGGAGCTCTTCATCGTGAGGTTAGTGAGGCACTTGGTGTGCACCCTACTGTTATCACCAGAGCCTGGGCGAGGTACCAGCAGTATGGTACACCTATCAGGCGACATGGTGGTGGCAGGAGAAGGGCTACATCTGCAGCTGATGATCGATATTTGATAATCCAGGCTCGGAGAAACCGCTTTGCGACTGCAACTCAACTGCGTTCTGACCTTCAAAACGCTTCTGGGGTCAGAGTTTCGACTCAAACCGTACGCACACGGTTGCACGAAAGTGGCCTCCGATCGAGAATACGATGTATTCGTATCCCCCTATCTCCAAACCACTTTCAACATCGGCTTGCTTAGGCAGTGGACCATGTTGGTTGGAGGAGAATGGACTGGCGACCTGTCCTCTTTACAGATGAGTCCCGATACTGCTTGGACTACATGGATATGCGTGTTCGAGTGTGGAGAAGGCCAGGTTACAGGTTTCATGCAGCAAACATTGCTGAACATGATCGGTATGGGAGGCGGCTCTATCATGGTATGGGGCGGAATAAGCTGGATAGACGAACTGACGTGGTTGTGCTCGATCGAGGCACATTGACTGCCCAGCGGTATCGAGATGAAATTCTCGACACACAGGTGAGGTTATATCCTGGTGCTGTTGGCGATGGGTTCAATTTAATGGACAATAATGCAAGTCCTCACACGGCCCATGTTGTCCAAGAGTACTTGCAAAGGGAGGGTATTCAGCGTATTGGCCATCCCGTTCCCTCCGACTTAAATCCAATTGAACATATGTGGAATGAGTTACAGATCCGCATTTCAGCCAGCCACAAAGCATTCAGAAACTTGGTACATTCCTTTTAGAGGAATGGAATTCCATTCCACAAATGGTTATCCAAAACCTAATTGGGGGCATGTAAAGACGATGCCAATCTGTCATTGATAGCAACGGGTTACATACTCGTTATTAGGCCCATTACAAATTAATATCAAACTTTTTTCGCAAATTCCGGTTTTTTTTAATCGTTTTGGAAACACAATCGTTTTAGTGGCTATCTAGTTAAAAATGAAAATAAAATCAAAACAGTACATAACAAGAGTAAAATCTTTACATACAATAATAAATAAAGCACAAGGCACATGTTCAACAACAAAAATTACAAAAATTTAACTACAACCTAGGATATGTTCAACAATATTCTTGGTGCTTAGCAAACTTTGAGTAGTATATAAACTCGACCTCTTTTCAACGGCTGATGATACAATCCGGCTGAAATTCGGAACGATTTGTTTTATCGTAAAGGCTTTAAAAAGCAAGCAGGTTGTATAGATCCAAGATCTGACTATATGTTACGTGTAGTCTGATTTTAATCTATTCCCTCCTCAAGAGCACTCGTTTACGCCTAAGGCGAAACCCCACCATATCGGACAACTTAAATTTAAGATCATACAGCGCGTTTCGTCGAGTCTTAGTTTGATCCACATTGTCTGTAAAAAATATAAATCCACTGAGTCGCACTTAGCAGCCTAGGGGTTAACCCCTAAACTGCTAAATAACTGAAATGAAACTTTAAAGTTGATAGTAAAAACACAAATATTGCTACTTCAAAATTATAAATTATTTTTGAAGAAAAATGTATCCTTATCGGACAGAGAATATCCAAGATCAGACAGCACGTTCTGTGTAGTCTGATCTTGCTCTACACTGTCCGCAAAAGGTCGTTGTGTCGCCCTTAGCAGCTAAAAGGGTTAAATTACTTCACGAAAACAAAAACAGTTCTATGAATAGAAGAATTCTGTATTTGGGAGTGCACTCTGTCTATAATAAACATCCATTTTGTACATCATTAATTCGTTCACAGATAAATATTGGCTCTGAGTTGAGCCGGTATATTTCAGTGCAATTCTTAACGAACTGTTTCAAGTTATGGTGTGAACCTCTCTCGTATTTAAACGACTTTTTTTTTTTCTTTTTATTATTCCCCCCTCCAGTATTCTCTATATGTGCACTTCTTCGACTTTGTGTATTTGTGATTGTTAAACTTATATTTATGAATGTCTTTCATTGTAAAAAGAGCCTACTATGCTAAAAATATCTGCAATTTCATTTATCTTTTTTTATTTTCATGTTGAGAGCACTTGTGAGGAAATGGACAAGTTACTACTATTTCTTAACTGTTTTAATAGTATACTACAAGTACCTTTTCTGTGTAACAGAACCTAATACGAAGAATCAAACAACCTCGAAAATAGCTGAGTATATATATTTTTCATCAAGAGTTGTAATTACTATGCACCTATACATGTATGTACGCACGTGCTTACAATACTAGTACATTATGTCTGTGTATATTTGCAGACGGGGCGACATGTCCAAACAACTGGTCAGCGCATGATGACACGTGTTATTTCTTCAGTCGAGATGTCGAAAGCTGGCCTGGTTCCGTGGTAAACTTATCAATTAACACAATCTTTTTTTTTTTTCGTATCTGCAGACCTTCATTTTTATCTTTTTTGTCTGTTTGTATTTGTCACTCACTTTCATTTTGTGTGTCTGAATCTTGTGGAGATGGTTCTCTTTATCAGTTTCCTTGGTATCGTAGGCCCACAACGTGTAGGTTTGTGGAATGGTTTTGTTCAGCAAGGCAGATCCTAAGAAAAATAATCAAAGTATTGAAAGTACTGACAGACTAGCGAATAAGTGGCCTTTGAAAATATATAACTTGGTAGATCTATACAAGATTGAAAAACAATGATCAAATCCGGTTATTAAGTCTGTTCCGGTTCGATCCGGTCCAGTCCACTTATTTTCCGGTTCGATCCCGTCGATCCCGCTTATCAGGTTCGATCCGGTTCGATCCGATGACTTTACCCACAGCTCACAGCTATTTACTTGTCAGAGTAGGAAACACCATGAAAAAACTCTGCTTATCAGCAGTACATAGTATAAAGCTGTCTGTCAAAGTTCCAGTCGCCGGTAGAAAAACGGGTCCCAAACTTAGAAATAAAGTTTCCAAAGTTACAGAAAAGAATTTTTGTGTTTTGCATGCCATTTTTTGTTTGTTTTTCTCTAATGAAAGGTTGCTAGGTACTGCTATACGTGTGTGAATGATATCCATAGCTTTATAGTTGGCTACAGACTAGCGAAGCTTCGCTAGTCTAAAAATGAATCCTAACAAAAATTAAAGCATAACTTTGACTGTAACTGTGAAATAACTAATTGCCATCAAAATGGAGCTAAATACCATTCTCTGATTCCCAACTGATATTGATAATGGTCCGGCGGCCCTGTCCAGCGTTTACAAGATTTATGTCAGTTTGGTTTTATATAACTCTACCAAAAACCCATCTGGTTTAAGAATAGAGCACCCTAATGCGGATTCCTGTAACATCGCCTTTCATCGCCGAAAAACGTACGGATTCGTCTAAGACTCGGGTAATTCGTAATCGATAGGCCGATAGATGCTGGTTCCCCGCATCGATTACGTATTACCCGAGTCTTAGCCGAATCCGCACGATGAAAGCCGTTGTTACACGAATCCCATTAGGGTGCCCTATCCTTAACCTTTACCAAGTGACACAATATCCCCGTTATACTATAATATTAATGACATACAACAAAGACTGAACAGACATGCATGACTTAACAGGTAGAAAAGGTATTTCTTGAATTACCTATGAAGGAATCGAACTTAATTCTACAACATGAAATGTTTCAGTCAGTCATTGCAGGCGATTGACCGTGTGAGAATAAGCAATACTCTTGTGGCTTAGATCTGAAGTCTCGTATTTTGCAACCCATCATATGCTTCATACCCCTTTACTGTGGAAGAGTCAATTGATTAAAGGACACTTGTGTCTCGGTGTTTGTGGTATTCGTGTGAGTATAAGCCAACTCTCTAAATAATAATTCGACCTCCTACAACAGCTGAACAATACAATCCACTGAAACTCAGAAAGAAGCTCATACCTTAGCCTTGACTAAACAAGTGGACGGTAAAGATTTAGGTCAAGTGGCACGTTCTTTGCAATCTTGTTTTGATAGATGCCGTCTGCAGAACGTTAATGCAGTCTACGTCAAACTTGCTATTGCAAAACGACTGGAAATATTATAGATTTATAGATCTTAAATGTTCACTCTCTACTGCTTGTTTATTTCTAATCAACATACTTTTCAACCTATTTCTTTCCTATATGTCTTTTTTGTAACATCTTAATAGTATCTCCATGTACCACGTTGTTTTTGTATATTGTATGTGCAACTGACGATGTACTTTGTACAAGTCATAATAAAATTCTGTTCTTTTCTGTTCTGATAAACGAGGTCCGAATTGCTGTTTGGTAAATCTCATACCCGCGTGGTCTAAATGTTACTGTTTGCTGACATATAAGGGGTTTTCACTCGACTTTAATAGACTAACTTTGAAACAAGTTAGGATTCTATCGATTACTATCGACGAGTTCTCTTCAAAATATTACAAGTATTCGCAACAAGATCCAGCTTGTGCCAAAGACCTATCCTTCTCGTCACGAGATTTGATGAACGCAATACCCTTGATGCCTGAATCACTCTAACGCTGACGATTAAACACCATTCCCAACTTTCTTCCACAAACAAAAGGTTCTCAGACTGCATAATTAACTAAGAGGTGGTCCCTTGACTCTCAGCTTATCATTTTTTCCAGGTTATGTGTCAGACAATGGGTGCAAATCTAGTGGAAATTGAAAACTTGACTGAAGATAATTTCATAAGACAAAACATAAGAGGTTTGTACGATTTACACGAACTTATTATACTAGTTATACGAGAATCGATACCAAAATTCTGATGTTTTGATATGTAATTCGCATAGGCCCATGAAAGTTAATGGTCACGTCTGTGTATTCGTTCTACACTGCAATACTTGTGTGTTGAAAAGGACAGAGACACCTATGAAGAGTTTTGGTGATGTTGATGCAAACATTGTGGCAGTTCAGATTGAATTATTGTGTGGTGCCTTTATACTTTGCCAAAAAAAATCCGCGTTTGAAAGACTTCATTGAGAAGGATTTTAAAAAGCAAATGAACAAAAACTGTTGGAAATTAGCAATTCCTCGTATTCCTACATTGTTTTCGATCCTTCCACAGACACGCTCCATTACCTGAGCCACTACTTTATTTGTCCTCTGTAAATGTTGTCGATATGGATCAGTTTAAATTTGTGTCATCTGGTAAATACTTAAGGGGGGTAAGGGCAAACGTTATGTTTTGCGTCTATGGAAAAATTAAGTCTGTTTTTTCGTTAAAAAATATTTCAAAATATAATAATTTTAAACAGGAAAAATAATGTAAAAAGAATTGTTCAGTGCGAATCTTTGTATACTTTTTCGAAAGACATGTGGAAAACCGGGATTTGTGCAAGGGTTTTCACAGACTTTAACAACAACAATAACAATAACAAAAAAATGTTCCCCGCTCTGCTGGGCTTATCCAAGCTTGTAGGGCATGTGCTTATAAAAGACGGGTCCGGAGATTATGCTAGCTAATCATGGCTGGATGAATCGTACCAGTTAGAGTTGTTTTGATGAAATAATACGTTATTCTGAAATTCGCGGCATCTAGGGTGTCTGATCCTGTACCAAGAATGCCCAAACCAGACAGGTATGTATTTGAAATATGCAATCTAGCAAAAAATAATGCTCTGACCAAAACATATCTGAAATTGCGGGAAATTTGTCATTGCAGTTATTGAAACTGGCATTTTATTAACGTTTCATTCTGTGGAAAAAAAAAAAAGAAGACTTGAGATTTCTATAATCACATAGAAGTTGATGGTCATGATTCGTTACTGCAGGACCCTACGCTTGGATTGGCCTTACTGACGTAGAAGAGGAAGGGCAGTTTAAATGGATGACGTCACATATTGACCTGACCTACTACAGCCATTGGTCACCGGGTGAACCAAACAGTGCGAATTCCAATGAAAACTGTGTTATAATAAGGTCACAGAGCAAGGGCAATGGCTGGGATGACGATTCCTGTTACAAAACTCATAACTACGTCTGCGAAAAGAAGTCGGGGTAAATCACTTTCAATTCGTACAACCGTAAAACGAATGTAGCTGTGGGAATACTGGAATCAGCCTGCGTCCTATGTACAGATTACTGTCCCCGAGTGCGATTTTAGTTTTTGACGGGTCGCATGCGGGCACAGAGACGATTGCTAAAAAATGGGAGAAATTCCGCTGTGGGCACGTTTAAAGTTGACAACAAAACTAGAATTTGTACATATCTGTTCAATGTGTTTTCAATAATCATTTCTTCCAAATACAAATAATTTCAATTTAAACGCTAAACATAAAAAAACCATAATTTATTGTTTATTCGAGATAATATTTACGTTTCCAAAAACAGACACAAAATGGCTTCCAAACGCGATAAATTTTGTTTTTCTAGACTATTTGTAGTCATATTTGTGTCATGCACTCCTTCCTCAGTACTGTTGTCATATAAAAACTTTGTACAACTATTGTCCAAAACCTGTAGGTGTGCATGGCACAGTTTTCTGATATCTGTTTGGAATCGCTGAAAAGCTGTCTTCTCTTGAACTTATTTTGTACTGAATGCACTTGAGATTTTTGAACATCTGACTTGTGTCAAAACACCGGGCAACAAGAATAGTTCTACAATGGCGGCTCTTTACTTGAACATTATTGTTTACGAAAGGTGTAATTACATATTTCAGAAAACATTTTCTGTAGTAATGTCCCTCTCTTCTTTCACCAGTTCAGTGTGAATATAGTTGCATGTATTTATTACTTTTGCAGGGACGCTGAAATAGTAGGCTGACTACTTATTATTAATGTAAAATGGTTGAACTGAGTGTTTCTTTCTTCTTTATTACTGTATATCTCTCTATCCAATTGTGAAGGCATTAAACATGTATCTCTCTCGTATGCTTTGTTTACACCATTTTCTTGGAAAGTAAAGATACACTCTACTTTGTCTTTACTATGTCTTCAGGAATTTGGTTGGTTGCTTGGTGTTTAACACTGTTTTCATAATTTCAATTATATTGCGGCGGCCATTGTGCCTATCCATGCTTTCCTGGATTTTCTTTTTACCAGTATTCCGCAAAATATGCTTTCCAAGCCACTAGCTGCTTTCCCACAGAACCATCATCGAAGCAATGGTCAGCGGTGAGAGAGGAATGAATCCTGTCGCAATGACTATCATCGTTCCTCGGAAAAAGATTGGCCAAGCCGGGTATCGGACCCGCAACCCCCTGTTCTCAAGTCCTGTACGCTACCAACTGAGCTACCGGGGCTCTGCTATTCAGCAAGCACTTGCCAGATAATAACTAGAAATGTTTTACCGACGCGGATGCCCCCGCAAAACAACAAAGGTCACAGTCATGGTATAGTCCAAAACCCAAACAAGGACCTCTGGCCATTTTATTTACAAAAACATTCATAAATGTATATATACACTGTATATGCAAAAGTTTCCGTCAATTACTATGACCTTGAGCTGGCAACACGGATTTGCCCACGACATGTCTGTTTATGGCCATCATTTGTCCCAAATTATTTTGAAATCCAACAAAACACATCAAATTTAAGGGCATGACATGAACACCACCTTTTCCTAGAAAACATACACACACAGACGGGGATAAACACGTAATATTATGCTGTAGTGACTTTCCTGGTGCATGTATTTGATTCGAGCCGCGTGAGACAATTTGATATCGCACGAGACCGAAGGTCGAGCGGGATGTCAAAATTTTCTTGCGCGGTGAGAAGGAAATACAAGCGCCAGGAAAGTTTTAGTTTAAGCATATTTTATTGTATATATAAACATACAAATGGATTGGGACGAAAGCTGATAAGAGCTTATAGAGTCCCTTTCCAAAGCAACAACATCCACATGACAAAAATAAAGAAAATAAGAGAGAAAAAAAAAAAACATATACATACAAAAATTGGTGAGCAAGCTGGAGAAAGAGAGACAGAGAGAGAGAGAGAGAGGTAGAGGTGGACCCTTTTGATAATCATTCGTTAAAACGCTTACTTTCCCTTATATACGATTGAACTTTCAAAAAGATTTCTTCATTTTCCTGAAAAGTAAGAAAATCATTTCCAAAAAGGAGTGTTTGAAGGTCTATAGTAATTTCGTAATACGAATGAACTTATTTCTTATAGTTTCATAAAGTGGACATTCAAAGAAATAGTGTGCATTTGTCTCTATAGCACCACATACACAGTTAGGAGAGTCAACTACATTTCTTAAGTACAGATGGTGCTTTAGGGAACTGCAATTATTTCGTAACCTAGTATGCAAAATTTGAAGGCGTCTTTGTCCTATAAAAAACAATTTATTTGGATATGGCCTATTAATGTCCAGATACCTTTTGAAACATGACAAGGAATTCAAATTTCTGATATCTTGAGGAATTGAGTTCCATTCTTCCACAGCGGATGGAAGAAAGGATTTTTTATAGAGATTTGTTCTACAAGCAATGGTTCGAATATTGTTAGAATTGCGCAAGTTGTAATTGTTAAGGTTGCTATTCAAATCAGGGGCAAGATTACTCAGGTAGGAAGGAACGAGGCATTTAGTCATTTTAAAGAACAATACAAGTTTGTGTTTGCGCCTGCGGTCGCCAAGTGACTTCCAACCACATTCATTTTTTAGTTCATCCAAGGAAACTAGTTTGCTACAACCTGTTACTATTCTGGCAGCTTCATTTTGGATTTTGTCTAGATCATTTTTCAGGTATTGAGGGATATTGTCCCAAACGACGTCTCCGTATTCTATAATAGGTCTAATGAACGTAAAATATATGACTTGAAGAGATTTCCTATCAAGACATATCTTAAGACGACGCATTATAGTTATCCTTTTCCATGCTTTCTCAATAGAATTTTTAATATGAAGATCCCATGATCCGTCGTTTGAGAAGTGAAAACCTAAATGTTTATGTGACTGGACATTTTCAATGTTTATATTTGACATACAGAGATCGGGGTGAGAATTTTGAGCATTTTTACGTGTGATGATAAGTGATTCAGATTTTGAAGGATTAAATTTAACCAGCCAGGTTTCTGCCCATTTATTAATTTTTTCAATATCTCTCTGAAGAATTCGTCCCGCATCGTTTGGGTTACGGATAATTAATGATAGATAGAAAGTTACAACAGCATAATATTCTTTTTATTATATACCAACACCTTTCAACGAAAAAGTATTGCAATTGTTGACATTTTATTCGAAAATGGTAAGCAAAATAAAACAAATAATGGTGTAGTAGCCAGTAACTTCGTTTTTATGAATGGCGGATGAATATTACAGTGTAAAATTTTGACCAATCAAAGTGCAAATGAATACATAAATATTCAGCTCGTGAGTTACGTCATCATACCATATTTGGAACCGTATTTCAGTGTGTAGGTAGGGATCTTTTTTTCTGTCCTGTGTGATATTTTATCTGCGTGCAACGCATGTATTTTCTCTGGAAAACTTTCAGGTATATAATAAAATAAGTCATGATATACCTGGAAGTTTTCCGGGAAAAATACATGCGTATGTATTCATTTGCAATCCGATTTGTCAAAATTTTACATTGTAATATTCATCTGCCATTCATAAAAACGAAGTTACTGGTTACTACACCATTATTTGTTTTATTTTGCATACCGTTTTCGAATAAAATGTCAATAATTGGCAATATTTTATCGTTGAAAAGGTGTAGGTATGTAATAAAAGGAATGTTATGCAGTAGTGACTTTCCTGGAGCTTGTATTTACTTCCCGCTGTGTAAGAAAACTTTGACATTTCGCTCGACCTTCGGTCTTGCACGATATCAAATTTTCTCACGCTGCTAGAAGTAAATACAAGTACCAGGAAAGTCACTACAACATAGTATTCCGTATTTATACAGAAAGTATCTACATATCCACAGACCAACAACAAAAAAATATAGTTTTCTTTGTTCTATATATATTTTTTCACAAAGACATCATAGATACAGCTTTATAATTTACAAAGTATACTACAAATAGGCAAATAAGAACAACTGAATCTCTCTCTGTCATCAAACCAACAAATTATCTTATTCCAATAGCTAGTAGGCACGTTTAAAAAATGTACCACACCAACGTAACTTTTTTTTACTCAAAAAAGCTTTCATGTCATATTTGATGGTAACTATCGTTTTATTCTATATCAGGACAAAACAAAACAAACTAGAGCTGTCACTGAATGAGACTTAATACCCCCGCCAGCGCTTTGACAGAAACAGGTAATTTAACAAAAAATTTTCTAAGTTCAAGGGGAGATTACCCTTGAATGATAGGGAGTAGATGATTGAAAACTGCGTTTTGCACAACTTCAGTGTACGATCATTGTATCAACAAACTTTCAATACAATAGCAGCAAAACTGTAGGAGGAGTTTGCAACACAAAATTAATAGTATTTTGTACACAGACGGACACACGGTCGGACGGACACATGGACGGACAGACAGACAGGCTGATTCCAGTATACCCCCGAAAACATTTGTTTTGCAGGGGTATAAAAAGAATATCTTTCAATTTCCAGAAGATTGAAATAAATGTTCCTTAACCTTTTCCCAAACAATCCCTGGTTTTTACGGGTCAGGAATAGAAGCCTTTTGAAAACATTGTGGGAAAAGGAGAAAATGCTGGTAACCAGCATTTTCTCCTTTTCCCACAATGTTTTCTTCCCTATCATACAGAAAAATCATCTTTTTAGCAACTGTTAATTTGTCATCTGCAAAATGCTTTCAATTTGGTCTGGTCTAAAATTTGCCATTTGGGAAAGGGTTAAAGAGAATGATAGGTACAAGACTTTTTTGGGGGTGATGGTATCTATCAATCATAAAGTATTTTCTGTGAGCATCAAGAAAAGCAATTATTGAGAGACATTAATTTTTCGATAAGTTCAAGAGATAATAAAAACAATTTACATGTATAAACAGTCTCATCTCAACTATCTTAATTTCCAAAACATAATATTAAACAACAATAAAAATAGTGTTACAACTGAATTTATACGGTAAAAGGAGCTCTTTTCAAATACTTAATAGCATTGGCTATTTTCTTAGTTTTTTTACCCCAATAATAGGGTAGTAATTTAAGGCCTTTCTTATCCTACCAATACCTCTTCCCACAACCTTTCCATAGTTATATGATGCTAAAATTAACTATATACTAATGTGGCCCTCTGCTTAGGAATACTGAGCTCTATTTATATCTTTACCAAAATCAATATGATTAAGCTGATAACCGTGCTTTTAATAGGTCTCTGTTACAAGGGAACAAACTCCTGTCTGAAATAAATGCTAACATCTTAAATCTACCAGTAACGCTAATCATTCTTGACTATTTCAGAAAAGTTCTGATCTGTACTATCTTTCAGGAACCCTTCATTTTGTTTTCTGAATTCTAAAATATTAAATTGTCCCTGTTTGTCACCACTATCATATGCTTGTTATGTCCTCCTTAGCCCATGACTTCATACAAATGTTTTCAAACTACTCTTAGCCACAGGCTTCTGAGGAAAGGATAAAATTATGACATACAAAACTTGGAAGCAAAAATGAGCAAAACAGCATAGTGCAAAATGGGAAAGTTGATTTTACACGATATTTTCAAAAGGTGTAAACTATAGAGGCCCTAAAAGGCTCCTTGGAACAGAATTAGCACATGCACTTCTATTTATAGGTCACAAACCATAGATAGTCACAGAAAGCAGTGGTTAGTTTCCAGTACTTTTGAAGAAGTCCTTTAGCCTTTTATACACATATCACAAACATCACAGTCTCTCTTATTAACTTGCCCAGGCCTCCAGTTGTGCCAGCTCATCATCTTCATCTGTTTGTGCAACAACTGGAAATAAAGAATGAAATAGATTCTGGTAAAACCTTTACAACACAACAAAATTATACACTCATTCAAATTCAAAGTATTTGAAGACGACGAATTCAACATGAATCAAATGATGAAATTTGTCTCTGATGGAGTAGTAAACATCAGGGAAAAGGAAAAAATGCTGTTTACCAGCATTTTCTCCTTCTCCTACTATGTTTTCAAAAGGCTTCTTTCTCAAGGTCATCAAAAGTCGGGACTGCTGTTAACCCCATTGCTGCTACACACCACTCTGTAACCTTTTGAGGACAATGTAGATCAAGATCAGACTGCACAGAACCTGCAGTCTGATCTTAGATTTACACTGTGATTGTCTGATGCTGAGATATTTTTCCCCTCAAAATAACTTTGAAATAGCAATATTTGAGTTTTTACTATCGGCTTGAAATTTTCATTCAACTTATTTAGCAGGTTAAGAGTTATATCTGTTGCAAATGAATATAGACATTCCCAACAAGATAATCATTGTCATCAGATTATTTCAGAATCTCATTAGCGTTTTAAACTGAGATAGTTTAACCCTTTATGACACTATCCCAAGTTTTAACGACCCTGAATATAAAAGCTGATAACAAGCATTTTCTCCTTTTCCCCAAATGTTTTCTACCCTACCAAAGAGAAGTTTCAATATATGAATCACAGTCATTTTGTCATCTACAAATGCTCTCAATTTGGATAATCCTAAATTTTTTAAAAATTTTTTGGTGATAAAGTTAAACTGGACCACAAGGTGTAACTCTTCATAACTTGAAAATGTAATAACTCTTAACAAAAACAAGTTTCCTGTCTTTAACTCTTTTCCAGACAACAAAATTTTAGACTCCTCCAATATGAGAGCACATGCAGACGACAGATTAAGAATGACCTAGCTAATGGTTATAATGTTTGAAAGGGTAGAAAGCATTGTGGGAAAGGGCGAAAATGCTGGTTTCCAGCATTTTCTCCTTTTTTCACAAATGTTTTCCCAAGGCATCTTTCTTAGGGTAAGGATTGTGTGATAAAGAATTAAATCTGCACAACTTCGCATACAGTGAGACCAAAACAATGAACAACCCTCTACACACACATTCCTTCACACAAAATGCTTGTACTTGACCAGCTCAGGTCTTTCCACAATAAAAAAAAAGAATACCATGTAAACAAATATTCTTGTATAAATAGATCTGCAACATAAAGAACACTTGATTTTTTTCCTACAATTAAGGTTAACGGACATGACCGACTCCCAAAAGTCAAATTCATCCTCTCATCATATAATATACACATAATGATTAACTCTTTGACAGGCGACAAATTTTAGACTTGACCAAATTGAAAGCACTAATAGTCTTGTAGACAATAGACAACAATGTGGCTCAAATGATGAGATTTAGCTTTGAGTAAAAAAAAAGAGCAAAGGAGAAAATGTGGGTGACGAGCATTTTTCCTTTGCTTAAATTGTTTTCACAAGTCTATCCTCCGGGTGGTTAAAACATATGATTGTTTTGTGTGGGTTTTTTAAGGTCTAAGTGATGTCAAAATATTTTTTGGGGCATTCTTTACATCAAGATTTTATCAGCACTTTTCAAAGAGATTTTTGGGTTGATTATTCCCAAAATTCATTTGTGATTTAATGTGAAAAACAGGGAGCCAACACAGCCTTCTGGTGCATTTGAAGAGTGTGCAAATTAAGATCTGCAAAGATTAAACAGTTTGATCTCTGATTTAAGATCATAAACATCTTATATTTTGTGAACTATCATACAAGGAACAGATTTAACATTGCAGCAACTAAGTCTTTTTCACTTTTTTCACTGAAAAAATACGTGGTCCTCTATGACTCAATAATTAAAATGTTTCAATCATAATTTGGAAATTTGGCTTTGACACTTACTGTTGCCACTTGTCATGTGATAACCTTTGGGACAGCACAAATAAACTACTGGTGAAACCTGGAAACCTGAATAAGTGAGCTACCACTGTGATACAACTAAAGTGCTCTTTAAAGCTATGCTAACCTATTTAACCCTAATACAAATACAAAATGTTGATTTATTTGGTCAAAAGATTTATTACAGTTCAATCTGTTGGTGTATTTACCTTTTTTCTTAGCTGGTTCAGCATTAGGTACAGCAGGTAAGTTGTCTGCCAGAGGATCAACGTTCAATAACCTTTCGTCTAATTCTTCCTGTTCCAATTCTTCTAACTCTGCCTCAAGGTCTTCCTATATCAAAAAATGTACGTAATGCTAAAAAACCAGAGGTCCAGACAATTCAGTTATTGGAACCATAAAACACTATTTCTCTCCTGTATTCTATGTTGTTGGTACTCATCAAAATTGTCCCTTAACCTTTAACAACACAATCCCGAGTTTCAATGGCCCTGCAAGAGAGGGCTTTTGAAAGCATTGTGGGAAAAGGAGAAGATGCTAGTATCCAGCATTTTCTCTATTTCCCACATGTTTTCTATCCTATCGAAAATAGAAATCATTATTTGAGCTGTATACTTGCAGATAACAAATTAAATGTTGCTCAAATAACGGAAATTGTATCTGAAAGAGTAGAAAACATTATGTGAAAAGGAGAAAATGCTGGTTATCGGTATTTTCACCTTTTCCCGCAATGTTTTCAAAAGTTTTATTCTTAAGGGTCATAAAAATTCTGGCCTGTGTGGTAAAGAATTAACCCATTACCACACAATCCCTACTTTTGACGACCCTGAGAAAGAAGCCTTGAGAAAACATTGTGGGAAAAGGAGAAAATGCTGGTAACCAGCATTTTCTCCTTTTCCCACAATGTTTTCTACTCTTCACAAAACAAATTTCAAATTTTCAGTCACTCTTATTTTGTCGTCTGCAAATGCTTTCGATTTGGACAAGCCTAAAATATTGTCGTTTGGTAAAGAATTAAGCAAGCAACATAATATTATATTAGGCCATCATGCTTAACCCTTTACCCAACAATCCCATGTTTTCACAACCCTGAGGAAGAAGCCTTTTAAAAAAAAATTGTGGAAACAGGAGAAAATGCTAGTAAGTAGACTTTTCTCCTTTTCCCACAATGTTTTCTACCCTATCAATGCACTTATGTTCATTTTTACCACTTTCAAATTTATTGTCTGCAGATGCTTCCAGTTTGGAAGTGTCTAAAATATGTCAATTGGGAAAGGGTCAAGAGAGGTTGGCCTGTATTTGTGATCAGGTAAACTGGTTTAATCCATTACTACAGCCCTGGTCACATGTCTGTGCAGGCTGACCTGGGCCTAAAAGTTTCATTAATAGTGAAAATTTTCTGTATGCCCACAGACCACTCTACCTCATGATTCAGTTGGTTGTTAGACAAAGTGGATTTCATGGATCCCTAACTACATGTATGTGATGTCTTGCTTGGTACAATGCATCAGGAAGTTGCATTAACCTCCTTTTCACAGAGCATGGCTCATTTACAACATTATTGGGTATATATTGTTGAAACATCAGGCCTTACAAAAAATTCTTTTCCACACTCTTGGACCTTTATCAAACAGGAAAAATTTAGACTTGTCTACACAGTAAGCACTTGTTGATGACAAATTAAATGTAGTTTCACATGGAAGTGTAGAAAACATTGTGGGAAAGGAGAAAATGCTGGTTACCACCATTTTCTCCTTTTCCCACAATGTTTTTAAAAGCCATTTTATCAGGGCTGTTAAAATTCGGGACTGTGTGGCAAAGGATAAATTTTTCATCTGCAAATACTTCTAGTTTGGACAAGTCCAAGGCTTTGTAATCTTGGTAAGAGTTAACCCTTTACTACAAAATCACGAGTTTTAAAGACCCTGAGAAAGAAAAAGCAGAAAATGCTGGTAACTACCATTTTCTCCTTTTCCCACAATGTTTTTGACCCTTTCAGAGAAGAATCTTTGCAGTTTAACAACATTCAATTTGTCTTCTGCAATGCTTTCAATTTAGACATGTGTAAAATTTTGTCATTCAGTAAAGACTTAAAGGTGAAGTCTCATCAGTCATGTCTTACAGCAGTTTCTATACAGCCTAATTTCAAATGTTGTATCTTAGAAAAATTAGTCAAAAAAGGTTTAGAGCCGAGTACTTACATCATCAAATTCTGTATTAAAACCAACTGGATTTGAAATGGCGTCACTGATTTCATTAGCAATATCTTGTTGCTCAGCTACATCTTCCATCAGTTCATGTACTTTGTCAACATCCCTGTTGAAATAAACAGAAATAAGTCACTGATTTCATTAGCAATATCTTGTTGCTCAGCTACATCTTCCATCAGTTCATGTACTTTGTCAACATCCCTGTTGAAATAAACAGAAATAAGTCACTGATTTCATTAGCAATATCTTGTTGCTCAGCTACATCTTCCATCAGTTCATGTACTTTGTCAACATCCCTGTTGAAATAAACAGAAATAAGTCATGCCCTGTGAAGAGGAGGTTGAATACATCTGCAAAAAGTATTGACCCAGGTCAGCCTATGCAGTCCACACATGCCGACATACGTCGAAAGTTTTTGTTTTTTCATAAATGTTCTGCATTTCTAAGGACCTTCTAGCTCAGTATTCAGTTAGTTTTTTGACAAAATGGATTTTATGCCTTTTATGGATCCATATTTATGTGTTGACTTTCTTGGTATACCAACCATTATACACCACGGAGATGCATTAAACCCTTTACCACACAATGACGCCTTTTAACGCCCCTGAAAAAGAGGCCTTTTGAAAACATTGTGGGAAAAGGAGAAAATGCTGGTAACCAGCATTTTCTCCTTTTCCCACAAAGTTTTCTACCCTATCAAAGAAAAGTTGCGTCATTTGAGCCACTATGAAATTGTCCTCTGCAAATGCTTTCAATTTGGATAGGTCATAAATTTTGCCGTGTGGTAAAGGGTTAAACCCCCTTTTGCCTTTTACATGGCTCAAATGCAAATGTGAGTATTCGCAGATGACAAATAATGATGAGATCTGCCTTTGAAAGTACAGAAAACCACTGTGGGACAAATAGAAAATTTTGTCTTCCAGCATTTTCTGCTTTTCCCACAGTGTTTTTAAATGCCTTCTTTCTCACAATTGTTTAAACTTTGAATTGTTTGATAAATGGTTAACACTAATATGGGGCAGCTGATTGAATTGATCCTTCTATATACTTGTAGATTATGGTGAATCAACATGGATAAAGATTAGGTACAATGAAACAATGACTCTTTACAGCAATTTCTCCTTTTGCAACACTTTTAAATGGTCATATGTGGATGGTTATGCTAAAAGTGCATGGGAAGTAGTGTTCATCTAAAATGTGATATCTGGAACATATTTATTTCAATATAACATCTACAAAAGAATAAAAAAAAAAACAGAATAACAAAGGTAATCAATGATTGATCTATGGCTTTTGTGGACATGTGGGAAAAGGAGAAAATGCTGGTATCCAGTGTTTCTGCCAGAGTGTGTTTCTTGCATTTTCGATGCAATAATTTCTCTGCTAATGTGTTAAAATTCCCTGAGTGCGTTTTTTCTGACGCAACCAAAATACTAATTCAAAGTCTATAATGCACACCATGACTTTGAGACAAAAAACTAGGAGGCAAAATAAGGTTTGTATGTGGAGATTGAAGATTTTGTCTCCCATGATTATTTTCATGGAAAGTTTATGTTACGGCACCAAGGGTCTGAAACCAATTGATAATTAGCTATCAACATCTGCCTGTACTACACAAAGAAGGAAAAAAGAAGACAAAATTGTTGCCAACTAGCTTATAATTATTTCTGATGCTTTCACACATTTAAAACTCAATTTAGTAATTACTGACAAGGTACGGAATAAGCATGGGATGAATCATTTGAAGGTCAATTTGTTGCACTTTCCACCATTTATCCATGTCTTAAATGTGTACAGTCTGTGTATTCTAGATGCCCTCCAAAGAATGACATACAAACAAGAAAAACAAAAAGGACTTTCAGACTTTTAGCTGTCCCCTCAGCAAGTAAACCCCCAGAAAACATAGAAAAAACTTGAAAAATTAACAATGCAACAAATATCCGGGTCTTGTCAGACTAAGAAAAATAGTTCCAGTTTCGAGTCAGCAGAGTCACAGTGAAAGGGAAAAGTCCCAAACTTGATTTTTAGTAGCTTTAGCTATTAAAAAAAGGCATTTCTGTATGACCCCCAGAAATTAGGAATAGGGGTCAAAAATGACCCTAAAAAATTTGAAGCTGGCAAAAACACTGTGACATCCAGCTTTCGTCACAATACCTTCTACTATTTCACTGACAAGTTCCATAAATTGTCTTATTTGTGCTTAATGCTTTCTATAGTGTAGTGATGCACAATATTAATGTAAAATCTTGTAGTCTAGTAAACATTAAGCATTTCTTACATGTTGTTGTGAGCTTTTTTGAGAGCTTTGGCAGCAGATCCCATAGCTTTAAGGACTTCTGTATTGGTACTAGCATTCTCAAGGCATTCTCTTTGAAATTCAATAGTTGATAGGGTTCCATCTATCTGTTGAAGCTGCTTCTCATATCGCTTCTTTCTTTTCAATGCTTGAAGGGCAACTGAAATGAAAGTTACTTATACATGAATTTTTGTGCTGACATAAATAGGTTTATCTCAATGACACCGGAACCGTTTAGCTACAAAAAAAAAAAGGTTGGTTGATGATAATCTTATTCATTTCAAGAAGGCTTATTCTTTTTCTATGGCAGGGGTATGCCTAGTCCTCATTTGCATTTAATAAATATATGGGGGCAGCGTAAGTAATACTTGGTATAAATGTAAGTTGTGAAACTTAAAGTGTGGGAAACCAAGTCCCTATGGTCAAATATTATCGACATTAAGAAATCTGACATTACCATGGTACCTGTATTGGCTATGTTTGCTATGTGACAATTCAGCAACCTCTGTAAAAGGAAACCAGTCCACAAACTTTCCAAGCTTGAAAACATGGCCGCTGAAAAACCTTATTGTATTTATAATACATAAAAATAAAATAAGTAGTTAAAGTGAAACTTTGGACCAAGTGCCAATGGTCCATCTGAGCACTGTTAAATGTTGCCTTTGGCTAGTTCAATTTTAGCAACGACTCTCATCTCTTCCTAAATATTTTGTCTTGGGTGATTACCTCTTTTATTTTTTGTCCCGTTTTTCTTTGCAGTCGCTAGTTCTGAATCCACTTTCTTTTCCAAAAAGTCTGATTTTTTCATCAACATTTCCTCAATTTCCCTCAAACGTTGGATAGCTTCTTGGGGTGTTGGCTCCTTTTCCCCTTTTTTGCCTGATCCGAAAACCCTCTGGAAGAAACTTTTGTTGTCACCCATGTTTCTTACGGTTTATCCCCAGAAGAAAAAAATCACAAGTATCAATAAAATGCGTTTACAGTTGTATATCTACGTATTTTTTCCTGTCAAAATAGGGAATTTCCAAATTCTTCTTAAACAGCTCAAGCAGTGAAATCCAAGTACAATTTGATTGGATTAAAAAAAATAGGACTTCCGATGCTGGTATCCGGCTTATATTATACAGAATAAAGGAAAGCCGGTAGCAAGAAGGGAATTCCAAAAAGTTGCGATTTGTATAACAATTTATATTTAGGTTTTGACTAAACCCTGAGTTGTTCACTTCAACACAGTCATGTGAGTTTTAGTAGTATTCTGTGAAAATAAACCCATTACCGTTTTATCAATTTTAGGACCTACCAATAGGTAGAAAATAATTACCCGAAGAACAAACAGCAATTAGGGAACAGAAAATGCAGTTTTTCAACGGCATAGAAAACACTGTACGCACAAGTTTTTTTTTTGTAGGCAGGCCTGCGTAACCTCTTCCCCCAAGTTATCAACTGCAGAGGCGAAAATTATTGCAAAGGAACGGATGAAATAACAAACAATGATGTAATTGAAAGACAAATCCAAAACTTTTAGAAAAAAAAAAATATGTAAAATCAGTAAAATTGGTTTGTCAGAAATTTTCTGAACAAACTGATTCCAAAAGTTATGTAAAACTAGCTGTATTCATACGAAAAGTTATCATGTGTACATTTAGTTATGTAGCAGTACCTTATTCTTCATCCCTTCCTTGTTGCTCCTACTCCTTTCCATCCCACCTCTCCTCATTTTTCATACAGAATGACATATTGGGAAATGAAACTGACTTTTCATTTCCAGGTCTCATTTTCGAAAGTTATTCACGTCAGAGTTTTTGACTTTGAATAATTGGTTGGCTACACAACAAGTTACTTGGTGAAGGTAGGAGCAATAACTCTGTTTCTTTTCAATTATAAACTCACCTAAGCACGAAGTGCTAAAGGTGAGCTTTTGTGTGGTCATGTTGTGTCCCTCGTGCGTCTGGCCGTCGTCAACAATTACTTTGAGTGCACTGTAGAGGCCACATTTTCAGTCCAATACTCATGAAACTTCGTTAGTAAGTTTGTCTTGATATTATCTCGGACGAGTTTGAAACTGTGTCACATATGATCACACAGTAGGTCACTGGGACAAATCTTAGAAAAACCTTGTGTGTATCATAGATACGGTATCAGGTGAACTCGTACCCTGGAGAACTCGTACCCTGGAGAACTCGTACCCCAATCTCAAGGGTACGAGTTCTCCAGAGAAGTCGTACCCGGGGTACGAGTTCTCTGGAGAACTCGTACCCCACTAATATATATAATGATAGTTTACCATCATGTAGTCTAGTTGTATTTTTCAAAAGTAACTAGACTAACACTGTTTTTGTTTCAAACAAAATTCGTACAGTATGCCTTTATTCTGATATAGATTTGATGAAAAATGTTTTTCTTTTTTGTAAATGTATTGAAAAGACATAAATAGATAAATTAAAGAAATCTGTGTGTTTTCTCATGCAGTGTTTGTTGTATTTGATGTAAACATCGTAAGGAAGAATTTACATAAATGAAGGGTAAGTAAATTGTATTCTACTGAAACAATCAAGTAAATAGTATAAATTTTTGCTATATCAAATCCTTCGGGTAACATTCACTTCCATTGAAGTTTTGAATTGATGATTGGTGTTGGTTTGTGTGGGAACAGTTTAACAATTAATATTTGATTGGATTAGATATTTGTTAAATGAAAGGAGTGGGTAAAATTAACACATAATTAATCAAATTTTCACACCTAGTTAAAAAGGCAAATTTCTTAAACAAAGCGAGAAAGATGTGATTTTCACAATAGAGTAATCAAATTACCATAACATACTTGACAATATTCAATATCGAACCCTTAACCCTTTTAGCCAAACCTTTCAGAAAAATTCTTTTCTGAGTTTCAGTGAATCGTCCATAAGTCCACTGTATACATTTGGCACCAAAAGAGTTAAGCACGTAGGATAATGATTGAAAAAGTAAGAACCTCTGAAGGTCATGACAGTTACTTCATTTCTCCACAATGTTTCAGTAACACAAAAATGCCTCTGTAGAATCGCTTGTAAATTGGAAAATTTCATATTATCCGTCTGCGAAGGCTTTCAAAATGGACGAATTTAAAATTTGGGCGGATGTTAGAGATAGTGGTTTGTTCGAGAAAAGTAGTGGGAATCTTTTATTATATCTACATATTGGGAAAAAAAAGAGAGATAAATTACCAAGTACGGTATTATGACTAACCAAGTGGAGATATTTTTGTCACGAAAATGAAAGATTATTAATATAACTTTTTGCTGTTAATTTCATTGAAAGATTTATTCATAATATCTGCTGATTGAACGAAATGCTATATTTTGTGTTTGAAAGGTGAGAACACGAGTGGAAAAAGGAGACCCTGTTGGTTATCTGATTTTGCACCTGTTCCCACAATGCTTAAGAAAGCTTTTTCGGGGTGATTGAAACTCGAGATTGTGTAGTAAACGGCTCAGAAAACATTGAGGAAGTCTGTACAATGAAAATGAGAGACAGAGAGCAGAGTGAAAAATGCAGATATTGCCCTATATGAACTCACATTTTAGTCTCTTCAAAATTCTATACATCTGCAGGCGACAAATTTATATTTGGTTCAAATGGACTTTAGTTCTCTGAAAGGGTGGAAAACATTGTGGGAAAATGAGAAAATACTGGTTTTAAGCGTTTTTTCCCCTTCTCTTTTCCAACAATATTTTCAAAAGGTATCTCCCATAGGGTAGTATTTAACAACACAGGACTGTTTAGTAAAGGGTAAAATAATGATCCATAAAGATTCAAAGAGCTAGATTTGTTCTTTTAATGTTACATAATAGACGGTTATACTCGTTTTTTCCTATTCCAACAATGCTTTTAGAAGTCAGTATATATAAAGTGGGGATTCTGGGACAGAGCCCAAAACGAGGCCCTCCTCCCCCAAAACGAGGCCAAGGTCAAAGGTCATGGGGGTCAAGGTCACGTCCTCCCCAAAACGAGGCTGGCCCCCCAAAACGAGGCTGGCTCCCAAAACGAGGCTGGCGCCCGAAAGCGAGGCTCTCCCTCAAAACGAGGCTGGCCCCCCAAAACGAGGCTGGCCCCCTCTGTCCCCGTGATCCGGTTTGGGTCCGACTGGATCCGGTTCCGGTCATCTGCCCTCATCGAGGTCAAAATCTAGGACGCTCTTCCCCGAGTTTTCCCTGGCTGGGGGCGGCTTCGCCATCCCGTCGAGCTCACCCCCATCCCCCCATCGCGTGCCCAACTCGACTCGACTCCGTCCCGCTCGACTCGACTCCATCCCCCGTTCCGAGGTAAAAATCTAGGACGCTCTCCTCCCCGAATTTGCCCTGGCCGGGGGCGGCTTCGCAATTCCATCCCACCTCGCCCCCGCCCCACCCCCACGAAAGGCAAACAGTGAACGCCTACCCCCTATAGCGCTTCATCGCATTGAGGTTGAGGTGGAGCAAAGCTCCATCTCAACCGACATTCCCCATCCCCGCGTCGCGGTCGGGGGCCCCTGCCCCAATCCAACGCTTTTCGAACGACGCTTCGCGTCGTCCGCCAAAAAAACGCGCACCTCCCTGGCCGGGTCCCACCCACCCTCATCTACTTTTCTAGCCCGAGCGAAATTCGATTGTGTCCCCAAGCTAACGTATCGATATTGTTCTCGAGGATATAGCGTTTATCGTATTGATTTTGTAAAAAAAAAATTTAAGTTAAGCGTTAAAGTTCTATATTTAAAATGAGTTACATCAAAAGCGGTGAACTTCGTAAAGAAAACCTTTCTATAAATTACGCGAAAAAATATAAAAGCAAAGAGTTCGCTTTCATCAAGATTCCGATAGAGTATAAATATTCTAACGGTAAAAATGGTTCGTTGTTTATACGTACCCCCGTTCTGTTTTCGTACGGCGTTAATACGGGATTTGGAAATGATCTAAAAGATTACTCCTTAGCTTTAATATGTTATAACGATAAAAAGCCTACGAAAAAAGAAAGAGCTTTTAAAGAAGATCTGGAAAAGCTAACGGATTTCTTCCGAGATCACGGAAAGGACGAGGAACTAAAAGAAGATAAGATTAAAAATCCCAACGATATTAATATTTTAAGATATAATGAGGATGGAACGGCTATGTTATACCCGAAGCTTTACGAAAACAATCGAGATAAGACTCGCTTTTACGACGAAAATAACGAAGAGGTGGACCCTCTTTCGTATAAGAAAATTGCTTGTAAGTTGTTTTCTATTTTAAAAGTAGAAGGAATATTTAAAAATAAAAACGTCGAAACGATTCAGATTAAAGTTATATCGGTAAAAATAATAGAAAAGAATGTACAATTACCCGGAAAGGAAAAGGAAATTTTACCTAATATCTTAGATGAATGTCCGAGTTCTGACGAAGACGAGGATAACTAAAACGATCGAACGTAAAATATAACTCTTATTATAAACCGAGTTATATTTTATATATCTAATTCTATTACAAACGTGATTGATCCTTGAACCTCGAGTCTTAAATTACTTCCACCTCTATAAGCTGAGGAATCTGTATTAATCTTTGAAACAACTTCTATAGTATTAGCGGTGTAAATGTCTATCGGTTTTGCTAACGTCACTGGCGAAGAAGAAGGAAATGTAATTTCGAAGATTTCTTTATCATCAAAACTTTTTATAATAAGATGAAATTTAAGTTCCCCATTATCGAAATTTAAAACATTTCCTATAGCAACCCTATAAAATTTTGATAATATTTTTATTATTTTTCCATTTGCTGGCACGATAAAGTCGTTTGAATTAATGCCATAAAATTTAAGTTTTTCATCGACAGTAAGGCTGCCTAAATGCTCACACCAAATGACTAAATGATGTTTAGAAAAATATCCTCTTTCGTCTATAAGTTTTACGACTTTTTTTACATTTTTTTCGACTAGATCATCCACATACTTTCTATTCACCGCGTCATTTTTACTACTAAATTGTTCTTGATACAAACCAATTCTATTCGCCGTTGCCAATTCGCCTTTCGCTACATAGTTAGGATTACCGCTTACTAATAAAGCTACTTCGTTTCCCGCTAAATCAGTTACGATATTCGTACGATTAAACGCTAATTTATCGTCAACATATTTTTTGTTAGCCGCTTCAGTATTTTCTACGGGTTGTTTGACGTTTCTAATCTCATTAAAATTCATGTTTAAATATCCTCTAACGTTATATCCCCCGTTTTCATTGATCAAAGCTTCTTCCTCAGTAGCTCTTTCAACCAATTTATCCACATATTCTTTGTTCACCACTTGATATCGAGTAGTAGGTTCGGGTATATTATCGACTTCATTAAAATCCAAATCAATTTTAGCGGTAGCTGTATAAAAACCATTTTGTTTTAAAAATACTCCTTCCTTGGAAACCGCGATATCTCCTCTGGTAATACCTCTGATAGCTTCATCTACGTAATTTTTAGTAGCCGCGTCTTTAGGTCTAAATAGATCCTTTTCCTCTCTTATTTTTTTAGCTATAGTTTTGTCTACGTATCTTTTATTAGCCGCTTCCTTCTCATTTTCGGGGTCGCGTAAACCGAATAACTTCTTTCTCCGTAAAAATATATCGCCTTTCGATTCGTAACCGGATGATTGCCTTGGAATAAAAGCGACGTTCGTATCCATATAACCTTTATTAACCGCGTCACCGGGGTCTTCTGGAGGAGGAAGATTTATTATCTTGTGAGTATTTTCGAGATCCAAAGGTCCTTTGATCGTGTTGACGTATTCCTTAGTTGCCGCGTCATGAGGATTTACCGGATTACTGACCCTCGTTAAGGTATTACCATTCATGTCTATAGAACCAGTAACGGCGGTCGTTCCGTCTATATGTAAAAAATTATTATTCGCGTAAGCGAGTGACATGCCGTCACCGCCGCCGCTCGCTTCATCGCCTTTCATTCTTCCGAATTTGTCAACGGGCATTTTTATATATATTACTAAAAAAGTTTATTCAAAACGTCTCGGAATTTATTCCCCGCCCCTAACTCTTTTAGAACGTACAAACATAGATGACCGCAAAATACTTGCCCGGCTCATTGTAATTGATCGGTATTGTACCGTATCGGGCTTTTCAGATACTCTCGAACCTCGATAGGCGGCTGTATTCCGTAACTGTCGAAATAAATTTTAGTTTCGCCGTTTTTATACCAAGTGACCCAATGTGTACCGGGCCCGCCGCTTTTATCGAAGTTTACTATACCGCATTCTTTTTTACTCGGTTTTTTCGGTAACGTATCTAATAACAAGACTCCCCTAAAAGAAGGAATCTTTAATCTTCTCGCCGCATCTTCCAATTCGAAATTGCTCAACGGTTTATTCGGTAAAATTACGTTTCTCGCGATCTCGATATCCGTCATTTTTAGAATCGTTCGATATTTTTATTATCGACCCAAGAATTAAATTCGTCGGGATAACCCGCCCACTTTACTAGACATTTATCTTTTCCTTTTTTAATAACCTTTTCTATCCTAAACGTCTCTTGGGTAGTTTTCTGAAGTTCGGGTTCGTAAAATGTGCCTCGTATTTCTTCTCCGTTAAGATCCTTAATTCTATACGTTATAGGCGATGTACGTTTTACTTCGGAAACCGTAAAAACCTCTTCCGTCCATCTCGTCGTATAACCTTTCTCGAAAGTCTTTTTCTTTTTAGATATCCTCACTTTATCTCTGACTGAAAACTTGGGAGTTTCTTTTATCTCGGGATCGTGGGGGTAAAGATTTCTCCAAACTCTCGTTTTGTTTTCTTTTTTACTCGCATTTACCGGAGCCATTTTAATGGACGAATGCCTTACGTTATTATATTCTTTAACTAGATCGGGTAACGCGTCGATGTAAACATACGTGTTGTTAGCGGAAAAATACTTCCACATCTTTTCTTTCATCATTCTAATCCATCTCTCAACGACGCTAGATTTCTCCTCGTTTTGGGTAGAATATATTTCGACCAACGCTTTTACGTCTTTGTTATAAAACTCTCTACCCTCATCCACCCACATTTTTTCGGGTTTCCTCTCCTTAAAAATACTCTTTAACGCTATAGCGGTAGATTTTCCCGATTTGTCTTTTAAAGGTACTAGCCACCCGTATTTAGAAAAGATGTCGATGACGGCGAGAAGGTAATTAATACCGCGCTTATATTTAGAAAAAGCTCGCATGTCTACTAAATCCGCGGCCCATATCTTATCTATACCGTTTACTATAACTCTGCTTTTCTTAAATTTTCTTCTCACGGGTTTATGCAATTCTTCCGCTAATTTCATCATCTCGGAAGTTTTTTTTCCGTTCCCATTCCGAATTTCATCTTCGTTCCGATGAGTTTACTTACCAAACCCCTTTCCATCTTTTCCCTAATAGTAGGATTGTAAATCCCTTCTAACTCCGTTAACATATTCTTATCGCACGTCGCGTTTCTCGTGGCAGTGTCATCGTCCTTAAGATAGCAAACATCGTGATGATAAGCGGCTTTATCGACGCGGTTTATCGGTTTACTCCACTTCTTCGGCGTTAAATCCGGATTGAGTCTTTCCTTTAATTTAGTGCCGGGTCCCGTAAAATTATGACCGGGGAGATGCATTTCGAAAGGCATGTTGTTTATAATTTATTTAAGATGCTACCGCCGGTAGTTTTTTTTATAAATTGGGTTTTAGTCGTTCCGCAAACCACGCACGTTCCGCGTTTCATATTCCTGTTATTTTTACTAACGGCGTGAGTTATATTAATCGTATCGGTACGTTTTTTACATTTAACGCAATACATTTTATATAAGAAATAAAAAAATCTTATATAAAATGGATATTATAAATTTATCGTGGAATGAAGGACTATCGAGGAGATTTAATCACTCCCTTTTACCGAGAAGTATTAGAGGTTTAATTATAGGCAAATCGGGATGCGGCAAAACTACTTTATTGTTAAACCTTTTACTTAGACCCGGTTGGCTCGACTACAACGATTTGAGCGTCTTTGGAAAAAGTCTTTTTCAACCCAAATACCGAATACTAAAAAAGGCTTTCGAAGAAAAACTACCGAAAGAATGTATCTTAAGGTTGTTTAACGCGCATAATGAGATACAAGAACTAGACGTCGAACCAACGGCTTTAGTCGAAGAATGGACTAAAACGATTAAAAATAAATCGGATATAGATTGCAACTTCTTCGAAAATGCGAGCGATGTGCCCGATACGAGAGAGTTAAACTCGGAAAATAAAAATTTGATGATTTTTGACGATTTACTTTTAGAAAGGCAAAATAAATGCGAGTGTTATTACATTCGAGGAAGGCATAGTAATGTCGACTGTTTTTACCTCTCGCAAAATTATTTTAGACTACCGAGACAAACTATTAGAGAAAACGCTAATTTTATTTGCCTTTTCCGACAAGACCTAAAAAACGTTAATCATATCTATAACGATCACGTAGGCGATGATATGTCGAAAGACGAATTTAGAGAATTTTGTAAAAAGACATGGGAAAGATCACACGGTTTCGCTATCATCAATTTAACCAGTAAAAAACACGATGGGAAGTATAGAAACGGTTTTGACAATTTTTACATGCCTAAATCGGTATAATAAAATTAAGTTAAAGAAATTATATTTCTTATTAAAAAAGAGAATGTTAGAAAAATATATAGATAATTGCGAATTTATTTTTCAAAGATTAAAATCCGATCTAGAAAGAAACGCGAAAGGTTTTACGAGACATAATTTAAAAATGATAATAAAACAAATAGTAATAAGAAATTACGTTATTCCTGAAAGCTACGAGAAAAAGTATTTGGTAAAAATATTAATAGATTACTTAGAAGAATGATTGGATATCATACGAGGAATGAGCCATGAAATTAGAACCGTAAAATTTTTGTACGATTTTTATTTCAACGTATATTTTATTATTAATATTACCTCCGCGTGTAAAACTTACGGGAAGATCGATGAAGACGACATGATTCAATTTTTTACCGATTATATGTATAGTTTAGAAAATAGCGCGAAAGATGGGTTAGAAGAATTTTATAATATCGCTCTCGAGAATTTTAGTTTAAAAATATAAAAAATATTTATAAAATGGAAGGTCTTCTAAAACAAATCGTAAAAAATACGGAACATAAAACGTCGTTTCAAATTATAGTAAGCGACAACGAGACGCGCTTTACTACGAGGTTTAATCCTCCCATTCAGCTGGAAAAGGATAGAGTGTACGAAATAGCTTTAGTAAACCTCGAAACTTACTACTCGTTCCCAAATATCGATGAAACGAACAACGTATTCGTTTATTCTCCGGACGACGGTAATTCGTGGGTTAAAATAAAAATACCCGACGGAAGTTACGACCTCACCGACATTAATGATACCATTCATCAGGAAATGAGAAAAAGGGGCCATTACGACGAAGTTAACGAAGGGTACTATATTAACATTTCCGCGAACACCAATACCTTAAAGTCCGTTCTTACTCTGGAAAACGGTTATCAAGTGGATTTCAATCAACCGGGCTCCATCGCCAAAGTATTAGGATTTACTAGCGCTAAATATATACGAGGATTTCACGAGTCGGAGAACGTAGTGAACATTCTTAGTATAAACAGTTTGCTCGTTAGTATAGATATTATTTCGGGAAGTTACCTTAATGGTACGACCAAAAACGTTATTTATTCCTTTTTCCCGGATGTTGCACCGGGATATAAGATAATCGAGTCGCCAGTTAATTTAGTATACCTACCGATAACGTTAGACGAAATACATAACCTAGAGGTAAGTATTACGGATCAAGACGGCAATTTACTAAATCTTAGAGGCGAAAATTTAACGATTAGGTTTCATATTAGAGAAGCGAGATAAGTAATTAAAAATAATTATATAATAAAATGACGAGTTATAGTACTAACGTTAAAGTAAATATATCGGAAGGGCAAAAGCAAAGGTTTCAACACGCCGTTAAAGCCGGTTGTCCGGTAAGTATTCGTTTAGGCCACGAAGATTCACGAGGTAATGACGTTTTACCGTTAACCAATTCTCAAGCGAGAAAAATAGCTAAAGCCTATGAGGACGGTAAGGGTATCACGATTAAAATGTCCGCGAAACAACTTAAATATAACGCGAAAATAGAGGGAGGTTTTCTCGGAATGTTGGCCGGGTTAGCCGCTAGAGCTTTACCGATGCTCGCGAAAACTGTTTTACCGGCTTTAGGCGTCGGTGCTCTTTCCGGATTAGCTCAAACGGGCGTAAAAAAAAGTGATGGGGTCGGGTCTTTATCTTAAAAAAGGAGGAAGCGTTTGTCAAGTTGAAACCGATGGATGCGGATTATACTTAAAGCCGTATAAAGGAAAAGGATTAAAGTCTTTCGGGGATGGTTTATATTTAAAGCGAGGGGGACAGATTTATGACGGAAGAGGACTTTTGCTTGGACCTAATAGTCCATTCGCTAATATCCCTATTTTAGGCGCTATATTATAAAATTTTTTTAATTTAAAAAATATTTACTATATAAAAATGTTAAGCAAAGCTAATATTTTTAAAGAAAATAAAACGCACACAAATGTTACCGACACGGTAGTGTGGCTTCCTTTTCCGGATTTAGATTACCCAACTACGCGAGTTGGGAGTAATGTATGGAAAATATATTCGCAACAAGAAATAAAACTAAAACCCGATGATGCCGTAAAACTTCAGCTCGGTCTCGGGCTCGTTACATCGAATATAGTATCGTGCGATGATAAGGATTATTACGATAATTTACTTGATTATTACGATAATTTACCAGTTCTACTCGATAGATCTTTAATCTTAAGCGGTATAAGAAACAGTCACGTACGCACATTCGGAGGATTTTCTAGGATAGGGGGTGAAGATATAACGACGATTATAAAAAATATTTCCCATAAAACTATTACTATCTCGAGAGGCGAACTATTATTTTTCGTCGTATATTATAAAGGCACTTTTCGCGAAAACTACGAATATTACGAATTATAATATAACAAAAAATGGATATTCATAAATTCGGTATTAAACCTAATACTACTACTCGGCATAAAACTATATTTTGGAAACCTCATTCGGTAAGGTATCCTCCCTTAAAACGAGACCCTATAAAATGGAAAATATACTCGCAAGTAACTATCAAGAATCCTCCTCATGATGGCGCGAGACTTTCGCTAGGATTCGGTTATATATCTACGTGAGGAGTTGTAGCGATATCCGTTAGTAATAAATGGAAAGATAGTTTAACCATTCTTAATGGAATGCATCTCGATAATAAGGTCGACGATATCTTAGTCTATATTTATAATTTCTCCGGGAAACCTATCGAAATACCCGAGGGCGAGTTATTTTGCTACCTAAAATATTTGGCGTAAAAAAAATTTATTTCTATTAAAAAATGATAGAAACGGATCAAGAACATCCTTCTAAAAAAAAAATTATATCCTCCTCTGTCGGAGCCGAGCGCTCCACCCATTGACGACAGAGGCCACTCCTACCGTTTACGAGAAATATCCGAAGTACGAGAGTTTCTCGAGAACGAAATTCGGGAAAGAGACGCCTTAGCTAAAAAATATTTAAGAGCCGCGAGAATCGTTGACAACGTCGACACAGTTTTGGTCACGGTAACCATGGCTTCGGGAGTAGGCGGAATCGGTTTACTATCTACCGTCGTAGCTATTCCGGCCGTCATAGCGTTAGAAGTTGTAGCGGGGGTAACCGGGCTTCTTTCGATAATAGGTAAATACACGGTAAGAAAATCGACGACCAAGGTAGAAAAACATCGAAAGATTCGAATGGCGGCTGATGCTAAGCTCGATACAATCGCTTCGCACGTATCTAAAGCTTTAATCGACAATTACGTGTCGGATGAAGAATTTAAACTTATCACGGAAGAACGAGATAAGTATAAGAAAATGAAGGAGGAGATAAGAACAAAAATTAAGAAATCTACCGAAAACGAAGAAAGTTTAATCGAGAGAGGGAGGCAAGAAGCGCATGAGTCCTTTCGGAGGTTGGTGGAAAAGAATCGTGCCTAGAAAAATAAATTTTTCGTGCAACTTTAGTTACGAAACGAGTTGAAAAATATATATTCTGTTTAAAAAAGAATATATATTTTCCGTTGAAAATCGCGATGAAAATTGCGTTAAAAATAGCGATGAAAATCGCGTTAAAAATCGCGATGAAAACCGCGTTGAAAATCGCGATGAAAATCGCGTTAAAAAAATTATAATATATAAAAAAAAAAATGTCTTTTTTAAAAATAGCCGATCCCGCGAGAAGGGACTTAATCGTAAAGGAGTATCTCGAAATGAGAAAGAATATTCGGGATAATCTACTAGCGGAGAGAACGGGTGAACAGGAACTTCAAGCCAATCTTTCGAAGTTTTTTAAACCCGTTACAGAATCGCAAAAAGCCGCAGCGAGGGAGATAACTGAGGGGTTTAGACCTATTAGAGAGGGTATCGAACAACGAGCTATTAATTTTCCGGCCTTTCCTCCTATCGAAGCTTCGGAAGATCCGATATTTATCGGCGAAATAGCGAAAAACTATTTGAGAAAGTTTGCTTCTAAGGAAGCAGCCGATAAAACGTACGGAATATATGACAAAAAGGGTAGGTTTTATAACGGGGACAAACCAGTCATTATTCGAGACAGCGATATTATCGTGGGAGATGAGGAATATAGAGGTACCCCCGGTCTATGGGAGTTAATCGTATCTAAAGATCCGGATGGTAATATTTTTGATAGAGAGGATTACGAGAATTACGCGAAGTTGTTGGTAAAAACCAACTCCATTTATCGCGGCAACGATCCGACGAGTAAATATCCTAAATCTTCTAAAGGTAAAAAATGGAACGTTATACTTAGGCCTATTTGGGATAATAGAAATTTTTATCGAGGACAGGGTATCATCGTTATCCCGTCTGACCCTAACGCATTAATAGAAAAAATGGACCTATTGTTGGTGAGTAAAAAAGCGGGTAATACGGGCGTAAGAAACAAGTTAGTGAGTATTTGCGACGAATTAAAAAGACAAGGCTTTTTAAATTCGAGAGACTATAAAAAATTAATGTCTACGTTATAAAAAAAATGATGATTATCGTTAAAAAACACGGATTTAAAAGAAGGTATTCGTACGGCGGTTCCGGAATCTTCGATAGTATCGCTAACTTTTTAGCGAGGCTTTTTACGAGTAGCGCTGCTAAACAGATCGCAAGTTCTGCCCTCGATGTGGGAAAGAGCGTAGCTAAGAAAGGCGCGAAGAAAGCTTTAGAGGTCGGAAAAAGCGCGGCTATAGAAATGGGGAAAAAATTAGTTACAAAAGCTTTGACGCCGAAATCGAAGAAAATTTTACGAGAACACACCTCCACTCCGGTCGATACGTGAGACATTAGTACGTTAATAGATGGAAGCGCTATCGCTATTTGAGACTTAGTTAAAAAATTAAATAGCGGAGTGGGCATTAAAGTAGTATAAGTTAAGACGTTACTTATAAAAAAGATAATGTTAACGTTTAATCGCGTAGATTATAAAAAAATACGGTACTAGTTCTATTAATATAGAAGGCGCGTCTTTAAGTCTAAAAGATTGCAAAATCCTTAAAACTAATGAAACGAAATACGGTTATAAAAAATCCATTGTCGAGTTATCTTCCGAAAAAATAACCGATATGAAAGAGATCGAGAAAGAGGTAAATGAACGTTTAGAAAAGTGGGGTATACCCCAAGTAACGTTCGTATATGGTAACAAAGTTTATCCTAAAACTAAAGAATATACCGTGAGTGTCATTCAGCTTAAAAGCGTGTTCGTTAATGCCAAAAACGCGTCTTCTCCCCAGCTTTGGTTAATTTAAAAAAATATAATCGTATAAAAAAATGGACATTTTAAAAATAACCGAACCAGTTTTAAAAGATGATAGTATCATCGAGTACGAACACTTCGAGTACCAACCAATCACCGGTACAAACCTCAACAACTCGGGAGGAGATATTAGGATTAACATCGAGACCCAAGATATTTTTACTCATCCTAGCGAGAGTTATTTACTTTTTATAGGCGAATTAGTAAGAAGCGATACCGGGGCAGTTTACGACACAAACACCAATATTTCTTTAATAAACAACGGCCTCATGTATCTTTTTAAAAATATAAAGTATCAACTTTCGGCCATGGACACCGAATCCTTATTGTATCCCGGTCAGGCTACTACGATGCTCGGCTCGTTAAAATATCCCGACGATTTTTCTAAATCGCAAGGGTTAAATCAATGTTGGTATAAAGATACAACGGTTAACGCGGGTGCTGGAAACACCGGTTTCGTCGTAAGGAGAAATTATATCATTAATGATCCTCTTCCGAGAGGTACCTTTAGCTTCAGAGTTCTGTTAAAACATATATTCGGTTTTTGCGACGATTATAATAAGATAATATACGGAATGAAGCAAACTCTCACCTTGACGAGAAATGGCAATAATGACGCGGTCTTTCGAGATGGTGGCACTCCCGCCTATGGTAGTATTAATTTAATTAAAATATCTTGGTTTATGCCGCAAGTGCTACCCGCGGATGGAGAGAAGATGGAACTTTATAAAATTATCGAGAGAAAAGAAAAAGTACCGGTCGGATATAGAATGAGGCAGTGCGACTCTATCTCGGTTACTCAGGCAACAACGTTTACCTGGAGACTCGGCGTTAAATCATCGCCCGAGGTGCCTCGTTTTATCATCGTCGGCTTTCAGACCGGTAAAAATAATAACCAACAACAAAACCTGGCCATATTCGATCATAGAAACGTTAAAAATATTTAAGTTACGCTAAATTCTATTAGATATCCCGCGGCTGACTATAATCTTTCGTTTCCCGCGAACCAATTTAGTAGAGCGTACGGCGACGCCGCTTTATTTAGATCTAAGTTTTATAACATGGATGAATTGGTGTCAAACCCTAACATTACTCCCTCCGATTATAAAACCCTCTATCCTTTGTTCGTGTTTGATGTTTCTAAACAGAGCCAGAGATTAAAATACTCGGTCACCGATATCCAAATCAAGACGACTTTTACCGAAAATGGGCCCGCGAACACGGAGGCATTTGCTATTATTATTAGCGATAGATTAATTAACTTCCAGTCCGACGGAAATAAAATGAGCGTAGTGTACTAAGAAAAATGAGGTTAAGTTAAGCGAGTATAGATCCTATACGAAAAATGATATTGCTTGAGATTTAAGAAGAATTCTTAAAGAACACGAAATACGTTTCTACACATACTGGAGTAAAGCTCGATTAATCGAGTTGGTGAAAATAGCCGGATTGTACGATAAGCTACCTAATAATAAAAGAAGTAAGTACCCTAGAGAAGATGGAAGTAAAGATCCTAAGTACGATAGATTAAAAAGTATTCCGGGTAATCCTAGGAAAGTTATTTTAGAAGACGTTGAAACCGGCGAAATAAAAACCTTTCCATCGCTTTACGCGGCGGGTAAATTTTTAGATTGCTGCCCGCAAACGGTTAGTAACTATAACGAGGAAATTTGGAAAAATAAATGGAAGGTTAACGTTCATAATCCTAGGAAAGTGGAAAGAATTAAATGCCCTAGGAAAGTCGAAACTAATAAAGAAAGAAGTAAATGCCCTAGAGAGTTAAAAAATCTTATTCCTAGGAAAGTTACTTTAGAAGACGTTAAAACCGGCAAAATAAAAACCTTTCCATCTCTTTACGCGGCGGGTAAATTTTTAAATTGCTGCCCGCGAACGGTTAGTAACTATAACGGGGAAATTTGGGAAAATAAATGGAAGGTTAACGTTCAAAGTGTTCCGGATAAAGTTACTTTAGAGGATGTTGAAACTGGCGAAATAAAAACCTTTCCATCGCTTTTTAGGGCGAGTATATTTTTATATTGCAGCACGCGAACGGGTAGTAACTGTAACGGGGAAATTTGGAGAAATAAATGGAAGATTAACGTTCGAAAAAATGAATTAAAATTAGGCGAATATATTATATATAATAGAAATTCTTGAAGAACGCGAAATACGTTACTACAAGATCGCTAAATTTATTACGACGATAACGAAGCCATAATAAAATTTAATTTAATTTAAGCGTTTGAGTTCTATATTTAAAATGAGTACGTATACCGTAAGAGGTCTAAAAAATTTTAGCTAGTTAAATTTATTACGGCGATAATGAAGCCGTAATAAATTTAAGCTATTAAATTTAATATATAAAATGAGTACGAATTATAACGCGTATACCGTATGAGGTTTAAAAAATTTAGCTAGGTCTAAAGGAATCCGAGGATTCTCTACGCTTAGAAGAAACGAATTAATCGAGCGTTTACGTGATCCTCCGCCTATTAGTCTAGCCGATCAATTCAGGGGGCGTACGGTGAGAGACTTAAAACGGGAATCTAGGTCTTTAGGAATTCGGGGATACTCTAGACTCAGAAGAGGCGAATTAATCGATCTTCTAAGTAATCGGAGAGGGTCGTTATTAGATTACGAAACCTTACGAGCCACCGCCCCCGCAACCGACACCGCCACTACCTAAAGTCGCGTTCGAGAAGTTGATGGAATATTTAGATAGCGAAGTCCCGAGAAAAATAACGCCCGAGATAGAAGCTTTAAAAAGAAAAATAAATATATTATATAAGGATAAAGACGAAATAGAGATCGAAGAAGGAGCGTCGGCACTTAAGGGATTTACCAAAGAATATCTTGTAAGAGGTAAAGGAGGATCTTATACGCCGGAAGAATTCCTCGATTTAGCGAAAGATAGATTAACCGACGTTTTGAGAAGGAATCGTCAAACAAAAGTTAAACTCGTTATGATCTGTATGATGAAACACTCCGGAACTAAAGAATTAAAATCTATGAATCTCCATTCCGGATTTCCGATCGTTAATTTATACGGGAATGATGTCGACGAAATATACGCGGAAATGATGGAACAGGCATTAATTAATATAGCGAATAAGGAAATGCAAGCGGATTATTGGAGAGTCATTTACGTAATCGATTTAAGATTACACACGGTATCGTTTAACCCGATAAAGGGTAATTCTTGGATCCCGACTCCTCCTAAGATAGCGAATACGAAAAGCGTTATTAATCCGAAAAATAAAAACGATGATATGTGTTTCGCGTATTGTATTCTTATAGCCTCGAACCCGACAGATGTTCATCCCGAAAGAATCGAAAGACTAAGACCCTCGTTAAACTCGTTAAATATGGAAGGGATTAATTACCCCGTTTCCGTTCAAGATAGGAGTAAATTCGAGAAACAAAATCCTTCGATATCCGTATCGATACACGCGTATAACGATTCCGTCAGCGTCTACCCGCTTAGCATAAGTAAAGAAGTCTATAAAAGAGAACATCACGTTAATCTTTTACTTCTCGAGAAGGACGGTAAAAAGCATTATTGTTTAATTAAAAATATGAGTAGATTGTTATCTAAACAAATTACCGGTCATAAATGCAAAACTTATATTTGCGAAAGATGTTTAAATCATTTCACGAGAGAAGAAACTTTAAATAAACATTTAGAGTATTGCGGCGAAAAAGACGCCTGTAGAATAGACTTACCCGAAAAGGGTACCGAGATATTTTTTAAGAATTTCCATAAACAACAGAGACATCCATTTACGATTTACGCGGATATGGAGGCTATGTTAGAAAAGAAATACGAAAAGAGGGGGAACAGTACGAAAGTAATTCACGCGCGTAAAATCTCGGGGTATTGTCTTTTCATTAAATCGCTTTACGAAGACGTTTTCCCTTCGAAAATTTACCGATATTCCGGCGAAAACGCGTCCGTGAAATTCGTAAATAAACTAGAAAAAGTTATAAGAAAAATAGATAGTATACCCAAGAGGGAAATGATTTTTAGAGCCGAGGATAAAAGAAAGTTTTACGGAGCGAGAGATTGTTGGATATGCGGGGAGCAATTTAATTCTACGTCTTCTCGGACAAAAAAGGTGAGAGACCATTGCCATTATACCGGAAGATTTAGGGGAGCCGCGCACAACGAGTGTAATTTAAAATATAGAAGACCTACTTTTACTCCCGTATTCTTTCATAATTATAGTAGGTACGACGCTCATTTATTTATAAAAGATTTAATGAGTACACCAGGTGAGACGAGTTGTATACCTTCGAACAAGGAAATGTACGTGAGCGTGTCTAAAAGGGTGCCGATAGAGAAAACTAAAACGCACGAGATTAGATTCCTTGATAGTTTAAAATTTTTAGGTAAAAGTTTAGACGAATTAGCTAGCATTCTAGCTAAGGAGGACAAGATTAATCTCGCGAAATATTTCGAGGGGGAAAAGCTCGAATTGGTCTCTCAAAAGGGTATATTCCCATACGAATGGTTCAATAGCCTCGATAAATTAGAGGAAATGAAATTACCCCTGCAAAGAGCATTTTACTCGAAACTTAAATTCGCCGGAATAAATAAAAAGGATTATAAACACGCGCGAAATGTATGGAAAACGTTCGAGATGAAAACTTTTAAAGATTATCACGACTTATATAATAAGACCGACGTTTTACTGTTGGCGGATGTTTCCGAAAATTTCAGGAACGTTTGCTTCGATAATTACGGACTAGACCCATCTTGGTTTTATACGGCACCCGGATTAGCTTGGGAGGCGATGTTAAAAACTACTAAGGTAAAATTAGAATTATTATCTGACCCCGACACGATTTTATTTATCGAAAAGGGAATAAGAGGAGGCGTCTCGACTATTTTTAAACGATACGCGAAAGCGAATAATAGTTATATGGGCGAAAAATACGATCCGAAAGAACCCTCGAAATTTATTACTTATTTGGACGCGAATAATCTCTACGGTTGGGCGATGTGTCAAAAACTTCCCGTCGGTAATTTTAAATGGATGGAGGATTTAGAAAATTGGCGAAGTCAACCTTGTATATTGGAGGTCGATTTGGAATATCCTAAAGAATTACAGGATTGGCATAACGATTTCCCGTTAGCCCCCGAAAGATTAAAGGTCGATAAAGTCGAGAAACTTAAACCTAATTTACGCGATAAAGATAGGTATATATTACATTACGAAAATTTAAAGTTATATTTAAACGAAGGTCTAAAGCTTAAAAAGATTCATAGGGGGTTAACTTTCGATGAGAGCGAATGGTTAAAACCTTATATCGATAAAAATACTATCCTAAGAGCGAAAGCTAAATCCGCGTTTGAAAAGGATTTCTTTAAACTCATGAACAATTCTGTATTCGGTAAGACTACGGAAAATATTAGGAATAGAGTAGACGTAAGATTAGTTAGTACCAGGGAAAAGGCGGAAAAATTAGCCGCTAAACCGAACTATTACGATATAAAAGTCCTCGACGAAAATTTATGTATAATTCAAATGAAAAAACCGCGTTTATTTTTTAATAAACCCATTTACGTCGGGATGTGTATTTTAGATTTAAGTAAGGTATTAATGTATAAGTTTCATTATAATTATATTAAAGATAAATACGGCGAAAAAGCTAAACTTCTTTTCACCGATACGGTTAGCTTAATGTACGAAATAGAAACGGAAGATTTCTATAAAGATATTAGCGATTGGTTTGATATGAGCGATTATCCCCCCGATCATCCATCCGGTATTCCCACGGGATTGAATAAGAAAGTCGTTGGCACGTTTAAAGATGAGACGAGCGGTAAGATTATCGAGGAGTTCGTGGGCCTCAGGTCTAAACTATATTCTTATAAAATGTGCGACGATGGGGAGGAGAATAAGAAATGTAAAGGAATTAAAAAGCACGTAGCAGAAGCGTACATTACACACGAACATTATAAAGAGTGTTTGTTCGAAAATAAGACGCAATTAAGGAGAATGGTAGTTATTAGGAGTCGTAATCACGAGTTGTATACCGAAGAGGTTAATAAAATCGCCTTAAGCGAAAACGACGATAAACACTATATCCTCGAGAACAATATCGATACGTTAGCTTGGGGACACGATCGAATTTCGCTCGGGCTAGAAAAGTAGATGAGGGTGGGTGGGACCCAGCCAGGGAGGTGCGCGTTTTTTTGGCGGACGACGCAAAGCGTCGTTCGAAAAGCGTCTGGTCGGGGCAGGGGCCCCCGACCGCGACGCGGGGATGGGGAATGTCAGTTGAGATGGAGCTTTGCTCCACCTCAACCTCAATGCGATGAAGCGCTATAGAGGGTAGGTGTTCACTGTTTGCCTTTCGTGGGGGTGGGGCGGGGGCGAGGTGGGATGGAATTGCGAAGCCGCCCCCGGCCAGGGCATATTCAGGGAGGAGAGCGTCCTAGATTTTGACATTGGAATTGGGGATGGAGTCAAGTCGAGCGGGATGGAGTCGAGTCGAGTCGGGCACGCGATGGGGGGATGGGGGTGAGCTCGACGGGATGGCGAAGCCGCCCCCGGCCAGGGAAAACTCGGGGAAGAGCATCCTAGATTTTGACCTCGATGAGGGCGGATGACCGGAACCGGATCCAGTCGGACCCAAACCGGATCACGGGGACGGAGGGGGCCAGCCTCGTTTTGGGGGGCCAGCCTCATTTTGAGGGAGAGCCTCGCTTTCGGGGGCCAGCCTCGTTTCGGGGGCCAGCCTCGTTTTGGGGGACAGCCTCGTTTTGGGGGGCCAGCCTCGTTTTGGGGAGGACGTGACCTTGACCCCCGTGACCTTTTACCTTGGCCTCGTTTTGGGGGAGGAGAGCCTCGTTTTGGGCTCTGTCCCAGAATCCCCACTTTATATCTACTGAAGTCTTTTTCTTCGTTAAAACGTGATTGTTTGGTAAAGGATTAAAGTGCTTGTAATATACGATTGATTGATTGAATTTGCGTTTATTTATCGTTGTCACCGGTTTCCTATATGGGCGACGCCCCCTGAAGGCTGTTAGTATTGTTACGGGGGATAGTGCAGATACAGGACGAAACCCATCCTAAGTTTCGCCTGGTTCTTTAACGTGCTCGGTGTATAGCACCGTCACACGGGACCTCGGTTTAACGTCTCATCCGAAAGACTATTAGTAATTTTAGATGGCCAGCCGTGGGGATCGAACCCACACCCTCACGATCACGAGTCCTACGCTCCACCAACTGAGCTATGCAAGCTGGTCTAATATACAATACCGGTTTAAGGTGCTGGTAAATGGCAAGTGTGTACAACGGTGTTTATCACACCTGATATATATGACTTTATTGTACCCGACACCTTTGACAAGAATAAATTGGCATATTCCATTAACGAACCATAAATATCTAAAAAAGCTACTTAAAAAATCATATCTTTGAAATATTCAATGTATCCAGATTATGTAGATCTACATCATAATTTCATTTTCTAAAATTTACCTGCCTATTTAACTTACCTTCCTTTCCATTTAAATCTACCAAACATCTGGTGACAAAACTGATATTTTACTACAAATACCGTAAGTTATCAATGCTTGATTAATGTATATTTTATTCATTTCAAAAGAGGTAAAATGAAAATCATCAATTCACCAAAACCTGAATGATATATATAAATATATCCCCAAAAACATATGTAGGGTACGAGTTCTCTGGAGAATTCGTACCCAGGGTACGAGTTCTCCAGAGAACTCGTACCCTTCAGATTGGGGCACGAGTTCTCCAGAGTACGAGTTCTCCAGGGTACGAGTTCTCTAACAACCATAGATACCACATTTTCAGTCCAATACCAATGTAACTTTGTCTTGAATGTTTGTCTTGATGATATCTGGGACAAGTTTGAAATTTGGCCATGTTGGGTCAAAATGTAGGTCACTGAGACAAATCTTAGAATAACCTTAGAATACACATCCCTGGTTTGACACCCGTGAAGATTGGTCATAAAATTTCTGTTGATGATATCTCCGACAAGTTTGAAACCGGGTTACGTTGGGTCACAGGGTAAGTCAATGGGACAAATCTAAGAAAAATTCTTGTGTGCACTCTAGAGGCAATATCTTCAGTCTGATCAGGGATCTTATATATGTGTATATACGATCCCTGGTCTGATACTGATGAAATTCAGTCAGAATGTTGATCTCGTTGTACCAAAAAGCATGTCACTCGGACAAATCCTAAGAAAAAATTTGTGTGCGCTTTATAAGCCACATTTTCAATTTGATACTCATCAAACTTGGTGAGAATGTTTGTCTATATAAATGTAATATCGGGACAATTTTGAAATTTGGTAAAAAAAATAGGACAAAGAGTAAAATCTTGGAAAAACCTTGAGTGCGCTCTAGATTGCAGAACTTTAGTCTGATAGTCATAAAAATTTGTCAGAATGTTTACAGGGCTTGATGATGTCCCAAACATGTTCGAAATTGGGTCTCACTGGGTCAAAAAGCAGATCACAGGGGCGAATATTTAGAAAATTATTGTGTGCACTCTACAGGACGCATTTTCTGTCTGGTGCTCATGAACATGGCTTGTTCAGAATGTTTGTCCTAATGATAGCTAGGATAAGACCCCAATAGACCATTTGCCAATTACCGATACAGACGCGTCACCAAGAGTTACTTCCCTTGCGGATACTCTCCACCAGACAAGCTAAACCGATCTTGAATATACCCGAATAGTTATAGGGTTATATTTTTGAAATGTAATTCACCCTAAAAGCATAAAAACAAAAACAAAAAAAACTCTCGGCCGTGCCGGTAGTTGTACCATCTATCATTTGCGAAGACACATTAAAAAAGACATAGTCATTTTTTCAGTATTTCGGTAGCCTGCAGAAAGAAAAGTCGTATCATAAGCGCGATTTGATAGAAACTTTTTGTATGCAGACTACATTAATAACTTGAAAAACGGATCCCCGATAAAGAAATAAAAAAAATTCTCGTCAACTGCCTTGGTTGCACAGGGCAAGAACAAGACAAAAAACAAGTTGGCTTCTTTACAAAAGAAGCCAGGAGAGGTCAGCATCAATGTTTTCAAATAGTTTATTAGCTTTTAATTTCAATACATTTTGGTACATGTAAACAAACAAGTAAAATAGCCGCCTCGTAGAAACCTCTCTATGCTTTACAAGACGGTCATTTGACCTTCTTTCCGCGTTTTCAAGTCGCATGATCTTGTCCAGCGGTCTTCTTTCTCTTTTTTTATCGAAATTCTTCTTATTTTTTCTTCTGCTTAGATTTATTTGCTTAATGAAAAATTACAATCATTTGAGAGGTCATTTGCAACCATGGCAAATTAATATAACAAATCTTTTCTGAAATTCGTCATATAAAAATAAACCACGTCTATTTCCTGTTTCGGTTGTTTGATTTCGCTTTATTTACAAAACCATGACGAAACAGACTGTGCATCAGAACAATTTCGCAAGAAAAATGGATTTAGACAGCGAATTCTGTGGCAGTCTGCCTTTTAAACTCACCACTGTTGGAGAGGTCTGATGACCTCTCCAATAAATGAGTTCCAATATACAATTAAACAAGTATACCGTAATAATGCATTTGAAAAAAAAAAGTGTTCGAGTAGAAAAATGCATAATTTGGTTCAGTAATTAAAATGGACTTACCCTATGTAACAGATTTTAACAATTCCAAATTCTTGGCAAGTGATCAACGTAAATATGTGCCTAGCAAGTACATCACAGTTCTTCTCAAAGATCACCCGCTTTGACGGTGAAATACCGAGATCAAAGGAACATCCAGCTAACCCTTAACTAGCTTTTCACTGAAAACGATTTTAGTACGTATTTCCCGAATGAAAATGAAGCTGGATCTACCTTTTTATACCCCCGCAAAACGAATGTTTCGGGGGTATACTGGAATCAGCCCGTCCGTCCGTCCGTGTGTCCGTCTGTGTACAAAATACTAGTAATTTTGTGTCGCGAACTCCTCCTACAGTTTTTCTTCAATTGTATTGAAACTTTGCACATATATTGATCATATATTAAAGGTTTGCAAGACGCAATTTTCAAGTGTCAACTCCTCCTGGTTGACGAATTATCTCCCCTTGAACTTGACACCTTTTTCTGTCAAAGGGCTGGCGGGGGTATTAAGTCACATTCAGTGACAGCTCTAGTTTCTAGGAGGAATGGATAGTTTGTTTGAACTGAATTTTGTTGTTACGTTAGTCACCTGGTAACGTGGTTCAAACAGGAACCTGACAAAAATGCAACTAAGAAGATCCTGAATATCATTTTAAGGCCAGGATTTTCGCAATAAATTTAAACAGTATGGTGTTCTGGTTTTTAGTAAATTGACTGTCTCTGTCTATTTCCAGACAATAAAGCGATCTTTAAAGCAAAATCTTATCACTTTAATAGTTCAAATACATCAAACCAGCAATCCCTGGGTTTCGAACCCATGTACATTATGAACTCAGCAACAGGGTTCGGCAAACATCAGTGATCAATAAGACATAAAATAGGAAACAAATACCTATTGCACTTCAACTGTTTCTTTCTTTTACCCCCTTTTTTTCCATTATTTTTTACAACGCTGAGTCTTAATTAACTCTTAACCAAATGACAAAATTTTAGACTTGCCCAAATCAAAAGCGTTTGCAGACGACAAAATAGGTGTGACTCAAAAAATTGAAATTTGCTATAGGAAGGATAGCAAATAGAGTCGGAAAAGGAGAAAAAGCTAGTTACCAGAATTTTCTCCCGTTCCAACAATATTTTACAAAAGCTATCTTTTTCAGGGTCGTAAAAAGCTGGGGTGATGTTGAATATGGTTTTAAATAGTTACAGTGAATGCTTATTCGATCAATAGCTTTCACCCACTGGGATAAGTGATTGAAAAAAGGGGAGTACTGATATGTTCCTGTTCCAGTAACATTGACATCTGTTCCGCCATATTTTAACCCTAGGCTGCTAAATAACTTCAAATAAAACTTTCAAGCCGACAGTAAAAACCAAAGTTTTGCTATTTCAAGGTTATTTTGGTGGAAAGATGTCTCCTCAGCGGACAGTGTAGATCCAAGATCAGACTGCACGTTCTGTGCAGTCTGATCTTAATCTACACTGTCCGCAAAAGTTCCGTGAGTCGCGCTTAGCAGCCTAAGGGTTAACTCTTTACCAAATGACAAAATTGTTGAAAACATTTGCAGCAATAAAATTAGATATGATTTCAAAAATGGATTTGTCTTTGAAAGGGTAAAGAACATCGTGGGGAAAACAGAAAATGCTTGGTGTTGAAATATTTGCCTTTTTCCACAACAGTTTTCAAATGCAATTTTTTATGAGGGTAGTAAAGCACGGGTCGTTTGGTAAAGGGATTATATACAACAAAGAAAGTTGTTTTTTGTAAAACTTTTAATTAATTCATTCAAGCATCAATCACGTCTTGCCAAATTGTGCTGGCAGGTTTTTTATTTGTTTTGTCTTTAACAAGGAGTTTGTAGCCGCTTTAACCGCTGGGGTCAAATCACGGCGGTCAGTGCATCTACGCATGTGTTTCCAGGCTTTCTCACACCAGTACTGACACAACCTTCTTTCGAAGTCACTGACTATTTTTCTCACATGCATCAGAGGTAAGAGGCGAAAAATCGCCGGAAAGAAGGTTTGCCTCAACTGGGCATCGAACCTGAAACCACCAGGTCACCAGTCAGACATGCTAACCACTGAGCTACCCGGCATGTGCTAGCAGTAATGATGAAGATTCGACTACACAGACCATGTGGTCTAACCTTCTACGCACTCTGCCCATTATGTTTTTCTGACTAGCACAACAATGAAATGTCTCATTATCTGACTTTATATTACTGACCATGCCATAATGTAGTGTTACAAACAACCCATCTAACCAAGTTCAAGTTTCTCTCTCTCTCTTTGTGCGTGCGTGCGTGTGTGTGTGTGTGTGTGTGTGTGTGTGTGTGTGTTTGAGAGAGAGAGAGAGAGAGAGATCAAAGTTTTACAAATCAAACTTTTTTCAAAAAAAATCAACATTGTGACAATTCATTTTGAAGACTTTCTCCCTTGGCCTGAGTTGCATTCTTTTTCTCTGGCAATTCACGACCGCATGAAAACAATACAACAGCGCAAAGAAACAGCACTGTACAAACTAATGACTCGCAAGTCAAAATATAGATAAAGTTCCCATACGAATACTTTTCCATCATAAAACCTATAAATTTTGGATTAGTTGCAATACCAACACCTGTAGAAATCATGAAAACGGATGAAACTTTTCCTGTAATTTCACAGACGTTATCGTTTGTCCAGGATATGACTGAAGGTATAACGGACACCATAGCACTTCCCGCACCAAGAAACCCTATCCAGGTCAGTATATTATTGCGGATAATGTTACCTATCACAGCTATCAGAAAGGATATATTCCACACAGAGAAGGCAAGAAACAATAGTTTAACTGGCCCTAATAGTTTTATCATGAATATTGCTGTAAAGCCACCTACACAACTCATGGCCCAGTAGAAAGACATCAGTGACACAGACGCTGAAGTGGTCCACTGTAGATGAAATAAGCAATAAGTCGTTAGGAAGTCACCAAGACAGTCTTCTATGGCACTATATACGAAATTTACACCGGCAACAAATCCAATTATAAGCAGTTTCTTTCTTTTTGAAACGTACATGCGACTAAAATTACTTGTTGTTACGTGGCTTTCTTTTAATTTTTCTGCTTCCGGGTCGATTGGTTCACCTTTTTTAGTAACCTTTACGTCATAATTTCCAATGATTGTCATGAGGGCGAATGGAACTGCGGATAGAAAGACAATGATTCCCGTTATAATGAAAGCATAGTGTATTCTTGTTTCACCATTGCTGTCACCTGCGTTGTCTAGCACTTTGGTCAAATTTATTTCTGCAAGGTCACTCCAGGTTTTGCTGTTGTCTACATATACCGTATAATTTTGTGAATTATCAGTAGCGTAATTCGTCCAATTTTTCAAAATTAAAGAACCATTTTTTGATGCAGTTGACTCATTGCTATTGTCATGAAATGTGGTCGTTGTTATGGAATAATTATAGTCATGAGCGTCTGCTTTGTCGACTGAGGAGTTCTGGCCGTTTGCGCTTGATGACGGTTCGTTGTACACAGAGTTACCTAAGATATAAGTATGGGCCATAAATGGTTTGGTAGCAAGCGGTGAAAAGATTGCACCCAGTGTATAAGCTAGATACATTGCCTGCATGAAGGATTGCCCGTCTGTACTGTCCCAGATTGTTGGAACGATAGTGTTGGCACCTGTGTTGAAGGAGAAAAGATTTCAGAATTAACCCTTATCCTGCTAAATAAGTGAAATGAAACTGTACAGCCGATTGTAAAAACCCAAATTTTGCTATTTCAAAGGTACTTTTTTGGTGAAAATATGTCCTTATCGGACAGAGTAGATCAAAGATCAGACTGCACGTTCTGTGCAGTCTGATCTTGATCTACGCTGTCCGCAAAAGGTCAGTGATTCACGTTTAGCAGCCTAAGGGTTAATAAAAAGGGAAGGGGCACTGAACGTAATCATACTTATACTTATTTTAAATGTTATGACGATGCGGTCGTAACCAAAAGACATTCATATTGTTTAGATAGCCATACACAAACAATATGATATATCCATATCAGCTAATGGTCCTCTAACTTTATGCCAATGTAATGTGAATACAATGACGTTAGGCAAGCGACTCAGCAGCTACTTGCTTGTGGTCAGCAGAAGAATTTACGGTGCTTGTAAATAGATAATCTTTATTCTGACACAATTCTTTTTACCCTTGGAGCGCCAACTACACCCAACAGACGTTTTCAGTCGAACAATAAGACCCAAATAATTGCAATTTCATGGTTGGTTTTGCTTATAGAGATTTGGCAAAGCGGACAGTATAGATCAAAGATCAGACTGCACGATTTGTGCAGTCTGATCTTGATCTACACTGGGCCAAAAAGGAAACTACAGTCGTGAAAGGCGCTTTAAGATTAAGAACGTTTGATTCACTGCTAGGGCAGTGGGTTTGTTTGTTTGTGCTAAACATGGTTTCATTAAATACATTAAATAAAATTGATGCAGCAAGTGCACCAAATAGGGTTTTCTTTACCGATAAATTACGGTCTACACTCTTTCCAAGAGACTAGCTGCTTTCCTTCATAATCAAAGTCGATACTCTGTTCAGTGATGAAAAGGTAAGAAATTCTGTCGCAAAGACTTTTGACCTGGCCGATATCCGAACTGAAAATACCTGGTAGCGCAGCCAAAAGACGAAAAAACGTTACCTGTGTAATAGTGTTGGAAAAATATAGCTTGGGACTTTGTTTTCTTTCACCAAGGCTCAGGTTCGGCTACTTTGCTGGATAACACTTTTGGTCTAATTCTAGCTCGACCGGATAGCTCGGTGGTTAGCTTATCTGAATCATGACCTGGTGGTTGCGGATTCGATTCCCGGTTGAGGCAAACTTTCTTTCACCTCTCCCCTCTAATGCATTTTGAGAAAAGTAGTCAGTGACTTGGAAAGAAAGTTGTGTCAGTACTGGTGTGAGAAAGCCAGGAAACATATACGTAGGTGCATTGACCGCCGTGGTATGACCTAAGCTGTTAGAATGGCTCTAAATTCCGATACAAATAAATGGTTTAATACTAAATTTTGAGATCAGAAATTGCGTTCCTTTTAAAGTTCGAAAGTTGTTTAGATTTTAGTGTAAAGTTGCCCACACGTTTTTTACCTGTATCTATTCCTCCGGCGAAAACTCCAGAGAGGAACCGAATGATCAACAAAGCGGTAACACTTTTGCAGTAAGGGATGCTAAAACAACAGCCAGACATCGCCACAGTGTTGACCATCATGATGACCAGTCTGTCCCAGCGGTCAAACAGTCTGCCGGACACTAGGGACCCAAATACGAAGCCAACTGACCATACGGTAAATATCCAGGCTGCAGTTTCAAGATCCATAGTGATTAGTTGCTGGATGTCAGGTAAGGCCGTGCCGATCTGTAGTACTGCCCATCCCTGAGTATAGAGAGAGTGTGGAGGTAATTACGTAGATCTATTAACCCTTTACCAGACGACAAAATTTTAGCCTTGTCCAAATTGTAAGCATTTGTAGACGACTATTTCAATGTGGCTTAAATGGTGCAAATTTTCGGTTTGAAAAAGAAGAAAACATTATGGGAAAAGGAGGAAATGCTGGTTACCAGCATTTTCTCCTTTTTCCACAGTGTTTTCAAAAGGCTTCTTTCCCACGGTCGTTAAAAGTCGGCATTGTGAGGTAAAGGGTTAAGCCTTAACTCTTTCAAAACTAAATAAATAGTTACTTTTTTTTTTTCAAAGGTCGCTAGTACTAGCCTACATTTTCGCTGCAAAATGGAGAACCAGTTTCGTCATAATCTAGAATAAAGTAGTGGACAGTGTAGATCAGAGATCAGACTGCACGTTCTGATCTGATCTGTCCACAAAAGATTTTTGTGTCGTCTACAGTAAGGAAAGAGTTAACCTGCCATATAAATAAAATAAATCTTTTAAGCCGATAGTAAATCCCAATAAAATCGGAAATATCTCCTTACCAGCCAATGTAGATCCATGATCAGACTGCACGTTTCTGTTCTCTCGCTGTTACTTGGTATCAAAATTTATGTAGATCTAGGCCTTTTCATGATTATGAATCGTAATTTCAAGTTTAAATTTTTAATCGAACAAATACATCGATGGCCTACTTACATGCTGCATACATGCATATTGTAAAAAACTTCTAATCTACATGTATTTCAGTACTTCAATGCCTAGTTAGTTGACACGTTATTCATATGCATGTACACGTATGTAGTTTTAAAAAAAAAACACGATTAATAATTCCAAAGCTGAATTAGGTCGAAAAAACGTCATAAGGTATCGGACATTATATACTGGTTGCGAAAGAAACAGACATGCTTTGGGCATCGAAAGGGCCTAGGTGCTTAACCCTGAGAGCTCATAACAAACAGACTGACACTTTCAAACTGAACATAAGACCAAAATAAGCGCACTTTCAAGTTTTTTCCTGTCAAGAATGTCTAAGTAAGTCGGACATTGTTGAGCAAAGGCCGGAGTGCAAGTTTTGTGCGGCTTGATCTTGTTCTATACTGACCCCAAAGACAACTACTGGCGTTTTAACCCTTAACCAGCATAATCTTGTTTTCCCACAATACTTCTAAAGCCTCCTTTTTCTGGGTCGTTAAAGCACGGGTCAGTGTGATAAAGATTAAGGGTCAAGTTTACGCCCATAGTGGTACAGCTGAGATGTGATTACTTTCATTTGTTCATACATTATCGAATTATCCTGTTTGTTTCAATAACCTTGAGAAAGAAGACCTCTGAAAATGTTGTGGGAAAAGGAGAAAATGCTGATAACCAGCATTTTCCCCTTTTCTCACAACATTTTCTTTTCTTTGAAAGAAAAATCCTATGTATGCTACTTACTATTTTTCGTATGCAAATGATTTCCCTAACAATTAACATGATAAAACCCTGGGCCCAAACACTTCCATGTTTTAACGACCCTGAAAAAGTAGGCTTTTGAAAACTGATAACCAGCATAAATTCCCCTTTTCCCACAATGTTTTCTACTCCTTCATGGACAAATCCCGTAATTTGATCCATATAGGATTTGTCGTCTGCAAGCCTTTTTCAATCTGAACAAGTAAAAAAACTGTCGTTTGGTAAAGCGTTAAAATCTTTAGAACATCAGTCCTTATTATACTGCAAAGAAATTTCTCATGATCTGATTGGATAATATCCCCCGAACATATATATCATGTACACTGGCAAAACCAACGTACAAGCAGTTTCCCTTTCGGGAGCCCCGTATATATGACTACACTTTCAACACAACATCCAAAATGGCGAAGTCGATCAAGATTAACATCAAGATTATGCACCAAACTGCACGTTTTTCCAAGGTTTCAGTGACGTCAGTTCCCAGTGACGTCATTTTTCATTGAATTGGGGCACTCAGAAGGGAAATTCTACTTCGTCAGCGTACTCAATTTTTGAAACCAAAAAACAGGTAAATTTCGCTTAACACACGTTGGAATGGTAAAACTTTGCAGTATAATAAATTCATTGTACGGTCAGGTGGCAGGGGACTTGGAAACTTGTTCACGGCTGTGGTGAATCATGTCGCCCCGAGCCTTCGGCCTTCGGCTCGGGGCGACATGATTCACCACAGCCGTGAACAAGTTTCCAAGTCCCCTGCCACCTGGCCGTACAACTAATAATGTACGCAGCAGTGATCTGTATCTTTTCAAAACAAGTTCAGTCATTTTAGCCACATTTTTACATTGTCGTCTGTAAATGCTATCAATTTGAACAAGTCTAAGATTTTGTCGTCAGATAAAGATTAAACCCTTTGAGCGATCAGTACAATTATTTCATAGACCACGTAGATCAAGATTTGTGGACAGAGTAGATCAAGATCAGATTGTACAGAATGGACAGTCTGTTTGATCTTTGATTTAAATTGACCTCTAGTTGTAAATATATTCGCACAAAACACGTTTGGAATTGCAAAGTTTTGGCATGATTACGGATTGAGAAATTCCAATTGAGCCATGCTCTGGCAAAAGGGGGTTTAATGCATCTTCGTGATGTATTAGAAGCAACTCATCACATAATTATGGATCCATAAAATCCATTTTGTCTCACAACCAGCTGAATTCTGAGGTAGAATGGTCCTTCGACATGACGAAAATTTACCGAAAGCGAACAATTTCGAGCCAGGTCAGCCTGTGCGGAGTGCGCAGGCTGACCTGGTCGATACTTTTTGCGGCAGATGCATTAAACCCCCTTTACAAACACCATGGCTCATTTATTTTTTAGGTCAAAACTGATTTATGGGGGACAAGGTAGTCGTAGTAGCCAAAATATTACGATCGGCACTCTGGGAAAATTTTATGGAGCAAGACGTCTCACGATATGGACCTATTTCGTACAAACTGCCGATGAAATATGAGGGACAGGTAGATCTAGTTTTAACGGTCTTTTGACAAGCAGATAAAATTAATCACCGATAGCAGAATGTTTAGACTCTGGTCAGCCTGCGCGGACTGCTCAGGCTGACACGATTCAATACTGTTTTGCAGATGCAATAAACTACCTTTTCAGAGAGCATGACTCAGACGCATCGATCGTTCACCGTGCACTGTGAATGTTTGTCTGAAGTTAAAGGGGGGGCGGGGGGGGGGGCGCAAATATCGATCAACACCAGAAGGCCTACCAAGAACATGCATAAATAGTAACGTTATTATTGTGTATTTCATATGTAGTAAATAAAAGTTTTAACTTACGAGGATGACATAGGACAAAAACACGCTCAGAGTCAACACAAATTTACGTCTGTATTCCAGATCGGATTGGAGCTTCTCCAGCATCCCAGCGTCGTTTTCCTGTCTTTTCTTCATCATCCAGCCGTTTCGTTTCGCTTGCAAACAAGTACTTCCTACGATCTCGTCAAACTTACAAATCGAAGCTCTATTGTAGAATCCAACAATCCCGAGTCATAACGACCCGATAGCAGAAGGAATGTGAAAACATTGTGGGAATAGGAGAAAATACTTGTCAGCAGTATTTTCTTCTTTTCCCACAATGTTTTCTACATTTTCAGTGACAAATCCAATAATATAAAACTAGAGCAACCTTTAATGTCGTCTGCAAATCTTTTCAATTTGGACAAGTCTGATATTTTGTCGTCTTGCAAAGGGTTGATAAACAAATATCCGGGTTATTTCACGAGAATTAATAAATACAGATCTATCTAGAGCACTATATAAATAGCTCACTAACACTTAGCCTACTTCAGAAACACCTAAATATATAGATCTAGTCTAGGTTGAAATCAACATTTATTTACCGTTTAGTAGATCTAAAAGAAACATTCTATGTGAGTAGACAAAATACAAATGTTGCAGTTTCAAATCAATTTTGACTAGATCTATGAATCTAGTATTTCTCAAAACAGTGACAGTGCAGATCAATGATCAGCCTGTATGTCTGTGTAGTTTGATCTTGATCTATATCTGCACTCTCTGCAAAAGAATACCATCATACCTTTGCATACTAAGAGTTAATGCAAAGAGTGAAGAGTACATTTTATATGCCCACTTCGACACAGATCAGTAAACCCCAGTATTTCATATTAGTTTCTGACACACAGCTGTTAAGCATAGAGCTACTTCAGAAACACTACTAGATGAATGTATATCAGCACTGTTTTGTTCGATTTTATTACATGTAGTCTAGGCCTGCATATCATTTCTCTACCATTTTAACTTCACGATGGCTACAATTTAACTAAATAATATTTACGAGCTATAGCGATTTTCACACTAACAGATTTCATTGCGTGTGAAATTTAAGTGTACGTTAGTTGTTGGAAGGATTTATGTTCAGCAGCATGGAGTTTAAAAACTAAAAATACTATCATTATTATAATGCAAAGAAATTTCTCGTTATCTCATTGGATAATATGTTCCGAACATATATATCATGTACACTGGCAAAACCAACGTAAAAGCAGTTTCCCTTTCGGGAGCCCCGTATACATGACTACACTTTCAACACAACATCCAAAATGGCGAAGTCGATCAAGATTAACATCAAGATTATGCACCAAACTGCACGTTTTACCAAGGTTTCAGGGCCTCAGTTCCCAGTGACGTCAGTTTTCATTGAATTTGGGCACTCAGAAGGGAAATTCTATTTCGTCAGCGTACTCAATTTTTGAAACCCAAAAACAGGTAAATTAATTTCGCTTAACACATGTTGGAATGGTAAAACTTTGCAGTATAATAAATTCATTGTACGGTCAGGTGGCAGGGGACTTGGAAACTTGTTCACGGCTGTGGTGAATCATGTCGGTCGCCGAAGGCGACATGATTCACCACAGCCGTGAACAAGTTTCCAAGTCCCCTGCCACCTGACCGTACAACTAATACTGTATGACCGTGGTGCTATGGAAATTAAATGTACAGCGAGTGTATATCAAAGTACTGAAAGTACTGATAGGCTAGCAAATGTAGCTGTGGTAGGAAATAACATGAACATTTCTGTTTGTTAAAAAAGAAAAGGCATATGATGTTGATAATTTGGCAATTCAATACTTTCAAGAGTACACTTTTAGGTGAAATTTCCATGTTTTTTTTTTTTACTTTCTTACCGGTTGGACGAACTCGTAGCTAGACACCCTCGAAGAGAACACGAGGATGAAGAAGGTTGTGCTAGGATATGGGATATGTAAATATGAGCCTGATTTGCATAGTTCACTGACTTAATTTATATGCAAACATCTTGTACCTTATCGATGACATCTTGTTCAGGTTCAGTCTATGACTTTTCAAGTAGACATCCATCAAGTTAGAGCGGTATAGATTATGTATGTCATGTCAACCTCATATCTAGCGGAATTACGATTTCTTTATATAAATAAAAAAATGCTGGGGAGTAGTATTTGGCGACTGTGTGAAGTTTCTTTTTTTTTTAAATTTGAATCTAGGTTACTCCCGATGGCAATAGACTGACGATTTTACGATCGCTATTTCAAAATCTCGAATTAACGTACTAAATCTGTACGATGCTGTTTACAATTTGACTGGTCTGAAGGAGAAATACGTGGCTTATCCAGGTATTTCTCCTTCAAAATCGTGTATTTTTTTTAAACGGCCTGCAAGAAATCGGAGTCGCTAAAAACCAACTTTCCGCGCTAAAAGGTGTCGGCATATTTCTTGCATGTACGAGGACTGAACAAAAAGATTTCTTCCTAGCTTTTTAATTTGATGTCCAATTATTGTAAGATTTTCAATAGTGTAATCGTGGTCTAACACCAATTTCCAGGTAAAAAATCACTGATTTTTACCTCAGACATACATGTACATGTATCTATTTTCACCCTATGAAGTGCAAGGTTTTCTGCCCTGGAGCACGCCGTACTTTCGTCATGCTTTTAAAAACGATCATATTTCAAAACTGTCTGATTCAAATCTCCTAAAATTACGTCAACGTAATGGATTGCTCCATTTGACGATTTGTGCGAAATTTCTGAAGTCACCGCCAAAAGACATAGTTAGTCCGATAGTTTTAGTGAGACCTTTCGAAGAAAAATAAGGTAAAAAATGGTGGTTTCTGAAGAGGTAAAAACTCGCGCAGAAATCAACATGGGACATAGTCCGTCTGAAACTTTAATTTATGAAAAGCGGCTTGGTTTAAGCCACAATTGAAAAAAATCTGCAGTATTCGAGTGGCACGGGCGGATTAAAAAAAAAACGACGAAAGAGTACTGAAGGTGGTCCGACAAAGAGCGCCGACATATATAACATTAAATTACGCCCTTGTTAAATGACGTTAACGTCATGGCGTGCTTCGGGTAGCCGTTATGAACGTTGTAAAAGGAGTCATAGCAACTACGTTTTTTGATCATTTCGTCTGAAACTTTCCGATTATGTCGATTTTGAATGAATCTTAAACATACGAAAATTTAAGTGTAATAATACCAGTAATTTAAATAACACATTCCATTCATGGCCTATTCCCTCGTTAAATCCCGTCATTATCGTCAGAACTGACGACCATGTGATGAGTTTAACAAAAAAGTCGTTTAACAAAGTCTTACTGCTCAGGCCATGCTGATTCTGTAGGGCACATTTTTAAACCGTTCCGAAAAAAGAGTAGATCTGTTTATGTCAAGGTTGTGGTAAATGTCATAATGGTCGACGCTGTCAGAATAGTTTTGTTATCATGTTATATAACTCATGTATCGTTAAGTAAACAAGCCATTTTCGAAGTAATCTGCGGTTTGAGATATTGTACGTGCAAATAAAAAAGGTGCAAGGTTATCTTTTGACGGGCTAGTGTGCTATATGCAGCAGTGGTATGTCGATAATGGCTGAAGCTTTATATCTAGCATCCGCCTGCTAAAATATTTCTTCTTCAAAATTTATATTTCTTTTATATTGACTTACACAAGTAAAATCAGCATTGGTTTATTTCCTTTCCTCTGTATTTGTTGTTGCCTCTGTTTACCTGTCACATCTTCAGAAAAGATCCACTGTGAATGGTATCTTTTTTTTTAAGAGAAAAATGGCGTCATTGAATTGTTAATGATCTTTGACAATTATAAAGCTTTTCAGTATTTCTATGCGGAATTGAGGCCTAAGAACAACTAGATATCCTTTAAGAGGATAGACACCCTCCACCCTGTTTGACTACATTCTACGAGCAAATTACAAAATCAAAAATACATTGTTCATATAAAGCCCATCCTAGGTTACGCATGGTTCTTTAACGTCCTCGGTGTAAAGCACGGTCACACGGGAAATAGATTCTAATGTCCCATCCGAAAGATTATTAGTAATTTTAGTTAATCAGCCGTGGGAATCGAACCAACACCCTCAAGGACCCGAGATTACAAATCTCGTGCTCTACCTGTAGAGCTTATCTGACTGACTGTTTGTAGCTCACCTGAGCACGAAGTGCTCAAGGTTAGCTTTTGTGCTCGTGCTGTTTCCGTCCTTCGTCTTTCATCCTTTTCAAACTTTTAGATTGTGTACGCTCTACAGGCTACATTTTGCGTCTGATACTCATCAAACTTAGTCAGAATGTTTGTCTTGATAAAATCTTAGACGACTTCGAAAATGGGTCACGTCAGATGAATAACTATGTCACAAGGTCAAATCTTAGAAAAACCTTGACTACGCTCTAGAGGTCACGCTTTTAGTCAAATACTCATGAGATATGGTCAGGACTTGGAGAAACTTGCGTACACTCTAGAGGCCACATTTTCAGTCCAATACTCATGAAAGGTGGTCAGAGCTTTTATCATAATGATATGTTGGACGAATTTGAAACAGGGTTACGGGTAAAAAACTAGGTCACCTCGTTAAATCTTTGATAAGTTTGGTACCGAAACTTAGCTTATCTATTTTCCAACAAAGTGTTTTTTTTTTCAAACAGCGATTTGTATAGACGTGTGTTAATCGTTAAATAGAGTGAGTATGCTCCCGAAATAAGGCCTTCTTGGTCTTATGAGCCGAACACATTGACAAGGACGCCTCAGAACGGTGTCCCTGCTTATATCGTACTGTCTCGCTGTACATAGCGGTAGCCGTTTGGAATCGACGTCTGGTGTGCGTTAGTTCAAAGTGGTGGTCTACCCCGGCATCAGTAACGCGAGGCCGGTCGCTTCGGGGCCGATCTGCAACTGCCGCCTGCTTGCTGGAACCTTGCTCGCAGGTAACTTACAGTGTTTCTGTGGCAATTAAAGGCCGAGCAATATTATCTGAGAGATTTCGCATTTGACAAGCAGCTGCACGTGCAAATCTTGCGATTTGCCAGTTTTAAGACGTTGCGTAGCATTTAAACGGCGGATGTGTCCATTGTCTGACAAAGTGACGCGCGTGTTTCACATGGTACGAAATTGAAACGCCTATGACCGATATAACTATAATTATCCAAACTCGAAACGTGCACAGTTTCTTTTTCGTGCGAGTATTATAAAGATACAGTTCTTCAAACGGGAGATAACTCTTGTCAAAATTGCAAGAAAATTAGCGTTGATTCTAAACCTAGAATAAGGTTCTACAAGTAACAAATACTGCTCAAACAAATGATTATTCTTAGAAATGTGATGTTAGCCAATAGTAAAACGCATTAATCGAAAGAATCGTCAGATGACGGTATGAAAAAATATTTTAACGTATCAACAAAAACTTATTTTAAAACTTATTGATCATTTTGCTACAGTGAAAATACTTGTCCAAAAGAGAATTCGTAAAAAAAGGGACAAATTTTTTAAATTGTGCACACAAATAGTACTTTCTAATATCTTGTAGAAAAAATTTAAAAACTATATAAAGCTCTGCATTGTTCAGAGTTTTTGACATAATGAATCGTCTCCCCTATTAAGGTCTTAGACCTCTAACGCTTCTAGCGCAACATGGAATACAATTTCTTGTTAGTTGATAAATAAGGATCTAAACTGATATAATGCTTTTGCACATTTTTAACCGACCAGATGTCTATCTTGAAATCATTTGTTGATACTTTTGTTAGTTTCCTGAAATGGGAGGTAATTATTATCTCCCTTCGTAATGAGAATATAGTGGTTTTAGATTTATAAATGATAATTCTAAGAAAGAAAAAAGGGAAAAAGTGGCTTGGTTAAAGTAGTACAATAATACTCATTTTTAATCATGGCAAATTTTGTAGGATAATATTACAGTGGAAAAAGCTGTCTAAGACCTTAATAAAACATATATTTTGACGTGATTTGGCATCCTGGTCATTCATAAATCTCCCATTTTCTTCCGCGTCTGTGATTTCCACTATGCAACCGACATATTACAGATAAAAATATACGGTCTCACTTTCATAGTAACCCAACAGAATGTATTGGAGTTACAAAAATTAATGGAAAGGAAACATGCGCTAAAAGTTGCGCCGAAAAAAAACTGATATATGCTCTTAATCAGCAGCAATGGGACGATAGAGTTAATGTAAATACTTCTTGGAAAGGCATATCTTTATTTTCATAGTCGATGATCACATATAATTTTATAGGCATTTTATAGGTATTTGCGCAAGACAAATCACGTGAGTCTAAAAGAAAGGATCTGTCTTGAAATGGTGAAAAACATTGTGTGAAAAGAGAAATGCTGATCACCAGCATTTTCTAATTTTGCTACAATGTTTTCAAAAGCCTTTACCCTCAGGGTCTTCAAGAAACTGTTTGGTCAAGGGTCAGGTAACCGAAGCGCTATATTTTATACTCCCAACGTTTAGTCTACTTGGTTACTGATAACCAATAACCAAAACAATAGCGTTTACGACCACCAACATATCCATGCGGCGTTGAATAGAGCAATCGTTTGATTCCCTACGAACCAAGGGTGTATCGGAGAGGCAGACTCTTGCTGTACGATTTCCATTTCCGTCCTCCATCAGCACGAATTGTCTGTTGTACAAGTAGCGATTAGTCAGTTTGTTTTTGATGATAAAATGGTCAATAATGGATCCAAATTCAGTTTCTTGCAGATTGATCTGTTCACAAAGGAACATGTTATCGAGATGACTCGGATTACGTAAATTTTTTGAGGCATCTCTGTAAATACGATTCCAGTTTGCTGAGGCCATATCCGTGATCTTTGTCTGCACTTGATTTTCTGATGCAAATTGGGTCCAAGCTTGTGAAGAAAACGCTCCGGTAGGAAACTTTGCAAAGTCATACTCGAGTAATGATTGCACAAAATACACAGAGGTACTGTTGGTTTCGAGAATCCATGGTTTTGGCAAAGATTGTTTCAATGTATTGACTAGACTCTCGGCCATATAGCTATTATCAGAGGATGAAAGTGTGATTGTGAACATACTATCTTCGTTTTTGACAATATTATTTTGAAGTTTTGAATATAAACCAGAGGGTTTCCATTGGGATGGCCAAGGGCTTTTAAACATCAAAGCGTCCACAAACGTGTTCGGGTCGTCCATGAGGTCGGTAAAGTTTTCAGTTGTTGTAGGCTTTAACTTAACATAGAGGTTGAATCCTTCCGTGATCCAGGTGTCACTGACATACACACAATCGCCTTTTTTATCTCGAATCATACCACTTGGACACAGTATCTTTCGACAGCTGTTTTCTTCCTGGAAATATAGAACAGACAATCCTTTTAGGCAGTATCTCTGTGGACATGAAACGCTTTAACCCTTATCCTGCTAAATAACTGACATGAAACTTTCAAGCCGATAGTAGAAACCCAAATTTTGCTATTTCAAAGAGAATTTTTGGAGAAAGCTATCTCCTTATCGGACAATGTAGATCCAAGATCAGACTGCACGTTCTGTGCAGTCTGATCTTAATCTACACTGTCCGCTAAAGGTCAGTGGGTCGCGCTTAGCAGCCCAAGGATTAAAACAAAGCGAATTCTGAATTTCGTCAGGGCTAGTAAATTGTTGGAACACGATTTCGTGCATAGTTTTCATTATTGCACGCTGTTTTCTTTGTGGCAAAACAACGAACATGTTTTAAACAAAAGCTATCTTTTGTAGCGACGCTATGCTGACTGACCTTAAGGTTGTTGATCGATCCATGCCACCCTGAGAAGGCTAGTAAATGCGGAGAGTGCTTATAATGTGATTGGTTGCAGTTCTGTCTTTACAGAGGCCTTATCCACTAACCATTCTAATTTGCATTTATATTGTGTTAAGTTTTTTTTCTTTAATTTCAACTAAACTCAATAAACCATTTCATTTAGCCAACCAGAAATTGTGTCACTTTCTAAATTAAGACGTAACAAAAGAACCTAACTTAGAATGGTTTCTGAATACGGGTCCTGGCAGGAAGCCTCGGTATAAATGTTTCATTCTTCCCAAATGCACATTGTAACATTTTTCCAGGGTCAGAAAATTACATTTTTTTTTTTGCCATTACAAAGAACATTCGTAAGATTTGGAATATCGTAAGATTTGGATTACAAAGATGTTTAAATAAGATCTATTACATTTACCAGTCAGTCGGTTTCAAGACATTGTGTTGTTGATGTTAACTGTATGCTGATGTAACCCGTACAAAGTGAGCCACAGTAGACCATTCTAAATGTAGTTCACAACACATATATAATTGATAAACACCATTCGATCCCGAATTCGAAACAAGATTAATCTTTCTTTCTCCACAGAACTTTACACAAAATCTGTTGATAAATCATCATCTTCCTCTAGATGACATTCTACAAATACATATCAATCTAATTTGGGCATTCTGGGTACAGAACCGGACTACTTTTCAAAGCGACAACCGTTACTTTGAATTTCAAAATGAAATAAACGTTTACTCAATAAAACGCTACCTGGTGCGATTCATTCAGCTATGATCAGCTAGCATGTAACCCATGCACCGGCCATTTATTATCAAAACAGCCCAGGGCTACAGGCTTGGGTAATAGCTTCGATATAAGCCCTACTTTTCCCAAGTATCGGGGGATGGGGGATGCGTCATAGCTGACAGGTCGAATCTTCGAAGAATGTGACATGCGCAGACAACGGTTGATAAATATCGGAAAGCGACCATTTGCTTTTTGCTAAGAGAAAATGTTGTGCACAGTCCTGAAAGTGACTAACGTATATCACAAGCAACAAGCATCGATCAATGCTTTCGCAACAGTGACATAACTGAAACCGTGACTACTGAAAAATGCCGAACAAAGAAAAGTAATGGGAGCAATAATTACCCATGATGCATTTTTCTTGAGACACGCAAGGGGGTATGATGGCTTCTTTTCCGTTCGAAACGTTTTAGATTTCTCGGGCTCTATATATTTTTCACTTAGTATAAAGGTAAACTTTGTATTGTCGAATTCTCTTGGATCATTTGAGCTCGCTTTGCAGGCGAGATTTCGGAGAACCGCCGATTTCCCGTTGCAGTGCGCACAAAATACGTTTTTAAAGCCGACTGTCTTGACAACAACAGGCACGTTCCACCCATTTTCACAGGCTGATTTGATCATTATGGCAGACAAGTCGCTGCCTGGTATAAGTGGGATATCTTCGGACGTGCACGTGGATATAACATCTTTAACACACCTGTTTTCCTGCATGATTGTTTCATCTTCGTGTATAAATTTATAATGGCAATACGGCGACACTTTGTTGTTTTCGAAAATTAGAAGATATTCCACCACCGACAATAAAAGTCTTGTCTCAGACTTTCTTTCACATGTCAAAAGGGACGTAAACGGTTCTGAGTCCTCCACTCCATGGCAACGCGCACATGCTTCATTTTTGTAGATGTTTCTCGTGTAGTTCGACAGGACAGGAAAAAAGTCACCCCACTGGGCTATAGACCTCGGACCACAAGAAGGCTGGAAGATTTTGCCAGATCGTGTTTTGAATGGTATCTTATTAACACACCCTCTCGTAGGTTCTTTTGATACAACAAAATATGCAGGGATGGTTGCGTCCAGTTGCTCTTCTTGCATTCTATGTTGCATATACGTGCATTCTCGATAATTGTCTTGATCAGTGAGTGTAAGGTTTTCTTGTTGATAACAACAATTTTGGTAGTGACTACAATCCTGATGACAAGAACATCCTATAATGTAAAGGATCAAAAATCAAACAGCAAAGATGTTATTCAAGCCGCCGCTCATGTAGCCGTCTCTGTAGTTGATGGTTTTTGAAAACATTATAACAGATGTTGCGCTGTTTTTTTTTTTTTTAATTGTCTCTGACGGGATCGAAGACTTTGACAATACTAGTTTAATTGTTTGCCAAATGTTTTAATATGCGATTGTAGTAAAAATATCACGTCTAAATACAAACCGGGCGGTGCAAACACATGCGTTCGTTTTTTGACGAACTTCGCCACCTATATAATGTAATATGTCTTATATATTACATTATATAGGTGGTGTTGTTCGTCAAAAAACGAACGCCTGTGGGTGCAGACTGAAAGAGTATGTTGCTCGCTACCTGTGAGTGATGTTTTTAACTTATTACAGACAAGCATGTATGTTCTGTCATAAAAAACAAAATACTTAACACATTTTTGTTTTAACAACAAAAATTTAAAGCGATAACTGCGAGTTTTGGTAGAGCGATTATTGCGAGATGTGGCTTCATGTCATCGATCAGCATCATTTTGAAGAGAGTTTCATCTGTTTTCAAAACTGCATTTGAAGTTTAATGTCTTATGAGTTCGCATGTATTATCGCAATATGAGACGAATTTACTTGTGCACATGCTCGTATGCAAACCGCCACACACGTCATTATAATCTGTCTGATCTTACTATGAAATATAAGTGACAATGGGGTTTCCATAATAATCATATAAATTAAAGTTTTGACGGAAAAAGATAAGTTTGCTTAAAAAAAAAAAAAAGTTAATCCTTTCATAGCACTAGGCCAAAACATGCTCTTTTGCAGACGGCATATATCAAAATTAGATTGTACAGCTTGGATCTATACTCCCCGCTTTTTCTAGGCAAGCCTAACTATCATTAGTCGATCATATTTTCATCCGTCGAAAGAGGTTGATTTTTATCTATATGGCCATGAATAAATTGGGTGGATATTTTCAGTCAGTATAGAGTGGTTGCTTCAGTTTAAATGCTCTTTTGCCCTGAATACCTCACCCAATATCACATATTGTCTATCTTTGTTCAAACTGCTCGATTTGTGCAGTCGGATCTTAGATCCCTACTCTTAACAAAAGTACTTAGCCCTTACGCTGCCTAGTAAATTAACCTTTTGCCAAACAAATCCGTGTTTTAACGACCATGAAGAAAAGTACTTTTCAAAACATTTTGAACATGGAAAAAAATAAAGTTTGCAATTTGATCTTTTGATCTTGGTCACTGAAAGACGATATGCATGTATTTAAAATCGTCCTGCAAACCTCGGGTGATGAAATTACGGAATCTGCCGAGTTTGACGTTTGAGATAAAATAAAGTCTTACCTTGGCAGCACGACACTTGCGAGGCCACTTCCACGTATCCGTTGGGTTTAACTGCGGCAGTGGTGGCGTTTCTGTCACAGATGTCGACCCCCGGGCAGAGGGACAGTAGAGTAGAAAGTTCCAAATCGGTTATAAGTTCCTTTGCTCTGGAATTCTCTAACAAATGGGGGCCAGTTGTATAAAGAATAGTAAAAAATACTATTTTGAAATGAAACATCGTACTGTCTCGATGTCTTATTTCGCTTTGTTTATGCTAATCAGAATAACCCTACTTTGAAAGATGTAAATCTATAATGAAGATAGATCAAGTATAATAGGTTTTATTTCGTTAGAGCTTAGTCTTTTATATCCAGTGATTTCTGTCTGTAGTTTCTTCATACGAAAAAGAGAGGCTCTATAATTATTCTTGCGGATAAACCTTTTTTTTTTTATTCATTATTATTATTATTATTATCTATTGTCGTAATCTCCATTCTGCCATTTTTTGTTGTAACTAGGAAAATTAATTAAGATTTGAAACAGAATCTTTTACAAAATTGAAAAGAAACAAAACATATTTTTTCTATAGAATTGATCTTCGATAGGGAAAAAAAAGACACAAGATAAATGAAATTTTTGTTCCTCTTATTTTTTTCCTTCATAACTGAAATTGTAGTTGGGTATAACTTTGGTTCTGTCAGACCCACCATAATTGTACTGGCAGAGTATGAAAAATGGATGTATTTTTCCGTAGTTGGCAAGGGTAACAGTATTACAAAATTCTTAGGAAGGTTGAGATTTCGTTTGAATTTTTATCGCAAAATGGTTGTGTTACAACAACAACAACCTTTCAATAATATTTATAAACTTGTGTTATTAGTGGCAAGAACCAGTAGGTTTCATAAAGGTATGATATTGAGGCGCTTAAATATAGTACCAGGCAAAACAAACAAAATATCGTAATAGATGTAGAATACTCACAAAATTTGTTCAATATCATAACGGCCACATAACAATGTTTAATTTCTAAATGCGCAACTGTGACGAGAATTTTCGGCGTTATGACTGTTATAAAATGCTCTTTTGAACGAACCTTAGGTGCTTAAAGTTTGATACCTGGCCTTATAGGTACAATTTGGAATATTCTTGCATATATTGCGATCATACTGATGAAGACTGGTGAACGCTGGTACATAAAATAGATAAGAATAATGATAACAAAATAAAAAGAAAAGATCCAGGTGTGAGAATCTGAAAAATGCAGTTCATGAGTCTTTTGATTTTTTAATTTCATTAATTCCGTAGATACTTTCTTTTTCACTTGTTTTCTTTAAAACTTGCATCACAGTAAACTGCTCAAGTTTTTTTTTTTAATGGTTCCAAATTTTGATAACTCGCACATTCTCATGTTATTCAAACCTATTGGGTAGATTTGAGATCAGAATCTCAGTTTTGAGGTAAACAATGATCATACAGCACGATTAACGCTTTACCAGACGACATGTCCATGAAAATTGAAAGTATCTGCAGACAGCAAATCAATGTGGCTCACATGGAGGGAGTTATTTCTGAAAAGACTGGACACATTGTGGAAAAAGGAGAAACTACTGGTCATTAGTATTTCCTCCTTGTTCCCCACAATGTTTTCAAAAGCGTTTTTCCTCGGGTCGTTAAAACTGGGGATTGTTACGGTAAAGAATTAGGGCCACGTAAAATAAGAGACGAGAAATGTTTCTGATAATACCGATAGAGGAAAAAAAAATGCATAGAATTTTCCTGATTAATATTTTTGTTGTTATCAGAACAATAGCGTAATTTTGATTTCTCAATGAAAATCGTTATTTGAGTTTTCCATCTTCAGATTACATAAAGGAGTATATAAAGAGACGTCGCCCATTCTCTCTCTCCCTCTTATTAATTTTTATCAAACTCAAGAACCAATATTACTAGCGATGATTTTATGTGCCGTTTGCCGTTTCATAGTTAGATCTTCATTAAACGGTCAGTTAAAGATTTGGGGAAGGGGGGTTTTCCTCCCAAAACAGTCTCTTTTCAAAGCCCTACTACATACTAGACTGTACATAAAGTACACTAATATATAGGGTTATTTTTGTCACAGAGCACGTGTATATGGGCGCACTCTAGCAAAAGGGCATAGGCCTATAATGCATCTTCGTAATGTATTTAACTAACGTTAATACTAAGCAAGGCCTCACATGGGCCTAATTATGGATCCATAAAATCCATTTTGTCCAATAACCAGCTGAATCATGAGGTAAACTGGTTCTTGGACATGTAGACAAGAGGGCCATGATGGGGAAGGGGGGTTTTCCTCCCAAAACAGTCTCTTTTCAAAGCCCTACTACATACTAGACTGTACATAAAATACACTAATATATAGGGTTATTTTTGTCACAGAGCACGTGTATATGGGCGCACTCTAGCAAAAGGGCATAGGCCTATAATGCATCTTCGTAATGTATTTAACTAACGTTAATACTAAGCAAGGCCTCACATGGGCCTAATTATGGATCCATAAAATCCATTTTGTCCAATAACCAGCTGAATCATGAGGTAAACTGGTTCTTGGACATGTAGACAAGAGGGCCATGATGGCCCTGGATCGCTCACCTTAGTCAATAGGCGAAATTCACTCAATGTGCATAATCGATTTCTGACCAATTGTCAGGTCAATTGAGCTTAAAATGTGGCCTCTAGAGCGTCCACAAGGAATTTCCGTAAGTTGACCTAGTGACCTAATTTATCACCTCACGTGACCCAATTTAGAACTCATCAAAAAATTTATCAAGACAAACATTCTGAACAGTTTTCAAGTTAATTGAGCAATAAATGTGGCCTCTAGAGTGCCAACAAGGTATTTCTTAAATTTGACCCATTGACCTAGTTTATGACCCCAGCTGACCCATTTTCAAACTCACCCAATATTTCATCAAGACAAACATTCTGACCAATTTTCAAGTCAATTGAGCAAGAAATGTGACCTCTAGAGTGCCCTAAAGGTATTTCTTTAATTTGACCTAGTGAACTAGATTATGACCCAGGTGACACAATTTTAAACTCATCCTAGATTTCATCAAGACAAACATTTTAACCAATTTTCAAATCAATTGAACAATAAATGTGGCCTCTAGAGTGCCCTAAAGGTATTTCTTTAATTTGACCTAGTAACCTAGTTTATGACTCCACATGACCCAATTTAAAACTCATCTGAAAATTTATTAAAACAAACATTCTGAACAATTTTCAAGTCATTTAAGCAAAATATGTGGCCTCTAAAGTGCCCAAGATGTATTTCTTTAATTTGACCTAGTGACCTAGTTTATGATCCCAGTTGACCCAAGTTCAAACTCATGTGAGATTTCATCAAGACAAACATTCTGACCAATTTTCAAGTCAATTGAGCAAAAAATGTGGCCTCTAGAGTGCCAACAAGGTATTTCTTTAATTTGACCAAGTGACCTAGTTTATGACCCCAGGTAACCCAATTTCAAACTCATCCGATATTTCATCAAGACAAACATTCTGACCAATTTCCAAGTCAATTGAGCAAGAAATGTGGCCTCTAGAGTGCCCTAAAGGTATTTCTTTAATTTGACCTAGTGACCTAGATTATGATCCCAGGTCACCCAATTTTGAATCATCCTAGATTTTATCAAGACAAACATTTTAAACAATTTTCAGATCAATTGAACAGTAAATGTGGCCTCTAGAGTGTCCACAAGGTATTTCTTTAATTTGACTTAGTGACCTAATTTAAGACCCCACATGACCCAAATTCAGAGTCAAGTGGGGTTTTATCAAGACAAACATTCTGACCAATTTTCAAGACAATTCAGCAATAAATGTGGCCTCTAGGGTGCCAACAAGGTATTTCTTTATGTTGACCAAGTGACCTAGTTTATGACCCCAGGTGACCAAATTTCAACTCATCCGATATTTCATCAAGACAAACATTCTGACCAATTTTCAAGTCAATTGAGCAAGATATGTGGCCTCTAGAGTGACAACAAGGTATTTCTTTTTTTTTGACCTAGTGACCTAGATTATGATCCAGGTGACCCAATTTTAAACTGATCCTAGATTTTTTCAAGAGATTTTATCAAGACAAGCATTCTGAACAATTTTCAAGTCAGTTGAGCAAAAAATGTGGCCTCTAGAGTGCCCTAAAGTTATTTCTTTAATTTGACCTAGTGACCTAGTTTATGATCCCAGTTGACCCAAATTCGGACTCATGTGAGATTTTATCAAGACAAACATTCTGACCAATTTTCAAGTCAACTGAGCAAAAAGTGCGGCCTTTAGAGTGCCTTAAAGGTATTTCTTTAATTTGACCTAGTGACCTAGTTTATGATCCCAGTTGACCCAAATTCGGATTCATGTGAGATTTTGTCAAGACAAACATTCTGACCAATTTTCAAGACAATTGAGCAAAAAATGTGGCCTCTAGAGTGCCAACAAGGTATTTCTTTAATTTGACCTAGTGACCTAGTTTATGAGCCCATTTGACCCAAATGCAAACCCATTCAAGATTTTATCAAGACAAACATTCTGACCAATTTTCAAGACAATTGAGCAAAAAATGTGGCCTCTAGAGTGCCCCCAAGGTATTTCTTTAATTTGACCTAGTGACCTAGTTTGTGAGTCCAGGTGACCCAAATCCAAACTCATGCAAGATTTTATCAAGACAAACATTCTGACCAAATTTCAGGTCATTTGAGCAATAAATGTGGCCTCTAGAGTGCCCACAAGGTATTACTTTAATTTGACCCATTGACCTAGTTTATGACCCCAGATGACCCAATTTCGAACTGACTGAACACGTTGTGCTCAGGTGGGCTAACAAACTTAGAACAGGTTCACTACATACCAAATAACAAAGCTCTATGTATTCCAGGTTTAGAAAAGAAGAATTTTAAAGTTTTCCTTCTTTATTCCTTTGTTCGAACTTGTGATCCCTGAGACGGGGCCAGTTTTGACCCCAGCGGCATCATTTGAACAAACTTGGTAGAGGTCTTCTAGGAGATGCTACATACCAAATATCAAAACTCTACACCTTGCAGTTTTAGAGAAGAAGGATTTTGAAGTTTTCCTTCATTGTTCCTACGTTAGAACTTGTGACCCCCGTGGCAGGGCCAGTTTTGACCCCAGGGGCATCGATCGTATGAACAAACTTGGTAGAGGTCCACTAGGAGATGCTACATACCAAAAATCAAAGCTCTACACCTTCCAGTTTCAGAGAAGAAGAACTTTAAAGTTTTCCTTCTTTGTTCCTATGTTCGAATTTGTGACCCCCGCAGCAGGGCCAGTTTTGACCCCAGGGGGGTCATATGAACAAATTTGGTAGAGGTCCACTAGGAGATGCTAGATGCCAAATAGCAAAGCTCCATGCCTTCCAGTTTCTGAGAAGAAGAATTTTAAAGTTTTCCTTCTTTGTTCCTATGTTCGAACTTCTGACCCCAGGGACGGGGCCAGTTTTGACCCCAGGGACATCATATGAACAAACTTGGTAGAGGTCCACTAGGAGATGCTACATACCAAATATCAAAGCTCTACGCCTTCTAGTTTCAGAGAAGAAGATTTTCAAATATTTTGCTATTTTTTTTTTTTTTTTCCTTTCTGTTGCCATGGCAACCAGAGTTATGGGTGGAATTCAATCTCTTGAACAACTTTGGTAGAGCTTCACCCAAGGAACATTCCTGCCAAGTTTCATCAAGATTGGCCCAGCGGTTTAGGAGGAGAATATGTTTAAAGGAATTGTTGACAGACGGACAGATGAACGCCGGACAACGACCGATCACAATACCTCACCTTAGCACTTCGTGCTCAGGTGAGCTAAAAATTTACAAATAGCAGAACGTTTCGACTTGTGTCAGCCTGCACGGATGTGCAGGCTTACGTAAGTCGATACGTTTTGCAGATGCATTTTACCATCTTTTTACAGAGCATGTCTGATATCTTAATACATTACCCATGGGAAACGACTTAAATTTCGTTTCGCAACTGATTTTTAAAGTCCTGTATTTTGCCGCAAGTCACCCTGGAAAAAGCCGCAGTATGGAGAAAGGATGAATTATTTGTAACAAGCAATATCTTCAGTTTCAAATTTTTTCCCAACATATTTCAACCTTTTATAAAATTAGCGATTTGATCAGATTTCACACAGCTGTTTCCAACTGTACATACATACATACATACATACATACATACATACATACGTCAGCGCATGGCGATCGGGAAAATGTGGAAGCTTTTGAAATCTTTTTAGATGAGAGCTATTGCTGGATGGCAAGAGCCGTTTGAAACTTTCGACGGAAGATAAATCATTTATGAACCCATCTGCACCAGTAACTAGGTTCATTTATCCGTTTTCGTTTAAATATTATCTCTGAAAGGGGACGGGGGTCAAACTTTCTTCGATTTCCTTGCACACCTTGTCTTACTATATACGTTAAAGAGGGAATCGGCAATGTGATATTTATAGTAACAGTGTCTGATATTGAAAATTTCGCTATCCCTTGATAGACCAATGGAGTTTCGGAGGCCTATGATACATACATACATACATACATATTCTGCGCGTGAGTTACGTCATCATGCCATATTTGGAACTGTATTTCACAGTGTGTAGATAGACTACGGATTCTTTTGTCGCATGTGATATTTTATCCGCGTGCGATGCATGTATTTGAGCTCGAAAATGTTCAAGTAGATCTATCTATAACAAAAGTTCATTCACTTAAGGAATAAAGAGATTTTTTTTTCATGGAGGTATGGGAAAAAAAAACTAATCACACTTTTGTATGAAACCGCTTTTCATGGAGGTATGAAAAAAAAAAACCTAATCAAAAGTGTGATAAGGTTTTTTTTTTTTTTTTCATACTTCCATGAAAACTAAAAAAAATCTCTTCATTCCTTATAATTCAATATCACAGACAACAAATATGCACTTAAATAATACTAACTGCTCTTTTTTTTAAATCCAACATTGCGTATTTATTTACTTTCCTTTTCATTGATATATCAAAGCGCGGTAAAACTGTTCCTTCATGACGTAAAAATGACGTAATTCATGACGTCATTATAGTATTGAACATTAAAAATTTTGCAGATTGAGTGGATTTATTATTAGAAGTTCAATACGCTAGAATTAAATTGAAAATAAGATTGTTTAAACCCAGCAGAGTAGCAATGAGTTTTCAGCTCTCTCTTTGAATTTACTGTTGATTTTTTTCTTTTTTTTTTCCGGTATTCAGAAGAAATAAATTCAGCAAGCAATTAGAACTTCGGACTCGATATAAAATCAGAACGAAAAACATTATGAAATCTCGTATACATGTTTGTTTATGTTAGTTTGACTGCAAAAGTAGTTCCGGCACTGCTGATATTTTTTTTTTTATGGAGCTATGAAAATTTTTTTCAGCCAATCAGAACTCGCCAATGTTCATGAAAAAAAACCAATATTGAATTATATAAAGATACAATGAAATCGCCAAGTTCCACTTTTGAGAGCCTCATTGCATATATTTCCTCCCAGGAAGTTCTTGATGCAATAAAACAACTGAAACCAAACAAAGCAACCTGACCAGTTGATGATCTGTTATATAAATATTTTTCTCTATGCTTATCTTCAAATAAGCCCCTTTGTAAGTTATTTATTTCTAAATCATTGTTATACTTTTTGGCTCGCCTTTTATCTAATGCCTGAATATATAGAAAATGTCAATGTTAAGGGTATCTTCCCATAGGCTGAAAACTGCAACAGGCAGGTACGGACGCAACAGACTCGAGAAATGATTTGGTTAATATGCTTCGCTAACTGATACAACTTTTTTTTATGATTTTTTAAATTTATTTTTCAATTAAAATGTAAGGATACTCTCTTGCGAAATATACACGTGTATGCTTTCCTTCCTGTAAAACCACCACTCTCCGATTTTTTCGATTCAGCGCCCTTTGCACTAATTTGCATCTGCTTCTTGCAAGTATGTGTAGTATACTGATCTATCCCACAGATAGATATAAATGTATAGCTTGTGTTTGTATATAAGGGGACACTTAATTATACTGCCTTGCATAGAGCTAACTTTTGTAGCGACGTGGTAGATTGTTCGCCTTCGGACTTGGAGGTCCGGATTCAAATCCCGCCTAGGGAGGCTATGTGTCAGAACTGTTACATATGTGCTCTAAACTTCTGTTACACTGTTTATACAAGGTAATGATACAAACTAGTTCTTGTTGAAACTAAATCTATCTTTTCCTGTTAACTGTAACATTATATTATATTCTGGTATTCTTGTATTCCGGTAGATTCCTCCATTCTGTGGAGCACTCTCTGTTGAGATATGTCTATACACTTCCAAAGTAAATCCTCAACTATAAACTGGTTTTGTAAACTGTGTAACTTGAATAAGTGAACTGAATTATGGTACATGCACTATTTACGCCTCATGCTCTTGTATATATTATCCCATGTAATAACATATTTACAAATTATGCTGTAGTGGATTGTACAGCCGAAAAGATAAAACATGTTATCTCATTAAGGCCTAGGGACATCGAAAACATAGAAAAAATCACACGGGCTATGTGTTGTACGCAATACATCTTAAGAGATCTGCAGAGCTAGGAAATTGTCGTAAATAGAGCCGCGAGTGTCAGCATGTTCCTGTACATATTTCTTAATAAAATCCATAAATCACCTTTAATTCCATCATGGTATAGTTTGTTGAACATGATGTCATGATTTACTCTGTCAAAAGCTTTTTGCGCATCTAGATTTACAATATAAAGCTCTTTTTTGTTGTAGGTACATTCTTCAATATATAGATCTAATAAACACAATGTACAATTGGTATGTATAAGAGAAATAACAATTGATATGTACGAGTGAAATAACTCTGTCATTAAAACCTCTTTTATAAGCTAGTCTCCCGTATTCAAATCAAATTATACGATTGCCACCGTGTTCCAAAATTAAGCAGTGATGCCAACCGAGTGTATAACAAATCATACCACCTGTCCAAGGATTTTAGGTACATTCATCTAGCCTTATTTCGCAAAACAAAATCATTGATGAGATCGAGAGCACCTAAGAATTTGATTATCAGGAGCAGTTTCGTTCAGTCTTATTCTGTAAGCAAAAGCGACCGGGAAACCTTGATCAAGCGGCTGGTTTATAGATCAAGCTAATAAACCAACCAAATACGGTATAGGCAGGGAATAAACCTCATATGGCTTGCAAAGCCGCATAGTATTCCTTTCTGATAAGCGGACTACTCGGTGTTTATCCAAATGCGTAAACAACATTATTTGCCATGCGATTTCATCACTGACACAGATACTTTAGAGAAACGCAGACTTTTACCAGCTTTCCAAAGTGAGAGGCATGTGTAGTGTACAAGATTCTGATATTCCATTGAAGAAAGATTCTAGGAATGGAAGGTATCGTAGCTAGATATTCTTAACTTACCCAAGTCTCATGGATTTCGTCAATTCACCTACTATCACTAATATCAGCCAACGCCTGTTTTCGAACAAGAAAGAAAATCCGCATTTTCGTGCATACGATATGTAGTATCGACCATCCATCTACCGTGCCCGTACTTCAGTCGTGCCCACAGCATTTTAGTGATACCGATGGAGTAGGTGAGATAACGTCATAAAGTTGGTTGCCGACTTTTGACTTCCTTCCACATGCTACATTACCAAAAATTGCATCATAATGCGTTTTAAAACAGCAAACATAAAGTGGTATTAATTCAAGACATGTCCCAAAAATAATATGATTTACTTATTCCCATTTTTTCAGATACATTTGACTGTCATTAAACACCTGAAATATTTTCCCAATCACTGGGGCTCGATCTTAATTTAAAATCGTTGCATGTACTGTAACCTAATAAATAACATGGTAATCGAGGCAAAATGACCTATTCTGTTTTGCCACAACTTTTTCAAATAAAACACAATCATGTGCTAAAAGTATTAAGTGGCTTGAAAGAATATACATTTATTTAAGTAGAAATGGTAAGTTCCATTTAATTAACTTACATGTATTAAAGAAATTAGATTTTTTTAAACAGTGACTTTTTCAGGGTTCGAAATTCTCATGTATTTACTCACATAGTCCTAAAAAACATGTGACATAGTCAGTGTAGATGCCAAAAAGTCATATAACCATACTTGAATGATGTGACAAGATAATGATCTTTATTTAGATCAGAGAATGTCGTGACCTTTTGTTTGGTCACTTATGACTGAACAATTTTCCAGAACATTCGCTGCTACTGAATATGTTTCCAACCCTTTTATGGAGGCACTCAATATTTTCAGATGCTTTATGAGGTAAATGTTTAAAAAAAATCCTAATCTGTGCTCAAAGGTGCATATAAATTGATACAAGGCACCAAAAGGTCTTAACTTTAGCTATTCAGGTATTCTAGTGCTATTGTCAAGAGAGGGCCAGTGGCTGCCATGACACTCAACTGTACCCCTCAATGCACTTCACAAACTGAAGACAGTTGACCTAGAACTGGTCATTTATGCTGTTCAGAACAGTTCCTTCTCATGATAGTTAACATTTAAGTTGAGTTTTGGTGCACCTGATGGTTTTCAGTTGTTTAATACATGTTCATGAACTGTTCTATGGATAGTGAAAGCCACAAAATGAGAAACCCAGGTTTTCCCATGAGCCATTTTCAGCTTCTGGCACAAGATTGAAGGGTGAAGTATGTCGTTATCCTTGAATGTGCGTGATTCAAACAGAGATTATGGTTAAAGAGGCATTGAAAATTGATCTTTTAGGCTATTGTGACAGCAGGGTTCTCCTTTGACCTGGGACTCCGGGTTTTGACGCATGGAAATCCGAAATGACCTGTTTTTGACGCTCAAAAATATCTGCCTAAGCATCAATCTGACGCATGAGATTACCAGCCAAAGGGTCATATAAATTATGTCGCATGCATGTTGCATGCATCCAGCATGAGTGTAGCCTATAATAAACACGATCAGTGTCAACTGTGTACAGACGCACGCAGCTCTGTTTATCACACGTAATCAAGCTGGCGAGTCATTTTTGAAAACATGATAAAGGTGTTAGTCCAATTATCTAGAGTAAAATGACAGGTTTTCAAGTTAACTGCTACCCTAATTAACAAATTTATGTCAAATCATGCAGTAATACTTGAAAAAATATTAACTGATTTGAAAAAAAGATCGCTGGAAAAAAACGTGAAAACCCATGACACAACAGAAATCATTTTGACATCGTCCGATCAGAGGCACTTCAAACTATCTTTTCATCTTTGGTGACAAATTTAAACAGTGAATTTATACTTATTTCTTTATGAAACAATAAGTGAAAGCTAAAATCTCTGTTTAAAAATTAGGAAAAACTTTTTAAGATGAAAATAAACAACAACCTATAGATAAGATGGGGGGGGGGGGGGAACCGGAACAAGTGTGAAAGAAAAAGTAATTGGACAAGAAAAGAAGACTTAAATCTTAAGAAATAACACTGTAATGGATGTGACCTTTATTTTCTCCCTTTTCCACAATGTTCTGGGGTAAGAAAGACAAATCAAGTCGTTCCAGCCACATTTGAATTGTCGTCTGCAAATGTCTAAAATAATTATGATCTAGTCAAAAGTTTTTGTTCTTTGGTAAACAGTTCAAAAGTTGTTTGTGTCCATTTATTCATCAAGATGAATTACATGCTAGGACTGCAATTTAAAATTCTGCTGTCCACTTCATTCCAACAAGTCTCTACATAAGATCAGAGACATAGATTAGAGTGTGTATTGTATGTCTCTGATAAGATAGGGTATTTTCTTATCTAATTCCTATCCATATATTTTCTTATCTAATTCCTATCCATAAACAAAGAATATAAATGGAAAGTTTTCATTATTTCACCCTTATCTCTCCGTGATAATTTTGACCCTTGGACATTTCTTGGAAATTCCATTTTGACTCTTGATGAACACCATATAACACAGAATCAAGGCATGACATTATGGGCGGCCACTAAATCTCGTGCGTGATTCCTGATTTAGTGGTTTGCAATAGAGTTTGCAGATGGGGCGTGGCAAAATAGAAATTTGATTGATTAGCATTTTATGGAGTGTATGCATACTTGGTGTGTAACTAGACAAAAACTAGCCTGTTATTGATCTTCGTATCAACTCTTTCGGACAGCTACATGAGATACAATGGTTACCAGTATATTTTGATGCAGATGAGTGAGAGGGAACAAAATTGCCAAAAAAGTACCGAGATGTACAAAAATCGCACCCAACAGATTTTTTTTTGACTGTAGTGAAAAAAAAGTGTAGGGTCGGCAGCATTTTTCTAGTTAGGGTTGGGAAACCCGAAACACAACTATTTTTTTAGGCGGAAGCAATTAACTGTCAGTTTGACACCAGAGTCCCTTCAAGCTTCCTTTTCAGCCTTATTAATGACTTAAAACAGCTGAAAACATACACAAAGTAAAAAAAGAATGAGGCAGGAGATTAACTTGCATGACTTTTTATTTTCACTTTGGTATATTGTGTTAGCCCTATGTTGTTGTCCATGACACACAGTGACATAATTATGAAATGACCAGTTCTCATAAATAATTGTTAAGTTGTTCAACTGATTGATCGATAATTAAATCTGAACTGATTACCATCACCACCAATAAGTTTATCTGCCTGATTTGGTTTATATTATTAATGTTATCTCCATAGATTGACGGCCAGTTATTACTTACGGGCACGAAACATGGATGGTCCAGGTTAAATGATGCCACTGATTTGTGTGAACAAGTATTCAGTTACAGAGTAAACAATCAATTTCGTTGAAATGGTATTCCCCACCGAAAAATTTACTTGACCGCGTAACTTAAAATCGCTCCCAGTCGGCCATTTTTCATCGAATAAAAAAAAAAAGTATATCGGCGGAATGGGTTATTGTACACACATATAAAGTTTCACGAAATTCCATCCAGTGGTATTGGGGATATTCTTCCGGACGGACACATGGACGGAAGGACAGACAGACGGAAGGACGGATGGACAACGCTAAAACTATATCCCTCCGCCTTTGGCAGGGGATAATAATAACGATCTAAAAATTGTTAATTTATGAAGTTCACTAAAAGTAAGATTCACAAACCTTTTTGTATGGGAAGACTGTTTTTAGTGTCAAATTTGCAAAATACTTTTTCAGCCCAATATAAGCCATCTTTAAAACCCTTTTTATTATCCCCCGCCATAGGCAGAGGGATATAGTTTTAGCGTTGTCAGTCCGTCCGTCCGCCTGTCCGTCAGTGTGTCTGTCCGGGACAATATCTCCAATACCATTGGACAGAATTTCGTGAAACTTTATACATGTATACAATAATCCATTCCGCCAATATACATTTTTTTTCTTTTATTAGATGCAAAATGGCCGACTGGGAGCGATTTTCAGTTACGTAGTCGAGTGAATTTTTGATGTTTTTGAGTTTTTTCTTGGAAACTGCACAGAGTTTTTACATGGAACTTGTCACATCTATCAACCACCATTAGGAAATGCAGCACAACAAGTTTCACCCAGATTGACCACACAACACCACAGTTGTATACTTTTTTTTTTTTTTTTTTTTTAATGCTGGTCATGGAAAAAGGGGGCTTGATGTATATTTACATTATAGACCAATATCTCTTTAACTACAGCACAAAATGTTATGAAACTTCATATTTATATTGTTTATCACAAGTCACAGACAATCATCTTTTGTTTTTATTTAATGAAATCTTATGTCATGGAAAAAGGGGGTTTAATGTATAATTTTATCATGGACCAATGACAGTTTGTTCGTCCGTCTTCCCAAACAGATATCTTCTAAAATCCTTAATGAAAACTTATAGAAATTCATATGCATGTTCCTTATGATGTCAGCCGATATTTATTTTATTTTGCTTTTTTGATATAATGTGGTGTCATAGAAAAAGGGGGCTTCATGTATATTTCCATTATGGATCAATATCTTTTTAACTCAAAATGCTTTACAAAAATTGATTAAACTCCATATGTGTGTTCCTTATGATAGTCAGCCCTTATCGTTATTTTTTTTTTTTTTATTAAATGTTGTGTCATGGAAAAAGGGGAATAGGTGTACCGTATTTTTCCATTATGGACAATATCTTTAACTAATGGACAAAATTTGATTAAACTTTATATTTATATTGTTTATCATAAGCTACAGACAATAGATATTTGTTTTTATTTCATAACATGCCATGTCATGAAAAAAAGGGGGGCCTGCACAGATATCTTCTAAAAGCCTTGATGAAAATTGATAAAACTTCATACATGTCTTCCTTTGGATAGTTCGTTGATACAATCTCTCTCTCTCTCTCTCTCTCTCTCTCTCTCTCTCTCTCTCTCTCTCTCTATATATATATATATAATGCCATGTCATGGAAAAAGAGGGTTTGATGTATATTTCCATTATTTGTTATCATATAATAATGAAATGCCATGTTATGGAAAAAGGGGACTTAATGTAATCTCATATGGACCAATAACAATAAGAACATGTGTAGATGCAAAACATATACCTCTTATATATTTTTTATTTCAATGCTGTGCCATGAAAAAAAGGGGAATTAATGTATAATTTCATCATGGACCAATAACAAAAAGGCCATATGTTCATGCAAAACACAATGCCTCTAATATGTTTGTATCAAAAAAGTCTTTTTCGGCGGGGGAAACTGCTTATTTAACCCTGTATTTCAAAGGCTGTGTCTCTGGGTATGGTACTGTATCCCTAGCCTCTAAGGGTAAGGGGTACAGTACTATACCAAAAGACACTAAGGATAGGTATACATTACAGTGTACTGTACCTGGAGACAATCCTAGTAAGACTAGCTCTTGGTACAGCAACTTGTACCTGACCATTTTCCAGGTAAATGTTTGTACAATGTTTTGCATCTAAATTTCAACATTTTAGGAGAAGATGTAGAAATAAATGCTATGAATTAAGAATGGCAGTTCTGAATACAGGGTTGACAGCTACCCAAGATTCAAAGGCTTGGTCCGATGTTTTTTTTTTTCATTCTGTCTCCGCAAACCCCTGGGGATCACAAGTTTTTACATAAACAGGGCTACCAAAAGTGGCATGTAGCTTTATCTAGTGGTTACTATGATTGTCAATTTGTAGCCATTGTCAGCGTCAGTGGTCAGCAGTGAGAGAGGAATGAATCCTGTTGCAGTGACTATCATCAATCCTCGGAAAGAAATTGACCTCTACCAAAGTTGTCAGACTATAGCAATTGGGTTTAAATTGGCCCTGCTCCAGGGTCACAATTTTTACATGGGCTGATATAGTGAAAATTAGCAAAATCCTTCTGTTTTTAACCTAAGGCCTGGGGCTACCAATTTTGGCACACAGCTTCTTCTAATAGACCTCTGTCAAAGTCCAAATTATAGGCCTTGGGTTAAAATTGGCTCTGCCTCTGGGGTCATAAGTTTTACATGGGCTGATACACTAAAATGTTAAAGAATCTTCAGCTTCATAACTGCAAGGTCTCTGTTTACTAATTAGCTCCACTGGCCAAAAACCAGCGGGCTTATGTCATGGCCCGGTGTCCGTCATCCATCCGTCCGTGCGTTAACTTTTTTTTCAAACATCTTCTTCTCTGAAACTACTTATCCAATTTTGATGAAACTTCACAGAAATGATCTTGCCATGGTCCTCTTCAGAATTTCATGAAAGAATTTGATTCCTTCAAAAACTCTGGTTGCCATGGCAACAAAACTTGAAAATATTGGAAATCTTTGAAAATCTTCTTGTCTGAAACCATAAGGCCTAGGGCTACCAAATTTGGCATGTAGCTTTATCTAGTAGACCTCTATTAAGTTTCTTCAAATTATAGCCCTGGGGTCAAAATTGGCCCTGTCCCAGGGGTCACAAGTTTTACATGGGCTTATATAGAGAAAACTTTAGAAGTCTCCCTGCACCTAGCCTTAAGGCCTAGGGCTACCAAATTTTGCATGTGGCTTTATCTCATGGGCCCCTACCAGTAGTGCCCAAATTATAGCCCTGGGGTCAAATTTGGCCCCACCCCGGGGGTCACAAGTTTTACATAGCCATAAGGCCTAGGGCTACCAAATTTTGCATGTGGCTTTATCTAGTGGGCCACTACCACGAGTGCCCAAATTATAGCCCTAGGGTCAATTTTGGCCCCGTCTCGGGGATCATAAGTTTTATGTGGGCATATATGGTGAAAACTGTAGAAATCTACCTGTATTTGGTCATAAAGCCTAGGGTTTCCAAATTTTGCAGTGTAGCTTTATCTAGTGGGTCTTTACCAAGAGTACCCAAATTATAGCCCTAGGGTCGAATTTGATCCCAACCCAGGGGTTTGAAGTTTTACATGGGCTTATATAGTGAAAACTTTAATATTGTAAAGTTTGGCATGTAGTGGTTTTACTTATTAGCCAGTGGAGTGATACAGGCCCATCATGGCCCTCTGTTTTTTGCATTTTCCTTCATCCAGTGGACCTGTAGCAAGATTGTTAAGACTGTGGCCCTGGGGTCAGCCCGGGGTGGGTGGATGGGGATGTAACACATTTTACAGAGACTTACGTAGTTAAAACTTGAAAAATCTTCTAGTAGTACATAAAGTCATAAAACTTAAGTGTATATACTGATCAAGAGAACTCACTCCTCTTCACTCATAACAGATTATCATAGTTTGTTACCATTTATATTCCTTGATAATCAAACTGCACTATTACATGGTTAGTGTTGAGTATTCAAGCTTTTTGGATAGAACATTTTCAGTTTTCAGTGAAAGTGGTTCATTTTTATGTTAATTGTTGTGCTCAAATTTGATATGAAAAGAGGTTTGTTTCATTGAATTTTTAATCCAAGACTTCTTTGGTGGGGGGGGGGGGGCTTGGCTATTTTCTAGATGAAAGTTTATTGCCGTACAGACTTGGTTTGGTTTATGTCTCTGTCAATACCAATTAAGTGTGTGATACATTTACTTTACATGGCAGGAGAGTGATACAGTGCCGTCATGGCTCTCTTGTCAGAACTTGTTGAGATTATCTGTTTTTAAGTCTCTATAACTCTTTGCAGAACCAACAGATCCTGAGTTTGAACAAGTATTTTAAGGATTTTAAAAAAACATTTTGAGAACAGGAGGAAATGCTGGTAAACAGCATTTTCTACTTTTCCTGCAATGGGTTTTTGCTATCTCAAGGACAAATCCTATCATTTGAGTTACAAGTATCAGTTGGCAGTTGTAGATGCTCTTGAATCTGACAAGTCTAAATGGAAGATGTTTTGGAAGAGTTAATCCTTTAACCCTTTACCACACAATGCCAACTTTTGACGACCTTGAGAAACAAGACTTATGAAAACATTGTGGGAAAAGGAGAAAATGCTGGTAACCAGCATTTTCTCCTTTTCCCACAATGTTTTCTACCCTGTCAGACATCTTCCACAATTTTAGCAATGTTAAATTTTGCATCTGCATATGCTTTTGATTCGGACGGGTCTAAAATTTTGTCGTGTGGTAAAGGGTTAACTAACAATCCTGTGTTTTAAGACCCTAACAAAGAAGTCTTTTGAAAACATTGTGGGAAAAGGAGAAAATGCTTGTAACCAGCATTTTCTCCTTTTCCCACAATGTTTTTTTCTATAATGTTAATGACATAAAATAATCTTTTGGGCAACATTGAATTTGTTGTATGCAAAATGCTTTCAATTTGGAGGTTGCTAAAATTGACTTAAGAAATACTTGATGACATTTATCTTTTCAGGACAGACAGACTATGTATAAAGTGCCAAGAACAGAAGCCTATTCTTATAACTAGAGTGAATGATGCGTTTTGCGGGTAAGTATTTCATTAAACTGATTACCAAACAACAAAAGTTTGGACCAGACCAAATTGAAAGCATTGCGGACGATAAATTAAGTGTGACTCAAATGATAATTTATCTCTTTGATAAGGTAGAAAACATGATGGAAAAAGGAGAAAATGCTGATTACCAGCATTTTCTCCTTTTCCCACCATGTTTTCAAAAGACTTCTTCCTTTAGGTTGTTAAAATATGCGATTGTTTGGTAAAATTTAAAAGAAAAATTCTCTCCTTATACTTTTCAAAGCTGTTTTCTTTGTCTCCATTTGCCTGCAGTGCCATATTGTGAAAAAGTTTCTTTTAACTTTGGGAAGCACAGGTATCCTTTTGTAATCCTCTTGGCTAGGAATTCAGGGGTAGTTAATTCGAATCTCTGTAAGCCAAGATTCTTTCGTAGAACTAGCAGAAGCTGAAATGACAGCTTTCATTCCTCTTTCATGTCATACAGAGCGGTTTGATGAGCATTTCTGATCAACCCTTAAAGCACCTTTCACAAGTATTGTTGGCCTTGCAGCCTAAATAGATGAAGATCAGAGTACACAAAACATGCAGTCTGAGTATTGATCTACACTGTACACTTAGCACAGACATTTCTGGATAAAAAAACATTTAAAATTGCAATCATTCCTAATTACCTTATTTCTAGACTGAAAATGTCTGTTAGGTTGATTCAGCGCTTTAACCCTTTACCACACAATCCCAAGTTTTAACAATCCTGAGCAGAAAGGCTTTTGAAAACAAGGTTGGAAAAGGAGAAAATGCTAGTAACTAGCATTTTCTCCTTTTCCCACTATGTTTACTACCCTGTCAAAGACAGAAATAATCATTTGAGCTGCATCTAATTTGTTGTCTACAGATGCTTTGAATTTGGTCTAGTCCAAAATTTTGTTGTTTGGTGTAGAGTAAGGGTTCAAACCAGCCTTGCTGATAAGCTTTTACCCCAAAGTGGATTGATGAATATATCTCCTTGATAGGTAAGTGGCATGCATTATGGGTAGCACTTGGATGGAGGTATTGCATATTATGCTCACTACAGATTTTTTTCATGCAGAAAAGCAGCCAGTGGCTTGGAAAGAGTGTCATACATAGAATTTGCAATAAAACTCCAGGAACACATGGATAAATGGAACTGGTCACCAGGGTTTTCCCTCAGCTCTAAAAATTGGGGGTCATTGTGACCCCTTCCCTCATTAGTTGAGGGTCATTTCTTTAACTTAGGGGGTCAAAATAAATGGGTCTCTTTGTCGTCAAGCACAGATTACAATGCATTGCACCTTTATACTCCACAAGAAAGTAAAGTCTGTAAGTCATTTCTGACGGAAAGCTCGATTTCAATTTTTGACACACAAAACATTCTCGTCCGAATCGCTGCTTGATGTGGCTTGATCGGCAGCTGTAGGAAGCAGACGATAAAAAAGAATACTAGTTTATTTTGTCGAGACATTATTTTCCGAAAACAGAACTGACTGGTAATGTGTACTTTTATCTGATTGAATTTGCGTTTATTTATTGTCGCCACCGGTTTCCCATATGGGCGACGCCCCCTGAAGGCTGTTAGTATTGTTACGGGGGATAGTGTAGATACAGGACGAAACCCATCCTAAGTTTCGCCTTGTTCTTTAACGTGCTCGGTGTATAGCAGCATCACACGGGACCTCGGTTTAACGTCTCATCCGAAAGACCATTAGTAATTTTAGATGGCCAGCCATGGGGATCGAACCCACACCGTCATGATCACGAGTCCTACGCTCTACCAACTGAGCTATGCAGGCTGGTCAATACTTTTATCTACTGGAAGTCGCGTAAAATAAGCTATAAAATACAGAGAACCCAACTAAGACTCTGACTGGGGGATGGCAGACGTTTCACTACTTAGACATTTCCTACCAAGACGTTTCCCACCAAGCCTTTTCACTACTTTTAGGTAGTGAAACGTCTTGTATAAATCAACATTATTTATGCGTATATTTGTTGATTTCTTCTGTATTTTTTCTATTATTTTATTAATATAAGTATCAATAATGAATAAATGGAAGATTCTGTCATATTGAAATACTTAAAATCTAATTTTAAATTTATTTCCATGTGTATGATTCAAGAAAGCCAAGGGTATCACATACTTTATTTGATCATTTATAATTTATATTTTGTTAAAATAAGTTTGACAAAGATAATTTTACATCATTGCAACTGATCATCGATCTCAATTAAAACACATAACACAGACCACTCAATAACTAATTACAATTAAGATCCTTTGATGTATATGATTTTCCACAAACTTATTACTTGTTGAAAAGCCCTGTTACAAAAACAACTTTATAGAGTAATACAATTTTTCCTTTAAAAATGTGTGACTTGGGAGCAACATGTTCTTTTAAGTCACTTCTGTTTGGAAATACTTGGATTATTTGTTGGAATTATTGTTCAAGTCAATCAGGATCCATATTTCAAAACGAATGTATAGGAAGGTAGAACATTTATGAAAACACAGTGGAGAAAAGAAAAATTGTTTTTGACAAACAAAGCAATTTTTCCTTTTCTCAAATATTTTCTACCTTTTCCACCTGTTTGAGCCAGTCTGAATTCTGTCTTTATGTTAAGAACAAAAAAAAAAAAACTTTGTTAAGGTTGTACATCAAGGTCAAAGTACATGTTTTATTTTACTGCAGGATAACAGGGCTTTATCCAGGCATATTGGGAAAAGGCCCCTGGCCAAATTGGGAAAAAAAAAATCATCGACAAATGTCAAAATTGGGAAAATAATATCGACAAAACATATAAAGTTAGGAACACATTTAACCTTACAATAAACTTAATAAGGTATTTAATGTACTACTGAATCAATGCTACTTCTTTTTTTTTTCAAACTTCTTTCCTTTCGGATGAATGTGCTGTCTTTTGTCTTTTACACTAGTTGCAGTGTTCTTAGCTGTAAGACTCGACCCCCCTCCTATGTTAAGCAGGGTTTTTAAATTCTCTTACAAAGATATCTGTTTTTCTGGTGAATGAACTGAGGAATTATTTCCTGTTTTATATTCTATATTGTGTGTATGCAAGTCAGCTGATAGAAGTCATTATCAAGGCTAAATAGGACAGATTGAAGAGCCTTTGATCGTTTGAGGTCTTTTCGACACTAGTTTTGTTATGAGTTTTCGTGTTTTTTTCCATGTCGATTAATCTTTTAAAATGACTTTTTGTTTGTCTTGACATATATGGAAAAATTGATAAATCGTCATTTTTTGTGGTAGACCTAACACAGTATTGAAAAAAAAAAACACTTAAAATTAATTGTGGAGAGGAAACTTCACACTAGATTTTTGCGTCATACAAGTTCGGCCCAAACTTCGGGTACATGTATCAATAGTCCCACAGCCATACTGATACCCGCTATTTAATTAACATCATGATTTTATGATGTATAACTGATGACTTTTTTTGTCCGAGTATGAATTTGCTTGTTTTTGATAGAGTATTTATTTCGGACAAGGTATGTTCACCTTTTATACGGCCAATTCCTAAGACGAAGACGAAGCACAACCGCTCGAAATTTGAGAGGGGAAAAAAATCAGGGTCTAGGTACGGCCAGATATTTTTCAGAACTTCGTCATGGATCAGGGCTATCAATGTAGGAGCTGGATTTCTTTATTCTTGCCTCACGAAATATCGCTTCGCTGCAAAACGTGAGGCAGTTGCCGAGAAGTGAACAGTTGTCTGTATTTTTTTGTACGAGTACACCAAAAATACGGCAGAAAAAGTGTGCCCAGTCTAAAATTTGATAAATTAGATCGGCTTACAGCCACAAAATCGAGTCAATGCATGAATCGATTGAAAATATACGGACGCGGACTATAGTTCATTCGCCCCCGAATAGTTTCGGTCCTAAAATACAACGATTCTCGATTTCCTGCTTGTACTGTGGTCAATGCCCACAGTCGATGAATTTTGGCAAGTAATTTAGTTAAAAATGAGTCAAAACACTCTAACGAGGGAAAAACCTGGCTGATACATCAGATGATTTTCTTTTTCTGGCCTCTAATTGGGAAAAAAAGTTATGGAATTGGGAAAAAAATACACTTTTTTCAATTGGGAATGGGGCCGAAATTCGGCCCTGCAAGAAAGGAAGAAAATCCCCTGGATAAATACTAGAAATTCAATCCCACTCATAAGAATCTAAAATTATCAATTTTCTGTATAGTGTAAGGCAAGCCTGTAAGATACTTTCAAAATTTTCTGTTTACATTGACTTTGAATTGTCATCCGCATTTTCTTATAAACTGGATTTTCTACAATTTGTTATCTAGAAATGGGTTAAAGCTTTTCTGACAATCTGTTTAATTTATTTTGTTCAGTTAGGTTTATCTAAATATAATTGTTGAAATAAATAAAATTAAAATGGTTATTGTTGTATTGTGGTAGTAGCAATTGCATCACAATTATGCCACTTATTATCTTTAACCTTGCTAAAGTTCTTTCAAAGAGTATCCTTCAAGATCATTTTGCATATCTGTGTATTCTGATATTGAACTATACGTCTTTTCATTAATGCAGAATTTTATACCAAAACTCGAAAAATAACATCGACAAAAATAGATGATAAGCTGGCATTCAAAATACAAGCCAACCTCCTTCCACCCTTATAAAAACCTTTTAAAACCCTGAGAAAGATAGCTTAACCCTTTTCCAAAATATCACTGTTTTCAAGACCCTGATATATCATATTGAGGAAAACATCATGGGAAAAGAAGAAATTGCTTGTAACAAGCAATTTCTTCTTTTACAACAATATTTTCTATCCAAAGGGATACTTATTTTTCAAACTTAACTCAATTGTCTTCTGCAATCTCTTTTGATTTGGACCAATTTAAAATATTGTCGTTTGGGAATGGGTTAAGAAAACAATATGTGAAAAGAAGAAAATACTTAACACGAGCTTTTCTCCATAATGACTTAATGTAATAACTCACTAAAAAAATATATATATGGTCCACCCAATACCTCAGCCTATTCATAGATCTACCTTCCATCCCAATTTTGAATGACTACATACACATCAAATTCACATAAAACACCTAGTAACAAAATTATCAAAACAAAAATAAATAAATAAGTTTCATAAATAAGCTGTTTTTATTATTAAAAATAGAAAAAAAAATAAGTGGAAACACAATAAACTACCTGCATATAAAAAAAGGTAGTGAAAAGTCTGAACAAATGAAAAAAGGTAGTGAAAAGTCTTGGTAGGAAACGTCTAAATAGTGAAACGTCTTAAGTGTGAAACGTCTTAGTAGTGAAACGTCTGACATTCCTGACTAGGTCTGTATTTACGATACATGTCCAATGTACTTAACTGCAATAATGCGTAAACCAGTCTTATTCTCTAATTACCAGAAAACCACTTTTATCAAAAATAAACCCTGTAGTTAAGAAAAGAATGGTGTTCCTCTGATAATGAAGCAAGAACAGACTTTGATATATGAAGATTTATTCAATTTCCTAGATGATTAAAATTTTGGAAAGTTGCGTCACTAATGACACGCTGTTATTTATTTTGGGGGTTATTTCAGTTAAAATTGCGTCATTGACGCAGGATTTGTGCATCATGGAAAACCCTGGGTCACCATGCCATAATTGACAAAATATTTGATAACAATGTGGGAAAAGGAGAAAATGCTGGTAACCAGCATTTTCTTCTTTTCCCTTCATGTTTTCTACCATATTAAAGACAGAAATCTTCACCTGCACTACATTTAATTTTTCATGTGCAAAATTAATGCTCTCAATTTGGTCAAGTCCTAAATTTTGTTGTTTGTTATAGAGTTAACTCATTACCTCCAGGAACCATATTTGCAGCAAACAACTCAAAGAAGATGCTTGTAAATCTAAAATGTGAATCTATTAATATTAAGGTATAATACTTGAGTTTATACAAATACACTGGAACAAAAGAATAATTTGCTTTGTACAACCTATGTCTCTTTTTGATTTTTGCTAAGTTTTTTTCAAAAGTGGTCCACTCCACATCTGCAGAAGCCTGTAATGTTATAGAAAAAGATGGAAAAATAAACACAAACGCTTGTAATAAGCCTTTATTCTTGCCACAGTTTTTTCTACTCTTTCTAAGACAAATCTTATCGTATTGACAAAAATTTATGTGTTGTCAGGAAACAGTTTTGATATAGGTGAGCCCTGAATTCTGTTCTTAAGTTAACCCTAATAGAACCAAACAAACTCAAAGTACATCTTCAGGAAAAAATTCACCTATACACAGGTAGTGACATAATATTAGATTCTTCTGAATTGGAAGCATTTGCTTATGACAAGTTACTTGTCATGTAATTCATACATTTTGTCTTTAAAAGAGAAGAAACATTTAGGGAAAAGGAGAAAATGCTGGTAACCAGCATTGTCTCCTATTCCCACAATGATTTCAAAAGCTTTCTTCCTCCGGGTCTTTAAAACTCCAGATTGTTCAGTAAATGGTTAATGCACATATTGTAGCTACATGTAGTAATCCCATGTGTTTCAAAACTCTGCTCATCCAAAACTACTTCCAAGGATTGATGACAGCAATTGCAACAAGAAAAATGCTCTCTCAGTATTGGGCCTTATTTCTTCTTTGTTTTTTATCAGAAAACATGGCTTTAAAAGAATGGTATATGCATTTTTGGCACAGTGTAGACAAGACTATGACAAGTCAAAAGGTCCACTGGCCACTGAAAAGTTATTTAAAACATCATTTAACTCTTTACCAAACAGTCACATGTTTTTATGACCCTAAGGAATAAGGCATTTGAAATCATTCTGGGAAAAGGAGAAAATGCTGATAACAAGTATTTTCTTCTTTTCCCACAGTGTTATCCATCTTGTCAGTCAAATTCTAACATATGAGCAACATTTATTTTCAACATGCTTTCAACATGAACGAGTAAATTTTGTGGTTCTGGTTAAGAGTTAATACCAGACTAACAATAACTACTGGTTCATGGAGGAGTTAATTGTTCACTTATTAATAGTATTACATATTAAGTTTTTTATGGAAGTGATGTGTTTCTATTCTAAAATAAGTCAGTCTATATAACTATGGGTAAAATGTGATAGGTATATGGCTAGTCAAACTATTTAGAATAACTGGAACACTTGGACCGTGTCTTGCTTCTGCATAGCTACAATAATCCTTCTTTGTTTCTCACAATAACTTAATGATTGTGGAGCAATCAAAAGCCCCTCACTCCCCTTCACTTCTTCAGAGCTTCCCATATCCAAAGAGAGTCTTTCCAATGTGTTTGTTTTACACCCACAGTAATATACATTGCCATCTGGAACTGCAACAATGCCCCCTGGTGGATTGTTCTCTGGGATTTGGAAGATTTTGGCCTCACTGTTAGCAGCAACATCGATTGCTATGATGGAAAAGTTTCCACTGTCAGAAATGTAGGCTGTTTTACCATCATATTTTACAGCTATGTAAAGTGGATTGGCAAATAGTGCTTGCTCCTGTTGGTTTGCATTAATCTGATGGAGTAGCCTCCCTTGCAAGTCAAGAATCTTAACATTGGGAGGTTCATCTTTAGGGCATGTTACAAAAATTTTCTCTTGGTTGTATGCTAATCCATAGTACTGGCTACCTTTCATGGAATCATTTTGTCCAATCCTTTTTAGTGGCCTCATTGTATTTTCAACAGCATAAAACTGGAGTTTCCTTTCCTTTGGCAGTGAAATCACAACCTGATCACTTGCAGCACTGCAGATATCCCAAGGTTCAGAGGAGAGCTTTGATTGGGTAATCATTTTTAATGCTGGATTTACCAGTTTGAGAGATTTATTATACTTGTCAGCAAGAACAACACAGCCATCAGCCATGACTGTAGATCCAGTGATATCACAAACTTGAATGTTGTCGCTGTGAGATCTTACTTGGAATTGCATAAATGGGATAGCATTTCTGTCTGGCCTTTCGATAATTTCCAAGTCACCTAACTTTTTGGTCTCTTTAAGGAAATGTTTGACTTGCTCATTAATATGAAATGCAATTTTCCATGGCTGTGTGTTTTTGGACCTAATTTCACTGAGAAGTTTTTCATAATGTTCAACTTGTTTAGTGACCTTTTTTGTTTGCAGGAAAAGTCTTTTCTCCATTCCATTTTGTTTGGCCATTTCCAGCTGTATGGAAGCTTGTTGTAACATTGATACAGCATCATCTGTCATGTCCATCCTTGCTGTTAGATAGCCCATCTCACTCTCATATACACAGCCTAAGTTTGCTATTATCTCTTTCTCAATATGGTGTAGGAGATCAAGAACATCCTGATGGACCTTTAAGATGGCTTGCTGAAAATCTGATTTCTGTATATGTAATAGATGAGCATTTTTATTTGTGTCCTCCTTGACTTGGTGGTATTGTCCAATTAAACTCTTTATTTGTTTCGTTATTGCATTGCAAGATTTCTTTGTCTTTCTAACATTCAGATCTGGAATATAGACAAGTTCCTCACAGCCTCTATGTTTCAGCGTAGCACAAACACCACAGCAAGCTTCTTCATGATCTTTACAGTAATACTGCAATGTTTCTCCTGAATGCAATGGACAGGAGTCAAGTAATTCATCATGTGAGAAATGGTTTCCAAGTTTTGGCATCTTTTTACAATCTCGTACCACATGATTTTGTGTAATTTTAAGGTTTTGATGATGTTTGATGCAGTTCTCACAGAAGTATTCACTACAGTCAATGCAATATCCAGCTACCTCATGATGCATACCATCCTGCATACATGGACCACAATTTAATTCCACATTCTCAGACTTTGCTTGTTTACTGATGGGTGGTATAGATGGCTCTGTTTTTGAAGTTCTGGCTGTTTTAGGTGGTGCAGATACTTGAAAGCCCCTAGCTGATAGGGCATTTGTGTATTCTCTCATTCTGTCAAGCCTTGTTGATTGCTTTTCTATTTCAGGCAGTATTAGCTCCCTTTTCTGTCCTCCTTGACTTGCCATCCTGCTTAGAACCTTTTGCAGATCATGTACGTCTACTGAATTAGAATGCATCTAGGCAAGCTTTGCTGGTATAGTAAGACTTAAATTTAAATATATGTATTAAAAATTAATGCAGTTTATTTTTTGTGTGTGTTTAGTGAAACTGTATGTAGGATTTTCCTTATCACTAGTATATCCTTCAAGAATAGTTTTAGTAATACCTGTAAATCCTCTCTAAAATTTATATTTCTTTCCATGAGCATTTTTCTAACAGAATGGAAATCTTTTCACTTTAAAAACCAATATCTTTACAACTTTAAATGACTGTGAAATCCTACACTCTCTTGAGATCTTTAAAGGAGATAAATATGATCCAGGTATTGTTTTAAAAGTATATCTTAACCTTCCTGCTAAATAACTAAAATGATAATTTCAACTCCATAGTAAAAACCCACATATTGCTATTTCGAAGTTTTGTTTTGGGGAATATCATTTCATTCTCCAAGATCAGACTGCACGTTTTGTGCAGTCTGACCTTGATCTACACTGTCCGCAGAAGGTCAGAAAGTCGCGCTTAGCAGCCAAAGGATTAATCAGTTACTTCATAGATCTACTTCTGTTTACTTCAATCAGTGGGGTGTTTTTCTTTTTATAGAAAAAAAAAGTGTAGCGTTGATAAATACACAATCCTCATTTCTTGTAAGAAATTTTAAGCTCTTTCCTTACTTGTTTTCTGTACAATCTATTGTCTGCTAGTAGGAAATCTGCCTTAACTCTTTACCACTCAAGCCCGACTTTTAACGACCCTGAGAAAGAAGCCTATTGAAAACATTGTGGGAAAAGGAGAAAATGCTGGTAACCAGCATTTTCTCCTTTTCCCATTGTGTTTTCTACCCATCCCTAAACAAACTTCGATTTTTCAGTTACATTTATGTTGTCGTCTGTAAATGCTTTCAATTTAGACTAGTCTGAATTTTTGTCGTTTGGTAAAGAGTTAAAATGCTTTTTTAAAGGTGGCCCTTCAGATTTTGGGAAGAAAATTTTACAAAAATCCAAAAAATTCATCCTTATACTCCCAAAGCCTTTTAATTTTCATTCATAAAACCCCAGTAGTCGAAAACCATCCGACAACGATAGAAATTAGAGATTTACTACGGCCCAGGTCGACACCGCGGGAATCACAGTCTATTTTTACATGAGCAACTCGCTCATTTACATACCAGAAATACAAAGACGAAGCTTCAAACATAGCGTCCGAAGAAGACATTATGGAAAATAATTACATGTTTGTTACGTTATGGAATTTAACCGTCATTAGTCACGTGCCAGTCACTTGACATTCCCACAATGCTTTCTTGATTTTTGGCGCGAAATCTAAAAATACCTTAAGAGGCTACGTAGCTACGAACACCATCAAAAAATTTTTTTTTGTAATTTTATGATTCTTAATTATTGATGATTTGTATTGTTTTTTCATATAAATTTCAGTGATATATATATTTTTTACTTTGGTGAGATATGAAAAATCTAAATACCCATCTTTAAAGACATACCACAAAAAAAATCATTTTTGAATGTTAATGGCTTTTTGACTGAAATTCATACAAGACAGCGTAGAATGGGTTTAAAAGCCAAGACCCATTTCAAATTGAGATCTTTTCTGAAATATGATACCTCTTTTGTTCAAACATAATTATTGTCATATCAATACAACATTGTACACCTATGCTGTAGATTTTGTACAAATGTATATGAGTATAAAAGAAAAATTAGTATAAAAATAATATTAAACATGGTAAAAAAGTTAATACTGTTTGTTATCAACAATTTTTAGCTCCACTGGCCAAAGGCCAGTGGGCTTATGTCATGGCTGGTTGTGCGTCCGTCCGTCCGTGCGTGCGTTAACTTTTATTTTAAACATCTTCTTCTCTGAAACTACCCAGCCAATTTTAATGAAACTTCACAGAAATGATCCTGCCATGGTCCTCTTTAGAATTCTTGAAAGAATTTAATTCCTTCAAAAACTGTGGTTGCCATGGCAACGAAACTTAAAAATATTGGAAATCTTTAAAATTCTTTTTCTCTGAAACCATAAGGCCTAGGGCTACCAAATTTAGCATGTAGCTTTATCTAGTAGACCTCTATCAAGTTTCTTTAAATTATAGCCCTGGGGTCAAATTTGACCCCGCCCCGGGGGTCGCAAGTTTTACATAGGCTTATATAGGGAAAACTTTAGAAATCTCCCTGCACCTAGCCATAAGGCCTAGGGTTACCAAATTTTGCATGTGGCTTTATCTAGTGGGCCTCTACCAAGAGTGCCCAAATTATAGCCCCGGGGTCAAATTTGACCCCACCCCAGGGGGTCACAAATTTTACATAGGCTTATATAGAGAACCTAGCCATAAGGCCTAGTGCTACCAAATTTTGCATGTGGCTTTATCTAGTGGGCCTCTACCAAGAGTACCCAAATTATAGCCCTAGGGTCGAATTTGACCCCACCCCAGGGGTCAGAAGTTTTACATGGGCTTATGTAGTGAAATCTTTAGAAATCTTCTTGTTACTTACCATAAGAACTTGGGCTACCAGTTTTAGTCCTGTCTCAGGCGTCTTATGTTCAAAACCAATTTGCCAAGTATTGTAATGTTTGGCATGTAGGGATTTTACGTATTAGCCAGTGGAGCGATACAGGGTCCTCTTGTTCTTCTCGGAACAATCTTTGCTTAACTCTTTACCACACAACAGAAATTTAGACTTGTCCAAATTGACAGCCAGCATTTTGAAGTAAAAAATTTCAGTGTGGCTCAAACGATGGAAATTGGGTAGAAAACATTTTGGGAAAAGGAGAAAATGCTGGTTACCAGCATTTTCTCCTTTTCCTACAATGTTTTCAAAAGTCCTTTCCCTGTGGGTCATTAAAACTTAGGATTGTGTGGTCTAGAGTTAAATGGTCTGCTGCTAGATGAAGAACAAAATTATTGGTGGGAGAATGTAGCCCTGACTTTTTGTATTCTCAGTATGTGAAGCAGAAGTTTAGGCAAGCAGGGAAATTGTATGTTTTCTGAGCATGGCTTAATGTTTTGAGAGCAATGGTAGCTGTGACAGGGTATTACCTTTTTTTATCAAATAAAACCTCCTTAGGCAGTGTATTAAACCCATGACTTACTTTTCAAACATCACTAGTGTGTTATCGTTTTGTGGGTCCCAGTCCTGATCAATTTTAGTCATGACATCATTGTTGCTAAGACGTTTATGCGTTGGGAGTTTTGATTTTCATGTCATTAAAAACCAAGAAATGCAGCATAAGTTTTTTAAAATCAACAAAATTGCAGAAATAGGTGGACTTTTCCCCTCTTCAACCTGTTCCATTCTACTTTCTGTGTAAATGTCAAAGAGCTATCTACTAGTGTATGTACACATTTGAAACCAAACTACAACTGTAAATATGAACCCATGAAAGGTATATAGGCTAAAGGTAATGGTGCAGGACATTTTTGTCGGTCATTGGTTTTATGTGATAAATAGAATCACACATTCGTGGTTATGAATAATTATATTTTCAAACTCATTGACCAAAATGTATTTGATGCTTACCAAAGCTCGCATCATACAATTTTAGTCAACTTATTTGATAAAAATGACAATACATAAACACTCAGGTAAGATCCTGTATTTAAAGTTGACAAAATGATATGTGCCTCTGGACTGAAAGCATTTATAAGATACGAGGGTTGTTCGATATGTAATGTGTATTGTACGATATCTCAAAAGCATTCGACTCAAATAGTGAAATGAACATTACATCCTTTCAAAGTATTCTCCGTGGTTTGAAATACATAATTTCAATCTCTGAATCCATTTCTGAAATGCGTCATGGTACGCTGATTTAGGTAGACCTCTGAGGCACTGACTGATGGCTGAGCCAAGGGCTTGTCGGGACTTGTAACGACGACCAGATAAGAACTTTTTAAGTTTTGGAAAAAGGAAAAAGTCGCATGGGGCTAGATCTGGAGAGTATGGTGGGTGTGGCAAGACGGTAACCTTCTCCGACTTCAAAAATTGCTTCACAAGCTCAGATGTATGTGATGGAGCATTATCATGAAGTAGACGAACATGCCTAAATCCTGACACAGGGCGTCGTTTAAGATAATATTTCTTGACCTTTTTAGTATAACATCTCGGTAATACCGACCTGTAACACTTTTGCCCTTCGGCACCGGAATTTGTACGGCTATACCATCACATGAGAAAAATATGCAATAAAGAATCTTCTTTGTGCTTATGCTTCTTTTGGCAACTACAGGCCTACTACCGTGTTTAGTTAGCCATATTTTGTTTCCAATTTTTCTTACTGGTTCGAAATAGTGAACCCATGTTTCGTCACCAGTAACAATGTTTGCAAATTGTCTTTGATTGAATTTGGGAAACATTTTGAGCAATTGCTTAGCGGTTTGTACTCGTACCCGTTTTTGGTCATCTGTCAATATATGCGGTATCCATCTGGCAGAAATCTTTCGTACTTTCAAAATACGCTTCAAAATGAAATGCACCCAAGATAGCGATATGCCAACAGCGTTGGCAATATCACGAATCGTGTATCTGCCATCACTTTCAATTATTTCCCTGACTTTTGAGACATTTGCCTTGCCTGTTACAGTCACAGGTCGGCCAGATTTTGCTGCATCTTTGATGGACTCTGTGCCGGTCAGAAATTTCTTTCTCCAACTACGAACTGTCTCATAAGATGCCTTATCAGACCCATAAACTTCCCCCAATTCAGTAAAAATCTGCATCACTGAATGACCGAGTTTTGTGCGAACTTTTATGTAAGCTCTAATTTCTTTAATATTCTTAATCTGTTACCCAACTATTTTTACAACAGTGGTCAACGACTAGCTCTATTGAGATGACTATAAGATTAAAATTATGTGGAGCTGAAGGCTCATGTTTATACCGTTGGAAAGGTATTGAATAGAGCTATTCAAGCGTATCATCATCCACGAAATTGTGCAAAGTGTTGTCACGCTGTGGTACAATACACATTACATATCGAACAGCCCTCGTAAAAAGAATCTGACAATTAATGGTTTTTGATGTAAAAGTTAATTAACATTTTCAGTGAAAAATGTAATGAACCTGGTCAAAGGCTCCCTTCACCCATAACTTGGTATCAGAAGAATAACTTACCCTCTTTCCATAGGATTTTTCCAAGAAAATGGGGGTTCATTTGACTTCTTTAGATAAACTAAAGAAAGCAGACATTTGATAAGCCTTTACTAAACACTCTTGGAGTTTTAACCTTCTACCACACAATCCCGACTTTTCACGATCCCAAGGAAGAAGGCTTTTAGAAACATTGTGGGAAAATGTTTTCTATCCTTTCATACTTAAATGTCCTTATTTTTGCAACACTAATTTGTTGTCTGCAAATGATTACAATTTGGACCAGTCTCAAATTTTGTTGTTTGATAAAGATTTAACAACCTTGTGGAAGATGGCTTTTGAAAAAGTTGTGGGAAAAGGAAAAAATGCTGATAAGCAGCATTTTCTCTTTTTCCCACAATATTTTCTACCCTTTGAAAGACGATTTCCACTCTAAAATTTAGCATATTTTGTTGTTAGGTAAAGAGCAGACTACTTTCTCTTTCCAGAGCCTGTTTCCAGGTATACATCACTCACAAGTTCAGAGCTACAATCGGGAAGACAAAACTTGTTCGTGATGGCGAACTCGTATTGGTGGCATTTTCTGGAGGACCCTCATCCAGTGCCTTGTTACAGCTCATACAAGGGGTCTCAGTATATAAAAAGCATCTTTCATTTTTTTTTCAAGAATCACTTGCATTGTAGAGCCCAAGCCGAGCACTTTTGACACTAAGAAAAGATATCTGTATGTGAGATGTCATTATGGTAGAACTGAAATAGCATTGAAAGTGGATTAAAACCTCCTCTAAACAAAGTAACAAGAAAGAATGAATCATTTTGCGCAGTTGATCAGTCTTTTTGTATCACATATTTTGTCATGTCATAATTTTGGGAAACTTATTTTCTTGTTGATTTCCATCTTAAATCTTATTTACTTTATATTTCATAAGCATCATGTAACATTATTTTGAAGTGATTTTACCAAAGAAACTTCTTAAACATGTCCTACATGAAAGTGTTGGCAGCCAGAAAAAATTAGATGCGGCTCAGTGATGGGATGTGTCTTTGGAAGGGTAAAAACATTGTGGGAAAAAGAGAAAATTTTGGCTTCCTGCATTTTCTGTTATTTCTCAAATGTTTTCAAAGGCCTAACTTCCTTGGGTAGCTAAAACATAAGATTGTTTGGTAAGAGGTTAATCTAATGCCAAAAAATATGAAGACAGTCGCTTGACTTTTTTATTTAATACCAAAAACTCATTACACTGAAATAGATTTGCAGCCAATGACGGCTTTCAAAACAGACTGACATAAAGTCTTATAGCAAAAAGGGTGAATAAGATGCAGTAAAGTTGACCCTTTTACCAAACAATCTAGAAATCTAACAACCCTGAGAAATAAGGTTTTTGATATATTGTGAAAAAAAGAGAAAATGCTGGCTGCCAATGTTTTATATGTGGGTATTTCATGGTCTGAGCTGCATTGAACCTATTGTATGCAAGTTTAATTTAGACAAATCTAGACATTCGTTATTTTGTTAAGAGTTACAGGTAATACATGTACTTGAGAACACTTTGTTGGAGAGAAGAAGAGATCATTTGTATTGCACTATTTCATTCAGCTAGAAAGTAAGAGTAATAGAAGGTTGGTTGTAGTTACCTCTGATGTTCATATTGTTTATTATACCCCCGCAAAACGAATGTTTTCGGGGGTATACTGGAATCAGCCTGTCTGTCCATCAGTCCGTGTGTCCGTCTGTGTACAAAATACTAGTAATTTTGTGTCGCGAACTCCTCCTACAGTTGTGCTGCTATTGTATTGAAAGTTTGTTGATACATTGATCAAATACTGAAGTTGTGCAAGACTCAGTTTTCAATCATCTACTCCCTATCATTCAAGGGTAATCTCCCCTTGAACTTAGAAAATTTTTTGTTAAATTGCCTGTTTCTGTTAAAGCGCTGGCAGGGTATTAAGTCACATTCAGTGACAGCTCTAGTTATTTTTGCAGGGTCTCAGTATTAGAGCTCACAAAAAGTTGAGGTTCAAACCAGGGTTGATATTTATTGATGGTATGCTTTATTTTATATTTTTAATCCCCTACTATAAAAAAATTTATTGCAACTGTTTTTGCCCCTAAGTTGGCAGCCCTGAAAAAAACTGGGATATAAAGGAATACGCTTGTAACAAGCCATTGCTTTTTTGCCCCATGTGATTTCCGTATATTTCAAAATAAATATCATGTTTATGATAGGTCTAAGAAAGATTGATTGATTGATTGTATGGTGTTTAACGCCGTTTTCAACATTATTTCAGTTATATCGCGGCGGCCAGTGCACCTATCCATGCTTTTTTGGAGTCTCTTTTACCAGTACTCCGCACAATCTTCTTTCCAAGCCACTGGCTGCTTTCCCACATAATCATCGTTGAAACTATGGTCAGCAGTGGGAGGGGAATGAATCCTGTCGCAGTGACTATCATCAATCCTCGGAAAGAAATTTGCCAAGCTAGGGGTCTTAGCCAGGGATTGAACCTGTTCTCAAGTCCTGCACGCTACCGACTGAGCTACCAGGGATCGGGGTCTAAGAAAGCATCTGCAGTATTGGATGAATGCAGCTTGATCTGAATTTAAGATAATATATCTAAAAGTACTAAGTCTAGTCCATTAATTATTCAAATAATTGTTCTGCCGTTTATAAAATGTGCAAAGACATTGCAAAAAGAATATTTTTAGATCCACTGGCTTGGGACCAATCATTCATGGCTATATATCATTCTTGTGTACTTTTTTCAAATTATTTACTTTTTATTTAATCATCTTACCTTCTGAGATAGTTATGAGCAATTTAAACTAAACTTTGCAGAAAGAATCCTGCCAGATTCTGATGAGAATTCCTTGAAAAAAACTAGGTCCACTGAAACTCTGGTAGTTACCTTGGCAACAACAGGAACACAAGATAAAGATATGCAGAAATATTCTCCATAACTCCAAATGACATTGCCCTGTAAATTACATGTAGTCGAAATTATACAAAATTTGTTGGTTACCGAAAGTTCCTAAAACACATTGTTTTCAGATTGAATGAGGTTGAGTAATTATTGTTTTGATATCTTTACCCACAACCAAACAATCCGATGTTTTGACGACCCTTTGGCAGAAGGATTTCAAACACATTGTGGGAAAAGCAGAAAATTCTGGCAACCAGCATTCTCCTCTTCTAACAATGTTTTCAACCCTTTAAAAAATATTTTAACCACTTCTGATTTGTTGTCTGTACATGCTATTAATATTGACAAAGTTATGGGGAAAAAGGTTAAAGAAGTATGAAGCATACAAGCAAACATAATGTCAGTTGGTTTATTTGTGTATGTTTCTTTTTCAGAGGGAGCTGCTGAAGGCCTTACTGTCAAAGAGAGATTGTCAAACTGTGAGAGAATGTCTGACATTATGAAAAGAACAGGCTTTCCATTTTATATCAGGTCACTAGAGGAGGTAAAACATAATATGATTTCCGTAATTCCCCAGTGTATTTGGACAGAAAAAAATGATTATTCTTTTTTAGTGTCCGAATCTTTAGGAAATTATCATTTTGAAAAAAAGGGAGTGGCCGAAATAATAGGTATTATTTTATTCTGCATCTTTGAAAAGAAAGTAGAAAAAGATATTAATCATTTGAAAACTGAAGGTGATGAAATCTGATTTTTATTACCAGTGAATTATCAAAAATAAGTTACGGGTTAAATACACTGCTTTGAGGAGGTTTTAAGTGGTAAGCAGTATTAAATGATGCCCCAAAGTTTTTCTTTTCAATTATTTGCAGAAAGCTCACTTTTTCATATTTTCATTTGGTAAGGCATTTAGTTTTTCTTTTGCACTGTTTCAGGGTTTGAGTGCAGAAAGATTACACTCCAGCCCAAGTAACTTACAAGTCACACCTCCCACTGACAGAGTAAATGACTTATCCCTAAGTACAGACAGTGACAAAGACAGTGTTTATAGTGCAGGCACAGCTAGTGTAACATTACCAACAATGAGTCCATGTTCAAGTCCAGCTTTTAGGTAAATTTATATACATTGGCTATTTAACTCTTTACCAAATGACAAAATTTTAGACTGGGCCAAATTGAAAGCATTTGCAGACGACAAAATTAACATGACTCAAAAATTGAAATTTGTTCTGGGATGGTAGAAAACATTGTGGGAAAAGGAGAAAATGCTGGTTACCAGCATTTTCTCCTTTTCCCACGATGTTTTCAAAGGGCTTCTTTTTCAGGGTCATGAAATCCAGGGATTGTTTGGGAAAGGGTTAAAGATACATTTCTACAGCCAGAAAGGAAAAAACGCAGTTAAAACTTTATTATGTGTATAATGGTTAGACACTGGTAAATAATCGATAAATATGGTGTACAGGATAAAAAAAAAAACTCAACGAATTTGTCCTCATTTAAAACCGGAAACGACAACAGTGATAGCTTGGAAGACCTCCAAAGCATGAAATGCATTTTCTATCCATTGTAATCTGTGCAACCTTGCAGCCGTCAGGTGCAACATTTGGCATAAAGACACAAGAATGATTATAGTTTCATAAAACAAGGATGAAATGGGTTAAAAACTGGCTGAAAAGGAGAATAGGTGTATCTTTTATCCAGATGATACCTAGGGTTAAAAGGCTTTTGAAGACATAGTGAAAAAAGGAGAAAATGCTGATTCATTAATCTTTTCTTTCCATATCAGTGACAAATTCCATCATTTGAGCCACATGCAATTAGTATTCTGCAGATGGTTTGAATTAGGATCATAAAGTTTTTTCATTTAGAAAATGTTAAAAAAAATTTTTTTCCAATGCTCTTTTCCAAGCCCTAGCAGGTCAACACTATTATATCTCACAATCCAAGTTTGTAACGGTGAATTTTGACTGATATCCTCTTCCTTAGACAAAAGTCACTGAGACAGTATTGATTCCTTTGAAACTGCAGATTGTCAAGCCTGGTAGCTCAGTGGATACATTACAGGGCTTGGAATTCAAGCTTGTGAGTTTGAATCACTACCGAGGGTAGACCAAAGTCACTGTGACAGTATTAATTCCACTCAATCTGCTGATTGCCTATCCTTGTAGCTAGGTGGGTACATTACAGGGTTTGGAATTCAGGGTTGTGAGTTTGAAACTCAGCTAGGCTCGTTTCATGCTGGAAAAAGATTTATATCCTCTCTCACCTTTGAACATTGTTTGCTTATCTGGGAATGCAGCAAGTGGATTGGAGAGAGTGTTGGTTGAAGTGCTGGTAAAAATACTAAAAAGAAGGCATGAATAGGTGCACTTGTCACTGCTTTATGACTTTGTGAAAAGAAGTGATTACTAGTGACAAGCAGCAGCTCCTTTTCTCACAATGGTTTTAACTCTTTACCACACAATCCAGACTTTTAACGACCCTGAGAAAGAAGCCTATAGAAAACATTATGGGAAAAGGAGAAAATGCTGGTAACCAGCATTTTCTCCTTTTCCCACAATATTTTCTACCCTATCAAAGTCAAAAATTATCATATTAACAAGATTTAATTTGTTGTCTGCAGATGCTTTGAACTTGGTCCAGTCCAAAAATTTGTCATTTGGAAAAGATGTAAAGCCTTCTAAGGCAAGGGTTTAATCATGGATTAATTTAGACATTGATACAATTTTATTTAGAGATATTGATGAAGCATGTCATAGGAGTCATGTTAGAACAGATGGTATCCAAAGTGAACTTCAGTTATATGAAGATTCTGAAAATCAGCTTAGAAATACTCTGAAACAATTAAAGACTGTGTCAGCTAAAGAGGATTTCATAAGGTTATTAAGGTATGGTTATTTCTTTAGTTTAAACATATTTATTTTACATCGATTGAGAAACAAGTTCTTACAACTTATACTAATCTTTCTCGATTCTGCTTCCTGGGAACTACACCCGTACTCACGCCAATTGTGTAGGCCAATGAAAAATCCCAAGGTTGAACCCGCTCCCGGGTATCGAACTCAGGACCTTTTGGTTACGAGGCCGATGCTCTACCTCACGACTACGGACACCACATTTTATTTCTTTGTGTCATAAGAGCAGAAATCAAGAGAATCTTTAACTTTTGCAGGTCTTTGTATGACCCATATCTAGCTTTTAAAGATGTATTTTTGATAAACTATTTGGTTCATGGATATAGCAAGGGTATATCAGTTTTGCTCTGGAACAAGGGGTTTTAACCCTTTACCAAACGATCCAGGGTTTTAACGACCCTTGGAAAGAAGCCTTTTGAAAACAATGTGGAAAAAGGAGAAAATGCTGGTAACCAGCATTTTCCACAATGTTTTTTACTCAATAAAGGCCAAATTCCAGAATTTGAGCCATCTTTAATTTGTTGTCTGCAAATGCTTTCAATTTGGACAAATCTAAAATTTTGTCGTTTGGTAAAGAGTTAATGCATCTCTGTGATGCATTAAATCTAGCAAGTCATCATACTATTATGAATCCATAAAATCCATTTTGTCCAACAACCAACTGAATCACAAGGTAGACTGGTCCTAAGACATGCAGAAAATTTATAAATAGCACAAAGTTTTGACCCATATCAGCCTGCACAGGCTGACATGGGTCAATACTTTCTGCTGATGCTTTAAACCCCCCTTTCACAGAGTATGACTCATGTGTTTACATACAGACTGATAGATAAATGAGGAAAGATCTGTAATACCTTTTCCTTAGGGAACAAAACATACTTTTTTTTGCAGTTTTTTAGGCTGTCTTTGACTAGAATAACCTGTGTTAGATAGAGTAGACCAAAGACAGGACTGCACTATTTATGTAGTCTGATCTGATGTGCATCTGTATTGTGTTCTATATAATTGTAAATTATGGTTCTTGAGATACAACTCTTTGGAACTGTACAACTTTAAAATTTGGATGTTTTTTAGAATTAAATCTTACTAAAATTTCATTGAAAGATTTTATTTTTCTTTACTTGTGAAAGGTTGGCTGATAACATTTTCTATAGGGCCTTGTTTATTGAAATTTTACCTCAGAAGCCTTCTTAAACAAGATCCTATGTGAGAGACTGATAAATTTTTCAGACATAAGATTATACTTGAAGTTGCTAGAAGTTGTGGATATTCCAAAGTAATGCTGGGTAAGTGTGGTACCCAGCTAGCTGTCAGACTGTTAACAGATATTTCTACTGGAAAAGGGGGCCATGCTGCCATGGAAACAGTAAGTAACCAATTTGTATAATAAGCTTTATTGTGCAACTACATTTTATGGCCTGGAAAGGTTTGGAACACAGTGTTGTTGAAAAAGGAGCAGTTGTCTGTCAAAAGCTGTTTAGCTCACCTTGAGCACAAAGTGCTCAAGGTGAGCTTTTGTGATCGTGCTGTGTCCAACGTCCGTCGTGCGTCATGCTTCGTTCGTCATCCGTCATCAACTTTTATGTTGTGTACACTCTAGAGGCCACATTTTCAGTCTGATACTCATGAAATTGGTCAGGGTGTTTGTCCTGATGATATCTCGAACAAGTTCGAAAATGGGTCATGTAGGGTCAAAAACTATGTCACTAGGTCAAATCTTAGAAAAACCTTGTGTACACTCTAGAGGCCACGTTTTCAATCAGATACTCTTGAAACTTGGTCAGAAAGTTTGTCTTGATGATATCTTGGATGAGTTTGAAAATGGGTCATGTCCGGTCAAAAACTAGGTCACTAGGTTAAATCTTAGAAAAAGTTGTGTACACTTTAGAGGCCACATTTTCAGTCCAATACTCTTGAAACTTGGTCAGGATGATTGTCTTGATGCTATCTCTGAGGAGTTTGAAAATGGGATTATTTGTCTTAATGATAACTTTGAAGAGTTTGAAAGTGGAGAACATTGGGTAAAAATCAATCTCAAATGCTATCTCTGAGGAGTTTGAAAATGGGTCATGTCGGGTCAAAAACTAGGTCACTAGGTCAAATATTACAAAAACCTTTTGTACACTCTAGAGGTCACATTTTCAGTCTGATACTCATGAAAATTGGTCAGGATGTTTGTCTTGATGAAATCTTGCATGAGTTTGAAAATGGGTCATGTCGGATCAAAACCTAGGTCACTAGGTCATATCATTGAAAAACCTTATGTACACTGTAGAGGCCATATTTTCAGTCCAATTCTCACAAAACTTGGTCAGAATGTTTGTCTTGCTGATATAGTGGACAAGTTTGAAAACGGGTCACATTGAGTCAAAAACAAGGTCACTAGGTCAAATCATACAAAAACCTTGTGTACGATCTAGAGGCCACATTTTTAGCCCAATACTTTTTTTAAAATTGGTCAGATTATTTGTCTTGATGATAGCTTTGACGAGTTTGAAAGTGGGTACCATCGGGTCAAAAACTAGGTCAGTAAATGAAATCTTTGAAAAACATTGTGTACGCTCTAGACACTGCATTTTTTGTCCGATAATGTTGAAACTTGGCCACAATGTTTGTCTTGATAATATCTTGGATGAGTTTGAAAATGGGTGACATTGGGTCAAAAACTAGGTCACTAGGTCAAATTTTAGATAAACCTTATGTACACTCCAGAGGCCATATTTTAAGTCCAATACTAATGAAAGTTTGTCAGAATGTTTGTCATTATATCTGGGAAGAGATTAGAAATGGGTCATGTATGGTCAAAAGGCTCAGGTGAGCAACTTCAGGGCCATTATGTCCCTCTTGTTTTCAATATCTTTCAGAAAAGAGCTTGTTAGAGAACAAAATTTGCCAATAGTTTAATATATGTTTATCAAGTTGCTGAAGTCTAATATATTCTTGGTTAATGTTATATTATAGTGAATTGATTGAATAGCAGTTATACAAATAGCGTTCGAAAACATATACATGAAAGGTATTGTTCCTGAAGGCAATGGCAGGATACTATCTTGAAGACTAGGACGTACTTCATTAGTCTTATCAGTGATATTTCTATTACCTCTTTCCCAAACACATTCTGTGCAATCTTATCTGATTTACACTGTCCACTTAAGCTCTTTGTGTTGTCTATGGTAAGGACTTTGGGCATGAGTATAAATGAAATGTTTATAATGATTTTCAGAGTTTTGCTGACAAAAGGGATTCAGATATCATGTTTCTTAGACCATTAAGGTAAGAACTGCCCATGGATATTGAAAACAGTGATGAGAAGGTCACAATGATCAGCCCTGGTTCTCAGATTTATTTTTTCTTTTTTGATAATAGGGGAAAATATAGCCAATGGCTGAGACCAGATACTTTGCAAACACATAGAGTTCATTGAAATTTGAATGGTTGAAAATCTGTTTAAAGCAGTATTAAGCATATTTTACTTAAAATGAACGCCAAAAATAAATGTGATTCTTTTTTTATGAACTGAAGGATTGTTATTCTATCCTTCTTCTCATTACAAGTTTTTTAGCTCAGCTGAGCACGAAGTGCTCAGGATGAGCTATTGTGATCACTTACCGTCCGTCGGCGTCCGTCTTCTGTCTGTCCGTTCACATTTTTTTGTTTACACTCTAGCATCTACAAGTATCAACCAATCAGCACCAAATCTTGGTCAAAATATATATGACCATAAGGTCTCGGATGAGTTCGATAATGGGTCTAATCGGACCCGAATGACTGGAGTTATTTGCCCTTGAATTAGAAAAATTGCTATATTTGACTTTGTTTACACTCTAGCATCTACAATTTTTAACCAATCAGTACCAAACTTGGTCAAAATATATATATGACCATAAGATCTCGGGTGAGTTTGATAATGGGTCTAATCGGACCAGAACAACTGGAGTTATTTGCCCTTGAATTAGAAAGTTCTGTAGAATAGTTCTTTGTCTGGACCATAACTTTGTCATCTCCAGTCCGATTGACTTGAAACTTGGCATTTGTGTTTGTAGCAATAACACAGAGTGCAGTGTGAAAGAACCATAACTCTACCTGGTACTGTCTATGAGTTTTTTCCCTTTGATCATCATTTTTACAGCATTTTCTGCTTGTCCGGAATATAACTTTGTCATCTCTTGCCTGAACATCTTCAAATTTGGTATGCATGATTGTTGAAAAATTACGGAGTGCAGTGCACAAGAACCATAACTCTTCCTAGTACGAATTTTGAGTTATTTCCCCTCTGACCTTCATTTTTATAGCATTTCTTGCTTGTCCGGAGCAAGACTGTGTCATCTTAAGTAGGAATGGCTTGAAATATGGTATGCTTATTTGTTGCAATATTTGGAAGTGCAGTGCACAAGGATTGTAACTCTACCTCGTGCTGTCTTTGAGTTATTTCTCTTTGATCGTCATTTTTACAGCATTTAGTGCTTGTCCGGAATATAACTTTGTCATCTCAAGTCAGAACGACTTCAAACTTGGTATGCATGTTTGTTGCAATATTACCGAGTACTGTGCGCAAGAACAATAACTCTACCTAGCGTGGATTTTGAGTAATTCCACTTTGATCTTCATTTTTACAATATTTCTTGCTTGTCAGGAATGGAACTTTGAATTCTCAAGTCAAATTGACTTGAGACTTGGTAAACATGTTTGTTGCATTACCTGCCCTTTGCAATTATTATACCTCCTCAACAACTGGCGGTGGGGCGGGCATATCTTGCGACAATTTGCCGCTCTTGTTTCATTATCATTTGGCCTTGAACCTCAATATTTGGTATTTATCTTCATTGTAGACCTTTACTGCTTAGTACTCAGGTGAGCGATATAGGACCATCATGGTCCTCTTGTTGTTTTTTTTGCTCTCTCCTGCTCCCCCCCTTCCCTACCCCTGACAGAAAAAAAAAAAATGAAGAATCATGAGAACAGAAGAAACATTGGTTCTTAATTATTTCTCAATATCACTATTTCCAACAGAGTTTTAAGTCTATTTTACTGTAGATGTGTCAGAATGCCTCAACTTCAGCAGAGGGTTGTATAAGGGATACTTTTTCCTTGAAGAAGTTGATATATTGCTTTATTCTAAGCCTATAAATGATCTTACTAAAATATGGACATTATCTAAAACACATACAGCAGACCAGAATACATTTTCCATATAACACAAGTACTCTTTATAGGTATTTCTGTATCACACATGTACTCTTTGTAGAACATCATCATGTTCACAGACTGATTCTGTGTATTCACATTCAGTTGTTTTTGTAGAATCTTGAAAATGTGCAGCCCTCTGATATTTTTATTTGATTTATTAATTTTATGATTTTTTTTCACGACTATAAAGGGAGTGTATGTAATAAAAGAAACACTTTAACAGTGGATATCTGTGTGGTAGTATCAGGTCTTGTAGCATGTGTAAGGAGGTTTATGTATGATTTGACGTTCGGTTTCATACAATATGCACTTTTTTACACACAACTCAAACAGATCCTATCATGTAGAAATACATACTGAGTAATATTCCATTTATATTATCAGATTAGCCAAATGATATGCAATAATTATGTTGACTTTTATGTGGAGCTTAAACTATGGATATATAGATGCAAAAGAAAAATGAATATGTAGGAGTTTGCTTTAGTAAGAGATACATTGTTTTAGTGACATCAAATAAGTTTTGCTTCTTACAGAGATTTCAGCTCCAAAGAGGTTGCCATGTATAACAATCTTCACAAAGTAGAGCCAGTTTTTATACCAACTTTAACAACAAAGGTAAAATTTGTGTTGCAATAGAACTAATTCTTTAACCAGCCCCACCTTGCAGGTCCCATATGCACCAACTAATCTCAGGAACATTCTTTTCAGAGTGATCTAGTTACCACAAATTGTCTAAATGTCAAAGTAATGCAGTTTTTTAATGGTTTGATTTAGCTGATTTGGTTTAGCCGATCTTAATTCTCTCATTGACCTTTTCCGAAAAGAACTTGTCTTTTGAAAACCATGTTGGGAAAGAGAAAATGTTGGTAACCCTTTATCCCACAATGCTTTCTACCCTTTTACAGTCAAATTTCTACATTTAATTTGTTGTCTACAGATTCTTTCAAGATGGATGATTCTTAGATTTTAAGTGAAGTTGCCCTGAACAGGCTTAGAATTTCAGGAATTTGAATGTTTCAGGGAGCTGTAGATATCAGTATAGAACATTTGACAGAAGCATTTGTGATGGGGCTGCAGGCCGACTATCCTTCTACTGTCAGCAATATCATGAGGTAAACTACTGGTAGTCATGAATGTTTTTCTTTTTTTTTTTTGTAAGGATTTGTTCAAATTTAACCTTTTACAATACAAGTAATAGTACTTTGATGGCTATGCAGTATAAGGCTCTTGCAAATATTATCACTTATGGAGAACTTGTTAAAAATTCATCATACTTACAACATTTATTTATATTAATTATGACTTATAGTTTTCTGTGAAAAGCTGAAGATGAGTAGCACACATCTCCTGTAAGAATTGATAAGTCTCAGATGAAAGATGGTGCATGTGAAACAGAGTAGAATTTAGAGGGATGAGTGGTTATTGTGTGTAAAGACTTTTGACTCTGTCTTCATGATTTATCCAAGTCTTAAACCCTGTAACACAAAATCCTAAAAACTCTAAAAGTGAAGGCTTTTGAAAACATTGTAGAAGAAGGATTTATTTTGATGTTTAAACATTATTTTCAACATTATTTCAGTTATATTGCAGCTGCCAGTGTGCCTAATCGTGCTTTCCTTGAGTTTCTCTTACTAGTACTTTGAACAATATTCTTCCCAAGTCAAGATGATGTAGCTGCTTTCCCACATAACCAGGATCTTCATGTCCATTGTGCAATGAGAAAATACTGGAAACCAGCAATGTTTACTACCCTCTAACAAACAGTTTCAACATTTTGGTTGCACTTACCTCATCATCTGCAAATGGTTGAAATTTGGACAATTAAAAAATTTTGTTATTTGAGTTAATGCTATTAAAAGTGTTCTTTTGTAGCTACTTTATACTACAACATGGCTTGTATAATAACTAGCCAGTAATGAATGCATCTAAGAAAGGCTGATCAAAGTGCTGGGGTGCTTGTGTTGGAATATCAGTTGAGGCTGAAGAACTTCTTTTGAAATGAAAGATGTCTCAGTCTATTTGCCTGCATTAATTGCCCAGGTTAGGCACTTTTGATGTATTTGTCTGTCTTGTCTCATTGATATCTAGGAGAAATTATTTTTCATTCATGTTTAAAGGCACTCCTAGAACCATTTACCTGATTCTGTTGTTTGTATTTTTAGGACAGGTGAGAAGTTAAACAGTAGTGTAGAAAGAAAAGATGGAGACAAAACATGTGCAATGTGTCAGGTATGTGGGTGTTGTTGAGATATCACAGACATAATGCTTCACTCTTTGCCAAACAACATGGTAGACTTATCCAAATTTAAAATATCTGGTGGCAAAATAATAACTTGTTCAAATTAGCTGAATTTCTCTGATAGGATAGAAAACATAGTGCAAAAAGGAAGAAAATGCTGGGTCCATATTTACCAGCTGTCTTAAACCAGTCAGAAATTGTGTTACTTCCTAAATCAAAAAGTAGCCTAAAATGAAATAAATACAGACCCGGGTCAGGTGTGTAAAATCAAATTTTTATCCACTCGCCCTGCAGGCAAGTAAGTATAGAAGTTTACTCACCCTGGTTCAAATTCCAAGCTTGGCAAATTTCTTTCTGAGGATTGATGATAGTAACTGCGACAGGGTTCATTCCTCTCTCAAGCTGATCAGTGTTTCAACAATAGTTATGTGGGAAAGCAGCCTGTGGCTCAGAAAGAATTCTGTGTAAAGTACTGGTACAGGAAACTCCAAGAAAGCATGGATAGATGCTGATTGCTACTATATAACTAAAATAATGTCTAAAACGGCATTAAACACCATACAATCAATCTGTCATGTAACCTTGTGGTGTAACATAAATGTTTTAAAAGTTGTATTCTGCAAATTTTCTTTTTCAAGATAGTGAGTGACATTAAGTTGTTCAACGTTGCTTTAACCCTTTACCACTCAATGTTTTCTATGTTTTCTGCCCTTTCAATAGCAAATTTCAATTTTTGAGTTACATTAATTTTGTTCTCTGCAAATGCATTCAATATGGACAAGCCTGAAATTTTGTCATTTGGTAAAGAGTTAAGCTGTTGTCAGTGCTTGCTTTAATGTCTTGATACAGGACAATTATAATTGAGCCATGCTCTGTGAAAAAGAGGCTTAATGAATCTATAAAAAATATAGACCCATGTCAGACTGCACAGTCTGTGCAGGCAGACCGGGGTCACAACCTCTTGCTATCATTCAATTTTCTGTATGATGTCCAAAGACCATTCTACCTCATGATTCTGTCGGTTATTAGACATAATGGATTTTATGGATCCATAATTGTGATGACTTGATTGGTATAATGCATTATGTAGCTGCATTAAACCCCATTTTGCCAGAACAGCAGTCAATTCTATTGTATTTTAGGGACTTTTGGACACCAATGTGGGAGCATCATCTGCCATGTCAGCAGTCTTGTTTTCTCAACAAATCTCACGTGCAAAGAAACAAGAAGGCAAGAATATGTCAAAGAGAGTTTCAGAGTGTTGTGGGGAAGGAGATGGCCAGTTTCAGTCAACAATGAAAACAACATTGTATGTACATTTATTGTCTGTATTTTTGTGTAGGTTACTGGTAAAATTAATTGGTGAAGTATCAACAGTAATATTGATATGATGTTATACTTAACCCATGGAGTGACAAATAAACCCAGCAGCCATATTCAGACTAGAAATAAGACCTAAATAAGTACAATTTTATGGTTGCTTTTCATTAGTGTTTTAGCAAAGCAGACTGTAGATCAAAGATCAGACTGCACTAAATGTGCAGTCTGCACAAAATGTGCAGTCTGATCTTGATCTACACTGGCTGCAAAGGCAACTGTATTTGTAAAATGCAACTATAGTAGAGAATCTAGCAAAAGGCTACAATGTTTTCAGTATTAATTTGCTGGTATTAATTTGCTGGTAGGAGAAAAAGATCATCTGCATGGGGGTAATGTTTGAAATGCATTGTAGCTTTTTTTTTTCCTCTTGAGTAAGAAATTCTCTCTCGAGTCTATTCTTTGTTTATCCTATCAAAAGACAGATGAATATTGTTTTGGCACAATCTCTCTGTCCTGTCCTACTGCCTGATTTTTTCACCATGTTGAAAAGTATGCCCCCTTGGCACAGGCGTTCGTGTTATGATGAACTTCGCCACCTATATAACGTAATAAGACTATATTACATTATATAGGTGGTGAAGTTCGTCATAACAGGAATGCCTGTGCCCCTTGGGCAGGGGATGTAAATTCAACATAGAGAATTGTTTCTTGTAGTTTCCTCGGAGTCTGCAGGATTGTGTGAACTTCAGAGATTAACCTTTTATCACACAAACCTGAGTTTAATGACCCTAAATATGTAGAGATTTGAAAACATTATGGAAAAAGGAGAAAATGCTGGTAACCAGCATTTTCTCCTTTTCCCAAAAATGTTTTCTACCCATGTCTGCAAATGCTTACACGATGGACAGGTCTAAAATTTTGTTGTTTGGTAAAGGGTTGACAGTGGTATTTCTCAGCATAATGTATTGCTTTTCTCTTATTTTTAGACCAAGTCCAGAGGATGTGTTGGCCAACCTGTGTTATGGTTGTAGACTAGTTATAAAAGACATTGTATGATGTTTTTGATTTGCTAAGAACATTCAATCAACTTACTGTTAGAATAGGGATAACCTTTCTGAATAGTTTAACTCTTTACCAAATGACAAAATTTTATACTTGTCCATATTAAAAGTATTTGCAGATGACAAATTAAATGTGGTCTATTGCAAGACTAAAAGATTTCTGCAAGAGATAAGAAACTAAACCTGATCTCTTTTATCATTAAAAAAAATGGCACCATAAGAGACAGAGAGAGAGAGAGAGCGAGAGAGAGAGAGAGAGATATACATGTATGTCTTACAGGGATATCTCTGAAGTCATTGGCTACAGTTTTGTTTCAGGGGCTTATGAGTTAGCATGTAAATGAATATCATAGAGAAATCATATTTACCTTTTACCAAACAAACCTTGAGTTATACTGAACCTATTCAAGAAGGCTTTTGAAAACATTGTGAAGAAAAGAGAAATTGTGGGTCACCAGTATTTTCTCCATTTCCCAGAATGTTTTCTTACTTTTTCATGGACAAATTTCATCATCTTATCCACATTTCATTTCATCTGCAAAAAACATTCTAATGAGACAAATTAGGGATTTTGTTGCTTGGTAAAGACTTAAAGCATTGGAATTACATTGTAGGTGTGTTCTATAGAAATATTTTGTAACCTATTAACTTGTTACAAGTAACATTAAAGACCAAAAATATGAAGGAAAGGGAAGCACAGACAAACAGAATGGAAAACATGATGGTAGTGCAATGACTTTTTGCTTAAGCAGTTAGTCCTAAGCTGTCAGTCACAGGGGCATATAAAGGCACACATCTATTTGAGCCATGCAAACGGGGTTTAACTCTACCACACAATCACGAGTTTTAATGCCCTTTTGAAAACATTATGGGAAAAGGAGAAAATGCTGGTTACCAGCATTTTCTCTTTTTCCCAAAATGTTTTCTGCCCTTCCAGAGGCAAATGCCATCATTTAAGCCACATTTCATTTGTTGTCTGTAAATGCTTTCAATTAGAACCAGTCTAAAATTTGTTGTGTGGTAAAGGGTTAAAGTATCTCTTTGATGTGTTGAACCAAGCAAGTCATCACATGGTTATGGATCCATAAATCAATTTTGTCCAACAACTGACTGGATCATTAGGTATAATGGACATGCAGAAAATTTATCAGTGGCAAAGTATCAACCCAGGTCACGAGAGTCATTCCTTTTTGCAGATGCATTAAGCCACCTTTTCACAGAACATGGCTCATTTGCATGTTGTTACAAAAGATTATATTGTAAAATAGCATGAATGATTGTGCACCTAAATTGTTATTTGTAAAAGTATTTATTTTGATTTGTGTGTTCTGTATGTATTCATGGAGAATTTTGTCTTGTGTGATGTATTTCTTCTACTTAAGATATAAATAATTGTGTTTCAGAATGACATTTGTTACCTGCCAGAATATGTACTGAAAGATGTGTCATGGAGAACAAGAAGGTAAGATTGAATGGTGTTCTAACATCATTTTAGTCATATTATTGCAACATCTCACTTACTGATTCACATGTTCCCTGGGTATCACCAGTACTAAACTTGGGCTCTTGCATGCATGACCATGGAATCTCCCATCCCAGAAGAAGATCAATTCTGTGGGTGAGGATTGAACGAAAGACCTTTGAATTGCTAATTCAAGACCTTAACCATTGAGTCACACAGGACTCCAAAATAGTAAGGATAGTTGTGAAGGTTAGAGATTATTTCAACTGATCATGATCCCTCCCTTCCTTCACCTGTTGTTTACTTTTATCCTGCAATATGCAATGTTAGATTAACACTTAAAGCACTAATTGTACCCAGGGGACAGTTCCAGTCTAGAAATAAGACCCTAGTCACTGCAATTTCAGGGTTGCTGTTGGTCAAAATGTCTTAGCAAAGTGGACAGTATAGATCAAAGATCAGACTGCACTTTTTGTGTGGTCTCATCTTGATCTGCTGTGGCCACAAACTCAACTAAAGTTGTGAAAGGCGCTCTCAGAGTTAAGTGTAGGATTATTTTGGTCTATATTACATGCTTTTTTTTCACAGTAATTTTCTGGTCGTGGAATTACTGTATGTGGGGTCTTCTATTGTGACAGGCAAGTATCCAGGGCGACTTCTAAGCAGGCTATAACATATTGTTTGATTTTGCTCTACATTTTTTTTCAGGTTGAAAATGAAAGAAGGTATCCAAGATTTTCTTCTGCAAGACAGCTGAAAGAAATCAAGAATTAATTCTGTACAAGAAAACAAACTGTTAGACTTTCTGGAAACAGATGATTAGTGATTGACCAGTGACAAATTTAGAAAAATCTTCTGAGAGGATTTGATGATATACTGTGATGTTATTATGCTCCCCGAAGGGGGAGCATATAGTCGCCGCTTCATCCGTCCATCCGTCCAAAGCCATTTCTCCACAACCCCTGGACCAAATTGGATGAAACTTCATATATGAACTCCTTAGGATATTGCACCGATGTAGTGTTCCTGGTTTTCCAATTTGACGCTGTCTTGGAAAAAGGGGGTTTCTTGTAAAATTCCAATTTTTTTACTAATATCTCCTTCAGTTTTCGTCAAAATTTCATGAAACTTCACATTTATATTGTTTATTAAAAGTTTCACCATGTGCCCTTGTCTTTTTATCAATGCAAAACCATGTTATGGGAAAAGGGTGCTTGATGTCTTATAACTTAAGGTTTTGTTTTTTTTTGGACTCTGAAATTAAACATTTCCTAGTTTCTTCAAGTCTATTCAACATATATGTTGCTGATCAAAAGCCCCAGACCATGATTTCATTCTTTCCTATTTATACTAAGCCGTGTTATTATGCTCCCCGAAGGGTGAGCATATAGTCGCCGCTTCGTATGTCGGTCCGTGTGTCTGTCCGTCCTTCCGTCCAAAGCCATTTCTCCACAACTCCTGGACCAAATTGGATGAAACTTCATATATGAACTCCTTAGGATATTGCGCTGATGTATTTTTCCTGGTTTTCCAATTTGACGCTGTGTCTTGGAAAAAGGGGGTTTCTTGTAAAATTCCAATTTTTACCAATATCTCCTTCAGTTTTTGTCAAAATTTCATGAAACTTCACATTTATATTGTTTATTAAAAGTTTCACCATGTTCCCTTGTTTTTTTTTATCTATGCAAAACCATGTTACGGGAAAAGGGTGCTTAATGTCATAACTTTAGGTTTTGTTTTTTTAGACTTTGAAATTAAACATTTCCCAGTTTCTTTAAGACTATTCAACATATATGTTGCTGATCAAAAGCCCCAGACCATGATTTCATTCTTTCCTATTTATACTAAGCTGTGTTATAGAAAAAGAGGGCTTAATGACAAACTCAAACATGAAGTTTATAAATGTTTAATCTGATTTTTTTTTCAGACAATTTTGCCATTACTATAATAGTAATGTTTGATATACAGATTGTTCACATTGACAGGAAGTTTTACTCCACTGTTCCAAGAGTTATGCCCCTTCTTTATTTAATTATTTGAACATTGGCGAATGCAGTTTGGCAGACAGGACCAAACACAAGTGGCCTGTTTCACCCCCCCCCCCTCTCCCGTGACCAACCATTTACCGACAGCCTTCACTTTCCTAAAAAGAGATCTATTCGTGGAGCATAATCCGTCTGATGGGTCTTGTTTCTAGTTAAATGTAGAAAGATCTGTTTAAATTTGAGTGCCAAGCAAAGACTTAATTGCTTTAACAGAATGTGTAAATCATGATCAGATTGCACAGAATATGCAGCCTGATCTTATAATGACATTATTTGATATTTTTTGATGGCTAAAACCCTTTACCAAACAATCCTGGGTTTTCATGACCCTGAGGAAGAAAGCTTTGAAAATGTTGGAAAAGAGAAATTGATGGTTACCAGCATTTTCTCCTTTTCCATCAATGTTTTGTACCCTTTGAAAGACAAATTTCATGTTTTGAGTAACATATCCTTTCAGAGACAAATCTCATCATTTGAGGCATATTATGGTGTCTGTAAATGTGTTCAAAATAGACAAGTGCAAATGTTGTTTTCTTGTATACGGTTGAATTGCAGTATCTGGGTCCTTTTTCAAAAGTCCAGTTTTTCGTAATTTTATTTAGATCTCTTTGGGTTTATAATGTTAAAAAATAGATCCATTTACCTTTACCACAGTAGATCTAAATTGACAGCACTTGTAGATGACATATGGAATGTGGATTAAGTCATTTTTTTTTTTTTTTTTTTTAAATATGTGACCCGTCACGCAAAAAGGGACAATCTCGAAATTCTGTACATCAATAAGATGAAAACAGATCAAAGATAGTGCAGGTCAATTTAAGTTGATAGTTAAAAAATGATTGTATAGTTAGGTAGAATGACCACTTTTCATAAAGAAAATATCATAAAAGTGAAAAGTATTGACCCTGGTCAGCCTGCACATTCTGACCAGGGTCGACACTTGTTACAGTTCCCAGATGGTCCCTTTTTGCGTGACAGGTCACATATGTAGTGGGAAACATTGTGTGAAAAGGAGAAAATTCTGGTTACTAGCGTTTTCTCTCATACTCACAATGTTTCAAATAGCATATTCCTTAAGGATGTTATAATTTGGGGTGGTGTTGTAAAGGGTTAATGTCGCACAGTGCAGATCAGAGGCAGTTTCTCCATTTCCTATTATATATTCTCTTGTATTCAAGTGTAAAGGCTGAATTTAAGCTGTATTTCCACAGTTTATGGTGTTTTCAAAGTTGTCTCTTGCAGATTTGTTTTAGGATTTATTGCATAGAGAATACATAGATGTTGTGATGTTGTAGTAGTTGGGTAATGAACTGACAGCCATACCATGTTTGTTTTGATAAATTCTAAATCACAAAGCCTTTTATGTATTACCCAGCCAAACAAATGTGTTTTAAGTGATTTGACATTTATAACATTCTCTTAATAGTAAATGATGAATTAAATGTATTTTTAGTCACCAGGGTTTTGTTACTTTATTATATCCTCTCCCTGTTAACGTGATGTCACTTACCCTTGAAGTATCTCCTAAAACTAATTGATTCCAATTCGGTAAATATCCTTGTAAAATGGATATAATCAACACAAATTATTTAAGGTCTGATACAAGAATGAATATAGAAACATTGGAGTAAAATTTGATATTGCTTTAACACAAATATGTCCTTTTGCCATACCGTGTTCAAAAGATGTCTGCTACATAGCAAACTGTTGTCTGCAGGAGGTAACAAGGTCATAGTGTCTATATTATGGGCTCAAGCCCGGAAATCATACATAATTATACCATTTGTTTCCTTCTTTATCACGAAGGATTTATGGTATAAATTACAACTGATCCACCAGGTTTGGGTAGTGTGGTTAACCTTTTCCAACAAATTGTTGATGCCTTTAAACTGAAATTAACTGCAAACGCCAATTTGAAATTTGTACAATTGATCTGTAGTTTTTCAAATAAAGTAGAAAACATTGTGGCTATCAACAGTTTTTTCCTTTTCCCACTATGCTTTTCAGTGCCTTCTTTCTTTGAGTTTTTAAAACTGGGGATAGTGTGGTAAAGGGTTGTCATAACCACTGGACACACACTTGCATCCTGCAACTGTGAAAACAGTCTAAGGGAAAAATGAATATGTTAACTGTAACAGTAATTTAACTGTAATAGTATTGACATTGTGTGAAACAGACAGTCTTATCTCTCATAACTACCCTTGTTTACAGTTTAATATGGCCGTTAGGAATCTTTAAAATCTGCATAATACTTGTACATGTAATACAACTATTATACCTTGTTATATTGGAGAGGGCTGATCTACATTTCTCGTCAATTCAACTGTTAAAAGTTTACTTGGCAAACCAATTTGAGCAATGTTCTGTGAAAAGGGGGCTTTTTGCATCTCTGATGGGTAACCACAATCAAGCCATCGCCTGCATATGGATCCATCAAATTCCATCAAATCCATTTTGTCTAACAATTGACTGAATCCTGTGGTAGAATGGTCCTTGGACATTCAGAAAATTGACCATGAGCAAAAAGTTTGACCCAGGTCAGCCTGCACCGACTGCGCAGGCTGATCTGGGTCAATACTTTTTGCAGGTACACTAAGCCCCTCTTCACAGAGCATGGCTCTAAACTTCAGACTCCAAATCAAGTACATGTGTTTGTAACATTCTTTGGAAATACTTTTCATCATGGATGTATACTTCTGTCAAAGAGGTGAGTTAGTCTGAATCATGCAAATGTCGATGTTGTCACATTCTGTTGAACTCTTTACCAGATGTCAAAATGTTAGACATGTCTAAATTTGAATTTTTGTAGATGACAAATCAAATATGACTCAAATGTTGGGATGTGTTGTAAAAGGGAAAACATTGCGGTAAAAAGAGAAAATGCTAGTTAGCAACATTTTCTCCTTTTTCAACGGTGTTTTCATTGGCCTTCTTTTCCATGGTGAATGAAAATTGGAATTGTTTGCAGTTTAAGTGTGTATATGGGTGGTTATGGTTTACCTCTTTACCACACAATCCCAACTTAACGACCCCGACATGGAAGGCTTTTGAAAACATTATGGGAAAAGGAGAAAATGCAGGCAACCAGCATTTTCTCCTTTTCCCACAATGTTTTCTACCCTTCCAAAAACAAATTTAAATTTTTGAGTCACATTGATTTTGTTGTGTGCAAATCCTTTCAATTTGGAATAGGCTAGATTTTTGTTGTTTGGTAAAGAGTTAAAGGGAGCTATTCAGATTTTTACAATCTCACAAAACTTTAAAAAGTAATTTATCACCAAATTAAGTTAAGCGATAGCTGGCAATTCATCTGTACAGAAGAAAGAAAAATGAAAAAAAGTATTTTTCAAAGGTATTACATTAGGTTATGTTATGTTAACTCTTAAGTAGTGATGATCAACTATAGTAGAAAGTCAATGGTTTCCAATTGCGATTATCGATTGAGAAATCGTAGAATCGATTGTAGTCGGTACCGGAACTCGCTCAGTCCTGAAACGTGAATACTGGTTTTTAGCCCTTGCTTTTGTGACTTATATTAATCACACTCTTGGATTCAACATGGTGGATAAAAAACACGAAAATTGGCTGGAAAAATTAGAGCATAAAATTTTTGTCCATTGTTGTCTTGACAAAACTTGACAACTCGCCGACCCCAACTCACTAAGCTTCTCATTTGACCCCTGACCCTGGGTTTTGACGCTTGGAAATTTGAAATGACCTGTCTTTGACGCTCAAAAATATTTGCCTAAATGTCAATCTGATGCATGAAATTATTGTCTAAAACTTCACATAACTTTGCTTGTGTGCATCCGGCAGAAATATGGGCTTTAATAAACACCATCAGTATCACATGCGAAGGACACACGCAGCTCTGTTTATCAGGTAATCAAGCTGGCGAGTCATTTATGAAAACTTAATAAAGGTCTTAATCCTCTTATCTAGTGTAAAGTGACAGATTTTAAAGTTACCTGCAATTCAAAATGACAAATTCATGTCAAATCATGCGGAAATACTTCTCCAAAAATTAAATGACATGAAAAATAGATCGCCAATAAAAACTGTGAAAACCCATGACACTAAAATGATCAGCATGGCATTGTCTGATCAGAGGCACTTCAGATTATCTTCTCATCTTTAATAATGAATTTAAACAATGAAATTTACACAAATCTCTGAATAAAACAATAAAATTTCTGTTCATGAGTGAAAAAATAGTTGTTTTTATGATATGAAAATAAAGATCTATAACAGAGGGGGGGTGGTTGTTTGTCGTCTGCAAATGCTTGAAATATGTCTGAATTTTTTTTTTAACTGGTTTGGAATTAAGACTTAAGGACCAAAACAAATGGTATTAAATAAAGCAAAGAATTTAATGGTAATGTAATTCCTTTCATTTCTAAAGTACAAAACATAACAACTTTATAAACTTAATATCATGCAGACAAATTGTCACCGTATTTAAAGCAAAAAGGCATTCTCAGTTAAACGGAGAAACCGATTATACAGCCGATAGCTAGTTGGTTTGCTCTTCCGATTATAAAGCGATAATCGAATGTGATTTTAAACTGATTGCCCAACACTACTCTTAAGCTATTTTTACATTATGAACCAGAGTTTTAGTTTTGCATAGACTTGTGGGAATGTCACATGATGAATAATAACATGTGTTGATTATGATGACATCATATCTGATGTAATAAAAATAGATGAAGCTACCAGCTCCAAAATGACAACCTTTTTATTGAATGTGGTTTAACAGCTTCTTTGAGGTTGCAAAGAAAAAAAGTTTTGTACCAGTATTCATCTATTTTTAATATCTTCAAAACTATCCTGTATACTATGTGCACACTTTTTTGGCCTCTCTTGTTTTTCACCTCAAACTTGATGAATTAAGTCTTTACCAAAGATCAAAAATTTAAGACTTGTCTAAACTGAAAGCATTTGCAGACAATGAAATAGATGTGACTAAAAAAGAATGCATGCATCCAAGAAAAACATAGATTGCAAACCTTAATAATTATAATCCAAGAGCAACTAGATAATTCACATTTTGCAAAAAAAAAAAAAAAAACGAGAAAAAAAGTAAATCTGGCAAAAGGGGATTTATTGCATCTGCAAAAAGTATCAAACCAAGTCAGCCTGCGCAGGCCACGCAGGCTGACCCTGTGTCAAAAAATTTTGCTCTTGGTAACCTTTCTGCATGTCCAAGGACCATTTTGCATCTGGATTTAATTGGTTATTTGACAAAATGGATTTTATGGATCCATCATCATGTCCTGACTTGCTAGGTATAATGCATCACGGATATGCAATAAGCTCCCTTTTGCCACAGCATGGCTCAAATATAAGCCCATAATCAGGCAACAATGGCCTTATACACCCTTTCAACATACACCTTTTGAAAATGTTCTGCCTCTTACACTCCCTTGTTCCTTTTCCAACCATTTCCATATCCAAGAGCAGACTCCCGTAGCTCAGTCAGTATTACATACGACTTAAAACCAGGTGGTAGCAAGTTTAAATCCTCAGTCTGCCAAATTTTATCTCTAAAAGGTACAATTGTAAAGGTCATAGGGGTAAAGGTTTGTTGACAATCATTCAAAACAGAAAAATTAGTCCCATAGATTAGATATCAACTGTTTGTATTGCATTCCATTTCAGATACTAGTTTTCTCTTCCTTGATTCAAAATTACTACACTCAACAAGATCTTCTTTAATACCTTCCAAAGTACTTGTCTTATTATCAATTACACCATTGTAAGTTAATGTTGATAGAGCTTCATCACATACATTTTGTAATACACCTGTGTTTTTGTGGATATTCTGGGAGGTATCACTTGCACTCTGTTTAACATCCAATTCATCTGTGCTAGGTTTCTGTTCACATTTCTGTTTATCAATGTTTTCTACTTCAAATTCCTGTTTCCACGCTTTTATCACATCATCATTGGAACTTTCTGCATTAGGTTTTCTTCCATCGTCCACTCCAAGGACAATTGTACAAACTATAGCTGCAGCCTGCTCTGCTAGTTGCTTGGACTTCTCCCTGGAAGAGAAAGAAATCAATAATACATGCTCTTGGAAAAGTAGGTTCAATACATCTCCATAATGCATTATACCAATTAAGTCCTCACATCATTACAGATCCTTAAATGCCATTTTTCTAACAACTGACTGAATCATAAGGTAGAATGGTCCTTTGACATGCAGAAAACAGACATTAAGTACGGGGACAAATCTGAAAAGTTATGACAGATCATGTGTATTTATTTCTGAAAAACAAAATTTAGATATTGCATATCTAAAAAAAAGCATTGCAATTCAAGAAAACATCAATTTTTTGTTCACTTTAACTCTGACAATCACCTCAATTAATACAACTTTTACATGCTACTGCTGACAGCTTTGAAAAACATTGCAGGAAAAGTTGTGTGCTGGATGTCTTGGTTTACATCTTGGATTATAGACTCTTCACAACACATCGGCAGATGCTAAATTTGAAAGTGGTACATGTACAAATGAGCTAAAGTTCGTTTACAAAATGCTGGTTACCATTATCCTTTTTTCACAAAGTTTCCAAAGGTTTCTTCCACCGAGATGTTAAAACAAGAGATTGTTTGGTAAATGGTTAACACTCATTTCTCAGTTTCCCAACATATTTGATCCTTCAAGATCCAAAGCAGCAATAACAAACAATTCACAAAAAAGAAAACATTATGCATGTTTCAAAATAACATCTAGTTCAGTGATCAAATACGTTCTTTGTGTAAAAGAATTCACCATAAACTGGCTGTGTATTTCTTCCCATCTATGCTAAGCACACTTTTAAAGCATCTGTCTTCTGGTCTTTCACTCTGAAACACAAGATTTCAACACTAAACCTTTCCCATATAGCAAATCTTAGACTCGCCCAAATTCAAAACATCTACAGATCACAAATTTGCACAGATGAGCTTAAGTTCAATGGAAGGGTAGAAAACTTGTGGGAAAAGGCAATATTGTGCTTAACAGAATTTTTGTCTTTATCCACAATGTCTTCAAAAGTCCCCTCTGTCAGGTTCGTTCAAACCCTGAATTGTGTGGTAAAGGGTTGAGCAGAAATCAAATCAGTAACAGGCAAATTCCTGCTTTCTTTTTTTTCTGAAACCAAACAACTTTATAAAACAGTGGAACAAATTGAAAAGTTGCTCGTCTTAAACAGTTTCCTCCCCCGTAACTCCCATCTTACAGATTCGTATTTCCATAGCTCCAAAACTGACAGATTTTTAATAGTCAAATGATGGACAGTTTCAGTCTTACAGCAAAAAATACAAGCAGTAGGCCTTTTATTTGGGGAGGGGAGTGGCCATGTTATCTCATCAAATATTGAATAGTGTATATTAGACCTCATGTTTTAAATATTTGAGTCTTTCAGCACCAAATATATAAACTCAATTTCTTTTACAATTCACTGAACCTCAGGAAGACTTTTATTGTATTGGCTTGACCAAAAAAGTGGACAATTTAGATTTCAGATCAGAATGCATGTTCTTTGTAGCCTGATTCTGATTTATGCCATCTGCAAAAGCTCCTTTTTTAACCCATGGCACAGAAACAAAGCACAAGGAATACCTCAAGTTGACTCTGCTGACTGTGAGGATGAATATCAGACTTAAGCAGACAACAAATCATGGACTTTGCCATATTGAGAGCATTTGCCAATGAAAAATTAACCCTTTCCCAGAGGACAAAATTACAGACTTGCTGAAATTGAAATCACATGCAGACGACAAATTAAAAGTTACTCAAATGATGAGATTTGTCTTTGAACGAAGATAAAATGTGGGAAAAGGAGAAAATAAAAGTTAACACCATCTTCTTCTTTTCCAAAATGTTTCCAAAAGCCTCCTTCCTAGGATTATGTGGTAAAGGGTTTGATGTAACTCAAATGATTTGATTGAAAGGATAGTCTCAACTTAAAAATTATTGTGGAAAAAGGAGCGAATGCTAATTAACAGTTTTCAAAAGCTTTCTTGCTCTGGGTAGTGTGTGCAGGATCATTTGGTACAAAATTAACACGAAAGAATTTTGAAAATGTATTAACACACGTTAAAGGAAGATACTTACTGTATTGTATTCTGGTTTATCAACACCCATTTTCTTTGTCCATTCATAAAGCCTTAATTTTGGGCTTATTCCAACTGGATAGTCTTTCCTGAAAAACAAATACAGTATTTACATACTTGATTGTCACACACATGAATATAAATTCTCTAAATTTCTAATTATTAATGAATAAGTATTATTATTTTGGTTACGGTGGAATAAAGACGTGGTTGTTTGAATTTCATTAGCCAATCAGAATAAGGTCGCTGGCTGGTATAAAAGCCCGTGCTCAGCTGTCAGACACGCTCTCTCACAACATAGTCCGGTAGTTTGACAATCGCAAAAAGAAAGACTGGAAAAAATGGCGTCGAAGCAGCGTGCAAGGAGGAGAAAGGTCGAGGACAGCGGTAGCGCACGGCTACTGGAGCCGGACGCAGGTATATAACCACCTCACGGTTTAGGTAATATTTGTAATGTAATTGACTTCGAAGAAATTATTTCGGCTGCTAATATTCTACCGGGACAAAATGCCCCTGATAGTTGTGACGTGGCAGTCACGTCGTCTGCTAGTATCTTAGTGCAGCCGGCCGTTGCTTCATCTCCTCTTAGCCCAATTCATGTTGTTGTTTTTGTCCTACGGTTTCCCCACAAACTCAGTCGAGTACATTACCTGCCTTATTTGAACATTCTTGCACCAATGGGCAAGGGCCCGAGCTCTTAAGCCTTCTGAACGAAGATTTAGCCTCGCACGTCCCAAACTTGCTTAAAAGACAATTTCGCTAGGTATAATATATTAGTCTTGCTTTAATGCTCAAGGGTGCAATTGAACTTGGCAATCTTCCGGGATGTTCGGTTTTTGAACTTTCGGCCTCGGGCTCGGTGGAGTCAAAGCCTCAAGAATTAAAGGAACAAATTCCTAATATTGAAAAGTTGACCGACGCCTCTTTGATTTATGCGTCTGTTTATTTAGCGGCACACGCGGACAAAACAAATGAGTTATTACACTACCAGTGGTCGATTCTTGAGTGTGCGGCTCGCCAGGGTGGTTTTGTTTGGCGCGAGTATGACGAACAGTTCAGGTTACGCCAAGCTTTAAATCCATCGTCATGGGCTAAACTAAACCCAGACCTCGGGTGGAGGTGTGTTAAAGTTGTTTTTTAAACCACCCTCCCTACCCAGCCCAAGAGCGATTTAGAAAGGCACGTGCATCTTGTCAACTTGTTCAATGACCCAGTTTGTACCTATTGTCGTTGTCGTATTCGCCATGCTTGCTCGAACTGTGTCCTTCCCCACCCAGCAGCTCTCTGCCCAACAAAAACACTGCTGTAAATAAGTCGACAGCTTCTCAGTCCAATAATACTTTTCACAGCAATGCAGTGGTCAGCCGGGGCCGCCAAGCCTCAAACTTCAATCTGCCAAAAAGTTATGTGGGCAGTTTGCAACTTGAGTTTAGATCTAGCTCCTTCGCCAATTAGGATAAAAGCTTTAGAACATATACTAGGGAAGAAGACTGTAAGAATACAGTTACTTCTGAATGGTTTTTTAAAATGGTTTTGATTCACATTACAGCGGTCCGAGAATTCCAAGGTCAAGTAAAAACCTTAAGTCGTCATTCTAAAATCTATCAATTGCTCGTCGGAAATTAGAGAAAGAAATTGCGGCAAGGAGAATGGCTGGTCCGTTTCAAGAGAAACCTTATTCGAATCTCATAGTCTCACCAGTTGGCCTTGTGCCCAACTAAGCCGCTGGCAAATACAGATTAATTCATCATTTATCCTCGGTAAGAAACTGTAACTTTAAAGGCTATGCAATCGTTGATTGGCTCGTTGATTATTGCGCTCGTGCAATTACGGCGGGTCGGCCTTTTTGTCTTCGCTTGTAAACTTGTAAAAAACGCCATCATATACGCGTCACGAAGACAGTGAAGTCTGACCTCTCCATGTGGTTGATTTTTTTTGATAACCACAATGGTATTTTAGTTTGTAATGACCGTTTTTGGTCTTCGAACATTGACGAGAATTTAATTACTGACAGTGCCGGTGGCTTTCGCCGTGGTATGGGTATTTACTACAAGGCCACTAGTGCATGGCTGAGTGGCCGGTGGCGTGGCACGAGTCACTTTTAACTCGGAAAATAACATTCCTAGAACTATTTCCAATTCTAGTCTCAGTGCATTTATGCGAGGTTAACCTGGCTATCAAAAAATGTTTCACTGTGACAATTCGGCCGTGGTACATATTTCAAATTCTACCTCTTCTAAATCTGATGGGGTCATGAATTTAATCAGACCCCTTGTACTCAAATGTTTGCAGCACAACTTCGTCTCGAGAGCAAAACATGTTGCAGGTGTATCTAACTCTGTGTGCGATGCATTGCCCGTTTACAGTTCGCCAGGTTCAGAGAGCTTGCACCGGACGCTGATCCGGATCCCACCCTAATTTCAGAATACCTTTGGAAGATCTACAACGTAGAGCCCAGCAGCTACTGCGCGCAGGCCTCGCAAGGAATTCATTGTTAATGTATGGTACTGCTTTAAAGGCTTTTCTGAATTTCGCAGCGAGTACAATTTGGTAGCAGCATGGCCAGCTGAGCAAGGTCAAATACTTTTATTTATATCTTACTGCTTCAACAAAGGGTTGTCGCCCCGTACAATCAAGCTTATGCGGCAGGTATTATTTACTGGCAAGAATGTGCGGTTGATGGGATTTAAGTCGTGCCTTTATAATGGGTAAGATGCTGGAAGGCTGTTCCCGACTTCGTCATAAGACCGACGACAGGGCACCTATTACTGGGTCTGTATTGAGAGCAATCTTGGATCAGTTAAGTTACGTGTGTTATGATTCGTACGAGATCAAGCTGTTCACGGCTTTGTGGACTTCAGCTTACTATGGTCTATTTCGGGTGAGCGAACTAGTGCTAACCAACAGGCAGATGCCAAAATGTTCATATCCAGCGATCAGATGTAACATTTCCTGATAATGGCAAGTTCATTGCAGTAAAATTGAGGAAGCGTAAAACAAATCAAACGGGCCTTCCTATTATCTTAAAAACCCCTGCTGAAAATTCCAGCCTTTGCCCGATACGCGCGCTGAATGCATACCTGAATGTAAAATTTAAGGGCAAGGGTTCTTTTTTCTGTCATGCAGACGGCTTACCCGCCACTTGCAATCAATTCGCTGCAGTACTCTCTAAATGCATCTCGCGAACAGACTTGAATCGTATAAGACCCAGTTTTCGCATCGGACGTGCGTCCGACTTAGCCCTTGCAGGCTTAAGTAGCGAAGCAATCATGGCGTTAGGCAGATGGAGATCTAACGCTTACAGACGTTATATTCGTTAATACCTGAAACTACCATGTTTTCAACTTCAGACATTTGGGTTTTTGGCGACTCAATTCCGCATTGGGCCGGCGTGAGGGCATGCCAGACGGATAGAGAACATCTGAAGCTGCCCAACGACACTCGAGTTGCCTGGTGGTGCCGCAGGGGTATGGGTTGGTGGCAATTCCGGCATGAGGTGGAATGCCACATTTTGTTGCGCCAACAACCGAAAATTTTCATTGTGCATTTGGGGGGTAATGACCTGGTGTCTTCGTCGTTGTCGTCCATACGTATCATCATGGAGCGGGAATTCACTTACCTTCGGGAGACGGTTCCGGCCTCCATTATCATATGGGTGGATATCCTACAGAGGCTAAGTTTGAATGCACCAAATCATTCAATGGCAACAATCGAAAAGAAGCGGAAGCGGATAAATAGGTTTGGCTGGCAACAAGCTTCCTTGCACCCCAAATTTGAACTTATGAGTGTTGACATAGATACGGAGACACCGGGTTTTTATCGTGCAGATGGCGTCCACCTGTCTGACGTGCGCTTAGAAATGTATTTGTTTTCTTTGCAGGAGTTTTTGCGAAAGTACTGCTAAAAATTGCATGCCAAATGAAGATTATGAAGTACGTAGTTCATATCTTATCATTCGTATGTCTTCTCAGGCGAGGTTTGGGGGATAAATTTCGTGCATTGAGCAGAAATTTATTGTGGCGGAAACTCGCTTTGAGAAGTAATAAAACCGTTTTTCAGGGGGTTTCTGGCGTGCTTTGCGCGGGTACAGTTTAAGGTTTACTTGGAAATCTCAACGGCAGCAGGGCTGGTTTCACTCCGCCGTGCTGCCGATCTAAGCCACGATCTTTACGCCACCTTTTTATGTCCAACTATTATGTTGATCTTTACGCCATATTTCTTAATGTTTAATTATTTGGTAGGTACTTTGATTGGAAGATTTTAAGTAAAACATATTCTTCCTATACTGTTTGTCCGTCTTGTTGTCGAGTCATGAAATAAATGTTGTTTTATGGCTAGATCTACTTAATAGTGTTTAACTCTACCAGGCAATGAGATTTTAATCTCATACCAGATGAAAGCATTTGCAGATCTAAGACAAACTGTGTGTGACTTAGTGATGACATGTGTCATAAAAAAGCTAGAAATTATTGTGGGGAAACAGAGATTGTTTGGTCAACAGTCATGCCTTATCACAGGTACTTAGAATATTGTCTTTTATGTCTTATTCAAACATATTTCACTATGGTTAGATTGACAGCTTCTTTATTCGATGATCTCTGTTGTCACCAGTAATTCACCAAGAGTTCCTCTATTAATGGCCATATTACATGACTAGCACTGAGAAGAGGGGCTGAACAGTTTTTCAAGGACCCCTATTGACTAACCATTCTTGACAGCATTCTCAGTCTCATTCTTAAGTTTTTCTAAATTTCGAGGTAATGCAATTTCCCATTGGCTCAACCAAAATTTGAGGGTTTAGCCAATAGCATTACTTTCTACATCTAGATTAAGACTAAGAATTCAATTTAAAATGTTTGGTGAATACTAACCCAGTTTAAAAATCTAGTGCTTTAACTACAAGGCCAATGCAAACCCTTTTATACCCTTTACCACACAATCCTGAGTTTTAACGACCCTGAGAAAGAAAGCTTTTGAAAACATTGTGGGAGAAGGAGAAAATGCTGGTAACTAGCAGTCTTCTTTTCCCACAATGTTTTCTTTCCTTTTACAGACAAATCCCATTACTTGTTCCACATTGACTATGTTGTTTGGAAATGCTTCCAGTTCGGATCTGTCTAAAAGTTTATTGTGTGGTAAAGAGTTTAGGCTGTATTTTATGCACAAATCTCTATGATCAGAGTGCTTGTTTGATTCAAATATACTTGTTAATCTCTAGAAAGTAGAGCACAAATACAAGTCAGCTATGCTATATAGGTTAATTTCTCTGCATGTCAAAGGACCAGTCTACCTTGTGATTCAGCCAGTTGTTCCACAAAATTGATTTTATGGATCCATATATAAATGATGACTTTTTACCAAAGCACCACTTAAATCCTTTTTCATACATATTTTAATTTTGATTAATTTAAGATAATTCAAGCAAATGCTATTAATTTAAACTAATTTCTTGGTCCTAATCATACTTGAACAATCAAGATATTAAAGTAACTTACTTGATAAATCTGATAGGCATTTCTACCAATATACACCCATCCTCTGTTTTTCTCCTCTTTATACCATGATATTTGTCTATAGTTTCTTGCTTTAGTTTTCTGTTTCTTTTGACTTCCTTTAGGTAGTCTGTATATCCCCAAATATCACTGGAATGTGAACCAAAATACAGAAAGCTATTTATGACTACATTTTACCCACAGTATTCCTGTCAACAGACAAACTAGAAAGAAGCCAGAAAAGTGTGGTGTCCGTGGCTGTGAGGTAGAGCGTTGGCCTCGTAACCATAAGGTCCTGAGTTCGATACCCGGGAGCGGGTGTCAACTTTGGGATTTTTCATTGGCCCACACATTCGGCGCGAGTACTGGTGCAGTTCCCAGGAAGCAGAATCGAGAGAGATTAGTATAAGTTGTAAGAACTTGTTTCTCAATCGATGTAAAATAAATATGTTTAAACTAAGCCAGAAAAGCAAATAATCTGCACATATGATAAAATACATTTGTGCTTATTTGCTTTAGACTGATATTGGAGAACGTACATGTATAAAACTACAATTTAGAGCATATAATAAACCAAAAACAGAGATATTCATACTAGAATTTAATAACTGCCATTTCATGACTAATTTTTCCTACAGTGTTTCATAAAAGCAAACAGTGTAGATCAGAGATCTGACTCAATCTTTTGTGCAGACTGATCTTGATCTACACTGGCCAGGAAGGCAACTACAGTTGTAAATGGCACATTGAGGGTAAAATCAATGTAAAAAGGTCATCCTCCACATCAAAACAAGGTACAAAACAATGTGTACAATAACTTTCTCCCAAGTTTTCAAACTTAAATATTACATGTACATTTTATGCACTGGTTTACAAACATGACCACTCTAATGCAACACAATAAAATCCCAATAGCATTTCACCATGTCGGCATCATACACGACTAGAAAACTTTTGACGGCGACAAGATCAAGATCAGACTTCATCTGCGATGGACTATATTTTTAGCCCCTTGGAAAAGCCAGTTTAATTTATTTGGTGACAAAATAGGTAGTTACAAACCAAATTTCATCAAAACATTTCGAGTCCTGTGTGTCTAGTCCTTCTTGCTGATCCATGTCTGCGTGCATCAGGTTTAAAATACAGTATTTAGTATTGGGAAAGGGATTGTCCGTGTCTATTGCCTAAAAATAGAATAGAAAAGGTACTGTTTGCAAACATTTGGGGTATAACTAATTATCAATTGTATGACCTTTTACCAAACATCCTGTGTTTTAACTACATGCAAGAGAGACGCCTCTTTAAAATATTGTGGGAAAAGAAGAAAATGCTAGTAACCAGCATTTTCTCCTTTTCTCACAATGTCTTTTTACCCTATCAAAGGAGAATTCCATCATATGAGCCACATTTAAAATGTTGTATGCAAATGCTTTCAACTTGGACAAATCTACATTTTTGTTTTGTGGTAAAGAGATACCATTTTCCCTCGTGTTGCTATCTATCAAAGATTTTTCAATGGCATTCCGTTCTTTTTAAAATACATGCTGAATTTCATTTTCACCATTTCATTTTCAGCAGTTTTTTAATGACAAAAATATTGTCAGAACTGATAGTTTTGAACAATTTCTTTAAGAATTTGCTACACTATTTTCGTTCTGTGGCAATAAAAAATGGACTAAGAATTTTAAAATGGGGCAATAAGATTAGCAAGCTAACTTGTAGTAACTCAAACACAAAAGATTTCTTTGTCACTTATAGTGCCTGAGAGTAAGACATAAAGGCATCAAAAATGTCTAAAAAGTTAAAAATCAGTTGGGGAGAAATAGACTTTTCTTGGAAGAAAATACACCTACATTTACTGTAAAAACAATCACAGAAAAGGGACATCAATTTCAACCCTTCAATTTGATCCATTCTGGATCCTCATAACCAATAATTTACTCTTTACCAAAGGACTAATATTACACTCTTCCAAATTGAAAGCCTCTGCAGACAACAAACTGAAAGTGATACAAATGAACAGAAGTTCTTTGACAGGATAAAAAACATTGCAGAAAAAGGAAGAAAATGCTTGCTATCAGCATTTTCTCCTTTTCCTACAATGTTTTCAAAAGCACCCCTTCAGGGTTGTTAAAAAAATTCAGTACTGTGTGGTGAAGGGTTAAAAATTCAATTCTAACACTATATTCCAAAACAGTTACTAGTCTCATGATTGGCTGAGATGTTGTGTTTCAACTGATAGGTTGGATTCTTTTAGAATTTAAAGTTACAACTAAACTTTGAACATACCCGTATAAATGTACCAGAAATATATTCATAGTGAGAAGGGTTATTGAGGTATCAGTATAATGTAAGAACTATGAACCAATTTCAAATACTTTCTAACAACCTCAATACAAAGTACTAACTATTTTCAAATACTCTTTGACAACTTCTTTTACAGGCAGTTTGCCCTCCTTACTGAATACAGAGGTATTCCACTGGGCTGCCCTGGCAATCATGACAGAAGATGCTCCAGTATTTCTCCGAAACTTGTCTATATCTTCATAACACTGTATCTCTTTAGAACCTCCACTGTCATAATTAGAAATAAACATAACTCATTAATGTACAATATTACATAATATGCACCTGCACCTATGAGAATCATAATGAGAAAAGTGACATTGCCTGTGAAAAACAATGACTCCTTTTTCCACATTTTTTGCTTTCTCTTTAAAGATATATTTCTTTTTCCTTTAAATGTTTGCCCTTTGTGTAGTTTCTAGAAGTCTCTTGTAGGTTCAAAATACCTTTTACCCACTGCACTGAATTTAAAATATTTTCTTAAGCAAACAGCAAAGCAGTAGTTCTGTTGGCTTACTTAAGAAATGGACAGCTGTTGCACCTTTTATTTTATCAAAAATTCCTATTCAAGTATGCATGAAGTCTAAAATTAACTTGGGAATACACTTACTCACGCTGTAAACCCATAATGGTGTTTCTAATGACTTTTTCTATTTCTTCTTTGCAACAGTTACTATTCCTCACTCTGTACAAAACCACAAAATTATAAACTTGTCCAAATAGGAAACATTTGAAGGCTACATATCAAATGAAGCCCATATCAAGGGATTTGTCTTTAATAAGATAGAAAACTTTGTGGGAAAAGGAGAAAATGCTGGCTAACAACAGTTTCTCCTTTTTCATCAATGTTTTCAAATGCCTTCTTCACCAGGGTTGTTAAAACTGGGGATTGTGTGGTATAGGGTTATTTACACTTTATTGTTTAATGTCAATTATGAAAAAGTTCTGCTCTGTATGCTTAATACTCTCAAGGAGTACCAGTACTTGATGGCAATCAAAACAGCCCTCAATTCATGATGTAGGTGGTATAACAACTGATCCTGCTTATCATAGGACTGTCTTTAAAAGGGTAAAAAGCATTGCAGGAAAAGGAGAAAAAGCTGGTTTGCAGCACTTTCTCTTTTTTTCATAATGCTTTGGAAACCTTTTTTCTTCAGGGTCATCCAAACATAGGTCTGTTTGGGAAAGGCATTACACTACAGCTAACAGAAGATATGACATACATGTATTTTAAACAGTAGTCTTAGAAAAGAAAGTGTTAAGATTTACTTTGCTATAACAGGTATGGACAATGTCTCTGCTAGTTGTTTAATGGTATGGTTTCTGTTTGGGTGTCTGGGTCTTTCCTCTGTCAGTCGCCCGTGTATACCCAAGGCTGATACTCCAGTGTCCTCTATCATCTTCACAAACTTCAGATTGTCCTCTAACTATTTGGTAACAGAGAACAATAGCACACATGTGGGTGCTACCCTCGGCTGCAAGCGTTTTCAACTCTCTACCAGATAACAAAATTTTAGACTACCGTAGTCAAATTTGAAAGCATTTTCAGGTTATAAATTTCATGTGGTGCTAATAATAGGATTTTTCTTTCAAAGGGAAGAAAACATAATGGAAAAAAAGTGAATTTTTAAGGCTGTGTAACCACCATTTTCTCCTTTTCCCACAATTTTTTTCGAAAGTCTTCTTTCTAGGAGATTTTTTTGGTAAAGGGTTAATTATATGCAAGGCATGTTTGACTCGGGCCAACAACACTTCTTAAATTGAAAAAGGGACTTAACCATGTCAAAAATATATTGGGGGCAACCAGCATAGTTGGTATGGGTTTCCCTTTTGATAGTAGACAACTAGTCCAAGTTTGAAGAAAATATCTCTAATAATGACTAAGATATCAGAAAAATATCATAAAGATTTTGCACAATTGCAACAACACATGCAATCACAGGGATATGACAATAACTCAGTGTTTTCTACTGAAACAGCAAGGCCAAAAATATTTAGATCAATTACTGTCTGATCTTCACCTGTCTGCAAAGGTTCTCTCTAAAATTTAAGTCATTACTGTGTAGGCTACTCTTACCTTGCAAAAACTATTAGGTATATTATAAAAAAAAGACTCAAAAGAAAGGAATTTAACCCTTTATTACAGCATGGAAAACATTGTGGGAAATAGACTAATTGCTTTCCTGCTATAGCACTTTGTCTGACGATGTTATTAATGATTCGAACTTTATTACAGAAAATATAAGACTGTCTAGATCAAAAGGTAATTATCCCTTTCACACACAATACCGATGATTGAACAACACTGAGAAAGGGGACTTTTGCAAACATTTTGAGAAGAAGAGCACAGACTGGTAACCAGCATTTTCTCCTTTTTCCACAATGTTTTCTACCCTTTCAGAGACAAAATCAAGTCATCTGAGCCACATTAGGTTTGTTGTCTGCAAGTGTTTTCAATACGGGCTATTCCAAAATTTTATTGTCTGGAAAAGAGTTACAGTAATGATATGCATTCTAAGTTTGATAACTGAAAATATATTACCTCAGAAAGAAGTCTAATCTTACAAGTCACTGGTATAGACAAGCCTTTCACCAGTGTTGTCAGTATCTGTAAAACAGATGTGCCATTCTCTGCAAAAAGGGGTTTCAGTGTTTCAGCAGAAAGTATCAACCCATGTCAGCCTGCACAGTCCGTGCAGGCTGACATGGGTTGATTCTTTTTGCTATTGGTCAATTTTCTGCATGTCCAAAAAACATTCTCTCTAATGATTCAAACTGTTGTTAGATAAAATGGATTTTATGGATCCATAATTATGTGTTTCCCTTCATATAATGCATCACAGTAATGTATTAAACCCCCTTTTCACAGAGCACTGCTCAGATAAAATCAATCATGAGTATTTTACCACCATTTTTGACACAAAGGAGAAATACTGACAAGTTAGGAAGAATTTTTCTTTGATGATTATTAGAACAATAATAGTTCGTCCTTTTCTACCATGTTTTCAAAAGCTAACTAAAGCAAAGGTGCAAAGTCAGCTTCTGTATAGTAATTGTTTACTGCAATATTTAATAAGAGCAGAATCAGTACAATATTGTGAAAAAACAAGAAATAAGTCATTCTCTCATAACAATGTATTCAAAATCCTTCAAAAGCAGAGGACGCAAATACATATATATGTATTGCAATTTATTTTGTGTTTTGGCTATGATAACTTCAAAAACTCAGGGGAAATAAAGATCCTAGATCTACACAATTTGTTACAACAAACCGTTTGTTCTTCTTTGTACCTGTTCTTTACAACACTTCAAGTATGCTTTTAAAACTTTACACAATTATCCTAAGGTTTAATGACCCTGAGGATGGCGACTTTTGAAAACATTGTGGGAAGCACAAAATGTTGTTAGCCATTATTTCTTCCTTTTCCCATAATGTTTCCTACCACGCAAAAGACAAATTTCATAATCTCAGTCATATTTAATTTGTTGTTGGGCAAAGCTCTCAATATGAACCAGTCTTAAATTTTGTAATCTGGTAAAGACTTAAATGTGGGAATTATGTTTCCTTTTTAATGCTATGTGCACTGTAGTGTCCTTGTGCAGGCACTGCAGAGCCCTAAGTTCAGTATTTGTGAAACCCTCAAAAACATGAATAAGGTTGCTGTCCACATAACATAACTGAAATAGTCTGGAAAGCCACTCAAACAAATTAAACTGATACAATAAGTACCTTTTTTACTGTTTCTGGTTTCTTAAGCAATGCAGCCCCCATGCCTCCCTGCAAAGACAGAAAATGGAAAATGAACATAAGTATCTATGCAACAGATGTAGTTTGACTCATCTGTAATGAACATCCTCTGCAATAATCATTTAACCTTCCCATCAATTGGTGTTTTGGAGATAGTAATAGATCACAATCAGACTGCAGAGAACTTGCACTGTGATCATAGATCAACATACCAGTACTAATTGGTATTTAGTTCAAAAAGCCTAAAATCCAATAGACTGACTAATTCCGTGCATTTACTAAGCAGTCTCACACTTAAAAATGTATAAATGGCCTCTACCAATCTTGCTTCATTTTCCACTTGGTACTTTTATCTTTTTACCACATAATCCAGTGTTTTAACATCCCTGAGAAGGAAGCCTTTTAAAACATTGTGGGAAAAGGAGAAAATGCTTTTAATTTCCACCAGTCTTTTCTACCCTTTCAAAGGCAATTTCCACTATTTGAGTTACGGTATATTTTTTTTTTGTTGTCTGTAAATGCTTTGGACAAGTCTAAAATTCAGTTGTTTGTTGAGTTGAATCTCTTTATATTAAAGGTTTTTACAAAGATTATATCTATCAACACATGTGGCAAACTTAATTCTTGGTTCTGTATCATCAATAGAGGTTATTACACAGCTGATGAGAGCTGGAGAATGACATCGGTGCCGAGGGTAGATATAAAGGTGGCATGCCGATTTCACTCTTCTGCCCTCATCAGCAGTGTAATAATTTCTATTTACCATACAGAAACTTGAATGGTATGGTGTATGTAAGTTCTTACCTTCAATGAAAATTCCTTTGGGCATCCCATGTTTATATCAACTGCAGAGACATCTCTTTCTCTGAGTAATTATGAAAATAAAGATGATAACTGATGTTGGTCACAGTACTAAATCATCATAAAATTAATACTTTGTGGTAAAGGAAATCATACACTATGCTGCAAAATCTATATTGTTAACCAACATATAAAATTTTGTTTATCTTATTTAAAACTTTATCTCACAATCCTGACTTTTAGAGTAATTGGGGATCAAGCTTTTTTGACCATTTGTTTTTACAACTCTGAACAATAAAAATTTCAAAAACAATGTGGGAAAAGGAGAAACTGCTGGCCACCAGCATTTTCTTCTCTCTGATAATGATTTCTACTATTTAACAGACACGTTCCATCATTGGATCCATGTTTAAATTGTTGTCTGAAGTTCTACGTTTTGTCTTCTGGTTAAGAGTTCAAAATCAAAGAGAGAGACCGGAGAGTGTAGACCAAGATCAAAATACATACATATACAAGCTGATCTTGTTCCTCACTTTTTTTCAAAATACATCCATAGATGAGTATAGCAGGATAAGACTGTTTACATTGTATACTTTACATAAAATTCTCAACTTCACAATCATACTTCTAAAATTTGAAGGTGCATATTTCTCAATTTTTCATCATGTTGTGTAAACTAGGCTATCAAAGACATCATCATCTTAATTTAGAACACAATGAAAAAAATTCATACAATTTTTTTGTTTATATGATGTGTAACACCTTAACCCTTTATCAAACGACAAAAGTTTAGGCATGTCCATAGACAAAGCAGTAGCAGACCACATATTAAATATGACTCAAAAATTGAAATGCTGGTTACAATTTCTCCTTTTCCCAAAATGTTTTCAAAGGGCATACTCCTCAGGGTCATTAAAACTTGGGATTGTGTGGTAAAGGTTAACCCTTTACCACACGACAAAATTTTAGACCTGTCCAAATTGAAAGCATTTGTAGATGACAGTTTGAACGTGGCTCATATGAAATGATTTTTCTTTGATAGGGTAGAAAACATTGTGGGAAAAGGAGAAAATGCTGGTTACCAGCATTTTCTCCTTTTCCCACAATGTTTTCAAAAGCCTTCTCTTTCAGGGGCATCAAAAGTCGTCATTGTGTGGTAAAGGATTAATCAACAATTTTAGTTATATTATGACAGCGAGTGCACTATGCTTTCCAGGAGCTTTATACAAGTACTTCGAACAATAAACTTCCAAACCAACTGCACATAACTATCATGGAAAAAATTATCAGTGGTGAAAGAGGAATGAATCCTATCACAATGACTATCATCAATCCTTGGACAGAAATTTGTAGAGCTGAGGATTCTAACCAGCGACCCCCTGGTTTCAAGTCTTGTTCACTTCCTATTGCACAACCGGTCTCACAGCCTCATATAACTTAGTTTTTGAGAACTTCGATTCAATACTGCCAAATCGTGAAATGAGTGTTCAAATGACATTAAATTTGAATGTTTGTTAAATGTAATCATTCAGCTGTTTTAAGAAAAACTTGTGTATTTTTTGTCTTCATTCTTCAAGTACCAAACAAATTAACTTTTTACCACAACACAAAATTTCACCTCGGTCCAACTTGAAAGCATAAGCATACAACAAATTATAATCAGTTGGTGGAAATGCTAACATTTAAAATTCAAAAGCTGTCAATTAGTCATTGCATTTTCTTGTTTATCTCCACATGGAAGTGCCATTTGGATAATTCATATATACATAATATCAAGTTATTTCTGAGAAACCTTCAAACAATTTAAATCAGCAAAATTTGAATTCCCTTTATATGGGTTAAGGGATTAAATCTTTACCAGAAATTATTATTTATTAATTATGGACCCATCCAAATTCAAAGTATTTGCAGACCACAATTTCATTGTGGTTCAAATGATGACATTTGCCTATAAAAGAGAAGAAAACATTATGTGAAAAAGAGAAAATACCGGTTACCAGCATTTCCTCCTTTTCCCACAACGTTTTCAAAAGCCGTCTTTGTCAGGGTCGTTAAAACTCCAGATTGTGAAGGTAAAAGGTTAAAGCTCATTAATTTTGGTTACTGTACATACATCTTTTTAGCAGCTTTCAACGCAGTCTCAGCACTGGCAGTGCCCTGAAAAATATAATATGAAACTTCTGAATATTGTATTACAAGTCTACAGATCAATACAAGAGGACCATGATGGTCCTATATCGCTCACCTGAGTAGGCCCTGATCTATCGATGTGGGGCAGAAAATGCAACAATTTGAAATTTGATCAGTCTTGAATTTTGTCATTATTACCATGGATACGAGTTACAGACTAATCCAAATGGAAAGTTGTAGCAATAGCTGATCATATCATCAAAAGGGCAACATAAATCTAATTTGAGTAAAAAAGGGTACAAAACATTGATTGTAATTGATTACGTTACCAGCATTTACAACTTTTTCTTTTACCTTATTTCCATACTATGGCCAAAATTTGAAGTATTTTGGTAAAGGGCCACTAAATGATTCTACATGCCAAATATGAAAGCTCTAGCCCTTACGGTTTGGGACAAGGAGATTTTTAAAGATTTCCTTCTTTATCTCTATGTGAAATCCGAGAACCCACAACATAGGGCCAAATTCGACACTAGGGCCATAATTTGAAGTATTTTGGTAAAGGGCCACTAGATGATGCTACATGCCAAATATGAAAGCTCTAGCCCTTACAGTTTGGGACAAGGAGATTTTTAAAGATTTCCTTCTTTATCTCTATGTGAAATCTGAGAACCCACAGCATAGGGCCAATTTCCACACTAGGGCCATAATTTGAAGTATTTTGGTAAAGGGCCACTAGATGATGCTACATGCCAAATATGAAAGCTCTAGCCCTTACAGTTTGGGACAAGAAGATTTTTAAAGTTTTTTCTTTCAGTTGCCATAGCAACCAGAGTTCTTCATGGAATTCAAATCTTTGAAGTATTCTGAAAGTGAATCACCTAAGGATCATTTCTGTGAAGTTTCACTGAAATCTGATTGGCAGTTTAGGAGGAGAAGATTTTTTTGTAATTGTTGAATTGGTTGTTTGTTGTCATAACAAAATAGTGTTTTACCTTTTACCATTGTCACGGAGAGAGGTTAGACATAAGCACTTCAAACCTGCCTTGCTGTTGAGCTAGCTTTTACAGTGATGCGGATTGGTGCATTTCTCTCTGTGGAAGTTAAGCAACCAGGCTGTTGCACGTTACATCTGGTGGCAGAGGTGGGATAATGACAACTACCGGACTGGAGTTGCCTTACCCATGTATATTCCCCTGGTTTATTTGTATATATATATATATGTTTGTATATAAGTCTCGGGATTGAGACTCCTCGAAGGGAAGAGTAATGTCACAGAGAGAGGTTAGACATAAGCACTTCAAACCTGCCTTGCTGTTGAGCTAGCTTTTACAGCGATGCAGTTTGGTGCATTTCTCTCCGTGGAAGTTAAGCAACATGTGATAGGTTAGTGCCTGGATGAGTGACCAGGCTGTTGCACGTTACACCATTATGTTTTAACTGAACTTATTATCTTGGATAACAGATTTTCCTTTATCTGTAAATAGTAAATACCCATCATCTTCTGACAAAAGATGGATATATAGATCTAGATCTAATGTAATGAAAAGAGTATATTAAGTCCAATTATCAAACCATTTTAAAATATCTGGTAAGATTATTAAAGTTCTTGTACATACAATTACATTTAACACTAGACAGTCATGATGGCTAGATGATTATACAAAGTGACAAGTATGTAAAATTATGATATGTGAAAGACCAGACTGTACAGTTTAATGTCGCCTCTTCCGAATATATCCCGATCAATGCCTACATCATTGATTTGCATCATTTAAATACTTTTATACATAAGTCCTTGCATTCTTTTCTAACATACTCTAGTACATGCTTAGAAATTGTTCATATAACAGTGGAATGAGGAAATGTTGAAACCATCCACCTTAGCATACCACGTAAGAGATATGAGATGGCTTCTTACTTTTCAGACAAAGTGGAATTTCATGACTTTTTATTTCACGGTTTTCAAATTCTCAAAAAAGGGAAAATGAAGTTCAGTCTTTTTGCAGATGATCACATACTAGTGATACTGTGCATGTTTATAGATCTAAGACTGATTGATTGAAAGTATTTGGCATTATACAATATTCCAAATTAGACTAACCAGCTCTAAAGAGTTAACTTAAAATGTAGATTTTATTTATACAGCCTTCTAAAGTTCAGTTTTACAATAAAAGACCCCATTGTAAACAAAATCATATTATATTTATTTTGTAGTATATTGTAAATGGTTCACATGTACATAAGTTCAATACTGTGATGTATTATAATAATCACCTATTCACCCTTTACCAAACAATCCTATGTTTAACAACTCTAGGGTATAAGGCTTTGAAAACATTGTGGAAAAAGGAGAAATTGCTAGTTACAAGTATTTTCTCCTTTTTCCACAATGTTTTCCACTCTTTCAAAGTCAGAAATAATCATTTGAGCTACACTAAATTTGTCATCTGCAAATGCTCTGGGTTTGGTCAACTCAAAAAATTTTGTCACGTAGTAGAGGGTCAAACCTTAGAATGCTGAATACTTGAAGAGCAGTCAATAAAACTGGGATTTCCGATTGCCAATAAATGTCAAATTAATTGATTTGGAGGTTGTTCAGACCATAATATCCCAAAAATCATAACAAAAGTAGGCCTGTTGCATCAAAGATCAGAGTGCACATTCTGTGCAGCCTTATCTTAGTCTATGTCGTTGAATTTACCAATTTAACTATAGTTGTTCTTTGCATTCAAAGGGTTAAGATTCCATTATTGGAAATCTGGTGTAGGTGTGTTTTACACCCAACTCAAAGTGTATGAAGATTTATTGATATTTGTGATTGGTTTCTCTTTAAGTATTTATCCTTTCAATGTAAAATACAATCATTTGCTATGTGCAGTGTAAGAGGAAGATATTTAATAATCTAGTGACAGCAATCTAGGATTGTAGAAAGGTTTGTTTGAAGTTTCTCTCATAACTAAACTACTTTGTCCCAATCCCGTCTCTTTAGATATGTAACTTGTTTGTCTGTTTGGCATTTAAAAAACTTTCTCTACATTTTTCCATTTATATCACATCTGCGAGTGCACTGGTCTCCATTCTACTGGAGTTTCTTTTACTAGTACTATGCACAACATTCTTTTCAAGCCACTAGCTGCTTTCCCACATAAGCACCTTCTAAACAACATTCAACAATAAAAGACATGAATCCTGCCCAAATGAGTATCTTAAACCCTCAAAAAGAATTTGGCTGGGACAATCATCCCTGTACCCCACAATCCTTAGTTTTGACAACCCTTAAAAAGAAAGGTTTTGAAAACATTATGGGAAAAGGAGAAAATGCTGGTAACAGTAGACAACAATAGCAATGTGACTAAATGATGGTTTTTCTTTTTTCTTTTTGATAGGGTATAAAACATTGTTGGAAAAGGAGAAAAATGCTGGTTACCAGCAAACTCCTTTTCCGTCTTTGTTTTCAAAAGTATTCCTTGGGTCACTGGGGTCCTGCGTGGCTCAGTGATAAAGTGTAGGACTTGTGACCTGGAGGCCCTTAGTTCGAGCCTCACTGCATCCACTTGACTTTTGTAGGAGTGTCCTCTGGCAAGACATTTCAGAGCCCTAGCCTAGTACTGGTGAAACCCAGGAAATACATGAATTTGTGAGCTGTCACCATGATATGACTAAAATAATGTTGGAAGTGGCATAAAACACCATTCAATCATGTCAGGGTCAATAGAACTCGGGATAGTGCAGTAGAAGGTTAAAATGCTTGTTATCTGCATTTTCTCCTTTTTCCACAATGTTTTCTACCTATTCTGAGACAACTTTCAGTTAATTAATCCTCATTCAATTTGTAATCTACAAAAGCTTTTGATAGTACATACATGTACTAAGTGTAAAATTTTGTTTTCTGGTAACTAAAGTTTAGTTATCAAAGATTAAAGGGTATCATTTCATGCTTTCCAGTAGGTTATCGAGAAATATCGGTGATATATGTTTTGATATTTCATGGTTACGACCAGTGAAAATACCGATTTTTATATTCTAACTCTTCAACTGAAGGCGGAAACAGTTGTTCCCACACACTAGTTACCTAGGTAAAATGCGCATGCCTCATAACCAGATGGAAATATAATGTAATTTACCTAATATTTCTCGCCCTTACACCACGGGGAATAACTGAAAAGAGCTGTACTGGATTTTGATTGAGTTCCCCCCAGAAAGGATTAAAAGCATGAAATAAATAGAATATTTGTTTTTTTCGGTGAAAGATCGAAATTTATTTCATCTCGTAAACATCATTGGTAATATTTTCACTTGTGGCTGCTCCACACATGAAAATATTAACGATGATGTTCACTATGAAATAAATTTCGATCTTTCACCGTAAAAAACAAATATCCTCTGTATCTTTATGTATATTCTGATCTTCACCTCTAGCTCAGTCACATCTCTAAGAACATTTGGGTGTCCCAACTTTTTTAAAGACGGGCTTCTTAACCCATTACCACACAATCCCTACTTTTGACGACCCTGAGAGACGCCTTTGGAAAACATTTTGGGAAAAGGAGAAAATGCTGGTAACCAGCATTTTCTCCTTTTCCCACAATGTTTTCTACCCTTCACAAAACAAATTTCAAATTTTCAGTCACTTTTATTTTGTCGTCTGCAAATGCTTTCGAATTGGACAAACCTAAAATTTTGTCATTTGGTAATGAGTTAATCACAGTTTATAGCAGAAAACTTGACAATGCTTAAAATAAAGGCACATTTTCCTGTTCTACATATTTTCGTGGATCTTGCTATAGTTTGGGACAATTTTTGTATGTTTGTATGGTGCTTAACCCGTTTTCAACATTATTTCGAGTTTATAGCAATGATCAGTGCACCTATCCATGCTTTCCTGGAGTTTATTTAACTAGTACTTTGAGCAATATTCTTCCAAAGCCATTTTGTGCTTTCCCACATACATGTAAGCATAGTCAAACAAAATTAATGAGTATCAGTGAAATTGGAATAAATTCTGTTGCAATGACTATCATCAATCCCCTGAAAGAAATTGGCCAAGCTGGGGATTTGAACCAGCAACCCCCAGGTTTCAGGCCTTGTAAATTACCCACTAAGCTACAGGGCTCCGCTTTAGATAATAGTATAACCCGTGAAAAACAGTAAAAGTTACAGCCTAGCATACAGTAAGTTATTCTTGATTATTCTATTGAACAGTATTGACTAATGAATTGTAATCATCAATTATTACTGTCCAAGGCAATATTGATCCTGCACTAGCTTGAAGAGCACAGTAAAACTTCTATACATGTGTTAACTCTTCACCACACGACAAAATTGCAGAGTTGTCCAAATTGAAAACATTTGCAGATGACAGATGAAATATAGCTTAAATGATGACAACTGTCTTCTTTGATAGTATAGAAAACATTGTGGGAAAAGGAGAAATGCTGGTTACCAGCATTTTCTCCTTTCCCACGATGTTTTCAAAAGCTTTCGTAAGGTAGTTAAAACTTGGGATTGTGTGGTAAAGGCACAAACAAAATATATTCGAAGCAAGACAATAAACTCTTTACCACACAATACCTAGTTTTAACCACCCTGCAGGAGAAAGCACTTGAAAATGTTGTGGTAAAAGGAGAAAATGCTGGTAACCAGTATTTTTCCTTTTCACACAAAGTTTTCTGCCCTTTCAAATACAAACTACATCATTTGCGCATTACGTCATTTGTTGCCTGCAAATGGTCTTATTATGGACAAGTCTAAAGATTTGTCATGTAGTAAAGGGTTAACTCGTACCCCTATGAAAGAAGTTGGCAGCAAGTGACTATGAAACATCAGATATAGTCAACTTAGGTAAGATTTACTCTTTACCAAACCAACAAAATTTTATCTTACCCAAATTGCAAGCATTTGAAAGTCTGAAAGTACAATGTAAATGTATCTAAAACGATGGGACTTGTTTTTGGAAGGGTGCAAAATATTGTGGGAAATAGAGGATATGCTGCCTTTCAGCATTATCTGTGTTTTCCGGTGTTTTCAATAGCCTTTAGCCTTAAGGTCTAAAATCATAGGATTGTTCCGTAATGACGTTTATACATCAATAATTATATCTGAAAACATGTGGCAAAAGGAAAAAGTGCACCCTATGAGTAATGTATCCTTTTTTCGAAAATTCTCAAGAAAGGTCAGCTGCAAGACTAAACTAGGACAGCCACAACAAATCAATTTGAATTTCATATTACAGACTGTATAAACCTGCCACACATGGCCAATGAGATACAACAACTGTTTACTGGAACCTGGATCCATATACAAGATGATCATTTGCCACCATTTTTTGATGCCGTAGGTAAGATTCTCTTACTCTTATACTGCTATTTAATTAACCCTTTCCCGTACGACAAATTTTAGACCATTCCAAATTGAAAGCATTTGCAGATGACAAATTTTGGAAGTGGAATAAATGAAGTTGAGTTTCGTGACAGGGTAGAAAACATTGTAGGAATAGGAGAAAATGCTGGTAACCAGCATTTTCTCCTTTGCCAACAATGTTTGCAACAACCTTCCTTCCCAGGGTCGTTAAAACCAGGGATTGTTTGGTAAAGGGTTAAGAATTGAAATAGTTTGAGCCCTTGTACAGAAGGTACTGCAATTTCAAAGTTCTTTTCCAAAAAGAAATCTTACCGTATCAGAAAGTGAAGATCAAGAATCAGACTGCATGTTATTTGCATTCTGATCTCAATCTATAATGATCTCAAAAGTGCATTTAGTGAAGCTTAGTCTTGTAAGTATTAATAATATACACTGATACATTTCAAGATTTTAACTCCTTACAAAAGAGGGATATTGAAATCAATATGCAAATACATTCAACAGAATACAGAAGGATGCATAGGAAATCAGATTCTTTTCTTCTCTTTACAGGTTAGATAGATCTTCATTAAAATTCAATTTATCAAAATGTATAACAAATGAAAACAGCAAGAAATCATTACGGTTTGAACAAATGGATCACTAGGGAAAAAAAGTGAAAAACTGGTATTAATTACTTTTGGCAGAAATCTAAGTACATGTGTTGAACTAGCCCATCTGCTGTTTCTTCTGATTTCAACAGGTGCTTTAGAGGAAGAAAAACAGTATCTACTGAACTGTCAACCACAAATCCAATTTGAAGTGAAAGGGGAAACAATCACTATCACATATACGCAAAACCCTTCTTCACAGCCAGATGTTAAAGCAGATGTGTCATTTAAACTTGGTGAAGAGTTTGAGTTTCAACCAGAAGGCCATTTACTGCAGGTCTGTGTATTGAACCTTTACACTAAAAAGTCTCATCTTTGAAAAAGCCTTTGGCAGAAAGTTTCCAAACAGCCTAAAGTTTGTACTGTGCACAGAGTTAACCTTCACCTTTTTTCAGACATACCTGGTACAAGTTCTAGTACAAAGGCAAAACATTTGGGGGACAGAATGAACATGTTTGTCTTTTTCTAATTACATGTATATGAAAATACTGTGGGAAAAAGGACAATTCTTTTAACTATCAAAAGCTTCCTTTCCCTAATGTTTCTCTGTCTACTGGATGGGTATTGAATTCTATGTGGATATACCTTAACTCTTTACCACACAATCCCGACTTTTAACGACCCTGAGAAAGACGCCTTTTGAAAACATTGTAGGAAAAGGAGAAAATGCTGGTAACCAGCATTTTCTCCTTTTCCCACAATGTTTTCTACCCTACTGGAAACAAATTTCAAATTTTCAGTCACTTTTATTTTGTCGTCTGCAAATGCTTTCGATTTGGACAAACCTAAAATTTTGTCATTTGGTAATGAGTTAACTCTTTACATCACAACCCGAATATTAACAACCATGAGAAACAAGGCTTTTGAAAAATTCTGGGAAAAGGAGAAAATGCTGGTAACCAGCATTTTCTCCTTTTCCTACAATGTTTTTAATATATTCAAGGAGAAATACTATCCTCTGAAAAACATTTGTAAATTCCTCCAAGATGGACCAGTCTGAAATATGTCTGTGTGGTAACAGGTTAAATGATCTTTTAAATAGCATTAAATTATATTTTTCTTTGTTAAATTTTAGTAAAAGTCTAGACAAAAACTGGCAATGTAATCTATGTTCGCCTAAAATCTAGTTTTAAGGGGCTTTAAGGTCCCTAATTGCCAAAAGTACATGAACCATTTTGAAAAAGGTATATAAAGCAGTAGTTCTTACAGTTCTTTTAACTCTTTACCACTGTAACATAGTGGCAGTCTTTACTACCTCGGAATAATCAATGTGATCGTATAGTGGAATATTATAATTTGGAGGAAAGAAACGGAGTCTGAAGGTGACGAACAACGTTTATTAACAACATAAATCCATTCTCTATAATTCTACGGGTTAAATACAACTACCCACAATATACGAGAGAAAATATTCAGGGGAAAGTCATCCCTGTTAAAACAGAGACCACTGACGCGGGTCTACAACTCAATAACCAATCTATCTCCTCCTCCCTCTTTTTCCGGCAGAGCGTCTGCTTTTTAAATAGCCAAATTCTCTGTGGACGTCCCACCAAGACATTATTGTTGGTTATGGGAACATCCTAACCGCCCATTATCTGCCGCTGCATCAATATTTATGATACTCATTAATTAAATATGATGATGACTTAGACGTGTATAATGTTACACCACATAATCCCGACTTTCAATGATGATGTGAAAGAAGACTTTTGAAAACATTGTGGGAAAAGGAGAAAATGCTGGTAACCAGCATTTTCTCCTTTTCCCACTATGTTTTCTACCTTATCAAAGATAACTTCCACCATTTGAGCCACACTTTTTTGTCATCTGCATGTGCTTTGGATTTGGAGAAGTCTAAAATCTTGTTGTGTGATTAAAAGTTAAGCAATCAGAACTATTTTCAAAAGTGTAAACATCCCTTTAACTCTTTACCACACAATCCCGACTTTTAACGACCCTAAGGAAACAGCATTTTGAAAACATTGTGGAAAAAGGAGAAAATGCTGGTAACCAGCATTTTCTCCTTTTCCCGCAATGTTTTCTACACTTTCAAACACTAATCTTATTATTTCAGCCACAATGAATTTGTCGTCTGCAAATGCTTTCAATTTGGAATTGTCTAAAATTTTGTCGTTTGGTAAAGAGTTAAGTCAAATGTTTGATTCTGAATAAGAATTCTACTTATTATTGATATTGGTTTCATCATCAAGAATTCTATCGTCAGAAAAACAACACAACAACTATTTCGATCTCGACTATACTTTTAGCTGCTGCAGGTAAAATTTGACATCTGTGTATATGACCAAGGAAGGAAATTGTTACTTTTTATTTGTAAAATCTCTCAAAATGCTATTTATTTCAGGTGAAAGTTGAATGGAAAGATAAGAGAATCATTCAGCATTTAAATCCTATACAGAGTCATTCTGCCCCACATATTATAGAATTTTTCATTGACAAAAACCAAGATCTTGTTCAGGTAAGTAGCAACACCTGATGTGTTCTTATCCTTTGAAAAACATGTAATGATTCTTTTATTGTGTACTGTATACGTGGATATATATGCGTGTCGAAAAAATTTGCAAATGGTTAAGCCAATCAGAATTTGTGTTATTCTATAAATCTGGAATTAGACCAAGAATGCAACATAGAATGCCCCCTGCATTAGAGTTTAGACAGATAGGTTTTAACTTTTAACCCAACAAAATTTTAAACATGTATGAATTCATTTTGCCTTAAAATGTGGAATTACTCTTCTGTCTCATGAAATACCAAATTTTCTTGGCAGCTTGAAGTAAATACAAAGAACCTGGAATAGTACAACAACATAATATTCTGTATTTATCATTGCCAGTATGTTCAGAAAAAACAAAAGACTCTTAAGTACTTATTCTATAAGACCATTACTAGTAACTCTTTACCAAACAACAGAATTTTGGATTAGACAAAATTCAAAGCATTTGGAGATGAAAAAATGAAATGTTGCTAAAGTAAAAACAAGAGGGCCATCATGGTCCTGAAGTTGCTCACCTGAGCCTTTTGATCAAACATGACCCATTTCCAATCTCTTCAGAGATATTAAGACAAACACTCTGACAAACACTCATTAGTATTGGGCTTACAAATATGGCCTCTAGAGTGCATACAAGCTTTTTCTAGAATTTGTCTCAGCGGCCTACTTGACATGTAGAAATTATCCAGACATACATTCAGACAAACTTTCATGAGTATTTGAGAGAAAATGTGGCCTGTAGGGTGTTTAAAAGGTTTTTCCGAGATTTGACCTAGTGACCTAGTTTTTTATCCAACATGACCCATATTCATACTAGTCTAAGATATTATCAAGACAAACATTCTAAGCAAATTTCAAGATTATTGGACTGAAAATGTGGCCTCTAGAGCGTACACAGGGTTTTTCAAGGATGAAACTTGGTGACCTAGTTTTTATTCCATGTGACCCATTTTCAAACTCATGCAAGATATCAAGACAAACATTCTAACAAAAGTTTAAAGAATATTGGACTGTAATTATAGTACAAAAGGTTTTTCCGAGATTTGACCTTGTGACCTAGTTTTTTATCCAACATGACCCATTTTCATACTAGTCTAAGAAATTATCAAGACAAACATTCTGACCCAATTTCAAGATTATTGGACTGAAAATGTGGCCTCTAGAACTTACATAAGGTTTTTCTAAGATTTGACCTGGTGACCTAGTTTTTGACCCCACATGCCACACTTTCAAATTCGTCTGCAATATTATCAAGACAAACATTCTGACCAAATTTCAAGAGTATTGGACAGAAAATGTGGCTTCTGGAGCATACACAAGGTTTTTTTAAGATTTGACCTAGTGACCTAGTTTTTGACCCAACATGGCCCATTTTCAATTTTGTCAGAGATATCATCAAGACAAACATTCTGACCAACTTTCAAGAGTTTTGGACTGAAAATATGGCCTCAAGAGCGTACACAAGGTTTTTTTAAGATTTGACCTGGTGACCTAGTTTTTGACCCAACATGGCCCATTTTCAATCTCGTCTGAGATATCATCAAGACAAACATTCTGACCAACTTTCAGGAGTATTGGACTGAAAATATGGCCTCTAGAGCGTACACAAGGTTTTTCTAAGATTTGACCTGGTGACCTAGTTTTTGACCCGACATGGCCCATTTTCGAACTTGTCTGAGATATCATCAAGACAAACATTCTGACCAACTTTCAGGAGTATTGGACAGAAAATGTGGCCTCAAGAGCGTACACAAGGTTTTTCTAAGATTTGACCTAGTGACCTAGTTTTTGATCCAACATGACCCATTTTCGAACTCGTCCAAGATATCATCAAGGCAAACATTCTGACAAAGTTTCATGAGTATCGGACTGAAAATGTGGCCTCTAGAGCGTACACAAGGTTTTTCTAAGATTTGACCTAGTTTTTGACCCGACGTGACCCATTTTTGAATTCGTCCGAGATATCATCAAGACAAACATTCTGACCAAGTTTCACAAGTATCGGACTGAAAATGTGGCCTCTAGAGTGTACAGAAGGTAAAAGTTGACGACGCACGCTGGACACAGCACGATCACAATAGCTCACCATGAGCACTTCATGCTCATGTGAGCTAATAACTGTTTTTTTTAAAGGTAAAAGACATTGTGGGAATAGAAGAAAATGCTGGTTACCAGCATTTTCTCTTTTTCCCCCAATGTTTTCAAAAGCCTCTTTCAGGGTCGTTAAAAGTCGGAATTTTGTGGTAAAGAATAGCTTCATCAGCGGAGTTAACAGAATTCATGAAAAGGAGACAATTTTAATGAAAGGCATTGTTCTGTTTTTAAACTTATTTCCAGTGTTTTCTTTTGGCAGGATTTGAAAATAGGTAAAGTCTAAAGAAGACATGTACAACCCCCTGATTGGAGTGGAAAATTCAAAGAGCTTTGTTTCCTACAATGTTTTCAAAAGCACTTTTGATAAGGGTCGTTAAAAGCCCAAATTGTGTGATGAAGGGTTAATATGTGTATACATATAAAAACAGTATTTCAAATGAAGAATTTGTTTGCAACAAGCAATTCTCCTCTTGCCATATTGTTTTGAACAGCAGCTTGTCTCAAAATAAAAAGATTAATCTGCAGGTGGTTATATTATTACGAAGATTTCTTTCTATGAACCCTTACCAAGCACCTTTCACAACTATTGTTGCCTTTGTGGCCAGTGTAGATCAAGATCAGACTACACAGAATGTGCAATCTGATCTTTTATGCACACTGTTTACTTAAACATCCTACACAAAAGCTACCTTGAAATTAAAACGATTCCTGTCTTAGTTCTAGTTTTCAAATGTGTTTATTTGGCACTCTAACTATACATATTTCCAGGTTTACAAAGTAACAGACCAGAACGGAAAAGAAGTGACAGGTACTCGGAAATATCAAAAAAAGTAGACATTACACATGTATCATCACAACATCCAAACATGGAGTTGGACAAGGATTTCTTCCATAAAAAAACCACTCACCAAAAAATCAATTGATTGTGACTCTTTTGAAAGGATAGTAGGAACAGAAAAAAAAAACGCCTGTAATCAGCATTTTCTCCTTTTTCCGAAATGTTTTTTTAGCCTCTTTAAAAAAATTAAAAAAAAAAAAAAAAAGATAATTGCCATATCTGAGCACATTTCCGTCATCTGGAAATGCTTTGATTTTGAACAAATGTATAATTGGTAAGAAGTTAACATGTAGAATTCCATGGAAGACTTTAGGTGCTTCTAGAAATAGTGACGATCTAGATTACGGTAGACAGCATAAGTGTGGGATTATGCACCATATAATTCACAAACCAGCTATTCTCAAGCAGTTCTTAACCTGAAGATCAAGACCAGCAACCTGTTTGGCCAAGACAGGATGTTTCAGCCAATCAAATGGCTAGACTTGGTATCAAAAATTAGCACTGAATTTAGAATGGTTCGTAGGTATGGCTCCTGATATTGGATTTACATTGTCTGATAGTCCGTCTGTAGGGTTTTTCTTTTTTTGTTTTTAACCAAAAAGGCATTTGACTGAATCTTTTTATTTCATAAAGCAGTTTTCTGGTAAAACTTGAATCAGATTATCTTATGTATAATCTAGTAAAAACAATAGTATTTTTAATTTGAGGAGACAGAGGGGAAAAAATTCTCAATGAATTCCCTGTTCAACTCTTAACCAGATTACAAAATTTTAGATTCATCCAAATTGACATCATTTGCAAATTACAAATTAAATGTGGCCAAAAACATTTAATGGTGATATTTGAATGTATAACAAACATTTTTGCAAATTCTTCCAATTTGGACATGTCTTAAAATGAGTCATTCGGTAAAGAGTTACCATTAAGCGTTGGTACAGAGTGACATTCTCTTGTTGAAAAGTGAGTGAAATTTAACTTTTTGCCACACAAAAAATTTTTCGAATTGTCTAAATTGAAAGCATTTGCAGACAACAAATAAAATGTGCCTCAAATAATGGACTTTCTCTCTGAGGTAGGACAGAAAATATTATGAGAGAAGGAGAAAATACTGGTTTCTAGCATTTTCTGATTTTCCAACAATGTTTTCATAAGTCTATTTCCTCAAAGTTGTTTAAACTTGGGATTGTGTGTTAGAAGAGTTAAAGAAATTAATCAAGTTAATCTTTAGAATACTAAGCAAACTGAAGGCATATTTATAGGTGTAGCCAGGATTAAAATATTTATATGCACGGTAAGCATAATGATGGCATTTGCTCAACAGCATAACGTCTCATGAAACATCACCATTTATTGTAAAGCATAGAAGAATTCCCTAGTTAAAAGTGCATCAACTTAAAAATCTATGTATTTAGTTTGAAAAGGCGCGTAGATCTACAGAAAATCAATACATGTACTGTCTATGATATTGTGATTTAGCACTTTGACTGCTGAACTTTTTTATAAATAATGATATTTATTGACAATTTAGATCAAGATATGACTGCTGTTTGAAGACAGTATATATACATGATCAAACAGCAGAGAACTGTCTAATCTTAGATCTAAACTGTCGGATTTTACTTTCGCAAAAACAATGTTCAGATTTCAATATTTGGTATTATTTGCCATAGTAAAAAAAAAAGTCCATTCAATTCATGTAGCTCAAAAAGGGTCAAAAGTACAAGAAAATTAGAGACGTAAATCAACCGAATCATCACAATAAAAAATTGCTCAATGAGCAAAATTATTATGTCAGAATTTTTATTATCCAGAGCACATTTTGTTTGTTTAACTGGGAGTTTGCCTTTAAGCCAACAGAATTCAGTCATATCACTATGACAGCTCAATATTATTTCTTAGTTTCAACAGTACAAGGCCTGGATTCTGTGGCAACTTGTCCAATGAGAGTCCGAAGTGACCAGCACTGCTAGTGGGGAATGAACAGGAATTCAACCATAACAATTTCAAAACCTTAACTATTGAGATCCATTTGTAGAACAAAAAGAATAAATTTTTGGTCTGAGTGTAGCCAATTTTTTTTAAAAAGTATCTACAGTATTCAGGGATGTGATTGATGAAACAGAAAAATACCTCACCACTCACATACAAGTTTCAGTAAGTACTAATTTCAATGCAGATCACTCTGAGCTAGAACACTTTTTCATTTTCAGGTTTAATCCATCAATACACAATCCCAACTTTTAACAACACTAAGGAAAAAGGCTTTTGAAAACATTGTGGCGAAAGGAGAAAATGCTGGAAAACACCATTTTTTCCTTTTCCCACAGTGTTTTCTACCATTTGAAATAAAAATTTCTTGTTTGGAATAAAAATTAATTTTTTATCTGTAAATGCTTTCAAATTAGACAGTGCTATAATTTTGTTGTCTGGTCAAGAGTTAAAGGAAGGAAATCCTCTAAACGGAGAAAAAAAAACACACCCCTGCAGGGTTCGACATTAACATTTTTTTCAACTAGACCAGTGGACCAGTAATTTGAAATTTTTGCTAGACCACTTTAGATTTCTAATAGACCATTTTTGCACGATGAAGAAAAGTATGAAATAGATCTAAATCTACGTTATTTCTCTTGCTATATACCAAAATTGTAAAAAAAAAGGACAATGTCATGTTAAGTAATGATCAATGAATGTTTCTCCGTTAATTATTTCAATTACGATTTCTTTCCCAAAGGGAAAAAAAAATAGACTTACCCATTTTGAAACCAGTATCAGACACGCATTTTAGTCTAACTTAGGCTCAAATAACAGAACTTGAGTTTAAAAGGACAAAATCATTGTGATGAAATGTTATCAGATCCTTCAACAGATCTTCAGTTTATTAAACTGTCAGAGAAAATATGACATTTTCCTCTGGATCAAACAGAAACCAACGACGCGAATTCAGCGTTCCACTCAAGGTCTAAAATGGTATTTTTTTTTTGTGATCTAGATCTAATCTTATCTAGATCTATTTTTGTTTCGATCCATTTGTTTTTAGCTTTATATTAAGAGTCTGCTTTTCCCCGATCAGATGTTATTTTGAAGTTATGCAAGCTTGGCATATTCCCAGCTCGTCCGCTCCGTTGTCTATGTAAACATCTTGGCAACTCATTTTCAGTTGTCTTCAAAATGAAACTACAGTATTCCAAGAAAAAGAGCTAGACATAGGAAATTCTTGCTTAAATATCAAATACTCTGACAAAATGATAACAATCACGTTAAAATTTATGACATATCCTTGACGACAAAATAGCTCGTGGACTACAGTCTACTAAATCTATTTTCGGTTCGATTTTTTTTTTTACCGAAAATATTGACTACCGCGCATGCGCGATCGGCTTTCTGTAGAAATTGTCACTAAATTGTCGCTTGTTGAACAAAATCACAAGTTATGTAAGCGATCTTTTTCGACGAACGGCATATTAGGTCGATTTTTGTCACTTATGCCAAGCATTGAAACTGATAATTAACTTATTGTCTCGATTTTTGCACTAGACCATTCGGGCTAGCTGGACCCAGTCTCTACTAGGCAGAACCGATTTTTTGCTAGACAATGTCGTTCGGACGTGCCTTAATGTTGAACCCTGCCCTGGGTATTCCATTTTAGCAATTCCTTACAGGAGACAGTTTTACTACCGCAATATTTTTCTAAGTTTAGAAGGTCTGCTACCCTATGTTACAAATATATGAGCCATGCTCTGGCAAACAGGGGCATAATGCATCTCCGTGATCCATGATACCAAGCTAGTCATCACATAATTATGGATCCATTAAATCCATTTGGTCTAACAAGAAAACTGAATCATGAGGTACACTGGTCCTTAGACATGCAGAAAACTGAACAATAGCGAAAAGTTTCGGCCCATGTCAGCCTGCGCGGACTCCGCAGGCTGACCTGGGTTGATACTTTTTGCAGATGCATTAAACACCCTTTTCACAGAGCATGGCTCAATTATCATTTAACACTTACCATCTGAAAGACAATCCTGCCTTCCTCCAGTGGATGAGTTCTAAACACCAGAGTTGTGTCTGACAATACATAATCCACTGTACCTAGAACCTCTGTAATAAATAGGAAACTCGTACACATTATCAGCTATCATACATCTAAAAAATATTTTGGCACAAAATTTTAGACCGGCAAAAAATTAAACTACAAGCCCCCTGTGTTAGAGAAAGTGTAAATGACTAAGTTATTGTGAAATGGCTTTACTTTGACTGGAAAATGAATTGCCTGTGTAAGATTGATAACCTGCGATTTTAATGTCTGTAAGAAAACATCCAGGCAAAATGTTGACAATCAACAATTGCATAGCTAAACTCTAGTCTTTACCAAATGACCAAAGTTTAGACATAATGAAATTGAAAGAATTTGCAGATAAAAAAAATGAAGAGCAGCTAAAATGATGGGCTTTGTCTTTGAATTTATGGTAGAAAACATTCTGGAACAAGAGCGGCAAATTGTCGCAAGATAAGCCCGTCCCACCGCCAGTTGTCGAAGGGGTATAATAATCGTAAAGGGTAGGTAATGCAACAAACATGTTTACCAAGTCTCAAGTCAATTTGACTTGAGGTGACAAAGTTCCATTCCGGACAAGCAAGAAATACTGTAAAAATGAAGATCAAAGTGGAATTACTCAAAATCTGCACTAGGTAGAGTTATTGTTCTTGCGCACTGTACTCCGTAATATTGCAATAAACATGCATACCAAGTTTGAAGTCACTCTGATTTGAGATGACAAAGTTATATTCCGGACAAGCACTAAATGCTGTAAAAAAAACGATCAAAGGGAAATAACTCAAAATTCATGCTAGGAAGAGTTATGGTTCTTGTGCACTGCACTCCGTAAATTTTCAACAATCATGCATACCAAATTTGAAGATGTTCAGACTAGAGATGACAAAGTTAAATTCCGGACAAGCAGAAAATGCTGTAAAAATGACAATCAACGGGGAATAACTCAAAGACAGCACGAGGTAGAGTTATGCTTCTTTTGCACTGCACTCCGTATTATTGCAACAAACACAAATGCCAAGTTTCAAGTCAATCGGACTGGAGATGACAAAGTTATGCTCCGGACAAGCAGAAAATGCTGTAAAAATGACAAAGGGAAATAACTCAGACAGCACAAGGTAGAGTTATGCTTCTTTCGCACTGCACTCCGTATTATTGCAACAAACACAAATGCCAAGTTTCAAGTCAATCGGACTGGAGATGACAAAGTTATGCTCCGGACAAGCAGAAAATGCTGTAAAAATGATGATCAAAGGGAAATAACTCAAAGACAGCACAAGGTAGAGTTATGGTTCTTTCGCACTGCACTCCGTATTATTGCAACAAACACACATGCCAAGTTTCAAGTCAATCGGACTGGAGACGACAAAGTTATACTCCGGACAAAGAACTGGACGCCGCCCGCCAGCCCGCCCGTACGCCATGGGTGATCCCATAATATGTCCCGTCTTAGACGGGCGTATAAAAAGGAAAAAATGCTGGTTACTAGCATTTTCAACTTTTCCCACAAGGAAAAAATGCTGGTTACAAGCATTTTCAACTTTTCCCACAATGTTTTCAATAGTCTTTCTTCCCAGGGTCATTAAAGCAAAGGACTATGTGGTTAACCCTTTACCAAACATTCCTTTGTATGAACGACCCTGGGGAAGAAGCCTTTTAAAAATGTTGTTGGAAAAGAAGAAAATGCTGGTAACAAGTATTTTCTCCTTTTCCAACCATATTTTCTATCCTTTCTGAGACAAATTTGATCAATAGAGCCCAATTTCATTAATTTTGTCATCTACAACCGTTTTGAATATGAACAAGTCTAAAATTTTTATATTTTGTGAAGAGGTAAGTGTTATTTACGCATGAATAAATGCCTGTGAAAATACTGTGTTGCAAGAAACACTTGCCATTTACAAACAATTTCTTCTTTTGCCACAATGTTTTCAAAAATGGTTTGCAACAAAACACCAACATTTATTAACAGTGGTGTTACAACAAATATGTAATTCAACATTTTGAGTTCCAAATAAATGAAATGGGCATTTCATTCAATTAACCCTTTCCCACACAATCCCAAGTTTTAAAGACCTTGAAGAAAGAGTTTTTGAAAACACTGGGAAAAGGAGAAAATGCTAATTACCAGCATTTTCTCCTTTTCCCACAACGTTTTCTACCCTATCAAAGACAAATTCCATCATTTGAGCCAAAGTTTAAATTTTAGTCTGCAAATGCTTTCAATGTAGACAAGTTTTCAAATTTTTTTTGTGTAGTATAGAGTTAACCAGACCAATTATGATCCTGTGAAGTCTGATCTTAATCTACAATATCTCCACAAGCAACATTAGTCGTGTCTGGCACTTGTATGATCATAAGCAGGGATCTTATATACAGAGATAGGAAACGCGGTATAACTTCCGGTTATTCACTGTCTTCTTTCGAATTGACCGCAACGGAAAAAACGGCGGCCATCTTAAATTTCGGCATACGACTGTCACTGTTTTAATCAACGTTTTGCTCGGTTATCCCATACGTCCTTCTCAACAGGTAAGTTTCCAAATATTTACATGCTTAGAATATATGTAACATCAATTTTTTCGGAGATTTTGTTTTATATGCTTACTTTGGTGTTAAAAAATCATGACCTAATCATTTTTGCCTGTAGGGGATGTTCGGCAGGAGGATTTAGTGACGTGCAAAAGTACTTTTTAAGTACATAAAGTAGTGTCCAAATAGCAACATGTTGGTAAAAATCACGAGATAGAGTACATCTCCTTGTATTAAAGCTAATTTTGTGCTGATTATCGATTCCTAACTTAGATAATTATGGGCTCAAAACTGGGCTATTTTTGGTATTTCATCACAAAATGGCGGACCAATGTGGTGAATTTGGCGGGACCCTAGTGATAGTTGTAGCATTCTCAATTTGTTTTTAGAAATAAATTTGTTCAGATTTTGACATATTTATAAGCAGTAAGTATTTCTTTTTGTTTTTAAATCAAATCTAGTGATTTTCGATGCCAAGGTTTGATAACTGTGGGCTCAAAATCTTGGCTATTTTCGGTCTTAATTGCAAGATGGCAGCCTAAAAAGGGGTTATTTCAGTAAAGGTGGAAGCGCAGTACCGCACATCAGTCAAAAATGATTGGATCTCTGATAGTTGGCCATATCCTGAACAAATTCCATTATAGTCTAACCATGTGAAAATAAAACCATATTTTGCAACGTAACTGAAGAATTAAAATGTTACGTTTTGTAAAAAGAAGAAATTTGAAATTCTGTTGGTTCTATATTTTTTTTCCAGATATGTATTGTGACAGCACAAACACTTCAAAACATGGTTTCAAGAGCTGTCAACATACTGTTGTGATGCATCCTGTGAACAGAAGAATGACATTGAAGATGGTTTTGTAATTCTGCATAAAGTGTGCTAGTATAAAACTGAAGCTGGGCTTGAAAACTTGGAATATTAAAGACCAAATCAGCTGTGAACTGTACAAACCTGAAAGAAAAATGCTGAAGTGAAATTAATGTATTTGAATATGAAAGCTGTGAGCTACTTCTACCACCAAAGTATATTTAGTATGTATAGCTCAATACGCCACTAGAAGTATGGAGTTATTTAATTATCTGTGACAAATGCTAGTATTCCTGAATCCTAAGTTTTCACTAACCTGGGGAATATCCATACTTCCGAAAACATTGTGAACAAAGAAGAAACTACCGGTAAGTACATGTCACATTTTCTCATTTCCCCAGGAAAAACAAGTCTCCTCATTTCAGATGCATTTCATTTGTCATCTGCAAATGCTTTCAAATTAGACATGTCCAAAATTTTGTAATCTGGCAAAAAGTTAAGGATGGAACCTTGCTCAATTTGCGATGTTTCACAACATTTTAGTTGTATCATAGCAGCCATCATACTTATCTATTTGTTTTTTTGAATTTGCACAACTGTCTGCACAAGCTGCGTGTTGCTTTTCCTCATCAACATATTTTTTGAGGGAGAGAAGTATGTATCTGTGTTGTGCAAAATTCTCTGAGAATCATGATGTTGGTTTCCCACTACTCACACTATTGTCATAAAACACTAAAAGTACATGTATTAAATTCGACATACTTTTGGTTTCTTCAAACAACACAGTACATTCAGTATCTACAGTCTTATAAGCCACTTGTGGTAAGGAGTTATCTAATAATCTGTGACAGATACCAGTATTCCTGAATCCTAAGTTTTCACTACCATGGGAAATATTTACACATCTGAAAACATTGTGGGAAAAGAAGAAAATGTTGGCAAGCATGTTCTCATTTTCTCAGCAAAGACACAAGTGACACATTTCATTTCTTGTCTGCAAATAATTCCAAATCAGACAAGTCTCAAATTTTGTTGTCTGGCAAAGTGTTCCTGAAGGTTGGTTGCTTTCAACATTTTGCAATTGTATCACAGCAAACAATGCAGCTATCCATATTCCATGTATTACTAGAGTAGGGAATGTTTCTACCTGAAAATCTCTGTTGAGGGAGAGAAGTATATTTTGGGCGTTTGTATGACATACACCAGGATTATAATGATAGTTTAATATACCAATAATATCTCATATACACAATACTTTTACCATCATCATTAACTGCAACTTGCCACAGTGAAAAAGTTTTAGGAGATAAAAGTCTACATTCAATGAAAAAAGCATTTGCGGAAGCAAGCAACCATTTGCATGTTACATTTTATCGCAAAAAGATTGGTCCTTGTGTCATACTGTTTTCCAAAGATTTCTACAGTGGATTTATGTAAAATCAAATTTATTTGGCATTAAGTTAAAACTTGCTAAAGGAACACATTTTTCAGTACCATTTAATTTTGTAACACACATGTAGCTCAATATTCATGGCTGCCTTGATGTTTTTAGTGAGAAATTTCAAAATATCAATTTCAACATAAACTTTCTGTGTACAGTGTGAATTTTTTTGAAAATTTAAAAAATGAAAAACATTTGAAGGATAGGCAAAAACAAAATATCTTTAATAGCACAGAAATTATCACTTTGAAAAGAATTGATCACTGGCTGCAACTGGTCTTTTACAAATGTTTTCCAATGCTGTCCACTGTATGAGGAGTGAAAAGTCAAATTTGTACAAAGTCCTACACAACTTATACTGTTTTCAAATTGGTCCAAAATCAAAGCTTTCAAAGTTATTAGATAACCTTAAGTTCTCTGACACAGAATAAAAAACCATTATTAAAGAAGGAAAAATTGCTTGTCAAAAGCAACTTTTACTTTGCCACACTGTTAACTCTTTTTTGAAACAACACAGAAGTAGACTTGTACAAAGTGAGAGCATTTACAGACAACAATTGAAATGCGACTCAAATTATGGAATTTGTTAATGATATAATTGAAAGCACTTGGGGAAAAGGAGAAAATGTTGGTAACCAGCATTTTCTCCTTTTCCCGCAATGTTTCCAAAAGGCTTCTTTCTCTTGGTCATCAGAACTCAGGGTTGTGTGGCAAAGGGATAATTGCAGATTTGTCTTTTTTTTTCTAATAATTATGCTACTGACTATTTTTTACCAAAGAACAATTTTTTGGGGGCCTTTGGAATCCCCAACTGAAAGTATTAGCAAACGACAACTGAAAGTAGATTCAAACAATTGGATTTTTTCTGCATGGTATTGAACATTGCGGATAAAAATGCTGAAAACAGGTACATGTGCTAGGCTAGCATTTTGTTCTTTTCCCACAATATTTTCAAAAAGCTTTAAATATTCCGAAGTCATCAAACACACAAGGTTGTAAGGTACACAGGTTAATTCGAAATGATGCAATTGTGAAGGCCACGGTGTATGTAATTGATTCCAATGTATAAAAGTAGGAACAGAGTTGCAGACATGTCCTCACACTTCACCAGCCTACTTTTTCAGAAAGTTCACTAATTCTTTCCATTTTGCAGGAAATTCTCCTTTTTTTCTGTCAAAGACAGTGATTTAAGAGTAGCCGCAAGCTGAACTGAAAATGTACTGGAAGGTCCATTTAATGGGCAGTGAAGGCAGTTTTCTGGTTCTATATGCCCTTTGTGTAGTTTGCTATTGAAAAATGGGTATATAACTATTAACAGATCTCTGTGTTTACCGGCCTAATACATTGTACTACATACAAGTGAAATGTTTGTCACTCCTGATAACATGAGAAGCTTTTGACCTGACCAAATTGAAACATTTGGAGAAGAAAATCAGAAAATAAATATTTAATTTCAATGATGCGTATTGTCTATAAACAGAAGAGGACACTACTGACAGTAGATGTGTCATGACAGATACACAACTTGATATATCCCACTTGTGATCATGTCAAATACAGGGAGTGGACAAAAGCAGCCCACTTCCAAAACATTAGACGGACTTAATCCTTCAACAGGCGATGTGTGCTTTTCCCGAATTGTTTGCAATAGATATCCACTGCAGAAATATTAAAATATTTTAAGTTACTACGAAAAAGAGGGTTGTTTCGGTAATGGGTCGTTTTGGCACCGGGCCGTTTTGATCTCCATTCAAAATTTACACTGCATGTGAAATCAAGTCTGACAACATGACCTGTATATCTGAAACGCCCAATTAGTCGACACTTTAAATTTTCCAGATAAAAAAAATAACACTTTAACTGAAAAAAACAATAATAGAAAAACATTGACATAAACATTGAAACGCATTTCATACTAAACGCTTCTTTGGCGGATATAAAAATTGTCGGAATCAGCAAGGAATTAACTTATCTGAAAGGAAGATAATAACTCGCAAGGAACGACAACAGATTATTGGACGCCGTACAGGTAAGTCAGTGAAAAATCGATAATTGGTCTTAACTCCAGTTGCATTGCCTATCCCTGTGTATATACGATCCCTGATCATAAGTAACTGGTAACTACATGCCATAAAAAGTTGTAAAACAATTCTACCAACCATTCTCGTATCTCTGGGCACTCAAAATTTTGTAGTCTATAATTTCCTGAAGAATAAAAAACATGAAAGTAGTCTACTAAATGAACATGAACAATTATATTTCAGAATGTCACTCTCTGAAATCTAAGTGCATTAACTCTTTACCAAACAACGAAATTTTAGACTGGTCCAAATTTGAAGCTGTTGCAGACAAAAAATCAAGTGTATCACAAGTAATGAAATTTGTCTCTGCAAGAGTAGAAAACATTGTGGTGAAAGGAGAACATTCTGGTAACAGCGTTTTCTCCTTTTCCCACAATGTTTTCAAAAGGCTTCTTCCTCAGGATCATAAAAACTCAGGATTGTGTGATAAAGGATTAAACATTTTTGTTAACTCCTTACCAAACGACAAAATTCTGGACTAGACCAAATTCAAAGCATCAGCAGATGACATATTCAATGTAGCTAAAAATGATAATTTCTGTCTATGATAGGGTAGAAAAACATTGTGGGAAAAGGAGAAAATGCTGTTTACCAGCATTTTCTTCTTTTCCCACAATGTTTTCAAAAGGCTTCTTCCTCAGGGTCGTTAAAACTCGGGATAGTGTGGTAAAGGGTTAAATAACAGTTGAGTCTAACTTCATCATTTTAGCAGCAATAGAATATAAGCAACTTGACAAAACAATCAGAGGGGTAAAGATTTAACAGAAGCCCTGTCTGTTACAACAGCATTGACGGATAGGATGCATTATAGTACATGTATGATAACACTAATTTTTTTTCAATCCGACTCGGTTGGCAATTCAATGTCAAGTGCTTGTTTTCAGGTGCCCTGAGATTTCTGTTACCTTCCCACAGTATAAATTCAAGATGTTTTTTGACAAACCTTGCACCAAAAAATTTTATATCTACATGTGCCTGCCAATTAACATAAAGTTGTGTCATACTGATAACTTTTCGCGTTTATTTCTAACTATTTTTTAAAACAGTTAACAATAAATTTTGGTTCTTGGCAAAGAATTGTTTCTTTTTAAGTAAGATTTCTTCTGTCTATAAGTGCAGAATAGAAATGTTCTGCAAGGCATACCTCACTATACACAAGATCAGCGCCATACTTCAGTGCAAGTAACCTTGTTGGAAGAGTTCCAATTCTAACCATGGGTGCCAGTATCACCTTGTTTCTGTAGTCCATTATAAGCTATAGTAGAATATTCTGGCCACTAATCTGTAAAATAAAATACAGGTTCATATTTTTGTTGACTACACCAAACACATAAAGTATAAATACAAGGTAACCCCATCCCTCACTCGGAGGCTCGCTCTGATGTTATTTTTGCGATTATGTCACTGCTTGCCTTCTTACCATTCTGGATTGAAAAATAAAAATACTGGCAAAATTTCTTATGGCCTTATGTGTCAATCTTTTCGTTGTCATCTAAAATTAAGACCTTTGATTGATAGACTAATAAACATCAAAATAATTAAAAAATGTACCGTAATTGTTACCTCATTGTAATTCTTTTTGAAATTTCAATATCCACTGAGCCCTCTCTAAGGAACTTGAAATTAGGCTTGACATCAGTATTCCCATTCACATACATATGTGCGTAAATCACATACATAACATGAAAGTCACGTCCTAAATTTCAACCTTACCTTGTCTTATACATGCATGTCATGCATGGCAAAAGCAAATAAAGTCATGCATAAAATTCTAAACTCATCTGATCACATACGTGCATGTTGACTAGCACAAAAGTTGTAAATCAAAACATTGACTGAAAACAAACTTCTATCTAGAGTAAGATTATTTTTAGAAATCAGAAATTCCAATGGAAAGTGCATGTACTGTTACATAAGCAATCTGTACAGCCTCGATAATTTCGTGGGGTTTGTGTTCATGCCTGAACTCTTAAAGTAAACATTGCCATGCGGCACCATATTTGTAATTTCATGGTTCTCATTTGACCCGTGACCCCCAGATTTGATGCTTGGAAATTGAAAATGACCCGGTTTTGACGCTAAAAAATATCTGCCTAAGCGTAAGTCCGACGCATGAGATTATCGGCTAAAGCTTCATATAAATTAATTTTTGTGCATCCTGCAGATGTATATGGACTTTGATAAACACAATCAGTATCAAATTTGAAGGACGCACGCGGCTCTGTTTATCACAGCTAATCAAGCTGGCGAGTCACCCATAAAAAGGTGTTAGAGGTGTTAATCCACTTTTTTGTGTAAAAGACAGGTTTTAAAGTTACCTGCTACTCTAATCGACGAATTCATATCAAACCATGCTGCTACGCTTCTCCAAAAATCAAACGAATTGAAAATAGATCGTTGAAAAAAAAAAAAAAGCATATACCCATGACACAACAAAGGTCAGTTTGACATTGTCCAGTAAGAAGCACTTAAAACTGTTTTGTCATCTTAAATAATGAATTTAAAAAGTGAATTTACATAAATCTCTGTATAATGCAACAAGTGGAAGCTAAAATCTGTTTAATAATGAGTAAAAAACTTTGGTTTATGAAATGAACACCTATTAAATTTTGTATCAATCTTACCCTGTATTCATCAAACATTGTAAAGTTACATAAAATTCTGTATCTAAATGACTTAATTGATTGGAAGAGACAGACTTCTCATTCAATAAGATTGCTTGGCATGTATAATGTTGAACTTAAAATTAGATTTAGCATAATCAACATGATGAAATGATATACCAAGGTCTACATGAGCATAAAATTTATGATAACTACAGTACTATTTCAATCCAGAATGGGCAATGATAAGAAGGGTGTCAGCTGGAGCTAGTGGAGACACGGTCACAAAAATAAAACCCCTGTCACACCAGGGCAGCCATGCCACAACGTCGAAGAAAAAATGCAGAAGGCCAAGGTGCAAGCAGCAACGCCACAGCAACGCAGTGGAATCACGAGTAGATGCCTTGGGATCGTCAAAGACGCCGAGGGACAGTGTGCACTTTGAGCATGCACAAAACAAACACCGTCACTTGGCGTTCTGAGAAGAGCGCGGTGGGATCACCAGACGGTTGTCTTAGTGGCACAGTAGGATCTCCCACAATGCCACGGGAGCTCCGCCCGAGCACGCAGAGGTCGCAGCGTGAATGCTATGGTTGTCGGTGGCACTTCCATGGAGATTGTACTGCGTGCTCTGAGATGTCACTGCATCTCTACTGTGCTTACATAGAGTGTTATTTATTTTACTGCTCTCTTAAAACAACTCCTCTGAGCTGCAGTGGTGATCATTGTGCTTCTAAGGTGCTTCTACTGAGTCCACCAGTCTTTATGCAACAAAAACGAACATATAGTAGACTAAGTATGCAAATAAACGTTCCAGTTGATGTACGCTAGCAAGCCAGGCTAGTGATGGTTGATGAGGTAACAGTGGTTAACTTGCTTCTGTTTCAGAGGGTTGGGGTTTATGTCCTGCTTTTTCCCCCTTTCTTTTTACGAGCATAGTTTTATTCTCCATTGACTTTTCGAGATCATAGCAAAGAAGGAATTGATGAATAAATGTGTATATATACTTTTCATTTTCAGAGATACTTCAAACGATTATCAAGAATTCGCCATCAGCTTAGTGTGAGCGCCTTGAGAACGCCGTGAACAACCAGTGCATGCAGTATGTGTACCGTGAAAGCGCAGAGCACGCACTGGAAGTGCTGTGAGGGTGCAGAGAAGAACTCTGTAGGAACGCAATAATGCACCATAGAGTGCTCCATAGCAACGCCTTGGTCATGGCGAGAATGCCGTGACATATCCGTCTTTGCGAAAAATATCTGATTTTTCCTGCGATCTCATGGCGCTCTGGGAAATGGGAAATTAAACAACGCCCTGCCAACGCAGAGGAAACGCCGTATAGTGTAACAGGGGCTTAACATTGGAGCTAGTCACCGAACCAGGTAAGTCTTATTTAAAAGACCTTACCTACGTTATTTTACATTTTGACATTCATCATGTACGTAACATGAAAAAGAAAAGTAAAATGTGAAATGTCCGATAGATAAATGTTGAACGGTAAACAAGCATGTACATACGTCTAAATATTTGGACTACGAACCAAAGTCCCCAAAGGCAGACAGGGAGGACCCGGAATTATTCCGTTTCACTGCAAATGATAAAAATGCCTCTCAAAACTCCAAAATTGACTTGTTATTTCATCGCTATTTCATCAAGTCGTGCCCCATGCTAATTCGCAGTGTCTTGAATACGGTAATGGGCTTTTTCGTCCCTGGGCTTGATCGCCAGCCCTTGGATACGTATGCATTTTTTGCATGAAGTGTTTCTCGTGGACTAAGCGACTCGGCCAGAAGAGAAATCGGGAAAAAGCAGAAAACAGTTTAATTTTTCCAAAGGTGCATGGTTAGTCAGTATTTAACAGCAGAAAGAGTAGATCATGGACCAGACTGAGCTCAAGCGTTATACATGTAGACTACGGTCTGATCAAAATCCTCCCTGTTTCGCGTGTAAGGCAGTCAGATCTAGAGATCTAAAATCTACTTTGTCAAAACAACTATAATTGTGTTTAAAATCCAGAGACTAGTGATGAGAATGTCTGACGAAATTTATCTACCCATATTTTCAGCATAAGGTTCCTAGAAATTCTTCTTTATTTGCATTATGGCTTTAAATAACGCTGACATAAATCCATATCGGAATTTGGGATGACTGCTTAAAACCGCTAACTAGTGTACATGATAATTATATATAACGAAATCTAGATCTATTTTGATGTATCTTCTGTAGAAATTGTCCTGTCTTTAGTGTTCAATATCAGATTCAGAGAAAAAGTCTAGGTTAACTCTGTACCAAATGACAAATTTTCAGACTTTTCCAAGTTTATATAGATCTTGCGTTTGAAGACGATAAGTTAAATGTGACTCAAATTACTTGGTTTGCATTCAGAAGAGAAGAAAAATTAAGGGGGGGGGTTGAGTTGGAAAATACTTGTGTCTAACACTTTGTCCCTTTTTCCACAATAGTATGGAAAGCTGTCCTTCTCCGGGGTCATAAAACACGGAACTGTGGTCGATCGCTGCGCCGTTTTCGATCGGACTGGATGGGTTTTATGATCTAAGGGCGAAAACTCCTATTTTCCTAAATTATTCTACCTCAGTGGTTATCTCCCTTGTTATCCAGATTAAATGAAAAGCTGACCAATATTTTAAAAAGGCGATGTCAGTGCTGTAGAGCATAGACAAAATACAACATGCATTACTTTTGTTTGAAAAGATCTTTTACTATTATTAATTTTTTCTATCATCATCATCATCATCATCATCATCATCATCATCATCAACAACATTATCAAAATCATTGTTATTTTCATGATCGTCATCTTCATCATCTTTTTTTCCTTTACTATTTCTTCTTTGTCGTCGTCATCATTATCATCATCATCATCACCATCATCGTTATAGTTATCATCATTACCATGCACCACTGCTGCTGTCACTCCAACACAATCACCATCATCATCATCATAAACATCCTCACAGGGATCTTATATACATATATGTGTATATATGATCCCTGATCCTCATAAGAAGAAGAAGAACTATGACGACGGCAACGATGATGATAGACGACTGTCTTGCCTTTGATGAAAGCAATACAAATTACAAAAAAGCAGCTTAATATACTGATTATGAAAACTGATCTTCATTATGAGTGCTACGAAGCTTTTAGATCTAGATCTGTACGATCATTCTTGGTTACTTGGACTAGCAACGTGTCGCGTGTGAATAAAAATTAAAAGGGAAACAACTCGTACGGTAATACGTAAAAAGTAAATTGGATTTAACTCCCTTAAAATGACGGAGCGAGCTAGACAGTGTTGATTAAATACAAATGAATGGTTTAAAGTGGAAATAAATACACGATCAGTTCGAGAAAACTTGGTTTACATAATGTTTATTTCATTTAGATATGTTGGTATAAAAGAAAGGAAAACTTATCAGCAAAAAACTATATTTCTCTCGAGTTTTCGTGTCGAAAATAGTGGGCGAATTGTCTTTGGGTCGAATCTTCTTCTACTTTTTTTTTTTTACCTCCACGAGAAATGTGTAGCCTAAAACGGAAACCATTTTAGTGCTTTTTGAAATTTAGATGATTTCCCAAACTTGCCCAAGCTATAGATGTTACTTTTACAACTAGGATTTGTAGTTGAACGAGATATCTTCAAAAAACACGAAGAAAATTACTGAATTCGCTTTTTGCTGACATGCCGTCTTTCGTCCGGAGGACTTTCGCAAGGTCTTACAGGTATTGCAAATTTCTTTGTTCTTTAAGCATATTAGGCTCAACAGTTAGAAGTAAAGAAACCCTGCTGTTTTGAATGTGTTTTTGTAAAATGTTTAAGTGCTTGTGTTGTTTAAGTATAATTATATATTTATATTTTCATTCAGTCGTACAGATTATTTATCATCATTCTTTTCCCCATTGCAGCTTGAGAAGATAAGTTCAACTACCTGTCTCGAATCAATAGATAATATGAACAGATGAAGAGGTCTCTTTATTTTATCTATGGTAAGTTTTCAGCCTTCAATGTTCAATACATACATTGCAGTGTGGTAGATATATGGAACGATCTACTAAATTCTTTTGTAAGTGCACCCAAAGTTAAAACATTTGAAGCTAGGCTTGACAAATTCTGGGTATGTCAACCAATTAAATATGATTATAAGAGCTTATATAAGCTGACTGGACGAAAAAATAAACTTGAACCATTTGGAGAAGAGCTGGTATGGAAGGACACACCACTCACCAGTTCTACTAACAGTTCTAGGATCTGTAAGTATCTGTAAACTTGTATCTATTAATACATAGATCTACTTCTCCACTTCACTCCAAGTTTGGAAAAGATGGTATACTAAACAATAAGATAATGAACTTACTGATTAGAAACTTATATAAATAGAATTAATGATAACCATCAGAGTTAAGATTGAATGAATGAAAAAGTGTTACATGCTGCGATGCATGTAGCTTGAATAAGGTTGTATGGAATAGCTCAAAATTGGATTGAGTTATGAACAACTCATTTAAATTTTCAGTGTGTTCCAAGACTTTTAATAAGAAGTTGCAGAAAATTGTTCTGAAATAGAGAGAGGGGAATTTCTTATGTTGTTGAAAACATAGTGGAAGAAGGAGCACTGATGTTTTAACCCTAGGCTATATCAATAAACTTGTATTTTAAGAAACCGTAGGAGAAGCATTTAATCCTTAAAGTGCCAAATAAGCCCAACATATTCTCAGTCTAGAAATAAAAACCAAATAATTGCAATTTCGTCTTTTCTTTGGTCTATATTGCTTCAGCTCAGCAGTGTACATCAAAGATCAGACTGCACATTTGTGCAGTCTGATCTTGATACACTGGATGCAAAGGCAAGCTTTGTTGTGAAAGGTGCTTGATACCAAAATTTCCTCCTATCCCCACAATGCTTTCTATACTTGCAAAGTAGAATTCCCTTTAGAGCTTCATCTTTTGACTGCAAATGCATGGACTAGTCTAAAATCTTGTCATCTGGTAAAGAGTTAAAACCACAATTTGTGTTGTAAGAGTAATTTACAATGATCCTTTTACTGTATACTGCAAATGGAGTTGATTAACTAAGGTTGCTTGATTTGCCTTTCAGTTATATTGAATGCAGTACAAGATGTAGATATGACATATAGCTTTGGAACAAGTCGGAGCCGTGGATCCCTGGCCAGGACTATTTATAATAGAATGGCAGTAGATGAACAACATCAGATGGACGATCATGCATACGTGAGACCATTTTCTGTACAGGATTTTTTTTTGTTATCAGCCAACACACTTTTGAAAATGGGGACATATTTCTCACACAAATTTAACTCTTTTACCGAACAACAATGTTTTAGACTCATCTTGTTTGAAAGCATTTACAGATTACAAATTTAATGTGGTCGAAATGATAAAAATTGTTTTTGAAAGGGTAAAACATTATGGGAAAAGGAAAAAATGCTGGTCACCAGCGGTTTGTGCAAGCTGACCTGTGGTGAAACTTTTTGCTTTTTGTAAACTTTCTTCATGACCAAGGACCATTATACCACAGGATTCAGCCAGTTATTAGACAAAGATTTTATGGATCTGTTATTATGTGATGACTTGCTTGGTACAGTGCATCACATAGATGCATTGAGCCTCCTTTTGCCAGCCCAGAGCATGGCTCATATGTAAAATCATGTGGCAAAGGAGAAACTGCTCATTTAAAAGCAATTTCTGATTTTACCACTCTTTGTTCTGCTGAAAGACAGGAAAAAGTCATCATGCAGGTAGTGGAGTGTTTATTCCATTTTTCCTCACTTTAAATGTTCATTTCAGTTATTAGTGAGTGCGTAAGAAGTTACTCAACATGTTTCAATTAGAATGAAATATTGTAAAATTCTTCTTTTTACAGTGGTACACAGTTGACACAATAAAATTACCTGAGGAGTTGTGTGAAAAATTTTTGCAATGTCACCAAGACAGTGAAACCTCAGATTTTCTTGATAACTGTTACAATAAAGCTGACTGGGTTTTTACACAGATCGGTCATTCACTTGCTAGATCATTTCTGAGCTGGTTCATGGCTGCTACATCTATAAATGGGTTTGTATATTGAAGATTACTTAACCCTATACCACACAACTCCAGTTTTAACAACCCTCAGTAAGATGCTTTTTGAAAACATTGTGGGAAAAAGAGAAAATGCTGGTAAGCAGCATTTTCTCCTTTCCCCACAATGTTTTTTTATCCTATCGTCGGTCATAAGCTCATGTGTATTAATTTTGAATTTGTTGTCTCAAGATGTTTTGGATTTTGGAGAGTCTAAAATTTGGTTTGTTGTAAAAGGTTAAAGACTTGGTAATGTACTGTAAAAATATGTTGTTGAAGTGGAAGTGTTAGAATTGGGTTTTATGCTGCTTTAACTCTTTACCAAATGACAAATTTTTGGACTGGACCAAATTCAAAGCATCTGCAGACAACAAATTAAATCTTGTTAATATGATGATTTCTGACTGATAGGGTAGAAAATAATGTGGGAAAAGGAGAAAATGCTGGTTACCAGCATTTTCTCCTTTTCCCACAATGTTTTCTTTAGGCTTCTTTCTCAGTGTCGTTAAAAGTCGGGATTGTGTGGTAAAGAGTTAAACAATGCTTTAGTTATATCAGTGAAACAACTTACTTATTCATGTCTTTCCCATTATTCATCAGTTTTAGGTTGGGGCCTTGCATTCCCTTGCCCTAAAAAACTTACTGGACAAGCACAATCATTTGAGATCAAACAAGGATTTCCTGATTATAAATTGAATGCTGTAGCTACTGAGCCAAACATGTGATGATAAAAGATTTAACTTACTTTAAAGGTATGAGAGGCACTCTGAAAAAGGGAGTTTAGTATTATCTTGTTATTGCCATATGACACATGCTCTGACAAAAGAGGGCTTAATGAATATCAGTGACCCGTTATATCAAGCAAGTCATCACATAATTAAGGCTCCATAAAATCCACTTAAAGTCTAACTTGGCTGACTTGGATCGATGCTTTTCGCAGATGCATTAAGCCCCTTTTCACAGAGCATGACTCATATCTATTTACCCTAACAGTTTCCTTTTCCTTCAAAAAAGCATGAACCAGTTGTTCCGATTGCTTGAATGAGTAGTGTCTCACAGTATAGACCTATAACAGAGCAATTTTCTAATGTATTCATGATAAAACTTCTACCAGATGATAAAATAGAAGACTTGTCTGTATCATAAGAATTTTAACCCTTTACCACACAATCCTGAGTTTTAACAACTCCTAGGAAGAAGCCTTTTGAAAACGTTGTGGGAAAAGGAGAAAATGCTGGTAACCAGCATTTTCTCCTTTTCCCACAATGTTTTCTAGTCTATCAAAGACAATTCCCACCATTAGAGCTACATGTAATTGGTTGTCTACAAATGCTTTCAATTTGGACAAGTCCAAAATTTTGTCATTTGGTAAAGACTTAAGATGACATCAGGTATGGCTAAATTGATGGGATTTGTCTTTTGAAGGATAGAATACATTGTAGGAAAAAGGAGCAAATGCTGCGACATTTTCTCTTTTTTTTCCAAACTGTTTTCAATAGCCTACCTCCCAAGAGTCAGTTAAACATGGGTTTGTGTGATGATGGGCTAAATCTTTATTGATGCTGTTTATCCACACTTAACAAGGATGTTTTTAACTCTCTCTGCCATGAGTGCATTCTAACAAAAACAAGTTTAGACAGATGGAGGCTACTAAATATGATCTTTTTTTTTTTTTTTAATCTTTTGTTCTAAAGTTTGCATGTTTGCTTTTAATATTTCAGCCTTCTAGGGAGAGGTTCCATGTTTGTGTTTTCCAGATCTCAGTTTATGAATTTATTAGAAATACCTGCAACTTGGAAGGGTGAAAACCTGTTAGATTTAGGTAGGAATTATTTTGAGGAATGAAAAAAAAAAAACCATGTTGTTGAATATATTTGAGCCATGCTATGTGAAAAGGGGGTTTTGCAAAAAGTATTTATCAATGTCAGCCTGCCCAGGCTGACAGTGCTTTTGGTAAATTTTCTGCATGTCAAAGGACCAGTCTACTTTGATTCATTTGGTTGCGAGGCAAAATTGATTTTATGGACTCATAACTATGCCACGACTTGCTAGGTACAATGCATCACTGAGATAAATTAAACCCCCATTTGCCAAAGCATGGCTTATTTTTAGTAGTATTTTTATGAAATTATGCAGTATGAATAGTTAAAGAAATATTAGTTCTTGTACCATTACATCCTTTGTATTTGTTACTTAAAATGTACCCTTTAGCAGACAACAGAATTTTACACTGACCGTTATTGAAAGCATTAAAAGTGACAAATGTGGCACGATTGGTAGGATTTTTCTTCATGAAGGTAGATAACATTGTGTGAAATGGAGAAAATGCTAAATGCCAAAATGTTCTCCTTTTTCTGCAGTGTTTTCAAAAACTGTCTTCCTCACGTCAATGAATCACTGGATTGTTTTGGTAAAGGGTGAAGTATTGTGTTGATGTATCTTTGGCCAGGTATTTGCCTTTCAAAATACTTTAATTACTAAAACATTTGCTTATCACATACCGTAATCCTGTGGTTTAAAGACCCAAAGGAAAAGGATTTTTAAATTACTGCCTTTAAAGGGGAAAATGCTGGTGACCTTTACCCATAAAATGTTTATTATCCAGTCACAAACAGATCATCTGTACCGCATGTAATTTGTTGTGTACAAGTGCTTCCAATTTGGTCAAGGATTAAAATTTGTTTTCTGGTAAAGTTGTAAGTTTAGGCAGTTTTGGTAGGAATTTTGAGACAGTGTAGATCATATTTGTCTACATGGAATGTTTAGTTTAATAATGAACATCTTATTGTACTTTAGTTCTGTTCAGTCAGATCTTTATTTACCCTGTCTTAAACTGCACTTGTAGCTGCTTTCTGCATATGAATCTTCACCAGACAATAAGGTTCGATATGCTTCCAAGTTTAAGGCATTTACAGGTGACAAAGTACATGTGGCTGAAATGATGGGATTACATCTTGTAATGGTAGAAAACATTGTGAAAAATGGAGAACATCATGCTGATTAAAAGTATTTTCTCCTCCCCCCCCCTCCATGTTTTCAAACGCCACAGGGAGTCTAAAACATGTGATTATTTGTTGAAGGGTTATTATTTTACATCAGTTTTAAATCTAAACCTAAAATCCATTTCCAATACAGGTGCAGGTGATGGAGAAGTGACTAAAATGATGTCTCCAAATTTCAGAAATGTGTTTGCAACAGAAACATCTTTTTCAATGGTCAGTAGACTGAAACATAGGGGCTATAAGTAAGTTATTTTCATTTTGTTTGCATGCTGCAGTGTCCAGATGAGAATAAATTTTTGTCTCGGTAATCAAAATTTACTTTACAAAAACTGTAGCACTGACTGGAATTTGGGTATGATATCGTTGTTGATATGCATACGGCCGTGCATGCATAATTTGCACATGTAATAGATTTGATGTTTTAATCTTTTCAATAAAAATTGAGGATAAATAAAAGAAATGGCATTATTATTAAAGTAATTCAACTATTATCCTCTTTAGTTATACTTTACAAAAAAAAAAATGACTTGTCTCTGACCATTGCTTTTAATAATTTTCTAGGCTTGTTGGTATGATGGGAACCCACATTCCCACCTTTTACCAGACAACGACGATCTCATTTAAATCAAAAGCATTTGCAAGTGAGAATTAAACATAGCTTAAATGATGGATTTTACCTCTTTAAGTGTTGAAGGCATTCTTGGTACGGGAAAAAATGCTGACAACCAGCATTTTCTTCTTTTCCATCAATGTTTTCTAAAGTCTTGTTCCTATATCAGTAATACACCATTTTTATAAAGGGTTAAGACACAGTAAAGTTTTGAGTGATTTTCTCCATGATTTCAATACATTGGTAGCTTGAACAAGCTTCTTACTCGTACTGTAAATAGATAGAGATCTTTAAATTTAATGTATTTCAGAATACTAGAGATATCAGGCTGGGATGATGGGACTGTACTGTTTGATGTTGTCAGCTGTTTAAATCTCCTTGATCGTTGTGATCAACCGATCTCAATCTTACATTCCATTAAGCGATCTCTGAAACCAGATGGTCTCGTTATAGTTGCCATTGTACTTCCATTTAAACCATATGTGGAATTTGGTAAGCTGTCATTACTTTATCCATTACCACACTATCATTAGTTTTAACGAACTTCAGGATAAAGGCTCTTGAACATACTGTGGGAAAAGGAGAAAATGGTGACCGGCATTTTCTCCTTTTCCCACAATGTTTTCTACCCCTATCAAGTCAGCAACATTTATATTGTTGTCTGTAGTTGCTTCCATTTTGAACAAGTCTTTAATTTTGTTGTGTGGTAAAGAATTGAGGAGTTGTCAGGTTCTATTAGTTAATCCCTCATATTTTGAAGCAAATTTGCTGCAGGCAGCTTTGTTTTATGAATTACACCACTATAACCCCAAACCAGACAACCGCGAGTTTTAACAACCTTAAAGAAGAGGGCTTTTGAAAACGTGGGAATAGGAGAAAATGATGATAGCCAGCATTTTCTCTTTTTCCCACAATGTTTTCTTCCCTGTAATGGACAATTTTCACCATTTTAGCCACATTTATCACCTGTAAATGCTTTCAACTTGGAAAATTCTAAAATTTTGTCGTCTAGTAGAGGATTAAGCAATATTCGAGTCATATCAGTCACAGTCCACTTATTATATGCTTTGCCTGGATTTCCTTTGTATTAGAGACAACTTTGAAATTATCCTTATGAAATATAGATAAGCAGCAGCTGTCATTTATGGGTTTAATACATAATCTATGGGTAAATGCAAACATTATGACCATTTGAGAAATTGCTCATAACGAGCAACTTCTCTAATTGCCACATTGTTTTAAAGAAAACTGATCTGCTGAAAGACAAAAGAAATGTCTGCAGCAGATAATGAAATAATAGTGCGTAGTTGTAACTGGAGTGTCCTGAACTGGATCTCTGCTACAGATGGTATTGATAGCAATGTTCTTTTGTAACGCACTTTGTCCTAGCACTGATAGATGTATAGATAAGTGAACTGTTTGATCATTTTAATGATTAAACTGTTGAAAGGGGGTTAAATACCATCTGATTAAATCTCTTGTTATTTTCTATTCAGTACTTGAATAAAAATCTGTATCTTCTTTTGAAACAGCAAGATTTTTTTTTTGCATTAACTTTAGTGGAATACCACATTTAAATATGTTTATATTATTATTGTGGCTATGATTTAAAATTGGTACAATAGTTTTTGTAGTTTGAAATAGAGAACTAGATGGTTGTAGAAATCTGAAGAAGAAAGCCATATCTTTTACAAATTTTCAATGCATGGTTTATGAAAAATCCTTATTATAAAATACATATTATAAACATGAATTGAGGTTAATACATGAGAAAACTCTGTGGTTAAAGGAGGAATTGGTCATTATGAGCCATTTCTCCTTTTGCAAAGTTTCCAAAAGAGGCCTGTTGCAAGAAAGAATAGTTGCCTGCAGAATATAACAACTAAAACCAGGTACATGTAGTACCGTGAACATAAATTTTATTTATTTTTCTTCACTGTAATTTTAGGTTCAGCTTCAAATAAACCATCACAGAACATTATTCTGAATGGTACCAGTTTTGAAGAACAAGTGACCAGTTTGGTGAAAGATGTTTTTGAGCCTGCAGGATTTAGTCTAGTCAAGTTTACAAGACTTCCATACTTGTGTGAAGGAGATATGGAAACCAGTTTTTATGTGTTAGACGATGCAGTTTTCGTTCTTCGTGTCACAGAGAAGAGATGAATATAAGCCTGGTGCCCAATATTCATGTGCTGGACCATAAACGTTATTTATAGATAGATCTTATTTATTCTTGTGATGTCATTGAAGGTGATATAGTACAACATTCGTACATACCTTTTGTAAAAAAAAAAAAGCTTTGGGCTAAAAACCTTTGATCCCTAGCATGCTTAGTACAATTTCACTTATTTTTGCAGTGTAGATCAAAATCTGGCTGTAAAAACAGAGCATGTAGCCTTATCATTAACTGCACTGTCAACCATATGCAAAATATTCTTACAAATATCAGTCTTTTAGTTAATATGTTAGGGTCTCTTTTCCCAACGAAAAAGTCAGTTTCACTTATTATCAATCAAAGATTTTCATTCAGCAGCTTTGGGATAAAATCTCTATTCCTGTCTGGCCTGTTTGGGCTGATGCATACTATTTTGAAAGTGGGCATCCATTTTTAGCTGTCAAATTAAACCTCACCTTTGTGTTCAGCACCCTCAGTGTTTCACCATGATATTTTTCAGTACTGATGAAGTATGTTTCACCCTTAGAATGCTGCAATAATGAAATGGACATTTTCAGTTTGGAAAAACAGCTAAAATATTGCTATTTTTAGATTGTTTGTTTGCCAGAACATGTGATGAAAGTAGCCTGCTGTGTATATCCAAAATCAGACTGCATATTCTGTGCAGCCTTATCTTGATCTACGCAGTCCCCAAAAGTGACCAAAGCCAGCTCCAGCGCTTAAGGGTAAAAGGCAAGGATAGCAATTTTTTTACCCTATTTGGATTTTTTTTTTTTTTTCTTTTTCTTGTTTTCTTCTATAGAAATTTTGTGTCATTTACGAAGTGCTTTAATGATGAAGCTGTATTAAATATACTTTCTAGTCACTTCTCCAATCCAAATTAAAGATGAACATGTATAGTTTTGTTTACTTTTTAGCTCACCTGAGCACAACGTGCGCACAACGTGCTCAAGGGGAGCTTTTAGGATCACCCGGTATCTGTCGTGCATCGTCAACAATTCTTTAAACATCAACTCCTCCTAAACCGCTGGGCCAATTTGGACCAAACTTGGCTGGAATGTTCCTTGGGAGGTCCTCTTTCAAAGATGTTCACAGAATTTGATTCCATCAAAAACTGGTTGCCATGGCAACCAAATGGAATTTTCTAAGAAATTCTTTAAAAATCTTCTCCTCTGAAACCGCTGGTCAGATTTTGAAATACTTTCACAGAGATGTTCCTTGGGTGACCCTTTTCAAAAACTGTTCACGAAATTTTGATCCGTCAAGAAACATGGCTCTGGTGAATGGGGGCTACTTGCACTATACAGAAATGAAGAAATTCTTAAAAATTCTTCTTCTCTGAAACCGCTGGTCAGATTTTGAAATAATTTCACAGAGATGTTCCTTGGGTGACCCTTTTCAAAAACTGTTCGCGAAATTTTGATCTGTCAAGAAACATGGCTCTGGTGAATGGGGGCTACTTGCACTATACAGAAATGAAGAAATTCTTAAAAATTATTCTTCTCTGAAACGGCTGGTCAGATTTTGAAATAATTTCACAGAGATGTTCCTTGGGTGACCCTTTTCACAAAGTGTTCGCAAAATTTTGATCTGTAAAGAAACATGGCTCTGGTGAAGTGGGGCTACTTGCACTATACAGAAGTGAAGAAATTCTTAAAAATTCTTCTTCTCTGAAACTGCTGATCAGATTTTGAAATAATTTCACAGAAATGTTCTTTGGTGACCCTCTTCAAAAACTGTTCGCAAAATGCTGATCCGTCCAGAAACATGGCTCTGGTGACTGGGGGCTACAGATTTTGAAATAATTTCACAGCAATGTTCCTTGGGTGACTCTTTTCAAAAACTGTTCACAAAATTGTGATATGTCAAGAAACATGGCTCTGATGGTGGGGGCTATTTGCACTACAGGGACATGAAGAGGATTTCTTAATTCTTCATCTCTGGAACGGCAGGTCAGATTTTGAAATAATTTCACAGAAATGTTCCTAGGGTGACCCTTTTCAAAAATTGTTAGGGAAATTTTTATGCATTGAAAAACAACAGCCAATTGTTGGCACCTGCATGTGGTGTTCTTTTTCGACTTATGTTTTTAGTCACTATCGAGCATGTGCTCTTCTTCAAGAAATTGTCCTTGGGTGATCTATCCAAAAATTTATTTGCAGAATTCTGATTCATCAAATTCATTGCTGTGGTTATGATTGTAGGGGTGGTGACAGATTTTGAAATGACTTTTACAGGTGACCTTTTCAAAATTGCTTGGCAAAATAATGATTTTGTTTCCAAAGTTTTAATACCTCAAAAAAAAAATGGCTTTGGTCCTCTCAAAAATTCAGGTGAGCGATCCAGGGCCATCTTGGCCCTCTTGTTTTTGTGACTAAAGCTTTCTTTTACTACATGATCTCAGGCAAATGACTCGACCACTTTCTAAAACACTGTGGGACAAAGAGAGTAGCCAATTTCTCTTGTTGCCAAATCGCTTTCACATGTATTCATATATTTAACCCCATGTTATGTTAATTATCCATATTTCATAAAGATGCTTTCAAATGTCTGCTACAAATTTGTTGCAAGAGGTAATGACTTAACCTGTTACCACACAACCCAGAGTTTTAATGACCTTTAAGAAGAAAGCTTTTGAAAACTTTGTGGGTAAAGGAGAAAATGCTGGTAATCAGCATTTTCTCCTTTCCCACAATGTTTTCTTACCATTCAAAGGACTAATCTTATCAGTTGAGCTACTCTGAATTTGTGGTCTGCTAATGCTTTCAGTCTGGACAAGTCCGAAATTTTGTTGTCTGGTATAGAGTTAATCAAGGAAAAACCTGAAATTTGAATACGAGTAAAACCAAGGAATTATTTCCAAATTTCAGCTTGCAGGGATTTTTGAAAAGTCACATGGCTCTTGACCCTGAGTAAATTCATTATTTTCTGAAACAAGTTTGCAACAGATGACTTACAGAAAATACATGTAAAATATGAATAACTTTATTTCATGCTTTCCGGTAGGTTATCGAGAAATATCGGTGAAATATTTTTCGATATTTCATGGTTAGGACTAGTGAAAATACCAATTTTTATATTCTATCTCTTCAATTGAAGGCGGAAACAGTTGTTCCCGCACACTAGTTACCTTGGTAAAATGCGCGTGCCTCACAACCAGATGGAAATATGATGTAATTTACCTTACATTTCTCGCGCTTGACGTAATATTGTAATACGTTGCTATGCTGAAGGAGTACGCCACGGGGAATAACCAAAAAGGACTGTACTGGATTTTGATTAAGTTCCCCCCAGAAAGGGTTAAAGGCATGAAATAAATAGAATATTTGTTTTTTTCGGTGAAAGTTCGAAATTTATTTCATCTCGTGAACATCATCAGTAATATTTTCACGAGTGGCGCGAAAGGTCAAAATTTATTTCATCTCGTGAACATCATCGGTAATATTTTCACGAGTGGCACAGCCACTCGTGAAAATATTACCGATGATGTTCACGAGATGAAATAAATTTCGAACTTTCACCGTAAAAAGCAAATATCCTCTATATCTTCAGAGTTAAATAAGACATGTTCTTGTAGAAGGAGGCTAATGCACCTCCATGATCCATTATACCAAGCAAGTCATCACATAATTATGGATCCATAAAATCCATTTTGTAGAACAACTGACTGATACATGAGGTATGATGGTCTTTTGACACAAAGAAAATTTATCAATAGCAAAAAGTATCGACCCAGAACAGCCTGCACAGGCTGACCTGAATTGATACTATTTTGAAATGCATTAAATCCCCCTTTTCACAGAGCATGGCTTAAATACAGTTGTACATGAATGCTTGTGAAGAGATTATGACAGAAGAGAAACGGATTGTTACAATTTTCCTAATGTTTCAAATGTGGTCTGCTGCAAGACAGAGTCTTATGCAGGTACTGAGGTATTAAACTGATAAACGTGCATGCCTGTTAGGTCATTATATTTCATGCAAATGTGAAATGCTTTTTTTCCCCATGATAATCAGTGCCATTGTAGAAGCAGCAGCAGACCACATTTACACATGAATAAGAAATTGATCTGCTGCTACATATTTTTCTCATGGCATGTCTATTGCAATAAACTATTTAACCCTTTACCAAAGTTGTAACGACCCTGAGGAAGTAGCCTTTTTAAAACACTATGGAAAAAGAAGAAAAATGCTAGTTACCAGTTCTTTCTGCTTTTCCTACAATGTTTTCTAACCTTCTCAATGCTACTTCAACATTTGAGTTTTGCATTTGTTGTCTGCAAATTCTCTCAATTTGAACAAGCCTAAAGCTTTGTCATCTGGTTAAAGATGAGCTTTCTTACTCATTACACCTTTAACTCTTTACTAATATGAAAAACGCAAAGCCTCAATACGAGCGACGTGAATGGTTTGTGGAACAAATATCTATTAATTCGAATGACGACTTCGATTCTAAATCTTAAAATCAAAGGGTTTTGAGTTCGAATTCCAGCTTTGCCAAAACTAATTTTTGAACGTTGTCAAATGTAGAAAGCATTTTTCTTTCGTAGATTTATACATGTGAAAAAGGGCTAACTGTCCCTGATTTCCTGAACAAAATAAAGACAGTTCCTTGACAATTTCGTTAATTTATGTCCAGAACAATATCTTGGAATGATTATTGGTTATAAGACCATTTTACGGGAACAAATTTCCTCACTGCATGTAGATCTAGATCTGTGTAAGAGAGGCTATGATTTTTACGAGGAATTGGTAAGTTGGGAAGAATACTAGTATTGAGCAGAGTACTGGTAAAAGGAACTTCAGGAACACATAGTAGGTGCACTTGCCGCCGCAATGAATATACACACAAAAGAAAAAAACAAACAAAATCTTTCTTTCATTTCTTTGTTAGTGCACAGGTCTACCCACGTTTTACCTGGAGTTTCTTTAAAATAAGAGTGCTTAGATCGCTAAATCAGATTATAGACTATGTGGCTTTCCTTTTTCATCCCATCTGCTTTCCTACACATCCATCGTTGAAACAGTGATCAGTGCAGAGACAGGAATGAATTCTGTCGCAATGACTAGATCTAGATCTATCATCAATCCTAGGAAAGAAATTTACCGAGTTTTCGGATAGATATCCAACTTATGGCAAAAAAACGCCATACTTTGCGATCTATTAACAAGCTTTCGTAACATTAAATAAATATATTTGAGCCATGTTGCGGTAAAAGAGGGTTTAATGCATCTCCGTGATTCATGATACCAAGCAAGTCATCACATAACTTTACATCCATATTGTATGATAACTGACTGAATCAAAAGGCATGCAAACTGGTCCTTTGACATGTAGAACGTTGAAAAATAGATCTAGCAAAGAGTTTTGACCCAGGTTAACTTGCGCGGACTGCATAAGCCGACCTGGGTCGATAGTTTTTGCAAATGCATTAAGCCCCCTTTTTACAGATAATAAATCCGGCTTTCTCTGTAAATGGTATTTTGCAACAGCCAAAAAACTAGTTCAGTCATGATTTCTTCGACACAATGTTTTCCGCGAAAAACGGCTCGTGCATGACGTAAGAAAAGTATGATTAATGACGTCATTATTTGCTAGCATAGATCATTGCGTATGTTTATACTCCAATAGACGCTTAATATGCTGAAAGTAAGTAAGAAATTAGATAATCTGTACTCATTAAACTGATAATTATTTTTAAGTAATCATCTGATCGGTAGATAATTTTTGCCATTTTTGACCAATCAGGTACTTGTGCAAAAGACTGTCATACGTTTGACGCTGTGCGACTAACCGGAAGACACTCAATTTTTAGTCATCCCTATTTAGATTTAGACTAAAACCCAGAACGAAGTTGGAATTTCACTTTTGAAAACCTAGAACGGTGTTACCGCAAAACGAGCTTCGCTCGTTATTAGACTTTTCTAAATTGAAAGCATTTGCAGATGAATCTGAATAAATTGTGGCTAAAATTATTAAATTTTGTCTTTCAAAGAGTTAAAAACATAGTGGAAAAAGGAGGAAAAAATGGTAACCACCACTTTCTCCTCTCTCTGCTATGTTGTGCGTAAGCATTTCACCTTAAGTTTTTTAAAACTCGGGATTGTGTGGTAAAGGGTTAAATACAGGAACACATGTAAAAATACAGTGCAAATAGGAAAAAGATGCTATTTGGGAGCAATTTCACGTTTTTTCACAATGATTTTAGAAAAATGGTGTGCTCTGAGACTAAGTTGTATGCATAGCAATATATTTAAAAACCAGTCATCAGTCATCAGCCTGTTAGTCACAACTGATGCGCAACATTTAAATGCTAAAACATTTAATGAACATCAAAACAAAATCCAAAGTGCAACTTACATATAAATCTGCTTTTTTACATCACTTGACCATATACCAAAAAAAATATGCTTATTCATGACTTTGCAGTTAGTCCTCACAGGTCAAAAACTAAAGTAGAATGCATGAGGTAGAAATGATTGAACCTTTTATCAAACAATTTCTAGTTTATAGGACCCTGGGGAAAAAAAGAATTTTCTCACATAATGGGAAACCAGCATTTTTCCATTGCCCACCATGTTTTCTACCATTTCAAAGACAAATGTATATGAGCTACATCTAAATTGTCATGTAAACATGTTTTCAGTTTTAATACGTCCAGATTTGATTGTGAAAGAAAATTCTTTCAATTTTTATTATCACATTAATCGCTCTCAGTGATAGCTTCCTGGAAACCTTAACAAGCTCACATGCTGTGATGTGGTTAGTTTGAAAGAATGACCTCACTCATCACAGTATTTTCTTTGGTGTGAGAGGCCAATACTCTACCTCTAGACCACTATAAAAATGACTTGTCCAAATTGGGAGAGTTGCAAACAACATTTTTTAATGTGGCTCAAACGATGGAACTTGTCTCTGATAAGGTAAAAACATTGTGGGGAAAGGATAAAATGCTGGTTACTTTCATTTTCTCCTTTTCCCACAATGTTTTCAAAAGGCTTCTTTCCAGGGTCATTTAAACCGGTGATTGTGTGGTAAAGAGTTAATGATGGATTTATTAAAGAAGAGTGCACTGAAAGAAAAGATAAAACTCTACAAAAGAAGCTAAATAGTTGGACATAAAGAAATTAACCTTTAACCTTTGCATGCCAACAAAATTTTAGATGTTAATATTGGTAAGATTAGAAAATGTTAATTTTCACATACCTCAGTTTATGGGATTTGCCTTTAAATGGGTAGAAAACATTGTGACAATAGGAGGAATTGCTTGATATAAGCACTTTCTCTTTTTGCCACACTAGTTTTTATGTCTCTTTCCTCGGGGTCATTGAAGGATTGGATAGTTTGATTTAGGGTCAACTATACAGGCTGTCTATGGACAAGCCTATAATTTTTGGTCCGACTTCAGGCACAAAATTTTTTAGAAAAGGAACACGTGTTGAAAGGCATGCAACACTTTCTAGGTAAAGGAAAATTTATTGTAACAAGAGACTGCTCATTTTTCTAAAATGTTTTCAAAAGTAGTCTATTACAGGGACGTTTATACGGTTATTAGTACAGAGAGAGACACACAAACAAAATTAATAACAAACTGAAATTAGCTATTTTCTTACCTACTTGATAAAACTAATAAAACAACTTGCACATACAAATTTGTAAAACATGCAAGATGTGGTTTGTTTTAAGCATTTTCAAACTTACAATTTCTGTTTGAAATAATTATAGATCATATTCCTGATCCTTTTTGACACAATGCAGAAAAAAAAATCAAGAGCAACAGAAGTCCAAATAAAGGGAGTTTTTAGGGTGTCAAACCATACCATCAGTGTTCCTTTTTCTTTAAGACATGTGTAAGACTTGGTACACAGAATTGCTTTCATTATAGATAGTTCTGATATTTTCTTAAAACAGAGTTACCTGTGAACAATAATATAAGATTCAGAATTTGATTACCCTCCACTTAGCTGGACACCTGAAACATGCATGAACAAGAGAACTGCATGCAGATGCCAATGCTTCTTTGCAGTTGCATTTAGGAATAAAATAGGGCATCTATTTATGACTCAAAACACTAGTCCTACATTGGTCTTTACCAGATAATCCTGTATTTTAACAACCCTGAGGCTTTTGTAACCCTTGATGGAAAAGGAGAAAATACTGGTAAGTAGCATTTTCTTCTTTACCCACAATGTTTTTCACCAAATCCCACAATTTTAGCCACATTTAACTCTTTACCACACAATCCCAAACTTTAACGACCCTGAGGAATTACAGACACCTTTGAAAACATTGTGGGAAAAGGAGAAAATGTTGGTAACCAGCATTTTCTGATTTTCCCACATGGTTTTCTACCCTTTCAGAGACATGTTCATCCTTTGATCCATACTTTTACTGTTGTCTACAAATACTTTCAATTTCAATTAGTTGAAAACTTTGTCATGTAAAGGGTTAATCTGAGGCCTGAAAGGGATTTGGATTTGTTTCAAGTCCAAAATATTTTTGTTTGGTAAAGAGTTAAACTAAAAATGGGCCATGACTGAAGTATTTTTATGGCTTTCTGTCTTATGGTATACCTTGTATAAGATTTTCCTATTGGAAGTTAACAACTTGCCCAAGTTTAACTATTTTCAATAATTAATGACAAAATCCTCAATAATGACCTAAATATCAGCAAGTGTCAAAGTTTTAGCGTGACAATAATGCAGACAACAACAGGGCTATGAAAAGACCATGATGCTTTCTTTGAAAAAGTCAACTGAAAAATGTATCATGCACATTCAACACAACTAAATATGAGTCATGCTCTGTGAAAAGGGGTTGTAATGAATCTGCAAGAAATAACAACCAATGCCAGCCTGCACTGTCCATGCAGGCTGACCCGAGTTGAAACGTTTTGCTTTTTTCTGCAAGGACCATTCTACCTCATGATAAGACAAAATGGATTTTATGAATTCATAATTGTGTGATGACTTGTTTGGTGTATTGCATCACAGAGATGCATAAGAAACCTTTTCACCATACCATAACGCATTTCAATTTAAAAAGTAACATTTCAGAGATGCTTCAATTAACTCTAAAGCAGTCAACAAATTGTTGGGCTCGTAAAACTCTAAAATATTTGCAGATGATGGGATTGTCTTTAAAAGGTGAAAAATTGTGGAAGAAGGTGAATTGCTGCTTACCATCATTTTCTTCTTTTCTTACAATATTTTCAAAGGCCTTTTGTAGGATCATTACAATTCAGTATTGTTTGGTAAAAGATTAAAACATTTGTCAAAATGCTAATTCAGTTGCTTTTTAAAGACTGTGTCAATCAAAATCAGACTACAGTAGTCTGATCTCAGATGTACATTGACAATGCTTTCTTAGATAGCCCTTTACCACACAATCCCAAGTTTTAACGACCCTGAGAAAGACGGCCTTTGAAAACATTGTAGGAAAAGAAGAAAATGCTGGTAACCAGCGTTTTCTCCTTTTCCCACAATCCTTGCAAAAAACAAATTTTAATTTTTGAGTGCCATTTATTTTGTTGTCAGCAAATGCTTTCAATTTTAACCAGTCTAAAATTTTGTTGTTTGTTAAAGAGATAATCAGACCAAAGCTGCTCTACTACTGTAACATACAGACCTTATTATATTGACTAAAAACTGCCATAGCTCTTACTTGAAACTGGGTAAACTTTTCCTAGACAACAAAATTTTGGACTACTTCTTATTGAAAGGATCTTCATATAACAGTTTTAAAAGTGACATGAATAATAGGATTTTGTTTCTTAAAGAATAGAAAACTTCAAAAGAAAGGAGAAAATACTGGCTACAATGTTTTCAAAGGCCTTCATTGATAGGGTCATTGGCATGAGATTATTTTTAAACGGTTATTTCACAAGCAAATATAGATTTCAAGTAATTTAGCACTGAAAGATGGGCAAAAATTTATCATGAAAATATCTATGTAAGTTCAATATATTGCCTGATTACAACTGCCTTTTATACCTGAATGCATGTAGAAAAATATCTACCTCTGATCGATACAATAGCAATAAACTAAGTTACCTTCTGAGACAAAATTACTGCAGAGGTCTCCAAAACTATTCTAACAATATACAGGTATTAATTAACATATGTAACAGATTAGTACATGTATATGAATACATGGTAAAAATGGCACATAGTATTTTACAAAGGATTATTTGGTGAAAACTTCAAAAATCCTCTTGTTCCTAACTGTATGAGCTATAGTTGACATATTTTGCATATTGAAGATGTAATAGTCCTGGGATGAAATTTTGCCCCAGCCTGGGCAATCAAAAGTTCTTCATATGCTTATGTAGTGAAAACTTTTAAAAAAGTCTTTTTATTCCTATCCATAACTCCTAGGGCTACCAAATTCTGTATGTAGCTTCAAGTGGATCATTTCCAAGCTTGCACAGTTACAGACCTCTACCAGGATTCAACTAATCATAGACCTTGGGTCAAAAATGGCCCTACTCTAGGGGTATGTCAAAATACTCTTTGTCAGATTTCATTGATATTTGGTATGAACAATACTGAATTACATCTAATTATATTCATGAACATCATCCTGGCATGCCCAAAAGATATGCTTTCTGGGGATAAGTATGGGGGTTGGGATAGACTTATTCCTCTGTGAATTTTATTGCAATACATATTTCTTACAGTTAAATGACTTTTAATGTCAATTACATGTATTGCACATTTATAACGCAGTAAAGCAATACAAGGCCATTATGCCCTTCTTATTCCTGAACTTCAGCACCCCTTTTGTGTATTCATTTTTTTTTCTGCCAGAGAGTTTCACAAAATTTCTCCTTTCAATCGAAGTCCACAGAGCAACAATTAAGAGCAAACATCTACTGCCAATGAATTTCAACTTTTTCTACAAAATGAAATACTCATATGTTTAAAAGATCATTATGTGTGAAAGAATGTTGTAGAGAAAATGTTTAAGAATAAAAAAGTTAAGACGTGAGTCAAAATCAAAAAACTGTGAATGAAAGGTAAGGAACCATGGAAAAGTGTTTTGTTATGCACAAAAGACATATTTCAGTGGTAAGGTGTTAGATTACAAGAATGAAGACTTTACCATGTGGACAAACAGATCTATAACACTCTTCAGTTTAACAGCAGTTCCTTTTTGTGCATCTGTGTTCTTTCTTTTTGAGCTCTCACCATCTTTGATATTACATCTATCTCTAAATAAAAATTTTAAAAAATAGCAACTAATTACCTGAAGCAGACAACTAGTCTTGCAGCATGCCTAGTTTTGAAGAATATTGTAGCAAAAGGATTAAATGCTTGTTATGCGACCTTTGCATCAGTTTTTTTACTTGTCTTCATCTATGAGCATTTAATTCATGTCAGTAATAATCCATTACAAGAGTTAGTTGTCTGTTGCAAGTTGGTTTCAGGATGTAATGAGTCAACCTTTGGGATATGTTACCTCTGCTACATTTGCAGACAATGAAGGTCAAGATCAGACTTAGCCTGCACAGAACATGCAGTCTAGTCTTGATCTTTTGAATACTTGTTGTTTTTTTTTTGTATTTCAAAGGAAAAAAAAAAAAGGATTGACATCCGGCAATATTTTGGTTTCAATGAAGACCTCTGACTGTTAACCATACAAGCCTGAGTTTTAACGACCCTTCAAAAGAAGGCTTTTGAAAACTGGGGGAAAATTAGAAAATGCTGGTAACCAGCACTTCCTCATTTTCCCACAATACTTTCTACCCATAGCAAATATGAAACAATGTTTCCAAGTGACTGAAGAGAGATATTTTCTTTCCCTTCAAATATCTGTCCATGTTGTCATAAGAACCTAAATTGGATTGTCTGAAAACAGCCTGTATATCAAAAGGTTTACTTACTTGTTTTCAGCATTTCCATTGCAAGTCTATCACCTTTTAGTGATTTCTGTACCTCTAACTTCAAGTCTTTGATAGCCATGTTCATCCTCAAATATGGGTCCAGCTCTTGCTCCAGATCTATATAAATTAGAATTATCTATTTGTTGAATAGTACATTATGTGAATACTACAGTTATTTCAGTAATACTACAGTTCACTTATGCCACTCTGACAATTTTTGTCCCGGAATATTTTTCTTACAATCCTATAGGCATATATAGAGGATATTTGTTTTTTTCGGTGAAAGATCGAAATTTATTTCATTGAGTGAACATTATCGGTAGTATTTTCACAAGTGGTGCAGCCACAAGTGAAAATATTACCGATGATGATCACGAGATGAAATAAATTTCGATCTTTCACCGAAAAAAACAAATATTCTATTTATTTCATGCTTCTAACCCTTTTTGCGGGGACTTGCATCAAAATCCAGTACAGTTCTTTTCGGTAATTCCCCATGGTGTACCCCCTCTGCATAACAATGCATTACAATATTACGTAAAGCGCGAGAAATGTAGGGTAAATTATGTCATGCATGTATTTCCATCTGGTTGAGTAGCATGTGCATTTTATCTAGGTAACTAGTGCACGGGAACTACTGTTTCCGCCTTCAATTGAGAGAGTTAGAAGATAAAATCTGTATTTTTTGGTGGTCATAACCATGAAATATCAAAAAATATTTCACCGTTATTTCTCGATAAACTGCCAGAAAGCATGAAATAAAGTCAAATATTCTCGGACAAAAATTGCTTTGAAATTGCAATATTTGTGCCTTCAGTCCTTACTGAGAATGTCCATTTCATTCATTTAGCACTACTAGCATAAAAGGCATTTTTTTCTCCTTATTTATTACATCTAAATCCCTTCCTATATTGACTCATTTCCCTTGAGCAAGAAACATTTTACGTCAGTCTGCATTAGGGGAAGTTAGCAAAGATTGTGATAAATGGAAAAATTGCACAAAATGTTTTCTGTCTTATCTCTAAAGCCTTGTTCTATTCTCTTTCTAAACCATATCTACAGGCTGCCTGAGCTTGAAAATGAAAATACTTTAAATTACTTCTGCTATACAGATGGATTTTGACATTATTTCACGGATTTCCTAATAGGTGATTCTTCACCAGAAACGTATACAATTTACAAGCTGCCAGAATTGAAACAGAAAAGGTTATATCTACAAATTCCTTTCCTAAACAAGTGATACATTGCTTACTTTTCAAAGCTTTCCAATAAGATTATAGGCAGACTCTCGTAATTTTACGTATTAACCCTTAGGCTGTTAAGCGCGACTCACTGACCTTTTGCGGACAGTGTAGATCAAGATCAGACTGCACAGAAGGTGCAGTCTGATCTTGGATCTACACTGTCCGTTTAAGGGATATGTTTCCCCCAAAATACCTTTGACATAGCAAAACTTGGGTATTTACTATCGGCTTGAAAGTTTCATTTAAAGTTATTTAGCAGGACAAGGGTTAACCCTTACAGCACTAACTAAACCTGTCAGACATTTTCATCATAGAAATAAGACCCAAATAATTGCAATTTCATGGTTGCTTTTGTCTACAGTGTTTCTGCAAAGCAGACAGTGTAGATCAAAGAACAGGCTGCACATTTTGTATAGCCTGATCTTGATCTACACTGGCCATAAAGGTAACTATAGTCATGAAAGGCTCTTTAACAGTGAAATTTTTCACCAACGTAAGATCTCAAGATCTTATAATAGAATCATGCATAATGAAAGTGCAAACAAAGAGAGTTCCTGTGACATAGATCAGAGCTGAGTACAGAGTTATGTCAATCTAAGATCAGACTTGACATTCTAATACAGTTTGACCTACACAGTCTCTAAAATGCCACTTATGTCAGCCACAGAGATGAAAGATATAGAACTGCTGTTTGTCCCTTCAGGCATGCACAGAACAATAAGTAACTGCAGCTTCGACACAGAGGCTGTCAACTCAATATGCACAAAACCTGTAACTTTAAATTGATCTGCTCACTGAACTGTGATGACAGCATAATATCCCAGGAGAATTCTTTTACCTTTGCAAGGCCTACCCACAAACAGAGTATACTGATTTGAGCCATGCTCTGGAAAAAGGGGGCCTATTGCTTCTGTGTGATGCATCACATGTATATGAAGCAAGTCACCATACAAATACTGATCCATAAAATCTTTTTATAAAAAACAGGTTGCAGGTACACTTGTCCTTTGACATACAGAAAATTGACCTATAGCAAAAACTTTCTATGTGGGTCCCCCTGCGCAGAATGCACAGGCTGACCAGAGTCGATACTTTTTTAAAAATGAATTAAGCCCCCCTTTCCACAAAGCATGACTCGTATATACAGCAATGGACCAAATTAACACTTAGGCATTTTCAGTCTAGAAAAAAGACCCAAAATGTTATTTCAAGGCCCCTTCTATCTAGAGTGTTTATTACAAGTGGGCAGTGAAGATCAAAGATAACACTGCATGTTCTGTGCAGTGGACAACTTTTGAGAACAATGATGGTATGGTAATATACAGGTCTAGGATAGCTTGCCTGTTTACCATACAGTCCAGAGTTTTAACAACCCTGTGAAAGAAAGCTTTTGATAACATTGTGGGAATGTTCTCAAACCTTTTACTGACGAATCCCATTTTTATGCCACATTTATCATGTTGACTGTAAATGCTTTCAATTTGGACTGCTCTTTGAACTTGCCATGTGGTAGGGAGTTAATGCAGCTACTGTGAGGGAAGTGTCATTTATATTGTGAGAAATAGAGGATATTTGTATTTTTCGGTGAAAGATCGAAATTTATTTGATCAAGTGAACATCATCGGTAATAATTTCACGAGTGGCACAGCCACGAGTGAAAATATTACCGATGGTGTTCACGAGATGAAATAAATTTCGATCTTTCACCGAAAAAAACAAATATTCAATTTATTTCATGCTTTTAACCCTTTCTGGGAGAAACTTTATCAAGATCCATTACAGTTCTTTTCTGTTATTCCCCGTGGCGTACCCCCTCCACATAGCAACGCATTACAATATTACGTCAAGCGCGAGAAATGTAAGGTAAATGACGTCATATTTCAATCTCGGTTGTGAGTCACGCGCATTTTACCTAGGTAACTAGAATATAAAAATCGGTATTTTCACTGGTCGTACCCGTGGAATATCGAAAAATATTTTCACTGCTATTTCTCGATATCCTACCGGAAAGCATGAAATAAAACATATTATTGTTACCAAAGTTCAAACTCTTTACCAAATAACAAAAGTTTAGACTTGTCTAACTTAAAGGAATTTGCAAATGATTTAGACCCTGGAAACAAGCCTTTTGAAAACATTGTGGGAAAAGGAGAAAATGTTGGTAACCAGCATTTTATCCTTTTCCCACAATGTTTTCTACCTTATCAGAGACAAATTCCATCATTTGAGTCATATTAAAAATGTCTGCAAATCTCCCAATTCAGACAAGTCTACATTTTTATAGGAGACAGTGATGTAGGGGTAGAGTATCGGCCTCTCACACCAAAGGTTTTGGGTTCAAATCCTGTGATAAGCGAGGTCAATCTTTGGAACCATCCACATCAGGGCTTTAGTAACGGTTCTGGTTTCCAGAAAGCTATCGCCGAGAGTGGTTAATGTGATAATAAACACTGAAAGACCTTTCTTTCACAATCAGTGTACAATAAATTTGTTTAAACTTAACCTATTAGCATACAGGTACTAATTTTTGTACCTCTTCAGGACATGGTTTTACTAAACATCGTAAGAGGGCAAATCGGATTGTGTATCATTCTGAAATAGGTGCTTTCATTTCCTTTCTCCCTTGTGTTGTTAGCACTGGTGTTTGTTACTAGTATAATTCTTTATCAAACTACAAAATTTTACACTTGCCAAAGTGAAAGCATTTTCAGATCACATGTGGTAAGGAGTTAATGCAGCTACTGTGAGGAAAGATTTATATTGTGAGAAAACCAAATTATTGTTACCAAATTTCAAACTCTTTACCAAACAACAAAAGTTAAGACCTGTCGAACTTAAAAAGAATTTGCAGATGACAAACTGAATGTAGCTCAAATAATGGGCTTTGTCTCTGAACGGGTAGAAAACTTTGTGGGAAAAGGAAAAAATGCTGGTTATACCAGGATATTCTCCTCTGCCCACAGTGTTTTCAAAAGCCGTATTTCTCTGGGTCTTTAAAATTCGAGATTGTTATAGTAAAGAGTTGATGCATGAAAATGTGTAGCAAAAAGTCATGAGCAATTTCTCACTTTCCTGATGTTTTCACAAGAGGTCTTCAAGACGTTAAAAAGAGTCATCGGAGGGAGACTTTAGAAAACATGGTGGGAAAAGGAGAAAATGCTGGTAACCAGCATTTTCTCCTTTTCCCACAAAGTTTTCTACCCTTTAAAACACAAAACCCGTTATTTGGGCCACAGTTTATTTGTTGTCTGCAAATGCTTTTAATTTGAACTGGTATGAAAGTTTGTCGTTTGATAAAGAGCTGAGAAAACATTTTAATTCTAATACATCTGGCTCTTCTGTTGTTGATCCTATCATGTTTTCTCATGTTCTTAGTTTTCAAGGAACAAATATATAGAACAATCTTTGGCCAACACATGTAGCTCAGTAAGTAATATGCAGCAGGGCTTTAAACCAGAGGCGTCACTTGTTCAAATCTAAGCTCTTCCAATTTTTTTCCAGAGGATCGATGATAGTCAACGGAACAGGATTCATTTCTCTCTCATTGCTGATCTTTTTTTTGATAGTGATTATGCAGGAAAGCAGCCAGGGGCATGGGAAGAATATTGAGCAAGTATAGGAACCTAGAAAATCCAGAAAAGCATGGATAGGTGCACTGGCTGCCATGATATAACTGAAATAATGTTGAAAAAGGTATTGAATGCCTAACCAACAAACAAAAATTCTTTACCTATCAGATTGTGCCATAGATGTGGATAGGGTATCTCTATTTTAGTTTGTACAGGGTCTGCAGGGAAATTACTTGATTCTGTACTGATTTTATCTAATTGATCCACACTGGTATAATCCATGTCTTTCTCATCTATTGAAGTGTCTGTTACCATTTCAGCATTCTTTTCACCATCTTTGTTACATTTTGAATCATTAGACTTTGTAATTTCATCTACTAGAGTGTTAGCCGATACTTTACTTGATACCGAAGGAATGCAAGACTGTTGAAACTGCAACATGGATGGATTTAGCGTGCCAGTAACACTTGACTTTGGTGGATTTGTGATGACAAAGTTTACTGGGATTGCAAACCTTGTAGCATTTGGAACTGGTCGATTTAGAGCTGGAAAACTTTTCCCCAAATTTGATTGGTCAATAGGTGGACATGACATAATGATGAAATTGTTACCAACACTGGGAAGCTGTGAATTGTTTGTATGAGAACCATATTGTGACACTCGGCTGGACTGATCAACCTCTGCATTTCCCAGTTGATTATCAACAATTACTGGACTGGGTTTTGTGATGAACTGTTTAATGATGAAGTTTCCATTTGGCAACCTCTCCAGGATAGCATATGCCGGTCCTTGTTCAGCATGTTGTGTAGGAGCTGCTACTGTAGTCAGAGCTTGCTGTATTCCAGATGTTTTTGTTGTCAGACTTGTTGATTCAACCTTGCTGTTATCCAACCTTTTTGACTGCTGGCTGTTGCCTGTCTGATGTTTTTCATGTTTCACTGAAAGTATGGAAGACCTAAAGGTTGCACTAGTTGTAGCATCAATTATTACTCCTGTTAAACAGTGGCTTCTTGACCGGAGGCTTTTCCATCTCCCATGTCTTCAAAAAAAGATTTTTTTCGTCTCAATTTGTATCCTTTGTGCTACTAGGTAGTGAAAGGTTTAAAAACTGTTACTTGTTAGAGTGCAAAATAAATGGACATTTTCAGTTTCTTGAAAAAAAAAAACCCAGATCAAGCTTTTAATGAAATACTGGTACATGTAATCACTCTGTTAAAAAACTACCTATATTTAGATGCCAGTTTTGTTTTTATATATAAGAACTGTGTATGATGTTTTTTTTGCACCTGACCAATACCATTGTCTTGCTTTTGGCAAAATTCTCAACAGACAGACCCCTACATCACTTGGTTCAAACCCAGAACCTCTGATTATCAGAATATGAAACTTCTTTCAAAAACACCTGTGAAATGGTAATGTTTTGTTCTGTTTTCCTGATTTACTTATTTTACCGCTTTAAAGATTTTAAAAATAGACAATTTTAGACAATGGAAGTCTACAGATGATGCAGTTTCAAGTCTGTTCAAGTCTGGCAAAGTATTTGACAGTATGACTCAAAATAAAGAGAAAGTTCAATGCAGTCTTATTCTAATCTACATTGTTTGAAAAATAATCTGTTACAAAAGCATGCCTCACAACATAAATATTACTGTTAAACAAGAACATTAGTAATGAAAAACACTATGGCAACAGAGGAAATCTCCTTAACAAGCATTTTCCCTTTTGCTACATTGTTTTCAAGTCTGACTGCCGCAAGATGAAAATGTCAGCTTCAGGTAGTAATCAGCATACATTTCCACATGTATACTATTTATTGAAAATTGCTCAATAATTCAACACAAGTCTAAATCTTCATACCATGTATCAACAGTTTGACATGGCTACTAAAATGCTGATGAGATAATACAAAATATTTGGACATGCACAAGAAGCCTGAAGCTAAGGTATGTAATACAGAGGTTGTAAAGTTCCAATTCCAAAACTGGTCACATGCTTTTCATAGTTTGGTGAAAGAAATTGAAGCAAAAACCATTCTTATCCTTCTGCAAAATATTTTATATGGAAAGCCTGCTGAGTATCGAACCAATAGAAAAAACTTTTAATTATAAAATGCGTGTTTGATACTGAAAAAAACAAAGGCCTGCATCTGGTACAGGTGGTCTCTCCCATTTCGTTTTTTTCTTCTTTTTTTTTTGCCATTTGGCAACAGGACTATAAGATCCCTATAAGATTTGGATAATAGACAACAGACAAAAATTGTAGTGTTTGATGCATGAGAACACATGAAAACATTATTGTATACACAGATATTGCTTGTTATGTTCAATTTCTTTAGCCACAATGTTTTCAAAAGTGGTCTGCTGCATGTCCTAAAACATTGTCTGCTGGAGTACTGCGTTAGATTTATTTTCAAACTGCATGGCGATACCTTCTAGTCTGAGATATCCTGAACTCAAAGATGTGCCATCCCTCCTTTGAGAAATGCCTATGGCATCTAATGGCCTGAAAACTTTTAAGAGCCAGTGACAACACAAACCTAAGTTTTTCATGATGGATACTCCGTATCTGTTCTGAGTTTTTTCTGCACAGCTACCCTCTTTACAAGATTTGATCACAACTCGTACTGTCTCTTCACAAATACCAAATTGTCTGCAGCCAATTGTGTATTTTTCTGAAAGCTGTAAAACTTTAAAATGTTATGCATGCTATAGGCCACATAGGTTGCCTTTGTAGCTTGTAGATCAAGATCAGACTGTATTGAATGTGTAGTTTGATCACTGATCTACTCTGTCCAATATCTGAAAAAGTGATCTCACCTGAACAACTGCAATAGATCTATAACAACAAGTAGACTTAGTCTCCCAACTGTAAATATATGTTTGCATTATCAAACAGGCCAAGAGTTAACTCTTAACTCTTTCACTACTGAATAAATAAATTGCATTTTCTCACAGGCTAAATATACATTTCCTCTGCAAGATCAAGAGGCAGTTTAGTCATAATCTAGAATATAGCAGTGGACAGTGTAGATCAGAGATCAGACTGAATGTTCTGTGCAGTCTGATCTTGATCCACACTATTCACAAGAGCTTCTGGTGTTGTCTATGGTATGGAAAGAGTTAACCAAACCACAATATTTTGGACACAACCAGATTAAAAGCATTTGCAAATAACAATTTAAATGAAGCTCAAATGATGAATTCTGTCTTTAACTCCATGGAAAACATTGTGGGAAAAGGAGAAAGTGCTGGTTACCTGCAATTTTTCCTTTTCCCACAATGTTTTCAGGAGCCTTCTTCAGGTTCGTTAAAACTTGGTATTGCATGGTAAAGGGTTAGAGCATTTCTAAACTTGACAATTCGGTTTTTTGTGCTATCTTGCAGCTTACTGATATGTATACAAGTCTCGTGCAAGCGCCTTTTCATACTAATGTAATTTTTTGGTGTTTGAACAGGGTTCGAATTTCATTTTTTTATCCACTGGCAAATTTTAGCAAGTGGCTCTTTTTTCACACTCGCAAAATTAAAATTGGACTCGCATTTTTTTTTTTTTGAAGTTCAGCATGCCTACCAATGGTAAAGAATGAACGGCCAATACAAACTATTCAATTCTATTCAATTACGTAACCTGTCGACTAGAGACAACAACCAAACAAAAGAGAAGATTGTTAATTGATATTAAAACCATCATTTAACTATCAATTCAATTCCAGTTGAATATCTGTTCTCAAACCAAGTTAAATTTCTGTAAAATTTACAATGGTGGACGATTTTGTAAATGAATTACGGACATGTTACATCCGAATATCTGCGTGTCCGATAACTGGTTTGACGAGTCAACCACTTCTGATTTGTTTCTCGTTGTTATTTGTGCATGATGATTATCTTTTCATGAAAGATTGACAAATATTTCTATTTTATAATCAGAGCTTGAATTTGCTTACCGTTTTTTCATATTAAAAACGCAAAATCGTAGGATTGGCTTTGAGTGCAGACGAACGCTTTTATCTCACGAAACCGGGATAATGAACAACAACTGGGAGGCTTCAATGGCGACATGTAAAATTATTAACAGCCGTCGAAGGGATATCTCAGTGCGATATGACCGATGTTCATCCAGAACGAAAAGAATTAGGCTACCTTATTTGTATTCACATATAAAATTTAGTACATTCTGGTAATTGATCTTCAATAATTTGCACTCGCATTTTTTATCGAGTGCTTGAAATTTCAACTCACATTTTCTAATTCTGACTCGCATTTTGCGAGTAAATATGTGGGAAATTCGAACCCTGTTTGAAAACACTGAGGCAATCTGAAATAGAAAATGTTTGACTGCACAATTTCTCTAATCATCAAAATTTCTTGCTTGTCCCATACTGAAAGCTTTATTTGCACATAATTTCTCTCTTAAGCCGAGTCAGAGAAATGAAAAATCAAAAAGGACAAAGGGTTGAATTCATTCTGAAATAGTATATCAAGTTAAAGTTGAAAAAAAAAAAATTACAAAGAATAGAAGTCTAGTGGATAGAACAACTTCAGTAAGGACCAAGAGATGCATACAACAACCACAATTTTACAATATCACTATTAACCCTTAGACTGCTAAGCGTGCTTCAAAGACCTTTTTGCGGACATTGTAGATCAAGATCAGACTGCACGTCTGTGCAGTCTGATCTTGGATCTACACTATCTGATATGGAGATATCTCTCCAAAGCCAATATGTTTGAAATAGCAAAATTTTGATTTTTACTATTGGCTTGAAAGTTTCATTTCACTTATTTAGCAAAATAAGGGTTAAACTAGTGTTTACCTTTGCTAGGGTTGCCGATATATTCAAATGCCTTTGCCCCAGACTTTTATGAGCTTCAAGTACAGCTGATGCAAATTTTGAGTTTGGAAGAACTATTTTTCCGTTTCCTTTAAAAATCAAGGCCCCATCTGACTTGCGAACATCTAGACGATTTACGATCGATTTGAACCGGAAGTAGCCGCCACAATGTTTGGTGAGTTTGCCCCCGTTTAGTTTACCATAAAGATTTGCAGCTTTCAGTGATTCGATCGACGGTTTGTTTCCGGTGCTTAGGAAAGAAACAATAATGTCATATTGTTTCTGGGACAGAGAGGTTCCTCTCCATTTCTTTGTATCACTCTCCATGCACCAACAAAATGTGCTGAGTCCTAAGACTAAAGTTGAAAATATGGCGCCGTTTGGACTTGCATAGGTGCATTTGATTCTTTTGATAGTCCATTAAGTGAACTTATGGAAATTTAACCGATCATTTTATCTAACTGATATATACTTGGGTTAAACAACGATAGATCCAGATCTAGATGTAACACTGACATAAATATATATATACTAAGAGATGTCCCTATATATGGGGTGACTTCCTGTATAAGACCTTTACTGTGGGGCGTCAGAAAATGTGGGGTGTATAAATCACCCCACATTTTCTCATTGTTCTCTTGAAGGTTGACAGGGCCTAAAGTATTATCTGGTGAAATATTATGTCAACTAGGTTTTAGGTAGATATCATATATATAAGAAACTGCAGTTACTTCCCTTTATACAATTTTTCAAAACGAGTCAGGTTGTACTGATAAAGCGGTCTGTGAGTATATATAAAGCCCCGTAATTCTTGGTGCATGTTTACCTGTAGGTATTGCTTGAACAAATTGACCTGAAATTGACGTCTTTGCAAGAACAATTTGATAGTAAATTTTTAAATCATCGCGTATAATCGGACGTACGGAAATTCTGTTAACGGTAGATGTCTGGTTTTACTCTTTCAGAGCCAAAGTCAAAATAAGAAGATTTTGCGGATGACATTGATCAAGATCACACTGCACAGAAAATGCATCTTGGACCAATATCATTCGCCAAGAACTACCGATCAAAACCAACAGAATCATGTATACTTCAGGTATTTTAAGTATTCTTTTCAGACACGATGAATCAATTATCCATATAAAGAGTTGAAAATCGTTCACATAGTTCCGCATTCAGACAACAATAGACGAAGCTTAGTCTGGACTGTGAGTAATTCAAACGTCTGCTATATAATAACAGAGGTCATATATTTCATGTCAATTTGTTCAAGAAATAAAAGCCTACATTTTCTTTGCTCATTATCAAATATGCAACGTTCAATGAATTTCATTTCCCTCAGGCTTAAAGGAACGCTTATACTAGTATCTAACATTTAGTTATTGAATGCTCAATTTTTCTTTCTGTTAAGTGCATAACTGTTCCCAGTACAGTTTATGTATAAATAGATAATGAACAAGATGTCTGTTTGTAAAACAGTCATGTCCCCCTACTGCCACATTGATACAGGAAGTGGCACAGTTCATAAACTGATATCAAAAGAATTGATTGGGAAATATCAATGTCATCTTTTTGATTTATAGTCCACTTCAATTGTTAAACGTGATAACCTGTCCACAGTTCGCATAATTATACACACCGCCGTGTGTATACAAGTAGATAAAAAGTGAGAGAGCTGGCTCACCATCCCATGGTCAAACCCCCTCCCGGTCCAAGTCAAGCATAAAACTCTCTCTCCGTGCATTAAGGTCAAAGAGTGCATTAAGGTTAAAGAGTGCATTAAGGTTAAAGAGTGCATTAAGATCAAACGAGTGATTAAGGCCAAACAGTGCATTAAGGACAAACAGTGCATTAAGATCAAACGAGTGCCTGAAGATAATCTGAGGGGGTTAAGGTTAAAGAGTGCATTAAGATCAAACGAGTGATTAAGGCCAAACAGTGCATTAACGATAAACAGTGCAGTGCCTGAAGATAATCTGAGGGGGTTAAGATCAAACGAGTGCCTGAAGAGCTGGCTCACCACCCCATGGTTAAACTGACTAATGGTCCCAATTCAAGCATAAAACTCAAACGAGTGCCTGAAGATAATCTGAGGGGGTTAAGATCAAACGAGTGCCTGAAGATAATCTGAGTGCATTAAGATCAAACGAGTGCCTGAAGATAATCTGAGTGCATTAAGATCAAACGAGTGCCTGAAGATAGGGGGTACACCCTGCTGACCCCTCGGTCCCCTCGGACAGCCAGCATCTCTCTCTCATTTCTACCAATATACATAATGGATTTTTGAAAAAATAAATCGAAGTAAACGTAAAAACGTATGGAACCGCTAAAAGAGTTTCTAAAAGAATTAACCTTAGACAAAGACGGAGGTTTAATGGATGCTATATATAGCATGAAAGAGAATTTGCTAAATATAGATATAGCTAAAGATAAATTTAAAAAGTTAATTTACTCTACACCGGATGAGCAACGAAGACAGGCTTCCGCAAGATTCGCAACGCTTCTAGTTGCGTATACGAACTTTATTTTAGATTCTATCAATCCGGAAATTAGACGAGATTTTGGCTTAAAGGCGACATTTTGGAGACACATTTACGCGAGTGGAAACCTCTCAAAGAGAGATTTAATATTTAAGATTAAGAATACTCTAGGGCAAAAAGTAGAGAAAGGGCTAACGAGAAACGAAATAGTGTATGAAACGATAGTAAATTTTTTATACGTGGTTGTGGGTGGTCGTTCAAATTATATAAAGAGTAAAAGAAAAGTGCGAGGAGGACAAGCTTTAAAAATCTTAAATATGACGAACAGAATAGCTAAAAAGGTTGGGTGCTAAAATATTGATATTAAATTAATAATAATGACTTTCTTGTATCCACTCACACTTTCACAGCATACACAAACTTAAACGACCTTGATTTAGGTGTAATCTTTGATGAAGTTGACATAAATTCTTCTCTCATCCATATGCTATATAAAGAGAGAGAAAAAGGTTTTAAGAAAAGAAAGGAAAATAAAACGAAACATTTATTAGACTGTATATCATTTACTTTTTCCAAAAAAGTTAACCTTAAACTTTTTAGAAACGGGGTAATTCAAGTTACGGGTTGTAAAAACTTAGATGATTGTAAATCGGGTTTACTTTTATTTTGGGGTCTTAAATGTTGTTCTAAGTTCGATCATTTAGAAGCTCATATAGTTTCGACAATGAGAAACGTTATTTTTAACTTAGGATTCTCAGTTGATAGAGAAAAGTTATTTCGATACGTGATTAAAAATTCGAACGGTCTCCGGATATCTCGCATTAATGAAAAGCGGTATCGCGTAACTATAGACTCGATAGATGATATGCCAGTTTATAAAATTAGAATAGAAGACGAGAGATTAATAGAAGAACCAAATATAACATAGCGAGTTTGGAATTAATAAAGCTGAGAAATATATTAGTATATTTATATTTACAACGGGAAAAGTCCTGTGTTCGGGTGTTCATGAAAAGTATCAAACTCTGGTTATAGAATGGTTCTTAGATTTAGTAAAACGCGAGGATATAAAAGCGAAAGAAGCTAGTAATTTTTCGCTAAAAAAATATATACTTCCGAGTTATTTTAGCGTAAAAAAATTAAATTTAAGTAAAAAAAATCCTAAAATGAGGGTGGATATGAATTGTATCAAAAGTGGAGAACTTTGTATAGAAAATCTTTCTATAGATTACGCGAGTAGGTATAAAAGCAAGGAGTATAATTTTGTTAAGATTCCAGTAAAGTACAGATACCCTAATAATAAAAATGGTCCGTTGTTTATGCGTACCCCCGTTTTGTTTTCAAACGGTGTTAATTCGTTTGATGATAAAGCGGAAGATCTAAAAGATTTCTCGTTATCTTTACTATGTTATAACGGTGGAAGACCTATGAAAAAGGAAAGAGCTTTTAAAGAAGCTCTGGAAAAACTAACGGGTTTCTTCCGAGAGCGTGGAAAGGACAAAAAAATAAAAGACAATAATATTAAAACTTTAGGCACAATTAATATTTTAAGATATACTGATGATGGATCAGCTATGTTATACGCAAAACTTTACAAAAACAAAGAATCTAAGACCCTCTTTTACGATGAAGACGGCAAAGAGGTAGACCCTCTTTCATATAAGAAAATTGCTTGTAAGTTGTTTTGTATTTTAAAAGTAGAAGGAATATTTAAAAATAAAAGCGTTGAAACGATCCAGATTAAAGTTATATCGGTAAAAATAGTAGAAAAGAATGTAGAAATACCGAATGAAAAGGCAATTATACCTAATATTTTAGATGAATGTCCAAGTGAAGACGATGAAGAGGATGATAAATGTCCGAGTGAGGATGATGAATAAAGTACCCTGCTGATCCTCGGGCGACGAAGCATCAAGCGTAAAAATATAACTTTTATAAACAAGAAGTTATATTTTTTTTATAACTCTAATTCTATCAAGATAGATATATAAGAGTGTGTTATATTACGACTGTCTGTCCTCGAGATAAAGTTTATGATGTCACATTCCTTTACCTCTAACGCCGTCGGAAAAACGGCACAGCTACAATCTTCGTTCACTCTTTTTATAATAGAGTAATCAAGCTGCTCTGTACCGTTTACCGTTATATTAATTTTAACCTCTTCTTCTGGTGCATTACGATCGTTCTTTACGACCGCTAAACTTCCCCTTAAGATTCTTCCCTTCGCACTCATACAATAACCCCCCAAACCATGCTTTCTACCTGAATTACCATTACCGAAGGAAAATTCGAAGTTACCGTTTGCGATCGGTCCGTTTTCTTCAGCCCACACGGTTATAATAGGTAGCTTTGAATCGATTCGCCGTAATAGGTCTCGAATTAAATTATCCGTATATGATCAGTCTAATTTATCCTGCCTGTCGACATAGTCTTTATTCGCAGCGTCATAGATGGATGTGGGGGGGGAGTAACCCGGTAATCTTGTAAGTATTCATATCAATACCGGTTTTAGCGGTAAAAGATCCATCAGGGTTTATAGTGAAAGCTTTTTCACCCGTGATACCCTTATCAACAGCAGTATCTACGTAAAACTTACTAGCAGCCTGATCGTGTCTCGTAGGGGTTCCGAGATTGTTAATTACTTGCCCTGCCATAGAGATTGCATCAACTGCCTGATACCACCTTCCATCTCTAAGTTCGAAGGCTCGATTGTAGTTGTCAACATACTTCTTAGTAGCAGCTTCATTAGGTTCTTTAGGTTCCTTAACATTCCGTATCTCGTTGAAACCCATATTTATAAATCCGAGTGCCTGATACCCCCCGTTTTCTTTTATCCACCCCCCACTTGAAGTTCCATCCACGTAATCCTTAGTCGCCACGTCGTGCGAATTTACCGGGTTACTAACCCTCGTTAATGTATTACCATTCATGTCTATAAAACCAGTAACAACGGTCGTTCCATCCACGCGTAAAAAGTTATTGTTTACGTAAGCGAGTGACACACCATCACCGATTGTGCCGCTATCATCTTTCATTCTTCCGAATTTGTCAACGGGCATTTTAATACTAAAAAAGTTTATTTAAAACGTTTTGAAACTCGTGGCCCCGGGATAACTCTTTTAGAATGTATAAACATAAATGACCGCAAAATACTTGTCCCGCTCCTTGAAATTGATCAGTATTGTACTGTATCGGGCTTTTTAAATACTCTCGAATTTCAATGGGAGGTTGTACGCCGTAACTGTCAAAATAAATTTTAGTTTTACCGTTTTTATACCAAGCGACCCAATGTGTACCAGGTCCACCGCTTTTATCGAAGTTTACTATACCGCATTCTTTTTTACTCGGTTTTTTCGGTAATGTATCTAGTAAAAAAACTCCTCTAAAATAAGGAATCTTTAATCTTTTCGCCGCATCTTCCAATTCGAAATTGCTCAACGGTTTATTCGGTAAAATTACGTTTTCGATCGAAATATTTGCCATTTTTAGAATTGTTCGATATTTTTATTATCAACCCAAGAATTAAATTCGTTGGAATAGCCTTTCCACTTTACGAGAGATTTATCTTTTTGTTTTTTAATAACCTTTTCTATCCTAAACGTCTCTTGGGTAGTTTTCTGAAGTTCGGGTTCATAAAATGCGCCTTCTATTTCTTCTCCGTTAAGATCCTTAATACTATACGTTATAGGCGATGTAGGTTTTACTTCGGAAACTATAAAAACCTCTTCCGTCCATCTCGTCGTATAACCTTTCTCGAAAGTCTTTTTCTTTTTAGATATTCTCACTTTATCACCCACGGAAAACTTAGGTGCTTTTACTTCAACATGATGAGGGTAAAGGTTTCTCCAAACCATAGTTTCATTCTCTTTCTTACTAGCCTCTACTGGCGTCATTTTAATAGAGGAATGGATAGTATTATTATACTCCTTAACGAGATCTTGCAAGACATCGATGTAAACGTTCGTAGAGTTAGCGGAGAAATACTTCCACATCTTCTCCTTCATCGTTCTAATCCACCGTTCAACGACGCTAGATTTCTCTTCGTTCTGTGTGGAATACAATTGAACCAACGTTTTTACGTCTTTGTTGTAAAACTCCCTACCTTCATCAACCCACAATTTCTTTGGCTTTCTTTCCTTAAAAATAGCTTCAAACGCTTCAGCCGTCACCTTGCCTGTCTTGTTTTTCAACGGGACCAGCCACCCATACTTCGAAAAGATGTCGATCACAGCGAGAAGATAATTATTGCCTCGATTATACTTAGAAAAAGCGTGCATGTCGATTAAATCCGCGGCCCATATACTATCGATACCGTTCACTATAACCCTCCTCTTCTTAAACCTTCGTCTTACGGGTTTGTGCAATTCCTCCGCCAGAGTCATCATTTTCGGGTTTTTTTTACCACTCCCATTCCGAACCGCATCTTCGTACCTATGAGTCTACTTACCAAACCCCGTTCCATCTTTTCTCTCATAGAAGGGTTGTAAATACCATCCAATTCCGCCAACATATTCTTGTCACACACCGCGTTTCTCGTGGCTGTGTCATTGTGCTTAAGATAACAAACATCGTGGTTGTAAGCGGCCTTATCAACGCGGTTTATAGGTTTACTCCACTTCTTCGGCGTTAAATCCGGATTTAACCTTTTATTTAATTTAGTGCCTGGTCCTGTAAAGTTGTGTCCGGGTAGATGCATTTCAACGGGTAAATTATTTATAAATTTGTTTAAGATGCTACTCCCGGTGGTTTTTTTGATAAACTGAGTTTTAGTTATTCCGCAAACCATGCATTTCCCCTGCATCATATTTCTTCCGTTTTCAGAAACGGAATATTTTATATTATTCGTATCTGTACGTTGTTTACATTTAACGCAATACATCTTTTTATATAAAATAAAAAAGTTAAATAGAAAATGGATATTATAAACTTGTCATGGAATGATGTAGTATCAAAGAGATTTAATCACCCCCTTTTACCGAAAAGTATCAGAGGTTTAATTATAGGCAAATCAGGATGCGGTAAAACTACTTTATTGTTAAACCTTTTACTCAGACCGGGTTGGCTTGATTACAACGATTTGAGCGTTTTCAGAAAAAGCCTTTTTCAACCGGAATACCGAATATTAAAAAAGGCTTTTGAAGAAAAACTACCGAAAGAATGTATCTTTAGGTTGTTTGACATGCGTGATGAGATACAAGAACTAAACATTGTACCGACGGCAGTAGTCGAAGAATGGATTAAAACGATTAAAAATAAATCGGATATAGATTGCAACTTCTTCGAGAACGCGAGCGATGTGCCCGATCCGAGAGAGTTAAACTTGGAAAATAAAAATTTAATTATTTTTGACGATTTACTTTTAGAAAGACAGAATAAATGCGAGTGTTATTACGTTCGAGGAAGGCATAGTAACGTCGACTGTTTTTACCTCTCACAAAATTACTTTAGGCTACCGAGGCAAACCATCAGAGAGAACGCCAATTTTATCTGTCTCTTTTCGCAAGACCTAAAAAAAGTTAACCATATTTATAACGATCATGTGGGTGACGATATGCCTAAGGACGAGTTCAGAAAATTCTGTCGAAAGGCGTGGGAAAAACCACACGGCTTTGCTATCATTGACTTAACGAGTGAAAAGCATGATGGGAAGTATAGAAACGGTTTTGATAATTTTTATATACCGAGGTCGGTTTAAAAAATATTTTCGTTTTTTAAAAGATGGACATAGATCTTTTAAAAAAGATTGTAAAAAATACGGAACACAAAACATCGCTTCAAATCATTGTAAGCGATAACAAAACGCGTTTTAGAACGCGGTTTAATCCTCCGATTCAGCTTGAAAAGGATAAAGTATACGAAATAGCTTTAGTAAACCTCAAAACTTACTACTCTTTTCCAAACATTGATGAAACGAACAACGCATTAGTTTATTCTCCGGACAATGGCGCCTCATGGATTAAAATAAAAATACCTGAAGGAAGTTATGACCTTGTTGACATTAATGATACAATTCAGCAGGAAATGAGAAAAAAGGGTCATTATGATAGAGTTAATGAAGAGTATCCTATTAACTTTTCTGCAAACACTAATACCCTAGTCTGTTCTTACTCTAGAAGATGGCTACCAAGTAGATTTTAATCAACCGGGATCCCTCACTAAAGTATTAGGATTTACTCGCGCTAAATACACGCGAGGATTTCACGAGTCAGAGAATGTAGTGAACATTCTTAGCATAAATAGTTTGCTCGTTAACATAGATATTATTTCGGGAAGTTACGTTAATGGCTCAACAAAAAACACTATTTACTCTTTTTTCCCGGACGTTGCGCCAGGATATAAGATAATTGAGTCACCAGTTAATTTAGTATACTTACCAATAACATTAGATGAAATACATAACCTAGAGGTAAATATTACGGATCAAGATGGTAATTTACTAAATCTTAGAGGCGAAAATTTAACGATTAGGTTTCATATTAGAGAAGCGAGGTGATGGACCCAACTTGTTCGGGATAAATAAAAAATAGTTATATATAAAATGACGCGTTACACTAATGTTAAAGTAAATATATCGGAAGGGCAAAAGGAAAAGCTTCAACATGCTGTTAAAGCTGGTTGTTCAGCAACAAGTATTCGTTTAGGTCACGAAGATTTACGCGGTAATGATGTTTTAGCAATTACCGATTCACAAGCGAAGAAAATGGCTAAAGCCTATGAGGATGGTAGGGGTATAACTATTAGAATGTCTGCGAAACAACTTAAACATAACTCGAAAATAGAAGGAGGTTTTCTCGGAATGTTAGCTGGGTTAGCTGCTAGAGCTTTGCCGATGCTTGCAAAAACCGTTTTACTGGCTCTAGGTGTTGGTGCTCTTTCTGGATTAGCTCAAACAGGTGTACAAAAAGCGATGGGGTCGGGTCTTTACCTTAAAAAAGGAGGAAGTGTGTGCCAAGTTGAAACTGATGGATGTGGATTATACTTAAAACTATACAAAGGTAAAGGATTATCTCATGTTGGTGATGGGTTGTATCTAAAGCAAGGAGGAAAAATGTATGATGGAAGAGGACTTTTACTCGGACCTAATAGTCCATTCGCTAATATCCCTATCTTAGGAGCTATATTATAAAGGGACCCGGGATAAATATTATTTATAAAATAAAAAATGGACATACATAAATTCGGTATAAAGTCTAATATCTTCGCCCAACATAAAACTATATTTTGGAAACCTCATTTAGAGGGAGTAAGATTTCCTCCCTTAAAGCGCGATCCTCTAAAATGGAAAATATACTCGCAAGTAACTATCAAGATTCCTCCTCGTGATGGCACGAGAGTTCCGCTAGGATTTGGTTATATAACTACACGAGGAGTTGTAGTGATATCTGTTAGTAATAAATGGAAAGATAGTTTAACAATTCTTAATGGGACGCATCTTGATAGTGAGGCTGATGATATCTCAGTCTACATTTATAATTTCTCGCGAAAACCGATCGAAATACCAGAGGGAGAGTTAATCTGTTATTTAAAATATTTGGCATAAAAAAAAATATTATTTTAATAAAATGACAGATACGGATCAAAAACACCCTAATAAAATATATCCTCAGTTACCCAAAGAACAAAGTACAGCAAGCGCCCCGCCTATCGACTCCTCACCGAGGTTTCCCGCCTTCCGGCAGGAAGGTGTCGGAGGTGAGATGCATGCAGATGACAAAGGTCATTCCTACCGTTTACAAAAAATATCTGAAGTACAACAGTTTCTTGAGAAGGAGATTCGAGAAAGAGAAGCTCTAGCCAAAAAGTACTTTTGTGCCTCTAGAATAGTAGACAACGTTGATATCGTCCTGGTAACCGTAACAATGGTTGCTGGTGCCGGCGGTATAGGTTTGCTTTCTACCATTGTAGCTATTCCAGCTGTAGTAGCATTAGAAGCAACGGCTTTGGGAACCGGTCTTCTTTCATTGGTAGGTAAGTATGTTGTTAGAAATAGTAGAAGCAAAGGAGAAAAGCATCAAAAGATTAGAATGTTAGCTGACGCTAAGTTAGATACCGTTTCAACGCATATATCCAAAGCTTTAATTGACAATTATATCTCTGATGATGAATTCAAACTAATCATGGAAGAATTAGATAAATATAAAAGCGTGAAGGAAGAGATACGTACCAAGATCAAGAAGAAGATTTCCTCAGAAAACGAAGAAACTCTAATAGAAAGGGGGAGGCGTGAGCAAAGGGAGTCCTTTCGGAGGCTTGTTGAAAAACATCACGACAACCTGTTCGAATATTAGATTGCCAGAAATCCGTTGTAGATGTATTTGTGAAATGGGTGATACCTCGGACATGTAATATATTTCGTTGAAAACTAGGTTGAAAACTACGTTGAAAACTGCGTTAAAAAACTATTTTAGTAATTTAAAAAAATGTCTTTTTTAAAAATCACTGATCCCACAAAAAGGGACTTAATCGTAAAAGAGTATCTCGAAACGAGAAAGAATATTCGGGATAATCTAATAGCGGAGAAAATGGGTGAACAACAACTTCAAACCGATCTTTCAAAGTTTTTTAAACCTATAACGGAAACGCAAAAAGCTACAGCGAGGGAGATTACGGAAGAACTTAAACCTATTAAAGAGGGTATTGAAAGCTTACCACAAGCTATTACTTTTCCAGACTCGTCTATAAAGGCTATTGAAGGAACATTAGAAAAACAAGGAAAAGATCTCGGAGAAATAGCGAGGAGTTATTTAATGAGACTCGGTAACCCAAAAATAACGGATACAAAATTTGGAGTAAGGTATGATGAAAGTAGTAATAAATTAAAAATCGGTGACAAAATGATAATGTTTGATGGAAATGATATTATAATTGGTAAAGATGTATATGAGGGCACCCCTGGTCTATGGGAGTTAATCGTGTCTAAAAACCCGAATGACAATATTTTTAATGATGAGGATTATGATAATTACGCGAGGATAATGGTAAAAACGAGTGCTCTTCATCAGGATTACGATTCAAGCAAAAACCGACCTAATGCCAATAAAAGTGATAAATGGAAGAACATACACAAACCTATTTGGTATAATAGAAAAAAGTATGAAGGAAAGGGCACCGTTGTTATCCCATCTGACCCTAACACATTAATAGAAAGACTAGACCTGTTGATGGCAAGTAAAGAAGCGGGTAACACGGGCGTAAGAAACGAGTTAGTGAGCATTTGCGACGAATTAAAAAGACAAGCGTTTTAAATTCGAACGCTTATAAAAATTTAATGTCTATATTATAAAATGATCATCGTTAAAAAACACGGATTTAAAAAAAGGTATTCATATGGCGGCGCTGGAATCTTTGATAGCGTTGCTAACTTTTTAGCGAGGCTTTTTACTAGTAGCGCAGCGAAACAAATTGCGTCTTCTGCCCTCGATGTAGGAAAGAGTGTAGCTAAGGAAGGGGCAAAGAAAGCTTTAGAGGTTGGAAAAACCGCTGCTGTAGATGTAGGAAAAAAATTAGTTACGAAAGCGTTGACACCGAAATCGAGGAAAATTTTACAAAAATATGACGCTCCTATTCCCCAGCCTCAGGTGAAAACGCAAGACATTAATACGTTAATAGATGGAAGCGCCATTGCTATTCAAGACTTAGTTAAAAGATTAAACAGAGGGACAGGCATTAAAACAGTATGAAAATCCTGCTATGGTTAGAACAATTATAATTTTATTTAAAATTATAATTGTTATTATAAAATGGACATTTTAAAAATCACCGAACCGATTTCGAGAGACGATAGTATTGATGAGTATGAACACCATGAGTATGAACCAATCACAGGTACACACCTCAACAACGCGGGAGGGGATATTAGGATTAACATCGAGACCCAAGATATTTTTACTCATCCTAGTGAGAGTTATTTACTTATTGTAGGTGAGTTAGTAAGAAGTGATACTGGAGCAGCTTACGATGCTAACACCGATATTTCTTTAACAAACAATGGTCTCATGTATCTTTTTAAAAATATTAAGTATCAACTTTCGGGCATGGAGATTGAATCCGTATTGAATCCTGGCCATGCTACTACAATGCTCGGTTTGTTAAAATATCCGGATGATTTTTCTAAATCACAAGGGTTAAATCAATGTTGGTATAAAGATACAACGGCTAACGCGGGTGCTGGAAACACAGGTTTCGTCGTAAGAAGAAATTATATTATTAATAATCCTCTTCCAAGAGGTACCTTTAGCTTCAGAGTTCCATTAAAACATATATTCGGTTTTTGCGACGATTACGATAAGATATTGTATGGAATGAAGCAAACTCTCACATTAACGAGAAATGATGATAATGATGCGGTCTTTCGAGATAATGCCGCTCCCGCTGATGGTAGAATTAATTTACTTAGAATATCATGGTTTATGCCACACGTGCTACCCGCAGATGGAGAGAAGATGCAACTTTATAAAATTATCGAGAAAAAAGAAAAAATACCGGTCGGATATAGGATGAGGCAGTGCGACTCTATCGCGGTTCCTCAGTCAACATCATTCACCTGGAGACTTTCTGTCAAATCATCTCCCGAAGTGCCGCGTTTTATCGTTGTTGCCTTTCAGACTGGTAAAAGTGGCGATCAAGAGCAAAATCCGGCTATATTTGATCATAGAAACGTTAAAAAATATTTATGTTACCTTAAATTCTACTAGATATCCCACTGTTGATTATAATCTTTCATTCGTTGCGAACCAATTTAGTAGAGTGTATGGTGACGCTTCTCTATTTAGATCTAAGTTTTATAACATGAACGAAATGGTGTCAAACCCTAACATTACTCCCTCAGATTATAAAGCCCTTTATCCTTTGTTTTTGTTTGACGTTTCCAAACAGAGTGAGAGATTAAAATACTCTGTCACTGATATCCAAATTAAAGCGAGTTTTACCGAAAATGTGCTCGCGAACACAGAGGCATATGCCGTTATTATTAGCGATAGGTTAATTAACTTCCAGTCTGACGGAAATAAGATAAGCGTAGTGTATTAAGTTAAAGGGTTATTTTTTATATATAAAAAATGATAAAAAAAGTAAATTTAAGTTAACTAATTCTGTTACATATAAAAATGATAATGGTTCGTGATTGAAAAAAAATTCTTAGACAAAATGATATACCTTTTTATGGGTACTGGGATAAAAAGCGGTTACTTGAAGTAGCGAAAACACATGGGCTGTTACCGGAGGAGCCACCAAAAAAAGAAAGAAGCAAAGACCATAAGTATGATGGATTAAAGACTATTATGCATAATCCTAGGAAAGTCACTTTAGAGGATGTTAAAACTGGCGAAATAAAAAACTTTCCATCGATTTATAGCGCGAGTAAATTTATAGATCGATGCCCGCAAACGATCGGGAATTGGGACGGGAGAATTTGGAATGGTAAATATAAGGTTACCATCGATTAACTTTATTACGGCGAATTCGTAATAAAGTTCGGAAATAAGATTAGCGTAGTGTATAAGTTAAGGTATCATTTTTTATATACATAAAAAATGATAAAAAAGTAAAGTTAATTTAAGTAATTAGGGTACATATAAAAAATGAACAATTATAATATATATACCGTAAGCGGTTTAAAAAATTTGGCAAGGTCTAGAGGAATCAGAGGATTCTCTAGGCTTAAAAGAGCCGAATTAATTGCGCGTCTACGTAATCCTCCGTCTATTAGTCTAGCAGATCAATTCCGAGGATCCACAGTAAAAGACTTAAAAAAGGAAGCTAAGTCTAGTGGAATCGGAGGATACTCTAGGCTCAAAAGAAGCGAATTAATCGATCTCTTACTTAATCGGAGAGCGTCATTATTAGACTATAATATCGGTAATTTTGGAGCCAAGGTATTACAACCAACACCTTACACACCTCCCAAAGCCGGAGAAGAAGCAGTAACTTCACCTACAACCTCAGTTGAGGAGTTGATAAAGTATTTGGATAGTATTAAAGAAATTCCGATAAATATATTGCCTAGGATAAAAGATTTAAAAAGAAAAATAGACAGGTTATATAAGGATAAAGATAAAATAAAGATTATAGAAAGATCATCAGCACTAAGGGGATTTGTGAAAGAATATTTTATAGAAGGTAAAGGAGATGCTACTCCCGTTGATTTCCTTGATCTAGCGAAAGATCAAGTAACCGCTATTATTAGAAATAACCGTCAAACAAAAGTTAAACTCATTATGAATTGCATGATGAAACACTCTATTACCCAAGAGTTAAAAGAGATGAATTTTCATTCCGGTTATCCAATCACTAACTTAGATGGGGAAGACGAGAATGAAATATATGATGTAATGGCGGAAGCTGTATTAGATGCTATAGCAGTCAAAGAAATGGAAACAGATTATTGGAGAGTCGTTTACGTAATCGATTTAAGATTATACACAGCATCCTTTAATCCAATAAGAGGTAATTCTTGGATTCCAACTCCTCAAAAGATAGCGAAAACAAAAAGCGTTATTAACCCGATAGATGAGGATGATATGTGCTTCGCATATTGTATTCTTATAGCTTTGAACCTGACGGATCATAATGCAGAAAGAATCGAAAGACTAAAACCTTTGTTAAGCACTATAAATATGAAAGGGATTGCTTACCCCGTTTCCCTTTCCGATAGAATTAAATTTGAGAGGCAAAATCCTTCGATATCGGTATCAATTTTCGGATATAATTTCACTGGTGTTTACCCGCTTAGTATAAGTAAGGAGATTTATAAAAGAGACCATCATATTAATCTTTTACTTCTCGAGGGGGGTGGCATCAAACATTATTGCTTAATTAAAGACTTGAGTAAATTGTTATCTAAACAAATATCCAATCATAACGGTCAAACTTATATTTGCCAAAGATGTTTAAATCATTTCAAAGAAGAAAAAACTTTAAAGAAACATTTAGAGTATTGCGACAAAAAAGATGCCTGTAGAATAGACTTGCCTGAAGAGGGTACCACAATATCTTTTGAGAATTTCTATAGACAGCAGAGACATCCTTTCTCAATTTACGCGGATATGGAGTCTACGTTAGAAAGGCAATGTGAAAAGAGGGGGGATAGTACGAAGGCTATTCACGCTCATAAAATCTCAGGGTACTGTTTCTACGTTAAATCGCTTTACGAAGATGTCTACCCGTCGGAGGTTTTCCAATATTCCGGCGAAAATGCGGCTGAGAAATTCGTAGAGGATTTAGAAGATGTTATAAAAATAATAAGTAAGATACCAATGAGGGAAATAATTTTTAGAGCTGAGGATAAAAGGAAGTTTGATAGAGCAGAAAATTGTTGGATATGTAATAAACCATTTACGGAAGAAGATAAAAAAGTAAGAGACCATTGTCATTTCACTGGAAAGTTTAGGGGAGCCGCGCACAATACGTGTAATTTGAAATATAGAAGACCTACTTTTACACCCGTATTCTTTCATAATCTTAGTAGGTATGATGCTCATTTATTTATAAAAGATTTAATGATTACACCCGGTGAAACGAGTTGTATACCAACAAACAAGGAAACGTATATAAGCCTGTCTAAAAGGATACCGATAGATTACTATGTATTTGATCAAAAATCGAAAGAATTTAAAAAGAAGACTAAAATGCGTGAGATTAGATTCCTCGATAGTTTTAAGTTTCTAGCTAGAAGTTTAGACGAACTCGCCAGGTCTCTATCCGAGAAGGAGAAGGTTAATCTCTCGAAATACTTCGAGGGGAAAGAGCTTGAAATGGTCTCTCAAAAAGGCATATTCCCATACGAATGCCTTAGCAGATTTGAAGAAACGAAGCTACCTGAACGAAGGAAGTTTTACTCGAAGCTTAAATGTAGTGGAATTGATAAGGAGGATTATCAACACGCGTCAAATGTATGGAAGACATTCAAGATGGAAACTTTTAAGGATTATCATGACCTATATAACAAGGTTGACGTTTTACTGCTAGCTGATGTTTTCGAGAACTTCAGGAACGTTTGCTTCGAGAATTACGGACTGGACCCATCTTGGTTTTATACAGCACCAGGATTAGCTTGGGATGCGATGTTAAAAACTACTAAGGTAGAATTAGAACTATTATCCGACCCCGACATGGTTTTATTTATCGAAAACGGAATAAGAGGAGGCATCTCGACTATTCTAAAACGATACGCGAAAGCGAATAATAAATATATGGGGGAAAAAAATATGATCCGAGCAAATCATCTATATTTATTACTTATTCGGATGCGAATAATCTCTATGGCTGGGCAATGTCTCAAAAACTTCCTACCGGTAATTTTAAATGGATGGATAATCCGGGAAATTGGCGGGACCAGCCCTGTATAGTAGAGGTCGATTTAGAATATCCCGAAGAATTACACGATTTACACAATGATTTCCCTTTAGCTCCTGAAAGATTAAAGGCCGCTGCAGGGCGACCCAAAGTCGAAAAACTTATACCTAATTTATACGATAAAAATAAATATATATTACATCGAGAAAACTTAAAGTTGTATTTAAGTTTAGGTATAAAGCTTAAAAAGATTCATAGAGGGCTAACTTTTGATGAGAGTGAATGGTTAAAACCTTATATAGATAAAAATACTAACCTAAGAACGAAAGCCAAAACCAACTTCGAAAAGGATTTCTTTAAACTTATGAATAATTCCGTATTTGGTAAGACTATGGAAAATATTAGGAATGGAGTAGATATAAAATTAGTTAGTACCGAGGAAAAAGCGGAAAAATTAGTCGCTAAACCAAACTATTACGATATAACTATCCTCGATGAAAATTTATGTATAATTCAAATGAAAAAGGTACGTTTATATTTTAATAAACCTATTTATGTAGGGATGTCTATTCTAGATTTAAGTAAGACATTGATGTATAACTTCCATTATAATTATATTAAAGATAAATATGGCGAAAAAGTTAAACTTCTTTTCACTGATACAGACAGTTTAATGTATGAAATAGAAACGGAAGATTTTTATAAGGATATTAGCGACGATGTTAAAGATTGGTTTGATACGAGTGAATATCCACCCGATCATCCTTCAGGTATTCCCACCGGATTAAATAAGAAAGTTGTAGGTATGTTTAAAGATGAGACAAGTGGTAGGATTATTGAGGAGTTTGTAGGCCTCAGGTCTAAACTATACTCTTATAAAATGTGCGATGATGATGAAGAGAATAAGAAATGCAAGGGAATTTCGAAGCAGGTAGTAAAAGCGTTTATCAAGCACGAACATTACAACGAGTGTTTGTTCGAAAAGAAGACGCAATTAAGGAATATGGTAGTTATTAGGAGTCATAAGCACGAGTTGTATACTGAAGTAGTTAATAAAATCGCATTAAGCGGAGATGATGATAAACGCCATATCCTCGAAAATAATATCGATACGTTAGCATGGGGGCATACTAAGATAAGGTAGAAATGAGCGCGATGCTGGCTCGCGAGGTCCGAGGATCAGCAGGGTAGAACGCCCATTCGTTTGATCCCTTATCTTCAGGCACTCGTTTGATCTTAACCCCCTCAGATTATCTTCAGGCACTCGTCCCCCTCAGATTATCTTCAGGCACTCGTTTGATCTTAATGCACTCAGATTATCTTCAGGCACTCGTTTGATCTTAACCCCCTCAGATTATCTTCAGGCACTCGTTTGAGTTTTATGCTTGAATTGGGACCATTAGTCAGTTTAACCATGGGGTGGTGAGCCAGCTCTTCAGGCACTCGTTTGATCTTAACCCCCTCAGATCATCTTCAGGCACTGTTTATCCTTAATGCACTGTTTGGCCTTAATCACTCGTTTGATCTTAATGCACTCTTTAACCTTAACCCCCTCAGATTATCTTCAGGCACTCGTTTGATCTTAATGCACTGTTTGTCCTTAATGCACTGTTTGGCCTTAATCACTCGTTTGATCTTAATGCACTCTTTAACCTTAATGCACTCTTTAACCTTAATGCACTCTTTGACCTTAATGCATGGAGAGAGAGTTTTATGCTTGACTTGGACCGGGAGGGGGTTTGACCATGGGATGGTGAGCCAGCTCTCTCACTTTTTATCTACTTATACATATAAGATTGTAAACAGTCGCCAATACACAGACTGGGTTATCGATTTTCTTTTCGGTACACGCATTCGATTTCTGCTTTTTCCCAGTCGACTTCGATGCTTACTACGTCCCCAATAATATGCGAATAAAATGTTGGAGCCACAAGTTGAGCCACATATGATGATTTTCGAGACACTTTAATTTTTTTTGAGCAAATGGCTCAAGTGGCGAATGGCAGCGCGGGCCCTGAATCATCTGGTGGTCACTGTGACCTTGACCTTTCACGGATTAACCTTAAAATCGATAGGGATCATTTACACTCCAAGATGAATATTTGTACAGAATTTGAAGAACCTATGTCAGTTCTGTGTCTAGTTATCATCTGGACAAGGTTTGGTCTATATATCATTAAGCTGAAGGCCACTGTGACCTTGACCTTTGATGGATTAATCTCAAAATCGATAGGGATCATCTGCACTCCAAGACGAATGTCTGTGCCAAATTTGACGAACCTAGGTCAATTCTGTGTCTAGTTATCATCCGGACAAGGTTTGGTCTATATATCAACATGTTGACGGTCACTGTGACCTTGACCTTTGACCGATTGACCTCAAAATCAATAGGGATCATCTACACTCCGAGACACATGTCTGTGCCAAATTTGACGAACCTAGGTCAATTCTGTGTCTAGTTATCATCCGGACAAGGTTTGGTCTATATATCAACATGTTGACGGTCACTGTGACCTTGACCTTTGACCTCAAAATCAATAGGGATCATCTACACTCCGAGATGCATGTCTGTGCCAAATTTGATGAACCTAGGTCAATTCCGTGTCTAGTTATCATCCGGACAAAATTTGGTCTATATATCAACATCTTAACGGTCACTGTGACCTTGACCTTTGATCGATTGACCTCAAAATCCATAGGAATCATCTACACTTCGAGACGCATATCTGTGCCAAATTTGACGAACCTAGGTCAATTCTGTGTCTAGTTATCATCCGGACAAGGTTTGGTCTATATATCAACATGTTGACAGTCACTGTGACCTTGACCTTTGACCGATTGACCTCAAAATCAATAGGAACCATCTACACTCCAAGACACATGTCTGTGCCAAATTTGATGAACCTAGGTCAATTCTGTGTCTAGTTATCATCCAGACAAGGTAAGATCTACTGACTGACCGACCGACCGACCAACCGACAGACCGACCGACATTGGCAAAGCAATATACCCCCATTTCATTGAAGGGGGGCATAAATATTCAAATGTGCGTTATTACTCCGATTATTTTCATTCTTAAGTAATGATGAACAGATATGGGCCAATCAGTCCAGTCCATATCACCTGAAGCCAGACTTAAACAATACATTTTCATACATAAACTAATATTTACAAGATATGCTTTCTATATGCCAAATAATTTAGCTAAAGAAAAACGCCCTGAAATTAAGTAGAATTGGCATGTGTGTCGTATACCTGATGATAAGAAAATGTGGGGCAATTTATACACTCCACATTATTTGATTTTTCGTGGTATAACGTTAGAAATTTACATCTGTAGAAAAACATCTCAGATTTGCACTATATGTCCCTCAGAATTTCTTAATATATGAACGCCTCCAGAATTCGATATAATTAATATGTATTTCTTTTTATTAATGACAGGAAAAAATATGGGGTAATATATACACCCCATATTATTTTATTATCCATAGCATGTTTTCTTTCAGTGTATTTTTTTCGTCTTTTAGAATTTGTTTAGACCGGATTATAACCCGTTCTCGTGACATATTTTTAATTTCACTCAAATGCATTTTAGCCATGCTCTGTGAAAAAAAGGCTAAATGCATCTGCATGAGGTATCGACCTATGCCAGCCTGCGCAGTCCGTGCAGGCTGACATGAATCGACTCTTTTTGCAATGGTTAATTTCCTGCATATCAAAGGACCATTTCACCAAATGATTCAGTCAGTTGTTATACAAAATGGGTTTTATGGGTCCATAATTATGAGATGACTTGCTTGGTATAATGCATCACTGAGATGCATTAAGCCCCTTTTTGCTAGAGCATGGCTCGTTTGATTATCATCTAATTATTATAACAGTGAACTACTGGGATTTCTCGGTGCATTATGTATATATGCAGGGATATGCCAATGCCGCGATTCCACAATATTATTGCAGAAAAATCGGAGAAATCTCATTAAAAATCTCAAAACATGAGAAAAAATCGCATCCAAATGAAAAGATCGGTAATTACATAAAAACCAACTTTTACTTTCGTTTTCGATAGTCGCCAAGGGATATAAATCATTCAGACTGGTGTACACGTGCTTTTTAATTGATATCGTGTAGATGCTCGAATCTAGACCGCATTACGCATTCGGCAAACCTCGGGTGATCCGTTGATCAAGTTAGATGTAGGTACGGAATTGACCAAGTTGTGACGAGTGTACATTATGCCATCTTAATTATCGTTTTGGACAACCGCTTGATTTTCTTCTGTAAAGAGTTTTTCGTGTCGCAAGTTTGCAGACAGAGTTTTCGATCGAAAGCGCCACTAAAAACGAAGTTGAAGCCCATAGAGGGCAACAAACGATATTCAAAGTGATTAGCTCAATCTCCGAGGCTCCGAGTAAAAATGGCTTCAAAACCACCACTGGTTGCGGTACGATCAAGATTAAAATGTCATCCATCTCTGTCAAGAACGGCACTGTTCTAAAAGTAAAACTGTATCAATCTGTATAATTTTGAAGACATTTCGATAGTAAGCAGCACAAATACGATGTAGCTAGATCTACCCTAAATCGCGGTCAGATTTCGAAGTTGTCATCAAAAAAAAAGTTGACTCTCGGGAATCGAGAGGAGTATTAACATGCATGAAATATGTGTAATGCGGTTGTGTACAGAGGAGATCGTCGCACTTCTCTGTATTTGAAGGATTAGCAGGATTCAAATTTCAGTATTTCCACAAGCTTTTTATTTCAAGGGTACACTTACCCTTGAGCTTTAAATCTGGGGTAGGTCTAAGATTCCATATAAGAGGGTATGACAATAATGGTTCCCAACTATTGGTAAAGCAGTCCATATTGCTAATTTGCAACAAAAAAAAGTCTGCTATATCAAGATGTTTGTGTAAATTTACTGCTTTAAGTCATTAAAAAGACGGTCTGAAGTGACTCTAATTGGACTATGTCAAAGAGACATTTTGTTGTGTCATGGGTTTCCGCGTTTTTTGCGCCGATCAATTTTTGCTGTCTGTTAATTTCTGGGTATATATTTCCACATAATTTGACATAAATTTATCAATAAGAATAACAAGTAACTTCAAAATCTGTCATTTTACACAAGATAAGCGGATAATGGCCTATTTTGTCTATGTATTTTCTTACGCGAGGTCTTGCGTTTAGCCAAACTTTGTTACGTGAATTTCAATTCCATAACGTGATATACGCAAAAATTTGCGCGAGTGAACACTGAATTTGTTACAGAATTTTACAAAGTTGAATCCTTTTGATCCATGGAGTTTATATATGTGTCATTCAACTCAACTCGACTCAAATTACTATTTGATAGATAGTAGAGTTAGAAGAATATGATAGAACTTGGTAGCAGGGTGTGGGTGACTTTATTTTCACTTCAGCTCAGTTTTAAGCTTGTTTGTATCCCCCCCCCCCTTTTTTTTTATTAATTTCATGGGCATTTACAAAAATTCTCATAATTTTTAAAAGAATCTCATTAAAAAAATCTAAATGGGATTTTTCTCTCATAGCTTTCGTCGGACAGGCATATCCCTGTATATGTATATATATATTTTTTCCTTTTAACTTTACAGTTATTATTATTACTAGTGACGGGATCACATCATTACTAGTGATTTTATCATCTGTGAATCAGTAAGTATTCATGTGAAGAAATACATACGGATTCACAGAAAAACGGGATTTTATGACCTGATAACATCCAATTCATGGGATGTAATTTGAATATCACATGAATGCAGTTGATTATCCCACTTACTCTTTTCCTTTCGCATGATTTGATATATTTGTCTTAACAATACTACATGAAAAAAGGACTTAAAAGGTGGTAGAAGGAATAAAAAGGCAGGAAGTCTAAAATAAGCCACATTAACTCATTTCCACCTGCAGTTGCATAAATGAGTCTTCAGCAGACTACTTTTGAAAATATTGTGGGGAAAGGACAAATTTCTCATTTAGCTACATTGATTTCACGTTATTTACTTAGTAAACCATTTATTTAGAGATTTTACATATTTTCACAAAAATGATTTCAGTGCCATCTGATAGACAATTGCTATAGGATGTAATGAGTTCACCTTTTCCTACATATAATTGGGCCATGCTCTGTGATGCATGATACCAAACAAGTTATCACAGCATTCTACATCCCTAAAATCTGTTTTTTGCAACAACCTACTGAATCATGTAGAACAGTGGTCCTTTGACATGCAGAAAATTAACAGAATGTCAAAAGTTTCGGCCCAGGTCAGCCTGCGCGGACTGTGCAGGCTGACCTGGGTCAATACTTTTTTCTCAAACGCATTAAGCCCCCTTTTCATAGAGCATGGCTCATATCGTTTTAGCACATAGGAAGGAGACGTCTTTGGAAAACATTTTGGGAATAGGTGACATTACCCTTAGTGAACAATTTGACACTTTCACGCAATGTTTTCTACATCAGTGTTTTATTTTAAACTTCCATTTATATAAGTTTAAAATTGTCGCCAGCAGGTTCATTCAATTTGTGATAGCCTCAAAGAAGTTTATCGGGGAAGGGAAGGACGTTTTCTATAGCTTTAATTCTTCCATAGAAATTTACCGTTTGAATCACATTGGTGTCATGTATGCGATTTAACTTTTTCAGCACCAAATAAATAAACTCGACCCATTTTGACGGCCGAAGATAAAATCCAATGCTCTCCTACAGGCTTGACTACACAAACAGATGGCATAGATCCAGGATCAGACTGCACGTTCTGTGAGGTCTGATATTGATCTATGCCGTCCGCAAAAGTCTCCGATTTCGCCTATGGCGCCGAAAGGGTTAATTGGTTGAAATTATAAGTTCAATTTTATATAGGTCATATACGATGATAGAAAGAGGAAATTACTGAAACGGCAAATCACAAGTTCCAAAGATGCACCCGTAAAAGTTTGTGCCTCACTTGGAAGTTAAAGTGATTACCTCAACGAAAGTTCTCTATTTAATGGAAAGGTACATGTTCACTGCTATACACTATATAATTATAGAGACATGTATAAATAAATAAATTGATGTTTTGTTTTCGTAGAAAGACTCGGCAGAGTAACCAGAGAAATACAGAACTTTCTTTACATCCAAAATTCCTTCAAAATCTTTTTGATGTCGGTACTACCGCCTAGCCTGTCCCCGCAAATGAAATTGAATATGAAATTTAACATGTGTCCAATAGTTAGAATTACATCTGTCACATCAACGTAATTTAGTACCCATTTGTATTAAACATTATGTAACATTACTACGTTTTTGTTGAATACTGAAGCCTTTCCAGTACTTCTAATGTAAAATCATGCTTCAGTGAATCAGGTCCGCATTTACAGTCCTACGTACAAGCCCACTTTCTCTGAAAATCCCAGATTCTGGTGGAACAGTTACCTTGTCAAGCATTCTGATAGGACAGTATAATTTATTGTATGTAATTAGTCTGAATCAGTCTGACCAGAAACTCTGTTCTCTGGGTCATTGGGTTGAACAGTCAATTTAAACATTTGACCTTCAACTGTGACCTTGACCTTGGGCGTATCGAAACAAACTTTTCGCATGACACTAGTACTTGTTAAGGAGAATAAGTGTGCCAAGTTTTTTTGAAATCCATTGATAAATGTGGAAGTTATGCTCCGGACAAAGTCAATTTAAACATTTGACCTTCAACTGTGACCTTGACCTTGGGCATATCGAAACAAACTTTTCGCATGACACTAGTACTTGTTAAGGAGAACAAGTGTGCCAAGTTTTTTTGAAATCCATTGATAAATGTAGAAGTTATATTCCGGACAAGGTCAAATTAAACATTTGACCTTCAACTGTGACCTTGACCTTGGGCGTATCGAAACAAACTTTTCGCATGACACTAGTACTTGTTAAGGAGAACAAGTGTGCAAAATTATTTTGAAATCCATTGATAAATGTAGAAGTTATGCTCCAGACAAGAATGGGGCACACACGCTAACGCTCGCACGCACGCACAATCACAGACGGACACAGGTAACTCTATATGCCCCCCCCATTTCATGGCGGGGGCATAAAAACTTCTGGGGTTTTCTACGTGAGAGGAGAAGTTGATCTTTGACAGCCGGCAAGTAAACTCTACCAGGAAAGTTTGAAAATAGACTTTGTCAAATGGTATTTTTTGCTGTTTCATCAGAAACTACATGACTGTTAATCTGATCACATGATGCCTTCTTAGTGCATGGGGGCCATTACAGTCTTATATCTCTCTTGGGCTCAGCCAGTAACTCAGTGGGTTACATTCAAGACTTAAAATTAGGGGGTTGCAGGTTTGAATCCACAGCTCAGCCATTTCCTTCTTGAAGATTGATTGATAGTCACTGTGACTCAATTATTCGCCTCTCACTGCTGATCATGGTTAGGAAAATAGTTATGTAGGAAAGATGCCAGTAAAGAATATGGTTTAAAGTCCTAGTAAAAGCAAATCAAGGTAAGTATGGGTAGAGAATTTGATCTCTGTGATTTACCTGAAATAATGTTGAAATTGGCATTAGACACCAACCAATTAATTAATACATGTCTATTACCTGAGCCTTTTTCATACTTATAACTGTCATTGTCTGTTCTACCAAATAGAAAAGGACAAAGAAGTTTTCAGATACACATGAGGCTGAACATTGCAAAATATTAGTTCTGTTATCAAAGTAAAAGACAAAAGGGTTATGTGACGGTATGGAAATCTCTATATGTCAATTTCAGACAAAGTTTCATAAAGATTCTAACTTAACAATGGTTTGAGGTTATGGCCTAGTCTTAGATAATTGATAGAATAGTAAACCAAGCATTCATAATGAAGACTGGCATGAAAGTTCATTCAAGACAGAGGTATCATTAGGGTGACCAAGACAAAAAGTTAATCCAACTGACCTTTAACCCAACAACCAAGTCTCAAATAGACCTAGATACTGCCAATAGAGTGATGATATATCAAATATAAAGTTTACTTAGTTTCATTGCTTTTGGCTATACCTAGGCTTTTTACAAAGTTGGTAAAAAGTTTTGTCTTAAAACTATTAAAACAAAGGAGTTGTCACCCATCTGACCAAATAATTTTTGATAATGGATACTAGACAATAGGACTGTCTAATGTTCAGAAAGTTCTTAGTAAAAAAGATTTGCTTATCACTTGTAACATCTCTGGTAGATGACATCTAGGATTACCCAAAATATTTCCCTACTTTCATTTTCTTAATGATTTAAATGATGGTAAAACATTGCTAGCCTGAATTCCATAACTTCAACTGCTATTTTTTTAATTAATCTCTTTGAAGTGTATTAGTTGACCCATTAATCCATTGTCAGCCCCCACACTGGTGTCTCTGTTCATTGACAGGGTATATTTGACTGTCAAAACCTTGTTTTCATCGATTGTCACAAAGTAATAAATTGACTGTTCAAGCACATTGACCTTTTGAATATAAATGGTTTTAACTGATGCATAGTATGGGTCAGAAGTGCCTACTCTCAGTACACTGGTTGAAGAGATCAAATTGGTCTCTACATTGTGCTACATTTAACATTCCCAATATATATGTAATACCCCAGGGTCATATGCATGAAATGGGGCCGAGAAATGGTGTCTTGAATACCAATATTTTTAACTTGAGTTTCTCTAGTGCACATGTCTAAAACTTGAGAAACCCAAGTTACAAACCTTATACCCCCAAAGTCCTTATGGACTTATGAGTGTTTTACCTAAAATGACTCGTACCTAAAGTTACTATGGATATTTTTACTCAGCATCCTAAATTCTGACAACAAGAAGCCTGTATCATTCTTTATACAGCCAAGAAATTCATGTACAGGTTATTTTTAAAAATTTAAAACTAAACTTATCCTGTAACAAAACTTTTTTTGAGACTGGAAATGTGGAAAACTGACTAAGAGGGCTATGATGATCTTTGTTGCTAACATGAAAACCATCTGTGTAATTTTTTTTTTCATACAATTAGCCTACACACTCTGTATGGTGTTTAACCTGGTGAAATGGGCTGAATTCACTGGCACAAAATTTACTTTTGTATTGTACTTTGCTATAATATGACAAAGATTTAAATATGAAAGTGGAAGTTTATTTACAATGTGTTCACATGCTAATAGAGTGCATGGAAGTATTTATGCTTGTTATATGCCTATTAGTCTTTTTGACAGCAGACATGTACACAATGGTAAATATTCATCTTTTAATGAAGGAAACTGTCAAAGTCGTTGACAGTTTAGGATAAGAGCCATGTAGCAGGTTTCCTTTCTGTTCTTGCATAAAAAACAATGCCTTGAGAGTTTTTCTTTGTAGCAATTTTTAAGTGGACATGCTTTCAAAAAATTAATGACATGTTAATTTGTCAGAATAATGGAATGGTTCCAATGTAATTTTTTGGTGGTTTTCTAAGGCATCAGAGAAGTTGAGAAACATCAGTTTGCTTACATGTGTAAAGCTTTGATCTTTTCTCATAACATACTTTGCTCATGGAGCAAAACACTTGTTTTAAGTAAATATACTTTTGCATGGCCTTCAGAGGTAGTGAAAATATACTTACACTTGCAAGGATTTATTCCAGAAGTATCTCTACAAGTACTTTTACTTATGTTTAGTATGGTAAATGTTTGTACATGAGTGGAGCCAAAGTTAAATCTAGCACAAAAATTAATGGTCATAGCTTAATCTGAGGCTTTCAGACAACTCTGCTTCTCAAGACTTTCAGTCCTTTGATTTTCAAAAAAAAATATCCACAGAACAGAATGATGTTGATGACAACAAGCATTGATTTCCTTATCAAACTGTATTTTTAATCTCTTATTTGGTAGACTTCAATCAGATATTGAAACATGTAAAAACTGTTATGTCTCAATTTTTAACCACCTGTCTTGTCATTCTTGCTTTTTTGTGTGTTTCAAAACCTTTAGAGGCAGGGAAAAGTTTTACAGGTAGAAAAGGGTCTGATATGCAGCAATGCCAGGACCCAGAATTGTTCATCTTATCTTTAGAGATCTCCTAGGGGCCGGGTCAGACACACAGGACTGTTTAGATAATGGCTTGACCATGACATTTATAGCCCATTACAGTGATTATCAAGCCATTAGCATAACAGTATCCAAAAGTACCGTAACCTCTATTCTGAGGCTGATTTTTGGCTTGTAGGTAAGACTGTTTAACTGTATTCTTTCGGGCCCAAGTTTTAACACCAGTTTTAGTCCAATGGGGCTCTGATACACACGGGCCCCCACTTGCGCATTTCCGCACAGATCTATCTTCCATTCAATATTTCAATATACTGTCCTTCACTCTGGATGAAATTAAAGTTCTTTTCACGTTTGAATGCTCAAGAGACAACCTTTCGTATTATGAACTGTAACCACAGGAACTCCGAGTTTTTTTTTTAATTGGACAAAATGAATTTTAATGCTATTGTAAATAATTTACATTTTAAGATAATCTCATTTCCTTGGTGTCTTTTTATGTTTTAGTGGTGCAACTCAGTCAAGATTTTAGTCTGGTTTTATGTTACATTCATTGGAACAAATACTGAATTTGTGAGAGTTAAGTCTACAGAGACGATACATTGATTTATTATCATTACAGGGGAAAAAATAGTTCTAGGTTTACAAAGGTCTTTACAAAAAAAAATCACCTTATCAGGCAGTGTATATCTAAGATCAGACTATACTATTTTGTTATTAGTTGCACTCAGTAGCATCCTAAAGGTTAACAGGAAGCTAAATACGGAAGTGTAGTCGTCTTCTAATACGCCAGAAAATAAGACCATTGTTCACAAAACACTATACATTATTCCTACTGCACTGTAAGGTAAATAAGAGAAAATCTTCAGTCCGACATGATATTAAGGGTACCCTGCAAGACTTTTGTTGGAAGTCCAGATAACCTTAAAGATACATCTAAACTCGTTTTTAGCCTGTTTTTAACCCATTTCATCTTTGTTTTATCAAACTATAATCATGCCAAATGTTGCAAGGTTGCACAGATTACGATCAATAGAAAATTCATTTCATTTTTAGGGCCATCAAAGAAATCACTGTTGTGACGTTTCCGGTTTTTAAATCAAGTTTTCTGATATACGAGTATGTATTTAACCTTTACACAAGATAAATTAGTAATTTAACCCTTAGGCTGCTAAGCGCGACTCACTGACCTTTGCGGACCGTGTAGATCAAGATCAGACTGCACAGAATGTGCAGTCTGATCTTGGATCTACACTGTCCGGTAAGGAGATATTATTCCCCAAAACATAACTCTGAAATAGCAATATCTGAGTTTTTACTGTCAAATTGCAAATTTCAATTTAGTTATTTAGCATGATAAGGGTTAACTATGTTCACATAGATGACTAACTTTTGAACCATTCCACAGTCTATACATTTTTACTGTGTTTTTTTCTCTCTGGCTGTACGGATGTATCGTTAACTCAGAAATGAAGTCACATTTATTAACCTTTCATCAAATAGGCTATTTTATGCAACATTGATTAAAATAAAAAAAGACCAACGATTAAGACCCAATCTTTTAATATGATCATCATTAGAAAATGCCAACTTTTTACACAATTTTTCAACGCCACCTTCTGCAGCTGAAGTAAGACACAAGCTTTTGTGTGAGAATGGGATAAAGGCATAAATGTAGGGCGCGGTCCAAAATGCCAAATAACAGAAATATAGGTAAAGAGTCAAGGTCCTCTTTCGTTTTGATAATGAATTATATTATAATGAAGTCTAGACAGAAATGCGCGAAGTTGATTTACACCTGCATAAAACCCTTAGGCTGCAAAGTGCGACTCAAAGACCTTTTCGCAGACAGTGTGGATCAAGATCAGACTGCACAGAATCTACCCTGTCTGATAAGATATTTTTTCCTAAGAAACACCTATGTGATAGCATGATTTTTGTTCTTACTATGGGCTAGAGAGCTTCATTTCCTTTTATTCTTTTTAAGCAGGTTAAGGGCCAAGGAAACATTTTCTGCCAACAACACCACCGCGATCATTGCAAGATTACACGCCTTTCCACTGATCAATTATCATGTTCCAGTCAAACTGCGGTTAACTGAGAGCAATAAATAATCGGGCCAAATGTGAAACAACCAAATTGAGATAAACACTGGTTCTTAGTTTGTTTTTTTTTTTCGACAAAAAATTGTGGTTAACCATTCTGCTGATAAGAACGACTAAGTACATTTTTGAGGACAGTGTAGATCAAGATCAGACTGGAATGAATATCTATCAAATCTTTGCTTTGTAAATGGGCAGGGAACATGGTATATATGAAACCTGTATATTCTGATGTTAGAAGAGTGTAGGGCCAACCTGAAAAATGGAGCTTAATGTTTTCTTAGCATCATTTGTCACAAAACGATGGATAGATCAGTCCTATTAATTTTCCTTTGATATCTCAAAGCAGCAACAACATGAACTTCTTTCCAAGCTTTGGTAGTGATGAAAAATTTCGATTTTTGCCCGAGTAACAAATAACAAAAATCCATACTCTCATGCCCTTCTGTAGAAAATTAAGTCCAAAATCAATTTCGTTGAAGATTCTCCTTTCGATGGAGTTTTCATCGAACCCAACATTTCGCCGTTTGAGGGGACACTTTGTGAAACTGAGTCGACGTAGTCGACGGAAAATTTCTAAAACTTTGGTAATCTTTAAGATCTGTTGTGTGTTCATTTCATCGGTAAACGAAAAAAATGTTTCATAAGGCGACAATATTTTAGTCTAGGGTCTATTGAAGCTATACGTAACCAGCCGGATACCGCACTTCTTTAACAGAAATTATCTTTAAAGAAGTCCTGCCATGAGAAAATTGATATAAATCATGGCTATTAAATTATTCCCAATCTAACATTAACATACCTTTGAGACCATATCTTATACATAAACATTTTACAAATTGGTGATATTTCATTCATAGATGAAACAACATAAGATCAAACTTTAGAACGAAGTTTAAACTACAAAATCTTACTGTACCAGTATTTCAAAACGTGGTTTTGTCCTAAGGTTTTGTCTGTAGGGCTTTTGTACTACGGGTATTTTGTCCTACATTCGATTCTACATCAAACTAAAATTGACGCCCAACAGTAAAATAGTATACACCCAAAGCGTGCACTGTATATTGCCTGGAATTCCGAACTAAAAAAACGCCTAAGAATTAGGTATGGTAAATATGTATGTCTTATAATTTTTGATGAGATGATATGGGACGTTTTATACACCAGCATCATTTTAATCCTCACAGTAAAAAAAAACCTTGTAAATGTATGGAAAAACATCTCAGGTGTGCATGTTATATGAATACATCATGAATTTGGAATAATTAAAGTATCATTATCCTATAAATGATTAATGATGAGAAAATATGGAGTGATATATATGTTCTGCACAAAGTACGAATTCCTACCTGACGTGGTTCAATTCCGAAATTGTCTAACGCGCAAAGTGGGAATCGGGACACAAAGTGAGAATCTATTATTTTCCCTGTGCGAAGTAGGAATTGGGGACAATGTAAGGATTATATTTTCATTTTTCATCATTTTCTAATCATTATTATTATTGATGTTTGTCCATTAGTACTGTGACACAAGTGGTTGTGACTGATTGATACTTATGACAAAAACTCTCTTGAATTTAATTCTAAGTAAAATACCAGCACAATAACATATAAAAAACTGGAATAAATGCGCGTCGAAATAGTTACTTTGTCAATAAACTATGTGCCTAGCATCTTGTTTTAAATTTTGGTCGACAGGATATAATAAATACAATAAATAAAATAGCGTGTGTTATATTGTTTATCATGGCAACCATATTACCATACCTGTACTAAAATATTCAACAAAGAACATAAAAAGAAACATGTAATGAGAAATGTATAACATGTGATGCAGCATGAGCAGTGTTGGAAAAGAAAAACAAAATCTGTGAAATATGTTCAGTCAAATCAATCCTCAGTTACAACACAATCCAAAGTTTTAACCATCCTGAAGAATGGGACTACTGAAAACACTGTAAAAAACAAAAACATGATGATGACCAGCATTTCCTCCTTTTTTCATAATGGTTCATACCCCGTCAAAGACTGAAATCATCAGTCGAGAAATAAGATGAAAAGTGACATGTACATTGGCACACGCACATGTAAATAAAACATGTAACATGAGTCATGAGCAAATAATAAGAAATGAATAGCATGTATTGTAGCATTAGCATCGTTGGACATGGAAAATAAAATCTGTAAAATATGTTCAGTGAAATCAACCCTTCACTACACAATCCAAAGTTTCAACGAGCTTGAAGAAGACTATTGAAAACAATCTGGAAAAAACAGAAAATGCTGATAACCAGCATTTTCTCTTTGATATTGTCACGTGGGAATTGATATTGTCACGTGACAATATGGTGGGACGTGTTTTTTTTCGGCTCTCTGGAAAATTTCTTTTTTTGTGCCCTATTTGAGTGAAAACGGACTTTAAAATTTTGGTCTAAGTGGGTATGTGATTAAGTGATATGGGCCATGGTAACAGAAACAGACAAGCAGAAAAAGAAAAATAAGAGAAAGAAAGGGAGTAGTAGCAGTGATGAAGAACAATACTTATCAAAACAAGCAAAACAAGGAAGCGCAGCAGGGGTACAAGTAAGTGACATTCTTAGCCAAACAAATTCTGTGCTTTTTGAGGAAGATTTTCCTGTCTTCAACACCATTATGGAACATTCAGAACAGGCAGAAACAGCAGAAAAGAAATCAGATATGCAAACACCATCAAATGCAGACTTAATGAAATTTTTTAACAGAATAGAAGGAAACTTATCGGAGGTGAACGAAAAGTTGAAAGTGCTTGACAGTTTAGAAAAAAAGGTAAATGAGTTTGACCAAGACCTGAAAAAGCTAAGTGCGTCTGTCGAGAAAGAAAAGAATACACTGAGAAGTTAGAAGTTGTTGGCGAAAGATTAGCCGATCTTGAATTTGGTGGCGGGGAAAATTTTGGTAGCCTGCGTAAGTTAGAGCAAGAGAACCAAAAACTGAAGGACAATCTATGCTATCTCCAATCTCAGTCCATGAGAAACAATTTAGTGTTTTGTAATATAGCTGAAGACTTAAATGAAAGGCCTGAAGGTACTGAGACAAAAATGAGACAATTCATGATAGATAAACTCAAAATGGCAGCAGATGTTGTGGAAAAATTACAACTGGAAAGAGTTCATCGAATGGGAGCACCAAACCCAAAATATAAAAACCGAAACATTGTTTGCAAGTTCTTTTTTTTTAAAGATAGAGAAGAGGTAATGAAAAGAAGCCACAACTTAAAGGGTACAGATTACTTTATTCAAGAGCAGTTCCCGAGCGAAGTAGTGGAAAAGAGAAAGAAACTGATGGTAAAGCTTTGAGAGGCCAAAAAGAGTGGACAGAAGGCCTGGTTAACTTATGACACTCTATATATATAGATGGAAAACCAGTGAAGGGATAGGATCTAGAGGAGGATGTGAAACAGAGAGGAATTAATGTGTCAGTTTGGAACTGTAATGGGTTAACAAAAGACAAACTACAAAGTGAACATTTTTCATCCTTTTTGAAAGAGAATGAATTAATCACTATAAGTGAGGCATGGACAGACAGTAACTCTAACATAGACATAGATGGTTACAAGAGTTATAATTTTTACAGAAAATACAGACATAAGTGCACTAAAAGGAATAGTGGCGGTACAGTTATTTATGTCAAAAACAATATCCAAAAAGGGGTATCTGTTGTTAGAAACCACCATGACACTATAATCTGGCTGAAATTAGACCATGGGTTTTTTGAGTGTGAAAAAGATGTTTTTCTATGTTCTATATATTTATGGCCGGAAGAGTCTCCAATGAATCATGTTTTAAATGTTAATTTGTTCGAATTGCTGGAAGAAGATATTTTTCATTTCAACCAGATAGGTTCCATTATATTGGCTGGAGATTTTAATGCTCATGTTGGTCAAATTAAAGATTACAATTTACATGACAAAAGAGTCAGTGATCTTGATTCTAGTGATTACTGTTCTGATGAACCCTGACACAGGGCCTCCTCAGACTATACACGTAATACCAGAGGTAAACTGCTCTTAGATTTGTGTAAGTCAACATCGCTTAGTATAGCTAACGGTAGACTCGGGGCTGATAAAAATACAGGTGGTTTTACGTATTATTCAAAACATGTTTGTAATACAATAGACTACCTTTTGTTAAATAGGTGCGATTTTCATTATATTGATGATTTAGAGTCGGGGATTTTACTATATACAGTGATCATGCACCGTTGTTATTTAAACTTAGCTTCCCTATTATTCCCCCTGAAAAACGTAAAAATCAGAATACAAGTTTTTATTATAAATGGGCTGATGGGAAAACGGATGAATTTCGGGGCAAGTTAATATCTGAACTAAACAATTTAAACCATGTTGTATTTGATACAGATCAGACAAATAGATGTTCTGTAGAAAAAATGGTTCTATCTTTTTCAGAAATTATTTGTAATGCGGCAAAACCGCTATTTGTTGAACATACTGTGAAACAGTACGCGAACGAGAACCAACAGCGGGCAAAAAATAAACTATGGTTCGATAGCGATTGTACTGTAGCTCAACATCAGTATCTTGAAGCTTTGAATTTATTCAATACTAACAAATCTGATGAAAACAGAAAATCCCTATGCAATAAAAGACTAACTTACAAAAAATCAATTCGTGCTAAAAAACATCAGTTTAAAGTAAAACAATCAAGCCAATTTGAAAATCTACGTAAAAAAAGACCCAAAGACTTTTGGAGTTAATTTCAAATAAAGAAAACGGCCTACAAAGAAAAAGATCGAGACTATGTTGTAGGTCCTCCCTAGAATTTCCAGTTAGCATTATGGTATAAACCTTTTTTACATGGGTTTACGTGGTAAGATTTTAAATATTTTTTGTTCCATGTATGCTTCCGTAAAATCATGTGTAAAAAAATGTAATACATTTTCGGACTTTTTCGATGCTTCGATAGGAGTAATCCAAGGTCAGACAAGCTCACCGGCACTTTTCGCTCTCTTCTTAGAGGATTTAGAACTTTATTTACAGGATAGTAACAGTTGCAGTCTGACATTAAATGAAACATGTTTCATCGTGTTATTATTTGCAAATGACATGGTAATAATTGGAAATTCTAGGGAGGACCTACAACATAGTCTCGATCTTTTATATGAATATTGTACTAAATGGGGAAACTAAAATCATAGTTTTCAGGAAGCGAGGTCGAGTAAAGGCAAATGAAAAATGGTATTACAATCACGACAAAATAGAAGTAGTTGATAATTTCAATTATTTAGGGGTTGTTCTTAATTATACTGGATCTTTTTTATTAAACAATCAGTATGCTGTTGGAAAAGCCCTTAAGGCCATGCATGTTTTATATAGTATACTATTTGTAAACATTTTGTAAACCCTAAAATTTCATTAGGATTATTTGATGCCTTTGTTAATCAAATTATCAATTTTGGGTGTCAGATATGGGGGTTCACTAAATCCAAAGAGCTAGAGCGAATTCATCTAAAATTTTGTAAAATGATTCTCGGGGTCAAACAGTCTACTTGCAATGCAGCCGTTTATGGCAAATTGGGACGTTATCCATTGTATATAAATAGATATGTTCTTATGATAAAATATCTTTTTAAAGTAATCAAGTCAGAAAATATTCTAATTAAAACCATCTATAAAACTATGTTAAATGATATGTCTGTTGGTAAGACAAATTGGTTATCATGAGTTAAATCTTTATTAGAAGAAAATGGGTTTTTATATGTTTGGGAGAATCCCGAAAGAGTTAACCTTGATCATTTTTTAGAAATTTTCAAACAAAGATTAAAAGATTCATTTTTACAGAAGTGGTATTCAGATTTATCAACCAATGCTGTTCTTTCTCCACTATATGGTCATTTGAAAGATGAATTTGAAATGGCAAATTACTTATCTATTATTTCAACAAAAAGTCTCAGAATTTATTTGACCAAAATCCGCACATCTTCCCATATTCTATGTGTTGAATCCGGAAGACATGGCCGAATTCGAATTCCTAGAAATGAAAGAATTTGTATATTTTGTGATATGAATTGTACATAAAGATGAATACCATTTCATTATTGAATGTCCATTTTACTATAGTCTTCGCATGAAACATATCGAAAAAAAAGTACTATGTCAGGCCAAGTATGTTTAAATTTGTAAGTTTGATGAAATCTGTAGAGTACATTACTGTTTTGAACATATGCACGTTTATTAAGCTTGCATTCCATAAAAGGAACGCTTACCAAAATTAATAGCAGAAGGTACAATTCTAAGATCAGAATGCACGTGCTGTGCGGTCTGATCTGACTCTGTACCGACCGTAAAAGCAAGTAAAGTTATGTAAGATACTCCTGGGGGTTAAATACTATTTTCTCTACGTCTTCCTAGAATTACCTTATGATAAATAAATAAATCTAATTAATCTCTCTCTCTTCATATTTATGTCATTGTGACTATTGCTGATTTGTAAATATAACTTTTTGTAACATGATATACATTATTATGTACAAGTGAAATAAAATATCTATCTATTTTTTTTCCATTATGTGACTGGAGTTACATTTAATTTGTGGTCTACAAATATTTTCAATGTGATCGAATCTAAAACTTCGTCCTTTGGGTAAGGGTTAACCATCAGTAAATCTATTTCTGTCTCAGTCTTAAGTTAGCACAAAGATATCACAGGGCTAACTGTTTGGCTGCTAAGCACGAACTAGATGGATTTTGCAGAGAATATAGATAAGATCAGACTGCAGAAGAGGTTCAGTCTGATCTTGAATCTACATTGTCTGAAATGGTGAGATTTTCCCTGGTTAAAAGAACTTTGATATTGCAATATTTTGTAGTTGTACCTTTTACCACATAACCACATTTTTGCTGGCAGACTGGTCCAAAATGAAAGCATTTGTAAACAACAAGTTAAATGTTTGAGATGGTAGAAAACATTGCAGGAAAAAGATATATTGCTGGTTGCCAGCACTTTCTCCATTTCTCATGATTTTTTCATCGATTAGCAAGAAAACATTAGTATACATATTCGTCGACGCTTCATGCGGAAATGGAGAAATAGCTTCAGTTTACAAGACAATTCATTCATGTTTTCTTTTTCCTTACTTTTACTTTTTAAATAACCCCTTTGGTTATTCTTACTTTCCGACTTTTCTCACTTAACACCACCTTTTGAATTCTTACTTTGTCCAAGCCTATTCCTACTTTGTGCACAGACCATATCTAACCATAATACGATATCTCTCTTGTGCAATTCTAGAATTGTCCAGTCCAATCTGGAATCGGTGGACCAAGGCGGACAAAGCTAGTTTGCGCAGTATGATTCCGGAATTGTACCGATTCTTACTTTGTGCTGAACATACACCCCACATTATTTCATTTCCTTTTGTATAAAAATTTACATGTAGAGCAAAATCCATCCAAGGTGAGTATTGTACAAGTAAGTGAGCGAGTAAGTGAGTGAGTGACTCTCATATGATAGTGACATGTGCATATACATGTATACATAACATTAAGTAAAGACAACATTTTTTTTACATGGGGCTTGTATGTCACCTTATGAATAAAGTATAGACAACAACACTCTGTACGCACAAAGACCTCTGTACATGACCCATGATTTCGTATTATATTAATATGTCAGAATTTGATACAATTGATATTTATGTTCTATAATAATTAATGATGAGATAAAATGGGGTGTTTCATACCAATCACATTACATGTATTTTATTCCTCATACTGGTAGAAAATGATTAAACACCCCGCATATACACCCTATGTGCCTCAGAAATTTTATGACATTCCGAGGATTCGGTATAGTCAAAATATAATTATGTTCTACGATTAATGATTAGAGAAGACGGGGCTATTTATACACCTGCATTATCAATATTCCCTATAGTATAAATGTGCACTTTATATCCCTAAAAATTTTGCATTATAAAAATGAACGCACCAGAAGTTCTGTACATATGATATGTATGTCCTATAATCAATGATGACAAAATATGGGGTTTTATATATATATAATATATCCCACATTATCTTATTCCCCATTGTACAAATATTCACATGTACAGAAAATTGCCATAGATTTGCACTACTGCACATTTCCCAGAATTTCGTATTGTATGAACGCACAAGAAATTCAGTATGATTGATATGTATGGCCTGTAATTGATAATGAAAAAATATGGGGTGATATATATACACCCCACATTAGTAATATTTCATTCCCTGTTGTATAAAAAAATACATCAATAGAAAAATGCCCAGGATTTGCACTGTACATTTCGTACTGTATGAGCACACCATTAAATTCGGTATAATTAATATGCAAGTCCTTTAATTAATGATAAGAAAATATGGGGTGATGAATACATCCCATATTATCTTATTCCCGAATGTATAACCTTTTACATGTACACAAAAACATTGAAGTGAGTATCGAACCAGGAACACCCGGTCTTAAATACCAGACGCTATCCACTTGGCCATTGAGTTTTACTAGAAACTGGAACAATCAGATGATTTCAAAGAGTGTATTTACCATAAAAGTTGGGTATATAGGATAACCGTGTTACACAAGATGTTACTGCTACTGTGGTAGCGTCTTGACTTGGACGGCGATCGCTGTCCCAAGAGTTTGGCAAGAAACGGCTTGGTTTGGTTTTTGTCGAGTTGAATAGATTTTGGAGCTACACGTATGCAAATAAAGCTTGTTATATCACATATCAAGGGTCAGCGAGCACGATTCTTTCTGTAATCCTTTATCGATAAGCATGTCCATTTTCACTCTTGTTAAAGGCCCAGTAAAGGCCAAAATATCAAAGCAGGTGTCATAATACATTTAAATTTAAATCATACCATTTGAAAGTATGGAAAATATTGTGGAGATGACAGTCTGTTATCGTGTGGTCCGGCCATATGTTAGTCGCTAGCAGAAAAAAGAATTTTAAAACCAGGCAAAAAGTAAACAAAAGACAGTTACCTGGCAGGTTTTAACCTGGTTTTGAAATTAAATTCTCTGTCAGCGATTAACACTTGGACCGACGGTACAATGACAGATCGTCATCATCCCAAAAACTATTGGATTTATATTGCCTGCTTTACTAGGAAGATTGTTTACCAAAGCACCTCTAAAGTGTTTCAATAATCTTTTTAATACATATCACATTTTTCAAGTCAGCAGCAAACGACTTTTATGAGTATTGTAGTGAAAATAGAAATTGCTCCCAACAAGCATTTTTCCTTTTATCACATTGTTTTCAGAATTCATCTTGTTGCAGACATGCAAAATATATTCCGTACAAGGGATTGTAATTACCTATGAGTTTATGCACTCTCACCTTCCATATTGATGGTTTCTACCAAGGCATTTGAAAGTCATTTGAGTTGAGCGAAGATCTTGGTCATACCCTGAATCTGTGAATCACGAGTCTGGCTCAGGCAATTTCATATTTATATTTAAAGATGGTCATTTTGAGATGATACACTCGTCTCTCAAAGCTGACATACATCCTTTTTTCCTTAGCAGTCAGTGGCTTGGAAAGAAAACCTTATGTAGAGTTGGTAGATAAGTACCAGGACAAAATGTTTACTGCTGCCATGATGTGAATGAAAAAAACTGTTGAAGTCCCATTATGCATTTAATTTCACGTTTTACAGCTACAGACCGAATTTAATGCTAGGTACTATGCATTTCCCTTTTCCCGAGAAAATATTGTGGAAGAAGCTTGAATTATTGTTTCGAACAACGTCTTTTTTTTTTTCTTAATTTTTTACACTTCCATAGAGTAAATAAGCAGTGCCTAAGATTTCTTTTGGCACAGTTGATGCATATTTCTAATCAAAGAAGTGTTCTGTTCTGATATAAAAAAAAGTCTAAAAGTTGAAACACAAAAAACAGAAGAACAAAACAGAACATTTCTTTATTAAACTAAGAACGTACATAAAGTACAACTAGAGGATTTGAAAACAATATCACGAGTAGTAAAAAAAGTAAATAACTGTTCCAGTAAACAAGAGAAGTATAGGGTGGAGGAAAACTGTAGGAAGGGAGACAAGAGTCACAGGTGTTTACATAAGAATATCACATGATACACCTATGTGCGTTATGTCAGTTGTCTGATAAAAAAGAACACCAGGGGCGTGGAATACATGTTTATCTTGATTTCAGAACTCGCATTGAAAATGAACATTTCTCAAAATTAGACTGGTTATCTATTTCTAAAAGGGTTGACTTTACAACCCTGTGCCATGTTTTTAAGATTAATGCTAATGCAGCACCTCCGTATATGCATGAGAACTTTACTCCTATTAGCGACACCCATCAATACAGTACTAGACTGAGAGTAACTGTCAATGGCAACAGTGATGACTCGGAACATTTTTTCAAAGAGAGTGGGCGCTTTTCAATTCCAAGGGTCAAAGGCTTTGGCAAAAAGTCTTTTTCCTCTAGAGGGATTTTACTGTGGAATGAACTGCCCCAACAAAGGGATACCAAAAGCTTTCTTGTTTTTAAATCCACATTAAAAAGTTCCTTGTTGTAATACGCCTTTATTTGAAAACTACCATTTATTGCGATAAGTCGTATTTCAAATAGTCATAAGTTGCGATATATCATTTTTAGTTAACTCTGATTTTGTCAATTATGATGCATGACCTTCTATTATTTATTATTATTTCAAGGACCACAATGGAAATAAGGGATTTATAATCTCTTTTTTGTGTCATCCTTTGTATTTAAATATAGTTTGTCATAATGTCATTATCATGTTCATTTTGTCTCATGTATAGTGCTTTAATATGATGTCATATATTTTATACAGAAATAAATCTATCTATCTAACCATTTTGAACAATCTTTGTAGCATCCTTATGCTGATTGTCTAGGCCAAGTTTGACATAAGTTCAAGGTTTTTGCTATTTTAGCAGTGGTAGCTATGTTCACATGATCTAAATAATTGAAACAAATTTTGTTACCCTGGTCTTTTGGAGTTTCTCAGTAGACTTTCATTTTATCTATCGGTTTCTGAGGAGAAGTCATTTATGTAATTGTCAATGGACAGATTGACATATGACATTTGGTTTGGTTTGGTTTGTTTAGAAGTTTAACGCAATTTTAATAGCATAGGTCATGTCATGGCGGTTTGTGACTCACCCACGTGTTTCCTGGCTTTCTCACACCACTACTGACACAACTTCCTTTCCAAAGCCAATGACTACATTTCTCACATGCATCAGAGGTGAGAGGCAAAAAATTGCTGGAAAGAAGGTTCGCAGCAACCAGGTATCGAACCTGCAACCTCCAGGTCACGAGTCAGATACGCTAACCACTGAGCTACCCGGCCGAGCTGACAGATGACAAGCAATATCATTAGCCCACATTATTCAAACCTTTACCATACAGTCCCGAGTTTTTATGACCTTGACAAAAGAAACTAAAACATTGTGGGAAAAGGAGAAAAAGCTGGAAACCACTTTTTCTCTTTTTCCAACAATGCTTTCTACCTATCAAAGAACAAATTTCATGTTTCACATAATATTTGATTTGTTGTCTGGAAATGTTGGGCAAATCTGAAATTCTGTCATGTGGTAGAGTTAAACAAACCAGTTGCATCTTTTGAATGACTGTTACCATCAAGTTTATTTATCTATGTAAAAAACGAAACATATATGAGCTATGCTGTCTGAAAATAGGGCTTAATGCATCTGCAAACCATATAGATCCAAGTAGGCCTGCACGACCTACGTGGGTTGACCTGGACCTAAACTTTTTTCCATTTGATCAAAATTCTGCGTGCCAAAGGACCAGTCTACCTCATGATTCCGTCGATTCTAAGAGAGAATAGAATTAATGGATCCACAATCATTTCATGACTTTCTTCGCAACTTCATTTTACTTGTGATTATTCTTTTCCATAAGATATTTCAGATACTTTTTTTTTTCTATTTTCTTCAAACGCCGCTTTCAACATTATTTCAGTTATATCACTGCTCCAGCTCATTTATTCATATATCTCCTGGATTTCACCAGTACAAGGCTAGGGCTTTGAAGTATCTTTCACACAACTAGACAGTGAAATTGAGATAATTGAAAGACTTCTCTAGTAAACAAACGCACACGCACATAATCTTTTTTTAAAACACACAAACACACATTTTTTCTTGTTTTATTGTCTAACGAACTTTTTTTTTACTGATTATTATTATTTTTCATAAATATATATCAGGGTTTTTTTTTTTCATTGTTTTTATTGTTAATGTTTTGAAAATATAAAGTTTCATCATTTCCGATTTTCTTTTTCAAAAATTTATAAAACATAGTATATTCTTCCTTTTTTATTGTATGTGCATGTTTTTCTTAATCATCTGCTGTCACTTTTACCTACAAAATAACGAGTTAACTCTTTACCAAACGACAAAATTTTAAACTTGTCCAAATTGAAAGCATTTGCAGACGACAAAATAAACATGACTCAAAAATCGAAACTTGACTTTAGAAGAGTAGAAAACACTGTGGGAAAAGGAGAAAATGCTGGTTACCAGCATTTTCTCCTTTTCCCACAATGTTTTCATAAGGCTTCTTCCTCTGGGTCATAAAAATCAGGGATTGTTTGGTAAAGGGTTAAGATAATATGCATAATGTGTTTTGGTCTTCAGTCATCATACTAGTTATCTTCACGGAAAACAGCGCAGCAACCATTCCATTGCTTGCAAATTTGATAGATAAAAATTACGCCATTTGCAACCAGCATTCAATGGGGCAGTGAATGACATCGTTTTTATTTCTGGATTAAAGGTTTCTTATATAACTCAGTTGTAGCCATAAATATTAAGGAGTGATTTTTCTTAAACAGTCAGACAAAAGTTTCTTGTTAAGTGCTCTGTAAAAAGGTATTTTAATGCACCTGCAAAACGTGTAATCCAACATTGGTCAGCAAAAGCAGTCTACTCAGGCTGACATGGGTCGTTATGTTTGCTTTTGGTAAATTTTTCTGCATGTCAAAGAACCATTCAAGCCTATGATTCAGAAAGTTGTTTGGCAAAATGGGTTCATAGTATGCAACAAGTTGCTTGGTAAAATGGAATATGTGTTATACTTAACATGTAAAATCAGTTATTATGTATATAATAACTGTTATTATGTATATAATAACTGAAAAATTACATATTATGTATAATACCTGGTTCAGTAAGTTATCATACATAATAACTGATGTTTTATTTTATTTTATGAAATAAATAATTGTTAGGGGAAGAAATTCTTCAAATTAACTGAAATTACTTTTATACTCTTCCATTCAATATCAAATTGCTTTATTTTGTAAATGTTTTCTATTAAATAATTCCTTTATCATACTACCAGTTACAACTTGATTTCAGGTTACAACCTGGTTAAAAGCTCAATTGCTTTAATAGTCATAACATTCTAACAACATAATAAACAACAGCAAATAAACATGTCTCTATATCGATTAAATTTTTTATCCTGTTTTTGAAGTTGCGTTCCGTGAATCGCTCTGCAAGAGCTAGGGAACAAATAAGAGAATTCTGATATAGGGTGACCCGTAAGAAAAATGCCACCCATAAACTCATTAATAAAATTCACAACCTTTCTGCAATCCAACCATATTTGGTACAAATGAACTCCAATCTATGCCTGACTTGTCCACCAAGTTTCAGCCATGAATGTCGAACAGTCTTTGCTTTATCTCCATTCCATGATATGCTCCAAATGTGCACCTTTGCATTTCAAGCGACATGCAAAATTGACAATAACTCTGACACACTCACAGAATAACATGTTCTGGGGGTGTCCCCCACCAGAAGATTGTATGCAGAGGCCTGAGTGCCCTCCATCTAGTACACTGCATGGGTTGCAATATCAAGACTAGGGATCATCGGTCCCTATTGGTTTGAAGACCAGAAAGAACGGTAAATCACGATCAATACTGAACGCTACCTAGTAGTTAAGAAGTTCTGGGCAGACGAATAGGTGTTGTTAGGGATGAACAGTGGTTTAAACAGAATGGGGCAACTCCCTAACTTCAAATGGCTCGATGGAATGGCTGCTGGGACACTTTCGTGATCGTCTCATCAGTAGGAGGTGTGATCCTGATTTGGCTTCACACTCACCAGACCTTAACCCCCAAGATTTATTCCTGTGGGTTATCTCAAAGATAATGTCTATCAGAAAAACCACTAGACTATTCCTGAACTGAAGAGGGCCATCACCGCCAAAATCAGGGCAATACTGAGGAAGGAGTGTGTGTCAATTATTGACAATTTTGCATGTCGTATCCAGGTGTACTTGCGTAGCAGATGTGCATATTTGGAGCATATCATTGAACGGAGATAAAAACAAAGACTGTTGGATGTGAAATTCATGACTGAAACTTGTTGGGCAAGTCAGGCATAGACTGGAGTTCAGTTGTACCAAATATGATTGGATTGCAGAAAGGATTGTAAATTTTATTAACGATTTCATGGGTGGCATTTTTTTTTGGAGGGGTGGGGTCACCCTGTATGTCAAGATGTGTACCAAATTTCTATTAGGGAGAAGATAAACTCTTCAAAGTCAAAGCAGAGAACTGTCCACCATTACCATTTACGCAGAAAATGCTATTTTCTAGAGTGCAGTGATGTCAAGAAATTGATAAGGAATTATCTGCTGTATTTTTTTAAGTAAAGAAGACGCTTAAAATTCATGTCACAATGCGTGCTTATATAGCAATTGGACAAGGTGGAAGACACAAAACGATCAAAGACCCGAGTGACAGATATGCCAATACAATACAAGAAGCCCTGAACTTTTTTGAATTAAGAAATCGATGTACACCCTCCGTCAGAAGACGAATAAGTGAACAAGAACTACTTTCAAGAGTCGTTTTGAAGCCAGTTTTCTTTTTCAAAAGACTTTAGTTCCTGCGCACCATTACACTTGAAAGACATGCAGTTTATGACAAGGGTAAAGTATAAAAGGGATAATGAACTATCAAGATCATTTGATTTTTTTTTTTTTATTTTACGCCCACTCAGTCAAAACTTGCAGCAGAAGGAGCTTTTTATTCATGGCATATAATTTTGTTATTAGGAACACCAGCATTCCTTTAGTTTTGGTACAGAGTTCACCGCAGTGAGTGCACAGATGGCAAAACGACAACAGCTATGGTAGGTTCTTGTCATTTTCTGTGGTAAACCATGTTATCCCCAGGGTCAAAGGTCCATATGCAGAGCCAACTGTGATGCTAAAGATATGTTAGGGGCCTGGTTGGCTGACAAAAATACAACTGATTGGGCTATAGGACTTTAAATGCCAAAAAATGCCATACAAAATCTTTCATTTCCGAAGAAGTACTCTACAAACTCAAAACCGAGGAGAATTTACAGAAAACCATGTTTGAAACAATTCTAACAGAGCCTAAGCAGACTGTAGATGAAGCAACTGATGTTTTTGATATCAAACATGTGCTTGATAAATATGAATGTTATCATTTTGCGTTCTTTTAGTCATTACAATTATCATGAAAAATTTCTTCCTCTAAAAATCAGTTACATTGTATTTCATAAATTAACTGAAAGTATCAGTTATTATAAATGTATAATAACTGACTGAATCAGGTATTATGCATAATACCTGAAATTTAGTTACTATACATAAAAAACTGACTTTACAAGTCAGCTGTAACATATATGACCTTCAACACGCGAAAAAGGGCATTAAGACATTTGCCTTCTGAAAACATTGTGGGAAAAGGAGAAAATGCTGGTAACCAGCATTTTCTCTTTTTCCCACAATGTTTTGTACTCTAAAGTCAAGTTTCAATTTTTGAGTCACATTTATTTTGTCATCTGCAAATGCTTTCAATTTGGACAAGTCAAAAAATTTTTCGTTTGGTAAAGAGTATAAGTTTTTCTTGAAAAGAGAACAGAGATTGCCTCAACTCTTAAAGCACAATATAAAACCAACAGACATATTCAGCCTGGAAATAAGTCCCAGTTGAATGCAGTTTTAACGTTACTCTTGTTCTGGATGTCTCGGCAAAGCGGCCATTGTTGGGTAGATGAGACTGATCATTGTCATTAGACTGATTTCCTTCCAATGGAGCAATGATGTTCTAAACATAAGACTTCTCTTCCCCGCAGAACTTTTCAAACTGTGAAGTGACTGCAGGAAAGTCAACCTTTTACAGAAGTATTCAACCAATCAAAATGATTTCTTAAATGGACATTGAACAACCTAGCAATAATAATCAAATAAAACACCTATACCTAAATGGTTTGTGTTTTCATACTTAATAATTTTTCTTTTCTCAAGCAAAAATTTCCCGATTCGACTGATCATTGCCATAGATTAAACTGCACATTTTGTGCTGTCTGATCTTCATCTGTACTGACTATAACGGCAACCAAAGTTGTGAGCAGGACTTTAACTGTTAACACGGTTCAGGAAAACAATTTTTGACGGTAAGCAATGGCTTTCTACAAATAACTGCTCCTTTTACCACAATGTAATCAAAATGAGTCTTTTGCGATGGCATACAAAGCCAAATTTTTAACTCAACAATGGGTCCAACTCAAAGCAACCACAAAAACAAGAGGGCCATGATGTATCGCTCCACTGGCTAATAACTAAAAACACTACAAGCCAAACATTACAATACTTGGCCAATAGATTTCAAACTAGAAGACCTACAAAATTTTTTCTATAAAATCCTGAAGAAAGTTATGACCTCAGGGCAAAGCCCTTTTTGACTACAAAGCTATAATTACTTGAATCCTGGTGGACGTCCCCAAGATAAAGCCCCATACCAAATAATACAGGTCTAGAATGTGTGGTTATAAACAAGAAGATTTTCCAAGTTTCCTCGATAAAAGGCCCTGTAAAACATGATACCATTGAGACAGGGCTAAATTTAGTAGCCCTAGGTCTTATGGTTAGTAACAAGAAGATATACAAAGTTTTCACATGTAAAACATGTGACCCCTGATGTGGGGACAAACTTGACCCCAAGGCAATAATTTGGGCCCTCTTGGTAGAGGTCCACTAGATCAAGCTACATGCCAAATTTGGTAGCCCTAGGCCTTATGGCTAGGTACATGAAGATTTTTAAAGTTTTCCCTATATAAGCCCATATAAAACTTCTGACCCCTGGAGCGGGGCCAAATTTTACCCCAGGGCTACAATTTTGGCACTCTTGGTAGAGGTCCTTTAGATAAAGCTACATGCCAAATTTGGTAGCCCTAGGCACTATGGCTAGGTACCAGAAGGATTTTAAAGTTTTCCGTTATAAGCCCATATAAAACTTTTGACCCCCTGGACGGGGCCAATTTTGACATCAGGGCTATTATTTGAAGGAACTTGGTAGAGGTCCACTAGATAAAGCTACATGCCCTAGGCCTTATGGTTTCAGACAAGAAGATTTTCAATATTTTACAGTTTTGTTGCCATGGCAACCACAGTTTTTGAAGGAATCAAATTCTTTCAAGAAATTCTAAAGAGGACCATGGCAGGAACATTTCTGTAAAGTTTTATCAAATTGGTTTGGCAGTTTCAGAGGAGATGTTTGAAATAAAAGTTAATGCATGCATGGACGGATGGACACACGGACGGACAGATGATGCACAGAAGCACAGCGGACACAGGGCTATGACATAAGCCCGCTGGCCTTTAACCAGTGGAGCTAATAAAACCTCATGGTGGATAAACAGGCAAACAATGTCATGTAGGCCATCTTTTTTATTTCAGCAAATAAAATTCACTGGTCTACAACTAATTGCAAAAATGAATGCATCATTACCTTGCACCCATTCTTCCATTCTGCTCTACCGCAAATCTTATCATTTGAGAACGTGAAGAAAGTAGATGCTTTGCCAAGCAGAAGGAGTTATATCAAGGGGCAATATTCATATAACTATTTCACCAGCGTTTTTAGTTTTAATTTTATCATACCCACTCAGTGATTAGCCTATCCGACCCATGATCTGGTGGTTGTGAGTTTAATACCCGATTGAGGCAAAGTTTCTTTTCAGCGATTTTTCGCCTCTCACCTCTGATACATGTGAAAAAAGTAGTCAGTGACATGGAAAGAAACTCGTGTTAGTACTGGTGTGAGAAAGCCAGGAAACACATGAGTAGGTGAACCGACCACCAGTGATATGATCTAAGCAATTAGAATGGTGTTAAACTCCAATACAAACAATCAATCAGTCAAACAATCCTAGTTTCCTACCATACTACAAAAAAAAAGTACATATTTAGCCCTAATCTACAATATATCAGAATGTTATTTTTAATTTAACAATGGTTGATTTAATGTTTTCCATTTCATTAGAATTAATTTTTCCAAGCTTGGTTGATATTTGAGAGTGCATGAGCATAGTTTAACATTGTATCACTTTGCCACATTTGCCGTGTAACATATTGCAGTACCGTGAAAAAAACAAGGTCTATATAAAAATCCAAAGTAGCCCGAACATTGATTCATTTAGCGTTGTCATCCTATCCTCGGGATACACTCTGACTATAAGCTGAACAATCCATAATGTCTTGAGTACAAAACGAAACAACATTTACTCTCATGTCCCGAAACGTGTCGGGTCCTCTTCATAAATTAACGGTAGGAGGGATCTGCCCACGACATAGCTCATAAATGGTGGATTTAAAACTCTCTTACTGTGTAGGGTTCATAGTGTAATAAATGAGGAAATTACAAAGTTATCTCAAATATACCACTTTGCCCTGTGTGTAATTTTGCCCTGGTCTTCCCTACAGCGGATAATTCCTTATCAATTTCTAGTCATCACTGCACTCTAGAATATAACATTTTCTAAGTCAATGGCAATGGTGGACAATATTCTGCTTCAACCTTGAAGCCCAGTGGGAACCCTGACAAAGACAGTATTTTCTCTCTTTTCCACAATGTTTTTAGCCTTTAAAACTTAATTCCATTAATTGAACCATACTGAATTTGTCCTCAAACTGAAAGTTTTATTCATGCTTGAGCTAGTAAGTATACCTTTACCAGACGACAAAATTTTAGCCTTGACCAAACTGGAAGCATTTGCAGATGACTATTTTAATGTGGCTCAAACAGTCCAAGGTTTTCTTTGATCGGGTAGAAAACATTGTGGGAAAAGGAGAAAATGCTGGTTACCAGCAATTTCTCCTTTTCCCACAATGTTTTCAAAAGGCCTCTTTCCTAGGGTAGTTAAAAGTCAGCATTGTGTGGTAGAGGGTTAAAACTTCAGTAACCATTCACTTATCACAGTTTTCAGCACCTGATTTAGTCAACCAGCATATTAACAGGATCCATAACCCTTTCTCAGATAACAAAATTTCAGCCTAGGCATAAATTATGACGGGAACTTTCTTTGAAACTATAGAAAATATTATTGGAAAGGATGATAGTGCTGATTACCAGCATTTTCTCCTTTTTTTAACAATGTTTTCAAAAGCCTCGCCGCTCAGGGTCATTAAAACACCTGGAAATTTAGTAAATCTTCACCAGTCATCACTGAAATTTTAGACATGTCAAGATTGAAAACATTTATAGCGTAAAGCAATTGAATGTGGCTGCAATGCCAGAATATATCTTTGAAATGTGTTAAAACATTGTAGGAAAAGGAGAAAATGCTAGATACCAGCTTTTTCTCCTTTTCATAAAATGTTTTCAAAAACCTCCTTTCTCATGATTTTAAGATCCTCTATCTGACCATGAGACTGCTAAGCACGACTCAAGGACCTTTCATGGACAGCATAGGTCAAGATAAGACTGCACAGATCTTTGGTTTACTATGTCCAATAAATAGAGTTTATTTCATCAGGTTGTGGTTAATATGGGGAAATATTTGCCGAAAAAGGGAAAGGTATGCGAAAATAACGAGTGCCATAAGGCATGAGTTATTTTCGCAGACCTTTCCCTTTTGAGGCAAATATTTCCCCATATTAACCACAAACTGATGAGATAAATTATATATTATATTTCCTCTGATTATTTTGTCAACGAATGCCACTTTTAAAACTTAAAAACTTAAAAAACTTAAAAAAGTAGTTCCAGATTTTCGGCAGGAGGAAAATATTCACTGTGACAGGGAAATAATTCCCCCCAGCTTATATTAAGACATTTCTTTACCCCTAACATTTCTAAAAATAGACAAATGAAACTTTCAAGCCGATTTAAAAAATCCAAATGTTGCTATTACAAAGAATTTCTATATTATATTTCATGTAACTTATTTAGCAGGATATAGGGTAATAAACATTACAAGGATGGTGAGATTGAATATTAACTCTTTTACAAACAACAAAATTTTAGACTGGTCCAAATTGAAAGTGTTTGCAGACAACAAAATTAAGGACACTCTGGGAGGGCAGAAAACATTGCGGAAAAAGAAGAAAATGCTGGTTACCAGCATTTTCTCCTTTTCCCACGATGTTTTTCAAAAGGCTTCTTTTCCAGGGTCGTGAAAAACAGGGATTGTTTGAGAAAGGGATAAGTAACTTAGTAGGTAAAATGTGGTATTATGATGCAAAGAAATTTCTTGTGATCTGATTGGATAATATGCTCTGAACACGTATGTCATGTACACGGGCAAAACCTGCTTAAAAGCAGTTTCCCTTTCGGCAGCCTTGTATCCATGACTACACTTTCAGCACAACATCCAAATTGGCACCGTCGATCGGTCGATAGGAGCTGGGCTCTTACACAAACATTCTAGAATGAGTAACAACCGTTTAGCCTGGAGAACATTTGAAATTAATAAGCAGATTGTAATGTAATGAGTTACCTCCCTTATAATGTTACATATCGTCAAATCATCTAAAATCGCGAAACATCGAAATTCGCAACCATTTTGTTTTTAGAATAAGTCACATAATACTTTATTGAAATCGAGGCTGGTGAGGTCATACTGATGATTGAATTACTTATCATCTGCAAAAGTCGCCGAAAAATGAGGTTTAAGTCGGCAAATCAGTTACATGGAAAAGCTCATTTTCAGAACAGGTAATTTCATTGGTGCAAAGACCCCTTCCTATAAAAACTACATACTATTCCAAGACAGAACTACATTGGAAAATTATCATACTTCCACGATGCTTCTCTGTTAATGGATGTCACGTGACTGTGTTAGATGGTGGAGATCAAGGTCAGTCTATTTTTAAATTACTGGTTTTTTCTGACTTTCCACAAAAATACCTGCATGACAAGATGGCTGCCTTGAGTCCGCTGTGTCATGCTCGCTGAATAAATTTTGTGACTATTTGAAATAAATCCGGTATGTGTTGTGTACTTGAAGGAAAATAATTGAATAACACATACAGCCAAGTGGAATTTCAATTTTACCCCTATAACTTAAGTTAGTAAACGTCGAAGCTTAATACCGCGATTTTCAGTTTGTCAAGGTTACATCATAACATGTATATGAGCTATGCTTTATGAAAAAGGGTCTTAATGCATCTGCGAAAACTATCAACCCAGGTCAGCCTGTGCAGTCCATGCAGGCTGACCTGGGCCAAAAGTTTTCGCTATTGGTCAATTTTCTGTATGTCAAGGGACCAGTGTACCTTATGATACAGCCAGAAAAATGTTAGACATACTGAATTTTATGGATCCCTAATTATGTGATGTATTGCATGGTATGATGCATCACAGAGATATATTAAGCCCCTGTTTGCCAGAGCATGACTCATACGTGAGTGACATTGTGCAATCTTTAACCCTTTACAGCACAATGCCGACTTTTAATGACCCTGGGAGAGAAGCCTTTTGAAAACGTGAGAAAAGGAGAAAATGCTGGTCACCAGCATTTTCTCCTTTTCCCACAATGTTTTCTAACTTATCAGAGAAAAATTGCACCATTTGAACCTCACTGAAATTGTCGTCTGCAATGCTTTGAATTTGGATAAGGCTAAAATTTTGTCCTCTGGTAAAAGGATAATGCATGTCCAAGGATACTGGTCCCCCTTCATGCTCATTTCCTTGTAAAAGATCAATGTATGGTCACAAAGTATTATCTGCATAAATATTGCAGGGGTGTCATTGGATACCATCCAACTCATTGTAGCCAGCTTTAGGACTGAGTGTGTACATATAATAATTTGTCATCATGAAATTATTGTCATTGTATATAATGCTAATGTGAATCATGTGTACTAAAACAAGAGTGCCACTGTCACAATATACAGCACCGCATCGCAAAACCCTGACAATATGCAATAGGTCACATGATGAGAAACGTTCTGTGAAAATTTCATCCAAATCTGTCAAGAAACGTGGGAGGAGTTGCATTCACAAGAAATGGACGTACGTACTGACGGACGAAGGGACGGATGGATGGACGTATGGATGGAGAAGATGACACCAATATACGTCGCCTCCAGCGGCGTATAAAAATGTACTTGTATGCCAATAATACTTTAATGTACATAATGTATGGTAAAACTATGTATTGATTGATTGAATGGTGTTTTATGCCGCTTTCAACATTATTTCAGTCATATCATGGCAACAGCTCACATAATTATTCATATTTTCCTGGTTTTCACCAGTACTAGGCTAGGGCTCTGAAGTGGTAAAACTATGTAAAATCAAAGTGCTGTCAGCACTGTAATCGGTCGACACTGAATAACCACACTGTTTTTGAAAATCACATATCAAATGGTAGTTGTATAAACTGTGTATGGGAGTAAGAACCCCATGTTATATTGCCTTTTATACTGAATTAGAACCTTGACAATGGATAAAGAAATCCATTCTTATTCTTGCAAAGGACTATGTGGAAATCATCTAATTTAGTAATAAACTGGTTGAGTAATTGGTTGTTTTGTGTTTTTGGTCACTTTGAATATTATTTCAGTCATATCACGGCGACAGCCTTCTTATTCATATTTGTCAAGGATTTCACTAGTACTAGGCAAGGGCTCTGAGGTATCCTACCTGATGACACTCCCACGAAAAACACGTGTCGAATCCTACACCATACAACTGAACCACCTAGGAACCTTTTTTTTTTCAACCTGTCTTTTACAAATTAGTAGTTTAACGGAATGGTCTAAGTAGAGATTTGCCAGCCGTCAGCAATAGAACGTAAAAGATACGGAATTCTAATCAGCAATTCTTATTATCAAGCTTTAGACATCACTCTTACAAGATTAACAGTACCTACCAGCCTTTTACTAAAAAAAAAAAAAAAAAAAACACACACACACACAAACACAAAATTTGATATTCTTTATTATTCTAACTTTAGTAACTTTGGTAACTTTAATATAGTTACAAGACTCACTTTTCTACCAACTATTGGAACACAGACAGAGTGTACTGTAGCACATTGCCAGACTCTTAATAATATCCTTAGTTTTTTACTTTTAAATAATTTGAATAAATCGTGTAAAATGTGTTTGCATTTTGACTCCCGAATTGTTTATTTTTGGCCGCTAGTGGGCTATCTATTTCTCCATTTTTAACAAGCCATCGTATCTATCGAGATAAATTGTCCTCTCTAATATTTTTGGCTGATTAAACCTTCCTGGGCCGAATCACCCTGGCCACAACGTCTGCTTGCCAAATTTTCCAACCGTACTTCTAAAGAATGTAGCTAATATCTACGTAACCGTCATCTCTTCACCAACCAACGAAATTTTAGACTTGTCAAAATCGAAAGCATTTGGACATTACGAATCGAATTTGACTGTAGCCCAAATGATGAGTTGAATCGTTGAAAAGGTAGATAACATCGTGGTAAAAGGAGAAAATGATGGATCAGCATTTCCCCCTTTTCTGCAATGTTTTCAACAGCCTTTTCCCTCAAGGTTGTTAAAACTGGGATTGTATGGTAAAGAGTTAAAACTCTGAGTTAATCTACTGGCCGTTTTCAGTCAGAAACCACTGTACAAATATTACAGTTTCATTTACAGATCTATATCCTACATGAACATCCATTTATGATCTAAGATATCTACGTGTGTAATATTGATCTGCACTGCACTCAAAGGACAGTCTAATCTCGATCTTTTATTGTCTGCAAAAGCAACTTTTCTTAACCTTGACCAATACAGGTTATGTATTTGATTCATTCTAATAAGCGAGGAGCATAGCTACAGTAAACCTTGTGCTCTTTATCTGAAAAACTGGACCTTGTGGAAAGGATGAGAATCAACTAATATAAAGTGTCTGGTGAGACATACATATTGTCGAGAGGTTTACCTTAAGACCCTGAATTAACGAAACAGACATGTCAAGCTTGGAAAAGCAGCCTATTTATTGAAGGGCCATTGCTGTCTTGACTAGAATATCTCATATAAAAAATGTTACGACAGATCCAAGATCTGACTGCATGTTCTATACAGTCTGGTCTGAATCTGCACTCTCTGCAAAGGCAACATGTTTTGCTTAGCCCTCTAAAGAAAAATATCTTGGAAAAAATACATGCTCCTAAACTTTTCCCTGGTCCGTTGATTCAGACATGGAGAATTATATCTTAAGTGAGAGTATTTATGTTGCAGTTTCATCCCCCCCCTCCAGAGAAAATGCTCTATTTAACTCAACCAAATGACAAAATTTTATTTTGAAAATCGTTCATATGGTGAAGAAAATGCTGTTGGAAAGAGAGATGATGGTGGTTACAAGCATTTCTCTCTCTTTCCCACTATATTTTCAATGCCCCACAGGATTGTTTTGTCAAGGGTCAGCAGACTGACAGACTGATTCCAATCTAAGCTCATCAAGAAGAAACATGTCAGTGACCGTACAAAATGATAGTGCCGTGTCTGTAAGGGGTTATGAAAATTTAACACATCTGACGCTAAAAAAATGCGTAATCAGATACTGCTGGTCAGTACTGTGAATGGACAGTCTGGCTTGTAAAGTTGCAGGCGTGGGATCACCAGTCCATTCTGAAAATGCTTACGTAATGACCTCTCCGCTACTTAGAAGTTAGAGGTCATAACCCTTACACAAGTTTAAATCCCTTTCCCTCACAGCTTCACACTTTTTTGCCTCACTAGCGTTAAACAACCCACGGCCAATCACTATTTTAAACCTACGCCTGTTACGAGTTGCATTTACATCACTTTGCTCTAAAGCAGTACAATCTAAATATCTAAATTCTTTACAGCAATATTCCTTACAAACTCCTTTCTGTAGCGATTTTATCTTTGCCCCAACCCTAGATGACCCGTGAACTTTTCAACACCTGCAACATATACGGACAACACTCGTCACAACTCGACCGATCCCGTAAATACGTATATAGTGACCAACGACCCACTCGACGTTTGCCGAATAATATAGACAGTCGACGGCTACAGAATGTGTTTACATCACGCGATACAATAGCATCGTTCGGCCGTATACGTCACAAATCCTCATGAATATTTATATCTTGATCACGTGACCCGACCTCATACAAACAACATGGCGTCTACACAATCCTACTGTCAAATCGATCTAACTCCCGACGACGTTTCTGGGGCAAAACTGGACTTAAATGCATTTGAAAAGTATGGCAACGTTTCTTTGAAGAGATGGCTCGAATGCAGAGGCCTTAAAATCAGCGGCAATAGATCTGATCTTATTCAGAGGTGAGTTAAAAGGCAGTGACCTCCTTCCTTTGTTTCGATATTGTACGCTTTACGGGTCCATGAGATTGTTCAGTTTTTAACAAACTTTATTCATCTGGATTTGTTGCTTGCCTTTTAATCAGCGGCTTCAAAAAGTCATAGTAATCAATATCTATGATAAATATCTTCATGAGTCGCAAACTGTCGATTTGATGAAGAGGGTGAATTTTCCATAAAGGAAACCATCTTTTAACGGATCAAAGTACTACGATGTGTTTATTTAAATGATTTCTATTGATCGAATGTCCCCTTAAACTGTTATTTGCAAAATATATATATAGTCATATAAAACAGCATTCCTGTCTCCTTTCAGCTCTTGCAAGTATCCAAGTATTTCTTTAATTCGAGAGTGATTAATACTCATGGTATTGACATGTGTGATTCATGTCTCACATCTGTTCTCATATCCCTTATATACTTAGGATATTCCTTCTATTCAACAGATGTAAAGATGCTGTAGCAGCGGGAAAATCAGACAGCATTGATCTAACCATTGATGACGGGAAGTGGTTTTGCATCAAAGAAGAGAAAATCAAAAAAGAAAAAGGAGACACGGATGATAAACCATCAGTTCCTCCCATCACTGGATGGAAACCCTTCCCGTCAGAAAATATTCCTGGTAATTTTAATTATGGACACATCTACCACTACTTGCTGGAGAGTATTGTTTTGGTAGGTGAGACGGGCAGGAAAGAGGACACAAATTTGTCACACATGACCTCAAAACCTCTAACAAAGGGGGAACAGTATGTAAAAAATGGAAACACGCTAGAAATGAAGGACTGTTTTAATAAGGGTAATTACTTTGTTAAAGCAAAGGTAGCTGCCTCAATGAAAAATGACTTGCATCATATCAGTGTTAGTATTTCGGGCATAAGTGGGGCAGTGCTAGATGCAAACTGCACCTGTCCAGGATCTGCGCTGGGACGATGCAATCATGTTGCTGCTGTACTTTTGAGAATTAATAAACATTGCCAAGACTTTGGACATGATTCGAAACCCTGCACGAGTAAACCTTGTGAGTGGAACAAGGGAAAACAAAAAAATAAAACTCCAGGCAGGGTGAATGAGGCAGAGTATGAATCTTACAAGCCAAAGCGCAGCAAACTTAGCAAGTTCGATCCTCGACCTATTCAATGTAGAGGAAAGTCGTTCACTAAAGCAAATACTTTCATAAGAAATATGAAATACGTAGATTTTGAAAGAAACAAAGCATCTATGTGGTCCACATTATTTTCACCAACTTTCAAAGACTATGACATGACTGATGAATGTAAGGACATTTTAAAAGTTCAAGTTTGGGACCTTTTCTTGCACCTTCGAGCGGAGTGGAAAGGCTTTGCAAAAGATATCTACATGATTCCAGGAACAGAATCTCAGTCGGATTCAGTTGAATGGAAAGCATGTAGATGGTTTCGTATCACTGCATCAACTGCAAAGCAAGCAAATAATTTAGGGAGTTTGTTACTTTCAGGTGGCGTTCAGAAGGTTGAAAATATCAGATTCACTACATTCATTAAAAACCATGTATGGGAAATGAGTTCCTTTCAGTCTGCAGACATGTCATACGGTCTAGAAAATGAGGACACAGCCAGGCAAGATTATGAGTGTCTCTTGAAAGAAAAGCACTCTGAAATTAAAGTCAATAAGACAGGCTTCTGGGTGAACAAGTTGTGGCCCGAGCTTGGATGCAGCCCAGATGGCTTTGTGATGGACCCAACTGAGCAATTCAAACACGGGCTTGTTGAAATAAAATGCTTAAAAGTCTTCAGTTTAATTGCACCACAAAATTTGTTTTCAAAAATCAAGGATGGAACTTTAAAGAAATCTAATTTGTATAGTTCTTGTTTCACTATTCCTATTGATGATAACTCAAATTGAGCCTAAAAACAAACCATCCCTACTATTTTCAAATTCAGTTACAGTTGGCCATAACGGATTGTCACTGGTGTGACTTTGTGTTATGGTCACCGGTTGGAAAGCCTAGTATTGAGAGGATTTGAGGGGATGATCAAGTCATCTCAAATATGATCTGCAATGTAACAGCTCTGTGGCATAGAGTTGTTGCTCCCGAGTTGTTTGAAATGCGAGTTCCTCGAAAATTGAATCCATTTATACTAGCAGACTGATTGGTTAGATAAACGGTCATAAACCCTATACCACACAATCCATAGTTTCAATGACCCAGAGAAAGAAAGTTTTCAAAAGCAATGTGGGAAAAGAAGGAAATGCTGGTTACCAGAATTTCCTCCTTTTCTCAAAATGTTTTCTACAGTTTATGAAGGTCATAAGTCATATTCAGTTTCAGTTTAACACTATATATTTGTTGATGCTTAACTCTTTACCAGACAACAAAATTTTAGACCTGTCCAAATTGATAATATTTGCAGTCAACAAATTAAAAGTTGGATCATAGCATGAAACTTTACATTTATAAGGCAGAAAATGTTGTGGGGAAATGTGAAAATGCTAGTAACCAGCATATCTTCTATTCTCACAATATTTCATTAGTTTTCTGTCTCAGGGTCATATAATCTTGGGATTGTTGTTAAGAGTTGATCATGAGTCGGGCAGTTCAGCTCTAGTGAGAAGAATTATCTGTATTTCATTGATGTCTAAATGATAACAAGCTTGGAAAATACTTGTAAATTTTTTATTTTTACATTTTTTATGTAAATGAATAATGTTTATTACAGTTTGTATACAAATATTCAAATTGTGAAAATTTTGATACACTACAAGAAGTTATTTTTTGTGCCCTATCTTGTGGGTTGTCTTTTAATGTTTTCCTTAGACAATTTGATGATGAAGAATCTTTTTTATAATGATGGGTGAGTGTAATGTTATTCTAAATGCCTATACATTGTATAGGAACTTACAAGAGTTTTGCACTTTGAAGTGATCGCACATTTCACTCAGTTATTTGAATAGCCTAATACCATTTAAAAGTAAGGAAATTATTGTGATGATGACAGTCTGTTATTGTTTGGTTTGGTTGAAGTGTTGGTTGCTGGCAGAAAAATGAATTTTAAAACCAGATATTAGGTAAATAAAAGATAGAGCCTCCTAGCAACTTTTGACCTAGTTTTAAAATTCATTTTCCTACCAGTGACTGACACTTGAGCCAAGCTTCCAATAACAGATTGTCTTCATAATAAGTTTCATACTTTAAAATGGAATGATTAAATTCACTTGCTACTTACCAGCCCCATCATTTACTTTTGGCAGCTATTGAGCCTTTAAACTTTTCCTTTAAATTTAATAAGCACCCACTACATACTGTGTGGTGGAACCGCACAGTTATTTGGACTGGAAATCAGAATATTCATGCTGTTTATTTAACCCACAGAATGAAAATACATGTACAGGAAAAATCACTTTACAAGTGGCTCTTGGAAGTTGACAATACATGAAGCTACAAAAACAAGCTGATCAGCAATTGGTGCTAAAGTAAGAGGAATTTTACCAGAGAGTAACATAATTTTTTTAATTCTTTCAATAACCCTTTCCACATGAATTCTTGCTTTTGCAATCCGTCTTGTTTTCAGTTCTTCTTGTGCAGTCAACTTCTTGTGTTTGCCTAAAAATGGTGGAATGTTGAGTGAAACCCGTCTTGTAAGGAGCAGGTCTTCAATAATGAAACCTCTGTCAGCCAAAACCATATCCCCCGGATTTATAAAGTTTAGAAATCCACTTTTTTCTACAATAGCCCTGTCACTGATTGAACCTTCAAAAAGGTCAGACACAAAAACAATGGACCCATTAGGGGCTACAGCTATTAGACTCTTGTATGTATGATGATTTTTATAGGAAGAGTAAAGATTTCCTTGACGTCGAAAGTCTCTAGGTATTTGAACAAAAAACTCAGTGCAATCAATTGTACACCTTATATTTTTGAACGTTTTAAAAACATGCGGCAAGTATTCCTTGAAGTGTTGTCTTTCTGGAAACATTTCAATGCGATAATCATTGAAATGGCAGTAGAGTAATTGTATCCAAGTACTGAATGTGGTGCTAATGGTTGAAGTGGAAATGCCGAAAAAATGTGAAAGAGACTGAAGACTGTAACCTCGCCTTAAACGCACCAGGGTCAAAAATAATTCTTCCATAGGTTCTAATTTTCGGTTGCCTGTTTTCGTCTTTTCTTTAGTATTTTCGCCATCCCAATATGTAAGGTTATATACAGATTCTCCTAGAAAATCAAAAAGTACCAAAAAGTGATCATAATGCATACCAGTAAATAATTTCATCTTGGAATCATCATTTTTGACACTGGCCAGTGATAATATTGGACTAGATTGACTTTTAGAATTGCCAATATCTGCATCTGTCAATTTAAATTCATTTCGTAAAATCATGTTCTCAATTTTGACATTTAAAAATTCTTTTTGGTAAAAAGTCTGGCTGTCAGCATCTTTCATTAGCTTCTCATCAGTCTGCACACCTTTTTCCTCTAGTCTGTTCAGCTTGCTGTCTTCAAATGATGGGCTACTCTCTTCTTGCTGCAAAACGTTCAATTATTTTGAAATTTAATTTTTGTTTGTATTGTACAGAAAGTCGTTTCACTTTCTTCACTTATAACCCATCACTTGTCATTCAAACAAAGTTTTGAAAACATTGTGGTAGAAGGGGAAACTGGCATTTTCATCTTTTCCAACAATGTTTTTTTACCTATTTGAGACAAATGAAAATGTTATTGCCATGGTTGTATGTTTTCTTCCAATGCTTCAAATGTAGAGATGTCTTGAACTTGTTTTAGGGGCATAGAGTCAATGATGAAGATTGGCAATAACTGTCTTTTGATAAAACGGTGTAAAACTAACTTGCTTTTGAATTTGTTTTCAGTAATTGAGATTATGTGTTAGGTATAACTTGGTAAGGCTTGATGTACTTAAAGTTATAATCCTACTCTTCTATAGAAAAAGGTATTAAATTTGTTTAAATATAGCTTGTATTATGTTTTCAATGCATGTATTTCATGTGTTCAAAGGTCACATTCCTCCCAGGGTCTTCTTTATTTCTTTCACCTGTTTTTGCCCAGTATTCTTTCTTAGCCACCAGCTTCTCATCTCAGTTGTAGATGACAAAATAAATGCAGCTCAAATTATGTTATTTTATCATGAAAAGGATAGAAAACTATGTAAGAAAAAGAATAAAATATTACTCAAAAGCATTTACTTCTTTTTCAACAATGTTTTCAACGGCTTTCTTTCTCAGCGTCATTTACACTCAGGATTGTGTAGTAAAGGTTTATTAAGCAACAGCAGGAAACTTAACAATTTCTATGCTCCCACCATTAACCCTTTAACCAAACGACAAAATTTTAGACTGGTCCAAATTCAAAGCACTTGCAGACGACAAAATAAATTTAACTCAAAAATTGGAATTGTTTCCAGCAGGGTAGAAAACATTGTGGGAAAAGGAAAAAATGCTGGTCATCAGCATTTTCTCCTTTTCCCACGTTTTCAAAAGCCTTCTATCTCAAGATAATAAAAACAAGGGACTGTTTGGTAAAGTGTTAAACGAGAGCTTCGCAAAGCGGTGCATATACGCCTGAAGGGGCTTGACAGTGAAATGGGATAAAATCCAGAACACCTGCAGATATTCAAATTCTAAAAGTCACATGTATATATGTGTGTGTGTTCATGAAATAATGGAGTTTGTTTCTGGCTAATAAATTCAAGATACTTGGTCCAATTGTAGAATGAGACTTACTACTACAGCAGGCTGCAAAGGTTCTTGAGTGGACAATTGTAGGAGGCTTTCTGCTGCAAGTCTAACATCTGCCCGACTGGCTTTCAATGGCTTGCTCCTAGGAGTTGGTGCTTTTCTTTTCCTTTCAAATCTTCTCACCTATAATTACATGAAAAGTGTTAAAACTAAATTATTATTTGGTATCTAGTAAACCGATCCTGGGTTTGAATATGAATGGCAGACACAACCATACATGTTTAGTCGTTACTGTTAGCAAATGCAAAAATGCCCTAAAGAATTATTCAATGGTCAGTATTAATTTTATTATCTAAACTAAGGACACCCCCAGCCCCTGGGAAAAAAAATAAACCCAAAAAATTTAAACGGATAGTAGCAATTGTTATTGAAATAAGTTATTACTATTTAACCCATTACCACACAATCCTAACTATTAACGACCATGAGAAAGAAGTCTTTGAAAACATGGTTGGAAAACTGAAATGCTGCTAACCTGTATTTTATCCTTTTTCCACAATGTTTTTCATCCTTAGGAAAAAATAAATCTGAGTCACATTAAATTTTGTTGTCTGTGAATGCTTTCAATTTGGACAAGTCTAACATTATGTCATTCACTTTGGTAGAGAGTTAATTCTTGAAAATGATGCGAACTGCCGAGTTAACATGCAAACTTGTTCATGGCGACTAACCTGTTCATCAGTATGCAGTAACGCAGGAATGGGATCCGGATGTTCTGAAGTCGGGCCCTTTCCTCCGACAAAGTGCTTGCTGCATATATAAGTGCATCTTTTTATTTTCTGAACGTTGAAATCGTGTAAAGGTCTACCACACGCCTTGATCCATCGTTCACACATTTCCCGTTTCGTAATAGGCTTTGGGAATGGAATGAAAAATACGTCTTTCATGTCATCACGATGTCTGTACCTGGTATCACTATTGCATGTGCCATAACAGCAGTGCTTGACACCCTCAGATTTCGGCTTAGTGCCCGTTTCTTCCATAATGAATCAATTTTCGTATCTCGATCTCTGTACTTCACGGCTTTCTGTATAGCATACAGCGGCTTTGTTTTGTATGACATCCGGGCGCTTGCAGAATGACATAATCAGTTGGAAAGATAAGAGTTCTATTTTTAGCTCAGCCGATATACACTATTGATTCGCTCTCGTTTCATTCATACAATTACTCATTACCTCTGACCCCATTTCTGATAACTGTTTTGAAAGTAAACTGCTACGAGTTTTTCCATTTCTGCTCGCTAGACATTTTGATTACATTGGTAATATGACAAAATTCAATGCTAAACAAGTTGTAATCACCGTTTATTGCATAATTGAAAAGTTGAGAACGGGATTACTTGACGCCTGTTTACTAGGACTGTTTATTCATTCTTGCGCTCAACCGAAAGTAGTATTTGTAATAAGGTCACGACAGGCTTGTTAAGCGTTGTAATGCTGTAAATGAACGCTGTTACGAGTTGCAGTTACATCAGTTTGCCCTCAGCGGACGGGTTTCCGAAATTTGTGGTCTCTCTAATCGTCCGGCTTACGCCGACCGATTAAAAAACTACAATCAGTGAAACTATGTAAAAGAATTATAAAAAGGAAAAGCATGATAATCTGAGGCCACAGGATGATAAAAAAATAATCCTATCATTGTAATGTTTAGACAATCCATACAGTAATATATAAAAGATAAATTTAATTGCTTTGTTGGAAAGTAAATGCACTGTTATTTGTAATCTGTCATTTGTTTATAAAGGAAAGCACCTAAAGGGTTTAGAAAGAATAAAGTGTTTAAAAATGCATTCTTATTTGCAATCCGTCATTTGATTATTAGGGAAAGCAGCTAGCGGGTTTAGAAAGAGTACAGTGCCTAAAAATTATTCTAATTTGCAATATGTCATTTGTTTACGAGGGAAAGCAGCTAGCAAGTTTAGAAAGAAAGAAGTGCAAAAAAATACAAGGTGGCAGACTGGAGAAAACATCGGCTGCTACCTAATAAACATCACTGGAACAAGAAAATTAGTTTCCAATGAAATTCTGCCTTCACTCTGCATATCATGTCATGTCACATCATTAATGAGTGATGTCTGTGAAATATTTTAACTGTCGGACAAGGGGTTCAAGAAATATTGTAGTACATGTTAGCTTTAAATACAAACTTTAGCTTGTGATACCCTGTTTTGCATGTAGTCACATCAAGGTAAACATGTATGAATTATTTTATAGATTAAAGGAACAAGTGACATGGAGTGCACAGAAAAACCAGACAGACAGACAGACAGACAAATGCAAGAAGCATCTCAATTGGACTTTGAGAGCCTTCATGAAAAATGCTGGTTTTGGTATTTACCATTACGGCAATATCTCTAAGTGACAAACGCTTACAATTTGGACAGGTCTAAAATTCCATAATTTTGTAAAGATTTAAACATTGACTTCATATAGCTTGACTCCAAGTAAATTATAAGTCAACATCTCACAATAAAAGCCTCTGATGGATTTGAACAAAGTGATAGTCTTAGATTTAATAAATTTTGGCAAAATGTCTAATTAAAATAGAACTGTATAAATGACACAAAAATATTCCAAAAATTAATTGCTCAGACTTTCTTACTTGAATGGGTAGTTTCCTTGCACTCTTCAGTATCCAGGAAATTAAGGTGGTGTTGTAGACATTGGTAGGCAAGAACTAAGCAAAATAAACACTGGCTTTGGTTCAGGAAACATCTTCTTGTAACATAGACAAGGTACAACTTTAATTCTCCTATTTTTAAGTTATAGCTTGGGTCAATGTCAGCTAGCCTAATTCTGATAGGGGTCAAGGTTTTTATGTACAAATCTTTGGGGGTGTTTAGATTCCCTTCATTGTAAGTCATGTTTGGACAAATGTAGGCAAGATATTATTTTATGCAAGCTAATTACTGGTATGGGTCCAGGCAAACATACACTATAATTTACTTTTTTACTGGTATGGGTCCATACACCATAATGAACTATGGTAGAACTTGCTATACTTCTGACAAACTTGGGGTAAGCTTTTTTGTCAGATTGTTAAATGCTACATCAGTGGACTTATTTATGCCTCTCAACAAGAAAAGGCAATATAAGTAGCTTTTATGGACTTTGAAAGCAATATAAGTAGCTTTTATTGACTTTGCAAATTAAACACAGCTGCCCCTGAATAGATCGACAACTTTTCTAGCTTGCCTTGATCCGTCATTGGTAACAGCATAAACTCTTTATTTGTAGACTATTGTCAACCTGAAATTTACCTGGATTTCAGCTAGTACTAGGGTAGCTTGTATAAAATATCTTGACTACAGTTATTCCAACTATTGACTCATACTGGTGAGAATCTTACTCTTCCCAAAAATTCATGGATAGAAAAACAAAAAAACCAAAAATACACTGCGGGTATGAATTCCTAATCAAATTTATATTTCATGTATACTTACTAGTGCAGCAAAATCACCCATTTGGCCAGGACAAATTGTCTGAGCAATTTATTTCAAAGACACTGTTTATTGCAATAAGGTCTTTCCCATATTTTTTAATGTTATCAACTTGCCAATGTCATTTTCAGACTAAACTGAAATAGGTTTAACTCTTTACCAAACAATCCCGACTTTTAACAAGCCTGAGAAAGAAGTCTTTTAAAAACATTGTAGGAAAAGGAGAAATTGCTGGTAACCAGCATTTTCTCCTTTTCTCACAATGTTTTCTACCCTTCCCAAGATTTCAATTTCAATTTTTGAGCTATATGCATTTTGTCGTCTGCAAATGCTTTCAATTTGGTCTGGTCTACAATTTTGTCGATTGGTAAAGATTTAAGTCATCAAACTCTTGACGTCAATGCTGTTAATAAAGGAATGGAATCTAATCTATAAAAGTTAAGCTTTACATAAGCTATGTATGTGAACGTCACATGTAAACAAGAGCCAGAAGTCTTGTGTGTAGTTTTAATTACCAGTATATTACAACTGTATTTCAGCTACATGTAGATATTAGCCAGAAATTTTTCGTGTAGTTTTAGTTATGTTACAATTATGATTATAATTATCATTTCAACTAGATACTTGTTTGCATAAATCTTCCATCAATATGATGATAAAGGATGATTGCATGTTATGTGAGACCTCTGCATGTCATCTGATTATGGTAAACATTTGTGTGAATTTTTTTTCTTTATGATTTGGTAAGCAGTTGAAGAGATTATGGAGGATAAACAAAAATTATGACACATGGATGGACAGACAGACAGCGATATAGGCAAATTCAATGCAATCAACATGTCTTTCCAAAATAAATTTATGGGAGACATAGCCATGTACATCAACTTGTCGTTATAACAAATGCCTTTGAAAACTTTTCAATACAATAATAGATCAGATATTGAGCACTAATATGATTCTACTTTAGCTACATAATGTCAACATGGTTATGATGGCTCCTGAGAATTTTTAAGGAACATTTATATGATATAATATTTAACATAATCTATAATATACAATGTAATATATATTATCTTATGCAGACATTAACCTCTGAGTATGCAAAGCCTTACCAGGGTCCAGATTTTGGCTATAGTCAAATTGTGGCAATTTTCCTCATGATTCACCTGGTATTTAGACAAAATTAAGTCAAACTATGTGACAGCTTGCTTTGTATAATGCATCACAAAGTTGCATTAAGCCCCCTTTCCCCAGAGTGCTGCTTACAGCATCAATATCTATTCAGTACAAGTGCCTTTCTGTGAAGTTTTATAAGCAGTAAATGTTCTGATGACATGATGAGTGTGAGTGATCTTCAGAATTGGACAAAGTTCAAGAGATATTAATCAGCATCAAATTCTGTGTTTTCGACCTTTTAACTGCCGCTATGACCTCGACCTTACAGACAGATATGCAAAACTTCTACTCTGCATGCCATCAAGTATCAAGACTGACATGTGTGGAATAGTTTTAAGACCAGGCAAAGGGTTCAAAAGATATGAGAGCAGACCTTTATCTCCTAGCAGAATTGACATTGACATGCAGGTATGATGCAGGACAACAGTATGATGCTATGTAACAAGTATCTACACATCAGACCATATGGTCTTAAGAGAGATGCTTCTTTTAAAATGGTTACTTATATCACTTTCTGTAAAATATGTGTACCCATATGTTTCTTTCTGCAAAATATGTGTACCTGGGGCAGGACCAGCTTTGACCCAAAGGGCACAATTTGAACAACTTTGACTAGGGTGCACATTATGATACTACTGTATTTATCATGCTGTAGGCTCCATGGTTTCAGACAAGAATAAAAAAAATAAATTTCTGAAACAGACTCCTACAGAACACAAAGTAAAACAGGTGACCCCTTTGCAGGCCACTCTTTGACCCAGAAGCACATTTTGAACAACTTTGATTTAAATGAAATATTTTATAATGCTGAGACCAAATATCTGGCTCATGGCCCAATAGTTCAAGACAAGGAAAGTAAAAAAGAAAATGAAATTGTAACTCTGCAAAATAACTGACCCATGTGCAGGACCTGTTTTGATGATGTTTACTTTATTTATACAAGACCATATGATGCTACATAATATCAACACACCAGGCCTAATGGCTTTAGAGGAGGTTTTCATTACTTGTATAACTATTTTTATTTGGAAATATGGTTACCCTGGGCATGGCAAACTTTTATAGCATATGACCAATTTTAATAACTTTAAGGACCATTCCTTCATGCAACATACAAAATTTTGGTGCTGTTGGCTGTGTGTTTCAAGATAGAAAAAAAAAAAAACCTCTGTGTACAACACCACACCCTTGGAAAAGGGCCATCTTTGACCCAAGACTTAAACTTTATCTAAGAATCTTCTTTTGATACTACCGTATTTTGCTTAAATTTTGGGACAGTAAAAAATAATTAATTTTTTCGTGTCCCAATACTTAGGTCCACAATAAATAATCATTTTGTCAGCTGTTCCAAAACTATGATCAGACAAGACAAGCTGTCATACTGTAAGTCACTGGCAGCTAACCTGTCGAATATTGCCGACGTTAAAATATTGCTACATCATTAATTTCAATAAACCTATGACCATTTGCAGCTTGGTCTATTTTTAGACTGATTGGAATTCCAGCGATCAATTTGAGCACTAAGAGTTTAAAACTTCACCTTTTCTCATTGTTTTCATTGATGATTAACTTGTCACTCATTATTGTCTGCGTCCTGGGATTACGATGAGGATGTTATTTTGCGTTTGTAGATAAACTCACAACATATTTTACCTACATGAGGTGAACAACGTAAATTCCACTCTGACAAGTACCTGCTCGGACCGTTCTCAAATTTGATTGGTTCGTCAATCGATAAACCTTGGGTAAAGTAGAATGCTGTACCTTGATTTCTATTTATAAACAACGAACCCGATTGACTGTGAAATACGTGCCTGTCAACTGTGTCAACTTCGGATGTACATATACACGTTATACATGTTATGTATCTTGGATATTGGATACAAGTTTATCACACCCTTTTTACACTTACGTGGGATTTCTTTTTGAATTGGGGTTTAAATTAGTTCGCAGGTGTTCAGGTTTTTTTGTCTTGAATCGGGAAACTCCCATTGAAATCGGGAGGGTTGGGAAGCATGCTTACAACATTACGTGTGTAGAAATGAAACTGGGTGAAATAAATAGCCTACTTGTAAACAAAGGAATTAATTAATTAAGTATCAAACAGACTGAAAGATTTTTTTTTTAAAATAGATATTCACTGTCCCAATTCTTTGGAACAAAAAATACTGATGTTGCTTTGCAATTTTTAGTATGGCCCAAATCTTTGGTTCATGAAAAATAATTATTTTCGCGATTTTTGATGGTGTCCCAATTCTTTGGGTGTCCCAAAACTTACACAAAATACGGTACTCACATAAATGTAAGACTTAAGGCCATAAATCGTTGTTGTTTCAGCCAAGAAGATTTAAATAAAACCTTTAAAACTCTGTATAGATCAACAGACCTTGAGAACAGCGCCATCTTTGACACTATGTGCAGGACTTGAACAACTAAGATAATTATGGTAACATTTTAGACTTTTTCCAATCCAAAGCACTTAAGACAACAAAATAAGTGTTGCTAAAATGGTGGAGATTGTCTTTGAAAGGGTAAAAAACATTGTTGGAAAAAAGAAAGTGCTGGTCAACCATTTTCTCCTAGTTACTAGCAATGCTTTCCTTCCCCAACAATGTTTTCAAAAGAGCCTTTTTCCTCAAGGTCACTAAATTCAGGATTGTGTGGTACAGGGTAAAGACTCCAAGTCACCATAGTTCCAGCCAAGATTTAAGATTAAAACATACAGAATGCCATGTTATACATTAAGCCCCCTTCTTCCATGATATGACATTTTATTAGATATAAATAAATAATGATTGTCTATGATAAACAATATAAATATGAAGTATCATAAAATTTTGTCCAGTAGTAAGAGTTATTGGAGGATAATGGAAATATACATCAAGCCCCCTTTTTCCATGACAGGGCATTAGATAAAAAAAAATCCATGACAGCAAACTATGATAAAGATATAATAAATCTTGTTTCATTAATTTTCGTCATTGGTTATAGAAGATATCTGTCAGGATGGATGGACGTTAATTGATTGATTGTATGGTATTAAATGCAGTTTTCATCTTTATTTCAGTTATATAGCTGCTACCAAGCACCTATCCATGCTTTCCTGGAGTTTCTTTTTACCAGTACTCTGCACAATATTTTTCCAAGCCACTCGCTGCTATCCAACGTAACCATTATTGAAACAATGATAAGTGGTGAATGAGGAATGAATCTGTCGCAATGACTATCATCAATCCTTGGAAAAAAATTGGCAGAGCTGGGGATCGAACCAGCGACCCATTATTCTTGATTCCCGTATGCTACCGACTGTGCAAACAGGTCTCAGCAGATAGATGGACAGATAGACAATGCAAAAACTATTTAAAACTTACAGAACTACATGTACATGCACAATGACAGACATTTCAAACAGGGCCATCTTTGACCAAGGATGCAGGACTTGAACAACTTTTATATAAATACTGATCTTTTATGCTATACACTAGATATTCAGGCTTTGGCCTAACATCTCCATAGTTTCAGCAAAGAAGATTGAAAAAAAAACAACCTTTTAGAACTACATGTACAACAATAGACCTCCAGAACAGGGCTATTTTTGACACTCGGTGCAAGACTTGAATAACTTAGATGAATAATTAATTTTTGATGCTACATACTTAATATTCTGAGCTTTTCCCCAAACATCTCCATAGTTTCAGCCAAAAAATTTTTAAAAAAAGACAAAAAATTTTTAAACCCAAGTACAACAATAGACCTTAGGAATGGGACCATCTTTGACCCCATGTGCAGGACTTGAACAACTTTGATGAATAAATATCTTTTGATGCTAGATACTTAATATTCAGTCTTTGGCCTAACATTTCCACAGTTTAAGCAAAAAAGATTAAAAAATAATGATAAAACCCCCAATGTACATGTACAAAAACAGACCTTGGGAACAGGGCAATCTTTGACCCCATGTGCAGGACTTGAACAACTTTGAAAATAATTATCTTTTTATTTTATATACTAGATATTCAGACTCCTAGGTCTAATATCTCCATAGTTTCAGCCAAAAACATTAAAAACAAGAGTGCCATCGTCACAATATACGCCCCAGCATCGCAAAACCCTGACAATATGCGATAGGTCACATGATGAGAAACATTCTGTGAAAATTTCATCCAAATCCGTCAAGAAATGTTGAAGGAGTTGCATTCAAAAGAAATAGACGTACATACGGACAGAGAAGGGACAGACAGACGGAGGGACAGGCAGACGGAGAAGATGAAACCAATATATGTCCCCTCCAGCGGCTTATAAAAAAAACCTCATAGAACCCAAAGTACAACAACAGACATTGGAAAAAACAGGGCTTTGACCTCATTTGCAGAACTTGAACAACTTAGATTAATAATTATCTTTTTATTTTATATACTAGATATTCAGACTGTTAGGTCTATAATCTCAATAGTGTCAGCCAAATAGATTTTAAAGATTATAAAACCTCAAGTACAACAGCAGACCATGAGAACAGGGCCATCTTTGACCCCATGTGCAGGACTTGAACAACTTATATGAATAATTATGTTCTGATGCTAAAAACTTATTATTTAGACTCTTTGGCCTAACATCTTCATAGTTTTGGCCAAAATTTTTTTTAAAAAACTTACAGAACAACAACAGACAACAGAACTTGGGAACAGGGCCATCTTTGACCCCATGTGTAGGACTTAAACATCTAAGGTAAAGAATGATTGTATGTTGCTTCATACTTACCCAACATATCCCAAGGTTCAGCCACAAAGATTTAAAAAAATAACTATAGAACCCCATGTAAATGTACGGCAGACCTTGGGAACAGGCCATCTTTGACCCTATGTGCAGGACTTCAACAACTAAGCTAAAGAATGCTCTTTTAATGCTATGTACTAAACATTTAAACTTTTGGCTTAAACTCTCCATAGAAGATTAAATAAAAAATTATAGAATTCGATGTACTACAACAGACCCTTGGTACAGGGCCAATTTTGACCCCTATGGCAGAACTTGAAGAAACTTATTCTAAGATTCTAGGCTCAACGATTTCAGATGAGAAGAACAGAAAAAAAATTTGTGTAGGAAATCTTTAGTCTAAGGGCATACCATCTTAGACTTCTTGGTTCCAGTCAAGAAGATTGAAAAACAAAAGAAAAAAATTACAACACTATACAAATGTGACAATCAGGCAGAATTATTTCTCCAAAGAGCACAGTTTAAAACAACCGTAACTCTTCAACAAATGACAAAATTTTAGACTAGTCAAAATTGAAAGCATTATGCTGACAACTCAAAGTGACTCAAAAAGTAAAATTTGTTTTAACTCTTTACCACATGACAAGATTTTAGACAAATCCAAATTGGAAGCATTTCCAGAAAATATAGTAAATGTGGCAAAAGTAATGAGATTTGTCTGAAAAGATAATAAAACATTGTGAGAAAAGGTTACCAGCATTTTCTCCTTTTCCCACAATGTTTGCAAAAGCTTTCATTCTGAGGGTTGTTAAAAGTTGGGATTGTGTGGTAAAGGGTTAAGAAGGATAGCAGACATTGTGGGAAAAGGAGAAAATGGTCTCCTTTTCCTACAATATTTTCAGAAGACTTCTTTCCCACGATTGTTATAAGTGTGGACTGTGTTGTGAAGGGTTCATGCTTCATACCAAGCATCTATGCTCTAGGTTCATAAGTTCTAGACAATAATTATTCTTTTGAAAAGTCCTAAAAATACCCTCATACATATGTTACTTCAAACACAAATATATTGGTTCCGGACAATATTCTATTAAAAAATCCTAAAAATACCCTCATTCATACGCTACTTCAAACACAGATACATTGGTTCTGGGCAATATCGTATTAAAAAATCCTAAAGATACCCTCATTCATGCTACTTCAAATAAAGATACATTAATATTGACAATATTCCATTAAAAAATCCTACAAATACCCTCATTCATATGCTCTTTCATAGGTTCCGGACAATAATCTAATAAAAAATCCTAAAGATACCCTCATTCATAGACTACTTCAAACACGGATACATTGGTTCTGGATAATAATCTAATAAAAAATCCTGAAAATACCCTCATTCATACACTACTTCAAACACAGATATATTCGTTCTTGACAACATTTCTTTATATCCTAAAAAACTCTCATTCATGCTACTTTAAATACAGATACATCGGTTTTGGACAGTATTCTATTAAAAAGTCCTACAAAACCTCATTCATGTTACTTTAAATACAGATACATCAGTTACGGACAGTATTCTATTATAAAAAAAAAAAAAAAATACTCTTCATGTTACTTCAAACACAGATACATTGGTTCCAGACAATATTCCATTTAAAAATCCTAAAAGTCCCTCATTCATGTCATTTTAAATACAGATAAATCGGTTCAGGACAATATTCTATTAAAAACTCCTAAAAATACCCTGATTCATGTTACTTCAAACACAGACACATCCCTTCAGGACAGGGCTCTTTTAAAAAGTCCTAAAATTACCCCCATTCATGTGCTACTTCAAATGCAGATACATCGGTTCAGAACACTGTTCTAATAAAAAGTCCTAAAAGTACCCTCATTTGTATGTTACTTCAAACACAGATACATCGGTTCCGGACAGTGTTCTATTACACAGTCCTAAAATTCCCCCATTCATGCCCCACTTAAAATGCAAATACATCAGTTCCAGACACTGTTCTAAGAAAAAATCCTAACAGTACATTCATTTGTTACCGCAAACACTGCTACATCAGTTCCAGACAGTATTCTAATAAGAAAATCCTAAAAGTACCCTCATTTATCTGCTACTTCGAACAGTGGTACATCTGTTAGACGATATTCTATTGAAAAATCCGAAAATTACCCTGATTTATACTCCATCTAACACAGATACATCGGTTCTGGACAGTATTCTATTAACAAATCCTAAAAAATCCCTCACTCATACGCTATTTCCAACAGATACATAGGTTGCGGACAGTATTCCACTGAGAAAACAAAAATTACCCTCATTCACAATTATGTTATTTCAAACACAGATACATTGGTTCTAGACAGTATTCTAATAAAAAAAACCTAAAATACGCTTATTCATACACTACTTCAAACAGTGATACATGGGTTTTGGACAATTTTCCATTGAAAAAATCCTAAAAATACCCTATTTTTTATATGCTACTCCCAACACAGATACATCAATTCTGGACAGTATTTTAAAAACTCTAAAAATACCCTCATTCATATGTTACTTGCAGCACAGATACATCAGTTCTTGACAGTATTCAATTAAAAATTCCTAAAAATACCCTCATTCATATATTACTTCAAACACTGATACATCAGTTCCCGATAGTATTAAAAAAAAAAATCCAAAAAATACCCTCATTCATATGCTACTTCAAACAGTGACACATTGGTTCCGGAATACATTCTACTGAAAATCTGAAAATTACCCTCCATTATACGCTACTTCAAACACTGATACACCTGTTCTGGGCAGTATTCTATTAAAAAATTCCTAAAAATACCCTCATTCATATGTTACTTCAAACAGTGATACATGGGTTCTGGACTGTATTCTATTAAAAAAATCCTAAAAATACCCTCATTCATACGTTACTTCCAACACAGATACATCAGTTCCAGACAGTATTCTATAAAAAATCCTAAAAATACTCTTAATATACTCTACTTCTAAAAAATCCTAAGAAATGCCTCATTCATGTTACTTCCAACACAGATACATCAGTTCTAGACAGTATTCCACTGAAAAATCCTAAAAATACTCTCATTCATATGTTACTTCAAACACTGATACATTGGTTCCAGACAGTATTCTAATAAAAATTAAAAAAAAACACTCTCATTCATATGTTACTTCCAACACAGATACATCGGTTCAGACAGTATTCTATAAAAAATCCTAAAAATACTCTTAATATACTCTACTTCTAATACAGATACATTGGTACCGGACAGAATTCTTTTAAAAAATCCCAAAATTACCCTCATTCATATGTTACTTCCAACACAGATACTTCTGTTCTAAACAGTATTCTATTAAAAAAATCCTAAAAGTTCCCTCATTCATATGTTACTTCCAACACATGAAACATCGGTTCCAGCCAGTATTCCACTGAAAAATCCTGAAAATTCCTTCATTCATATGTTACTTCCAACACATATACATTGGTTCTAGACAGCATTCCACTGAAAAATCCTAAGTATACTCTCAATTACATGTTACTTCAAACACTGATACATCGGCTCCAGACAGTATTCTAATAAAAAATCAAAGTACTGAAAGTACTGACAGACTAGCGAATTTGAAATAAGGACTATAGTAAAGATAAAACTTGGTTTGTTTATACAAGATTGAAGAAAAATTGTAAAATTCCAGTTCTGCCGGCTCATTCCGGTTATTAAGTTCAATCCGGATCCATTTCATTTCATTGATTTTACCCAGTGCACTTGATTACTAAGTTGGCAAAATAAGGAAAAACTATGAAAACTTTGTTTATTAACTTTCAGTTGATAAGTTATTTTGTTGAAATGATATCCGCTGCCAAAAAAGACTTTTTTAATAGAAACATACCAGAGGTATCGCGTTTTGCATGTACTCGTGGCCTTTTTGTTATTGGTCCATAACAAAATTTGACATTAAGACCCCTTTTTCCATAACAGGGCATTTCAGTAAATGAAAACAAATAATGGTTGGATGTGGCTTATGATAAACAATACCAATATGAAGGTTCGTGAAATTTTGCCAATAGATCTAGCTAAAGAGATATGGTTCATAAAGGAAATATACATCAAGTACTCTTTTTCCATGACACAGCATCAAATGAAAAAAATAATTATTTCAGTGGTATATCATCAGGAACACATGTACTAAGTTTCATCAATTTTCAAAAACGATTTTAGTTTTAGAAGATATATGTCCGGACGGACGAACGGATAGGTGGATAGGAATCCATAACAATGACCTGTGGTTCCAGTAAACTGCCTTTAGCATCACTATCAGATTGATTTTGAAATAAGTGGGTATGACTAAGGAACAGGGACTAGGGCTCTTCATTTGTAGCATAATTCCTTTGCAATATGACTCAGTAAGACTATAGTGTCCAATAAACTATCCTAGACTATGAATGTTTGTTCTTTATGACCCTTTCTGTGAGGTTTTAAGCTTGGAAAATTAAATCTGGCTAGAATAATGTGATTTCTCTTGGACATGGATGAAAAAGTTTTCAAATTGCCTTCCATATGGTCATCAAGAGGAAATTGTGTTGTAAATGTGTCATGGTTTCTTGAAAGAGTTGTAAAAGTATTGACTAAATGAAAATATGTTTAATGATTTTTTTCTCATTTCATAACATTTGACTCAAGGGCTATAATGCAGTCCTTCCCAAAGCAGGATTACTTTTGACCAACAGCTATAATTTCAACAATCCTGGTAGAAAGGTTTGCCAAATGTTACTGCATACCAAATATAACAAGTGTGATCTCACACAAGACCATCCGACAAAGCATAAGACATTAAATCATTTCTTTTTTCATTTCTGAAATATGGACTTCTAACAAAACATCATGTTACACATGGATATTAAAAATTGAGCTTTCCTTCTTTAACAATCTACAAAAGTCTCTTAGGAGTTTTTTACTTATATGTTCCTGGAACAAAACTCCTGAACATCTAACATTGCATGACATGATGATTATTCTTCACATTTTGGTTTCAGATCTGAAACGTGAGTGCTTGAGATTTGGAAGTGAAGGACTGAAATCTCCTGGACTATGGATGAGCAGACTTTTGGTAACATTAAATCATAATGTTCTCTAGTCACTTCACATACACAACACACACAAACTATCACTTCTAAATATACACACATTTTTTTGGGGGGGTAAATCCTTTTTTCACTTTTTTTCCCATAAAATATATCGTTTTCTTTTTGTCTTTTTCCATTTTTTTTTTAATTATTATTACTATTATTATTTCTTTTTTATTATTATTTCTTTTTTTTTTCCTTCTTTTTTTCTTATACTTAAAATATTTCAATCTTTTTGTACTTTTCTTTATATATTTTATAGATTTTTTTTTTTTTTTTTTTCATTTTTGCTGTTTTTTTTTTTTTTTTTTTTTATAGCAAGCAGTACGATAAAATATATCAGAGGTCCATAATGCGATTGTACATTAAGCCTCCTTTTTCCATAACATGGCATTTCATTAAATGAAAACAAAGAAAATATATATCAAGCCCCCTTTTTCCATGACACGTCATTAAATATATAGAAAAAAAATAGTATAAACGAACTATCCAATGGCAGACATGCATAAAGTCTCATCAATTTTCATCAAGAACTTTACAAGATATCGGTCTGGGCGGACAGATGGGCAAACAGACTATTACTGTTCCATAATGAAATTATACATTTAGCCCCCTTTTTCCATGACATGGCATTTCATGAAATAAAAACAAATAACTACTGTCTGTGGCTTATGATAAACAACATAAAGATGAAGTTTCACAACATTTTGTCCTGTAGTTAAAGAGATATTGTCCATAATGAAAATATACATCAAGCCCCCTTTTTCCATGACATAACTATTAATGAAAATGGCTGAAATAATGTTATTGGCGGACTATCATAAGGAATACGTATGAAGTTTCATAAATGTTCATGTAGGATTCTGAGTTAAAGAGATACTGATCCCTAATGGAAATATACATGAATCCCCCTTTTTCTATGATACCATATTGAATATCAAAACAGCATAAGGAACAAGTGTATGAATTTCTATTAATTTTTGTCAAGGATTTTAGAAGATATCTGCCTGGAAAGACATATGACCAGACGGTCATTGGTCCATGATGAAATTAAACATTTAGCCCCCTTTTTTCATGACGTGGTATTTCATGAAATAAAAACAAATAATAATTGTCTGTGGCTTGTGATAAACAATATAAAAATGAAGTTTCATAACATTTTGTTATGGTAAAAGAGATATTGGTCCATATTGGAAATATACATCAAGCCCCCTAATTTTCCATGACACAGCATTACAAAAAACAAGAGTATTTATAACTGGTGTTGCATGGTCAATCTGGATGAAACGTTTTTTCCTGCATTTCCTAATGGTAGTTGATAGATGTGACAAGTTCAATGTACAAACTCTGTATAGTTTTCAAGATAAGACTCAAAACATCAAAAATACATTTTGACCGTGTTACTTAAAATCACTCCCAGTCTGCCATTTTGCATGGAATCAAGAAAAGAAAAAATTGTTTTGGTGGAATGGGTTATTGTACACATGTATAAAGTTTCATGAAATTCTGTCCAATGGTATTGAAGATATTCTCCGGGACGGAGACACAAACACACGGACAGAAAGACGGACGGACAGATGGACAATGCTAAAACTCTATCGCCTTTGGTGGGGGATAACAAAGCCAAATAAACGAAATAGAAGTTTTTCTATCACTATATATGATCCATGTCAAACTAGAGCTATCACTAAATGTGATCATATCCCCCACCATCTCCTTGTCACAAAACAGGTCTTTGTCACAGAAAGCAGAATGGTTTAGTACAAAAGTACAAGTTGAAAAAGGTTCAAGGGAAGATAATTCCACAACAAATCACACCAGGGTCATGAAAATTGCACATGCACAACTTCATATATATAAGAACACTGTGTGTAAATTTTAGTTCAGTACCTGAAAAACTGTCAGAGTATTTAGCCGGACAAATTTGTGTCTACGGACAGACGGACGGACAGCCATGGCGATTCCAGTATATCCCCCTCCACTTCGTTAAGACAGCTGTCCTGACAGACAGACAACTTTACCAAAGAAGAGCTGGTGGAGAAGGGTGATGCTCCATATCGGTCTTCTCTGTTTCTGGGGACTCTTACCACCCATATGCCACAGAGGTGAAGGCAACCACCTATTTCTAAGGCCCCGAGTGGCGGGGGCTCAGCATGGAAACAAACTTTGAAACTATAAAATTCAAGGGCCATGACTGAGAAAAAATGATCAAACCAAAACATTGTCAATGTCATCCTTCCCACAAACTTTTTTTAAAATTCCAAAAAGCTCTGAAATGAAATCAGAAATTAAACTATGACAACGAAAACTTTTATGTCATGCGTTTTTGGGAATTTAACTGAAAATAATGGCTGATTATATGCAATGCTAATTCATGGTTACAACCAGTCAAACATAGCACTACCTAATTACATACTACCCCTCCAAACCCCAAACCCACCCATTCCCACCCCTACCCAAACTTACACCCACCCCACCTCTCCCCAAACCCACCTCCCTTCCCTCCACAAACCTTCCAACCCCAACCTCTCCCCAAACCCACCTACCCGCTCCCCACCACAACCAAACACATAACCAATACCCAACCCACAATCCAAAATACTTCCTACCATTCCAAATCCAACACAACTTTAACCAACTCATCTACACTAAGAATACTCTCCCTTCCAATTCCCAAAAGTAGATTAGTGATAGCAATAAAATTACAGTTTGTTATCCCTATCTACCAATCAGAATCACCATGAGTGAGAAGCTGTTATCACGTGACCAAGACCCTCAGAAATTAATGCTAGGGAACTGACCAAGACCAATATCAGAATTCAAAGAAAAGTTTTATTGAAAGAATCATTATTTATTTGGAATCTATGTGTTAAAATACGTTAGAAGTATACGTGAATAGTTGAATACTTGAATTGTGTGGTTTATGTAACGGGATATTTGGATTTACTTATAGGATTACTTGGATTAATTTCGGGCCCTTTGTCTAATTGAGGATGGACATATTGGTCGACGGGGCCGAAATGACCCCGACTTCTCAGCATCAGGATACTCCTTTGATGTCTAGAAAAGATGAGTCTCTTCAGGGTTTACAGCCTTTACCGGCGCCTGGAGTCTCAGAACACTCAAAGGAAAAACCCGCCGAAAGCCACAGTAAGTGAGGAATTTTTAGGGTGTTTGCTGGACTTTCGCCAGCAACCTCTACAGCTATGAACCCACAGTCATGTAATTCAGTGATGGGGGAGAGGAGCGCGTCTTACACGCATGATAGTGGAGTGCGCGTTAGCAAGCCTATGGGGGGCACCTTGCTTGATAGTGACGTACCGATACATCTGACCAATGATATGGCTTCAAATTCTGGTACATGGTTGCCAGGAAACACGGGATTCACATCTGGTACGGGAATCAGTATGGCTGTGGTTCCTAACAACACTATGTTTGGGTTGTTACTGGAACAATATAAGGAAACCAGAGAGCTTTGTAACAAACAACAAGCTTCTATGCAAAAATTAACTCAGGTAGTTCAAGATACAGCAAATCGAGTGAGTCATAGTGGATAGCAAAATACTCACGCCTCTGATATTTCTTAAGGGGAAAAAAGTCAATCTTCCGGAGACGAACTCTCGGAAGTTGAGCCTGCAAATGAATCGTGCTCGGGAAAAAGGAAGTTTAGCATAGAATCGGATTCAGAGGCTTGTAATAAAAACTGAAAAAATTGAGAGAAGTTGAGGCCCAGTTCACAAAAAAGGAAGAATTCAGCGCGGATGTCCACAAGGTGGTTGTGTCAACAGTAAATAAGGGATTAGCAGAGCAAGTTGATCACAAAGCAGCGGCGGTTCAGGATCTGCTAAACAAATATAACAGGCCAGGTAATTGTGAATATCTGGAAGTGCCAAAAGTAAACAAACTTCTGTGGACAAATAAACAAACTAGTAAAGAACTAAAGCAAGCAGATAAGGGATTTCAGCGAACCCAAAATTATATAACTAATGGTATGATCCCTTTAGTCAATATAATGAATAAAACACTTCAGATGGAGTCAGAAGACGCGGAAGAGCTTTTTGATTGGTCTCTGGACGCGTTTAATCTGTTAGCTTATGCTCATTGAGATTCCTCGGCACAAAGACGTCGATCATTATTACCAGCTATATCAGGCTGTTATGCTACCTTGTGCAGACAGTGAAAAGATTACGTCACCCACGCATCTTTTTGGTGAAGATAAAGACTTGGAGAAACGCCTGCGAGAAATTGACGATAGTCAGAAACTCAGTAAATGCGCCAGAAACTCAGTAAATGGGAAAATGCGCCAACAAAACAAACAATCATGGGGACACAAGGACTTACCGGGGCGTAATATGCCAAGTACTTCGCGGGATTTTTTAGGGAAACGGGCTCTGACTCACTTAAGTTCCCCCCAGCAAAAGTTAAGGAGCAGGAAGGGAGATCAGGGCCAGAGAAAATTTCAAAGGAATCAAAAACATTAAACGTAAGTAAATGCCTAATTAATACTCCTGAAAATTTCTTTGGTGGGAAAATATCAAGTTTCTATGAAAATTGGAAACAAATTACTAGCGATCAATATATTTTAGACATAATTGCAAATGGCTATAAAATAGATTTCATCTCAAGTCCTTGTGAAGAATGCAATCGTTCAGAAATAAAGTTTTCGGGAAAAGAAGAAAGGGTTATAGATCAACTGATACTGGACTTCCAAACAAAAAGGATTATCAAGCCAGTAACACCGTTACCCGACCAGACTTTATCAAATATTTTCATTCGTCCGAAAGCTGACGTATCCCATAGGCTTATTCTTAATTTAAGCAAATTAAATGATCATGTCAGCAAAAAACATTTCAAAATGGAGACACTCAAAAGTGCTTTACAGTTAGTACGGAAAAACTGTTTTTTTGCCAAATTAGATTTCAAAGACGCATATTTCAGTGTTCCTATTGCAGCTTCAGACAGGAAACATTTGCGCTTTACTTGGAAAAATCAGACATACAAGTTTCTCGTTCTAGCGAACGGGCTCTCTAGTGCTCCCAGAATTTTCACGAAAATTATGAAACCCGTCTTCTCCACTTTGCGTAAAGAAGATCATACAAATTGTGCATATACAGATGACACATTATTAACAGGCAATTCGAGTCTAGAATGCAAAAGCAGTATCGACCGAAGTGTTGCTTTAGTGGACAGTTTGGGAATAACAGTGCATCCGGATAAATCAGTTTTACTACCGTCTCAATGCATAGAATTCGTAGGTTTCATCATTAATTCCGTAGAAATGTCTGTAAAGTTGACGGAGGGGAAAAAGCAAAACATTATATTGGAGTGTAAATATATATTGCAACAACAATCCATAACAATACGGGATTTCACAAAATTAATTGGGAAAATGGTAGCAAGTGAGCCTGGAGTTCGCTACGCTCCTATGTATTACAAATCATTAGAAATTCAAAGAGATTCAGAATTAAAAAGACAAAGAGGTAAGTTCGATAAGCCTATGATCGTTTCAAACGACAACCATGTTTGCATTCGCTGGTGGATTGAGAATATTGGAAAGTCATTCAAACCTATACTGCCTCCCACTCCAACTAGGGTCATTGAATCTGATAGTAGCTTGATAGGTTATGGGGCTCATGATGTAACGCTTAATCAGCAATTCAGTGGCATATGGAACGAAACAGAGCGACAAGAACACATCAATGTACTTGAACTCAAAGCAGCTTTTTTAGCCTTGCAGTATTTTTGTAAAGACAGTAACAACGCTCACGTACAGCTGATGCTTGATAACACAACAGCTATCAAGTACATATCAAAAATGGGGGGTAGGATTCCAAAACTAAATGGAATGGTCAAAGAACTGTGGCAATGGTGTGCAGAGAGAAATTTATGGATCAGTGTTTATCACATTCCTGGCAAACTTAATGTCAGGGCAGATGCACTCAGTAGACAAAAGTTGAATGACGATATGGAGTGGTCATTGCAAGAAGAGTGTTTCAATACGATTATGAAAATATTCCCGTCGTGTAACATTAATATGTTTGCTTCGAAGCATAATTATCGAATTCCGAAATATGTTTCTTATACGCCAGCTAGAAATGCTGTGGCCGTCAATGCATTTTCTTTAAACTGGGGTAATTACAAAGCATACATGTTTCCTCCTTTCAGTATAATGGGGAGTATTTTACAGAAATTGGAACAGGACAGAGCGGAGGCAGTATTAATAGCACCGTTGTTCTCGACTCAGCTATGGTTTCCTCGACTGCTACAGATGACGATCGATCAACCGTGAATACTCCCCCCTCTGACGAAAAGTCTGTGGCATCCGAAAGGGACACAACACAGACTAAAAACGATGACGCTAGCTGGTTTCAAAGTCTCAGGGAAAGCTTGTGCTCAAGAGGCATACCAGCAAACACTGCCGACATTATCCTCTCCTCTTGGCGAGGTTCTACAAAGAAACAATATGGGGCCTATCTCGGGAAATGGGTGCAATTTTGTAGTGAAAGAGAAGTTAATATGTTTATTCCCTCTGTCAACAGCTTATTAGAGTTTGATGTTAATTTTGTTAGTCCCTATCTACCAGAATCACATGCCCGCCCATGCACTATAATGCAATATAATGCCTGCCCATGTGATATGGGTCCAGAATTTCATCGGATGTCGCTAAAGGTCTGAGGGTCTTGGTCATGTGATCACAGCTTCTCACTCATGTGATTCTGGTAGATAGGGACTAACAAAATTAACATCAAACTTCAACTTATAGGTAAGTTTCGTTTAATTTGTCAATTTTACATACACAGAGCAATATAGTAAAATGACATGTGGTTCCAGTATTCTTTAGATTTAATAAAGAAGGCTCAGGTACAGAAATCATAACTAGGGTTCTACAATTTCTAGATTGCCTTTGTTGTAATAAACAAGTCCTAAATTCAGCATGAAGAAAAGTATAGAATAATGTAAAGCAATAATAAGAAAAACAAAGGAATCCATAACAATGACCTGTGGTTCCAGTAAACTGCCTTTAGCATCACTATCTGATTGATTTTGAAATAAGTGGGTATGACTAAGAAACAGGGACTAGGGCTCTTCATTTGTAGCATAATTCCTTTGCAATATGACTCAGTAAGACTATAGTGTCCAATAAACTATCCTAGACTATGAATGTTTGTTCTTTATGACCCTTTCTGTGAGGTTTTAAGCTTGGAAAATTAAATCTGGCTAGAATAATGTGATTTCTCTTGGACATGGATAAAAAAGTTTTCAAATTGCCTTCCAAATGGTCATCAAGAGGAAATTGTGTTGTAAATGTGTCATGGTTTCTTGAAAGAGTTGTAAAAGTATTGACTAAATGAAAATATGTTTAATGATTTTTTTCTCATAACATTTGACTCAAGGGCTATAATGCAGTCCTTCCTAAAGCAGGATTACTTTTGACCAACAGCTATAATTTCAACAATCCTGGTAGAAAGGTTCGCCAAATGTTACTGCATACCAAATATAACAAGTATGGTCTCGCACAAGACCATTCGACAAAGCATAAGACATCAAATCATTTCTTTTTTCATTTCTGAAATATGGACTTCTAACAAAACATCATGTTACACATGGATATTAGAAATTGAGCTTTCCTTCTTTAACAATCTACAAAAGTCTCTTAGGAGTTTTTTACTTATATATTCCTGGAACAAAACTCCTGAACATCTGACATTGCATGACATGATGATTATTCTTCACATTTTGGTTTCAGATCTGAAACGTGAGTGCTTGAGATTTGGAAGTGAAGGACTGAAATCTCCTGGACTATGGATGAGCAGAAACTTTTGGTAACATTAAATTCATAATGTTCTCTAGTCACTTCACACACAACACACACAAACTATCACTTCTAAATATACACACATTTTTTTTTTTGGTAAATCCTTTTTTTCCACTTTTTTCTCCCATAAAATATATCGTTTTGTTTTTCTCTTTTTTTTTTTATTTTTTTTTTTTTTAATTTTTTTTATTTATTTTTTTTGTATTATTATTACTATTATTATTTCTTTTTTATTTATTTATTTTTTTTTTTTTTCTTCCTTTTTTCTTATACTTAAAATATTTCAATCTTTTTGTACTTTTCTTTATATATTTTATAGATTTTTTTTTTTTTCCCATTTTTGCTGGTTTTTTTTTTGTTTGATAGCAAGCAGTATAATAAAATATATAAGAGGTCCATAATGGGATTGTACATTAAGCCTCCTTTTTCCATAACATGGCATTTCATTAAATGAAAACAAAGAAAATATACATCAAGCCCCCTTTTTCCATGACACGTCATTATATATAATGAAAAAAATAGTATAAACGAACTATCCAATGGCAGACATGCATGAAGTCTCATCAATTTTCATCAAGAACTTTACAAGATATCGGTCTGGGTGGACAGATGGGCAAACAGACTATTACTGTTCCATAATGAAATTATACATTTAGCCCCCTTTTTCCATGACATGGCATTTCATGAAATAAAAACAAATAACTACTGTCTGTGGCTTATGATAAACAACATAAAGATGAAGTTTCACAACATTTTGTCCTGTAGTTAAAGAGATATTGTCCATAATGAAAATATACGTCAAGCCCCCTTTTTCCATGACATAACATTTAATGAAAAAGGCTGAAATAATGTTATTGGCGGACTATCATAAGGAATACGTATGAAGTTTCATAAATGTTCATGTAGGATTCTGAGTTAAAGAGATATTGATCCCTAATGGAAATATACATGAATCCCCCTTTTTCTATGACACCATATTGAATATCAAAACAGCAAAAAAACTCGGCGGACATCATAAGGAACAAGTGTATGAATTTCTATTAGTTTTTGTCAAGGATTTTAGAAAATATCTGCCTGGAAAGACATATGACCAGACGGTCATTGGTCCATGATGAAATTAAACATTTAGCCCCCTTTTTTCATGACGTGGTATTTCATGAAATAAAAACAAATAATAATTGTCTGTGGCTTGTGATAAACAATATAAAAAATGAAGTTTCATAACATTTTGTTATGGTAAAAGAGATATTGGTCCATATTGGAAATATACATCAAGCCCCCTAATTTTCCATGACACGGCATTACAAAAAACAAGAGTATATATAACTGGTGTTGCATGGTCAATCTGGATGAAACGTTTTTTCCTGCATTTCCTAATGGTAGTTGATAGATGTGACAAGTTCAATGTACAAACTCTGTATAGTTTTCAAGATAAGACTCAAAACATCAAAAATACATTTTGAACGTGTTACTTAAAATCACTCCCAGTCTGCCATTTTGCATGGAATCAAGAAAAGAAAAAACTGTTTTGGTGGAATGGGTTATTGTACACATGTATAAAGTTTCATGAAATTCTGTCCAATGGTATTGAAGATATTCTCCGGGACGGAGACACAAACACACGGACGGAAAGACAGACAGACGGACAACGCTAAAACTATATCACCTTCGGCGGGGGATAACAAAGCCAAATAAACGAAATAGAAGTTTTTCTATCACTATATATGATCCATGTCAAACTAGAGCTATCACTAAATGTGATCATACCCCCCACCAGCTCCTTGTCACAAAACAGGTCTTTGTCACAGAAAGCAGAATGGTTTAGTACAAAAGTACAAGTTGAAAAAAGTTCAAGGGAAGATAATTCCGCAACAAATCGCACCAGGGTCATGAAAATTGCACATACACAACTTCATACATATAAGAACACTGTGTGTAGATTTTAGTTCAAAACCTGAAAAACTGTCAGAGTATTTCGCCGGACAAATTTGTGTCTACGGACAGACGGATGGACAGACAGCCATAGCGATTCCAGTATATCCCCCTCCACTTCGTTAAGACAGGTGCCCTGACAGACAGACAACTCTACCAAAGAAGAGCTGGTGGAGAAGGGTGATGCTCCATATCGGTCTCCTCTGTTTCTGGGGACTCTTACCACCCATATGCCACAGAGGTGAAGGCAGCCACCTATTTCTAAGGCCCCGAGTGGCGGGGGCCCGGCATGGAAACAAACTTAGAAACTATAAAATTCAAGGGCCATGACTGAGAAAAAATTATCAAACCAAAACATTGTCAATGTCATCCTTCCCACAAACTTTTTTTAAAATTCCACAATTCAGATAATTCCGCAACAAATCGCACCAGGGTCATGAAAATTGCACATACACAACTTCATATATATTAGAACACTGTGTGTAAATTTGAGTTCAGTACCTGATAAACTGTCAGAGTATTTTGCCAGACAAATTTGTGTCTACGGACAGACTGATGGATGGACTGACAGACAGCCATGGCGATTCCAGTATACCCCCCTCCACTTCATTGTGGGGGGTATAATAAAGGTAATCTCTAGTCTAATCTTGGTCTAGAATGAAGCAACAGACAGCATGGATTTAAGATCAGACTGCACTTTTCAAAATAATAGAACTGTGCACAATATGAATGAACAACAATGATCAGGCTTAACTCTTTACCACACAATCCCGACTTTTAACGACCCTGAAGAAGAAAGCTTTTGAAAACATTGTGAGAAAAGGAGAAAATGCTGGTAACCAGCATTTTCTCCTTTTCCCACAAAGTTTTCTACCCTTCCCAAAACATGTTTCAATATTTGAGTCACATTTGTTTGTCATCTGCAAATGCTTTCAATATGGTACAGTCTAAGATTTTGTTGTGTGGTAAAGAGTTAAAGCCCTGAATGTATAAAAAAGTGGAATTTTTCACTGACTGGGCAGAAAACATTGTTGGAAAATGGAGAAAATGCTGGTTTCTCCTTTTTCCACTGTGTTTTCATAAACCCTCTGTCTCTGGGTCATTAAAACAGGATTGAAAGGTAAAAGGATAAACCAAGGCCACATAAGGAGAATATTCCAAGTGGTATAATCTCTGATGTACAATATATTTTGTGAGGTATTCTTGTGAGAATAGCCTTGAAATTGCGTTATCTATCAGGGCCAAAATCACTATAAACCTTGGTGATTTGGCAGCAAGTTCAATCAACTCTAGGAACATACCCTGTGTTGGTAACCTGTTGATGACAGCATGACACTGGCATGTCACTATCACACAAGTGGGGTGTGATGGGACAATTCTGGCAATCTTCAGAACATCACTGACGACAAGCTGTTGGTATTCCATCCCAAAGCGGGGCGTAACCTCGAAAGTCTGTGGTCACAGCACACAATACAGCTTCTTTTCCAGGATAAAACCAGGGAAACATCAGGTGTATGAGAATATTAACCCATTTCTAGGGTGAAAACACCCTCTGATTACCAGCTACACTTCACTGGGAGGAACCCAGCAAACACTGTGATGATTGTGAGAGTGGGGCTTCAACAAGAGACTTGGACTGATCTTACTTAAAATAGATTCTGAATTTGTGTTATCTGACCTTTCTTGAATTGCATAAAAGAGACTAGTTACTAAATATCATGAGCCAAGTACAACTTAAAGTTCATTTTGCAGATATGGTAGATCAAGTTCAGACTGCACAGAGCATGCAGTATCATCTGTGATGTGCAATGCCTGATGTTTTGTTTGGTATTCTGATGAAATCAACCTTGAAGTTACATGATCTATGCCTGTTCTATTGGTTTTAATGGTCCTTTTCTTATTGGGCAGGCACTTTCAAGGGTCAGCCTTATACCATTACCCCCCCTTTAGAAAATTCTAACTACTCTAACTTGTTCACTGCTAAAGAAATGAAGATCAAGCTTGTATATGTTATGCCTTAAATGTAGAGAGACTTATACATAAAAATACTGTTCAACAAATGGAACAACAGGCCCAGGAGGGCCTAAATCGCTCTACCAGCAATTATTGACCAGTATAGTGAAAGAAGCAGTTAAATTTATGCTAAATTTTCCTACAGTATGTATCATCAGCTTCAAGCCATAAGGGAAAATTCTCTGATTCCTTTAAAGCAATATTTCAGGAAATTTTTGTCATTTTCTAACATCCATTAGTCACTAATGCTAAAATAAAAAAAAAACAGGTTTGCACTGGGCCTGAATGCGTGCCAGTCGGAGTAACAGAATAAAAACAGCCTAATACATATCTTGCAAGGAATAAATAGGGCAATGATCAAGGAAAATCCTCAAATCTTTAGAAATCAGTCCAAATTCAACAGGGCTTAATTAATCACTGTAATACACAATAGCATCAAGCTTTAAAAAAAGGGCAACAAATAATTTGGACTTCGTTTTGTACACAAGAATCAGTCAACAAATACAGTATCTTTGAAATACTGAGAGAAAATAGGAAATTGCTTGTAAACAACATTTTCACAACATTTTGTACCATTTTTAAAGACAATTTTCACTATTTGTTTTCTACAAATCCTTTCAATTTGGTTGTGTCTAAAATTATGTTGTTTGGTAAAGAGTTAATACAAATAATCTGTGCAAGTTGCAGAAATATCCCAAAAAACAAAAAAAAAATGTAGACCTTATTGTGTAAAAAATCAAACTTTCCCTACATGTTGGATTTTCTTAAAGTTCAAAGGGTTTCACACTATGGATGAATTGAATAATGTGCATAATTTTTAAAAAGATCAAACTACAAATGTTGACTATATCACAAATATAATGTATATAAATGGACAGATGGATGGATAGATGACAGAAACCTTGCCTTGGCACTGGCTCTTCTGGCCTTAGGCCTGTAGAGCTAAACAATCTACTCCTTGAATTTTCTCTCATATTGACTCTCTAAACACAAATTTGAAAATAACTTCAATACAGTGCAATAATAAATGAATTTTGTAAATAAACCCTTATGATTGTATGGCGTTTGATGCCGTTTTTCAACATTATTTCAGTTATATTGCGGCAGCCAGACCTATCCATGCTTTCCTGGAGTCTCTTTTACCAGTACTCCGCACAATCTTCTTTCCAAGCCACTGGCTGCTTTCCCGCATAATCATCATTGAAACAATAGTCAGCTGTGACAGAGGTATGAATCCTCAGAAAGAAATTTGCAAAGCCAGGTGTGGGGGGAAGGGGGGGGTTCGTAAAGTCGTAAAAAATCTTAAAAGCATGTTGTAAAAAAAAAAAGGTAGAAAATTTTTTCATCAGTTTCAAAAAAACTTTCCAAAACTTTTTATTTGCTCTGTTTAGCATCAGGGAAATTCCAGTCAGAAAAAGTGCAGAGTTGATTACTCAACCAGAGACAGAATAGTGGAAGTCTTATGTCTTAAATGAAAAGACCAAGATTTTCTGTTTCTCAGCACAAAAGAGGAGATATACTGCCTCTAAAGCTGGATCAAAACAAACCAGAATGGTTATTGATCTTTCAGGGGCAGATTGTTGTAAAAAAAATCATCCTCCAAAGCTTTATTTTCTCTATCAGAGATATCAAAGCTCCTAGTACATTAATTGTAACCAGCCAGTTTAAAAAGAAATTATTTGAGGGTTAGAATCCAAACAGTAAATGCAATGGTAAGTAAAAATATGCAAGCCATATACTGATTTGGATCCAGGAAAAACTCTTCATGTAAGATGTATTTTGAATTTGGTAGGACAGAAAATTATCTCCACAAGTATTAGGTTATAACAAGGGCCAATGTCAGCTACTCTAATACTGGTAAGAGTCTAGGTTCTATCCATACAGTTAAGGAAGAGTTTGAGTTACACCATTTTAAGTCCTGGTTAGGACAATTTTAGGCAAGATATGTCATACAAGCTCGTTACTTTTCAAGGTCCAGGAAAAAATTCCCCTGAAAAATATATTCAGTTATAACTCGCCTAGTACTGGTCTTTACACATTTTTTGCAGTCTAGTCTTGATCTCTGCGATATGTTTAATTTATTTAAATCACCATCTTTGATTAGAAGGTGAAAAAGGTCCACTGATGTGGTCTGTAAAAATGGTCTGTCCTGTAGGTGATTTACTTTTTAATTATTTTCCATTTCTTCATTTTGAAGAAATACCTCAGATGTGTAAGATTGACTGTACACTTGAACACAGCTGCCCCTGAATAGACCGACAACTTTTCTAGCTTGCCTTGATCCGTCCTTGGTGACAGCATCCTCACCCCATCTGTGGACAGTTGCCAACCTGTCATTATCCTGGCAAACCTGCCATTATCCTGGACTTAAGCCAGTACTAGTCTAGCTTGTATAAAATATCTTGCTAACTATAACTGTACAAACCATGACTTATTCTGATGGAAATCTTACCCTCCCAAAAATCTATGGATAGAGAAAGATAAGGGCTGTTGTAATGAATTCTCTACAATTATCTGCATTGAATAGAGACAAATAAATCATGTTGGGATTACTTTCCTACAATTATCTGCCCCTTAATAGGTCAACAAGCTTTCTGGAGTGCCTTGATCCTTCGTTGGTGACAGTCTATTTCAACTTTTCTGTTCATAATACGAAAATCCTTTGGATTTTAGGAGACATAACTCACTGCTTTGACTTCAGCGGCGTTAAAAAGAAAATGAAATGTATTTTCGTGTTTTTTCATGACACTGTCAAGTTTTTTATAAACAAGAGGATGACAATGGTTCTATACTGCTCATCTGAATTAAGCTGGAAAGGTAAGTTTCCTACTGACAAATTCCATTCTTTTATGGTCAAAAAGAATGATCTTCTGCTTTACTTTTTTTTTCTAAGATTTTGTGCATGATCTGCAGATCAAGATAGATCACATGGCTTGTATTTATCATTCTAGCTGATAGAGTCTTTAGAAATTTTGATTCTTAACCAGTCTACGGAACTATTTGTAATAATTGTAACCACAGGGAGGTGGACCACCAGTGATCAAAGTGACCCAATTTGATAAGGGACCATCTTATGGTAATACATACCAAGTATCAAAACTCTATGCCTAGTGTTACAGACAAAAAGATTTTCAAAGTTTTCACAAAGAAATGTATACAAAGTAATAGCTTGAAAATTTGCCTTAAAAAAAATAGTTCAAAGGTCAACTTATGATAACCATTTTAACACTGTTTGTTACAGCCTGATACTGGTTATCTAGGCAAAGTTTAACAATAAGACCAGGGCCCAGTTTTACCAGAAAAACTTATGTCTCTTATTTTACTCAAATCCCCTAACTTTTGACTTAAGTTTGGTATTTGAGACACATTTCACTAATATTAACAGGCTGTCATTTCATTCTAAAATCCTGAGTTGACGCAACATTTCAGACTGAGATGAGCAAAATATAGACTTACATCAGCTCAGAATTAAGTCCAATAGTTTGCTGAGTTGAGCCTGAAATGTTGTGTCACCTCATGATTTGAGAATGTCACTCAAGCCTGTAAATCTTAGTAAAATGTGTCTCAAATAATAAACTCAAGCTAAGCTGCAATGTAAGTCAGTTGATTTGAGTACAAAGGGAGACCTAAGTTTTTGCATGAAACTGGGCCCCGTTTCATGCAAAAACTTAAGTCTCTTATTTTGCTCAAGTCTGTTGAAGGACCCCATTTCCAGCTTATGTTAAGTCTGTTACTTGAGAGTTGAGACCCATTTTACTCATATTAACGGACTTTAGAAACATTCTCAAATCCTAAGTTGCCACAACATTTCTCACTCATTTCAGCAAAATAATGGAATCAAGTCTGTTAAAATGACTTCAGTCAATTATTTTGACAAGCTGAGTCTGAAACATTGAGTCAACTTGGGGTTGGAGAATGTTTCTAAAGCCTGCAAATGTTAAAGAAATTCGACTGAAATGACCAAGTCAACTTAACCCTTTACCAAACAATCCCTGGTTTTCATGACCCTGAGAAAGAAGCCTTCTGGAATCATTGTGAGAAAAGGAGAAAATGCTGGTAACCAGCATTTCCTCCTTTTCCCACAATGTTTCCTCCCTTCCCAAAACAAATCAATTTTTTAGTCACATTAATTATATCGTCTGCAAATGCTTTCAATTTGGACTTGTCTAAAAATATGTTGTTTGGTAAAGAGTTATGTCAGAGTCTGTTAGTGGACCAGAGCAAAATAAGAGTTAAGGTTTTTTGTGAAACTGGGCCCAGATTTTTGCTATTTCAGCACCAGAATCATCTTGGTTCTTGTCCTGAATTAGAATAACTCTTTATAATTCATCTCTGAGTTTAAACACTACTTTCATTTGGCTCAGTTGTTTCGAAAGACAGGCAATTTATGTAACTAAGGGTGGACAAATGCATGGACTACAATCAATCACAATTGACTATAGAGAAAAGTTTCCATTGGCTGTCTCTGCCATTACAAAAGGAAACTCTTCTAAGTGAGTAATTTTTCCATTTACCTACATGTATTTTTATTTATAATATTGTCTTCATTTTAGGTAAAATAGATACAAACTTATTCTGCATTTCTCTGGCAGCATAAAAATCAGAGTAGTCAAAAAAATATGTGGTGATAATGGTATAAGCTTGACCTCCTTACTCTTAATCCTGTACTGAATAAAGCTTTGAAAAAATCGTGGGGAAAGAAAATGCTGGTTACCATTGCAAAGAAAAATCCATCAAAATTTCAATTTGTCTGTAAACAAGTCTAGGTTTTTTTGTCATTTGGTCAAGAGTTAACCCTTTACAGAATAATTTGTGATTTTAAAATCCTAAGTAAGGAAGTTGAGGAAACTAGAGGCCCTTGAGGGTCTGAATTGCTCTACTGGCTGTAAGTTTGCTTACTAGTATTGTCTAGCAAACTATCATTGATGTTAAAAGGGAATAGACAAAAACACTGACAAAACATGGTGTGGAGGGGGGGGCCTGTAATTGGGCTTGAATCCACTAATACAGCATAATAAGTAGGCATGAAGAATTGAACAATTAGTGAAATAATCAAAGTAGAATTTGTTGAAACCACTTGTTTGGAAATCTGACAAGGATTTAGTACTTGTTAGATTTCTGCTCATTATGACAAAAGTTTTGAATTTCATGCAGTTTACATGAACCAACAATGTGGACTTTGTTGAATAAACAAGACTTAGTCATCAAATGGCTTCTTTTCCTTAACTGATGCTGGATTTTCTTCATTTTCAAAACCGTAAAATCCCTTGATGATTATACAAGTGATCTGTGCAAGTTTTAAAACAATCGGACCAAAATTGCCTACTCAATCAAGTAAACGAGAAATGCAACTCAAAATGGCTACTTTTCCTAACAGGGTTAAAGCTATTGATGATAAAAATAACCTTTGCAAGTTTCAAGAAAATCTGACAACAAGTGTAGTCTTAAATTGTGTAGGCAAGAAAGACAAATGTTTAACTTTAAATGGCTACTTTTCCCTTCCTAACTGTCACATTTTTTTCAAAATCGATAGAGTTAAAGCTGTTGATATTACAATTGATCTGTGCAAAGTTTACAAAAAGCTGACCACAAAGGCAGACTTTATTGTGAAAACAAGAAATGCAAATGTTCTACTTCAAATGGCTAATTTATCCTCATCGCATCAACAAGAATTGTAAATTTTCAACTTTTTATGGCTACTTTTCCCTTACTAATTGGGACATTTGTTTCAAAATCAATAGGGTTTAGGCTACTGATGATATCAAGAAATTGTATAAATTTTATGAAAATCTGACAAAAAATTTGGACTTCAATGATTAAAGAAGAAAAAGACTAACAAACAAACGGACAGACTGACTAGGAAAACCACACCATGACATAAGCTCTGCTGGCCTTTGGCCAATAGAGCTAAAAATTGAGAGTAGACAGCATTTTATTTGTTTATGTATTGTTTTCTTCCTTTTGAGAGACAAATCTTATCAATGGAATCACAAGGAATTTTTGATTTGCAAATACTTTCACTTTCGATGATTGAAATGTTTTGAAAGAGATAAAGTGCCTGCCAAATATGAAAAGGATATCTTAAACCAATAGACAAGACACAGAATGATATTGCGACTTCAAGGTTTCTTTCACCATCATACTTCACAAACTGTCAGACAGTGTACATCAAAAATGTGACTGCATGTTCTGTACAGTCTGATCTTAATCTACACTCTGCAATAGGAACTAAAAGTTGTACTTGACTCTAAAAAATTCAAAATCTACTTTACTTAGAGTCATCCCAAGTCTCTAATTAAATCCCATTCTCACACTCAGAGTCATGATAATGGTCTGAATTCCTCATGGTGAAGAGTAGCACGTATACCAGGGGCATTTTCCCCAAAAAAATGGGGTAACACTCTTATAGACCCAATGTTACCTGGTTTTGTCCCAGTTCAAGAAGCTGGATTGCATGTTCTTACCAAAGGCTACCGAGGTTTAGCCCTAGTTTGTGACAGACGACCGCAGGTTTGCAGCCAGCGATGTTCCAAAGATTGACAGAATCGTCCCATCTCACCACATTGGTGTGTGGGTGCCACACCGTTGACTTGCTGGCATTCACAGGTGATCAAAACAGACTGTGCCCCTAGAGATGATTCAATTTAGTTCCAAATTACCAAGGTGTATTTCTGTTTTGGCCCCAACAGAAGGCTGCTTTCACCAGAGAAGGCTTTAAGTGCCTACCATATAGATAAAATGACAATTTGAGGAAGAAAAGCACAGTAGTCATACATCGCTCACCTAAGTTAATAAGAACTAAAACTGCATGACAAAATGTAAGACTCATACTAGCTCAGAGTTTGAATCTTGATTGTTCTATCTTCATTAGGCAATAGCGAAATGTGCTGTAAATGAATAGTACTGTTATAATCTAACTGCTAAAACCTATTGCCAACTGAACTTCCACAAACATAGCTCAAAGAGTGTTGAAGAAACTGCAGGTTTCATTCTTCCTGTTTATAGTAACAGTGTACATGACAATGTTTTACATCAATGAAAGTGTGCACATCATCTGCATATATATATGATCTATATTACAGTGAAGTTTCACAGCCATAACTCATAGAATGTTAAAAACTACAGGACCAAAGGAAGAATTTTGAAGTTCTTCCAATAGAACACTATGTAAAACATGAGACCCTGGGACTGGACAATCTTTAATATCTTTGGGTACAATTTGAACAACTTTGAGAATGGATCAACCTATGTAGTAGACACATACCAAACATCAACATTCTATGTTTTTGGGTATCAGACAAGATTTTTTTCTACAGTTTTCCTTTTATTACTCCATGTTTGACCTGTGACCAATATGGCAGGACATTATTTTACCCCAGGGACATATAATGAAGAACTTTGACTAACAAATATCCTATCATGCTAAATATCAAGTATCAACATTCCAAGTTTTGTGGTCCTAGAAAAGAAAACCTTCAAAGTTTTTGATACATATATAGCACAGAACATAGAATCCCATAAACAAGAACTGTCATCATACAGCACAATTCACCTGTATAAGTTAATTTGTCAGGGGAGGGGGTGGGGCAGTGCCCTGAAACAGCTACAGGGTCCCAGCCAAGGACAGAAAACCCAACACCAACTCAATAGTAAGGGTAAGAACAACATCTGTCACCAAACTAAATATGAAACAACTTAAACATTTGGTCTGGAGAAAATAAAAGCTCTAAAACAAACATGAAATTTCAAAATTGTCCATGACCTAGACTTCAAATTATAGGTGTGGGGAGGGGTATATTGCTGAAAGAAACTTTGGACCTCTATCACAAATATGAACCAAAGTCATCATACAGTTTTGAAGATGTGGGTTCTTCAAAAAATTTAAAGTAAACTGTTAATGACCAATACGAAATTCAAAAGTCAGTTCAAAATGATTAGCAATTGAAGGTACAAAACTACCAAAATTGTACAAAGTTAACAGTGGGTATGAAAAAAATATACATAAAGCTTAACCTAACAATCCAGAGTTATAACAAACCTACGGAATGATTGCTAAGAAAACTTCAACATAAAATTTCAAAATTGGTGACCTTGACCTTAAGATAGTGAGTATGGGCATGGCTAGGGAATGGCTCAATTAAACTTTGGACCTGTATCTGTTATCAAGCCATATTTGAACCTAATCCATCATTCAGTTTGGAAAATATGAGCTCTTAAAAAACTTACAGAAAGTATAACTTTGATGTACAGTATTAAAGTCTACCACCTGGACTTTAAGATCATGGGCATTGCACTGCTGACAGAAACTTTGGACCTACCAGTATATCTATCATCGTAACAAATGTGAACCAATCCATATGGTTTGGAAAGTGTCAGCTCTTAAAAATCTTAAATGTAAAAAAATGTAAATGTAAATGCTGCCTCCAACACAGATGCCAACACCGCGAGTAGTAAAATTGTTCACATTATTAAAATCATTTTGAATCAACTTTTGATTGACATGTCCAGAGGAGTTTGGACATTAAATTCAATTTTCTTTCGTCCATTAGTGTCTGGGGGGAGTTTTTGTAATTGTGGTTGAACAGACATACAGTTGTTGGACAATAAGCAATCACAATGGCTCACATGAAGCACTTCATGCTCAGGTGAGTTTATCGGTAGTAAAGGTATAATTAAAGCAATTTCAAGGCTGCTCTCACCAGAATACCTCACAAAATATCAAAGTGTACATCAAAGTAGGGACAGCATCCCTGTGCAGCCTGATCTTGATCTACAAGGGCTGTCCCATTAAATCATAGACAATGGGAGTGACAATTAAACTGAGGGGTACAGTTTAACGAGATTCTATTCATCATTTTATTAAACTAATATTACTATTTGCTGAAAACATCATTAAGATATAAAGTATAGTCATTAATTTACAATTTTGAAATATATCACAAATTGCCAACCAGTGCACATTGTGATGTTAACAACTGCATGTAACAGTATGCTTATGCTCTTTAGAAATAGCACATCACTGCTCTAAAATATAGCACATCACTGCTGTAATATATAGCACATCACTGCTCTAAAATATACATACTTATAAAATCATTGCAATCGGACATTAAGAAATCTTTTTATATCAAGTGTCTACGATTCAATGGGACAACCCTTGTACACTGTCTGCAACATGGGAATATAGCTTCTTAAGGAGTAACAACAGATGGTTTTTATGGAGTAACAAATATACTTCTCAAACCTTGCTGAGGACCACTTATTCTCATCAAATTATGAATATCAAGTCCTATCAAAATTTTACAATTCTAGCACTGAAACATACACATTAGCATTGGTGGTAGCCTGTAATTGTTTTTGTCTGTATAGCGTACGTGCATGGGAATCACACAATCACAACAACTCCTAAAAGTCATGTTTTCTCTTTGTACATGCAAACACTGTAATCTCACATATGTTATTTCACATAGTCTCGCTGACAGATAACATATACCTTCGTCATACATAGGCAATTATGGTTAACAAAGGTTTTCTTTGGTGAGTGCGAACATTAAAACCTCACATATACAATTTCACATAGGCTGGATGACAGATAACATATTCCTGTGTCTTACACAGGCAAGTATGGATAACCAAGGTTTGAGGAGATATCTTTTGCCAGATATCATGAACAGGGTTGGATGTTACAGACAGGCCCAAACCCTACAAGTCAGGTAGAGTTGTCCTTTATCATATCTCAGTCTTACAAATGTGGTAGCAATCCGAAGTTTACGGTGTGTGATATCAATATGTAAAAATTTTACAGTTGTCATAATGATCACAAAAACATGTACATACATAACCTGAAATTCCACATTGATCAATAACTAAGAGATGACAACCTCAAATTCAACTTTGATTTTCTAATCCTCTGTTTTAACCACTCAAAATTCAGTTTGAAATGAGTAATTAAAGGTACAAAACTACCAAAATGGGTACAGAATTAACAGTGGGGAGAACATGACAGGAATAATAATTACCCCTTTACCTAAAAATCCTGAGCTATAACAAACCTAAGGAAGAAGACTCGAAAAAATTGTGAAAAAAAAAAAGAAAAAAATGCTCATAGCCAGCATTTTCTCCTTTTATAGTGTTACATTGTTTTCTATCCTTCCATCATCTGAGTACCATTTATTTTTGTCCTCTGCAAATGCTTTCAATTTTGGTCAAGTCTATATTGTTACTGTTTAGTAGAGTTGAATTGACTAAATGTGTAAGAAATGACCAGAATGAAGTCCAATCAGAAAAAAAAATGACCAAAATGGAACAACCTATTTATGCAATAACCTTGAAACCTTCCCAGGGTGTCCACAATTGTATTAAAGCAAATTTCCCTGACTTTTCCTTGACTAAAACCAAATTTCCTTTTTTTTTCTATTTTGCAATGACATCTGTTGGCCTCCTCCTTCCACACTGCCAACCCTTTCAACCTTTTACTTTACAACAAGTGTATTGCTCTTTATACATGTATTTTTCATTCTGTTTTTTTAAGTTTGTTTTTCTTTGACTTTAGTGTCTATTTTTCTTTATATACATGTGCATGTATTTTCAAAAGTTATTTATACTGTTGGATGAGTGCTTAAAATCAAATACATGTCATAATTCAGGGAAATATAATGGCCTCCTCCTCCCCTACAGCCAAACCCTTACCACCTTTTTTCACTACCAACTGACCTTTCTGTAAACGCGAGTTCGGCACGCCCACCTTAGTAACGTGTTATTTCGGTTGTCAAGCCTGACAAACAAACCAGAAAATGGCATCGAATACAAAGAGAAATAGCGTTAATTTCAGTTTTATTCTAGCTGATATTTCGCTGTAGGTTAAATATCCCAACTTTTTTCCCCAACATTCTTATAAATTCGAACTTAATCGACAACTTAAACAGAAAAAATACTTAAGGTAACGTCATATTTATGAGAAATCGAGAAGTAAAAATAATGCAAATATGTTCTTAATTCTATGTTCGGTCACAGCATTTCAAATAAAAATACATTGTGTGTAACTTCTGTCTGCAAAATGTATAATTACTTGAAGGGCAAAAGTTTTTAAGACATTTCGTCAGTATATAATATAATTTGACTGTAAACAATATAGGAAAAGGATTTACAATTTAACCCTTTACCACACAGTCCAGTCCTTCATCGATCTTGAAGGAGACTTTGAAAACATTTCTCTCTTTTCTTGGCCATTTTCTACCCTTTCAAAGACAAATCTCATCACTGGAACAAACGTTAAACGTGAAGAATATGCTGAGTGTGTAGATATAGATCAGACTGCGAATAATATGCAGCCTAGTCTTGGATTAAAACGATCTGCTACTTACATTATTAAGCATACTAACAGTAGATTAAAGGTCTTACTTCTATTCTGTTCTGTTTCAGAACTTCAGTTTAAAAGGCAACTTATCTTAAATCAAATCAACTTTTGATTTAGCCATATTTAAGTGGATTAGCACATCTGCCATTTCAAAGGGTTTGTCGGTAAACTGTTAATTTGATAGGTTGTGTCTTTGATTGCAAACCAAAATTGCCGCTCTAATCCGCTTGACCACCGGTTGTCTCAGTATATCATTGAAGTTCAAAACAAACTGCTGTCAATGATATTGAAAGTTTGTTAATTGACGGCACACTGAACACATTTTAAAATCATCAAACATCCAGTTTCCCTTACCCAAAATTGAAATTTTTCTGTTGATTCAGACAATCTATGCATATTCGAATTGCGTCTAATTCAGTGTATTTTGTTATCGAATATCATGTTGAGATGACTTAACTAGCCCCACAAAAACAATAAGCATCTTAAATTCCATTATTCTTTGGTAAAACTGAGTTATGTTTAGGTATTTATGTGTTTCATTCTTTCTCATTAAGGTTCAAAACTTTGCTGACACAGTCATGTAAATCTATTGCACTGTCCTTCAACCCCAAAATTCAGACTTTTTGTACTTCTTTAACATTGTGTAAATTAGTTAAAGCATCTCAAAGTTAACGAGGAAGTAGGCTTATCTTATCACTACGAATCCATGTATTCTGGTTACCAGTATTTTCTCCTTTTCCCATAATGTTTTCAAAAGCCCTCCTCCTGAGGATCTGCATTAGGGGTAAAATTTGAAAGTAGTTATCCAACAGACCTTGTTGGTGATTGAAGCAGCAATTTTCTTAGATGGGTTTTTCTATGCCTATTTTTGCAAGTACTTTCTAAAATGACATTTATACATACTTTTGTGTATACATTATGATTCTTATTGATCCGTGATGGATGAAACTGTTCACGAGGTCTTCCACATAGTTTTATCCACCGAATATACTTTTTGGAAATGGGACAAATTTAACTCCCCCTGTATTCTATCTGGATAACCTTTATCAGTGTCACACAATTTGTAACTACACCTTTTCACCATTTCACAGATTTTTATTGACCGATAACAGAAATTGCTGTTTTGATAATTAAATAGATAAAATCAAATTATCTTACGTCTATAACATACTGTGTCTAACTTTATTGTTTACATGCTGCATTTTGATTGGCTGATAAGCCCTGCGAAGACCTATCAAAATTGGCAGAAAGGTCAATTGTCATAGTATTACTATTTGTACTTTAAATTTTGTTGTTCTATTTTCTTATCATAATTCAGGGAGACACAATTGCCTCTTCCTCCCCTACAGCCAAACCCTTATCACCTTTTTTCACTACCAGTTGTCATTGTATTACTCTTTGTATTTAAAATTTTGTTTGTTTTTCTTGTCATAATTCAGGAAAATATTATGGCCTCCTCCTCCCCTACAGCCAAACCCTTACCACCTTTTTTTCCTACCAATTGTCATTGTATTACTATTTGTATTTTAAATTTTGTTGTTTAATTGTTTTTCTTGTCATAATTCAGGGAGATATTATGGCCTCATCCTCCTCCCTGCAGCCAAACTCTTACCACCTTTATTCACTAACAACTATCATTGTATTACTATTTGTACTCTAAATTTTGTTGTTTGCTTTTCTTGTCATAATTAAGGGAAATATTATGGCCTCCTCCTCCCCTACAGCCAAACCCTTACCACCTTTTTTTCCTACCAAATGTCATTGTATTACTATTTGTATTTTAAATTTTGTTGTTTAATTGTTTTTCTTGTCATAATTCAGGGAGATATTATGGCCTCTTCCTCCTCCCTGCAGCCAAACTCTTACCCCCTTTATTCACTACCAACTATCATTGTATTACTACAGTCAAACTTCGGTGGCTCGAATATGGGTAATTTCGAATACCAAAGAAAGCTCGAACAACGATATCGGTCCCGGCAAAATCTCTATATAATTCATATTGTTCTACCTCGGAAAGCTCGCACAACCCCTAATTGGAACTTTCGAACACATGTCACGGTCCCGTCATTCATTTTCATGTGTATTTTACCTCTCTGAAGTCGAACAAAGGGTTAGTCAACAATTAGACGTTGGGTTTCACACCTACATTGTTAATTGGATACGCCGGTAATCGTCTGTCAAATATTGGATAAGGTGCATATTTTTAACACTTACTGTAAAATATACACACACTTGCTCAATGTGTCAATTACAAACTGTCTCGCCGTGACAGAATAATCGCTTTGTTTTTAATTTTTTGTTTTTCGAGGTTGTTTACCAGAATTAGTGGTCAAGCCATCTTTGTAACGCTATGGTTGCATGAAGAGTATTGCTTATTAACACATTAGGTTTATTAACCGCAACTGTGATCTTAATCCGCACATTTAGCGTTGATAGAAGTTATAATTAGAACATAAACAGGGTAATGTTTCGCGCTCGACAATACATGTATATGCAAATGTCCTTTCTGTTCTGATAAAATGACTTTTATGTGCAAAGAAAATGACCTCTGGAATTGGCTGTTTAACTGGTGAAAATAGCATATTATCGGTCGAAATGGATACTCTCTAAAAAAAAAGCATTGATAGAGCGCATCGATTTCGGCCGAAAACAAGGTATTTTCACCAATTAAACGGCCGATTTCTGTAAAATGACAGTTATGTGGTGTGTTCTGTGTGATATTTCCAAATACAAAAGTTATATAGATGCAGTAAGAATACGTGCAACTCGTTCACTGACCACTTCATACTTGAAATATGGATACGTCGAACTACCGCTAATTCGAACAAATAACCTAGTCCCAGGGGTGTTCGAGCTTCCGAAGTTTGACTGTATTTGTACTCTAAATTTTGTTGTTTGCTTTTCTTGTCTTAATTAAGGGAAATATGGCCGCCTCCTCCACTACAGCCAAACCCTTACCACCTTTTTTCCTACCAAATGTCATTGTATAATTATTTGTTTTTTAAATTTTGTTGTTTGTTTTTCTTGTCATAATTCAGGGAGATATTATGACCTCCTCCTCCTGCCCTACAGCCAAACACTTACCACATTTTTTCACTACCAATTGAAATTGTATTACTTTTTGTATTCTAAATTTTGTTGTTTTTCTTGTCATAATTCAGGGAGATACAACTGCCTCTTTCTTCCCTACAGGCAAACCTTTACCACCTTTTTTCACTACCAATTGTCATTGTATTACTCTTTGTATCTCAAATTTTGTTGTTGGTTTTTCTTGTAAATCAGGGAGATATAGCCTCCGTCTGCCCCTACAGCCAAACCTTTACCACTTTTTTTCACTACCAATTGTCATTGTATTACTCTTTGTATCTCAAATTTTGTTGTTGGTTTTTCTTGTAAATCAGGGAGATATTATAGCCTTCGTCTGCCCCTACAGCCAAACCCTTACCACCTTTTTTACTATCAATTGTCATTGTATTACCCTTTGTATCTTAACTATTGTTTTTTATTTGTTTTTCTTGTCATGATTCAGGGAGATACAATGGCCTCCTCCTCCTCCCCTACAGCCAAACCCAGCCACATTTTTTTCATTTCCGATTGTCTTTGTATTACTAATTGTATTTAAAGTTTGTTGTTCAATTGTTTTTCTTGTCATAATTCAGGGAGATACAATGGCCTCCACCTCCCCTACAGCCAAACCCGTAATATTTTGCATTTAATTGTTCTTGCATTTAATTGTTCTACACATGACCTTTAGTAGTGAGAATCAATTTTTTTCAAAATTTATGGATAAAACCTAGACCATGACCAGTATTAGGGTAGCTGACAGTGGCCCTTGTTTTAACCTTACACTTGCCTTTATGATTGCAAGTTACATAATTACAAGTACTAATTGTTCTTTCCCTTTCTCCATGGTTGCAACTTCCACTATTTAGTGTAAAGTACATGCTGTATCAAGAATTTTTCCTTGACCCAAACCAGTAAGTAGCACCCAATAAAGATCTTGATTGTAATTATTCTAACCATGAACAACTGGAATACTCATGGGAATCTTACCTTTACAAAGATTACTGAATAAAATATTGACCCTTACAAGTATTAGGGTAGCTGAAATTGGCCTTTATTATAAGCCAGTACTTGTCACTATGGTTCTGAGTTAGACCAATTTATGTAAAACACGTGCTCTTTGAAGAATTTTTTCTTGACCAAAACCAGTTAGTATTACATATAAAATATCATGCTTGTAATTGTTCTAGACATGACCTATACTAGTGAGAATCTAACCTTTTCAAAATTTACGGATAAAACCTAGACCATAACCAGTATTATGGAAGCTGACATTGGCCCTCATTATAACCTTACACTTGCCTCTATAATTGCAAGTTACATTACTGCAAGTACTAATTGTTCTTTCCATGACTTACCATTATACTTGTGGAATTGAACTCTTCCGAAATTTAACAGAAAAAAAACAGACCCTAACCAGTATAAGGGTAGCTGACATTGCCCTTTATTATAACATAATACTTGTAAAGCACATGCCCTATGATGAATTTTTCCTTGACCAAAACCACTAAGTAGCACATATAAAGTATATTGCCTGTAATTGTTCTATCCATGATCAACCATTATACTAGTGGAAATGAACTGTTCCAAAAGTTAATGGACAAAAACATAGACCCTTACCAGTATTAAGGTAGCTGACACTGGCCAGTAACCTAATACTTGTCTCCATGGTTGCAAGTTCTACCATTTAATGTAAAGCACATGCTGTATAATGAATGTTTTCTGTTTTCAAACCAGTGAGTAGCTCATATAAAACATCTTGCTTGTAATAGTTCTAGCCATGACCTATGCTAGTGAGAATTGATCTCTTCCCAAATTTAGTGGATAAAAGCGTAGACCATAATCAGTATTAGGCTAGTTGACATAGGCCCTGTTTGTAACCTAATTCTTTCTTCCATGGTTGCAAGTTCAACCAATAAGTGTAATAAATGTAAAACACAATGCTCTATGAAGAAATTTCATGAACCGAAAAAAGGTAACCAGGTCATATAAATATCTTTCCTTTACCTTTCTAACCAAGACCTATACTAGTGAGAATTTAACTTTTTTGAAAATTTATAGATAAAAAACCTTGACCCAAACTAGTACTTGGGTAGCTTACTTAGGCCCTTGTCATAACCAAATACATGTCTCCAACTCTCCATGGTTGAAAGTTTTACCATTTAATGTAAAGAACATGCTCCATGAAGAAATTTCCTGGACCCAACCAGTCAGAGGCTCATGTAAAATATCTTAACTGAAATCGTTCTTACCATGACCTATCCTAGTGGGAATAGAACTCTTCCCAAAATATATGGATAAAACATTAACTCTAGCAAGTATTAGGGTAGCTCATATCTGTTCTCTTAATATCCTTATACTTATTTCAATTGGTTGCGAATTCTACCTTTTAATGTAAGGCACATGCACTATGAAGGATTGTTCAAGGTTTGAAACCAGTGAGTAGTTCATATAAAACATCTTGCTTGTAAGTGTTATTGTTCTAGCCATGACCTATACCAGTGAGAATTGACTTTTCCAGAAATTTCTGGATAAAATTGAACCCTTTTCAGTATATGGGTAGCTGACATTGGCCCTTGTTATAAACTTATATTTGTCTCCATGGTTGCAATCTCTACCATTTAATGTGAAACATATGCTTTATGAAGAAATTTTCCTACATCCAAACCAGTGAGCAGCTCATATAAAAACTTGGCTTTAATTGTTGTAACCATGACCTTTGATAGTGAGAATCCAACCTTTACCATAACCAGTATTAGAGTAGCTGACACTGGCCCTTGTTCAGAACCTAATACTTGTCCTTATGGTTGCATGTTCTAGCACATGTTCTTTATGAAGAATTTTTCCAAGACCCAAACCAGTAGTAGCACATAAAACATCTTGCTTTTTATTGTTCTAACCATGAAAGGCAGATGCACTAGTGGTAATCTAACCTTTTCAAAGACTATTGATAGAATGTGGACCCTAACCAGTATAAGGGTAGCTGACATTGGCCCTTATAATAACCTTATACTATCTTCATAGTTGCAAGTTCTACCAACCCATGAAAAACTTGTGCTATAGGAGGAAATTTTCCTAGATCCAAACCAGTAAGTAGCACATATTAAACATATTGCCTGTAATTGTTCTTTCCATGACCTTCCATTATACAAGTGGGGAATAAAACTCTTCTGAAAGTTAATGGATAAAACTTTGGCCCTAAACAGTATAAAGGAAGCTGACATCTGCCCTTATTATAGCCATATACTTGTCTCCATGGTTGCAAGTTCTACCATTTAATGGAAAACAAATACTCTACGGAGAGATTTTCTTGGACCCAAACCAATAAGTAGCACAAATGAAAAATCTTGCCTGTAATTTTTCTAAACATGATCGGTACTATTGGGAATACAACTTTTCCCACAATTTATGGATAAAGCCTTGACAGTTTCCAGTAATAGGACAACTGAAATTGGCCCTCATTATATCTTTATACTTGTCTCCATGGTTGTTTTCTACCAATAATTGTGCAGCACATGCTCTTAAAATTGTAGCTGAACCATATCAATAAGACACACAAATAATTATATTGCCTGTAATTGTTGTAACCATGACCTTCCATTACACCAGTGGGAATAAAACTCTTTCCAAAGTTACAGCCAGTGGGAATAAAACTCTTTCCTAAGTTACTGGATAAAACAAAGACCCTAAACAGTATAGGTGTAGCTGACATTGGCCTTTATTATAACCTAATACAGTATAACCTGTTCAAACCGCCCCCTAGATAATCCAATCCCCTATCCTACCCTGCGCTCGCGGTCCCGGCAAGTTCCTTATTTCATTATATTAATACCCAGGTAATCCGATCCCTGTCTACATCGAATACCGACCCCAATCGCAAGGCCCAACCAAAATTTATTGCGTAAATTCCCGTAGATAATCCGATCGTATATCTGTCGTCAATCATCAAACGGTTTATTGTTTGTCACAAACTGTCTATAAATCAATATACCATTATGCGTGATTCGCTTAGTTGTTGAGGCTCGATAAGGGGAAAGTTTGAACGTACACCCCTTCTTTTCTCGTTTATCGTCGTCTGCAGTTATTTTCTGTGAAACATTTTGAGAAAAGAAGACAATGTATTTTCATTTGCAACAATTTTTGCTTTTCTCAAACATTTAAAGCAGAAAGAACAAGATGGTACTGATGAAAGCGAAAGTGAAAATGAGACGAACATTGACAGTGACCTTTGTTCTAATAATCCACTTCCGAGGTCAGAATACACATATCAGCAAGTGCATAATATGCTTTTGGAAATCTGGAATTTCGCCCTAACGAACGACTATCGGTATCTACAAGGGGTAGAGGAGCTCAAAACAATGACTGAACAGACTGAACAGACAATTTTCAGACAAAAAGCCGAGGGCAAGCAAATGAAAATCTGTCCTTTTTTATGATGATAGTACTGTATTTTAAAATTTCCTAGTTTTGTAAATACAGTGTAGATCGGCATGCACATTTTATTTTTATTGAAACTAATGTTATTTCTGTTGTTTTAAATTGTGAATTGACATACACGAGGATTCAATGAATGAAACCATGGACTAGTCTATCTGTTCACAGAGAAACAAGTTTCGGTAAGTGGAATTTCTTTAGCCATTCTTCACCCCTTGATAATCCGATCCCCTATACAAAACAACCTTTTTTCTCGGTCCGAGTGAGGGTCGGTATAGACAGGTTATAATGTACTTGTTTCCATGGCAGCTAGCACTACCATTTTCTGTAAAACACATACTCTTTGAAGAAATTTTCCTGGGCCCAAACCAGTAAGTAGCACATATAAAATATCTTGCCTGACGTCATTTTTCTAACCATGATCTGTACTGGTGGGAATCTAACTTTTCCCACAATTTCTGAATAAAACCTAGACTGTTTCCAGTAATAGGGTAGCTGACATTGGCCCTCATTATATCTTTATACTTGTTTCTTTAGTTGCATTCTACCAGTAATTGTACAGCACATGCTTTTATAAAGAATTATTCCTAGACCCAAACAATGAGAAGCACATATTTTATCTTGCTTGTGATTGTTCCAACCATGACCAGCACTAATGGTAGTCTATTCTACCCAAAATTTAATGAGAAACCCAAGGCCCTATTCAATTTTAGGATAGCTGACCTTGGCCATAGAGACTGTTATACTTATTAGTTAAACTGAGAGTCATAGTAAATTTAATACAATCCAAGGTAGCATATAATTCAACAAGGGACATAATTCTGCCAGTGTCCACTGACAAGCTGTCACTAAGCACAGCTCGGTGTCTTATTGATGACTCCTAAATATTGTATGAAAATGAAGAAAACTGCTTACAAAATTAATAAAAAAGCATTTAAAAATGCCCATAACACTGCATTTATCTACTAAAAAGGGACATGCTGACACTAAGGACAACTGACTCGTTTACATTTTCATCAACATTAAGCAAAGTCGTGAGGAAAAAAAAAAGAGCTGAAAAATCAAATGTAGCACAGAAAGGGCCATAACTCTGCAAATATTCATTACAAAGTGATATGCTGACACTATGCACAATCAGTTATCGACTGTAAACGCCTGTAAAATTTCACTGAAAATGAGCAAGGGATTTAAGAAGAGAGGAGCAGCAAATCAAACGTAACATTTAATATATGAAGGACTACATACTGCAAAACTCACAGCATAGGGACAGGATGACTCTATGCACAACTACATATTGATTACGTGAAATAGCATCAAAAGTGTGATGAAATGATATTATATCTCATAAAGACAAAGCTACTGATCGCAAAGTAACTAAGGGTTTGAATATTGGCTCTGTTGGTATCAATAAATATCTTTGAGTGTGTGCAGTTATGGATATTTTAATTGTTTAAAGGGGCAGTAGCATATGATTATAAATGAGTGTGTTCAGTGATACTTTAATCGTTAACAGGGGCAATAGTATATAAACATCAATAAGTGTGTTCATTTATGGATATTTTAATTGTTGAAAGGAGCAATAGTTTATAATTATCATTGAGTGGGTTATCTTATTTGAAATGTTATTATCCATGAGCTGATTCAGTTATATACATTTTAATTGTTAACAGGAGCTATAATATTTACATCTGATCATCCATGAGTGGTTTCAGTTATAGACATTTTTATTGTAAGGAGGAGCTATAGTATATACCTGTAATTATCCATAAGCAGGATCAGTTCTAGACATTTTAAGCATTAAAAGAGGCAAAAGTATATACATGTAATTATATATGAGTAGTTTCCATTACAGATATTTCAATCGACACGTATTGATTAAAAGGGGGCTAGGGTATTTACATGTAATAATCAATGAGTGGCTTGAGTTATAGACATTTTAATCGTTAAAAAGAGGCTATAGTATATACATGTAATAATGAGTGGCTTGATTAACATTTAAATCGTTAACAGGGGCCTGAAGTATGTACATGTAATAATCCATGGGTGGCTTGAGTTACAGATATAATGATCATTAAAAGAGGCTATAGTATATACTTAAGACATACAAAATCTTTTCCATAAAATCCTACGAGAAAGTTATGACTCCAGGGAAAAGCCATTTTTGGCCACAATGCTACAATTACTTGACTCCTGGTGGAGCTCCACAAGATGAAGCCCCAAATAATACAGGTCCAGAAGGTGTGGTTATAAACAAAAAGGCCCTAAAAAAAAATGAGATACCTAAGACAGGGCTAAATTAAGTAGCTCTAAGTCTTATGGTTAGTAACAAAAAGATTTATAGAGTTTTCACTATAAAAGCCCATGTAAAACTTGTGACCCCTGGGATGGGGCCAAACTTAACCCCAAGGTAATAATTATGGCCCTCTTGGTTGAGACCCACTAGATAAAGCTACGGTACATGCAAAATTTGGTAGCCCCAGGCCCTATGGCTAGGTACCAGAAGAATTTTAAAGTTTTCCCTATTTAAGCCCATGTAAAACTTGTGACTCCCAGGGCCAAATTTGACCCACGGGCTATAATTTGAAGAAAGTTAATATAGGTCCATTAGATAAAGCTACATGCAAAATTTGGATGTCTAGGTACAAAAATATTTTTAAAGTTTCCCTATATAAGCCCATGTAAAACTTGTGACCACCGGGGCTGGGCCAAATTTGACCCCATGGCTATAATTTTGGGCACTCTTGGTAGATTCCCTCTTGATAAAGCAACATGGCTAAGTTAGTACTGGCTAGGTACCAGAAGAATTTTAAAGTTTTCCCTATATAAGCCCATGTAAACTTTGTGACCCCCTGGGCGGGGCTTAATTTGACCCCAGGGCTATAATTTGAAGAACTTGGTAGAGGTCTACTAGATAAAGCTACATGCTAAATTCGGTAGCCCTAGGCTTTATGGTTTCAAACAAGAAGATTTTCAAAGATTTTCAATATTTTTCAGTTTTGTTGCCATGGCAATCAGAGATTTTGAAGGAATCAAATTTTTTCTAGAAATTCTGAAGAGGATCACGGCAGGATCATTTCTGTGAAGTTTCATCAAAATTGGATGGGTAGTTTCAGAGAAGAAGATGTTTAAAATAAAAGTTAACGCACACAAGGACGGATACATGACGGACACCAGGCCATATGGGCCAGTGGAGCTAATATAAAACCGGAATTCAGTTAAACAGGAATAATATAAACATAACATTAATTTTTAATGTCACTTTCAATCCATGCATATATGGCAAAATTCTAGGTACACTTTTTGTTATTCATTTAGAATATAAAAACTTCAGTGTTTATAAAAACTTCAGTGTGAAATATAATCATCAGATATTTTTTCTCTCATGTTTGAAAGCTGAAAAGGCAAGTTTTTGGTGCCATTCTTTTGAAGAGAGAGACAGAACATTATTTCTATTAGTTATACAATTGTTTCTTGGTAAATATTTACAGAATGAAAATTATTGTCTATTCTAATGCTGAATAAAGAACCCTAGAAAATTAATCTTTGATAGAATTATAATGCATCACAATATTGCACCTTCCATAGTAATGGCATTTTGATAATGGTTGTCCTAATAGAAATAGCATAAAAAAAATCATGTTTACCCTTAATAGTCAGCCCTAATCAATCTCTACGACTGTGAACAACTCAACAGACACTTTTCAGTCTAGAAGAGACACATAATTTGACTTTCAATAATATTTTTGCCACAAAAATCTCAGAAAAGTGGACAAGGCCAGCATTTTCTGCTTTTCCTGCAATGTTTTCCACTGTATCAAAGACTGAAATCATTGTTTGAGCTAGATTTCACTTTTTGCATTCAGATGCGTTTAATTTAGTTAGGTAAAAAATATTAATTAGAGTTATGACCCTGTAAAAGAAGGCTAAGGAAAACATTGTGGGAAAAGGATAAAATGCTTGTAACCAGCATTTTCTCCTTTTCCAACAATCTTTCCCAGCCTTTTCACACATGATTTTTAGCTTGGCTGTATTCACACAAAATGACAAGCTATTGTCATAGTCCTGGCACCATCTGCATCACCATCGTCTGAAAACTTTGATATTTTGTAATATCTCTGTAATTATTGAAGATATCTACTTCATACTTGGACAAGTTGTTACGCAGTGAAAGAGGAACTCATACTACAGGGGCAGGTAACCATCAAAATATTTGAACTCAGTTATACCACTTTTTTGTCTTGAAATTCTGACAAAAACTTTGACATAATGTAATATCTCTGTTATAACTGAAGATATTTACTTCAAATTTGGACAAATTGTTCACTTTCACAAGGGGAACTCATACAACAGGGGCACATAACCATCAAAATATTTTGCCACATGTATGCTCCTTTGAAGACTTAGAATTTTCATAAAAACTTTGACATTTTGTAATAATATAACTGCTTTTACTTCATACTTGGACAAGTTGCTAACTATCAAAAAGGGAAACTCATACAACAGGGGCAGGTAACTATCAACATATTTTTGACAGTTATTGCCCCTATTTTACTTATAATTTTCACTAAAAATCAAGCAATTGCAGCCGAGCGTTGGCACCCATATGCGGTACTCTTGTATTGTCCAAGGTACATTTGTCTTTTGTAAATGTTCACAATTTGGCAGAGTCTCAAATTTGGTCACATGGGAAAGAGTGAAGAATTAACACCTTATTAGTTCAACTCACATTAACCATCAGTGCACAAAATAATTCTCTAGAATTCAATTATTGACAGTTAATCAACATACTTGACAAACTCTATGAAAATCTAACCACAAATTGTTATCTTTTATGTGGTAAAAAAAACTATGTATTTGAGTTTAATGAGTTTTAACAGCATAGCTTTTCCCTCAATGTTTTCAACCCTATCAAAGACAGAAATTGTCAATCGACCTAGATTTGATTTTTTGCCTTCAATCGCCCTAAATTTGGTTGAGGAAAAAATCATTCTACAAAATAATTAAGTAGAATTCAAACTGTTGACAAAAAATAACACACTTGACAACTCCATGAAAATCCAGCCACAAATTTCATATCTATGTGTACAAACAAATACTATGTTTTTACATCCGTTTTAATAGCTTAGGTCATATCACGGCGGTCAGTGCACCTTTGCAACAAATACATGTGTTTCCTAGTTTTCTCACACCATTGCTGACACAACTTTCTTTCCAAGCCACTGACTACTTTTCTCACATGCAGCAGAGGTAACAGGTGAAAAATTGTTGGAAAGAAAATTTGCCTCAACCATGTATCAAACCCGCAATCAATAATTCACGAGTCAGATATGCTAACCACTGAACTAACTGGCTGAGCAAAAAAATGCATATTATTATACACTGAGAGATGGACAATGGAAATATCATCACTGAAGGGAATAAGGGAGTTTAGCTCTACCAAACAACATAATTTTAGACTAGTCCAAATTGAAAGCATTTGCAGACAACAAATTAAAGATGTCTCAAATGGCAGAATTTGCTCTTGATAGAGTAGAAAACGTGGGAAAGGGAGAAGATGCTGGTTACCAGCAATTTCTCCTTTTCCCACAATGTTTTCAAAAGGCTTCTTTCATGGGGTCATTAAAACCCAGGATTGTTTGGTAAAGAGTTAATGCATCTGCAAAAAGTTTCAACCTATGTCAACCTGCGCAGTTCTTTAAAGCTGACATGGGTAGAAACTTTTTGCATTTTGAGCATTTTCTGCATCCCTAAGGACCATTCTTCCTATTGATTCAGCCAATTCTTACGCTAAATGGATTTAATGGATCCATAATGTGATGACTTGCTTGGTATAATGCATCTGGAGGCAAGCCACATTTTCTTTCCATTACTTATGAAAGGTGGTCAGAATATTTGTCATGATGATATCTGCACAAGTTTGAAAATGGGCTATGTTTGGCTAAAAAGTAAGTAACTGAAACAAATACTAGAGAAAAGCTTGTATACACTCTAGAGGCCATGTTTTCAGTCCAATTTGTTAGAATGATTGTCTTAATAATTTGAGAGAATCATATCTCAGGAGAGATTTGAAAAAGGTTATGTTTGGCAAAATGGCTCAGGTCGAGGGACTTCAGGGCTAACCTTTTTTATTATAAGTTTTCTGAGGTAAATTAGATTCAGCGGGTAATGAGTCAACACTTTACCAAAAATCCTGAGTTTTAACAACTCTGAGTAAGACAGCTTTTGAAAACATTGTAGGAAAAGGAGGCAAAGCTGGTAACCAACATTTTCTATTTTTCCCTCATGAGCTTCTTCTCCTTTTCCCATAATGTTCTCTACCCTTTAAAAGACAAGTCCCACCAACTGAGCCACATTTTGGACAAGTCTAAAGTTTTATTGTCTGATAAAGAGTCAACATTGACAAGAGATGATACTCACCTGATTCACATGACATTGTAAAATTTTATTCTGTAAGGGTCTTTAAGTGTAAGTGCTCCTGTCACACTGTGTACTTCTAAGTCATCAAATACAGATGTGTCCTCTTCAAAATTGAATTCTAGAACATCCTGTCATTATCTGGAAAAATAAAAAACAAAATATATCTATGGGAAAAAGTTAAGCATATTCCATCCCATACAGTTAAAACAATTCTTTTGCCCAAATGTATCATTTTCTTTAATATCTATGTTTAGCGTTTAATTATATTTAACCCTTTCCCAAACAATCCCTGGTTTTCTCGACCCTGAAAAAGTAGCCTTTTGAAAACATTGTGGGAAAAGGAGAACCAGCATTTTCTCCTTTTCCCAGAAAGTTTTCTATCCTCCCAGAACAAATTTCAATTTTTGAGTCATGTTAATTTTGTTGTCTGCAAATGCTTTCAGTTTGGACCAGTCTAACATTTTATCATTTGGTAAAGAGTTAACTCCTTACCAAACGACAAAATTTTAGACTTGACCAAATTGAAAGCATTTGCAGACCTACAAATTAAATGGCGCAAAAATTGAAATTTGTTCTGGGAGGGTAGAAATCTTTCTGGGAAAAGGAGAAAATGCTGGTTCTCCTTTTCCCACAATGTTTTCAAAAGGCTACTTTTTCAGGGTCGAGAAAACCAGGGATTGTTTGGGAAAGGGTTAAATATAATTAAACGCTAAACATAGATATTAAAGAAAATGATACATTTGGGCAAAAGAATTGTTTTAACTGTATGACACCTTATTTTCCTGGATTATACATTAAGTCTCCTTTTTCCAGAACATGGCATTTCATTGAATGAAAAAAAATAAAGAAAATATACATCAAGCCCCCTTTTTCAATGACATGTCATTATATATATATATATATAGAGAGAGAGAGAGAGAGAGAGAGAGAGAGAGAGAAAAATTGTATCAACGGACTATCCAATGGAAGACATGCATGAAATTTCATCAATTTTCGTCAAGGACTTTAGAATTTAGATATCCCTCTGGTGGACGGATGGGCGAACAGACTGTTATTGGTCCATAATGAAATTATACATTTAGCCCCCTTTTTTAGACATGAAGTTTCATAACATTTTGTCCTGTAGTTAAAGAGATATTGGTCCATAATGAAAATATATGTCAAGCCCCCTTTTGCCATGACACGACATTTCATGAAAAAAGGTAAAATAATGATATTGGCAGACTATCATAAGGAACAGACGTATGAGGTTCATAAATTTTCGTGTAGGATTTTGAGTTAAAGAGATATTGATCCCTAATGGAAATATACATGAAGCCCCCTTTTTCTATGACACCTTATTGAACATCAAAACAGCAAAAAAAATTATGAAACTCGGCCGACATCATAAGGAAGAAGTGTATGAATTTCCATTAGTTTTTGTCAAGTATTTTAGGAGATATCTGTCTGGAAAGATCGACGAATAGATGGTCATTGGTCCAAGATGAAATAAAACATTTAGCCCCCTTTTCTCATGACATGGCATTTAGCCCCCTTTTTTTCATGACATTGCATTTCATGAAATAAAAACAAGTAACTATTGTCTGTGGCTTGTGACAAACAATATAAAAATGAAGTTTCATAACTTTTTTTTATGGTAAAAGAGATATTGGTCCATATGGAAATATACATCAAGCCCCCTTTTTCCATGACACGGCATTACAAAAAACAAGGGTATATAACTGTGGTGTTGCAAGGTCAATCTGGGTGGAACTTTTTTTCCTGCATTTCCTAATGGTGGTTGATAGATGTGACAAGTTCAATGTAAAAACGCTGTATAGTTTTCAAGATAAGACTCAAAACATCAAAAATATACTTAACCGCGTAACTTAAAATCGGTCCCAGTCGGCCATTTTGCATCGAAAAAAAAAAAGAAAGAAAGAAAGTGTCTCGGCAGAATGGGTTATTGTACACATATATAAAGTTTCACAAAATTCCATCAAATGGTATTGGAGATATTCACCCGGACGGACAAACAGACCGACGGACCGACCGACGCTATAACTATATCCCTCCGCCTTCGGCGGGGGATAATAAGGCACTATATTAGCCCATGTTAAACTTGTGACCTCCGGGGTGGGGCCAATTTTGACACCCGGGCTATAATATCAAACTAGAGGCCCTTGAGGGCCTGAAATCGCTCTACTGGCAGTGATTTTGCTTTTTTGCTAGCATACATTATTAATTCATGATGCAAAAAGAAAATAAGACTAAAACACAAAAAAATGGGGGAAATGTTCTTACAACTGGGCTTGAACCCATTAAGACAGTGTAAGTTGGCATGGTGAATTGAACAAACAGTGAAAAAAAAAAGAAGTGCAATTTCTGAAAAATAACTGTTTGGAATCCAGCCAAAATTGATAGGGTTTCAGTACACCTTGTATTAAACAATCCCAGCATATTTCAAAGAAATGCGACAAATAATGTTGACTTTGTTGAGTAAACAATGCTAAGTTATCAAACGGCTGCTTTTCCTGAATAGATTAATAGATTTTCTTCACTTTTAATAGAGTTCAATCCTTTGATGAACCAAACAATCTTTGAAAGTTTCAAAAGAATTGGATCAAAACTGTGGACTTCATTGCCTAAACAAGAAATGGAAATTTTCAACTTCAAATGGCTACTTTTCCCAAGCTGTTTGTTGGATTTTTTCCAAAATCAATAGGCTTCAAGCTATTGATAAGATAAACAACCTGTGCAAGTTTCTCTGAAATCTGACCACAAATGCAGACTTTATCGCGTAAACAAGAAATGGAAATTTTCAACTTGAAATGGCTACTTTTCCCATACCGTTTGTTGGATTTTCCAAAATCAATAGGCTTCGAGATATTGATGAGATAAACAAACTGTGCAAGTTTCACAGAAATCTGACAACAAATGCAGACTTTATTGCGTAAACAAGAAATGGAAATTTTCAACTTGAAATGGCTACTTTTCCCATACTGTTTGTTGGATTTTTTTCAAAATCAATAGGCTTCAAGCTATTGATAAGATAACAAACTCTGCAAGTTTCATGAAAATCTGACAACAAATGCAGACTTTATCGCGTAAACAAGAAATGGAAGTTTTGAAATTCAAATGGCTACTTTTCCTATACTGTTTGTTGGATTTTTTTCAAAATCAATAGGGTTGAAGCTATTGATGAGATAAATAACATGTACATGTTTCATGAAAATCTGACAACAAATGCAGACTTTATCGCGTAAACAAGAAAAAGACTAACAGACGGACGGACAAATGGACAGATAGATGGACAGACAGACGGACAGATGACGGAAACCGTACCATGACATAAGCTCTGCTGGCTTTCAGCCAATAGAGCTAAAAACCTTGGTAGATGTCAATTAGATAAAGCTACATGCCAAATTTGAATGAATAGTTTCAGAGAAGGTGTTTGAAACAGTTAATGGCCTTCAGCCAGTGGAGCTAAAAAGGAGAAAATGCTGATTATCAGCATTTTATCCTTTTCATACCATGTTCTCAAAAGCCTTCATCCCTAGTGACATAAAACCATCAGATCATCCGGTGAAGGACTAATATGTCAGAGCCAAACTCTGGCAAAAGGAATTTAAATGCATCTCAGTGATGTGTCATACTAAGCAAGTCATGATGGATCCATAAAGTCCATTATGTCTAACAACCAACTCAATCACAAGTTAGAATGGTCCTTTGAAATACTTCAAGATAGCAAAAAGTTTCGACCCATGTTAGCCACGTAGGCTGACATGGGTCAAAATTTTTTACAGATGCATTAAACCCCTTTTCATGGAGTATGGTCCATAAAATTTTCTATGTTTGATACCTACCAGTTTGAGGATCCATCTGGTACAAATTCCATATCCTTCAGTTCATTGATGAACAGTGCCTGAAAGGAATGATTTGCTGAAGTGAGAATGTTGATAGTTCAATTTTGAGAACTGGGCCAATATTCACCAACTGTCTTAAATTTGCAGACAACAAAAGAAGTTGATGGAATAACTGAACTTGGTTTAGGAACAGGTTGAAAACATTGTTGGAAAAGAAGAAAATGTTCATTATTGGCATCTCCTTTTCCAAAAATGTTTTCAAAAGGCTTCTTTCTCAGGGTCTTTAAACATCAGGATTGTGTGGTATAGGGTTAAAAAGTATTCATAAACATTCTTGATTTAGATAATAATGCAAACCTTGATTGGCTGAACCATTTGGTTTTGCCAATTGGAAATTACACTACTTTGAAATTTTCAAAACTTCTTGAGAATTAGACAACAAGTGTCGATAAGAATGGCTGATAAATATGGGTCAAGATCAGTGTCCTATCAATTTTGAAATGTAGTGGACTATGTAAATCCAAGATCAGACTGCACAGAAACTGTAGTCTGATCTTGATCTTTGCTGTCTGCAAAAGCAACTAAAGTTTGTTTCTTGCTTCGAAGTTAAAGATTTTGAATTATTAACTTAAAACTGTGTGTGAAATTCAGGTACTTACATTGAAACTGTATCTGAAGATACTGAAATATTTCAGCAATCTCTGGAAAGCAGGAACTGTCTCAAGGTTCACCAGTAAACCACTAAACACCTGAAATATACAAATATCAAATTTGTAGTAAAAGAATTTGAAGATACATGTACTTAAAACTTATGACCCTTAACCCTTTACTGAACAATCCCGAGTTTAAAAACATTGTTGGATAAGGAGGAAATGCTAGAAACCAGCATTTTCTCCTTTTTCCACAATGTTTTCTACCCGTTCTTGGACAAATTTCATCTTAGAACCGTATTTATTAGGCGTTTACAAATAGCTTTCAAGTTGAACTTGTCTAAAATTCTGTTGTCTGGTAAACACTTATACTGAAAAATGAATTAAACTGAAAATTTCATCTGAAAGTAAAAAAAAAACACAAAATCTACTCTAATTTCAGAGGGTGTTTTTGCCTGAAAAATCCTGCCATTTCAGAATGGATGCCAAGATCAAAGATCAGACTGCACATTCTGTGCAGCAAGATTTTGATATACGCCTTCTGCAAATGAGTATTCAGTCCCACTTACCGGCCTAAGTAACTATTTCAAGTAAGTATATAGTTGGAAGATGTATGTACTAGCCATCATTTTATCACTATGATCCTCAGTCATTTCAACAGAATTTACATAGCTATCTCACAATGGTGTTTTTTTTTCTGTACATTTTTACCAAACATCAAAAAATCTATTTACTATAAGGATGTTCATAATCTTGCCTGCATTAGGCTTGTTTCAGGAGGAAATGTATTACAAGGTTAATTCTTAAAACACCTTTCACAACTATAGTTACTTTTGTATTAAGTATGGATCAAGATCAGCTACACAAACAATGCAGTCCGATCTTTTATCTACCCTGTCTGCTATGCAGAGACAGTCTGGGACAGAAAAACACTGAAATTACAATTATCTGGGTTTTATTTTCAACTGAAAATGTCTATTTGGTTTATTTGGTGCTCTAAGGTATTACTGAATTTTTAGGAAAAATATACAGTCATGTGCTCTAGACTATAAAAAATAGAAAAGATAAACCTCTCACTCACCATCATGATGACATAGCACATGGCAATAAGCAGGTTGGCAACAGCAAATATTCTGATGATGGTACTCAGCAGGAATGAAAGAGCCGAAGCAGACAGGGACACCAGGAAAAGGGACAGGAAATAGCAGGAATCTGTCAAACTCAGATCTGTACCCTGTAAACAGATTTCATTTTCTACTAGATTACCAGTATTCATCTTTTTAAAGACCCTGAGAAAAAAGGCATCTGTAAAATGGTGTATATAGGAGAATATGCTTGAATCCGGCATTTCCCATCTTTTTTTTTTTTCAAAAAATTTCTACCCTAGCTTTTTGAGCCACATTAACGTGTTGCCTGTAAAATTTCCAAGATAAATTTGTCTAAAAATTATGTCATCTTGTTTAGAGTTAATCTTGATACACATTGATTATCTATATACTTCAAGGACACTTTCTGCTCTTTAACAGACAACAAAATTTTGGACTTGTCCAAATTGAAAGCGTTTGCTGATGACAAATCAAATGTAAATCACATGTTGAGATTTTTCCTTCACAGGGTGGGAAATATTGTGGGAAAAGGAGGAAATACTGGAAATCATCATTTTCTCCTTTTCCAAAAAGGTTTTACAAACCCATCATCATTATCGTCTGCAACAATCGCAGGAAAATGAGGTTTAAATAAATAAGTCAATTTGCAAATTGTAAAAGCTCATATTCAAACTATGTACTTAGTAGAGGATCTTACATGAGTGTTTATGTATTATCATTTTTATCAAACGAGTTGACTAAAATTGTATGACTCAAGCCTTGACGAGCGTCAAATAAATTTTAGTCAACAAGTTTGATAAAAATGATAATACATAAACACAAATGATTCTATTTATCACATAAAACGAATGACGGAAAGAAAAATATCCCACATCATCACCCTTAGCCTCTATACCATTCACCAGTCCATGTTTACAGCTGTAGTTTGGTTTCAGATGTGTACATACACAAGTAGATAGTTCTTTGATATTTACACCGAAAGTAGAATGAAATAGTTCATAGAGGGGTTAAGTCATCTTATTTCCGCAATAATATTGATTTTAAGAGACTTTCCCTGCATTTCTTGGTTTTTATCAAGCATGAAAATCAAAAACTTTCCACGCATATACATCTTAGCAACAATCACTTTTCTTTTTTTCATGAAACGGCGTAGCAGTACAAATTCCCACGCATGCTGTGGTGGTTTCTCTGGCTTCACGCGCTCATGACTGAAAACTGACTAGTACTGGGACCCAAAAAACAATAATACACTAGTGTATTATCAAAAATAAGTCATGGGTTTAATACACTGCCATAGGAGGTTTTATGTGATAAAAGGGGATATTGCTTAAAATAGTCTTTTCACATAATTAAATATCATGTATACAAGGTAAGTATTCACATTCATGTTGCTTATTCCAGGGCTTTATCCAGGCATTTTGGGAACAGGCCCCTGGCCAAATTGGGGAAAAAAAAAAAATTATTGACAAATGTCAACATTGGGAAAATAATAATGACAAAACATAAAAAGTTAGGAACACATTTAATCTTACAATAAACTTAATAAGGCATTTAATGTACTACTGAATCAATGCTGCTGCTTCTTGTCAAACTTCGTTCTTTTTGGATGGATGTGCTTTGTCTTTTATATTAGTTGCAGCGGTCTTAGCTGTAAGATCCACCCCTCTCCTATATTAAGTAGGTTTTTAAATTCTCTTTTAAATAAAGATATCTGTTTTTCTGGTGAATGAACAGAGGAATTATTTCCTGTTTCATATTCTGTATGGCGTATATGCAAGTCAGCTGATAGAAGTCATTATCAAGGCTAAATAAGGCAGATTGAAGAGCCTTTGATCGGTTTAGGTCTTTTTGACATTTGTTTAGGCATGAGTTTTCGTGTTTTTTTTCCCATGACGAATAATCTTTGAAAATGACTTTTTGTGTGTTTTGACATAATTATATGAAAAGACTGATAAATCATCATTTTTTTGTGGTAGACCTAGATCTAATACACTATTAAAAAAAATGTTAAAAATTAATTGTGGAGAGGAAACTGTACACTAGATTTTTGCGTCATACGAGTTCGGGTGTATGTGTCGATAGTCCCACAGCCATACTGATACCGGCTCTTTAATTAGCATCTTGATTTTATGACCCATAACTGATGACTTTATACGTCTCAGCATGAATTTCCTTGTTTTTGATAGAAAGTATCCATTTCAGCCGACAACAAGCGATGTTCAACTATTACACAGCCGATACCTGTGCTAAGACAAAGACGAAGCACAACCGCTCGAAATTTGAGAGGGGAAAAAAACTCATGGTCTAGATTAGGCCAGATATTTTTAATAACTTGGTCCTGGTTCAGGGCTATCAATTTAGGAACTGGGTCCTTTTTCCTTGCCTCACGAAACTTTGCTTCGCTGCAAAACACGAGGCAGTTGGCTAGAAGCGAACAGTTGTCAGTATTTTTTTGTACGTGTACACCAAAAATACAGTGGAAAAGTGTGCCCAGTCTACAATTTGATAACTTAGAATGGTTACAGCCACAAAATTGAGTCAAGGCATAACGTGATTGAAAATACACAGACACAGTCTATATTTCATCCGCCCCTAAATAGTTTCGCACCTAAAATATGACGATTGTCGATTTCCTGCTTCAGCTGTGGTCAATGACCGCAGTCAATGAATTTTGGCAAGTTATTTAGTTAATAAACGAGTCAAAATGCACAAATTTATGCCTCAGGGAACACCCTGGCTAATACATGGGATGATTTTCTTTTTCTAGCGTCTAATTGGGAAAAAAAATTATGGAATTGGGAAAAAAATACACTTTTTCCGATTGGGAATGGGGCCAAAATTCGGCCCCGCAGGAAAGGAAAATCCCCTGTATTCATAGTTTACAAGACTGTTTCTAGAACTGTACACTACAAATTTGTTTCAGGTGGTATCAAGTTATAGAGACAACACTAGTGATCTATGAACCATGGAAAAAGTGAAGTAGGTCTCAGAGACACCATTTCAGGTACCCTGTAGTAATCTTATTGTATTCATATGCTAATACTACCATATATCTTGATTTTTTCCCTAGATATCACATCCATTAATCCAAAACAAATCAATTCAGGCTGTTTATTTTGTGCAGCCTGATCTTGATCTCCCTTGTCTGAAAAGGCAACTCAACATAATATTATGTCATAAGCTACCATACTCTAAAAGTTATGGTATTAAGTGTAATCTTACCCAACATAAAGTAGGTCACAGCTGAGAAGCAGAGAGTAGGTAGAAATCTCATTGGTATATTGTCACAGACTACAATGTAGATGAAATAGGAGGACACTCTGTAGAAACCACTCACATTCTCATGTCTGAAAAAGAGCACACAGTCATGCTAATGTTCGTCCTTTTTTTATTTTTTATTTTCATTAAACACGCTTTTATGACTATATCTGTCTTAGCAGCCAGTCTAGATCAAGATCAGACTGCACAAAATGTGCAGTCTGATCTTTGATCTACACAGTCTGCTTTCCTGAAACACTAAAGACAAAAGCAATCATGATTTTATAACTGTTTTGCTCTTATTTGTACACTGAACCCTTAGAGCCTTTAACAACTATAGTTGCCTTTGCAGCCAGTGTAGATCAAGATCAGGTTGCACAAAACATCTGCTTTGGTGAAGCTCTATAGAAGAAAGCAACCATGAAACTGCTATTATTTGGGTTGTGTTTCTTAGATGAAAAGGTCTAATGGGTTTATTCGGTGCTCTAAGGTTAATAAGTCTGTTAGATTCATTTGGCATGCTAAGGATTAATCTTTAAAAGTATGGCACTCTAACAATTAATCTTTAAAGAATGCAATGAAGCAAGAGAAAGGCAATGCATTTCTTGACTAGGAAGACACTGTACTTACAAGAAAATTGCTCTGTTCTTTATAAACACTTCCACAGCTGACAAATTGCCAAATACCATGTTCATAATGATGAAGAAGAAAGCTCTAACCCTGAAATCAAAAAGTTTCTTGATTGATTGATTGATTGATTGAATGGTATTTCTCACCACTTTCAACACAATTTCAGACAGATCACTGTAACAGCTCACTTATTCATGTATGTCCTTGGTTCCACCAGTACAAGACTATGGCTCTAGACAGTTTTTCCCATGAAAAACCCATAGCTTCAAGTAAGGTTACAGATTGATAATCCTGCAACTTACAACTAAGCCACAGAGGACCCTCCTCTCCACCCCTCAGCAAATAATATGTTTGTGTATTTTACAAATTTTTCACTACTTGTGGGTTTCCAAATCTTTCTCTCATCCAACTTATTTTGTGAAAATCTGTTCTGGGTTCTTTAACCGTTTACCTTACAATCTCATGTTTTAACGTCCCTGAAAAAAGAAGGTACTGGAAAAGATTGTGGGAAAAGGAAAAAATACTGTTCACCAGCATTTTCTCCTAGTGTGTTCTCTACTCTTTCACATAAAAACTCTAGAATTTGGGCCACATTTAAATTGTTATCTCCAAAAGCTTTTAATTGACACAGGTCTAAAATTTTGTCGTTCTGTAAAGACTTCAGTGAAAAATTCAATAACTTAAGATATTGTAAATGAAGTAACATACTCTAGGCATAAACAGTGGTAATACCCAACTTGATCATGGTAATATTATCAAGGCTGATAAGAAGCCTACAAATACATGTACTGACCTGTTCTGAAGTCCTGAGGTACACGAGTCATCAATCTGCCAGTAGATGGCACCAACAACAACACCAAATATAATCATAGTCAACACCTAGATGAAACAACAGTTGTTAGTGACATATCATAAAAGGTAAAACCCTTTACCACACAATCCAGAATTTCAACAACCCAAAGGAAAAGGACTTTTGAACACATTGTGGGTAAAGGAGAAAATGCTGGTAGCCAACATTTTCTCCTTTTCCTAGTGTTTTCTTCCCTTTCAAAGACTCACTCCATTATATGAGCAACATTTAATTGTTTGTCTGCAAATTTTTTCAACTAGTCATATGGCCTAAAGGAACAATAGGATTAAATTCAGACAGAATAAAATGTATTCATTTATCATGCTTCGGTAACAGAGCTCCATAGCTCGGTAACATAATAGGATTTGAAACTGATTTGGCTCCCGCTTAGTTTTGCCATTGTCTTTTCACGGATATTATTATAGGTATTGCAATAAGATACAGTTTTCTCTCACCACTGATGATTGTTACCACGTTGGTGATGTGGGAAAGCAGTCAGTGACTTCATAAGAATACTGTGTTCAAACTGCAGGAAAGCATAAATAGTTGCACTGGCTGCCATGATTTAACTAATTTATTGTAACAATATAATAGTTATGCATCTTACCAGTAAAATTGATACAGCTGGATTTCTCACCAAATTTTTCAAAGTTCTCAAACTGCAGTACACAATCTGAAAGAGAAACAAATATACATTGTTGCATCTTTCTTGCAAGACGTCAGTCAAACAGATTATGAACTATCTTGTACATACTGTCACTTTTGTTTGACTGTTTTTGAAGTCTGATCAGCATCTACAATATTCCTGTTTCAACTTTTCAACCCTACACCTTTCTACTGAGCCACATGACTTATACATGGACCCTAAAATACTAAATGGTCAGTGCATGTAAACTGGAATTTAGGGTATAGCAGAATACGAGTAAAAATCAACCATTGCAGTTTACATGTTCTATCCCAAATTCTTTTTTTTTTATAAGATTAATCACTGCAGGAACATTAAAATATAATTGAGCAGCCTGAAGATGATCTAGCAACATACATTATAGACCAATTGTCTGACGAGGTTTGCTCAGCTTCACGAAGACAGGGATGAGACCCAAGGCATTATATGTCAAATCTCATACAAAAGATAGTGGGTTATTCTACATGTACCAAGAAAAGGAAATTGCTGATAAGCCATTCCTACCTGAGTGATAATACCAGTAGCATATTCCACCTTCGGTATCACATTGAGTGTGCGGGACTGAAGTTTTTGTTGGTAATCTTGTCTGATGGGATCTAGCCGGCTTCAATCTGTGAGGGAACAAGGGCAAAAGCATAATTGAGCCATGCTCTGTGAAATGGGGGCTTTATGCTTCTGCAAAAAGTATCGACCCATGTCAGTCTGCACAATCTGCACAAGCTGACATGGATGGAAATTTTTCCGTATTTGGAAATGAACTGCATATCCAAGGACTACACTTCCTCCAGATATAGTCAATTGTTTGACTAAATGGATTTTATTGAACCACAATTATGACATGACATGCTTGATATAATACATCACCGAGATGAATTAAGCTCCCTTTTACCAGAGCATGGATCATATTATAAATATTCAGAGATTTAAATAACTGATCATTACCAAATGACAAAATTGCAAACTATCAAAAAACGAAAGCATTTGTAAAACACGAATTCAGTATTGATCAGATGGTAAGATTTGTCTGTGATAGGACAGAAAACATTCTGGGAAAAAGAGAAAATGCTGGTCACCAGCATTTTCTCCTTTTCCCACAATGTTTTAAAAAAACTTCTTTCTCAGGGTCTCTAAAACTTGGGGACGAAATGGTAAAAGGTAAATTTTGTGGTGTTCTATAATGCTTTCAACACTACTTTGGTCATGTCACAGTGGCAGTCCATTATTCATGTGATTTCCTGGGTTTTACCTGTACTGAGCCAGACACACTGTGCTCTTGTTTTTCCTGAAACATTATCTCTGTGATGAGATCAAAGTTGTATCAGTGAAGTAAATTTCAACGAGCACTGCAAACAAACTTTTTACCACAGAGTTATGCTTAGGTCACAAACAAAACGGGCGCCGGACGATTTCTTCCAACTTCGCCAATTCAAAGATTTGAGACATCGTCCTGGCGCCGTATGATTTTAAGACATTTTGCTCAAGCAGTCACAAATCAAACGGGCACCGGACGGCAGTTTCTTAGGAAATACCGTGCATGCGCTTTTCAGTTCAGAAAGGCACCGGGCAGCGACCAGACAGACATCAGGCAGTGACAAGACGGCGCCCGTACCGACATCTTTCGGACTTTGGGCCGCTGTCCAGCTACTATCCGGTCACCAAGGGGTCGCTATACGATTTATGCTATCATTTGCGGTCAACCATTCGTTAGAAACAGACGTTTAAATTGTATCACTGAGAATATTGAATAATGCCTGTCCTCACTATGCGGCCTCTCCCAGCACTCTCCTGATCGTAAACAGCAGCAGCTGCTATTAAAGCTCTCTGCCTTCGGCGAGCAGCTTGCAATCTCTCTTGATGAAGGAGAAGATTCAACAGACTTTGTGGCAGTATAAGTGCCATCTTCACTTTAGAACTGATGAACTGATGAGGTTAGATATCAACGTACACTTGTATAATATAATGATCATGTCGCCAAAGTTTATGTTTGCCGTCCGGTCACTGTCCAGAAAAAAATTACAAAATCAATGCGGCCCGGCGATCTGACGGTCATCTGACGATTAATTATAATCAGGCAGTTCCCGTCCAGGCTCCGTCCTGCAACTGGACGGAGGCAGTCCGGTCGCCGGACGGAGGCAATCCAGTCGGGCACGGTCCGATTTCTGAAGGCATCATCTGGTCACCGGACAGCACCCAGACGGAGCCCGGACGATGATTTAACGGGCTCCCTGATGGCTCAAAAATTGGCCAGTCACCGTTCAGTTATAACTTTTTTCTAAACCTTGAACAGGCTCCGGATGGCATCTCAAAATTGAACTGCCGCCGTTCAAATTGAGCTGCCACCGCACGGACGCCGTGCGGTCCCCGGATGATTGTCAAAATCTCCCAAAAAACTCGCCGTCCTGCGACAGTTCGTTATTTTTGACTGGGACATTAACTAGAGCTATTCACACAGGTAAATGGAATATTTATGGTAACTGGGTCATGCACGAGATTTTTACTGATCTTTCATTCTTTGTTCAAGCAGATCTCACAGGAGGTTTTTTTGCAAAGGATATTCGAAATTGAGCATTTATTTTTTCAATGAAAATAACAATATCGCTGAATAGATAGGGGGAAACCTATGATAAATCTACACGTGTAGAATTTGATAGAAAATCGGAGGGCGGGAAAGACAACATTCAAAAGCATGAACACGCTCGGATCAGAAATGGCTAGATCTCGAAGGAAACCAAAGCCAGATCAATTCACCACGCTACTAAATGTATTACCAATCATGAAAATCTACATCAGATATAGAATGAATGACAAACTTACTTCGTTTTCCCAAAATGAAATGTGATTCCTTTGTCCTGGCCAGGGATCGTAGATCCCTAGCCTTGCACAACCACCTCGACGCAGTGTCACGTGACCGGTTTTGATTGGTTAATTAGAAAATGCACTGAAAAGCAATAAAAATTTTCACCAAAACAAATTTGATATTGAAATACAATTATGGTTCCGATGCTTTAGATTGATCTTATTTCTGACATTTCCTTTCCCTGTCAAAGGCTACCCCCATTTGGAACTCGTCAAAACTCGGCTAATTCCGTAAATAGGCCTACATCTTGTTTACAGTTTGCATTTCAATATTATACTGACATGCTTTATATGTTCATCTACTCGTATACAGATTAAATTTCTATAAATTGACATGCTTTATCTAATCAGAAACGGGGGGGATGGGGGTAAAACGAGTGGGGGAAATGGGGGGGGGGGGATCTCAAGGTGGTTAAAATATCATTTACAACATGAGAAAATATTTCTCGTGTCCGTATTCAAAGCATTTGCAGACGACAAATAAAGCCTGTACCAAACAACCTCGTGGTTTCAAAGCCCGAGGGAAAAGGGCCTTAGAAAATGATGGTAACCATCTAACAGCAAAAGGAACTTCCTTTCGCAATAGGATTGAGGATAAGGTCTATTCAGCCGCCAGCCCGGCAGTGCAATATCGAGATCAAAGGAACATCGAGTTAATCCATCATCCATTTTCGTAAAGAATAATATGACACTATTTCTCTTTAAAACTTAAAAGATAATGGAATATAAGTATTTTGTGAAGGGAGAATGAAAGGGTTAAAATTTGAACTGAAGCTACGTTCTTTATTTTCATGATCTAAACTCTGACATAATTTAACGTTACAGTTATAATATCCGTTTGAAGGGGAATGAATAAAAGTGCAACAAACGGAAGGTTCGATGATTCTTTTGAGATCGGGTTTGTACATGATTTCAGTAAATTGACTTTCGCTGCCTACTTACGTGGGGCATTGATAATGTAATAATCAGTCAGTTTTTTTAAAATATCATTATTCGACGCCTTTCGGGCAAGTGTTACAGGGGCCTACATAGAAAGAGTGGAATCTCCTCTACACATACATTCATGAAGAACTTGGGGTAAGCTTACACAGAGAATTAAACTTTCACTTGAAAGTACTTTTATTACGGACACTGCGATTCAAAATGGCAGACATAATGTTCAATTTTCAGGAAGATCAAAGAGCGTACTGCCAATTTCGCGCATGATTGCTTGGTTTTTCTGCGCCTGATATTAAGTCCGAATTAGACAAAGTTTATGGGTATAGTGCACTATCATATGCCACAGTTACAAGATGGGGCCGGTTGTTTAAATCCGATTCTAGAACGGATATCAAAGATGAGCCTCTATTTGGCCGTCCCGCAACAGCAACACCTGGAAGTGATGTTGCTGTGCACAGTGATTTAAGCAGCTGTAGAGGAAGATGTCCGATACATAATGGAGGAGATCAGTCCATTATATAGCATTAATTCGTCACCTGTTTTTCATATTCTGACTGATCCTTTTAACCTACATAAGGTTTGCGCCCGGTGGATACCCCACCTTCTTTCTAATGACGAAAAGAGTGGTGCGTGTTAACTGCAACACATCTGCTCTATAGATAGCTACGATAATGCTGACCAAAAACGCATGAATGAAATTGTGACTGGTGATGAAACATGTAATAATTTTTATGAGCCAGGGGGCAAGGAAAAAACAAGTGTGGATCTGTGAAAATGACGAAAGACCCCCAAGTTGCGCGTAGAGCTCGCACCACGCCCCACCATGTATGCAATATTTTTTTTAATGCCAGGGAATCATATGTTTTATTGCAAGGGAATTGTAGCTACAGTCCATGTACCAGAAGGAAGGAGTGTCACAGGAGCCTTTTGCTGAGATTCTGTTCTTTCGGTAGTTTAGTGTTGAGCATTATGTTTCAGCCCGTCAAAGTACCAGCGTGCGCGGAATCAAGCTCCTCCGTGAGAATGCACCTGCTCACAATTCAGCCGTGGTCCTTTCTTACCTTAGCGACAAAAGTATTGTAAGTTTACCACATCTTTCATCTAGCCTTGATCTCGTTTCATGTCAGTTTTGTATCAATCCATACTTTAAAAAACTACATGAAAGGTCGCCACTTTGAATCTCGTCATGGCGTCGGCAGAGCGCTTTTCCAGTGCCTCAACACCATACTCAAAGATGCCCTCTGCAATGCATTTTCCGAGTGGATATGATGTCTCAAAATGTGCACAAGAGTAAAGGAGGTATACTTTCAAGGGTTGTACTAACCATTTTAACAGAAATATTCCGACAACAACTACAGCGCAACATTGATTAATACTTTTTAAATGTCCCTCGTAGAGACACTGAACGGATTCTAACCCTTTACTGAATAATCTCGAGTTTTAACGACCCTGGGAACGAAGGAGTCTTGAAAAATATTGAAAAAGGAGGAAACGCTCGTGACCCGCATTTTCTACTTTTCCCTAAATATTACCTACTTTTTAAAGACAATTTCAACCGTTTGATCCACGTTTAATCTGTCGGCTTCAAATGCTTTGGATTTGGACAAGTGCTAAGTTTTGCGTTTGGTAAAAGGTTTTAATAGAATAAGATTTCACTCACTTCTTTAAAAGATTCACTATCGTAAATCAGGGAAAAAAAGGAGATATGAAGAAAAGAACAGTAGAAGTGCCATAGTGTTTTTTTTCCCTATTTGATCTGATTGTTCAGTTCATGTTTGCCGAACCCGGTAGCTAAGCTGGTAACGTACAGGTCCTGGGTTCACGAAAAAACTTATGTCCCTTATTTTACGCAAATCCAAAAAAGGTCCCGGGTTCTGACTTAAGTTGTGTTCGTTATTTGAGATGTATTTCAGTAACATTAACAGACTGTAGTAAGGTTCTCAAATCCTAGGGTGACACAATGTTTCAGGCTCAACCAAGCAGTATAAATGGACTTTAGTAAAATTAACAGACTTAAGTCCATAAAAAAAAAAAAAAAAAAAACTCAACTTAAGTCAGAAAGTAAGTCTGTTTGCTGATGTGAGTAGAATAAGAGACTTAATTTTTTTTTCGTGAAACGGGGCCCAGGGCTTGAAACGCTGGAAACGTTTGTTCGATGAACATATTTATATAAAATTACCAAAGTGATAATATTTTGTAATCTAAAAAGAGAAATGGATAGTACATACTCGTACATGTAGCTGGGTGTTCCTTTGATCTCGGTGTTTCACGGCCAAAGTGGGTTACTTGCAAAAGCGCTGCACTATGTACATGATAGACGCAGATTAGTTAACACAGACGTGTCATAATAAAGTGTCTCCTTTTCCATCTTATGTTGATCATTTGTACATATAGGATTTGGAATTATTAAAATCTCTCACAGAGGGTAAGTCCATTCTAAATTCGAAGCCAAGTGATGCATTTATTCTGTCCACACACATTTTGTTTTTAAATGCAATATTATAGATGGAGCCTGCGAGAAATGTATTATTTCTATCTCAGGGCTTCTTTTTGGTCAGTAAATAATGTAGTCTGCATGCGAATATCACGTTTTTATTTTGTCTCTTCGAAAATGATAGTTGATGCAACTACTGGCACTGCAGATATATTTGCATAATTACGGCGTTATCATGATGTGGTTATTTAATTCATAACTGCAACAAGTTTAGGCATCTTTTTTTTGCAAATGCCCGAGAAATCCAACACAATATTCCCTGAACAAATCTAACGTCCGCTAACAGCGTCCGATAAAGAGCAGGTCAGACTTGTTGAGGTTACCTTTGTTGACACCGAGAAATAATTTCTTTGAGCGAGATGTTGAATTATCTGGTGCTAGGTGGCATTTTTCAAATACAAACCTATCTGATTTTGGCATTCTGGGTACAGGACCGGACTACCTTTAAAAACGGCAACCGTTACTTCGAATTTCAAAATAATAATAAGGATTTCTCAACAAAACTCTACCTGGTACGATTTATCTAACGGTGGTTGGCTAGCATGTAACCTATGCACCAGTCATTTATAAACACAGCCCCTATAAGCTCGAGAAACAGCCCCAGTATGAGCCGCATATTCGTGACGTTATTTTTGTTGTCAAACCCTGTAAGCGTAAATCGTGGTTTTTTCTATGTCTATATTTAGAACTGTATGCAAAGATTTTCGGTAAACAGAGGTATTTTTTTTTAATTAGTTTTTTTCCGTGTAAAAGTATCGTATTTCTAGGAAATTTGGAGCGATAACCAGCCTTGATTTTACCATATATTTATTGTTAAAAGCCATTTTTCGCCTGCTACTTTTTTAGTGTCAGAGTAGTTCTGTTAACGGACAGCGTAGTAATATTTATCCTGTTTAGGATAGTGATACGTCATACGAGGGAGGGTCAGAAAGTTCATAGAAAAGCGTATTGGGTCAAGCGTAACACAACATTTCTTTCCGTATTTTGACAACACAACATATCACCACTTTGAACATATCAAGTTCACTTGTCACAACATATTTGTGTGATTCTCGGAGGTATTGCAAGTTACTGACCATCAAGCAATGATGGAAAATCAAAATGTTGAGTTTAGGGCACAAGTCAAGGATTGCACAAGCTGCTATTCGCGAATGTAAGTTTGAACAACTAAATCACCCACCCTACAGTCCAGATCTGGCCCCCAGTGATTATTACCTATTTAGAAATTTGAAATCCCATTTGCGGGGAACCAGATTTCGTGGTGATGATGAACTCAAGGCTGCCACAGAGGCATGGTTTGAGGAGCAAACCGAAGACTTCTATTTCAAGGGTATAGACAGTCTGAAAGAAAAGTGGGCTAAGTGCATCGAAGTAAATGGGGACTATATTGAAAAACAATAATACAAAACATGTACATAGTCTGCTGCTGAAATATATACCTCGTTCTACGAACTTTCTGACTCCCCCTCGTAGTAGACGGGTCAAATCTCCGAAGAATATGACATCTGCAGACAACGCGAGATATTGCGGGTTGCGGTTTTGAAAAGTTACCTGGATAACGAAAATGACGAATAGGAACGGTATTGTACAGCGATACTAAACCACAAGTTTTTTCGATCAAAAGTTTTTAAATTCAATTTGTAAATTTCATCAAAATCAAGGAAATATTAAGTGTGACAAAGAAATCTCTCTTTAATTAATTCAACCCATATTTCATAGCAAACAATCTTCCTTTCGTGGATGTGACCCTTCTTTCGCAAAAGAAGTTCCCTTCGCTGCTCAGCTTTTCCGAGATACCCCCTGCCCCATACTGGACCGAATTTTTGTAAGATTGTTCAGATTAGTCTATGTCCACCATCAATGCATAAATTACTTTTTGTTCTTTAATCAAAAATAGTAATTAAATGGATGCTATTTTATTATTCATTCCTTCCCCATATGACAAGGTTTAGGCTCTTTAAATGTTGCTGCAGACAATAATTTGGAAACTGATACAAATGAGCTGAAGTTCACTCTTATGATTGAAAACAATCTTGGAACAGGAGAAAATACTGTCTACCAGAATTTTGCCCTTGTCCCATGATGCTTTCAGTTGTCTATTTCCTTCAGGGTTATTAACCCTTGTCCTGCTGAATAACTCAAATGATACCTTCAAGTTGATAGTAAAATCCCAAAGGTTGCTAGTTCAAGGTAACTTTGAGGATGATAAATATCTCCTTATCGGACAGTTTTGTGCAGTCTGATCTTGATATACACTGTCCGCAAAAGGTCAGTGAGTCGCGCTTAGCAGCCTAAGGGTTAACATGAGTGTACAGTAAAGTGTTAAAATAAACCCCAATCAAAATTTTCTCCATATCCAGATGTCAGATGCCAAGGAAACCTGACATGGATCCATAATTATGCTGTATACTGGTCTATCCCACAGATTGATATAAATGTATAGCTTGTGTTTGTATAAGGATACACTTATCTGTCTTGCTAGCTATTGTAGCAATGTGGTAGAGCGTTTGCCTACGGAGTTTGGACCTGAAGGTTCTAGGTTCAATCCCAGCCTTTGGGGCTATTTAACAGAACTGTTACAGATACATGTAATCAGTATTCAGAACACCTTACGGTTTGTCCAAACATGGCCTATATTTGACCCTTGAATTTTATGTCATGCAAAGTAAAATTGGGAGAGTTTTTGAGGATTTTCCTTTTTTTAGCCCTTTAACACACAATAAATCCTATGTTTTATGAGTCATGTGTAATAGGGCTTATGAAAACAGTGTTGGAAAACAAGACATCAGTATTTCTTTTCTCTTTTTCTTCCAGAATTTTTTTCTGCCCTTTACAATACAAACCACATAATCTGAGGGCTCCATAATTGTTTGTTTATGCTCTAAACAGCAAGCTATTTAATTTTTTGCCACACATCAAATTATTTCGTCAAAGGCCAATACATACTACCAGATATATATTTCTTTTCATATAAAGTGTATGGTTAAATTCAGTAAAATGATGCGATTTGGGGCGTTTGATAATGGAATTGTAGGCTACTTTAGCAATAGGTCACTCTGTTTATTTTTATTACACCACATATGACGTCTTGATACTGATTTGAACATATAAATCCTTGTTGATGGCGCATGTTATTAAGTACCTTTTTCCACTATACTTTACTTATAAGATAACATATAGGCCATGGGGCAGGGCATATACCTTTGCTGAACAAATGCTGTTGCTTAATGTTTTGTATATGCACGTGTCACTATAATAACACTCGCTCAATCGATCACCGGCTCGCCCGCCCGCCCGTCCGGCCGCTCACTAACTCACTCACTCACTCAATCACTTGTGCAATACTCATCTGGGATTTTTTTAATAAATGTAATTTTTATACAATGTGGAATAAAATGATGTGTGGTGTGTTTATATCACCCTATATTTTCTCATCATTGATTATAGGATATACATACTTCAATTATTCTGAATTCATGATGCATTCATTCAGTGCAAAATTGTCGGGAATATACGGTGCACACCTGAGATGTTTTCAATTCATGTTTCTTTTTCACTGTGAGGAATGAAATAACGTTGGATGAAAAAAACGTCCCATATTATCTCATCAATAATTATAAATCATCTTTCATTATGACCCTTTGAGCGTGTTTCTGTATTTTTTAATATTTTACTATTGGGCGTCAAATTAAGTTGGATGTATGAATCGACTGTAGGAAAAAATCCCATGCTACAAAAGCCCCACAGACTCAACCGTAGGACAAAACTACTTTTCAAATACTGCTTAAATATAATTATGCAATTTAAACTTCCTTCTTATACAATACGAAATTCTATAGTATGTACAGTGCAAATCTCGGGCGTTTTTGCACATGTAATTTTTATACAAAATAATAGGACATACATATTTATCATACTGAATTTTAAGACCTTCATAGAAAACAAAATTATCGGGAATATACAGTACACACGAGAGAGTGTGTGTGTGTGTGTGTGTGTGTGTGTGTGTATATGTGTGTGTGTGTGTGTGTGTGTGTGTGTTTTCGCCAAAAATTCAAAATTCATATATGGACTAGATCTAGATTCTACATCAAGATCTACAAAATTTGGTAAGTTAATATTGTACAAATATGGTGGCATATTTCTGCTGCGGGATACGAGATGCTATCATGATAATTTTAGAAAATTATCGTGATAAAACAAAGTTTTCTGGAAATATTATCTAGCGAATAAAAATTTTCACGATAAAAATATCGCGATAATTCTACCTGTTATCATGATTTTTTTTTTTTGCTTTCGTGCCCATAACTGACATTCACGGTATCTATAATTAGATACGGTTTCGGAACATCTTCGTCTACAACTTTATGAATTCTCCTTTTCCCTGAATGGTTTTAAAGTGTTCGTAGGAGGCATTTCGAGTCGTCTTTGTGATTTTACAGACTTCTGTTCATTTCGAGTCTTGTCAAAATTTACCAATTAAGCTACGATTATTAATTATTCGAACTTTTACTTACTGCAATCTTGTGAAGTCAAAAACTACCGAGTTCATCCAAATGATTAATTTTCTATTTATAGATATCGAGAAACAGGTAGAACTATCACGATAATTTTATCTTGCATGTCAGCTTCGTGCACGATTGAGAAATTTTGCGATAAAATATCAAGTTTATCGTGATATTTTTTTGCAGGAAACTTTTCACTATCTCGTTAAAATTTCCAGGAAACTTTAATTTATCGCGATAGTTTTGTAAAATTATCATGATAGCTATCTCATATCTCGTGGCAGAAATATGCCACCATATACAAAGGATTCAATGGCAAGGCTATAAAACCTCACATAATGTAGAATATAGTACTACAGAGGAAATGTGATCAACTTAATAGCAATATAGTCATTTGCCTCACCATGTTTAGGACTCTCTCTCTCTCTCTCTCTCTCTCTCTCTCTTTCGTCTTTTCATCTTCTTCTATTTTAAAACATATCGATATAATGTATCAACCTAGCGCTGGGATTTATTTGCCGAACTGTCATAGTAGGTCCATTAGCTTCTACATTATGATGAACGGAGATAGATTTATAATAGGGCGTTTGCACATAATTACACACAAATATATATAATGAATAGCTCTCATCTTATGCACCTGTAGGGTACATTTTTCGTCATATTCAAAGCTTTAAATTGAATAACCAATATATTGTATCAACAATATGATAAGAAGCATGACACTACACACTTTCATGCACAAGAGCGCATGCACATGTGTACACATATTCGGACAGGACGAATAAAAAGCAAACATCTACAAGAACCATGTTTTCAAGTTAGACCTACTTGTAATTGCTGTATGACATTTAAATGAGACAACAAAAACTTTTTTGTACACATATTTATGATATTAATGGATAGATTCTACGCATTATGAATCAATACCACAATTGTATTTTCTTTGATTTCTACTTGTTTTGACAGCTTTGAATAGTACTAAATCGATGGTGATTTCGTAGACCCTGAATATAAAGACAAGAAAACAGATTTATTAGATTACAAAAAAAAAAACTAGTCTTATTATGATTATTTTTCACTGATTTGTTTTGTTTATGGAAACAGCTGCATGTATCCATATAAGTTATCAATTATCAAAGACTTGATAGATTCTAGGTACCTCAACAAAACATGTTGGGTTTCGCAGCGTTGTTTTACAATCAAGAACGTAATAAAAGCTGAAGAGCAGTGTTTTAATAGTCTCAAAGAAGGTCATAAATAGAAGGGTATAATTTCCTATTTCAAACCTGTTGACAGTATTGGTAATTTGCAGAACAGACGTTTCCGCGTGGCTTACAGTCATGTCAGCGTTATTGGAATTGGATAAGGCGAACTAAAATCGCCCTCTAAATTTAAGAGTATGGAAAATGGTTTTTACTGTGATAGTATAATGCATTTTGTGGTAGAAATTATTTGAATTCTTGTAAAAAAGAATGGATGTGACAAAAGTGAACACAGTGCCATCTACTGAGTATGTGAATCTTACCTTTTTCTAACGTTTACAAAGAAAATCGTGTATCTATAGATCGTCGAGTAAAACTGTCGTCCTTGTTATTTGACATAGAAAACAGCATAAAAACTAATGAGCCTTTGTGGTCCCCGCGTCCTTTCTCAATACAGGCTGTTTGAAAAGAATGTAAAATTTTGGTCGTAAGTATAAATCGTACAGAACTGAAAAGATAATGTTGCTCTATTAAGAAACACTGTAGTGAAAATCGACACCCAATATCTTTTCGGCCACAGATTCTAAAAGTGAGCAGAATCACCATGTTCGAGTAAGATTAGGTTAGCTTATATAGATCCCTCAATGTGTGTTTTATTCCCCCCCCCCCCTTCTTTTAGATATGACACACATTTGTTTGACAAAGTGTTATTCTATCAGTGTAAATGTTGAAACAGTGCTACATCGTACATAGATCTATAAATTAACAAAGTGAAATAAAGTATATATCCATTCAATAGATCTATGAGATACTGGATTGGATAGGTAATTAAATAGAAAATTGATATCGCGGTTGTTTTTGGTCAATAGGAAACGACTTCACTTTTGTCGTGCAGTGCTTTCATGTACATACGTGTATTCATGTACCAAAGCGTGGTTGTTTTTGATCATCCAATATTTCACAAAGACGATTTCAAAGTCGTTTGTACAGACTATTTCTAGGTTGATGATTTCATAGGATGACGTTAAGGTACTTGACATGAGAAAAATAAATACATGAGAAATGGATACCAACTTACGCGAAAAGATAGAAATGAAAGACATTGAAGATGACATTAGACAAGGATATGAAAATACCGCCACTGATGAAGATGACGCCCTTAAAGATTCACTGGTTCTGCCATCTCTTCCAAATTCGTATGGAAGTACTCTTGGCAGCACACAGAGTATAGACCCCGGTCAATCGACCGCTAATTTACTGAAGATCGATTTAGAACAGTCTATTGACAGACACACAGGTGAGGAACGAGAAACATGGGACAATCGTGCTGAGTTTCTGCTCTCCTTGATTGGTTATGCTGTTGGCCTGGGAAATGTTTGGAGATTTCCGTATTTAACACAGAAAAATGGTGGAGGTGAGATGTTTGTCTTGTTCTTCACAATCATCACCATCATCATCATCGTCGCCGACACCACTATCATGACTACCATCAACATCATCATAGCATTGTTGTCGTCGGAATGATGTAATATCATTGCTTTCTGTCATCGAGATACCAAATCATTAACAAAATAGGACAATCCAAAGCTACCGATGGAGGATACTCCATCGATGGCTTTGGATTATCCTATTTCGTTAATGATTTGGTATCTCGATGGGATTTCCCACTAAGTCGGTTTACTGAGAAAATTCTTATGTGCACTCATAGCATACAGCTTACATCGACAAACGGTTGTTTGGGAAATTATTACATTAGAATACACACACCTTCAAAACTTTATTTAGGAGTCGCTCTAGACAAAATTATTTGAAGTGTAGAAGGAACAGACCTGTCTGGTGTCTATCAAATAGGGGAGATTAAGCGAAAATAGCCTGGCTTATTGACGACTTGTTGATCAATTTGTATTCAGACGCAAGCTTTTTATGAAGATGTATTGCACAGACATTCTCGAAAGGACGTCTCGTATGAATTAGTAATCCTGTCTCACATTTTCCTTCATCGCCTTTTTGTGACAGCTCCAGTTGACGAAGTAATAAAGATGGACACTCGTTTCTCACTATTTCTGTATCTCAACATTAAAGAGTTTTTTCGGGCTCAATAATATGTTCGACCGATTTTCAAAGCGTCGTTTCATGCTGATCAGCGAGTTCAGTTAGTAGGTAAACAAACTGAACATTATTCAACATTCTTTGTGGCATATTGATCTGGTCCTTGCTAGCATTTTAAACTGCGCACTTTGAAATGTAGGCTAAGCCTAGATCTATTTGAAAATCTACCTCTAAATTAATTTTGTAGAAAATTACTGAAACTTTGCTCACGTTTCAAACAATACATATGTGTATTTCTTGCAAATCTGAATATTCCATTCCAAATGGACTTTAAAAAAATGTCCTAGATCTATGACCAGGTTAACTATCAATTCAGCCAGCATTATAGGCCCACCTAATGAAAGCCGAGAGCATGTCTCTCAGTCAATTATTAAAACTCTAATAGTATGGCTATTTTGTTCAACTGTTTGCTAGACGACAAAATGTTTGCCTTGTTCAAATTAAAAGCATTTGTAGACGACAAATTAAATGTTACTTAAAACATGAAATGTGTCAAGGATAGAAAACATTATTGGTAAAGGAGAAATCGCTGGTTACCAAAATATTGCAATTTCATTCCATCTCTTTTCTATGGAAAGTCTAATGCTCGCTGTGGTTACCAGCATTTTCTCCTTTCTCCACAATGTTTTCAGAAGTCGTTAAAACTCGGAATTGCACAGTAAAGGATTAATTCTTCACCAGACAGCAAAGCTTTAGACCTGTCCACATTAAAAGTATTTGAAGATACAAATAAGCCATGCTGTGGCAAAAAGGGGCTTAAAGCATCTCCCTGATGCATTGTGCTGAGCAAGATATCACCTAAACAAGGATCCATAAAATCCATTTTGTCCTAAAACCATTTGAATTATGAGGTAGACTGGTCCTTCGACATACATAAAATTGACCAATAGCAAAAAGTATCGACTCAGGTCAGCCTGCGCGGACTGCGCAGGCTGACCTGAGTCGATACTTTTTGCAGATGCATTAAGCCTCCTTTTCACAGAGCATGGCTCAAATTTATACGACTTTGTCAGTAAAAGAATAGAAAACGTTGTGGGCAAATTTTCCACTTTTACTCAAATGTTCCACAAGTTGCCTTCCGCTGGGTCTTTCCAACACGTGTTCGTTTGGTGAAGAGCTTAGAAATGCACATAGAAATCAATAGATCTCTGATAATCCGAACATATTCATTATTCGGACTAATTTCTTGCTTGTATTCGAAAAATTGAGATTTTACGGATTTTGTGTTGTTGCCCGTTGGGAATTGAAAGATGCAAGACTTGTCGCTTCTAAATCTAATTTAAGAGACACTAGGTTGCAAGTTGTTAACACAATTTTACGTACAGATGACTTTTTTTTTTTTGACTTGCAGTGTATAGGTTTTAAAAAGACTGAGAGAAATGAATGAATGAATGAATGAATTTTGTTTATTCGCCGACGTAGACAGCTGCAAAGGTTAGCGCTGATTTAGTGCACATGACAGGTAACATAGTGGTGAAAGGATAGCGAGTGTAAAAGAATGCTATACTTGTATAGGGGAAGTATGTGAGCTTAAGTCAGGTTTAAACCAAAGATTACTAGACAGAAATAAAATGGGCCACGCTCTGTGAAAAGGGAAGCTTCTGCAAAAAGTTTGGACCCATGTCAGCCTGCGCATGCTGACCTGGGTCGAAACTTTTTGCTACTGATCAATTTTCTGCATGGCAAAGGACCATTCTACATCTTGATACAGTCAGTTGTTAGACAAAATGGAGTTTATGGATCCATAATTATGCGATAACTTGCTTGGTATCATACATCACGGAGGTACACTAAGCCCCCTTTTACCAAAACACCGCTCTATTTCTATAATTGGAAATATGGGTCAGCGACCTTGTTATGGACAAAAATACACTGGTCATTCTCTGGAAACAAAGAAGTCCTCTTTATAGCCGATTCAGATTGAGAGGGTTTAGAGATATGTAAAAATGTTGAAAGCAGAGATGTGTGAAAATACTGGATGAAAAAAGTAATAAAGAAATATCGCTGTATGTTACAAAGTCCAATCTCTTTGATACAAGTGATAAATGAATCAATATTGACAGTATCAAAGAGTTGAGACCCTACATCTATATACTAGTAGGCTATTCAGTCAACACTGGATTGTTTTTCTCGAATAGGTTAGAAGTCAATGTAATCTGAAAGAGTATATTGTATAGCAAAGATTGGTTGCATTGAATGCATTCAGGTGCGTCTTCTCTGGCTAAAAGCCTAGACTGGGTCAACCTTAATATCTGATTCAAAGTCTTTATTATGCCTATTATTACTTCTCGATGCACTGTAAGACGTAACAGAGAAGAAATTGCTCGTAACGAACCGTTTCTCACGTAGTTCACATTACTTTCTCACGCATCAAATGCTAAACGATGTTGATTATCCATGTTTAACAGGGACGGTTTTCTGAGCCTTCCCTTGCATTTTCTTCTCCAATTTGTTTTGTTGTTCTTTTAGCCGTTTACCACACGACACGAGTTTAAAAGACCCTGGAGAAGAAAGGTTCTGAAATTGTTGTGTGAGAGTGAGAAAATGCTGGTAAACAAAATTTTCTCCTTTTCCGAAAATTATTTCTACCCTATCACAAACAAATTCCATCATTCGAGTCACATTTAGATAGTCGTCTGCAAATGTTTTCAATTTGGACAAATCTAAAATTTTATCGTTTGGTACAGAGTTTTTACGGAGATATTTCGAGATGATATAGTAGACTTAGGCTAATTTAGGTGGCATGAGCTACACCAAGTATTTGACAAATAGATTTACAGCAAATCAGGCTGCACAGAAATTGCAGTAAAATCTTGGATCCAGAATTTCCACAACTCATCATGATACTTTTGCAGCAGCAGGAACAACAATTAAAGCAAACTTCATCACTGAACGAGTTTATAAATCAAACAAGATACATATAGTTCCAGTTTGTAGAATTTTTATTAGAAATTCTCACAAATATCGGTGAGTGTAGATCTAAGATCAGACTGTACGTTTTGAGTCGTGTTTTCATCTACACTTCTCGCCATTTGGTTTCGTTTTCATGACTTAAATAAAAATTAGCCATGCTCCTGCAAAAGGGGTATTAACGCATCTCCGTGATGCATGATACCAAACAAGTCATCATAAGTGGCCTGCAACACGCGAAAAGAGGCATTCGGACATTTGCGCAAACTGTCGTTTCGGATCAGCCTGCGTACTCCACGCAGGCTGATCCGAAACGACACTTCCCTTTTTTATGTAATTTTCTGTTTTGCGCAAGTCTACTGTTGGACAAAATCTAATGTAGTCGTGAAGTGCCGTCTCGGATCAGCCTGCGCGGACTGCGCAGGCTGCTCCGAGACGACACTTTACGCAAATGTCCGAATGCCCTTTTTCGCGTGTTGCAAGCCATATAATAATGGATCCATAGAATCCATCTAGTCCAACAACCGGCTGAATCCTGAGGAATCTAGAAAGGTCCTTGGATATGCGAAAAGCTAAACAAAAGCAAAACGTTTCGACACAGGTCTCCCTGAGTGGAATACGAAGGCTGATTTGGGTCGATACTTTTTCTAGATGCATAACGCCCCCTTTTCACAGAGCGCGGGCTCATTTTTTTTTTTTTTTTTTCTACAAGCCATGCGAGAAAATACCAGTCTTCCTCCTTGTTTTTTCCCGCACTTATCCAACTATTTACAAAAAATTGATTTGGTAAAACTTACACAGATCCCAACTAGTAAATTGTTTACCATATTAGGCACTAATCGGGGATGGGGCTTTTGTGTTTGAAAATAATGACACTCTGCATACATTAACCCTTTACGAAACAATCCTGAGTTTCAACGACCCCAAAGAAGAAGATGTTTGAAAACACTGTGGAGAAAGGAGAAAATGCTGGCTATCAGAATATTCTCTTTTTCCCTCAATTTCAATTTTGACGGGTCTAAAATTTTACCGTTTTGTGAAAAGCTAATGACTATTAGGACTTTATCAAACAGGATAAACTTCTGTATTTTCGTGGATCAAATCCAAGTTTACTATCATTGGACTTGAACACAATTAGTGTGTTAGTCATTAATCCAAAGACAATAATACATGTGAGACAGACAGACAGACAGACAGACAGACAGACAGAAAACCATTCATAAAAATGATCAGACAAAAGCAATCATTTCTTCATTTAGATCAACACATACATTTAGAAGCAGAAAGTGAAGGAGTTGGTTCTCTATTCTGTTTTGCCTAGATTGTAGATTCTGCTAAATCCTAACTCATTTACTTGGATACCACGAACAAGATCAAAGTCCATTAGATTTTAGTAAGGGAGGATTAGGTCGGGTTTACAGAATTACATTAGCGGCTTGCTTCTATTTGAATGTTATATTCCGCCTAAAATAACTATAGTCAGCCAAAAAAGGACGAATCCTCCTCAAAGATTTCTTCCGCGACAAAATGTAGACCCATAAGATGATCCTCAATTCAAAAAGTTCTACAGGCCTTAATTTCAGAGATTAGCCAGTATTTATGCGCGACCAAAATTTCCACGGCCATTTTGGTCATTGATGCATTGCACATGTCTTTATTTCTTAGATTACCAAATGCACTGTTCACCAACATCATACTTAAATCAGCTGGAAATGTGGATCTGTACCTTCTAAACATTCTAAATTAAAAGCTATTTCGAAATTTCAAGAAACATCTTTTGAATAGCTTAACTTTACAATCTGTCTGAGCCAATCAGATGGTCAGTATTGAAATTCTGCCAGATAGCCTGTCTTAGAACTTAGAATAGATTGGTTGGTGAATGAGGCTTCAGGGGTCTATTCTTCACCAAACTACAAAACTTAAGACTAAACCAAATTGACAACACTTTCAGCCGACAAATTAAATACTGTTCATTGATATGATCAGTCTCTGAAAGGGAGGGGTTGTGAGAAAAGGAGAAAATGTCGGTTACCGGCTTTTTTACTTCTCCCATTATGTTTTCAAAAGCCTCCGTCTTTAGGGTCGTTAAAAAGTTGGCTTGTTTAGTAAAGGGTTAAAAAAAACGTTCAACCGTTAGTCTGACTTATTACTGTCGAAAAATGTTTTGACACGCAGTGAAAATCAAAGTGCTGTCAGCACTGTAATCGGTCGACACTGAATAACCACACCGTTTTGAAAATCACAAAGCAAATGGTAGTTGTTTGAACTGTGTATGGGAGTGAGAAACTCGTGTTATTTTACAATGGATTAAGAAATCCAGTCTTATTCTTGCAAAGAACTGTGTGGAAATTGTCTTAATTCTGTAATAAATTGGATGACTGATTGGTTGTTTTATGTTTTTGGCTGCTTTCATCATTATTTCAGTCATATCGCGGTGACAGCCTACTTATTCATGTATGTCATGGATTTCACTCATACTAGGCAAGGCCACTGAGGTATCCTATCCGATGACACTCCCACAAAAAACACAGGTGTCGAATCTTATACCATACAACTAAGCCACCTAGGAACCTTTTTTTTAACCTGTCTTTTACAAATCAGTAGTTTAACGGAATGAATAAAGTATATTTTTGCCAGCCGTCAGCAATAGAACGTAAAAGGTACGGGAAAATTATTATCAAGCTTTAGACATCACTCTTACAAGATTATCAGTACCTATCAGTCTTTTGTAAAGGAAAACATACACAAACGGACACACCCACACCCACACACACAAAATTTGATATTCTTTATTATTGTAACTTAAGTAACTTTGGTAACTTTAATATATTTTTAAGACTCAATTTTCTACCGACGATTGGAACATAGACTGAACTGTAACACATTGCCAGACTCTTAAAGGCCCAGTAAAGGCCAAAATATCGAAGTAGGTGTCATAATACATTTAAATTCAAATCCTACCATTTAAAAGTATGGAAAATATTGTGGAGATGACAGTCTGTTATCGTGTGGTCGGGCCATATGTTAGTCGCTGGCAGAAAAAAAGAATTTTAAAATCAGGCAAAAAGGAAACAAAAGACACAGGTTTTAACCTAGTTTTGAAATTAATTTCTTTGTCAGCGACTAACACTTGGACCGACCGTACAATGACAGATTGTCATCTTGACAATAATTTCCATACTTTTAAATGGTATGATATAAATTCAAATGCATTTAAACACCCGCTTTGTTTACATTTGGCCTTTATTGTTACTTTTGAATAGTATGAATAAATCGTATAAAATGTGTTTGCATTTTGACTCCCGAATTGTTTATTTCTGGCCGTTAGTGGGCTGTCTATTTCTCCATTTTTTCAAGCCACCGTATTTATCTAGATAAATTGTCCTACTTAGTATTTTTGGCTGGCTAAATCGTCCTGGGCCGAATCGCCCAGGCCAAAACGTCTGCTTGCCAAATTTTCCTACCATACTTCCAAAGAATGTAGCTAATAACTACATAACCGTCAACTCTTAACCCACCAACAAAATTTTAGACTTGTCAAAATCGAAAGCAATTGGACATTATCAATTGAATTTAACTGTAGCCCAAATGATGAGTTGAATCGTTGAAAGGGTAGAAAACATCGTGGTAAAAGGAGAAAATGTTGGTTATCAGCATTTCCTCTTTTTCTACAATGTTTTCAACAGCCTCTTTCCTCAAGGTTGTTAAAAATGGGATTGTGTGGTAAAGAGTTAAAACTCTGAGTTAACCTGCTGGCCTTTTCCAGTCAGAAACCAATATCCAAACATTACAATTTCATGGTCAGTTTTTTTTCATGTAGATCAATATCCTACGCGAACATACAATTATGATCTAAGAAATGATGAAAATGCTCTTCTTAACTCAACCAAATGACAAAATTTTGAAAATCTCCATATGGTGAAGAAATTGCTGTTGGTAAAAGAGATAATGCTGGTTACAAGCATTCTCTCTCTTTCCCACCATACATGTATTTTCTAAGCCCCACAGGATTGTTTTGTCAAGGGTTATCAGACTAATTCCAGTCTAAGCTCATCAAAAAGAAACACGTGAGTGACCGTACAAAATGGTAGTGCAATATCTGTAAGAGGTTATGAAAATTTTTAACATATCTGACGCTGAAAGATGCGTAATCAGATATATAGGCTGGTCAGTATCGTAAATGGACAGTCTGGTTAGTAAAGTTGCAGGCGTGGGATCACCAGTCCATTCTGAAAATGCTTACGTAATGGCCTCTCCGCTACTTAGAAGTTTGAGATCATAACCTTTACACAATTCTACATCCCTTTCCCACACAGCTCCACAGTTTTTTGCCTCATTAGCGTTATACAACCCACGGCCAATCACTATTTTAAACGTATGCCTGTTACGAGTTGCATTTACATCACTTTACTCTAAAGCAATGCAATCTGAATTCTTACATTCTTTAAAGCAATATTCCTTACAAACTCCCTTCTGTAGCGATTTCGTCTTTGCTCCAACCCTAGATGACCCATGAACTTTTCAATACCTGCAATAAATACGGACAACGCTCGTCACAACTCGGCCGATCCCTGCTCTCATTTCATTCATACAATTACTCATTATTACTGACCCCTATTTCTGATAATTGTTTTGAAAGTAAACTGCTACGAATTTTTCAATTTCTGCTCGCTAGACATTTTGATTATATTGGTAATATGGCAAAATTACACGCTAAACAAGTTGTAATTGCCGTTTTTTGCATAACTGAAAAGTTGAAAACGGGATTACTTGACGCCGCTGTAATAGGACTGTTTACTCATTCTTGCGCTCAACCGAAAGTAGTTTTTGTAATAAGGTCAATAAAGGCTTGTTAAGCGTTGTAATGCTGTAAGTGAACGCTGTTACGAGTTGCGGTTACATCAGTTTGCCCTCTGCGGACAGGTTTCCGAAATTTGTGGTCTCTCTAATCGTCCGGCTCACGCCGACCGATTAAAAACGAATCTCGAATTCCATTCGTGGAATTTAAACAAAAATAATTATTTTCTTCAGAGGTGTAGACAAGGCCATTCTTGTCACACATGTGTCGTAACAGAAAGCTAGTCTCCCTTAACTTTAATTAACTCTTTTACACACAGTCCGGTGTATTAACGATCTCGAGGACTTTGAAAACAATGTGGGAAAAAGGGAAAAATGATAGTAGATAGCATTTCTCCCTTTTACAGAGTGTTTTCTATCGTTTCAAATAGAAATTCCATCATGTTAGCCTCATTTATTTTATCGCTTGCAAATGTTTTCAATTTGAACAAGTCTAAACTTTTGTCGTCCAACTTTAGTAAAGAGTTAAGAATTTTAATTGATATATTTCTTGTCAATACAAACTTGCATTTAATTCGTCACTTCCTTTGTTTTTCCTTTTAACCATTAGGCTGCTAAGCGCGACTCAATGGCCTTTTGCAGACAGTGTACATCAAGATCAGACTGCACAGAACGTGCAGTCTGATCTTGGATCTACACTATCCGATAAGGAGATATTTTCCTCAAGAAAAATAATTTTGGAATAGCCAAAATCAGGTTTTTGCCACCGGCTTGAAAGTTTCTTTTAAGTTATTTAGCAGGTTAAGGATTAATCACGCAGCTGAATTTTTAAAACATATTCCCGTTGCAATCTACAGTAAAATGGAATTAAACCGTTAAACAAACCAGGCCGTATTTTTCGGTTTAGCTGACTGTGCTGGTTTTTGACCTATTTTTTGGTACTGATAACAAATGAATGAATAGAAATTTGTGATCGGTAAAAAATGTAATCATCTTTATCCGTAGGGCCTTTGTAGTAAAAAAATGTACCCATGTTCATTCTAAGGGTCCCTGCCTATTTGCTGGCAAATTTACGACATCTGTCTTTTTAAAGATATTTCTTGTTACAAATCCCGAGGAAGGCCTTTGAAAACATCATGGAAAACGGAGATCGACTTTTTTCTTATTTTTTGTCAACGTCGTTGACTCATTTAAAGACAAATCCGATTATCGAATAACATTTAATGAGACGTCTGGGAATGTTTTCTATATACGGATGACTAAAGTTTTGTCGTATGATAGTCAACCCACATCGAGGACGTAAGCGACCTACGATTATATGGTTAATTAAAGGAGCTCGGCTGCCATCTTCTGATAAAAGACTGTTCAATAATTCAAAGTGAACCACGTGACCCTAGGGCATACGTCACGTGCCATATTCAGTGCTTTCTCGAATAGCGCTTTTATCCTTTACTTTGATTATAGTAAGTACTCTCAGACAAAATTATTTCTTTCTTTATCAGTCATGTTTACATGCCAAAGTTCGACCTCACAGCCCTTTAACTATTGGCCTAAAAGGTCACAATTGGGATACTTGGGTTCCCAAAAAGACAGTTGAACTACTCAGTGAAAAATTGTATAAAAGTTCTTTTTTCCCCCATAGGCATTGTTCGTTTTCTGAATTCTTTTTTGGAACGAATTTAAGGATAACGACCCCTAACTCAACGGTAAATATCGTGTAATATTGACGTTTTCGTAAAGGCTATTCGGCCAATATCGGCACCTTCCGTCTTTTAATATGAGAGTTAGGGGCCGTAGACCTAAAGTTATTGGTGATAAATTTATTTACTCCCACAAATTTTCCTACTCGCACCACACTATTTTCGAAACCTTGTGGCAAAAGGATGAATTGTTCATAACTAACAAGTTTTCATTTTCTCACAATATTTTCACATCTATATATGTGGAAACAACCACAATAACCGTATTCGATGTTTCAATGTCATTTGCAGCCAGTTCGTTTCCAAGGGTAATTTGTTACATCAGAAAAACCTGTGTTTCGTCGGTTGTACATATTCCTGTTCTTAATTTCAGGCGCTTTCCTGATTCCCTATGCGGTCATGATTGTTGTAGAAGGCATCCCACTCTTCTATCTGGAGCTAGCAATAGGTCAGAGATTACGGAAAGGTTCGGTTGGAGCATGGAACGAGGTAAAGAAAATATAGAATTTCAAAGAACTGAAAGTACTGAAACATAAAAAGTCATTTTCATTTGGTTTTGTAAATTTACTCCATTCAGTATTAAAGACGGTTATGACTGATTTTTCAGACAGTTAGATCTTTTATCCGAAGTATTTTTGGTTTTTTATAGGCTTACGTTCAGACAGAAGACATTTTCGACCAGCCTGCACATACATATCTTCTAACCACTTTCCCGCCGAGAAAGAATATTTTCTTTTCATGACGACAAAATTTGTATATCAAAGCATTTAAGCCCATAGCTGAACACAGTGATTGATGTTGTAGCATTTGCAAGTCTGAACCATCTTGCAAAAAGGCTGTACTCTAGATTTTTCATATCGACAGTCTATATTTGCAGGTATCACCGTATCTACAAGGTATCGGTATTGCATCCGTAGTGGTATCGTTTACTGTGGCGCTGTACTATAATACGATCATGGCTTGGTGTATGTTGTATTTGGTTCAAAGTTTTCAAGATCCGCTACCCTGGTCCATATGTCCGACTGTATATCACAATAACGTGACCATTATAGATGACGAGTGTCAGGTATGTTTCCATATGTATGAATATTATTTTTGCGTTTTTTCTGACCGGCTGAGCTATTCGGAAAAAAAAAGCAGTTGTCGTTAGATCGAACATAAGCAGATTGTGTACTTCAGCCAGATTATTCGTCAAGTTGCTGCAGTACCTCAGCCAGACTACCAGTCAAGTTACTGCAAAACATTAATTACAACACAATGTGATCGATAGGTAAATGGCATGTCAGACACAAGTCTAAGAAAGGCTCTTCATATAGAATCTATTTTCAGTTCAGATGCCTTTTGCTTCACGTGGCATTTTAATTTGATTATCATACAACCTTAGATCGTTGCTTCCTTATTAAGGTAGCTACTGCAGTTAAACGTGTGATTTTAATTAGACGAGTTGCATTTCTATTTCAAGTCTGATCAATTTCAATCACACTCATTTCACCATTTTAGCCCTACCTGTTTCTTGCAATCAAAGATTATGTGTTTAATCTACTGCTAAACGATTTGTACCTCGCTTTCTCGAAATCCGGACCTTTACAAGCACTGTGATCTTGTATGTCCTAAAGTATGACCCTGATTATCACGGGATTCAATCCCAAAAACTCTGATTTTAGAAGCTTACGCTCTATCCTTACCATACTGTCTCCCGCATAACTGCCATATACCAAGCTCTCAAGCTTAACACTTTACAAGATGACAAAACTTCAACGTTGTCCAAATTGAAAGCATTTGAAGACAACATTTGAGTCTCTAGTTTCCAACTGTTTTCAATATGGAAGAGTTTAAAGTTTTGATGACAAGTGGAGTTACTGTATACACAGTTCATAGTTAAAGTCACATGAAGTTTTAAGTTCACAGGTTAGTAACTTTTGTAGTTTACCTCTGACTGAAGCTTTTTCATCCCAAAAGTCATGTTTTCTCCTCAAAGCTTGATTTTTTTTTTTTTAATTTTTGGCGTCAAAAAAATTAATATTTTTACCAGACTACAAAATAATCTCGTCCATGGAATTTGCTGACAACAAAATATATGTGTGAAAAATTAATTGGAGTTCTCTTTGAAAGTATAGCAATGTTAAAAGCAAAAGGGAAAGAAGCTGTTTATAAGCATTCTCTCCTTTTTGAACAATCTACTCAAAAACACTTTATCGTCAGGGTTGTCAAAAACCGACACAGAATTGAAGTCATAACATCTTTGAGCATGCATTATTATAATAAAGAATGTAAATCGTAATTTTTTAACTGTTACATTGCAAGAGAAGCGGGCCCACGACTTATTTCTGGTACAGGGAGACACTGCAGATTGCGCCGTCGGTCGATTCTACTCCGGGATTCAATATGAAACTGGCGGCTGCACTACTGGCTTCTTGGCTGCTTGTGTATCTTTGTATGATCAAAGGGATCAAAAGTTCTGGCAAGGTAGGCATTGACAACGTTAATCCTTTACCACAAAATCCTGACTTTTGACGAATTTGAGGGAGAAACCCTTTGAAGACATTTTGGGAAAAGAAGAAAATGCTGGTAAACAGCACTTTCTCCTTTTGCCACAATGCTTACAAAAGCTTTTTTATATGGGGGTTGTCAAAACCTGGGACTGTGTGTAAAAAAATGTGTTTAGTTACACGTATTTTTAATTTATTTGCTTTCATAGTAAAACATTAACCCTTCACTGTATCTTCACCAAACAATCCCGTGTTTTAACAGCCCTGAGCGAAGAGTCTTCTGAAAACAGTGCGCTATATGCTGGTTACCAGCATTAATTCCTGTTCCCACAATGTTTTCGAACTAATTAAAGACAAATCACATCATTTGAACCTTATTCACTTTGTTGTCCGGAAACTCGTGTGGTAATGTGTTGAAAGAATACGTATCAGTTACAGTATAGGGTTCCCTGAACACTCAATACAACTCCGAATGCCTGTAACTTTTATCCTGACAAATAAGTGGATGGTAGCTTTTGTCATACGGACTTAATACATGTAGAAAAAAGAGAACCAACCTGACAAATTGCAATCCATAACTTTGCAAAAATGTGAATATCTTCTTTTAACTCTTAATTGCTAAAAAAAGAAAAAGTAAAAGAAGTACTTTTAAAGGAATTTCCAAATGTGAACTTTTTTGGTGCCAGCCAACCAGATTTAACCCCTTTTCTAAGGTCTAAACATGCGCTTTCCCTTTATATTATGAGACTGTTTTGTTATAGTTTGGTATAGTACGGTAAATATCCAAGATCAGACTTCACTTTCTGTGCAGTCTGATCTTGATCTACGCCGCTTTAAGAGCTGCCTGAGTTGATTTTGGCCGTGGAATAGCGAGAGAAAATCTGTTTGTTTCGACCGACGTAAGGAGGGGTGCATACTTCATCGACCAAACATAAAAATTGATATTTTCATGAATGGCGAAGACTCTACAGAAATTTGACTCTGGATCTACATTATCATATCAGACTGAAGATTAAGAAGAGAAAGGGATGACATAAGGTCGTCATTGATTTTCATTAGTCAGCTCATTGCAGTATCGATCTGGCAGCAATTACATTTTGTTAATTGATTTGTCTCTGCATGTGACGTCTGTTGAAGGAATCAATCATGATCACATTGAAACTGTTGCACAGAAGAGAGAGAGAGACAGAGAGAGAGAGAGAGAGGAACACAGTGGTAGAAGAAGGAGAAATAGGATGTTTTTATTACTACGACAGCTCTTTAAATGTCGTCATAGGTTTCGTAACTCGAAGGCTATAGCCTTCTAGTGCTTGCCCAAGGACAATTCCACATGCCCAGCGCCGCCAGCGGGGTTCAAACCAAGTTTTCTTGATAACCAAAGCAGTACAATAATCTCTAAACTGATGAGGAATAATTTTGTTATTGACTTAAACTAGTTTTTTTGAGGACTCTTTCAGTGCCAAATATAATAAACCCGACCTTTTTCGCGGGCTTGATGTACAATCCACTAGAACTAAGACATATTTTTATCCTATAGGCTTGACTAAACAAGTGAACGGTGTTGATTCACGTTCTGTGCAGTCTAATCTTGATTTATACCATTCACAAAAGGCAATGCTTTCACCTGTAGCGCTGAAAGAGTGAAAAGAAGAACAGGAATAGAAAATAAAACATTCAGCCTCGTTTTGGTAACCTGTTTGATTTTTTCATGTTTCTTGGTTGTCGCACTGTAGATCTAACTATTTCGGTCTGTAGATTTAAATTTATTACTATATATTCTAACGAAAAGTAAAAGCTCTCAAAAAAAAAATCAGCCTCGTTTTTAGATGTCCTGCAGCCTGTTTGATTTGCTCTTGATTTAGACTGTAGTTCTGAATGTTCTAATAACCAGTCAATACGTATTATCTTGCGATGACAATGATGGCCGACCACGTTTCCCAGTAGAGTCTGTGTTTGACACTAACAACCTGTCCATTAATTGGCTTGCCGATATCTTAAACAAGTTGATTTTCCATCCGAAATCTTTCCCAGAATTTTTTCTTTCCCGTTTTCCTTCTCTGTAACAGATTACCCTGGAATGCTCCTCATTTAACTGCTTACCAGACGTCAGACTTTTAGACTTATCCAAATTCAAAGCATTTGCACACGACATATTAAATGAGGCTAAAATGATTTGATTCCTCTTCGAAAGATTTTTAAATATTGTGGAATTGTTACTAGCATTTTCTCCTTTTTCCGCTACGTTTTCAAAAGCCTTTTTTCGAAGGGGTTTTCAGCTTAAAACTGGAGATTGTTTGGTAAAGGATAAATATATGACTCATTCGCAAATCTCGAAATTTCCCGAGGTAAAACTTATTCTGGAGATTCAGGATTCATTCAAAGATCAATTACAATTCTTTGACCTAATATTTGATTAACTGAGACTTTCAGTCTTATTCAACCGACCAGAATGCTTATCTTCGACTTGAGTATTAAAGCAGATTATTTATGGTAAGTGCATACGTGCGTTTTCCTGTGGCGGAAATGTTACGATGCATTTTGATAAGTAATGAACACTTGTATTCGACAGGACAAAGGAAAAGAAGAAATATTTTTTTCAAAAAGGTGAAAGGCGTAGAAGGTACTCACTCGAATGTGAAAATTGAAACCCTTTTGTGGTAAATAATGAAGGAAATAATTAAAAGTTACTCCACCAGCAATTACCTCTTTCTCTTCATTAGTTTGAAAATTGTTGACACGTGAAATTTTAGATTCGATATATTGTTTAATATCATATTTCAATCTAAATCACCTATGGAAAACAAGCAATTGCAGCTAAAACTGATGTGCCTAAAAGTACAGGTAGATATATAGTAATGGGTTACAGGAAAACTCTTTATCCCTTAGGCTGCTAAGCGCGACTCACTGACCTTTTACGGACAGTGTAGATCAAGATCAGACTGCACAGAACGTGCAGTCTGATCTTGGATCTACACTGTCCGATAAGGGGATTTCTTTTCTCCAAGAAATAACTTTGAAATAGCAACGTTCGGGTTTTTACTATCGGCTTGAAAGTTTCATTTAACTTATTTAGCGGGAAAAGGGTTAAAAATATGACAGTAGCAACGCTTGCATTTTGTAGTCATAAGTTTCCCGTAAATAGGTCTGCAGAGGTCCGCACAATAAACGTGTCCACATTTTTGACCAATCGCAAATGACTATTTATTCATTGTAGTATATCCATTCCAAGAAGTACGTTAAAAGGTTAGCTACGCCGAAAAAGAAAGAAAATTATCCGAAAACTTATTTTTTAAATGACATAACGGTACTATAAACTACATGCTACTTTTTTCCGTCTTGCAACAGCAGGTCTTTTAAGAAAATATAGTCCAAAATTTTTGTTCTCTGGTTAAGAGTTAAATGTGATTTTTGTGTCTGTTTATAGACTTTATGTTCTCCGTAAAAGAAAAAAAAAGTTTCAACCAAAATAACATCTCCCAAGTGCGCAACAATTTGTTCTTGAATTAGATGGCTGACTGCCCGACTGTAAGAGATTTTATTTGAGGAAGGAACGATGCATCATGGGAAAATGTTCCGAGTTCCGTCTTTTTGTACAATTACATTTAGCCCAGGGTCTGTATTCACGAGATATTCTAACTTGTGGCTTTACCATATCCATCTCAAAATTTTTCTTAACTTCAAAGTAATACAATTTCTGATAGGCTGAACCAAACGGTTTAGCCAATCTGAAATCGTTATACTTTCTAAATTTGGAACAAGACTAAGAATTTAAATTTAAACAGTTGGTGAATGCGGACCCCGGATAATAGTGATCGCGTGAGGACATGATCCATTATATAGAGGAGCCAGTGTCACATAATGAAGATATCAGTAGAAATAATCAATTCATGCCCAAATTACCACCTGTATGCGGCTGCTTTCGTCTTGCAGATTGCCTATTGGAAACAGTGTGGCAAAAAGAGGAATTTCTCATGACGTGCACGTTTATTCCTGCGTCAAACCTCGGAAACAAGCACTATAGTGGTTTCACAAACTTTCCCTTATAAATATTATTTCGACGGTTATGGAGAAAGCAGCAAGTGGCTTGGGAAGAATATTGCGCGATGTGCCGATAAGAGAAACTCCAGGAAGGCATGAATAGTTGCACTGGCCGCAGCGATAGAACTGAAAAAATGCTGAAATCGGCACTAAACACCATTTAAACAAACAGTCTCCGTAATAAAACCTAAGAAAAAAAATAAGGATTTATGCTTCTTTTATATTTGGAACAGGTCGTGTATGTTACCGCCACATTTCCCTACCTTGTGCTTGTGATTTTCTTTTTCCGTGGTATCACTCTGAAAGGATTCGACAAAGGCCTAGAATATCTATTTGTTCCAGAGGTAAGTTGGGTTTATCCACCACTTTAGCAGACTCATTTGAGCGAGCGAGCGAGCGAGCGAGCGAGTGAGTGAGTGAGTGAGTGAGTTTAATAGTTAATTAAGGTGAGTTAAGTTGAGTTGAGTTAGTTAAAATAGTTAAGTTAGTTTGTTAGCTGAACTTGCTCTATTCATGTTTACCAACCATTCTACATTCGATTCCTAGTTTTAATTCCAAGACAAGCCTCTCTCCTTTTACGCCCATCAAAACATCTATAAGAGTTTATACTTTATAGTTTGCTGCATGAAAAAATAGGGAGGCTTCAGCAATTCAGATAGTAGACAGGCAAAACAGAGGCCCAGATAGAAGACAAAAAACGCCAACGCCGTTCAGAGCGTGATTATTTCCAGTAACTCATTTTGATGCTGACAGACGTTCGCAATGACTTTTATTATAACGCCGAGAGAAAACGGGATTGAATTACAGCTTTATATGGCGAGTTCTATTCAACATCACGTATTATTTCTGTTTGTTCTTAATTGTTGCACTTCCTTCAGAATTGGAGACGTATTCGATAATCTATACAATCGGTCACGTTTATTCGTCGCTGTTCGGTCTCTTTTCTCCTTTTTATTATACTTGTCAGACTGGTTTGTGATTGAACAGCTCAGACTTTTCCTAGTTCAAACACGGACCAAAATCCTACAAAAACAAATGAGCTGCAATCTGGCAAAAGGGGGCTTAATGCATCTCCGTGATGCATTATACCAGGCAAGTCATAATATAATTATGGACCGATAAAATCCATTCTGTTTAACAATCGACGGGATATGTGGGTAGAATGGTCCTATGACATACAGAAAATTGTCAATAGCAAAAAGTATCGACCCAGGTCAGCCTGCGCGGATGCGCAGGCTGACCTGGGTCGATACTTTTTGCAGATGCCTTAAGCCCCCTTGTCACAGAGCATGTCTCATTATATGGGTATGCAATGATTCTTATTGGCACGCGAATCTATACCGCTAAACCGTTGAATGGACTTTGGTTTTGACGGTTCGAAAGATGTCCCCCCCCCCCCCCCCCCAAAAAAAAAAAAGAAGTTCTTATCGATTGAGACCATATTTATGTGCAGGAATAGTTTCACTGGTCGCCTTGCTGGTGAACATTATTTTCTTTTCCCACAGTGTTTTCTACTTTTTCCAACACAATTCCAATCAATTGAGATACACTCAATATGTCGTCTGCAAATTCTTTCAATTTGGACGAAACTAAAATTTAGTCGTTTTGTAAGGAGAAAAAGATTAAGAAAACCATTACTTTGTTCACGTTGTATCTTTTCATGGCGCAGTTCAGTCGACTTTTAGATGCTGAAGTATGGTTGGACGCTGCCACACAGATATTCTATTCATTCGGGCTTGCATTTGGGTGTCTCATCGCCTTGTCGTCATACAACCCCGTCCGGACCAACTTTGTCAAGGAAGCCATCACTGTATCTGTGGCTGACTTCTTCACATCTATATTTACTGCAGTTGTTGTGTTTTCGATTCTAGGTAAGAGATATTTTCGACGAAAAGTGTTAGTTTTAAGGTTGTGGGTGTGTGTTCTGTTTTGGTGTTTAAAGATGTTTACAACAATATTAGCCATGCACTGGCAAAATGGGATTCAATGTATCGCTGTGATACATTATAACCAAGAAAGTCTTTAAATAACCGTATAAAATCTACGATCGATTGGATCTGGAGGTCGAAAAATTTCCAAATAGTAAAAAGTATCGACCCATGTCAGCCTGCGCAGCCCGCACAGGCTGATATGGCCTGCAACACGCAAAAAGGGGCATTCGGACATTTGCGTAAAGTGTCGTCCCGGATCAGCCTGCGCAGTCCGCGCAGGCTGATCCGAGACGACACTTTCCAAACGTGTGTGATTTTCTGTTTCACGCAAGTCTGCTGTAGGACAAAATCTAATATTTACGTAAAGTGCCGTCTCGGATTAGCCTGCGCGGACTGCGCAGGCTGATCCGAGACGACACTTTACGCAAATGTCCGAATGCCCCTTTTCGCGTGTTGCAAGCCAATTATGTGTCGATACTTTTTGCAGATACATTACTCCCCCTTTTTCACTGGGCATTGCTCCATTATTATGTAACCTACATCACGGTCGACAGTGGGTCTGTATGCAGGTATTTCTCTAAACCGGCACTACGATCAACATACTCTGCCTGCCATGGCTGTTTTACCACACAAAAAAAAAATGCGTTCAGTAGTCAATGAGAAACGAATCATGTCGTCAGGACCATCATCAATCCTTGGACGGAGTTTTTGCCGTACCAGGATTCGAACTTGCTACCCTTACATTACTACATCTGCTCGATACCACCGACCGATCGGTTGTGGTCCGCTACAAGCAATGCATTCAATTTATCTATCGCTGACTGTCCTGCATAATCGAAATGCATAAAACATAAAAACACTCAATCGGACGGTATTCATAACGAAAGTAACTCAATAAATAGATAGATAGATAGATTTAATAGATAGATAGATAGATTTATTAGTATATTCAGGCCACCGGCCCATTATACATATATACAAAGTGTACAGTATATTAACAATAGTTATCGTTAGATATATAAATTTACATTTTACCCAGAAAATATACACAGATCTCCTGTTTACCAAATAAACCCTGACTATATGGTCTTGAGTGCTCTTTCTGAGTATTTTCGCTTTTTCTACGTGAATGTTTTCTACAAGATTATTTCCCTTCGTTTCAGCCACAGTTAATTGTCGTCTGCAAATACTTTCAATTTTGACCAGCTCAATATTCTAATGAAATAATTTTATTATTATATAGGTAAACAAATAGCTAACGTGGGATGATAAGCAACCAATGCGTTTCGGCTGTGATCCAAAGCATGATTAACGAAAATCTAAAGCTGTTCTGCATCGAAAGGTGGTTTAGAACTTCCAGAAAGTTACGTTTTCGATTGCTAATCTAAACTGTTCAACAACTACACGGAATTAGCGCCATCGCCGATAAATAGTTACCATTTTGTTGATTATATTGGTAATACTAATATTGTTATGAAAACAGTTACAGTGTAATCTATTGCAGGATTTAAAGCAACCCTTAAGTATGAAGACTGTCTTTTAGCTAACAAGGATACGGCACCAGCCACTAATTCAACTTCAGTGCATCGCAACAACAGGACTGTCTGTGATTTCAAAACATTTTTAGAAGGGGTATGATTGTTTTGTTGCCATCAGTGTTTCAATCAGGCTATACGTGTATGAAATTCCTTGAACTATTTGACAATATCTGTTTGACAATATACACCGTAGTTTCATGTATTGCGATTACTAGTATATGCGACAAGAGCACCTATTCATGCTTTCCTGGATGTTTTGTTTTACAAGTTCGAAGCACATCACCTTTTCAGGCCACTAGCAGTAGCTTTCACTTATCCTTGAGAGAGTTTTAGCCCAGCCACATATTTTGTAAAAGAAAGTTGTTTTGATGTGCTTTTGGTATTTCTTTTTGAAAAAAAAATCTTACGATGTTCTTTTAATGCCAAGAGCACAGTTATTTTGCGAAAAGAACCCATTCAAAAGTTCTAACAACGAAGAACGCCCTACAGAAGCCGTATCGAGAAAAAAACACTTCTGATTGCAAATTGACTTCGGCGCAAAGAACACCCTATTCAAAATGCATCAACGAGAAAATAGAAACCGCTATTCTAGCTACTTCTTACCAAAGAAGTAAAAATTGCCCTCTTATATCAACATTGTTTTATACTTTGTTTTCAGTCTGCCTCCGGAACTGGACTAGCATTTATTGTGTTTACAGAAGCCATAAACCAGTTTCCTATTGCTCAGCTCTGGTCCGTGCTATTCTTTCTGATGTTACTGACGCTCGGATTGGACAGTATGTTTGGGACACTAGAGGGCGCTCTTACAGCAATAAACGACATGATCATGTTTCCTGGTGTTAGAAAAGAGCTCACCTGTGGTTTGTATATACATAAAATGACTGTTTCAATAACATTCGATTTCATAGTTTTGTATATAGCATTATTACAAATATTATCATAACACAATATTAACTGTCATGATTGTTAAAACTAATGTACTTTGATAGAAATTAAGTTTTGTTTTCAAACAGGGAAACAACAGTTTTTACTGTTTCTAAGCGCTGATACTTAGGTAATGTTAGTTCTAATATTTTACACAGACATCACTATAAGTAAAGTTTAGATCAACTATTGTAATAAAACCTGTTACAGTGAGAGTTAAAAAAAGTACACCCGATGTAAATATAAATAACACTCATGGAATTTTAGGTGGTTTCAATATTATGAATTTTGATATCGTGTATTTGAATTGCCTTGAGTAAATAGAGAGAACTGAAAACATGGAAGTAAAAGTCAAAACGTGCAAAGTAATCACAAAGGACCCCTCGCAGCTCAATTGTAAGAGCGTCAAGAAGTTTTCGAATGGCAGCTACGATCACGTTTGAATGTCTATGAGAGAGGCGCTACAGAGCCTTTTCGGCGTAGCTAGATACGCTGGCTTTTGACCTACGTCTTGGTATTGCTATACTTGGATGAATGAATAGCGATTTCCGATAGGTAAAAAAAAGCGGACATGTTTACTTGGCGGGGTGCTGCAGGCCTATCTGCGGGCACAATATACAAGCGTTGCTACCTCCATTTCTCTTCATATTAGATCACAAAAGAGTTTCATAATTCCTATTTCCAGTATCTCTTGCGCCATCTTTCCTTTTGGAAGATATTTCTTGTTTCTCTTTGCACCAAACGACTTTTGAAATTTTTGTTGCAAATGGAGAGTTCGCTCGGACACAAGTTCTTCTTTTGTACACTCTTTTGACTTTGTGTATTTATCGCTATTAACGTTGAGTATATCTTATTCTTATTGAGTCGTCTGCTTCAGTTCGTTTCATGAATTAACGTGTTAATGTTCTTTTCAGGTATAACTTGTATGGTATCGTTTATGATTTCACTGTCGTTTGCTTCCACTACCGGTCCGTACGTGTTTGACCTGTTTGACTCGTATTGTGCCAATATACCTCTGTTGGTCATAGCTATGATGGAGTGTATAGCCATATCGTATAAATACGGACTTCAAAGGTGAGCAAAAACCTGCCAAAGTTAAGTGTGTTTGGCAATTTTCAAAGTTTGGTTTTCGAAAATCCGGGGATGGTTTGTATAGGGCGAAAGCCGCTTTCAACAAGATTCCAGCCGCATCTTACTTGTGTATGCTTTTCCAAGGCTGAAGTCGACAAAACCTAGTCACAGAACACTCACACGTGACCGGTGCTGCCGGCAGGAATCGAATGAGGACATCATGTACAAATGCTACACCTTAACCATATTCTAAAACCATAAAAGTTGAGTTCGCCCCTACTCAAAGCATCGTTTAGGCGACACATTAAAGTCACAGTAAAGCCCAACTGAATAAAAAACCTGTTTATAAGATAAAAGTAAATTTAACTTTTACCATTTAAAAATATGGCGATTATTATGACTATCACGATATGTAAAGGTGCAGTTCGCAAAAGTTCCAGTCAATGGCAGAAAAAAGAATTTTGAAACTAGAACAGATCCTACCATGCCGCATTATCTGTTTGTTTACATCGATGATCGCCGACGATTAGCCGACTTTTCGTCGTAAATGTCCGCAGTGACGTGATAGTGACGTAAACACCACGTGATCATTCAATGCGTCGAAACAAACCCTTCATTCACTTGACCGTTTTGTCCCCATTCTAGGCTTGAAAAACGTAAGTTTATCGACATCGTAAACAGAAACAACGACACAGGCTGATAATCGCTTATTCATTTATCATCAATACAGGAAGAGTTTACTACACCTAAATAAGAAAACAGGTTCAGAATGGGCAATCTTACTCTCCGATGACATAATATTGGAATTGTAAACAATAGTCCTATCTACTAGGACATAGCACTAATGAGATGCAATGTTATCACGTGACGTTCTCGAAGACCTAGTTCGAATATACACGAACGATAACGAAGGTTGTCTCGATCAATGGCGTCCCTGAAATCGACGGGCTTCTCCATGCATTTTCGCACACGTATATCATGGCAACCAATGCAGTAACTGACACGTTCGAGTTTTCTCCGATCTTATATATGTGTGTTGTGATGGGTTATCCAATATATTTTCGAGTTTTAAACGGTGAAAATTACCTAGTTTTGACTTTACAGGGGCTTTAACTGTAGCTAATGGGATTTCTCTTTGGAGAGAGGACATGAAACATTAGAAGAAAATGCTGGTTACAACCAGTTTCTCCTGTTCTCAAAGTGCTTTCAACAGGCTTCTTTCTCAAGGTCATTAGAATTCGGGATTGTTTGTTAAGTGAGCTATTGGGGTCCCTAATTCAGTCTCTACTGGATTTATGGTATTTATCACTGACGTCAGGATTCTCCTAGGACTGAATGAACATAATCATTTTGTCATCGACAGACGTTTTGTTCTTATTTTTGTCGTTATTTTTGAGAATAATGGTTAGCTGTAACCATTGTAACATAAAACCTATGTAATTCCCATCGATCCCAAGCGCTTTTTATGACAGCTTCCTGGGAGCTTAATCAGTGCTATCTTTGCGAGACAAGGATGACGCTCCACTCTGCTACCTTTGTATCGCAGGCGATAGAATATGACTCTTGCTATGCGAAGATGAAGCACTGCTAGCGCCAAGATGTAGTACAAGTTATATCCCTCATGTCAACAGGACTCGAACCTTGAAACTCAACTGTGAGAGGCCGACCCTTTACCACAACACTTATTATGTGTCCCGAATATATCTCGTTTTTGTTACAGATTTAGTCAAGATATAGAACTTATGATAGGGAGTCCCCCGAGCTATTTTTGGATGATATGTTGGCGATATGTCGGTCCCGTCGCCATGTGCGGTATATTTATAGCCAGCTTGGTGGAGATAGCCAAAAAAGGCACAGTCTACAAAGCCTGGGATGCTTATCAGGTTAGTTATAATGATCTGTAAAATTTGGTTGACTTGCATACAAGTTGGAATAAGAAATTTAACCGTTATCAAGCAGTTTATTTATCGACTCTCAGTCAGGCTATAGAAAATATTCATACCCAGTATTTTCCACTTATTTCCCACAATAGTTTGATACTCTTTCAGAGAACAGCCCGATTATAAGAGCAACATTAAATATGTCTTCTGAGAGTGCTTTCAGTAAGTACTTTTTTCGTCTGGTAAAGAATTTGTCTGAATGATTTAATGCACGGAATTATTGATGATTCCTTCGAAACATAAATTTTCCACGTGAAAGCGATTATTGTTTTTTTTTTTTGTTGGCTTGTTTGGTATTTAACCCTTTACCAAACGATTCAGTGTTCAAACAGCTGCGAAGAAGAATGTTTTTGAAATCATTGTGGAAAAAAGGGATAATACCGCTAACTAGCATCTTCTCGAGTTCCAACAATGATTTCTGACCTTCCACAAAAGGTCACATCTTTTTAGGACACGTTTAACTTTTCGTCTAGTCTTAAACATCATGCGATATTACTCATCAATTCATAACCCTGCTGTACAGAAAAAAAAAATCATTCTTTATTTACGGTGGTTATTTACAAGTTGACTGGTCATATGAATTGACCAATATAGCTTTTCAGGTAAGAACGAGAACTCTTCGTGAATCAGGAAAGCTTCCCGACTGCAGTTTTGTTTCACTGAACAACGATCTCTGACTGCCAAAACAACAATTTTAGGTCTCAGAATAGTTTTCACATTTTACTGTTGTTACTGAATACGATGGTGGTATGTATCAGTGACGGCAAAAACACTGTCTCTATCAAATTCAATCGGTAAAATACCCCTTGTAATTACCATGCAAAAAGCTTACTTTGGATTTCCCTGTGGCTACCTCTCTTCCAATTGATAAATGTGTAACACCCAGCGCCTAAAAATTGCGCAACAAAAGAACCCACTTTTCAGCATTGTCCATAGTCTATTGTTTTATGCATACAAATTCAAATGTCATTGATCTAGTCTACATTCTATTTTTAACACGGGAAATATATTTGCACAGAAAAGCAACATAATCAAATACATATTTCGTATCATATTTGCAAATAACATGATTATTTACAGTTTTGTAAATCATACTTTTTGTTGTCATTTTGTCATGTATGTAATATGTGTACACTATTGAGTACCAATAGGATTTGTGAATAAATAGTTTATATTCTATTCCACTAAATATGCCTCATGTAAAAAAAAAAGTATTATTTTGTTATAATGAACTTATGACGACTGTAAACTACTTATTTTCCACAGTTGTATATTTTATCAGGTAAATAGCGCTAGGCCGTCATATTTTCGTATAAGACGATACGATAGCCAAATCTTAACCCTTAGGCTGCTAAGCGAGACTTGCCGACCTTTCGCGGACAGCGTAGATCAAGATCAGACTGCACGTTCTGTGCAGTCTGATCTTGGATCTACACTGTCCGACATGGAGATATCTACCCTCAAAAAATTCCTTTCAAAAAGCAATATTTGGATTTTTACTTTCGGCCTGAAAATTTCATTTCTTATACTTAGCAGGATAAGGATTAATAAAATGGCGGGAGGAAATGACATGAAAGTACTGAACTTATTTCTTCTATTGTACTGTCCGATATCTCTGTCTGGAGGTGCCCTTTATACCATTTAATTTCAGGGAACTTCAGTATTTCTTCCTTGGCCATGGTGGTGTCAGATGTTTGCTGCTTTACTTATTTTGATATCAGTTATCTGGATTCCAGTTATAGCCATTATAAAGAGCTTCCATCTGTTGCCATGGAAACAAGAAGTGCCAGCCTTTTTCCCGACTGATGAGTTGAAAGAAGAGCGAGGCTACAAACCCAGAGTGACTACATGGTTTGAGCGATATGTTTTAGGTTTTAAATGATCTATCCCTACACCGATTGGTGTATAGCTCGGCCAAAACTGTTACTAGAGATACAAAGGGGGAATAGTTAACCCTTAGGCTGCTAAGCGCGACTCGAGGCCCTTTAGCGGACAGTGTAGATCAAGATCAGACTGCACAGAACGTGCAGTCTGATCTTTGATCTACACTGTCCGATAAGGGGATATTTTCCCCGAAAAAATATCTTTAAAATAGCAATATATGTGCTTTTACTATTGGCTTGAAAGTTTCATTTGACTTATTTAGAAGGGATAATAGTTAAAAAGAAAAAAAGCCTTTCTTAAATTGTTTGAAAACGTTAGCTTGAAAAAGGTTTACTTTCTCTTTACATGCAATTGCTCTTTTTGCCACTGTTTTAAAAAGCTGTTTGCTAAAAAGACGTGATGAAACTTTTAATTTGTCCATTTGTTGGTCATTTAGTTCCGACCAAACACCATTTAAACAAAATTTACTCAAGATGACTTTCAAAATTTCCAGGTAAAATATACGTGAGCCATGATCTGGCAAAAGGGGTTTTAATTCATCTAAGTGATGCGTTTTACCAAGCAATTACTGTGAATCTAAATTTACTCGTTTGTATTGTATAGCGGAAAATATTGAGATTATAAAACATGGAGCAAATTAGCATTTTTTTTTTTTATATTGACAATCCTATTTTTTCCCTTTTAACATTATAAAATACACATATACATAGAAAAATACAATATATACCCATACAAAATATGCTGTGATGAAAAAACTAGATTGGATAAATTTACTGAAACCGACATACGGTAGACGACTTGGCAAACATCTGTGTAAAGTGGATTAGCCCATGGATCGCCAAGTAAATCCTGCAGACATTTTTATTCTGCAAAAAGTCTAAACATTTGCATAGCAATGAATGCTTTCGTCGGACTGCCCAATATTTCAAAGTCTTATATGTGATACACTATCACGGTAACTACCGTTGTGAAAAGCCCTTTCATGGTTTATACATTATGTACAGGAAATAGCAAAAGGAGAATCTTTCCGCTGTAAGCAAATGAAGTCTTGTGCAAGATGCAAAAATTGACAGTCTCACACAGGGATTATATTCTTTTTCATGATCTTCTGATAAAAGCTAAGATAGTCCAATTTAATTACCTCTAGCCAAGCCCGTGGTAACATGAAGGGCTATTAATCATGGGTTGTGGGTTCGAACTAGCCCAAGTTAGTTCGACCTAGCCCCAACTTGTCTGTCTTAGGACTGATGTAAGTCTTCGCATCAGGATCTCTGTGAAAGCTAACTACTGTTTTAACGTCCTTGTTGTTAACCCTAAGGCTGCAGAGCGCGACTCACTGGCCTTTTGCGGACAGTGTAGATCAAGATCAGACTGTACAGAACTTGCAGTCTGACCTTTAATTTACACTGTCTGATAGGGACATCTTGTCCCACAAAAAAATTACCTTTAAAATAGCAAAACTTGGGTTTTTACTATCGGCTTTAAAGTTTCATTTATTTAGTAGGATAAGGGTTGATAGACAGCCAGTGGCTTGGAGATATTGTTTTACATCGAACTAGTTTAAGAACAACAGAATTTCAGTCCGTCATACTACGGCTATAACATGCCTTACCTGGGATCCAGCCGTTTTACGCAATGACTGGGATACCCTAACCCAGGGCACTGTCACGTGATCAAACCACTGAATTCCAGATTACAAATCAAGCGCTTTCTTGGAACAACAGTACACAACGGTCCCGGAAATAAGTTGGCAGCAGAATACATAAATCGAGAAGTCAAGGGGTTATAAATTCCTTACGCAAATACACATGAGCCATGATCCGGCAAAACGTGGTTTAATGCATCTCCGTGGTGCATTATACTAAGTACTAATAGGCCTGCAACACGCGAAAAGGGGCATTCGAACATTTGCGTAAAGTGTCGTCTCGGATCAGCCTGCGCAGTCCGCGCAGGCTAATCCGAGACGGCACTTTACGACTACATTAGATTTTGTGCTACAGTAGACTTGCGCAAAACAGAAAATTACATAAAAACGGAAAGTGCCGTTTCGGATTAGCCTGCGCGGACTGCGCAGGCTGATCCGAGACGACACTTTATGCAAATGTCCGAATGCCCCTTTTCGCGTGTTGCAGGCCAATAACTCATTACATAATTATGGATCCATGACATTCATCAGGTCTAACAATCCACAGGATCTGAATGTAGATTGGTCCTTTGCAAATAGTAATCGATTTCGACCCATGTCAGCCTTCGCGGACTGCACAGGCTTACATGGCTCGATACTTTTTGCAGATAACATGGCTCAGGGTCTAAACAGCGCTTAATTTCTCGACGGCTATTTTCTCATTTGTTTTGTCCTGGTTGGTAATTTCATTTGGATCCTTTTCAGAGGAACTTACTGGATCGTATTTTTTTGTGCATTTTCGGTAAATATTGTAAGGAATGGCAACTAGTAGTCCAGGAAGGGGCATCATCATGCCGCTAACAGCTGGTGTTAGAGCAGCTATATCACCAAGGGGAGGTGGAAACGACCACAGCAACAAAATGTAAGCCACGCCCACATTTTGCATCCCAGCCTCAATGGCTATCGTTTTTACACGCTTCCATGGTTGCTGTAAAACAGCAGCAACTATTCCACCAATGAGGTATCCCATATATGGCAATAAACTTCCTGACAATATGTACACTGGTTTGAAAAGTTTCAACAAGTACCAGTTGGATATAACTGCAATGACGACAAATATTAGCATAAATACGGCGGTTACTGGCTTAAGAAGTTTGACGATAACGGAGGCTGCCTTCACAAACTTGTACTTGATAAACACACCTATAAGGACAGGTATCGTGGCCAAAGCAATGGTCTGCAAGAGTTGGGCGAATGGTATCGTTAGATTCATGCTTTCGTCCATCAAGGTTCTGCCAAGAGTGTAGATCCAGAGGGGCATGAACGCTAGAAAATGATAAGAAGAAGAGGTTACATTACCTCCTGTAGTGCTTTACTTGGACTATATGCTTATCTTCGGCATAAAAAAAGTTATGAGGTACAGGAGCTTGATGATTTATACTAGTCAGTCAAACCTGTAACTTCGTTTTCTCGAAATTTTGAAAATGTCACTTGTCTCCTTGATGAATCAACCCCACGAATGTATGAGCCATGCTCTATGAAAAGGGGGTTTAATGCATCTGCGAAAAAGTATCGTCCGAGGTCGAAACCTTTTGCTTTTGGCAAATTGGCTGCATGTCAAAGGACCATTGTACTTCAGGATTAAGTCGATTGTTAAAAAATAGATTTCATGTATCCATAATTAAGACGTTTCATAAAGGCATGGTTGAAAAAATGTATAACGTATAAATCAATCATGAAAATGATGACTGAAAAATCGAAAAGTTTGTGTGTTCTTGTGCAAGTAATAACTATAGAAAAAGATGGTCAAAACATTATTATGCAGTTGGGCGCGGAGTAAACTTTTTGAAGAACAGAAAACAAGAAAAAATAGTATGTTTTGAAAAATATGTAACATGATAACTTACCCACTGATGCCATCGTACTTATGAATGTCATAGTAATAGACAAGGAGACATCTCCGCCCAGAAGGTATGTCAATACATTACTGACTCCGCCCCCAGGACACACCCCACAAACAAATATTCCCAAACGAATACTTGGGTTTTCGATTGGCATCAGAACTGCTATCCCGTAGCCAAGCTGTGAGAGAAAACAGTAACTCGTACATTCGCCTTAGCAGACGACAAAATTTTAGACTTGTATACATAGAAGGCATTTGCAGGCGACTAACTTTGTGTGGCTCAAATTACAAGATTTGTTTTTTAAACAACAGAAATCGCCGTAGGAATATAGGAAATCTTTTTACCCACAATGTTTCCAAAGCCCCCCCCCCCTTTCCTAAGGGTCGTATAAAGCCAGATCGTTGGGTATCGAGTTCCAGTCCATAGATACATGTTAAAACACTGCTATTGCGTCGCAACAATGTGTTTCAAAGCACAACTATGTTTAGTGGCTTGTATACTCTTTACCAAGCAATAAAATTTTACTTTATAACATATTGAATGAATTTGCGGACGACAAATTAATCGTGGCTCAAAATGGGAGTTGTCACTGTAAGGATGAAAAGAAGATTGAGGGAAAAGGAGAAAATGCATTTTCTTTGTTTCTGACAATGTTTTCAAAAGCTTTTTTCCAGGTGTCGTGATAAATACGTCTGCAAACTACTTGAATTGCTGGTTATAAAGCGTGTTGGGTGTTTTACTACATATTTCATTACATGCGTAGGTCCCTAACAGAACACGGCCATAGACAGACATACGTAATCACATACACTCACAGTTACGTACACATACATCAACAGTTACGTGTAAGCAGGCAGACAGACAGTCCGAGAGAAATACTTAGGCACGCACAGATGGATAAATCATTAATGAGTCAGACAAGCAAACAGTAAGTCCATGATATATTAAAGGCCCAGTAGTGGCCAAAAGTAAACAATGCAGGTCTTAGAATGCATGTAAATTCAGATTAAAATATATTTTAGTAAAAGTATAGAAAATAGTGTGAAAATGACAATCTTATTTTTTTCATGGTCGGTCTATCTGTTAGTCGCTAGCTGAAAGTGAATTTTATAACTAAGTAAATTGTTGCCAAGTCGCTCAATCTTTTGTTTACTTTTTACGTGGTTTTAGAATTAATTTTTTTCTGCCAGTGACTTTTGAACGACCATAATAGATTAAAATCTTTACAATAATTTCCATGCTATTAGATAGTGTGATTTAAATTAAAATGCATTTTAACACCCACATCGTTTACTTTCGGCCACCACTGGGCTTTTAGATAATGTGGCCCCTTTTGTATCTGCTATGTAATGTTACGCATGTCCATGGACGATTAAAAATGGATTCAAGTATATTGTCACCCCTTCGGTATCTTGAGATGAACACAAGGTTCTTTTGGCGAATACAGCAGCCAAAGACCTGACCTCACAAAATATTCAATTTGGTGTATGGTCTAAACTGTCTTATATTTTGTGAGAAAGTTTGAGTCGAAACATGCAGTACAAAATATGTAAACTTGACCTCTGTCCGAAATATAATCCACCAAAACTCAGACAGGATTTGATCTTTTAGGTTTGACTGAACAAGCGAATGGTACCTCGTATAGATCCAAGAACTGACTGAACGTTCTATGCAGTCTGAAGTTGATCTTTGTTGTCCACAAGAACCAGTTTTAGTCTATGGAGCTGTAATGGTTAACTGGAATGTGTAGAGATGATCGATTTTGAAGAATGAGTTCAAAGGAAGTGTTACTCTATGTAACCCTTTACCACACAGCAAAATTTTAGCTTTGTCCAAATTGAAAGCATTCGCAGACAATACTTTCATTGTGGCTAAAATGGTGCAGTTTTTCTTTGATAGGATAGAAAACATTGTGGGAAAGGGAGAAAATGTTACCAGCATTTTCTCCTTTTCCCACAATGTTTTCAAAAGGCTTCTTTCTAAGGGTCGTTGAAAGTCGGCATTGTGTGGTAAAGAGATAATGGCGGAGACAAGTGGATGGGCTCTTGAGTGATAAAGGTATCAGTCACAGGTGCAGTCCCAAAGACAATTTGTATATCCAAAAGGCTTACACATTGCACGTGGGCCTGTAGCATGTAAAGATTTACATAGGCCGTTACTAGGCAGTAACTTACCAACGGCATTGCAAGATACTGGCATGCTAGACCAATCCCCGGCGCTATCGGTTTCTTCAAACACTCCTTGACAACCTCAAGCTCAAGCTTACAACCGAATGCAATAAAAATCACAAACAGAAACACAGCAACCACGACAAAAAAGACCTGATCAATCATTCGAATTTTTCTGAGAACAAAAACGTTAAGGTTGGCTTCAATGACGTCACTTCTGCTGTTGGTGGTCGCCAGTATATCTAGCTGAGAAACACCAAGAAGTTTTCCTTTCATACTGAGTTCAAAAGTTCCATGCACAAATTCTTTAGTGTAATCACGCGGTGATCCAATTGTAAATGGCATCTTTGTAGAGTTCTTACCATCTGAACAGTTTATAATAAACGTGTCATTTTCATTTATTTCAAATATGTTTGTGTCATTCGATTTGACCTTCACTTTGATAACATCACCGGAATGTTCACATGGTAATGTGTAATTGACAGAAATTGTAAGGACATCAAACATTACTAGAGAAATTCGTTCTGGGTTGTTGAGCACGAAGTACTGCACCCCCTTTTTATCACCGGTTGTATTTGTGTCCAAGGTATGATAATCAGGCAGTCCTTCTCTTGAGGCTGCTAAAGCCGCCATGATGGAAATCGACAATACTTGCAACAGTCGCAATTGAAACATTTTTGCTGTACGTTTCTCTAAAACTACAATATATTTGGTACAGACAGACTAATGAAAGAACTGAGTTCAAGCACTGTTTTTTTTTTTATGGAAATCCTTTTGTCGATGGCTTTATATTGTCATTTACTGATCAAGTTCTCTGCTGACAGGTCAGCCCTTCATCTGAAATATACGGAACAAGAAAGATATTTCAGTTTAAAAAAAATATCAACTGCGTCAGAGATACTTGAATATGCTCTAATATAAGGGGGTTTAAAGAATTTTTGTGATGCATTTTACTAGACAATTCATCATATTATTATGGATTCTTAAAATCCATTTTGTCTATTAACAATTGTCATTGGACATGCAGAAAATTTCCCAAAGCAAAACGTTTCGACTAAGGTGAGCCTGCGCTGTGTGTGCAGGCTAACCTGGTCGATACTTTTTGCAGATGATTTAAACCCCCTATTCATAAAGCGTGGCTCAAATATCAAAGAACTGAGGGGTTAGGTCAAGACTGCTTGGACTGCACTTAATACAGACCCAATACCTCTCCTTCTTCTCCTTTTTCTTGTTCTTGTCTTCTTCCTCCTCCTTCTTCTCCTCCTCCTCTTCCTCCCCATCCTTCTTCTTCTTTCTTTCTTTCTTACACCCTTTACCAGACGACACAGTTTCAGACATCCAAATTTAAAACGTACTTATATGGCTCAGGGTTTTACTAGTGAACTCTTCACCAAACAATTCCTTATTTAACAACCCCTATATAAAATATGAACGTTGTAGGACCTAAAAAAAATACCGACAATCAGCATTTTCTCCCTTCTCTTATAACATTTAATACCATTTCTAGGCAAAAAAAAAAAAAACATCATTTGAAGCACGTAAAATTTGTCCTCTGCAAATGTTTCCATTTTAGACAAGTCTAAAATCGTCTCGTAAAGTGTTAAGCAAATATTTCTTTTCTTATCGGGTTTGCATAAAAGCTCAACTTTGAACTAACAACCTAACTTGTATTTTACCCTTTATATGTCTCCATCTCCAGTCGACCTTTTTTAACTCTTTACCAAAGGAAAAAATATATAGATTAGTCTAATTTGAAAGCATCTGCAGAGAACAAAATATTCGTACATGCAACCGATGATGAAATATGTCTTTAAAATGGTTAAAAACATTTTAGGAAAAGAAGAAAATGCTATTGAAAACATTATCTCTTTTTCCGACAGTGTTTCAAAATCCCTTTTCGATGGGGTCATTAAAACACGAGACTGTTTCGTGAAGGGTTACAGAAAATGTGGCAAAAGGATAAACAGCACGTAAAGAAAGATTTCTCCTTTGCCACAACGGTTTTTTTTCAAATGTAGACATACCGACTGCGCTACCGGTATCGACTTCTAGACTTGTAACTACCGCAAACATTTGCAGACAACTAATAAAATGCAGCTAGGATGGTTCACTTTGTGTTGGAAAGTAAATAAAAAATTGTGGGAAAAGATAAAGAGCCTGTCACTAACATTCTCTCCTTTTTTTCCACTAAATGTTATTCTCAGGCTTTGTAAATAAAAAAGGATCGTTTTGTAAAGGGTTAAAACACGCAGCTTGAGAAAAAAAGCAATGAGAAATAAGAAAAAAAATATAAAAAGTCACTTTCTTACCTGAACTAACTCGTTATGAAAAACATTGAAATAAAACCCAGAGACGCGGGAGTTTTAGTAGGAAGAAAATGTAATCCAATCCACCCGTCCAAAGTAGCACAGTTTATACAAGGTTAAAAAAGGGGGCCATCCGAAATGGGTACCATAAAAGCATAAAACGTTTATTGACACGGTCTAGTAAAGTCCTTTATTCATTTTTTTCAACTAACAGTATAATCCGGTGTTCGGACGGTGTGGATCAAGATCAGACTGTACGGAACGTGCAGTCTGATCTCGCATCCACGCCGTCCGCTTCTTTATTATAAACAATGAAAAAAAAAAATATTTTCAAATGCAGAAAAGTTGTCTTTCTTGACCGTCGAATATGCCGACTCGCTTTATTTGACGGAGAAAAAATGACTACTTTACGGTGTAATCTTTTAGTTGCGACCGTTAGTATACGAGATAAAACATGATAGATCTAGTTATTGTGACAGATATAATTTCTTTCTTCCTGTTGAACAGCTTACAGACTTTGCACTCATTGCAGTTATCTTTGGAACACTGAAGGCGATTATAAGTTATCATTCTTAGTCAAGAGGGTTTTTTTTTTGTCAAGGGGTGGGGGGCGTAACTTTCCGAAACAAGCCCATTAAACGTTACACTTTAAAACAAATGAGCCGCGCTCTGTGAAAAGGGGGCTTAATGCATCTGCGAAAAGTCTCGACCCAGGTCAGCCTGCGCAGTCCGCGCAGGCTGACCTGGGCCGAAACTTTTCGCTATTGGTCGATTTTCTGCATGTCAAAGGATCAGTCTACCTCATGATTGAGTCGGTTGTTAAAAGAAGTGGCTATTATGGATGCATAAGTATGTGATGGCTTTCTTGGTATGATGGATTACGGAGATGCATTAAGCCCGCTTTTGCCAGAGCACGGCTCAAATGTATATGAGCCGTGCTTTGGTAAAAGGGGATTTAAAGCATCTTCGTATGCATTGTACTAAGTGAGCAATCAGGTAATTCTTTAACCATAAAATCCATTTTGTCTAACAATCGACTGAATCATGAGGTAAACTGGTCCTTTGACATGCAGAAAAGTTACCTATAGCAAAATGTTTCGACGCGGACTGCACAGACTGACCTGGTCGACACTTTTTGCAGATGCATTAAACCCCCTTTTCACAGAACATAGCTCACATGTAGATCTGTAACGTTTCGTGTACTTTTATAGAACGTATCTATTACACAATAACATCTTCAAACAGAAATCGGATACCCTTTGTTAACGTTTTTCCATAATTACGGACATATACAGCCTTTGTGTTACTGCCTGTCGATCCTATATGGGCTATTTTTCTTCATTTTTTAGACGCAACTCATTGTTATTGTTAAAAATGTAATTAATATGCTGTATTATGGGCCGGTGGCCTTTCTTTACAAATAAACAAATATTGTATTGTATTATTGTATTGTTCTATATTTGTTTCCTTTTACGATTTTATTCAATGCTTTTTGTCTCGTTTCGATCAAAAGCTCCGTTTGGTATATATAGATACAATTTAGGCACACCAAATATACCAGTAGATATATGGCTTGCAACACGCGAAAAGACATTTGCGTAAAGTGTCGTTTCGGATCAGTCTGCGCAGTCCGCGCAGGCTAATCCGAGACGGCACTTCACGACTACCTTTGATTTTGTGCTACAGTAGACCTGCGAAAAAAAGAAAACTGCATACAAACGGAAAGTGTCGTTTTGGATTAGCCTGCGCGGACTGCGCAGACTGATCCGAGACGACACTTTACGCTAATGTCTGAATGTCCCTTTTCGCGTGTTGCAGGCCATGTTGTTTAATGGCACCAGTTCGCCATTTTTTGTAACGGTTTGTTTGTCTATTCATTTGTTTGCAGCATGTTTAAATCTAACGTTATAATCTTCAATCGTGGATAACACAGAGAGGCAACAGAAGAATTGAACCATGCTCTTTGAAAAGGTAGTCTAACACTTAGGCTGCTAAGCGCGACTCATTGACTTTATGCCGACAGTCTAGATGAAGATCTGACGGCACAGAATGTGCAGTCTGATCGTTAATATACACTATCCATTAAGGAGATATTTTTCTATGACAAAAAAAAAAATTTTGAAATAATATCATTTGGGGTTTTACTATCGCTTGGATAGTTTCATTTAACTTATATAGCAGGTTAAGAGTTGATGCATCTGCAAAAAGTATCGACCCATGTCAGTCAGCGTATTCTGCACAAGTTAACCTGGGCCGAGACTTTTTGCTATAGGTAAATTTAATGCATGTCAAAGGATCATCCTACCTTATTATCTAGACGGTTCTTTGATAAAAGGGATTCATTCTATGCGATACCTTCCTTGGTATAACACACTACGAAGATGCATGGAACCTGTACCACACAATCCCGAGTTTTAACGAACATTGAAAAGAAGGCTTTTGAAAACATTGTGGGAACAGGAGAAAATGCTAGTAACTAGCATTTTCTCCTGTTTCCACAATGTTTTCTACCCTATCAAAGACATGGATCTATTATCAGTTGAGCCGCATTGTCGTCTGCAAATGCTTTCAATTTGAACAAATCAACGTTTTTGTCGTGTTGTAAAGATTTAAATCCCCTTTTCCCAGAGCGGTGTTTTTTACTCTATTTATCAAAATGTTAATTTGGTTATCTTTACAGTCAAAGACATTTTTATAGTTTGTTTTGTACTTTCAATCGTTTATATTTTCTAATTAGACAATGCATATATTGTAAACTGCAAACCAACTTCCATACAAATACGTCCTTGTCTTACCTATAGTAGTATAGAGATAAAATTGTCTTTGGAAAAGGAGACATTGCTTTTAAAATGCTTATTTCTCTTTTTTTCTACCCCTTTCAGCTTTTTCGAATCTAGCATGAGTTCCTATACTAGCCCAAAACGACAATATTTTAAGTGTTCGTAATCTCCATAATTTTAACATACTTTGATTGAACTAACTTTGGCATGTACGGGCAGGTAACTGCTCATTTTCCTACTATGGTTTCCAAACTGTATGTTTAATACAATTCGGATAAACTGTATATGGATAATACGATATTCGGATATGTGAAATAGAATAACAGATAAATCTTGCGTACAGCGTGTATCTTTCTCCAAGAAAAGCAAGCTAAAAAATGTTATGTTACAAACCATGCGAGTATATATATTTCAAATGTCAGGGGGTCGAAATAGAATGAGTCTGTTCACGCAGTTTTATTATTATTAGCAGTATTATTATTTTAAAGTTTAAATTGTGGGACAGCTGCCATAGAAAATAAACTAGGTAGTGTGACCTACATTATATAAGAATTTTATTTTCTCTTCATATTTTGAAAATTGACACTTCCTTCGTCATTGTGAAATGAGTGAAATAGGATACCGTGATTCTACTCTATAGGACATTTAGCTACTCTAATGGACATAGAGCTTCAAGATCAGATTGCACAAAATACGAAGTTTGATCTTGGATTTGTCACGCGACAGAAGCTCAGGACTATGCTATAATGCGGCCACTCGTTTGAATGCGGTCATGCTCGACAAAATTCGTAATAGGAATTGATGAAAGTCATTGCTAAAGCCACATCCTCGCTGTCCCGATTTGGCAACCCCGGTAGATCTCATCCAATGGTCCGGGTGAAACCGCGTTGAGTCGGGAGAACAGCCTGGCGGCACCGTGACAATCCGTGATGATCCTAGATGAATCCTGTTGTACCGGTAAACAGCCCCGTATTTTTTTTTTTTTTTTTTTAATGATTATAACAACTATGGATTATGGAGGAATATGTCAAGAACTAATTTAATCCTTCAATTTCTAGGGCAAAACCGACACTTCCGGGGCAATACTGGGTCTCAATCGTTTCCTCTACAGTTAGAAACCGTGGCAATGCTTGCAAAGAGCTTCGACAAAAGTATGGAGGGTGCTCTGATGGCCGTGATAGCACTGACAAACTGTTGAAATCAGAGTCCACTCTTTCAGCACAGTACTAAATACATGTATTAATGAATCATGCTCGGGCATAAAGGGGGCTTAATGCATCTCCGTGATCCATAGTACAAAGCAAGCCATCACATACTTATGGATCCATAATAGCCACTTCTTTTAATAACCGACTGAATCATGAGGTAGACTGGTCCTTGTAAACACAGAAAATTTACCAATGGTGAAAAGTTTCGGCCAGGTCAGCCTGCGCGGACTGCGCAGGCTGACCTGGGTCGATACTTTTCGTAGATGCAGTAAGCCCCCTTTTCACAGAACATGGCTCAGTTAAAATTGGCCTCTTCTGACGGCTGAAAATACAGTCAACTTATTTTTTTTTTTTGGATTAGATACTTGAACAAACAAGAGGACGATATAGATCTAAGATCAGATTGCATGTTCTGTGCATTTGATCTCAAATCTATATGGCCTGCAACAGCCACTGTTCTTACCTATGGCGCTGACAGGGTTAGACATCAAACTTACTTTGGTTTTGCATCATCCAATATTTTTATGAAAGGTTCTGTCCTCTAAAAAGATTGATATTGAAATAGCTTGGTCATCATTTATGTCATTATTGTTGTTGTCTTTTTTTAATTAATTTCTGGATCATCATGGTCAGATTGCGTTACCTCACCAGAGGATCGAACTCGGGACCTCCGCTTTTGGAATGCTACGTCTTTACCACTAATCCAATGAGGAATCTCCGTTAGTTAAAGATGGGAAAAATGCCAATCATCACTGTCAAAATTACTTTTTGCAATTTATTGTGACTTAAGTATTAAATAATTTCGACATCAATCATCCCTCCGCACTGCTGCAAACTTAATTTACCATATGCACCATTAAGTATCAGTTTCATCCAACGAGACTAAACGTCCATTAGATGGCGCAGTCGAACTCCTTTCCTAAGGGTGGCGCTACGGGAAATGGGGATTTAATGCATCTTAATTCATAATTCATGATACCAAATAAGTCGTAGCTTGCTATGAAACCATTTTGTTTAAAAACCGACTGAATCATGAAGTAAACCGGTCCTCTGACATGCAAAAAATTGACCAGTAGCAAAAATGTTTCTATTCAGATCAGCCTGCTTGGACTCATAGGCTGTTCTGAATTGATACTATCTGCAGGTGCACCATGTCACTTTTCACAGAGTATTAACTCGAATATTTTATGACTACTTCTCCGTCCTATCCAGATTCTGTCTACAGTCTTCTTACCGTTTTTTATGAAATTAAAGACCTCCATTCACTCTTTACAAAAGGGCCCCTTGTTTCTACTTCGTTTGTTTGTTTACATGGTGTTTATCACCGTTTTAAAACAGCCATCATCGAAACAATGACCCGCGGTATGAGAGGAATGTATCATCAATCCTCGGAAAGAAATTCGCCGAGCTAAAGATTCTAGCCAGTGACTCCTGGTTTCGAGTCATGTACGTTACCGCCTGCGCTACCTGGCTCGGCCTTTTCTTACGACCATGAGAAAGAACAACCTTCTATCCAGTATTTTTCCTTTTATCGCTATTTGTCACTACGTACAAATGCTTACTTGTCCAGAAACAAATATCTGTTCTGTATTATTTAAAAAAAACTACATTCTTATCGTTACTATTTTGGTCCCGATTGTTAGCTCTAATTCATAATGTCAGATTAATATCATAAGTAGGTATGTGTCCGCCGATAACTTCTGAATTCAATTTTAATAACAAAATAAAAGAATAGCCATCAAAATGGCAGAGACGTTGTTCGTAATTTAAGTAAGTTCAGTTATTGTTGGCATTTTTATAGAATACATATTGCAATACCTATTGATTGTTTTGGCCTATTCTTTTCTGCGTATATAGGCCTACGTATGAAACCGGCGGCCATTCTTTAAGAAATCGATTGCTATTTATAGAAACATCAACAATACAGGTATACTTTCACCCTTTATTTATCAAACAAATCAACAATCTCCATGGGCATTTATTATTTTTTCGTGTCTCGATTATAAGACTTATTTTTCTAAATTTATACTCTACGCTTTCGCGTAAATCATTAAATATGTAAGTTCAAGGAAGCGAAAGTTTGTTGTATTCATTCGGTAAAAAGTATTCCGGTTGCGCGACTCACTGAACTTTTGCGGACAGCGTAGACAGAACGCGCAGTCTGATCTTGGATCTACACTGTCCGATAAGGAGATGCTTTACTCCAAAAAATAAGTTTGAAACAGCATTATTAGGGTTTATACCATAAGCTTGCAAGTTAATGTAATTTATTGTATTTAGCAGGACAAGGGTTAAGGGACAGTGCAAAGGGTGTAGATAATACAAAATCGATAGATACAGGTTTCTTCAGGTTTCAATACACATCAACAAAGTACAATCTTTTGTATAAATGTATGAAAATAATACACAAAATAATGTAAAATATCAATAAATGTTTATTTCTATGACTTGAATGTGAAAAACTAGGAAGTAATGATGGCTGAGCATTTACGTTTGATTTGGTTCGTAGCGACAGTTTTATGTGTAGGCTTGAGTTATGGAATTTCAACAGGTATGTGTAATTTTAAGTGTACATATTTCTGCTTTAATCTCTATAGGATTACAGCTGGAAATAAACACTGCTCAAGAAATTACTGGCATTATTTTCTGAAGGTGTTTCTTGTCTTACGCTGGTCATCGGTTTAGATTTTTACGTAAATGAATTACACGACAAAAAGATACAAGTTTTAAAGATTCTCTACAATGATTGAATCTTCGAGTGAATGAAACCTATTTTTTTCAATTTTAAGACTTTTTTAACCTGAATATATCTGAAAACATCGGACAGTTTGGGTCTATCATCATACCGCACTTTTCTTTACAGTCTGATCTTTCCGCGTAAAATCAGCTTATTCTGCTCGGAACATGCTAAGAGTTAAATCTACAGTGTGAGTATGGATTGGTTTGAACGAAGGTTTGGTTTGAACCACAGCAATGCCGTACTAGTTGTCAGAATAAAAAAAGCCATGACCTGGCAAAAGAGGGCTTAATGCATCTCTGTAATATATGATACCAGGCAAGTCCTCATATAATCATGGATCCATAAAACCCAATTTGTCTAACAACCGACTGAATCATGACGTAGACTGGTCTTTTGACATGCAGAAAGTTGACCAATAGCAAAACTTTTCGGCCCAGGTCAGCCTGCTAAGACTGCGCAGGCTGACCTGGGTCGATATTTTTCAGATGCACTGAACCCTTTTTTTCACAGAGCACAGCTCAAATGTTAATGTCGTATCATAAAAATTCAGTAAGCTTCGAAAGAGCTCCGATTTCATTACTACCTGGCCAGGTGCAAATTTTTTCTTCATGGACTGAGAGCGGGGTGTTGAATTAAAAACAAACTGCTATTTTTGTATGTGTTTCCCCTTGTGGGGTTGAAACCAGAGCTGTTCTAAGCAAATAACATTGCTGCTAAAAATGTTACGTCGCTTTCAGTAATATGTCAGTCCTATCACAGCACCAGCTCATTTATTCATACCTGTATTGGATTTTGCCAGTGCAAGGCTAGTGCTATAAATATAATGTTTTTACACAAGGACACTGAAGTTGGTATAGCCAGCGCCATCAGCGAGAATCGAACAAGGGTCCGTATGTACCAACCATTCTTCAGATCACCCTAAGTCTAATTCTCAAGAATTTTCTAGATTTGGAAGTAACACAACTTCTGATTGGCTAAACCAAATGGTTTAGCCAATCAAAAGTTGCGTTACTTTTTAAATCTAGAATTAGACCCAGACTGATGATTTTTTTTTATAAATGGTTAGTGTATGCGGACCCAGGACTTCCAAACTTCAGATCGAATGTTACTAGCCCTTGACCAAGCAATCTCGTGTCGTAAAGAACCTGAAGAAAAAAAAAAAAACATTTGAAAACATCACGGAAGAAGTGACTGCATTTTCTTTGTTTCCAACAATGTTTTGTACCATTTAAAGACTTATCTCCTCAACTGAGTCACCACCAACTTGTCGTCTGCAAATGCTTCCAATTCGCTCATCTGTACAAAACTGTGTAGTTGGTCTTGAGTTAGTCACTGAAACACAGAGGATCAATGAAGAGAGGATCAGTGATGAACGAACAACAACACTAAATGGCCTGCATCACGCGAAAAGGGGCATTCGGACATTTGCTTAAAGTGTCGTCTCGAATCAGCCTGCGCAGTCCGCGCAGGCTAATCTGAGACGGCACTTTACGACTACCTTAGATTTTGTTCTGCAGTAGACTTGCGCAAAACAGAAAATTACATAAAAACGGAAAGTGTCGTTTCGGATTAGCGTACGCGGACTGCGCTGGCTGATCCGAGACGACACTTTACGCAAATGTCCGAATGCCCCTTTTCACGTGATGCAGACCAAATAAATGCTAAATGGTTGTTTTTTTTTTTCAGATTATTTTAACACGGTATGTAACGTAACGTCAAAGTCCTTGTCTACCAGTCTACGCCTTGAATCGAGTACCCGTCTACATTATTCCGCCGATACTTCATGTTTCTATCACGTGGTAGCGGATGCCGGAAAAGTAGTACTGCTACACGTTAGGTTTGTGGAACTCTTTTACGAATTATGAAATTAAGCAGGGAAATAACAATGTAGATGTAGATTAAAGTATCTACTGGTTGAATCAATAATATAAAATAAACCATGCTCTGGCAAAAGGAGGATTAATGCATCTCTGTGATGCACCATACCAAGCAAGTCATCACATAATTATGGATCCATAAAATCCGTTTTGTCCAACAACCGGCTGAATCTTGAGGTAGATTGGTCCATTGACATGCAAAAAGATTATAAATAGCAAAAAGTTTCCACCAGGGTCAGTCCGCGCAGGCTGACGTGGGTCGAAATTTTTTGCAGATGTATTAAGACCCCTTTTCACAGAGCATGGTTCAAATATATCTGCAGCCTCAGAGAAGAGTCAAACTTATCAGTATATTTTCGATTACTTTGTTTGAATATAGGTATAATACGTATATGATAAGCAGTAAAATCATTAACAATGTATTCATGCGCATTTAATCGGCGTTGAAAAACCCCAGACCATAAAAAGTATTTCAGGTCAACATCATTTACATAAATGTAAATTAAAATTCTATTTTTACCTTCGGCATCGCACGGGGCTGCCTTCGGCATATTTCCCGAATGGTCACGGAAATATTTCGTACGGTATGCGCGAATCGAATGGCTTACCTGTGTATATATAAATACCTTCCCGTGTATACTAGTATATAACTACCCGAATATAGTCAGAATTCTATTTATATGCCTACTTATATATTCAGCATAAAGGTCAGGATCAGGTAAAACGAAGTAAGTAATAAATGACCTGTGTGTTGTTACGAATGATGTCTATTTTATCATTTATTTCACGGTGGTATTTCCAGACATGAAGGAAATACTTAGGTTTTCTTTCACGATTCTGTTAAAAATTTTACTATTAAGTCGTCTTAGTAAGGCTATTGTCTGCCAGTGTAATGCTGTCAAACCGGTGGTAGAGGCTGTATCAAAGTCAAGGAATAGGCACTGGCGCAGTAAAACATTTACACCTTACGCCATTCGCGGCAGTAAATGATAGCACAGTCTAGTTTGTAATGGATCCATAAAATGTTATCTTAAATTCACATGTTATGCAAATTTCATCTATCGTTTTGAAAGGGCATATGCCTACCGGTCTGCAATTGCCGAACTTTGGTTGATACTATTCGATTGACTGCCAACAATTCGGAATAAAGTAGTGATAGAATTTGCAATGCTTCTTTAAGGCGGCAGGTAAGTCAAAACTTTCGGAATATCATGAGCAGCTATGGTAAACATGCTTCATCAATTTTCCACAAAGCCTTATGTTAAATTGAATACTTTCCAGGATATTCGATCTAGAAAATACAGTATTAGGCTCCTGTGTTGACTATGTGAACATCCATGACGGCGCCGACACTAGCGCCAGCACACTGAATACCAGTCCATTGTGTGGTAGAACGGCCGCATCCAACTACACTTCGACCGGAAATGAAATGACGGTTTACTTTAAGAGCGATTCCACGGGCCAGAGCCTCGGTTTCGATTTCATCTTCGTTGCTATTACAACAGGTACGGCTTTATTTAGGAAACTAATGCAGTAACTTTTAAATTAGAATAAATGTACAAACACGAATCGTTTGACAAGCAGTCTTTTCATGATGCACAAAATTGATATTATAGATAAATGAAAGATGGAAAAGGCAATATCGCGGGGCGGGCGTAGTATTTAAGGAAATTTTAACACCTCTCCGCCATATTCAAAATGAATGCGCTTCTTTCTTTTCTATTCTGAGTTTCGAAGATGGCAAGCGTGGAAAAAATGCTCTTCTGAGCTTTATTACCTGTATTTACCTAAAATTCGTTTACTCTGATATGGTTACACTTTGTTTACAAATCGATAATTACAGCTGTATATTTTCTATTGGCCCTTTTGACTACTTTTTGAGATACAGCCAGTCTCAAAACTTTACGGACAACCCTCGAATTTCCTAGTTCATTCTGTAGAAAAAGTATAAGAATGCATTATTGCAGATGGATTCGTCCTCAGAAAGTTCAGACTTTTTCACTGTATTTATTGGGTAATACACACATTTATCTGATTGTTGGTGATTTCAGGAACGTGTACCTCCTCCCAGTTTACCTGTGTTAACACAAGTATATGCATAGACAGTTCCTTGGTGTGCAATACAGTGGACGAGTGTGGTGATGGCCTAGATGAAAACAACTGTGTTTGTAAGTTGATCCTTTTCAGCGACGCACTGGCTAAAGAGGTCTTGATCCAGCTCAAATTCAAAGACTTTCACCTAGATCTAATTTATTGAGGCGTTTTATCTCTGCCAATATGATGGCTAGCCTTGAAATTTAGAAAAACAAAGAAAATGAATTTAGAATGATTGGTCAATACTTTCTCTGATAAGTGATGATTAAGGTGTATCACATTTTCAGACTATTGTTTAACTTCTTGTTGAAGCCTAAGGTGCTCGTTTTGAAGAAATATCCTTTTGAAATGAAATCCACTTTTCATCGAGTTTGTATCATTTCATGCTACAGGTAGCATATGTAAACTCGATACAAAGGAGAAATATCTTTAAAAAAGAAGCGAGATTTTTTGGAAAGTGTTGTTTGAAAATACTAATCCATCAATTGAATGATTGATCGATGAGCTTCCCCCCCCCCCTTCTCCCTCCTTGCTTCCCTTCTTGCTTCATTCACTCTTTGCTTGCTTGCTTCTCTCCTTTTTTCCCCTCCTTCCCTTCCTTCCTTTCTTCCCACCTTCCTTCCTTCCTTTCCCCTCTCTCTATTTCCTTCCTTCCTTCCTTTATTTAGTATCGTTTCATTTTTTGTATACCACAGACACTGTACCAACAACAAACAGAAGCTCAAATGCCGGACTGATAGCCGGATCAATTATAGGTGGATTCATATTTCTTGTTCTGTGTTTGGTGGGAGGAGTGCAGCTATGGAAATACTATCGATGGCGCCTTTTCCACGCTAAACCAATCAACGCAAAGGAAATAGAATTTGAGCCAACAACGTACAACACAACCTATCCTGTAACAAACTTGTATTACAAAGAAAAGTATGTATTGCTTTTAAGCTCCACTGGCCGAAGACCAGCGGGCTTATGTCATGGCCCGGTGTCCGTCGTGCGTCCGTCCGTCCGTCCGTGCGTTAACTTTTATTTCAAATATCTTCTTCTCTGAGACTACCCATCCGATTTTCATGAAACTTCACAGAAATGATCCTGCTATAGTCCTCTTCAGAATTTCTTGAAAGAATTTGATTCCTTCAAAAACTCTGGTTGCCATGGCAACAAAACTTAAAGATATTGGAAAACTTTGAAAATCTTAAGGCCTAGGGCTACCAAATTTGGCATATAGCTTTATCTAGTAGACCTCTATTAAGTTTCTTCAAATTATAGCCCTGGAGTCAAAATTGGCCCCGCCCCGGGGGTCACAAGTTTTACATGGGCTTATATAGTGAAAACTTCAGAAATCTTCCTTTACCTAACCATAAGGCCTAGGGTTACCAAATTTTGTATGTGGCTTTATCTAATTGGCCTCTACCAAGAGTGGTCAAACTATAGCTCTGGGGTCAAATTTGACCCAGCCCCGGGGGTCACAAGTTTTACATGGGCTTATATAGAGAAAACTTTAGAAATCTCCCTGTACCTAGCCATAAGGCCTAGGGCTACCAAATTTTGCATGTGGCTTTATCTAGTAGGCCTCTACCAAGTGTGCCCAAATTATAGCCCTGGGGTCAAATTTGACCCAGCCCCGGAGGTCACAAGTTTTACATGGGCTTATATAGAGAAAACTTTAGAAATCTCCCTGTACTTAGCCATAAGGCCTAGGGCTACCAAATTTTGCATGTGGCTTTATCTAGTGGGCCTCTACCAAGAGTGCCCAAATTATAGCCGTGGGGTCAAATTTAGCCCCGTTCAGGGGGTCACAAGTTTTACATGGGCTTATACTGAGAAAACTTTAGAAATCTCCCTGTACTTAGTCATAAAGCCTATGGCTACCAGATTTTGCATGTAGCTTTATCAAGTTGACCTTTACCAAGAGTGCCCAAATTATAGCCCTAGGGTCGAATTTGATCCCACCCTAGGCGTCAGAAGTTTTACATGGGCTTATATAGTGAAAACTTTAGAAATCTTCTTGTTACTTACCATAAAAACTAGGCTACCAATTTTAGTCCTCTCTCAGGGGTCTCATGTTCTCATGTTTAAAATCAATTGGCTAAGTATTGTAATGTTTGGCATTTAGGGTTTTTACTTATTAGTCAGTGGAGCAATACAGGGCCATCATGGCCCTCTTGTTTAATTTACGAATTTTGTCCCGTTTCCGAATCAAATTTAATTTTTATTATCCTAATGTGATCATTCAGCCAAGCTGTTCATTTTAGTCACTGCGACTTGCGTATGGGTTGTCTGTGGACTGTCTTGTTTAGCTGTTAGATATGTAATCAGGGTCCATATTTGCCGACCATTTTTAAGAACGTTCTAGTCTAGTTCTCCAGAATTTTCTAAATTTAGAAGTAACAGAACTCCTGATTGGCTAAACCATTTGGTTTAGCCAATCAGAAGTTTTGTTACTTTCAAATTTAGAAAATCTTGAAGAGAAAAACTAGGAATATTCCTGAAAATGGTTGGTGAGTACAGACCCAGGACATCATAGCTTCGACGGCCTTAGTCACGAGGGAGTGTTCTCGGACAAGACACTGTAAAGTGTATCCTTTCTATTCTCCCGCACGCTGGCTTATTCACGCATTATAAACGTATAGATAGAGGCAGCTGACCAGACAACTGATTTCAAATCCCCTCAAAAATGTCCAAGACAACTTTGAAAACATCATCATGAACGGGAGTTTTTTTTTTTTTGCCCCATCTTTTAACCCTTAAGCTGCTAAGCGCGACTGACTGACCTTTTGAGGACAGTGTAGATCAAAATCAGACTGCACAGAACGTGCAGTCTGATCTTGGATCTACGCTGTCCGATAAGGAGATATTTTTCTCCTAAAACTAAATTAGAAATACCATCATTCTGGTTTTGTACTATCCGCTTGAAATTTTTATTTAATTTATTTAGAAGGATAAGGGTTAAAGGTGGTCCACTGCAAGACGAAAAAAACTAGAGTTTATTGGGTTAACCCTTCATCTGCTAAATAACTAAAATGAAATTTTCAATTCGATAGTAAAAACCCAAATATTGCTATTTCAAAGTCATGTTTGGGGGAATAACATCTCCTTATCGGACAGTGTAGATCCAAGATCAGACTGCACGTTCTGTGCAGTCTGATCTTGATCTACACTGTCCGCAAAAGGTCCTTTAGTCGCGCTTAGCAGCCAAAGGGTTAAGATAGTTGCCTTGTTCAGTCCGTATTTTGTAACTTTTTACAGGTTCCAAAACTTTTATCAAAATCCTAGGAAGGTGGAAACAAACACCGTTCAAGATTCGCACGCATCCCACTCAAGTTATGCAACAGGAATCGAAAATCAGGCCTATGATACAGCGACAGACTAACAGAAGGGAGGCAACTAGTGGTGCATATGTTTATAATAACAACACGATTTGTTTCCAAAGTAGACTAACTCCTACATGAAGTCGGGTTTAACCCTTAACCTACTAAATAGAATAAACGAAACTTTAAAGCCGGTAAAAAAACCTAGATGTTACTATTCCAAAGTTATTGGGGAGAATATCCACTGATCGGACAGTGTAGATCCAAGATCAGACTGCACAGAACGGGATATCCCCTGATCGGACAGTGTAGATCCAAGATCAGACTGCACGTTCCGTGCAGTCTGATTTTGATCTATACTGTCTGCATAAGGTCCCAGAGTCGCGCTTAGCAACCTAAGGGTTAAAAAATCTACAGTTTAGACTTGCTCATCAATGAAATAGAATATAACATTCCTTATTATCCCCCATCAAAGGCGGAGGGATATAATTTTAGCGTTGTCCGTCCGTCCTTACGTCCGTCCGCCCGTCCTTCCGTCCGTCCGTCCGTCTGTCCGTCCGTCCGTCCGTCAGGGAGAATATCTCCAATACCATTGGACGGAATTTCGTGAAACTTTATACATGTGTACAATAACCCATTTCGCCGAGACACTTTTTTTTTGATTCGATGAAAAATGGCCGACTGGGAGCGATTTTAAGTTACGCGGTCAAGTAAATTTTTCGGCGGGGGATATCATTTCAACGAAATTGCTTGTTTTCCTTCACAACAGACTGGCACAACTTCAAGACAACTCATACTGAAGATTCATTTTGATTCGTGATGTTTCCCGCGCGGGTAGCTGAGAAGTTAGAGTATCGGACTAGTGATCTGTTGGTTGTGGGTTCGATATCCGGTTGAGCCAAATTTTCTTTCCGGCGTTTTTTCGCCTCTCACCACTGATGCATGTGAGAAAGTTGTCAGTGACTTGGAAAGAAAGTTGTGTCAGTACTGGTGTGAGAAAGCCAGGAAACACATGCGTAGGTGCACTGACCGCCGTGATATGACCTTAGCTGTTAATACGCCGTCAAAATCCAATTCAATCAACCAGTGAACAATTCATTATGTTTCCCTAGTCTTTTCCACGTTTCTGAATGATGATCGGAAAAGGGAAAAGAGAACTAACGAGGACAACTTTTATTTATCGATATCCAATTCACATTATGGTAGATTTGCAACACACTCCAGGCTTTTTTTTTTACGACCCGAGATTGAAAGCGTCTGAAATATCTGTTGAAAAGAGAAGAAAATGCTGGTAACCAGCATTTTTTTTTCTTCTCCTTTTTGCTTTAATGTCTTCTGTTCTAACAGAGTAAAATCTCAACATGTGCTTTCCATTTTATCTATAGTATGCAGTTGTTTTCATTATTAACCGTTCAAAATTTTGAAGTAAGATCAAAAGACGAATGCCAAATGTTGTTTGCAAGAAAGACTTTACATAGAGCAGGTAAAAAAAGGCGCCTTGTTAAATCTTAAAAAAGATACATAACTTTCCAAAGTATACAAATACAAATATTCTGATTTCTGTAACACATATTCTGTGCTTCACAATGGACCTATGTTTACGTCCATCAATTCATGTTGGATTTTCTTTTTTTTTCTTTTTTGAATCTGGGACAGTATTCACCTACCATTCTTAAGAACATTCTTAGTCTTATTCTCCAAGATTTTCTAAATTTGAAAGTAACACTACTGCTGATTGGCTAAACCATTTGGTTGTGGCTGTGTTACTTTCAAACTTAAAAAAAAATTCTAGAGAATATGACTGAGAATGTTCTAACGAATGATTGGTGAATACGAGCCCTGATCTAACTCCGTAATTTAAGGCGAACTCACTGGTCATTTAATCTTTTTCTTGTCGCTAACAGTTCTACTTACAACCGTCCATTGATCTTCCGTCCTGTCATCAACGAATGCAATTCTTAAGTATTAATAATTTATCTTATGCTTTCTTATATGATCGTTGTTGAGACTTTTTATGTTGCATTTTAACAATAAATATCGCTGGCGATTGATACCTAAAGACTGGTTTCTTTTGTTGTTGATGTGTTCACACATTTACACACAAGCTGAAGAACAATTACAACACGCTCCAAAGAAAACGAGTGGTCCTGCTTGGCAAAGTAGTGAAGGTATGAGGTTCGAAACCGAGAGACCCGGTTCGATCTTCACTCGAAACGCTAGGTTTTAGTGGGATTGTACTTGAGCAAGGCACTTCAAAGTCCTAGCCATGTAATGATGAAACCCTGTACACAAGGGTCAGTGTATATGTAAGCTGTCGCTGTTATATGACTTAAATAGAGTACAAAGCAGCGAAAACCACATTTCAATCAGTCCAATAAGCATTGAAGATTGTGTCGATTTATCCTAGAAACCAGACAGACAGACCGACGGACGGACAGACCGACAGATGCTTGGGTAAATAGTATCCATTGCAACAGTGTCCTATCATGGCGATGGCTCATTTATGTCCTTCCTTGGTGGTTGCATGGCTTCTGCATCGGCTTGCCAAAGGACAATGCCACGAGGCTAGGGCCGCCAGCGGTGACCAAACTATCATTTCCTTGACTCAAACACCTTCATCACTGAGCCACAGAGGAACTTTGCTCTTCTGTACACCACTTATATATATTTTTTTTAAACTTGAGAAATAAGCATTCCTATTTAGACTGAAAGAAATGGTTTTCTTAAACCATGAAATTGTTACGTAGTAACCTTAAGAATGCTAGGTACGGCATAGAGGACGTTTTCAGTGAGTCTGAGTGAATTTGAGAGTTACGCAACTTCTAGTTGGCTAAACCGATGGCTTAGCCAATCAGAAGTTGCGTTATTTTCTAACTGTAGAATTAGACTTAGAATCAAATTGAAAATGGTTGCTGACTACGGGCCCCGATTGCATATTCTGTACAGTAAGAATCCGTACTCCTCTATTGGTCCACGTATCATAAACTATGTTCTTAAAACGCGTAACTCTATCAGCGCCAAATATATATAAGTCATGCTCTGTGAAAAGGGGGCTTAATGCGTCTGCGAAAAGTATCGACACTGGTCAGCCTGCGCAGTTCGCGCAGGCTGACCTGGGCCGAAACTTTTCGCTAATGGTCAATTTTCTTTATGTCAACGGACCAGTCTACCTCATGATTAAGTCGATTGTTTAAAAAAAAAAGTGGCCATTATGGATCCATAATTGTGTGATGACTTGCCTGGCATCATGTATCACGGAGATGCAATAAGCCCCCTTTTGCCAGAGCACGGCTCATAATTATATATACTCGACCTCTTTCGACGACTGAAAATACAGCCCCCCCCCCACAAACCCTAGAAAGACTTTTGTCCTATAGGAGTGACTAACCTTGCAGCAACTCCCAAGATTGAACACGCTCGTTACTTATTCTGAACCAGGAACAACTTTACGAGATTGTATCTGCATTTTTCTTAATAACTATCTTTAAAACTTTCATCATCAACGTTTACTTTAACTCTTTACCAAACGACAAATTCTAAACTCTGCCAAGTTGAAAGCTGATGCAGACGAAAATTTCGAATGTAATAAAAATAAACTGTAGTGCTGTACCATTGTTGAAAACATTGTGAGAAAAGGAGAAAATGCTGGTTACTAGCATTTTCTCCTTTTCCCACAATGTTTTCAAAAGTCTTCTCCGATATCAAAATTATTTTTACATCAATTTTGAAAAAGTTCTTCGACTAAAATCAATCTCACTCGATGAATGCGCTCAGGACACTTAATAGAGGCACGTACCTAGGTATGGTAAATTTCAAAGTTTTACCGTTTACCAAACAATCTCTTGTTTCTATGACCCCAGGAAGCAAAGCGTTTGAAAACATTGTGAGGAAAGGAGAAATTAGAATTTTATCCTATCTCCACATCATTTTCTGACCTTTCAAGATGAAAATCGATCATTTGAATTACATCGGTATGCAAAATGCTTTCAATTTTGCTCAGTCTACAGTTTTGTCGTCTGTTAAAGAGTTAACTCCGCTCACCATGTAGAACTTCTGATAGTAGAAGCTGTCAAAGTTCTACCCCTACCATAGGCATTGCCAGGACTGAAATATTCATATGCTCAGTGAGGCACGAAGTGCCGATTGCCGAGGGAGCGGGAAAGTGGCATTTATGGTAAAGCATAGAGAAATTCCCTACTCATCAGTGCATCAATTTAACCCACCTATTTACATGTAGTTTGAAAAGGCGCGCAAATTGAGAGAAAAACCAAAACATTTATCTGATATGTGATTGACAACTTCAGTCACGGGTTTTTTATACGCACTTGCGTATTGTCTGTAGAGGGCGTTACGCCCTTGCCTACAGTACTTTCTACCACCCGTCTTGAAGTATGTGCAGAAATCACAATTAATCACAACTCGAAACAGGATGCGGACAGTATTTGTACATTTGATTTGTGACTACCCAAGTCATTTTTCCACTATTTCTAGCATTTTGGTATATCTCTGTCTGAGCTAAAACATTAAAATACCGACTAGATGTGTTTGACAACAAATGTATTGCCGAAGTCTTCGGTTCGAATACAAGTGAAAGAAATACAATATGCACACAGTCTTAGGTATATCTATATATTGGCCATTTGATGAATATCTGTCGAGAATCTGCCAGAACAGCAGATGGAGTTTCAGACACTAATACCGCCATATTGACTTCTGATTCCAAAGTGACGTCACTCGCACCTGTTTTTCAAATTAGTTTACAGTGCGGAATGGGTTAGCCATTATCACCTTCAGCTCGAAGTCTTGCCGATATCGTCTAAGCAAAGATTGTCTATGGTCTGCTGATTCTTGTAAGAGAACAGGATAAAACAATCTTACGACAGAGACTGCCTGTAAACTGCAGAACCATTTTTTATTTTTACAGATTTCAGCATTGGTGTAGAGTGTACGATAGTGATACTCATGCATTTGGGTTGACCTATGTTCTACTAATTCTTTTGAGTGAAGGATTCGAAGTAGCATAATGATTTTTCTTCTCCTAATGCGAAGGTGGGAAGTGAGTATGATTGATACTGCTTTCTTCACATTACGTCACACATCTTTACTATTGTTATGTACCCCCCATTACCATCGTACATGAGAATTCGAATTTCGGCTCGGCAAAAACTCTTTTCTATGATTGATGTAAGTCAATAAGGCTGAATTATTCCTCTATCAGCGCTAATCTTACCTTTGACTTTGTTTATCTAAGAAAGCGCCCTGTGGTCTGGAAAGAGTGCCAGTTAAGGAAACACCAGACAGCCCTGGATCGGTGCACTGATCGCCGTTACAAAACTGTAATACTGTTGTGACCGGCCTCAAACACAAGACCAACAAATCAATTTCCCGTGGTGACGCTGGTATTATGGAAGTGTCTTTCGGCAAGATAACTCAAAGCCTCAGGCCCAGTGATGTCCAGTGCAACTCGCAAAAGACGTGAAATAGGTTAGCTGTGATCGTGAAGTAACTCAAGTACTGTTGAAATCGGCGAAAACACAAGTAAAACCGACAAATAAAACTGATGAGCATCTCGGTCTTGCCTATAGCGTTACGAAAGATTCATTATTTGTATGATACTGAGTTTGAACTGTAAGAGCCGTGCTTTGTGAAAGGGGGCTTAATGTATCTTCAAAAGGTATCGACCAAGGTCAGTCTGCGCAATTCGCGCAGGCTGAGCTGAGTCGAAACTTTTTCCTTTTGATTAATTTTCTGCAGGTCAAAGAACCAGTTCACCTCATGATTCAGTCGGTTGTTAATATACAAAACACTTTTTATGGATCCATGATTACGTGATTACTTGCTTGGTATCATGCATCAGGGAGATGCATTAAACCCCCTTTTGCCAGAGTATGGCTCATTACTGCAGTCAAAAGTTCCTTCTTTTTTCTTTCGCAAAGTTCTAGACATTCAATTGTCGTATTCATTCTAAATTCATTTCTACTCATAAGCTAGCCATCTGATTGGCAGAGACAGAACGCTTCAGCCAATAGGGTGTCATGTCTTTGAATTTAGAATCGTTGGCGAGTACGAGCAACAGTATCATGCAAACTTAGTGGGGTACTTTTAGTGTATACCCTTTACATGCTCGTTTGCAAGACGATATGGCCTGCAACATGCGAAAAGGGGCATTCGGACATTTGCGTAAACGACACTTTCCGTTTTTATGTAATTTTCTGTTTTGCGCGAGTCTACTGAAGAACAAAATGTAATGTAGTCGTAAAGTGCCGTCTCGGATTAGCCTGCGCGGACTGCGCAGGCTGATTCGAGACGACACTCTATGCATAAGTCCGCATGCCCCTTTTCGCGTGTTGCAAGCCATATGAAAAAAAAAATCCAGTCGAGACGCTCTCCGGGCTTACGATTAGTTACGAAGAAATACTCGCATGTATAAGTGCAATGTGTGGGGCTGGAAACTTTTAGTCTGCTTTTTGGTAAAGTCCGACCATTATTCCAGTTATGCTAGAAGCACACTAGCAGCCAAAAGTAAACAGTTCGCCAGTCAAAATGCAGACAAAAATTAATCCATACCATTTGAAAGTATGATTATTAGTATGAGTATGACAATGTGTTACAGTACAGTCTATCAAAGTTCCAGTCGCTGGTAGCAAAATGTATCGCAAAACTATAACAAAATATGGCAATTTACAATGTCCATACTTCAAAATGGTATGAATTAAATTTGTCTGCAATTTGGACCTCAAATAGTTTACCTTTGGTAGCTTGTCGGCTTTTAAATATTGTTCTAATTCTTGGTTCCAAGACAAGTCATCTAATAGGATGAGACGTTTTACCTCATTAACAAATTATAGAGTCTTCTTAATTGAAGCATCTGCAGACGACAAATCTGAAATAGGTAGAAATAAATTAAAGACAGGGTAGAAAACGCGGGAAAAGTAGAAAATGTTGGTTACAAGCATTTTCTACTTTTCCCACAATGTTTTAAAACGGCCTCTACCTCAGAGTCATTAAAACGTAGGACTGTTTGGTACAGCGATAATTCCATTTTTTCTGGAAATTCGACCAATAATTTTCTATGCAAAGAAAGTAGACTAATATCACATTGCATGTCTGCAACCTGCTATAACCGGAAGTGTAGGGCGGTTTACCGGAAACAAAATTCATTTCCGAGATGAAAAGTAAATCTTTGACGCAAATGGTGGAAATCAATTTTGTTAGTGAAAATTTAAGTAGAATTCTTTGACTTATGTACTAACTGACGTATTTCAAACCCCTAGCCTGCCGAACGCATCTTGGGAAAAGAAGTGGTAACGTGTGACTATTTTCCTTTCACTCTTTACCACATAATCCCGACTTTTAACGACCCTGAGAAAAAAGGATTTTTGAAAACATTATGGGAAAAGGTAGCCAGCATTTTCTCCTTTTTCCACAATGCTTTCTACACATTCCCCTAACAAATTTTAATTTTTGAGTCACACTTATTTTGTCTTCTGTGAATACTTTCATTTCGGACTGGTCTAAAATTTTGTCGTTTTGTATAGAATTAACCCTTCACCACACAACAAAATTTTAGACCTGTCCAAATTGAAAGCATTTGCAGACGACAATTTCAATATGGCTGAATAATGCGATTTTTATTTGATAGGGTAAAAAAACATTGTGGTAAAAGGAGAAAATGCTGGTTACCAGCATTTTCTCCTTTAACCACAATGTTTTCAAAAGACTTCTTTTTCAGGGTCGTTAAAAGTCGGCATTGTGTGGTAAAGGGTCAAATGTTTACCTGCGTATAGCTCATGATAGTTCCTGGTTTGGTTGACCCAAAACTAGCATGTTTATGTTCAGTAATGGGTCTATTAGAGAGTCAAGAACTTGGAAAGAAACAATGGGTTAACGCAACATAGGCAGTATTCATGACGCAGTCAAGTATAGCGATAGCTTCAGAACTTTTCCGTACTATCTGCGTTACCTTTGATAAAATGTGAAGCACCTTCGATTTTCCGTTTATTGTGTGGGAATATCTCGAGCTTTTTTCTTTACTTGTATATAGACGCTAGACCTATGTTACAAAATGTTGTAAATTCAAAGGAAGAGGGAATAACAGAAGATCGTATAAATAGTATAAAATTTTCTCCGTGTGTTTGTTTTGCAAAAGTTTTGGGAAATACGAGACTATAGGAAATGCATTTTTTCTTGAATTTCTATTTCTTTGTTGGAATTTACATGTTTAATTTAAAATGGTGATGTGATACGGAATAATTCGATTTTGTCATGGTTATTTCAATGTTTAAGTTACTTTTTGAAAAAGAAAAATATGCGCAATGAATCTCGATTTTTCGAACTCGTAATAATAGAAATATACCTAGATTAACGAAGTAGAATTTCATGCCGAAATGAAAAGCCTAAATTTTGCATAACTCGGAGCTGTTTTCTCGTAATACCTTAGGTATATATTCTGCAAGACTTAGATCAGTCTGGACAGTCTTGAACAGTCTATCTAGTCTGATCTTGATCTATACGCAAAACCACCGATGCACCTCTCGCTCTGACATAAAAACTTTTATTTCTCTTTGACCTCACGCAACAAGCGATTTTAATCTTCCATCTTTTTCTTCAAAATTCTTCTGTAGACGAGTAACGTTACTCTATGACCGCCCAGCATTGAGGCGAGTTTTATATTCAAATTCCGCTCGGGTCATGCCCAAAAAACGTTAGACACTTTACTGTAAGGACGTCTCTACTAGATACCCTGGGTTATGACACAGCTTCCATGAGTTTCACCATTAAAAGGCTGGTTATCAGTAGTGATTTGCAAAAGAACAACCGAGTCTGACCAGTGCAGCCAGCAGGGATTGCACCAGGATAGTCCGATTACAAATCTAAGGCCTTAACCCCGGAGCTTCGAAGGAGCACCTTTTGCTACACAGCCGAAGCTTCGATCGATAGAAAACAGTGAAAGATAAAAAGGTTCACACTGAGTTATGAATATGTTCTCTATACCCGGAAATGTTTTAACCCTTTACCGCCCAATGCCGACTTTTGACGATCCTCGAAAAGAAGCCTTTTGAAAACATCGTGGGAAAAGAAGAAAATGCTGGTAACCAGCATTTTCTCCGTTTCTCACAATGCTTTCAACCCTATCAAAGAAAGATTGCACCATATGAGCCACATTGAAATTGTCGTCTGCAAATGCTTTCAATTTGGACAAGACTAAAATTGTGTCGTCCGGTAAAGGGTTAAAAGGCAAAGTACATTGTACATGAGCGTCGCTTTGGCAAATAGAGGTTTATTGCATCTCGATAATGTATCATACCGGGCAAGTCATCACAGTCATAATTGTGGATCCATAAAATCCATTTTATCTCACAACCAAAAAGTTCAAATTGGAAGCATTTACAGAGAACAAATTAAATGATTTCCGACAGATAACATAGCTCTTTGAAAAGGTTGAAAACATTGTGGGAAACGGAGAAAATGCTGGTTACCAGCATTTTCTCCTTTTCCACAATGTTTTCAAAAGCTCTCCTCATCAGGTTCGTTAAACATGAAATTGTTTGGTAACGGATAAAAAAGCTGTAATTGTCATGGATACTTATAGCTGCTGGTAACCCTTTTTTCTCTGCACAATGTCTCTTCAAAGAAATGCTTTCTGTTGACATAAAAAAAACCCCGATATATTCGGAGTTCTCCGACGTGAAATGAGTAAGTTGCTGGCTTGTAATCTTAACTAAACATAAGGACGATACAAGAAGTGAGCCGACTTTGTAACTTGGCTGAAATACTGTGGAAAAAGTGGCGTAAAACCGTTTGAGCCGCGCTCTGGCAAAAGGGGTTTAATGCATCTCCTTGATGCATTATGCCAAGCAAGTCATTACATAAAAATTGGATCCATACAATCCACTTTGGCAAACAATCTACTGGATCTGGAGGTAGACTAGTCCTTTGACACGCAGAAAATTTTGAAATAGCAAAAAGCTTCGACTCATGTCATTCTTCGCGGACTCTGCAGGTTAACATGACTCAATACTTTTTGCAGATGCAGTAAGCCTCCTTTTCACAGATCATTGCTCATTTGAAAATTTAAACCAACATAATAAAGTTATCGGATGTTCAAAAAAAGCGAGATTTCATTATTTAATTTTCAAGTGAAACGCGGAGGATGACTTCAATTCAGTCTCAGTTTCAAAGATTGACACCAGAATGCCCATGACGGCAAGATCTAACTATATAACTATGTCCCCAGAATTACTGCACAAACTGGAGTCCTCCACACCCAATCACGGTCCCGACCATGGCAACGCCGTGCATGTGAGAGAAGGAGATAATACCAACACATTATTTCACGTGCTCGAAAAGTCGATAGATGCGTCAAAGGAGTTAATAATTCCGGAACAGTATAGACCCGAAAAACGTCGGAAATCGGAACATTATCCAGTCAAAGTTGACTCCCAAGATTCCACAAATAGTAGAAACCGTACAAAATCTATCAATGGATCCCACTCTGAGAGTTTAAATGAGGATACGAGTTCTGTTAATCTATTTGATGTGTCTGTGGACATTAACGAAAATTTTCCAGCCGACAGTGACTCAAGTTCTGATGAAGACGGAACTATTTCTTTGTCGTCGCCAACCAACACTCGGCGGGCCTCGCACTGGCGGGCTACCGTACTGTTTGTGGCATCTGACGTGCAACTGACGGTCAACCTGGCAGAACTGTGTCTTCCGGATGGATTTGAAACGGCTCCTCAGGTTAGTAGAGTTTAGTTTATTCTGCATTGTGAGAGTTTTTTTTTTCTACAGGACCTTTCAAGCAATGAATACAATTGTACCTAAAATTCTTTGATCTCTTTTCCTTAAATATTTTCCTTTTTGCTGTTTTTATGGACAACGTATATCAAGGTCATCCTCCTCAGAAATGGGATTCGAATGAGGATCCCACAATGTCCTCTAGGAAACCATATTCATCAGTGAAAGTTTCAGTCTCCGAGTGCCTTTTTTATGTAGTGAAATTGTCTATTCCACTTGTCTGACACTCTTTAACAAATTCGACAAATTCCGGACTCATCCATCCATCCATATTAACCCTTTAGCAAATGACAAAATTTTGGACTGGTCTAAATTGAAAGCTGTTGCAGATGACAAATAAGATCTGGCTAACATGATGAAGTTTGTCCCTGAAAAGATAGAAAACACTGTGGGAAAAAAAGGAGAAAATGCTGGCAAAGGAGCATTTTCTCATTTTCCCACAAAATTTTCAAAAGCCTTCTTTCTTAGGGTCGTTAAAGGTTGTAAATATTTGTTCAAGGGTTAAAAGCGGTCGCAGATGACAAATTTAATGTGGTTCAAATGATCGGATTTGTCTGTAACAGGGAAAGAAGCATTGTGGGGAAGGATAACATACTGGTTACCTGCATTTTATCCCTTTCCCCATATTTTTTTCAAAAGACTCAAACCGTCACAGCCGTTAAAACTCGGAATTCGTTTGGTAAAGGGGTCAAGACAATCAGAAACGCAACATGGATCTAAGACTCATGTCGGACATGTTTGGAGTTAAGTATATCTCTAAGGTAACATTTTCATTGTAAGTTCTCAATGAACCCTTTAGGCTGCTAAACGCGACTCAAGGATCTTTTGCGGACAGTGTAGATCAAGATCAGATTACACAGAACGTGCAGTCTGATCTTGGATCTACACTATCCGACAAGGAGATACCTCTTCCCAAAAATACCTTTGAAATAACAAAATTTGAGTTTTTACTTTCGGTTTGAAAGTTTCATTTTACTTAGCAGGATTCTGTACTACAGTGGAAGAAATCTACTGGTTTGATTATTTGGAAGAAAAAGAACGATAACCAACTCTTAACCAAACAACAAATATTAGACTAGTCCACTTTGAAAGCATTTGCAGCCGGTAAATTACATGTGGCTCAAATGACGGAATTTGTCTTCAAAAGAGTAAAACATCATTGTGGGAAATGGAGTAGATGCTGGTTACCAGCATTTTCTCCTTTTCCCACAATGTTTTAAAAGGGCTTCTCTCTCAGGGTCGTTAAAACTCGGGATTATTTGGAAAAGGATTAAAACCGACAGAAACTTGGAAGTAAACTATAGAGGATACAAACTGTACATGACACTAACTGAAAATTCAAGAACGACTACAAACATGACGAAACAACTCCTTTTTACAAAATCTGACATGTACAAACATCATTAACCTGGTATATATAAATGAGTGAAAATTAAAAGTGACCTTGAAGATTTTATATCTCTGAAACATAGTTTTCCTACAGTGACCTTGATATTCAACTTAATTTTTTACCACACAATCTCGAGTTTTAACGACCCTAGGGAAGACAACTTTTGAAAACATGATGGGAAATAGAGAAAATGCGAGTAACCAGCATTTTCTTCTTTTCCCACAATGTTTACCTCACATCTGAAGAGATATTTCAGTTTTTGAGTTATATTTACTTTGTTGTAGACAAATGTTTTAAATTTGGACGAGTCTAAAATTTTGTCGTATGATGAAGGATTAACTTATAACCTCCTGAACCCACTCTGCAGCAGACGGCTTTAAAAACATCTTTGTAAAATATAGATAATTGACTAAAGTTAATGTTTAAACCTTTACCAAATAGTTCCGAGTTTTAAGGACACTGAAGAAGAAGCCTCTTGAAAACATCGTGGGAAAAGGAGAAAATGCTGGCAACCAGCATTTTCTCCTATTCCCACAGTGTTTTCTTCCCTTTCAAAGAGAAGTTCCATCATTTGAGTCACATCTAGGTTGTCGTCTGCAAATCTTTCAGTTTGGACAAGTCTACATTTTCGTCGTTTGGTAAAGAGTTTATACACGAAAACAGGTGAAAATGGGTTTTGCAAGACGGGAAAATGCTCGTCAAGAGCTATATCTCCAACTTCGGCCAGGTACTTTTTCAAGTGTCTACTAAAGTCCTCTGTAGGTGTCAATATACGAATCAATGAACGTGACACATCGGACTTTCATGACAGAAATATTGCGAGCCAGGGTATGTTAAAAGGGGGTTTAATGCATCTTTAAAAAAAAAAAAAAAAAGTATCGACCCATGTCAGCCTGGACCTGGATCGAAACATTTTAGCAAATTTTTAAACTGTATGGAACGTGTACCCTGATCTTGGATCTACTTCGTTCACAACTTGATTCTTAACCTTTAACCTGCCAAATAACTTACATAAAATTTTCAAGCCAATAGGAAAAACCTAAATTTGGCTATTTCAAAGATAAATTTAGGGGAAAATATTTCCTGATCGGAAAGTGTAGATTCAAGATCAGACTGCACGTTCTGTGCAGTCTGATCTTGCTCTACACTGTCCGCAAAAGGCAATTGAGTCACGCTTAGCAGTCTAAGAGTTTGTTTTCATTTCAACTGTTTAGAAAGCCCTAAATTAAGATAAATGATTTGCTTTCGCGCGAAAACATTACACAATGTCAGGATAGTAAATGAGCTAGTGATAGGATCCCACAATTAGAACATCTCCAATAAAAATAGCTTTAAAATTTTCCTATAAATTATACACCCTTTGCGGTATGCCCCCTCGCAGTGCTTTGATCCTATCTTACGTAAATTATGACTTATTTCATGTCAGTGTTAAAGAATACCTATTCTAACATGACACGTGATTTCGGCTGTATGCACATGGTGCAAAGAAAGCGTGGTAAAATCTACGTTTTTCTATGTAGAGTGACGTCATTCTAGTAAGTAAGTTATTCAGTGGAATATAATCTTCATCCGCGTTTTTACTTGAAGTATGAACTTGTTTTCCCTTGATTAAGAGTTGGTCATGTTAGAATCGAAATAATCTTCTTTCTATCGTGGTTTATCGTTCAATAAACCACGTTGTGAGTTATGAGGCGCAATGAATAAACCACTCGGGCTATCGCCCTTGTGGATTATTTATTGTGCCTCATAACTCACAACTGTGGTTTATTGAACGTTAAACCACGATAGAAAGAAGATTATTTCTTAAGTAGATCTAGAACTTGTTTTGTTAGTTTTGTGATGTGGTTTTCTAACTTCGTTAAGGTCTACCAAGTGGAAGGATTAATATTTGTTTGTATTGGAGTTTAACGCCGTTTTAACAGCTTAGGTCATATCACGGCGGTCAGTGCACCTATTCATGTGTTGCCTGGCTTTAGCACATCAGTACTGACACAACTTTCTTTCCAAGTCATTAACTACTTTTCTAACATGTATCAGAGGTGAGAGGCGAAAAGTCATCGGGAAAAAAGTTTGTCTCAACCAGGTATCGAACTCACAACCTAGCTTTCTCTCACCAGTACTGAGACAACTTTCTTTCAAAGCCACTGACTACTTTTCTCACATGCATCTGAGGTGAAAAATCGTCGGAAAGAAAGTTTGCTTCAACCGGGCATCGAACCCGCAACCACCAGGTCTTAGCATTAGCTACACTATCCACTGAGCTACCCGACCGGCCTCTGACAGAGATGCGGAATGAAAATCCAGCGCAATAACAAACAAGGAATTATTTTCTAGCCAAGCTGCAGCCTGTTATTAATATGATAATCAGCCGGGAAACCAGGGTGTAACGTAAAAGACCAGTAACTCGGCAGGCACATTAACTCGTCACTTTTTATTTTTGTTATCTCTCCTTCGATGACGTCACCTGAAAGTTTACTGGCATACATCTTTTGAAAGGTACACAAATTTTCTTTTTTCTAGTTTAGATAACATACACATCCACTGATTTGTGTCAGATTTTTTAGCCACTGAAAAACCCACTAAAATTCACACCATTGGGTCGACTTGGGCGACGACAAGTTCCTATTTCAGCTGTCTCGGGCGAACGCTCACAGTAAAGTTTGCAGACACATGAGTGATGTCAGAACCACGTGTTGATGTTCTATAATAATTATTCTGACAAGATTTACTTCTCTTTGATAAGACAGAACCTTTGAAAGCAATGAAATAAAGGTGCAATAAAAAATGACGAGTTAGAACCCAATTGACAACTTAGTGTTCCCCTATTTTAGTCAAAAATTTCGAATGATATTTTACCCACTGACATAGAAATAAGCCATTATAAGCATATTTTCCTCAACCTAATGTGAACCAAATATATGTCTTAGCACAATTAAGTCTATTTAGAAGTATTTTAGAAGGCACAAGACCACATTGGCAACGAATCCTGTGTCCTTGCTTATTTTAATTCGAATCAGTTTCCTTTTTCAGTATATTGCAATCTAGTGAAATAGTGACATATTTTATCGATAAAATGGTGTAAATAACAGTTACCATACACTAAATAATAATTTAGGATATCAATTTTAACATTTTTGTGCATATCGAACCTAACTTCGAGCTACAGTGTTCAACAAAATGCTACAGAATTCACATCAAAGTTTCGTTTCAAAGTTTTTCATCTATATAGTTGAAGAACTTCTATGCTAAATTTCGATCGACTGCCCCTAATTATCATACCTGCCTATTTAATCAAATATTCATTTCATTCTTCATTTTAAAATACAACCATGTCTAAACAAGAGCTACCGAGCCAACAGGATCTGGCGAAGCCAAAACATGCTGCTTGAAAATAGTCGATAGAAAACATGACTGTTGCGTATAAGGCTCTTAAGTCTGGATCATTACCTCAAAAATAAGGTAAAGCAAGAGAAACTGAAGATAAAGACTGAAATAAATGTAAAACAAGACCAAGAGTAGTAGCTAAACGTAAATCTCACAAATAGAAGATATTGAAGACAATAAAAATGACAATCTAACAGAAGCACAAGAATCTGCCAAAACCCTACTCTTACTGCTAAGTAAAGAGAAGATAATTATGCTCTACATTAAACGGAACGAAAAGCTAAAGGGTAAAAAAAGACACCGAGAACTAAAATAAAGCCACATATAGGAATAAAGGTGTAAAAGGTAACATGTGAAAATGAAGTCAGAAAAAATGTAAAGATTAAATCATTTGATATTGAATATATCCTAAGTGTAGCTTGCAGTCTGTGACAAGATGAAGAGAAATTTAGATAATTAAAATGTGCTTTTCAGCATTTTTTTTTTTTCAAACAGATAATTCTTGATCCAAATATATTTTATATTTTTGTAGTATATATTCTTGTTACTTATATGCGTCAAACAATCTTGTTTGATTGTTTTAAATGACTTCACAGTTTTAAAAAATAACTTTATCGTGTGACCCTTGGTTTACTTGCACATTTTTATTTTGCTCATCGAACAAAGTACTAATACATAAAATACGTCCTTAAGAATATTTGAAACAAGTATTCAATTTTTAATTTTCAAACAATGAAACTGCAAAAACTATAATCTGAAATATTTACCTAATTCAAATAACAGTTATTGTAAACTTTAATTTTCCTAGAAATCTGTATGATTTTTTCATCAAAATATTCAATTGGATATGCTTGTAAAAAATCTTTGGGCTCATTTTGCATCTATACGTCTCTTGTACATGTATCAAATTTGCTTGTTAACCATTTGTGATCATTGTTCGTATCAGTTCTGCGACATTCAAGTTAAAAACTGTATTTTTTCAGCTAATAGTTCGTGAGATTTTAAGAAAATATTGAAATGACGAGTTAACATTACCAGTGGTGACAAGTTAACGTTCCGAATAACAGTAAGTCGGCAGTCGCAACCAGGTGATTTTCGGGCACTATTAAACACCTCTTTGAGCATTATATCAATGTAAGAAACGTCTTAAAAGACGTCCAAAGGGCCCAAAAACATTTTGGGACACAATACAACTCCACAAAACCCAAGGATTCTCGTCCAGCTCTTCATTTATACCGAAAATTGACGAGGTAATGTTCCTTTACGTCACAACTGTCAACATCATGCCTTGACGCGATTTAAAGTAGAAAGTAACAACTATTAGAAAACCCATTTCGCTCATTAGACTGCAATAATTAACTTAGAAGCAGCGAGTGAAGATCAACATCTGACAACACGTATGTTTAGGCTGATCTCTATCTTCACCACACTCTGCGCAGATGTGTCTATGGTACACACTTTCAAGCCTGTGACTATAGAATTAGTTTATGACTATTGAAAAAAAAAACAAATAGAGATTTTCAGTTTGCAAGAAAGTTCGCGATTTCCTTGATGGTTTTCTGTAGTATGCCTTACATATAAGCAGACTGGAAGTAGATCGAAGATAAGACTACATTCTTCTTTGCAGTCCGATTTTGATCTGCACCGTCTTTAAGAGTAAGTATATATAGGCATATAGTTGCGATCGGATTTCTAGAAGTACTGTAGATAAAACATAGGTTATCAGATTATGAACCGATCGACAGATATGCATTAGCCATGCGCTGGCAAGAGGAGGTTTAATGCACCTCTATGATGCATTATACCACGCAATTTATTACAAAATTATGGATCTATAAAATAAACTTTGTATAACAACCGACTGAATCATGAGGTAGAATGGTCCTTTGACATACAGAAAATTGATAAGGAGCAAAAGGTTTCCACCCATATCAGCCTGCGCGGTCTGGGCAGACTGACATGGGTCGATACTTTTTGCAGATGCATTAAACCACCTTTTCACAGGGCATGGCTTAATTGTATACAACTTTAAAATGTAACAGATATTTTTCTTTTTATTATAACCAATTCAAGCAGCACCGTTGAGACTATTTCAGAGTGAATATAGGATCAGACAGATTTTCCGACAGTCCGATCTTGATCTGAATTATCCAAGAAAAGCACTATGTTTCACTTTAGAAAAGGGAGAAATAATTGGGTGAGTCTAGCCAAACAGGTGTTCCAATTAAGTCTTAGAAGTTTTCAAACGTTAACTAATAGCTATAGAATTTTATCAACTTTTTGATCGTGAAATTACTCGTTATGAACTCTTTCTGCGCCATGGTCGAAAACAGGGGCTTTTGCGGACGGTTTAGATCAAGTTCACGATGGACAAACCGGGCATTCTAAAGGGGAATCTAATATCATCCTCTTGTTTGGTCAAGTCTATCAGATAAAATTCTTTCTGGTTTCACTGGAATGTATTTTCAACCGTCAATGAACGTCAATTTAATATACTAGTATTCGACGCTAAAAGGGCCTTATTTAGTTTTTATGTCGTAAACCAAAATTCCTTGTCAATTACCGTTTTATTAACTGCAACTAGATATATTGTTCTTTGTAACCGTATAAACTGTTCGATTACATTGATAAAAAGTTGCAGTTTTGGGCTTCTTAATAATTGGATGGTCGTTTTGCAATCTGTTGCTCCGTCTATTTTTATCTCGTCAGAAATGACGTCATCACACTGATTTGAATACGAATTCTCGTTATTTACGCACGTTCATGTGACATTCCCATGGGCTATTGCCAAACTCTGGCGCGAAATCTGAAAACACCTAAATACATATAGATCTATCTGCGTTGCATATTCATGATGCTCGGTCCTGCCATCTACTTTTGTTTTGCCAAAAGTTTGTTTTACACGAGGGTGGAAAGAACTGACATTTATTTTTCTGATCATTTCATTACGAATCAATGAGTTCTGGAGAAAAGTTGGACATTCAGTATAAAATGAAATGGTTAAAACTGATGCAAGTTAGTCTTTGCCACAATATTTTCAAGAATGATCTGCTACAAGACGCAAAATATTGTCTGCAGGTGTATGAAAATATTAATGTCGACACTTTGTTGGTTGACTGAATGGTGTTTTACGCCGTTTTCAACATTATTTCAGTCATATCACGGCAACAGCTCATATGTATTTATGCATTTCATGGGTTTTACCAGTACTAGGCTAGGACTCTGAAGTGTCTTGCCCCAGGACACTCCAACGAAAAACCACGTGGATCCAGTGAGGCTCGAACCTGTGACATCTAGGTGACGTGTCCTATACTGTACCACTGAGCCATGCAGGACCCGTGGACAACCTGTAACCGGAACCCTAACCAGTGCCCACCAAAGATGCTGGTTGTGTCAACTTGACTCTCCCTCACGGAATTCGAACCTTTGCGGGTATGGAGACCTATCTTCAGCCAGAACAATAAACGTCTAACACTTCTTATCTGAAGTTAAAAAAATATGAGCCATGCTCTGTGAAAAGGGGGTTAAATGCATCTGCAAACAGTGTCGAACCTGGTCACGCTGCGCGCAGGCTGACCTGGGTTTAAAGATACCCGTTTACTCATTTTAAGCCAAATATAACCAATTTCTTCGATATTTTATCAAATTATAGTCATTCTTGTAGCTTCATGACAAATATTACACCTGGCAGTTGCGAGATTGCATAGATTACGATGGATAGAAAATGTAATTTTGGACTTGGCTCCTATCCACTCGTTCAATCACATTATGCTTGTCACGTGACTGTGTACGACCTTCGCCTTGCATTCATGTAAATGACAAGAAAGTGGAGCCGAGATACACTACACAGGTCTACTGCCGCAACAATCTATGTCACAAGACCCCCAACTGCAATTTACTCAAGGATGTCCGAATTTTATATCGAAAGTGCAGTGGAATGATTTTAAAGACACTAGAAAGGTAAATTTCGTATGTAGGCCTACACATTAATATTTAGCGATTTTGGATTGTTGAAAGAAGAGGAAAACCCATGAACCTACAAATAGACGAGTGCGCCATTTCCCGTGTTGAAACAACAAGTAGTCTAGCCTTCTATTTTTAGATGGGGGTGCGTAAATGACTGTAGTGATACACTCCCCAATTGTTTACAATTTTGACCTGACGTAATTTTCTCCCGACCAAAATTAATTTCAAGTAACAAATCTGAAACTTTTCATTCTTTTGGGCTATAGATATTGCTAATTTATTGATTTAAACACATTTCTACATTCGGCTAAAATGAGTAAACGGGCATCTTTAAACTTTTTGCATTCAGTAAATTTTCTGCATGTCCATGGACTATTCTACCTTAGGATCAGCCGGTTGTGAGACAAAATGGATTTTATGGATCCATAATTATACGATGACTTGTTTAGTATAATGAATTACGTAGATGCACAGTTCACGTATTTTTTGGATTTCGAGTTTGTTAAAATGGTGTTTAACGCCACTTTATTTCATTTATTAATCGGCAACATCTTACTTATTCATATGTTTCCTTGGTTTCACAAATACAAGTCAAAAACTCAGCAGAACGATGTCTTGGAAACTCCAGCGGGTTGTTAAACACGAAAAAATTCCTTAATCCTAACGCATTTTGATTGGTTCAACACGAGACGCTATGAGGTCAGAGAATGCATCTGATTGGCTTAGAATACATAACTGAAAGGTCAAACGTCAGAGGTCAAAAATAAAAGTATGTTACATCTGATCTTAGATTGTTTAATCTATTGGTAAACTAAAGTTATTGTTACTTCAATTGTTTCAATTGTTCAGTTTCAATTGTTTATAGTAAGATGTGTGTTAATATATTGTGTTAATCTATGTGATATAAAACAGCTGATCATTACACCGTCTGTCTAAGGAAACGAAAGGAAGATGGTATATTCATTTGGTCATGTCTGTCGAAAGGTCGGTTGCCATGATCGGTCCGTCTTCCCGTATGTCTGTCGATCGGTCTGTCGGAATAGCAAAAATCCTGTCTAGACAATAAGAATACGGTAATTTTCATTTTTTATAGTTAATAACTAGCCTAAGTTTGAGGTAAACATTTTCGATAATGTCAAGGATATGAGCCATGCCTGTAAAAATGGGGCTTACATGTAATGCATCTGCATAAAGTATCTGACCTGGACCGAAATTTTTTACCACTTGTTAATTTCTTACATGATCAAGGACCATTCTACCGCATGATTCAGTCGGTTATTAAATAAAATGGATTTTATGAATCCATAATCATGTGATTACTTGCTTTTTGTAATGCATCACGGACATGCACCCCCCCCCATTTGCCAAAGCATTGCTCATATATCAGAAAATGTAATGTCAAGGTTATTGCACGACGACACAGACGTGGAGGACAACAGGGCTTTGGCCATACTTCGACGTTTTCTTCGAAAATAGCAGAGCTAAATGTAAAGCTGATAAACCCGTTCTGAATTTTCGGATCAACTGCAGATTGTTTTCCATGTAACCACTTCTATGCAAACAAGTTATTTGAATATCCTTGCAAGCTTTCGAAAACAATATGGGAAAAGGACCATCTGTCTACAGTCATTACACGCATTAGCTCCTTTTCTCGCACTGCTTTTTTTTTAAGTGAAAAATTTCCTTGCATAATAGAATTCTCGTTGGTAGTTTGAGGTTTGCCTATAAATACGCTTGTTTGGTAATATGATAAACATTTGAGAACACGTAAAACGTCTTAAACGATCCACAGGTGTTCCCAAAATTATTGCCGCTTCAAGTGATACGGATTTCTGCCTAAAGTTTTGATTTAGTTCTGTTTCCGATTATAAGTATAAGCAATCGTATCTTCCTCACAATGCTGTCAATACCGTCAGTTTTTTTTTTTTTAAGTTTATTTCTGTTTTCTTTATTTCTTTACCAGACAATTCTGAGTTTTTACAACCCAACAGAAGATGGCATTTGAAAACATGAAAATGTGCGGATGACAATGCTCGGAGTCGGTTTCATTTGCTTTTTCCCTGAAAATTTTACGTCGAAATAAGGGCATACTTGCGTGAAAAAGATGAGCCTATGCTCTGTGAAAAGGTGGTTTAATGTATTTGCAAAAAGTGTCGACTCATGTCAGTCTGCACAGTCCGCGCAGGCTTACATGGGTCGATACTTTTTGCTATTTGTAACATTCTGCATGTCCAAGAAAAAAGCCCATTGCGCTCAAAGGATTAAGAAAACATGCAAAATGCAGTTTACGGGTGTTTGCAAGTAACTGGCCGTTAAAATTATGATTTTGGCTAAATATCTGCATCAGATTTGAATTACAATATCATTTTTTCAACAAACCTTTCCGTAATATTAAAAAAAAAAGAATTGTTTAGTTTTATCTTCACTGCTTTGTCACAAAAAGTCTGAAAAAGTAGCCGTGAAGTAAATATTCAAGTCTTTACAGCAAAATCTTATAATAATCCATACTGAAAGCATTTGCAGACGGCTACAAGTCAAAATTTGGGTTAATAGTGCAATGGAATTTGTCTTTGAAAGGGTAAAAACATTTTGGGAAAAGCAGAAATGCTGGTTTTCTGCATTTTCTCCTTTTCCAGTGATGTTTTCAAACACTTCCCTGCCTCTGGTTCGTGAACACCGGTTTGTGTAATGAGGGATTACGAAAATACGCAACACGCCTAATACAACCCACAGGTGTTCCAATAACTATTGCTGTTTCTAATGCTAATTTCGACCAAGTTTTAATTTAGCTTTCAATCTGATTTGAACTACTGATTAATCCTTTACAACATAATCACCGATTATAACAACCCTGACAAAAAAAAAAAAAGGCTTTGAAAACATTGTGGGAAAAGATGAAAATGCTGGTAACCAGCATTTTCTCCTTTTCCCACAATGTTTTCTACCCGGTCAAAGACAGAAATAATCGTTTTAGCAACATTTAATTTGTCGTTTGCAAGTACTTTGAATTTGGTTCAACTCATGATTTTGTCGTTTGCTACAGGGTTCAGGAAGAAAAGAGAACATGTTTAAAATTCCTAAGATTTGCCCTCCGGTCCAGAAATAGCTCTTTGTAAACCCATTACGATGCAAGTTTTGTTTTATTTCAAATCTACTTAAACAAGTGTATCTTAATTATAGTAGAAACAATTAAAGTAAGCCTAAAGTATCTCCTGTTTTGTATGTTATGGAATCACTGTATGAAAAAAAGCAATTGCTTTAACTTCAAGCACATACAGCTCTTTTTTACCACAGTGTTTTAAAAGGCTGTCTACTGCAAAGAATCTATATATTTGCACGTGCATTCTTTCTAAGCTTTCATCAGTATCTATTATCTCAAGACTCCAGTTCACGTATTCGAGGATTCCTTGGGGGCTTCGCAAGTGCATTGCTGGGGCTCGAAAGTGCCTTGCCCAAGGAAACTCTGACGTGACTAGCGGCTCTTAGAGGAATCGAACTTGGACTACCTTATTATGAATTCAACGTTTTAATTAAAATGCCATGGAGGACTCCGTTGCGGGGAGGGGGGGGGATTGAAATCTTTTATTTGTGTCGTAATGGGTTACATCGAACAATTTTATGTTTAAGAACCCTGTGTTAGAAGCCCTTAAAAAACATTTTAGGAAAAGGAGAAAATGCCGGAAAACAGCATACAAACAGGTAATAATCAACTCTCAGCATGCTTGGGTAATTTCGAGTTACTTTTGCTGACAATAAAGACTAGGCGATATCTGATATTGGTTCTGCATCGTCCGATATTCAGTTTTTCTGGGCAAAACAACTTCGAATTTGAATATTACCACTTGGGCAATTCATAGTTCCAAGAATGGGCTGCAATCTCTCTAGTTCTTACTAGCACAAGAAATTATACATATTTAGTCAAATTTTGACCATATCTCATAGGTATGCGCATCTGATTACGGTAAAATGATACTAAAAATTTTAGCAGATAATGTTTCGAAATTTAGGAAACATCGATCACAGTTTTTCATTCTATATTTTAATAAATTGGAGTTAATGTGTCGACTGTATCCCATAAGCTGCTGAATTTGATCTTGTTGCTCAGTCTGTGGTGATCTTAATCCTTAGGCTGCTAAGCGCGACTCACTGACCTTTTGCGGACACTGTAGATCAAGATCAGACTGCACAGAACGTGCAGTCTGATCTTTGATCTACACTGTCCGATAAGGAGATAACTTTACTCCAAAAATACCTTTCAAACAGCAATATTTGAGTTTATACTATAAGCTTGAAAGTTTCATTTCTTTTACTTAGCAGGATAAGGGTTAACTGGCTAGAAAACAGCGGATAGGTAGATGTTAGTAACCTTATGTGGCATTCGTCGATCTCAGTGACAAACCACATAAAAATCTTAAGATTTCTCTGCACCCGCCGACATTTTGTAAAATTCCATGGCCAAAAGATGTTTGAATGTGAACTATTACAGTAAGAGCTATTTTCTTGAAGTGCACACCACATAAAATTTAATGTTTTTGAACATTTCTCTTTTCCTTTTAAATTATACCGTGAAAATACTGTCTACAATACTTAGAAGACAGGGGATTATCAGTAAAAAGCATCAAACGTCAAAAGAATAAAAAAAGAAACAAGTGACGTATCTAAAACACGTGCATCTCCTTAACTTCAAAATTACACAGAGCTCTTTTGGCCACGCGTTTAAGTTCAAAGAATGCTAATAAATATCCAAGTTCACCTTGAAAAGCTAAAAGGTTTTATATTGCACTTTCCGTGCGAGTCGGTACAGTTTTCATGCAGTGCTTGGAACAATTATGCATGTTACATTGTTGCATTGTTACCTGTTATAAGCAAATACATGTACAAGGTCACCGCAATTTGCAGCATAGAAAAAGACGAAAAATTCCTCTGAAAATAAGCTGAATGATACATAAGTTGTATTTTACATCGCTTTCAACAGTTTTTCAGTCATGTCACGACTACAGATCGGTTATTTATGTGTTTGCTGGTTCTACATTACAAGACCGAGACACTGCTGCCAAAAAGACACTCCCTGGCGGCTAGAGCCAATAGCATCAGTCAGGCCCAAAACCTTCGGAGTATAACATTACCTTCATATCTTAAGAATCAGATCTACAGTAGAGGACTTTGAATAAATTCCTTTAAAGCTGGTTGCTACTGCATGCCTTTTCATTTAAATCTTGATTTTCAGTTTGGCTGTCGGCATTTTTATACGAAAGATGATATCTTACTTAAAAGGCCCAGTAGCGGCCAAAAATAAAGAGAGTGGGTGTTAAAACGCATTTGAAATTAGATAATACCTTTTAAAAGTATGGAAAATATTGTGAAGATGACAATCTATAACTGTACGGTCGACCCAAGAGTTAGTGGCAGAAAAACGAACTTTAAAATCAAGTAGAATGTGAAAAAAAAGACAGGCGACCTGGTAAGTTTTGAGTCTACTTTTAAAAGTCTTTACTCTCCAAGCGACTAAAACTTGGATCGACCGTATGATTAACAGATTGTCACCTTATGGAATACAGGTATTTCTCTACAGCATCTGAATTTTTGCCAAAAGAAATTTGTGACATGCATAGACTACTCAAAATTCAAAGCATTTACAGACGATAACTTAAATGCGACTCATAAAATGGGATTAGAAAGGTTAGAAAACATTGTGGAAAAAGGAGAAAATGTTGCTAATCAACATGTTTTCTTTCCCCAACAATGGCTTTATTAGTACTCTTCTATAAGCTAGTTTGATTAAGACTGTGATTCTTTGCAGTAGACAAAATTTAATATTTTGACCAGACATCAAATTAATTTTTGCCCAAATGTTGGAATTTGCCTCTAAAAGGGTAGAAAGCATTGCGGTCCTTTTCCTATAATGTTCACAAAAGCCTTTTTCCTGGGGTCCTGAAACCTTTGAATTGTTTGGTAAAGTCTTATATAGACTATCAAAGAAAAGTTTTATAACTCTTGCTGATATGGCCGATATTACGATATCGAGTTTAGCCCTAGATAATTTTACATCTCTAAAGTTGTAACACTTGAAGAATTTTAACAATTGTTTTTTCTCCGAAGAAATGCCCGAAATACTAGTTGAGAAGCCAATAAATTCCAGAAAGTTAAGATTAGTTTAATCAATGGGAAGTTGAAATCATCGATAAAGAGCTAAATAAAGCGATTCGATCGTAATAAATCGCAGTGGGAAATCTGATAATATATGGACCACCTTTACTTTAGGCTACTAAGCGCGACTCACTGACCTTTTGCGGACAGTGTAGATCCAAGATCAGACTGCACAGAACGTGCAGTCTGATCTTTGATCTACACTGTCCGATAAGATATTTTCTCCAAAAAAAAAAAAAAAAAAAATAAGCTTAAAGTAGCTTTATTCGGGATTTTACAACCGACTTGAAAGTTTTAACTTATATAGCAGGATAAGGGTTGATCTAGCTCTTTCAGCGCCAATAACATAAATTCGACCTCATCTGACGTCTGGATATACTATCCTCTGTAGACTCAGAATCTTGTTTTATCACACATACTTGACTAAACAAGCGGAGGCTATAGATCCGAGATCAGGCCCTGCGTTCTTAGCAGTCTGATCTAAATCTATACCGCCCACAAAAGTCCGGGGTATTGCCTATGATACTGGAAGGGTTAACTGAAATATTTTCACGTATAGAATGTATAAATTAAGACTTCTGAAGTTGTACATACCATAAATTCTCTTTCGGCCAATGACACTTGGATTTTTCAAGAACTTCGCCATCTAAAACCTAATAAATTTGGGCCACGCTCTGGCAAAAGGGGGCTAAATGCATTTCCGTGAGGCATTAAAACATGCAAGCCATCACATAATTATGGATCTATTATATCCATATTCTCTAACAAATGCTTGAATCCTGAGGTAGAAAGGTCCTTGGACATGCAGAAAATTGACCAGAAGCAAACAAGTTTGGCCCAGGTCATTCTGCGCGGACTGCCAAGACTGACCTGAATCGATACTTTATGCAGATGCATTAAACCCCCTTTTCACAGGGCATGGCTTATTCGTATAAGACATGGTGTCCAACTGTATTACCTCTGTATATGACCCCCACCCCCCATCATTTGTTAGTATTTTTCACACATATCTAAACTGGGATGAAAGGGCCGTTTATTTTATTGTATTGGACGGTAATTTATTTTTAACTTTATATATGGAACGGAAAAAAAGGAAAACTATTAATCCTTTGGCTGCTAAGCGCGACTCGCTGACCTTTTGCGGACTGTGTAGATCAAGATCAGACTGCACATAACTTGCAGTCTGATCTTTGATCTACACTGTCCGATTTGGAGATATTTTTCTGCATGAAATACTTTTGAAAAAGCAAAATCTTGGTTTTAAATATCCGCTTGAAAGTTTCATTTATTTAGCAGGATAAGGGAGTAATAAAGGTCGAAACGTTGCAGGGGAACAAACTTTTTCTCTTCACCATGAGATGGAAATTTTAATACCGCAGTGAATATATAGAACAAATCTGATTGGTTAATGAAATTTGAATATCAGTTTTGAAACACCGGCGTGATGCTAAAAAAAAGTTTTGACGCATCAGATTCGTCCAATATGCTATTGAGGCTGAAGTTTGTTGGGGGAGGGGAGGGGAGGGGAGGGGAGGTGGGGGGGGGGGAAGGTGCAATTGAAATACGTTCTTTTTCTTCCCCCCCCCCCCCCCCCACAACAGTTTCCAATTTATTAATTGTTGAAAAAATCATTTTCATATACTTCAAATATGTTTGAATGATTAGAAATCCATCTTAAATTACATGTATCATTTGTACGTCTGTACAATAAGAAAAAAATCACGAAATGAGTTAGTTTCCTCTCTCTCTCTCTCTTTCTCTCTCTCTCTCTCTCTCTCTCTCTCTCTCTCTCTCTCTCTCTTTCTCTTTCTCTCTCTCTCTCTCTCTCTCTCTCAGATGCTAGAAATATAGAAATATTGCAAATTGCTAATTGCTATTATGAAAAAATCAAAATGTCTGACAAATGGTCTGGCACGTAATAGAAAATATGTCAAAGGGTATAACAGTAAAGCATTAGTTCTAATTACTCGTATGAGCCCGTGATTGCTATCAATTCTATATAGTCGGTTCTTAGTCTATTTCTCAGGAATTTTCTAAATCTTAAAGTATCATAATTTCTGATTTTCAAACCAAACGGTTTAGCCTATCAGAATTATGTGACTTTCTAAATTTAAGGATAAAATTAAGAATGCTATTTAGAATTATTGGTAAATATGGGCCTATAACTAACGCTACACTGTTTTCTCAGTGCATGTCGATTCCAGTCACTGATTAGAATTGTAAAGGTATATTCGAACTAAGAAAAGTTCAAATAAGCAAAACAATTCAGCGATATACATGTATTTGAATGATTAAACAGTGTTTGAACGCTCTAGATGTGGCCGCACCTGTACGTGATCACCTTACATGTAACAGCTTTGTTTCGTCTAAAAGACTGTAGTTTCGTAACGGAACCAAGACGGACTAACGCAAAGAAACAATGAGAAAAAGTTCATAAGGAAAATATATCAAATAAGCGGAAACAGATACATCTCGTTTTTCACGAGAACATGACATAAGGTTTACGTTAAGCCCGCGAGATGTTACCGTTTTTTATGACAAGTATCGCCTGGAACACCTCACGATAAAATACTATGTTAAAGAACATTTTAGTGTCTATGGTTCTGCTTTTTCGTAGAGTTCTGAATGAATGAAATGGATTTTTCTACTTGCTGCAAACATCTAATCACTGCAGTTTTAAATAGATAACCACATCAGCGAGGCCAATATCAGACTAACAAGATCTGTAAGTCTTATCTTGATCTGATCTACGTTGTCCGCATAGCACCTAAAGTCGCGTTACAGCATTCTGATGGTCAATCTTGGAGTTTATTCACAAGCCTATGCAAATCTAAATCCTTAACCTGCTAAGCAAAATAAATCAGACTTTCAAACCGATCGTAAAAACTTAAATGTTGTCATTTTAAAGTTTTTTTAAATACCTCCTTATCGGACAGTTTAAATCCATGATTAGACTGCATATTCTATGCAGTCTGATCTTGATCTATTAGCAAAAGGCTCTTGAGTCGCGCTAAGCAGCCTAAGGGTTAATAGTTTTCCGATGGTATAATTCAAAGGCAATCCTTCGGACTGGCCGAGATACGTTACCAAATTTTATGCCACTCCTCTCTCTCAGGTAATGTGTTTTTCTCATGTACAATGGGCCGAAGGCCTTTGATATAGGACTTAACCTGGCAGTCTTTTAGCGATCTCTACATTATCAGCATGTAACATCAAATTCCAGTCGGGCATAATTCTGCCTTGAATTGGAATTAAAGAGACATCTCGAAAAGTAACAAGACTTAAAAAAATATAGACTGTATTTTGTATTCACAAAAAAGGAGTTTGTTCAGATTATCTTGACGCTTTCTTGCATTCTATTTTGATTCTGAACATAACATTCTTGCAATCAATGAAAAATTTAGCCACATATTCAATCAGTGGGTGCGAATTCGCATCCGCGGCTCCGACAAAATCTGTTAATGGCGCTGAATAACGTCATACTGACAATGTTCTGTCTGGTAGATGATAATTGTCAAACAGAAAATATTCTGTCAGTGGCTGATAAATGTCGCAACGACAAAATTCTATCTGACGGTTGATAAATGCCGTACTACAATACTTCGTTGATTGATAAATGTCATACCGACAATACACTGTCTCATCGTTGATAAAAGTCATATCGACAATTCTCTGTTTTGCGGTTGATATCCTCAATATTCTGTCCGGTGATTGGTAAAAGTCATTCAGACAATATTCCGTCTGATAGTTGATTAATGGCATACCGACTACATTCTGTTTGGTGGTTGATATTATCATACCGACAATACTCTGTCTTGCGGTTGATAAATATCATGCCAAGAATACTTTGTATGGCGGTTGATTAATGTCATACCTATAATGCTCTGTCTGGTGGTTGACAAATGACATACCGACAATACTATGGCAGTTTATAAATATCATACCTACAATACTCTACCTGGTGGTTGATAAATGTCATACCGACAATACTATGGCGGTTGATGAATATCATACTTAGAATACTCTCCTTGGTGGCTGATAAATGTCATACCGAAAATACTCTGTCTTGTGGTTGATAAATATCATACCAAGAATACTTTGTATGGCGGTTAATTAATGTCATACTTATAATGCTCTGTCTGGTGGTGATAAATGACATACCGACAATACTATGGCGGTTGATAAATATCATACCTACAATACTGTACCTTCTGGATGATAAATGTCATACCAAAAATACTCTGTCTTGAGGTTGATATTGTCACATCGACAATATTATGTGTGGCGATTGATAAATGTCTTATAGACAATTCAGTTCGGTAGTTGATAAATATCACAATATTCTGTCTGGTATTTAATAAATGGCCTTCCAGCAATATTTTGTCTGGCGATTTATAAATGGATTTACTAATGTATTTGTTTTGGTGGTTGATTTATGTCATACCGACAATAATCTGTCTAATGTTTGTTAAATATCATATCAACCAAGTTCTGTCTTGCTATTGATAACTGTTATACCGACAATAGTTTGTCTGCTGGTTGATAAATATCAAACCGACAATATTTTTGTATAGCGATTGAAAAATGTCATACAACATCATTCTATCTGGTGTCTGATATATGTCATATCAACAGTTTTTTCACTTGTAGTTTATAAATGTCATTCCAACAAAATTCATGCCTCGCTCACCGCTTAATGTTATTTTATCTCCGTTTGTCGGAAAAATTAGCCAGATGTTTGGTAAAATTGTTGCTCGACTTTATGGTACGAAAGAAGCTCTCAAAACGAGTGTAAAGGAGCACTGACCGCCATAGTATGGCTAACACATATGGGCAGGTGAAAATGGCGTTAAATATGAAACCAATATATATTAAACTTCTTTTACAAAAAAAAAAAGAAACATAACAAAAACTTGAATTCAGGTCAAGCGCCTACATTTTGTTTTAAGTCTGTTTAATATTGTCAGTCACTTCGTCTAGGTGGTCGGATCAAAAATGCCATTCTTTATTGTAGCATGAACCTTGATCGAGACAGGGGCCCTCTCTACAAGATAAATGTTTATAATTCTTTGAGTGTTGATAATTGATTTGAGACATGTGTTTCAATACAGAGAACTAAATATGTGTTTCTTATTTAGTCTGATCTTGGTTAAAAAAATGATTTCTGCATTCTATGTTGCAGTTGAAACATTTCAATGAGTTTTATGTTATAAATAAACTTTTAAAACTTTACATCCAGAAGTGTCTTCACTAAAGTTTACGAAGGAGCCGTATTCACTAACAATTTTAAACATTTTTTACACTAATTCTAAATGCCAAGACTAGCCACCTGCATGGCAGACACAGAACGTTTCGTCTTATAAGATGACTAGTCCAGGGCCTGGTTTCACGAAACAAGAGGGCCTGATGGCCCTGGATCGCTCACCTGAGTCAATAGGCAAAATTTCACTCCAGGGTCATGATTGAAACTCTGACCAATTGTTAGGTCAATTGAGCTTAAAATGTGGCCTCTAAAGCGCCCTCAAGGAATTTCCACAACTTGACCTAGTTTATGACCCCATGTGACCGAATTTTGATATCATCCAATATTTTATCAAGACAAACATGCTGACCAATTTTCAGGTCAATTGAGCAAGATTTTTTGCCTCTAGAGCCCATACGGAATTTCTGTAAGTTGACCCAGTGACCTAGTTAATGACTCTAGGTAACCCAATTTTGAACTCATCCTAGATTTTATCAAGACAAACACTCAGCAATTTTCAAGTCAATTGAGCAATAAATGTGGCCTCCAGAGTGCTCACACAATTTTTCTTTAATTTGACCAAGTGACCTAGTTTATGAACCCACATGACCCAATTTAGAACTCATCATAAAGTCTATCAAGACAAACATTCTGAACAATTGAGCAATAGATGTGGCCTCTAGAGTGCCCAAATACATTACTTTAATTTGACCTACTGACCTAGTTTATAACTCAATTTCAACCTCATTCGATATTTCATCAAGACAAACATTCTGACCAATTTTCATGTAAACTGAGCATGAAATGTGGCCTCCAGAGTGCCCGCAAGGTATTTCTTTAATTGACCATGTGACCTATATTATGACTCCAGGTGACCCAATTCTAAACTCATCCTAGATTTCATCAGACAAACATTTCAACCAATGTTCAAACCAATTGAGCAATAAATGTGGCCTCTAGAGTGCCCACACAATATTTCTTTAATTTGACCTTGTGACCTAGTTTATGACCTAAGGTGACCTAAGTTCAGACTCATGTGAAATTTTATTAGGACAAACATTCTGAATAACTTTAAAGTCAATTGAGCAACGAATGTGGCCTCTAGAGTGCCAACAATATATTTCCTTAACATGACCTAGTGACCTAGTTTATGACCCCAGGTGACCCAAATTCAAACTCATCCAAGATTTCATTGAGACAAACATTCTGACCAACTTTCAAGTCAATTGAGTTGAAAAATATGGCCTATAGAGTGCCAACAAGGTTTTTCTTTAATTAGACCTACTGACCTTGATTAAGACCCAAAGTGACCCAAATTCAAAGTCATCCCAGATTTCATCAAGAAAAACATTCTGACCACATTTCAGGTCAAATGAGCAAGAAATGTGGCCTCTAGAGTGCCCACAAGGTATTTCTTTAATTTGATCTAGTGACCTAGTTTATGACCACAGGTGACCCATTTTCGAAACTCATTGAACACGTTGTGCTCCGATGGGCTAACAAACTTAGTACAGGTCCACTAGGATATAATACATACCAAATATCAAAGCTCTACGCCTTCCAGTTTTAAAGAAGAAGAATTTTAAAGTTTTCCTTCTTTGTTCCTATGTTCGAAATTGTGACGCCCCGGGACAGGGCCAGTTTTCACCCCAGCGGATTTATTTGAACAGACTTGGTAGAAGCCTACTAGGAGATACTACATGCCAAATTTCAAAGCTCTACACCTTCCAGTTTCAGAGAAGAAGAATTTTAAAGTTTTCCTTCTTTGTTCCTGTGTTCGAACTTGTGACCCCCGAGGCGGGGCCAGTTTTGTTTCCAGGGGCATCATATGAACAAACTTGGTAGAATCCATTAGGAGATACTACATACCAAATATCAAAGCTCTACGCCTTCCAGTTTCAGAGAAGAAGAATCTTAAAGTTTCCGTCTTTGTTCCTATGTTCGAACTTGTGACCCCCGGGTTGGGGCTAGTTTTGACCCCAGGGGCATCATATGAACAAACTTGGTAGAGGTCCATTAGGAGATACTACATACCAAATACCAAAGGTCTACGCCTTCCAGTTTCAGAGAATAAGAATTTTAAAATTTTCCTTCTTTGCTCCTATGTTCGAACTTGTGACCCCCAGGGCGGGGCCAGTTTTGACCCCAGCGGGTTTATTTGAACAAACTTGGTAGAGGTCCACTAGGAGATGCTACATACCAAATATCAAAGCTCTACGCCTTCCAGTTTCAGAGAAGAAGAATTTTAAAATCTTCCTTCTTTGTTCCTATGTTTAAACTTGTGACCCCCAGGACGGGGCTAGTTTTGACTACAGGGGCATCATATGAACAAACTTGGTAAAGGTCTATGAGGAGATACCTCATACCAAATATCAGAGCTCTACGCCTTCCAGTTTCAGAGAAGAAGAATTTTAAAGTTTCCTTCTTTGCTCCTATGTTCGAACTTGTGACCCCTTGGATGGGGCTAGTTTTGACCACAGGGGCATCATATGAACAAACTTGGTAGAGGTCCATGAGGAAATACTACATGACAAATAACAAGGCTCTACGCCTTTCAGTTTCAGAGAAGAAGAATTTTAAATTTTCCTTCATTGTTCCTATGTTCGAACTTGTGACCCCCAGGGCGGGGCCAGTTTTGACCCCAGCGGGTTTATTTGAACAAACTTGGTAGAGGTCCACTAGGAGATGCTACATACCAAATATCAAAGCTCTATTCCTACCAATTTCAGAGAAGAAGAATTTTAAAGTTTTCCTTCTTTGTTCCTATGTTCGAACTTGTGACCCCCGGTGCGGGGCCAGTTTTGACCCAAAGGGCATCATATGAACAAACTTGATAGAGGTCCACTAGGAGATGCTACATACCAAATATCAAAGCTCTACGCCTTCTAGTTTCAGAGAAGATTTTCAAAGATATTGCATTTTTTTCCTTTTTGTTGCCATGGCAACCAGAGTTAAGGGTGGAATTCAATTCTTTGAACAACTTTGGTAGAGCTTCACCCAAGGAACATCCCTGCCAAGTTTCATCAAGATTTGCCCAGTGGTTTAGGAGAAGAAGATGTTTAAAGAAATTGTTAACAGACGACGGACGACGGACGCCGGACATAGGACGATCACAATAGTTCACCTTGAGCACGTTGTGCTCAGGTGAGCTAAAAACTCATTGCTAAAATCCACTGATTCATTTTTCGACTTAAGGGTCTAACCATTGGTTATCAGAAGTTTCCCTTTTCCCACACTGTTTCCAAAAGCATTATGTCTCAGGGGTTTGATAAATAATTCAAAGGAACAATTCAGTTTGCACATATGAAAAAAAATATTGCATGATAAGGAGCTATTGTATTCTACAAAAATTAGTTCCCTTTCCCTCAGTAGTAAGTAAAGCTGTCATCTTCAAGTCTGTAAGAAAGACATACTTTTACACTGAAGCGTTAGATTAACCGATAACCTCCTGAATAACTGAAATGAAACTTTTTCACCCAATGATAAAAAACCCAAATTTTCCTAATTCAACGGTATTTTTCAGGGAAAAATACCTCCTCGTCGGACAGTGTAGATCCAAGATCAGACTGCACGTTCTGTGCAGTCTGATCTTGATCTATACGGTCCGCAAAAGGTCACTGAGTCGCACGTAGCATTCTAAGGTTTAAAGGGATGTATTTTGTCATCGGTTGTGTTTGTATTCGATATCGCATAAAAATGAAGTAAAAGACATAAAATCACGTACAACAAATTAGCTCTTTGCTTAAGGGAACCTGAGACATTTCTTAATTGCTCCTACGAGAGGCTCTACTTGATATTGTGTTGTAAACACTTGTATGGTCCTTCATGTCAAATACACAGGTTTTGTTTGTTTTGCTGTATAGCATCGTCTCCAACAGCACTCAGTAATGTCACGCTGACCACCTCCCATTTGGCCTGTAATACGCGAAAAGGGACATTCGGACATTTGCGTAAAGTGTCGTCTCGGATCAGCCTGCGCGGACTGCGCAGGCTGATCCGAGACGACACTTTCCGACTACATTCGATTTTGTCCTACAGTAGACTTGCACGAAACAGAATATTATAAAAGAACGGAAAGTGTAGTCTCGGATCAGCCTGCGCGGACTGCGCAGGCTGATCCGGGACGACACATTACGCGAATGTCCGAATGCCCCTTTTCGCGCGTTGCAGGCCATTTCATTTTGGGTCTGCGTGGCTCAGTGGTAAAGTGTAGGACTCGTAACCTGGAGGCTCTGGGCCCAAACCTTACCGAAAGCACTCCGATTTTCATGGGAGTGTCCTTGGGCAAGACACTTCAGAGCCCTAGCCTAGTACTGGTAAAACCTAGGACATACATGAATAAGCAAGATGTCTTCGTGATATGGCTTAAAGCGGCATTTCACACCATTCAATCAATCAATTAACGCCATTTTATTTCAGGGCGGGTGTTTAAATGCATTTGAATTTATATCATACCATTTAAAAGTATGGAAATTATTGTGAAGATGACAATCTGTCATTGTACGGTCGGTCCGAGTGTTAGTCACTTACAGAGAAATTAATTTCAAAACTAGGTTAAAACCTGTCAGGTAGCTGTTTGTTTTGTTTACTTTTTGCCTGATTTTAAAAATCCTTTTTCTGCCAGCAACTAACGTATGGCCCGACCACACAATAACAGACAGTCATCTCCACACTATTTTCCATACTTTTAAATTTTGTTTGTTTGTTTGAATGGTGTTTTACGCCGCTTTCAACATTATTTCAGTCATATCACGGCGACAGTTCACATTATCATGTATTCCTGGGTTTCACCAGTACTAGGCTGGGCTCTGAAGTGTCTTGCCCAAAGACACTCCTGTGAAAAACCCAGTGGAGCCAGTGAGACTCGAACCCGGGGCCTCCAGGTCACGAGTCCTACACTTTACCACTGAGCCACACAGGACCCGCCATACTTTTAAATGGTTATGATTTAAACTTAAATGTATTATGACACCTGCTTTGATATTTTGGCCTTTACTGGGCTTTTGACCGGTACTACGTGCGATACTCTATCTAAGGTACTTGGTGCTTTCAGAAAACTCTGCTCAGCAGTGAAAAAGGAATGAGTCCAGCAGCAGTAACTTTCCTCAAAACAAGAGGGCCATGATGGCCCTGTATCGCTCCACTGGCTAATACGTAAAATCACTACATGCCAAACATTACAATACTTGGCCAATTGGTTTTGAACATAAGACCCCTGAAACAGGACTAAAATTGGTAGCCCTAGTTCATATGGTTAGTAACAAGAAGATTTCTAAAGATTTCACTATATAAGCCCATGTAAAACTTCTGACCCCTCGGGGTGAATCAAATTCCCCCCTAGGGCTATAATTTACGCACTCTTGGTGAAGGGCCTTTAGATATAGCTACATGCGAAATTTGGTAGCCCTACGCTTTATGAATAAGTACAGGGAGATTTCTTAAGTTTTCTCTACATAAGCCCATGTAAAACTTGTGACCCCCGGGGCAGGGCCAATTTTGACCCCAGGGCTATAATTTAAGCACTCTTGGTAGAGACCCACTAGATAAAGCCACATGCAAAATTTGGTAGCCCTAGGCCTTACGGCTAGGTACAGGGAGATTTTTAAAGTTTTCCCTAAATAAGCCCATGTAAAACTTGTGACCCCCGGGGTGGGGTCAAATTTGACCCAAGGGCTATAATTTGGGCACTCTTGGTAGAGGCCCACTAGATAAAGCCACATGCAAAATTTGGTAGCCCTAGGCCCCATGGCTAGGTCAAAGAAGAATGTTAAAGTTCTCCCTATATAAGCCCATGTAAAACTTGTTATATAAGCCCATGTAAAACTTGTTACCCCCGGGCAGGGCCTAATTTGACCCCAGGGCTATAATTTGAACAATCTTGGCAGAGGTCCACTAGATAAAGCTACATGCCAAATTTGGTAGCTCTAGGCCCTATGGCTAGGTAGAAGAGGAATTTTAAAGTTCTCCCTAAATAAGCCCATGTAAAACTTGTGACCCCCGGGGCGGGGCCAATTTTGACCCCAGGGCTATAAATTGAAGAAACTTGGTAGAGGTCCACTAGATAAAGCTACATGCCAAATTTGGTAGCCCTTGGCCTTACGGTTTCAGACAAGAAGATTTTCAAAGATTTTCAAAATTTTTCAGTTTTGTTGCCATGGCAACCAGAGTTTTTGAAGGAATTAAATTCTTTCAAGAAATTCTGAAGAGGACCATGGCAGGATCATTTCTGTGAAGTTTCATCAAAATTGGATGGGTAGTTTCAGAGAAGAAGACGTTTTAAAAAAAAGTTAACGCACGGACGGACGGACGCACGGACGGACGGACGGACGGACGCACGACGGACAACAGGCCATGACATAAGCCCGCTGGCCTTCGGCCAGTGGAGCTAATAAGAACAGTTTTTACCCATCGGAATTTAAACTTGCAACCTTTACATTAGAATTAGTCTCAATCGTTTTGCAATATTCTTCAGAAATGAGTTGAGCCATGCACTGTGGAAAGGGGGATTAATGCATCTGCAAAATGTATTCACCCACGACTACTTCATGATCCAGTCGGTTGCGTGTTAGACAAAATGTTTTTATGGATCCATAATTATGCGATTGCTTGCTTGGTATAATGCATCATTGGGAATGCATTAAGCCCCCTTTTATACCCACTTTAGTCTAATATGCTTTTATCATTACTTTCTGTAGAGATTTCATTTTCACTATTTTTTAACTTCGTATGAAATAAATAATTTTAAAAACAATATATACTATATAAAGGATTCAAATTTTCTGAAGATTGCAAACTATTGAATTCAGAGCAGTCAAAAAGTAGCTAAGGAATCGGGCAAATGAGTCGGAAAAGCAGGACAAGCTTCCTCTAGCTTTGCAAAAGAATGCGAATCTTAATCTTTACAGTGATGAAGGAATCAAATGCAAACGAGCCATGCTTTGCAAGGAGGGGTTTTAAAGTATTTGGAAAAGTATCGATTCAGGTCAGCCTGCGTAGTCCGGGCAGGATGACCTCGATCGAAACTTTTTGCCATCGGTCAATTTTCTGCATGTTAAAGGACCAGTCTACCTTATGACACATTCGATTGTTAGACAAAGTGGATTTTATAGATTCATAATTATGTGATGACTTGTTTGGAACGATGAATCACGGAGATGCATTACACCTCCTTTTGCCGAAGCATGTCTCAAATTAACATTTTGAGTCACGACAGAGGATCCAAATAGTACAGATTATCTCTATATCGCCAAACATATATTTTTTTTTATTTCGACGGCTGACTGTATAATCAACTCAAACTCAGAAAGATTCCCATTATTATAGGCTTGACAAAATAAGCTGAAGATATAAATTCTAGATCAGGCTACACGTGGTGCCGTGCAATCTAAATTTGATCTACGCTTTCCGCAAAGGCTCTGTTTTCGCCTATGGCACTGAAAGGATCAAGGAGGGGGGGTGTTACAAAAACGAGTACAGTAGATTTCGGATCGGGCTGCTCGTTCTGTACAACTCTTTTTTTTAAAATCTACATTATTGACTAAAAGATTTAAGTATTATGTAGGAATCAAAAACGGGGCTGAATAATGAAAACCGTGTCTTTTAATGCATGTCTACATAAGAAAAAAACATGTCTGAGATAAATTATTGACACCTGCTATATTTATAAACAATTATGATAAACCATTAAGAGAGTATTGAGATCTACGTGTTGATCCCAGGTCAACGCCTAAAACATTGACGAGTTTAAACACGAGTTTAATCTTTTACCATACAATCCCTTGTTTTAACGAGGCTGAGGAAAAAGGCCTTTGATAACAATGTGTGAAAAGGAGAAAAATCCATTCTGAAAACTAGGATTTTCTCTTCCAAACATGTTTCCTCCCTTTCAACGAAAAATCCAATCATTTGAGACACACTTAATTTGCCGTCTGAAAAAAAAACTGTCAATTTTGACCAGTGTAAAATTTTGTAATCTAATAAGGCCTGCAACACGCGAAAGGGGGCATTCGGACATTTGCGTAAAGTGTCGTCTCGGATCAGCCTGCGCAGTCCGCGCAGGCTGATCCGAGACGGCACTGTACGACTACATTAGATTTTGTGCTACAGTAGACTTGTGCAAAACAGAAAATTACATAAAAACGGAAAGTGTCGTTTCGGATTAGCCTACGCAGACTGCACAGGCTGATCCGAGACGACACTTTACGCAAATGTCCGAATGCCCCTTTTCGCGTGTTGCAGGCCATAAAGGGTTAACCATCAGGATTTATTGAAAGACCAGTCGGAACTAATTCATTGATTTCTGCAATATACCAATATTCGTCATTTGACAAGAAGACACCTGAGCCACTTATGTCTCCATCTTAAAATTAAACATTTGAAGTATCAAGTATTTTTTCCGTGTAACACTTAGCTTTGTTTTACTAGAGTTCGTATTCATCAACCATTCTTTAGAACTTTCTGAGTCTTATTCTCCATAATATTTGAAAGTAACATAACTTCTGATTGGCTAAACCATTTGGTTTAGCCAATCAGAAGTTGTTTTACTTTCAAATTTAGAAAACCTCGAAGAGTAAGCCTAAGAATATCCTTAACAATGGTTGGTGAATACGACCCAAGGATTTAAAACCGATTCTCTTCGTACTCATTTGCTGTCACACGATAAAAATTTAGACTTTTTTAGACAGCTCAGTCTGCGTTTGTATACGAGAAATTAGATGTAGTTCATTCAAATTATTTGTCTCTATAAGAATAGAAAACATCGTAGGGAAAAGAGAAACTGCTGTTTACCAGCGTTTTCCCCTTTCCTCACTTTGTTTTCAAAAGCTTCTTCCCCACATTTGTTAAAGTACGGGATTACAAGTATTCTGCAAAAGGGTACCTCTTTCTACAACGGAAACTTCTCCACAACGACTTCTCTCCAACGTCAGGATTTCGGCATAGATATAACGCATACACTTCGCAATACAACTGTTCGTGCCGTCATTTTCGCTTTCAGTCATATACGTTAGACACATCGATGTCCTAATCGTGCCAAACACTGTGCCGTCAATTTTGTTAATTTGCAAACTTTATCACGAAAGCGGCCTTAATTTACATTAGTTGAATGTTAACGCGACAAATTTATGCAAATTTAGAAGTTTAATAAAATTGATATGCTAGTTGGTCTATCAAGAACACCAATTTTCAACAATGAAGATTAATTAACAGAGCTAAGGTTAGGAGCTTACTTCGAAGTTTCAACCATGTGCTTACATGTAGGTGGAAACCTTGCTGACGACAGAGGTATTTGGTAGTTTACAATAGCAATCCACATATTCATAATATTCGGGATGAACACAGACCTGTCATTGTCTAACAGTTGTCTAATAGCCCACTGAATATCTAGTTTCTTATGTACCAATAAATATATATCAATACATCCAAAATTTAAGTTTCAATGAATTGTATACAAGCAGTGATATTGCAATTTTTGGGTACCAGGCGCAAAATTTGAATATTTCCATTTAACCACCAGCAGCTGATTTTCATACAACATTTCAAACATCTGCTCGATCCCCTTTCAAGGGGCGGAGGCAAGACATTCTTTGACCTCAAGGACGTAATTCTGAAACTTTGTCTAATGATTACGTAATAAAGATACATAGAGAATATATATAAAAAAAAAAAAACCTCTAGGTCTAGTATTTTTGAACAAAAAATGTTTCCAAGTTTAACTTTACCAAACAATGGTCCTGATGCTAGTCTTAATGTCAATGCCAAGTTTCAGGCTGACAAACCGCTCTGGTGAGGAAGACTTTTTCACGCTTTCACTAGGAAAGTAACAGCGACCAATTCAATAATATAGTCTATACCATTTGAACGCCATTTCAAAGGTGTCGACGTTCGGAATTCAATTCTAATTTAAACGTTCCTGAATAGAAGACTCTTAGATAACTGCGGATCCACGGACTGACAGATAGGCTTCGGAAGAACTGGTTCAATGCAAGCACTTTAAGTCCTAGTGATCTAAAGGTGGAAGCTCATTCAAATCCAAAACGGGCCGAAACTGTGCCAGGATTGCATGATAAATTCTCATTGATCAATCATTTCATAGACAATACGTTGTTTAAATCTGATAAAGAAATCTGAATTAAACTATCTTTTCTCATTAATCCGATAAAAACTGAAACACACACCAATAAATGGAAAACCACCTGTGGGTATCAAATATGTGAAACCATTGACACCAAGCACGGCTTTCGTTTCTTATGCAGACAGACAAGATGAAGTTAATACGACACAGAACGTGCAGTCTGGTCTTGAATCGAAAACATTTATGTTTAATGACATTTTATCACTAAAATACCTTGAAAATGCAATATTTTTTGTCTTTTTTACTTACTAAAAACTTCATTTCATGAGTTAAGCTCGCTGAAGGTTCAGTGTTTTAAAATGCTGATACCAGGACGAAAAGTGAAGAAGATTAGAAAGTTTTACACGTATTTATCAGTTGTTATCATTTTACGAATTTAGATAGTAGACAAAAATAAATATAAACACATGTTTCATGTCCGGGCTGTAAAAACTAAAATCATTCGTTTTATGTCAAGATCACTTATTTTCTGATGAGAAAAGGTATTATTGCGAATGAATTGTGTGTCTTTATTTTGCTTTTTGGTCCCCTTTTTGTGTGGATGCTGAGTTAATTAATCAGAGTGACCTACCAAAGTATTTGATTGCGAACCAATGGGTTGTGTGCTAAAATCTAACAAAATATGTATGTTTCAATGGGCGCGTTACGTTTCGACTCGAATTGTTGTTGACATCTTTGTTTTGTTTGTTTGCAATACGTTTTTAGTATCTATTCATATCATTTTTTCACACAAATGTGAAAAAATGCCTGTGAAGGCTTTACTTATATCAAGGGGATGAGTGCATCTACCCATGCCATCCCCAGACTTTTTTCAGGGTGCTTTCCCACAACATTAAAGTCGAAGCAATATATTATAGCAGCTAGAGAGGAATGCCTCATGTTCCTATCGGTTTCATTTGATTGTTTTGTTGAGAATTAAGACGTTAGATGTCCAAACCTACAAAGAGACGTATTATTATGGGCTCGTTACATTTCAATTAAACCGTAGAGCAGTGTTAAATAGACAAAGACTATAGTTGAACCATGCTCTGAGAAAAGGGGGTTTAATGCATCTCCGTGATCCATTATACCATGCCAGTCATAACATAATTATGGGTCCATAAAAACGTTTTGGTCTAACAATCGACGGAATCATAAGGTAGAATGGTCCTTGGACAAGCAGAAAATGTAATGGTGGCAAATAGTTTCGATCCATGTCAGCCTGCGCGCACTGCGCAGGCTGACATGGGTCGATACTTTTTGCAGATGAATTAATCCCCCTTTTCAAAGAACATGGTTCATATTCAAATTTACTAAAACCATTTCGCAACTATCTTTGGCCGGGAAACAAATCAATTTAAACACGTCAAATCTTCTTTACAACAATTTAGCTATCATGTGATGTAGAGAAACTCTTATTATCACTATGTTTCTCTGACACGTGTTTGCCACTATAATCAGGCCGGATGGTCAGTGTTAACTTGAAGAGCGTTTATTGTTTTTGTTTAAAGAAATGTCCTAAGTTGTTGATGGGTTGATTTATAAATGGAAGCTGTTTCTCGTCATATCAGCCAAACCTTTAAAACCAAGAACACACACAAAAAACTATCGAAGAACTGTTTTACTTTAACCTTTATCGTGCTAAATAAGATAAATGAAACTTTCAAGCCGAAAGTAAACTAGAGGCGCTTGAGCGCCTGTATCGCTCCACAGGCCTGATATTTCTATAATGGCGAAAGGAAGTTTTTAACAATTATCATTCAATCCTGCATTTTAGCTCACTGAAGAAACAATTTGGTAGACAACCACCATAGGAACTTACCTGCAAAACAACAATGAAATCCAATGAATAGTTTTAGAGAAGAAATTTTTCAAAGATTTTACTTTATACCATAAAAGGAAAATGAGTCTCCCATAAAAGCCATGTTTTTTGACAGATCTTTTTTTTTTTTTAAGGAATTCTGTAAACCTGTATCTAAGGAACATTCCTGCAAAATAATAATGCTATCCAAATAGCGGTTTGGGAGGAGAAGATTTTTAAAGGTTTTTTACTTTGGTTGCCATGGCAACCAGAATTCTTCATGGAACACAATTATTTGAAGGAATTTGAAAGAGGACCACCAAAGGAACATTCCTGTGAAATTTGGTAAAAATCCAGTCAATAGTTTCTGAGGAGAAGTTTTTTAAAGAAAAAGTTTACGGACGCACGCACGGACGAACGAACGGACGGACAGACGGACGGACGGACGCACGACGGACACAACGCCATGACAATAGCTCGCTGGCCTTCGGCCAGTGGAGCTAAAAACCAGAATAATGCTATTTTAAACTTTTTCTTGGAGAAAAATATCTCCTTATCGGACAGTGTAGATCTAAGATCAGACTGCACGTTCTGTGCAGTATTATCTTGATCTACACTGTCCGCAAAAGGTCATGGAGTCGGGCTTAGCAGCCTTAGGGTTAAAAAATAAAATGTCACTTGAAGAAGGAAAAAAAGCGAAAGATTACCCACTTTTATTCTAACATGCTTTGTCATAAGTATTATCACAGACATTTTTTTTTTCAGAGTTCGTATGAAATGATTAGTCTGAAAAACAATCAATATAAAGGATTCAAATCTTTGAAAATACTATACAATAAAAGATATATAAGCAATACATGTACATTTACATAATTGTATTCTCCAAGTGTAAAGTTGACTATCACTTCCAACTGATAAGGATGGACAGTATGTGGTATAAATGTCTCTTTTAACGCTTTACCAAACGACAAAATTTTAGACTTGTCCGAATTGAAAGCATTTACAGACGACAAATTAAGTGTGGCTCAAAAGATTGTATGTGGCTTCGGTGACCAGCATTTTCTCCTATGTTAACAAAGGCTATCTTTGTCAGGGTCGCTAAAACTCGGGATCGTGTGGGAAAGAGTTAAAAAAATCACTCTTTTTTTCCTAAAAAATGTTACATAGAACTAATTTATGTTGCTTCGGAAAAACAATACACATAAGTTTAAGTACATTGCTTATCGTGAAGCTCTTTCACAAAACAATGTTCTAATAAATACATAACAGGAGTACTTGAGAGCATGGCATTTCTCAACAGACAACGCGGGTGGATACAGTAACAAAGATGACGTCATGACCTCGTTTGCGAGATAAGTTACCTTGTGGCATACGTAACTGTAATCATGCATGATCAGCCCAGAAATGTCTCTTTTATCTAATACCGATTATTTACTGTTAACGACCCCGCTTACCCCGCTCTTCTTCGTTATGGACACCTGATTGTAAACGAATTCTCATTGGACAAATTGTGAATTAAACTGATGATAAAAGACTTCGTGTGTTGCTTTAAATAAATCTCTGAACATGAAACATTCGTCACATACATGAAACAAAGAATGTCTGTATCGTGAACAGAGAATGAGTGCGCAGTGGAGTTATGTATATCAAGTACTCGTTCACCGAGGAAGAGCCATTGTTTTGACTGCTTTAATAACTGATATGAACTAGACCTGGTGTTGAACATATGGATCTCTGTTTACATATCAATTCCTTGGCCAATACGTAGGGTCGTATTCCACTCGGCCGATTCCGTAACTGCTTAATCTCGTCCGTATCAAGAATGTTTCCATAATGAAATACTGTCAGTCACATGATCTTAAACATGGCGGCGTCCATGAAAAAACGATAAGCAACGGAACAATAGTGAAGTTATTTCACATGTAATAATATTTCGGTAAAAACTTTCAACGGACGTGATAAACCTCGATAAGAAATAATTTACAAACTGTTTGTTAACTGAAATGTATTTCGAAGGATTTAGATAGAAAATTGTGACTCTTTTTTTTTTTTGTAAGTGTAGTCTTCCAAGTTTAAAAACGGAAAAGCCGCGCTATTTCCAGCGAAGAAAGGTATGTGCATTTGGCTTGCATCACGCGAAAAGGGGCATTCGGACATTTGCGTAAAGTGTCGTCTCGGATCAGCCTGATCCGAGAGAACACTTTACGCAAATGTCCGAATGCCCCTTTTCGCGTGTAGCATGCCATTTCATCCATCGTGATACAGCCGCGGGATTTTACAATAGGATCACCCGAGGTTTGCCGAGTGGGTCGTATTCACAATCCATTTTGAATTCATATTCAATTTTATGTTCTGTATTGAAAGAGCCACCCAAAGTTTAGACAGAGCGTTTCAGACAGTTACATATATGTATCTAGTCTTGAAATTCTCGAAGGATAAGACTAACATACGAGGGTTGTTCGGTATGTAATGTGTATTATACAATATCTCAAAAGCATTCGACTCAAATAGTGAAATGAACATTACATCCCTTCAAAATATTCTCCGCGGTTTGAAATACATAATTTCAATCTCTGAATCCATTTCTGAAATGCGTCACGGTACGCTGATTTAGGTAGACTTCTGAGGCACTGACTGATGGCTGAGCCATGGGCTTGTCGGGACTTGTAACGACGACCAGATAAGAACTTTTTAAGTTTTGGAAAAAGGAAAAAGTCGCATGGGACTAGATCTGGAGAGTATGGTGGGTGTGGCAAGACAGTAACCTTCTCCGACTTCAAAAATTGCTTCACAAGCTCAGATGTATGTGATGGAGCATTATCATGAAGTAGACGAACATGCCTAAATCCTGACACAGGGCGTCGTTTAAGATAATATTTCTTGAGCTTTTTTAGTATAACATCTCGGTAATACCTACCTGTAACAATTTTGCCCTTCGGCACCGGAATTTGTACGGCTATACACTTTTGTCCTTCGGCACTGGAATTTGTACAGCTATACCATCACATGAGAAGAATATGCAATAAAGAACCTTCTTTGTGCCTATGCTTCTTTTGGCAAATACAGGCCTTCTACCGTGTTTAGTTAGCCATATTTTGTTTCCAATTTTTCTTACTGGTTCGAAATAGTGAACCCATGTTTCGTCACCAGTAACAATGTTTGCAAATTGTCTTTGATTGAATTTGGGAAACATTTTGAGCAATTGCTTAGCGGTTTGTACTCGTACCCGTTTTTGGTCATCTGTCAATATATGCGGTATCCATCTGGCAGAAATCTTTCGTACTTTCAAAATACGCTTCAAAATGAAATGCACCCGCGATAGCGATATGCCAACAGCGTTGGCAATATCACGAATCGTGTATCTGCCATCACTTTCAATTATTTCCCTGACTCTTGAGACATTTGCCTTGCCTGTTAAAAGTCACAGGTCGGCCAGATTTTGCTGCATCTTTGACGGACTCTGTGCCAGTCAGAAATTTCTTTCTCCACCTACGAACTGTCTCATAAGATACCTTATCAGACCCATAAACTTCCCGCAATTCAGTAAAAATCTGCATTACCCAATGACCGAGTTTTGTGCGAACTTTTATACAAGTTCTAATTTCTTCAATATTCTTAATCCGTTTCCCAACCATTTTTACAACAGTGGTCAACGACTAGCTCTAATGAAATGATTATAAGTTTAAAACTATGCGGAGCTAAAGGCTCGTGTTTATACCGTTGGAAAGGTATTGAATAGAGCTATTCAAGCGTATCATCATCCACGAAATCGTTGAAAGCGTTATCGCGCTGTGGTACAATACACGTTACATATCGAACAGCCCTCGTAGTATCTAGAAAGGTAGGTGAATACGGACTTACGAAACCAAAGAATGTGACTTTCACTGGCTCGAATTATTGAAAAAGTAAATAAAAAAAAAATAAATTATACCTTGAGCCAATTCTATTCTGCTGTTTGTTAAAAATAAACGGTTTTTTTTTTTTATCAAGTCGATGAAAATTTTAGTCTTTTCATGGACAAATAGAAGAAGACAAAAACGAATATATTCAAGTCGACAATTAACTATAAAAGAGAGAAAATAAAAAATGAATATAAATAAAATTAACTTTATTTTAGTTTTTACCATCATGGAAGTGGACAATATTGCGTAAAAAAGTTTGTCTAATTTTCACAAAAAAATGTTGATGCCCATCCAATCCTTAAACCTGGAATGAAAAAGAATATTCGGTGTCAAGATAAATCTTTTGATCAGTTTTCTTAATCAGATTCAAACCTTTCCCTGTTTTTCTTATTTGTTACTCTAAACTGAAAAAAAGAGAGTGGGTTTTATCAAAGTAGGATCAAATGTTAACAACTGAACAAATATAGTGATTTTAAACAAAAGGTGCAATTTCTACAAAAAAAATAATGTTTTTCGAATCTGTTTGTTCTATTTTATGTAAAACATTTTCGTTGAAACAGATGAAATGTATAGTTCTTGATTAATACACTCCAATTATATAATCTCTGATATTCTAAATATAAGGAATACCTCGTCTAGGTCGCTAGCTATTGGAAATAGAGTGTTAAGCAAGCCTCGAAGTGGAACATCTACTTCCTGTCTACATCCTGCGCATGCCCGGGCTTGCGGAATTGTATCTGGCTCAGAGAAGACCTGAAACATAGAGAGGAATCGTTTAAAAATGAGACATGCTCTGTGAAAAGGGGGCTAAATGTATATGTAAAAAGTATCGACGCATTGCAGCCTGCAGTCCGCGCAGGCTGGCATAGATCGAAACAGTTTGCTATTTCTGAATTTCATTTATGTCCAAGGAACTCTCTAACTCATGATTCGGACGGTTTTTAGACAAAACGGTTTTTCAGGATCCATAATTACATGATGACTTGCTTGGTATCATGCATTCCGTACATGTATTTCACCCCCTTTCGCCAGAGCATGGCTCAAGTATATCTTGGTACGTTTTAGTCAATCCTCGTCCTTCTATTGCTATAGCCTCAGCCGGAAGTGCAGGGTGCAAACAAAATGAGATGCCACAACGAAAAGTAAACCTGCCTTACTATTTATGGAATTCAGTAAGAGATTAACTCCGAACCTCCCGCCACCTACTGTTTTATCTTAAAGCTTTTCGATTTTGAAAACGTGACAAAACGAGCACTATTCCTATTTAGCCATAAACGTTTTACATCTATTAATACATGAAATCTTTATCCATGTTGATTGTCCGTATTATAACCCTTTCCCAAACGAAAAAATTTAGACTCTTCCAGATTGAAAAAATCAGCAGACGACAAATCCGAAAGTGTCTCAATTGAATTGGGGTTCTTTGATAGGGGAGAAAACATTTGTAGGAAAAGGAGAAAATGCTGGATACCAGCATTTTCTTCTTTTCACACAATGTTTTCAAAAGGCTATTTTGTCAGAGTCGTTAAACTCGGGATTGTGTGGTAAAGGGCTAGAGGAGTTCGTCTGCTTCAAAATTGTTTCGGGAAGTGATGAGTCAACTCAAGTTTATAATCAGGAGAAAATTATTAGCTTTTATCCAACGATTTCTGCAACAGCTTGCAGTCTTTGTTTGCCGCATAATTAAAACAAAGTTAGCTCCGTAACGTTCGTTCCTCGATTTATGCTTCTTCCGTGACGTAAGTAAATAACCTACATATACGCAAGAAATTTTCGTCATGCAGACAATTGAAGAGGGGTGTGCATAACTAATTCCATACTTCTTATCCCGTAGGCTTAAATCTTTACCAGACAACAAAATATTTTACTGGTCTAAGCTAAATATATTTGCAGGGGACAAATTAAATGAGTCTAAAATGTTGGTAGTTGTTTCTGAATATTGCGGGAAAGGGCTGGTTACCAGTATTTTCTCCTTTTTTTTTAACACAATATTGTCAAAACCTTCCTTCCTCTTCGGGTTCTGTAAACCTCGACATTGTGGGTTAAGGGGTTAACTGATCGTGGTCAGCATCTGGCAATACCGGATTGTTTTTGACCACCTAGATAAACCCTGACACTGCTCCTGGCGACTGAAGTGTTAGCGAACGGTGTTGGTGCAGCCAGATCTTGGATCTACTCTGTCCGTTCATTGATTCTAAATTATGAACGATTATTTAGATCACTCTCTCTGGTAATTAGAATTAAAAACAGAAAGGAAGACGATTTGTTTTTTTCGGTGCCGTCATTGCAAAGTTGAGAAACTCTTGCTGGACAACAGGTATGTTTTTACATTGATCTTGACGTGGAAAAATAGAAATTGTGACAGTTTGATTGAAAAATCGACTTCTTTTCTAGCAACCTCCTCTCAATTCACTTTAATGTTATCAAAGCTTTGCACCACGAGAATGTTAAATGGCTGTAGCATATCTATTCCTTAGTTTAGTGTTTCGTTGCAAGAGCTTGGCTTACTACACTATACAATTTCAAGGTATGTACCAGCTACTGCATGGTTTGCTGTTCGCTTCCTTCATAACGGTGTTAGAACCGGAAATCCAGGCAACTCACAAATACCGACCGTAAATAACATTCATTTGTAAACGTTTTAATGAGAAATTGCGATAAGAAAGACTTTCTTTACCAATAGATCACATTCTCTTATGAAAAAACATATTCATCTGCTGTACGCGAAGGATTTATCTGTTTCCAACAGAGGTGAAAAAACACGAATAGGAAATTTAGGAGAAAAGAGTGATAATGCAATAAGTAGATTGCATTGTAACTATTGACTGACTGTCAGCATAATTCATTTCACAGATAATGTAACCTGAAATACAGATCTCTTTGTATGTTAACCTTTGACCAAACAAATCCTAGGTTTTAAGAATCCGAGGGAACAACACTTTTTAAAACATTGTGGAAAAAGGAGAAAATGCTGGTAACCAGCATTTTCTCCTTTTCCCACAATGTTTTCTACCCTATCAAAGACAGAAATCGTCATTTTTGCAACGTTTAATTTGTCGTCTGCAAGTGCTTTCAATATGGCCCAATCCAAAATTTTGTCGTTTGGTAAAGAGTTAACCACTAAAGCAGATGACCCTTATCCTGTTGCATTAGGGATACGAAACTTTCAAGCCGACAGTTAAAACCAAATTTCTTTCATTTCAAAGGTATTTTTGGAAAAAGATATCTACTTATTGGACAGTGTAGATCCGAAATCAGACTGCACGTTCTGTGTAGTCTACGTGTTAATTAACTCTTTAGCAAGCGACAAAATCTTCGATGCTTCAAAATTGACAACATTTGCAGACGACAAATTAAGTGTGGTTCAACGACAGGATGTGCCTTTGAAATGGTAGAAAACATATCAAATTGGAAAAAGGAGAAAAGGCTGGTTGTCAGCCTTTTCTCCTTTTCCTACAATGTTTTTAAAAGCTTCATCTTCAAGAAAGCTCGTGGTTAGAGGGATAATGAAATCGATCTTTTTACTTATGAGAAACAGGAAAAATTTTGAAATTACATTGTCATTCTGATCAGAATGTGTGACAAAGAAGGACAGGGTGTAGATCCCAGGTACGACTGCACGTTCTATGCAGTCTAATCTTGGTCTGAACAGTCTGCAAAAATATATATAACATGTATTTAGCGCTCTAATGGGGTTGCTTGCCAAAGTATACAATCTGTACCGACTGAACAATTACCTCATTGGAAAACACTTTAATCCTTTATTAGAGTTTAAGCGACCCTGAAGAACAGGCCTTTTGAAAACATTGTAGGAACCAACATTTTCTCCTTTCCATAGTAGACAACATTATGGAAAAGGAGGCAGAAATTCATACGTACATGATTCCTAAATTTTTCACACCGTTTTCCACATCATGAAAAAAAGTATTTCATAACATAATTTTCTTGTTTATATTGTCCTATTAATATACTAAACAAAATAAGTAACTTCCGCTGTGTTTAAGTGCAGATATACATAAACATGGAAAGAAGGGTTGAATTATTTTTACTTGTATTCCAAGAGTATTTCAATGTGAATTTGTGTGTAAAATGTTATCGCTCTACGTTCACGGAAAACTGATGAAATGGCTGATTAAATGTGGTATGGGTCGTAGACCAAAATCACACATTAATACCGGGTATGGCCACCTTAACCATCGAGTACTGCCTGGCATCGTTGGCGTATAGAACCGACAAATGTGTTGATTTCTGCCTGTGGAATGTTATTCCGCTCCTGGATTAAGGCTTGTGTTAGTTCATTGATGTTCGACGGTGGAATAGGGCGACCTATAAAACGCTGGTCCAAATTATCCCACAGGTGTTCGATGGGATTCAGATCTGGACTTTTGGCGGGCAAATCATTAATGAATGCAATATTATTCGTCCTAAGGAAATTCACAGTATCTCTAGCTGTATGGCTTGTGGCATTATCATGTTGAAACAGAGTGATACTGGCATTATTTTGAAACAGTGGGATGACGTGCCTCGTAAGAATCTCATCTCGGTAGCGTTGGACATTCAAATTCCCATCGATCACAACGAGAGGTGTGCGATAACCATGCGCAATGCCTGCCCAGACCACGACGGAACCTGCGGCCCCAAAACGATCTCGTTCAAGTACACAACAGTCGGCATAACGTTCATTTCTTCTACGGTATACACGAACCCTGCCATCACTTCGATGAATGGAAAATCTCGACTCGTCGGAGAAAAGAACGCTATTCGATTGTTGCCTTATCCAGCGATGGTGTGTACGTGCCCAATTTACACGATTTACACGGTGACGTCTCGTCAATACACAGCCAACGTAAGGACGACGTCCACGTAGACCACCTTCACGCAGACGATTGCGTACAGTTTATGCAGATATTGGGTTGTTATGTGTACCAGGGGTGTTAGCAGCAGTGGTAGTTTGAAAACGATTGCGTAGGTATGTATTCATGATCTAGCGGTCTTGACCAGGCGTCGTGACGCGCGGACGCCCACTACGTGGTAAATCTCCCGTACGCCCTGTTGCTTGGAAACGTTGCCTAAGGTACCGAATAGAACGGCTAGAACTGCCAACAACCCTAGCAACCTCATTCATCGCCATACCAGCATTATGCATTCCAATGGCACGTTCACGTAAATTTGGTGGAATAATAGGCATATCAAAAAGAAAGAAAACTTAATAAAATTCCTTTGTTTCAACGTCTTTTTCTTATTGACAACAAAGTCTATATAATCAGACTGAAAGGTTTGATTTTATAAACACGGATTATACTGGTCCGTGCATACACGAGAAAATTTAATTTAACGTTTTCTTTTTTGTGTAATGCGTACAATTCAGTTATAATTGGTTTTATTTGACACATAATCCTTCGCCCGAACATATGTAGGGCATTGGACATGTTGATTTCTTTTCATTACATCAAAAAAATATGTATAGAAATCGGAAGTTTCTTTTTTAGTTCAGTATACTAGTATATCGTGTCCTTCGGTTTTCTTGGTACGTCTTTAAATCACCAACAGTCATGGGTTATTAAAAAAAAAAATAGACGGTGTAAGAGTACTAGTAATGTATATGATTATTAAAACTCTTTTGTAGTTCAATGTGAAGAGAAATAGTGAAAAGTAATCACGCCAACAGTTGCCTCTATTTCCTCATTGCAAAATGCATACTTTAAAAGTGAATTTTTCAGTTGTATTTTTTAAGACTGGATGTTACTCTAACTCTTCGTTAGAAAAGAAGCTGTTGCTGCTAAAAATGGCTTGTCTGAAAGTACATGAAGACTGCATAGTAATGGGTTATATGGTAACGCATGAAAAAATACAAATGCCATTTGTGCAAGAGAGGGATTTTCTCCCTCCTATCATATCCATTTGCTAAGAGATAAATAAGCGCCGCGGGGTATCGATTAAGGGCAGCAACCCTTGCATATTGGTGTCAAAAAAGGGGCTAGAAAAAGGACCCGCGGAGACCGCTGAATACTCGTACATACATTTTACCAGTCTCGAATTGCTAGTCATATCCATTCATTCAAGTGGAAGGTCAAAAGCCGGCACATACAACTACATCGTAAACAAAATTTGCTCTTTCACATGGTTCGATTATGTCACATTCACTTGTTTTCCTGGTACATCTAAAACTACATGTAGCATACATGGTACTGGGTTTAACTAGGGAAAATCACAAATTGTTACGTTCGGGAGCATCCATTTTCTATTAGAAAGCCTATCTACCGACTAGTAACCATTAGGCTGCCTAAGCCTTAGCCTAATGATTAGGGGAAAACGTTTTTGAATACCTTGTGTGAAAAGGAGAAAATTCTGGTCCTAATTGGAAAAGCAGAAAATGCTGATAACCAGAATTTCCACCTTTTTTCCAAGATTTGTTTTACGCTTTAAAAGACAAACCCCTTATTGGAATCGCATTTGATTTGTCGTCGGCTGTATGGACATGTCTAAAATTTTGTCGTCTGGTACAGCGTTAATCAGTGAAATGGTCGGTGTCGCACAGAGGGGGGGGGGGGGCGCAGACCCATGTATGGCAAGCTGTTTTCATCTTCGGCAAGAATATCTAACGAAATGGTGGACAGAGTTAATCCAAAATTATTCTTTGATTATGTCGCATGCATGTCTCCATTGGCGAAACTCTTTTGTTCCAAGGTCCATCATTCCTTATTCTAATTAGCTTTCAAGCTGGGTGTTTTTGAGTAACCTGTTCAGTTAACACTGAACTGTACCATGATTCATTACGCTTGATCCCAAAGCCGAAACAAAATGAGCCATTCTCTGGCAAAAGGGGCTTTAATGCCTCTTCGTGATCCATTATACCAGGCAAGTCATCATATGGCCTGCGACACCCGAAAAGGGGCATTCATACATTTGCGTAAAGTGTCGTCTCGGATCAGCCTGCGCAGTCCGCGCAGGCTAATCCAAGACGGCACTTTCCGTTTTTATGTAATTTTCTGTTTTGTGGAAGTCTACTGTAGCACAAAATCTAATGTAGTCGTAAAGTGCCGTCTCGGATCAGCCTGCGCGGACTGCGCAGGCTGATCCGAGACGACACTTTACGCAGATGTCCGAATGCCCCTTTTCGCGTGTCGCAGGCCATATGATTAGGGATCCTTAAAATCCCCTTAGTCTAATGAATGACTGAATTAGGAAGAAGAGTGGTCTATTGATATGCAGAAAATTGACTGATAGCGAAAAGGTTCGGCCCAGGTCAGCCTGCGCAGTCTGCGCAGAGTCGATACTTTTCGCAGATGCATTAAGCCCCGTTTTCACAGAGCATGGCTCAAATGAATATGAGCCATGCTCTGTGAAAAAGGGGCTTGATGCATCTCCAGGTTGACCTGGGTCTAATATTTCTGGTATAAGTCAAGCTTTTGCATGTCAAAGGACCAGTCTTCCTCACGATTCATTCTTTTGTTGGACAAAAGGGATTTTATGAATCCATAATTATTAAGACTTCCTTGGTATCAGGGAGTTGCTGCCTTAGCGTCGCTCATAGGTCTTTATGAGGTGTGGTCACCATGTGAATTTATGAGGTGAGGTAACCACATGAGGTCCAAACTGCATATACCATTTTTTCTAGAGAAGATCCGATGGACGAGTGTACAAACACATTCTGATGATACCAGGGGCTGTATTATCATTCTAAATTAAACTAACATTCTAATTTTCAGGACAAGACATCTGTCTTGCCGAGACAGAACGTCTTAATCAGACTGCAAGTTCCTAGAAAATTAGAATCAAAACAGTTTTTCATGAATATTGTTGATGAAAACGGCTCTGGTACCTGTGGGCTCCTTCCAAATAATCAACGTTACTTGAATATTTCAAAATGAAGTTTATTGCAGGACGGACCGATATGATCTATTAAAAAAGAAAAATGTCGATTTTCAATCGGAATCAGAGCCACAAACACGAAAAGGATTTCTTGGAGTAAAGCATTTATAAATGATAAGTTTTCAACTGAAACTATTGTAGGTACTCAGTGAAAATGTCAAAAACAAAATTAATACCATTATATAGGTTTCAGATATCAGATAAAGATTGAATTAAAGAATCCGGGTCTTAACATAATACATATTTTTATTATTACCTATCTTAATTAAATAAATGAAAGCTACGGGTGTCGGATTTTATTGGTTCTCCTCACAAGGACCCAATTTCACAAAAAATAAAAAAACGCTCTAGCAAAAACGGGTTTAATGCGTCTCCGTGATGCTTTTTACCAAGTAAGCTATCGCATTATTATGGATTAATAAATCCGTTTTGTCTAACAACAGACTTGCCACACGAGGTAAAATGGCCCTGTGTTATGCACAGAATTGACCAAAAGCAAAAGGTGTCAACCAAGGTCAGCCTACGCGGACTGGACAGGCTGAAATGAGTCGAAACTTTTTGCAGATGCATTAAACCCCCTTTTCATAGAGCATGGATCAAATGTTAGAGTTTTTTCGTAACTTATACATGCAAAGAACACACCGACAAATTCTTTCCCTTACGTATAAACTTACAGCATTTCTGTGCCTTCATGCCGTAGTAAAACGTGCCCAAGATGAAATCGTGCTATTCGGATCAATGCGCACAAGTTAACATTTTCTGCAAAGTTCTGTGACTCTAGCACTTGCGGTTTAACTCTTTTTACTAGAAGCAAAATTTTTTACTGGTCCAAATTGAAAGCATTTGCTGAAGACAAGTAAGATGTAATTCCAGAGATGATTTTGTCTTTGAAAAGAGAGAAAACATCGTGTAACTTTGAAAATACATAATGTTTTCAAAGGCCTTCTTTCTTAGGGTCGTTAAAGCTCGGTATTGTTTGATGAAGGTTTAAAGGAGAAGTGCGACACAAAAATTGAAAAGCTTTACATAAAAATAAAGTTCCATAGGGGAAGATCTCTGGCGTTGTTTTGGTTATCAAAACGGCCAAGTGCACATCTTGATACCCTTGACAGAAACTTTCGTAATTTAAGCTCGAGCGATTTGAATTATTTCTGATGCCGTTGGTTGGTTGAGTTAACAAGTTGTTGAACGGGCTGTTTTCTTATCAATCAAAAATCATTTCAAGCTTTACAAAGGACAATCATCCGAAGGATATGAAATATCGGGGTTTTTTTAACAGGTATTGAAAAGACTGCGAGAATCAATCGCTCAGTTTCCCGTAATGTTTTCATAAGTTGTCATACAAACACCAAAGTACAGTAAACTTCTGATGTGACTGGTTTACCTCTACCGGTTTTAACAACTCGGTGGGTTGGAAAGTGTATGGCAACAATTAAACAGATACTTTTTGCACCGAAGAGTTTAGAAAAAGATCAGACTGTATGAATATCCAGCCTGATCTTTTTCTCCATTCTCCGCAAAGAATATCAGACAAGCAGGATTTGACGTTAAATTTACGTGTCAGATTTTATTTCTTCGCCGCACCGGATGAGGATTTCTGAGACTTTTTATATTTTGACGACTGTAGCGATTCTCTAATTCTATATTTATGAATGAAATACTTTAGATAAACGAAGCTCTAAACATTTATGAGGAATTGTGATACTATTGGCAGCCAACACAGATTACATAATAAAATGAATGTAGTGACGAACATGCTCTAAAAATAGACCTGTGGTGCAGTTTTAGACACTACCTACAACGTATAGGAAATGTTCTACCGCTTGCATTTTTTCTGTATTTTACATCATTTTAACTGTAATTTGAATATTAAAACTATTTGTGGTTCAATATTAAGAGAAAACATGAAAAGTAACCATGCTAACAATTGCCTTTTTCCTCAATTTTTGAGTACCATTGAAAAGTGGAGCTTTCAATTAAATATACCATGCAAGATTAGATGCTAATCCAACTCATCGTTGGAAAATGAGCAGGTGCCGGTAAAAATTGGTGTACCTGCAAATACATGTAGACTGTATATTAAAGAGTAACGCGTAAAAACTATTAAACGACCAAATAGTGAAAGAAAAGGATTATCCACTAACATATCGATTTGCTTACTATGTGATTAAGCGTTGCGGGCTATCGATAAACTGTAGTAACTCCAGTATGTAAGTGTAATTAGGGTCCGCAAATAGGCCCTCACCTACTTCTTTACTTAAACCAAGACGCGGATTTAAAAAAAAAAAGCCAGCTTTAACAGCTACGCCGAAAAGGAAACGAGAATACAACAAATATTATAATTAATCGTTTGGTCATAGTCGGTAACTTTATCTCTAGTAAATGTAGACCATCGCTGCGTTGGTATTTTTAATAAGTGGAGTTCAAGATTATTTGTGTCCATTTAGTGATGCCTGCAAACGCACTGGCAAATGTATACCAATGATTATCATGGATGGATTTTAAAAAGAACGAAAAAAAAAAGTATTTAGAAGTAATCCAACGAATTATCTGGTAGATTTTATTATCATTACGGTGGTACTTTTGATTCGATTCGCACTTCCGGTGTAACGCCAAATTACACCATGAAGGCTGTCGTATAAATGAACCCGCCTACTCAAAATAAATTTGTTAGAAAGGAGACAGAAAGCGATATTATATTGAGATACAAACAAAAAACAGAGGCCAATTACTCATAATTACATCAGAGTAATGAAACTCAGTAACCTACAGACTCATTATATCCACTACTCCTGACAAATATTTGAACATTAGTAAAAAGAAGAAATTCTCACACTTTTTTGTGTCATTTTCGATGAGGACATAACAGGCGTGGAAAACTTGGCATACGCTTTTGTCTATACGATATATCTTTGGATGTATTTCAGTTCTAAAGTATACTCAGTTCCATAAATAAGTGTGGACTTAATTTTCTTTTATTTCTCGTCGCATGTTTTACTGAAGACCAACAAATTTGGTATCATACTTTAGTTCAGAGTCTGTAAAAAATGCCAGGCCAATCAGATTTTGACTAACAGAAAGTTTAAGTTAGGTTTTTGCAGTTTAAATGAAGGTGGTACTAAAATCAAAGTTGCAAAAGTACTCAAAGGTAACATTAAAGTTAAGTTTTTCTTAAAGTTCTTGTAATTTTTCAATCAATATCTTGTATGGCCACCTCTGCTGTCAATACAGGCAATTATTCGACGTCGCATAGACCTTACATAACGTAAAATCATTGCATCAGGAATGTTATTCCATTCCTGAACGAGAGCGGTGGCCAAAACCTAACTTTAATGTTACCTTAGTCTTTGAGTACTTTTCCAACTTTGATTTTAGTACCACCTTCATTTAAACTGCAAAAACCTAACTTAAACTTTCTGTTAGTCAAAATCTGATTGGCCTGGCATTTTTTACAGACTCTGAACTAAAGTATGATACCAAATTTGTTGGTCTTCAGTAAAACATGCGACGAGAAATAAAAGAAAATTAAGTGCACACTTATTTATGGAACTGAGTATATAAACTGTACCGACTAAATGTTCATATATCCAAGCTCCTGTTATGGAAGACATCTTAGACAAAACATAGTGCTTGAACATTAAATTGTCCTGCAGAGAAATATTAAGGAAAATGTGGTAAAAAGCGCCATTGTTCAATTAGACTATTTTTCTTTGTACTGCATTGTTGCTGTTGTTCTTGTTGTCGCCTCTATTGTTGTTCTTGGTTTCTTTGGGTTTTTTTTTTTCAGAAAATCTTAAGCGCATTGGTTTAAACAAAACTGTTTTAGTGGGAAAGTGCAACAAGCTCTTTCAGCGCTGAATATATAAAGTCGATCTTTTTCGATCTGCTGAATCTGCTGTAAGATTTTCATTTAATAGACTTTAACAAACAAGCGGACCGTATAGATCCAAGGTAAGTCTGTATTTTCGGTGCAGTCTAATCTTGATCTATGCCGTCCGCGAAAGTCCCTGTTTTTCGCCCAAAGCGCAAAATTAATGGTTTACTACCATAAATTATTCCGAAGACGCCTGTCCTTAAACCTAAATACAGACTTCCACAGCAGTCTACTAAATCAATTATTAGCTGTAAACAGAATGGAGTAGTAAGTTCAACATTGTCAAGTGTTTTGTACTTTTAGATTATTCACCTAGTCAAGTACCCTACATTTAAGGAATTTTTATTTCCCCTGCGTAGATGGTTGACTAAGATCAGTCTGCACAAACGTGCAGGCTGATCTTTGTGAGTTTCCTTTGTTACAAAATCAGATTTTGGAAGCTTTATTCCTACATACTAGAGACTTTTCAGTGTAATTAAGCACTTGCAAACATGAAGGGAAAATTAATTTTCAAATAGGGAAAAGAAATTAGTTTAAGTGTTCTACTTTAACTGCTTTCACTGGTAAAAAATTTTAATTTCTTAAAAGTTTCAATATCTTCTCCCAAGACATAATAAACTAGAATGTAGTTGTAGTGTAGATACAATAATCAGTCTGTACTTCTTCGTGGTCTGATCGGGTTGAGTTACGAGTGAAAAGAGTGTATCGGCTGAGACCGAAGGTCGAATCAGATGCAAATCTATTTACATGCAACGAGACCTGACCCGACCACACAGAAATGCAGACTGTTGCAATATTTATTTCATTATACCTATATAATTGTAAAAGAACTCACTACAAATAAATTTTAAAAAGTCAGAGAAAACAGCCAGAGAAATCCGCATTTTCGGGATTTGACGGAAAGAGCCGAACGCGATTACACAGAAGTTGTCTGGGAATACGAGGAGGTTCTACAGAGTACATGCGTGATACGGAAAACCCTACACACGAATCATGCGTGATACTGAAAACATATTCTTGTTTGTTGTATATATGTACTTAAGAAAACATTGGTATCTTAGTCACATCGTTTATAGGTGTATAATACATAAATATATGTACGTATAGATAATTGAATAAAAAGCTTCTACAGATACCATGTATCCGTTTGAAGCAACAGAGGAATTCAAATACATTACCTTTATCAAGAGGTAGCATGCAACACAAAGCACGACAACCAGAAAGTTCAGTGACCAAATCAGCCGTCGTTTTGCTAACGCTCGAGGTCTATCCATCTCTTCCTGACTCCGGAAGTGAATGTTAATGAGGTCGTCCTTAACGCGCTGCCACGTGCCGACGTCAACGCTTCTGAAACAGAAGAATGAGTGAAAAGAGGTAACTGTAATAAAAGGTCGTTTAACCCTTCACCACACAATCCCAAGTTTTACCGACCCAATGAAAAAAGCCTTTTGAAAACATTGTCGAAATCGGAGAAAATGCTGGTAACCAGCATTTTCTCCTTTTTCCACAATGTTTTCTACCCTTTTAGAGATTGAAATCTTCATTTGGACCACATTTATTTTGTCGTCTGCAAATACTTTCAATTTGGAGAAGCCTAGAATTTTGCCGTTTGGTCAAGAGTTAGTACATTCGTCATGTGCTTAACTCTATCAGATGACAAAATTCCAGACTCGTCCAAATTGAAAGAGTTTGAAGATGACTTATTAGTTGTGACTCAAGCAATAATATCTGTTTTTGATATGGTAGAAACATTTTGGGAAAAGCGGAAAATACTGGTTACCAGCATTTTCTCCTCTTCCATAATGTTTTCAAAAGCCTTCAAACTCGGAATTGTTTGATAAGGGGTTAGATGGACTTTTGAAAGACATATAATAAAGCCCGACATGCATTAAACACAAAACTAAGTTGAATGGCAAATGAGTTTTCGTTTTTTAAAAGCGTTTTGCGAATCTACAAATTTGCACATTCTGGTAAAAAATTTTTACAAAGCTTGATACAGTAATAGCCAACCCGAACAGTTCGTAGCACAAATACCTTTGTGCATATCCATGGGATGGACTGACGGACAGAGATAGACAAGCTTATTCCTATAGAACACCTCCTCCACTCGTGAATAATCGTTTAGCGGGCTGTAAAAACGTCATAATAGTGCCAGATAAGTAAAAAGAACATTTCAAGTTAGTAGAGAAGACCAAGAGATCATGTGATTTCAAGACTGTTTTATTCAGAATAGAAAGTGATGCTATTTTTGGCGCCACAAGCTTTTCAGCCATGTTTCATTCTGCTATTCTAAGCGTGTTCAACCGAAATGAAAGAGCGTTTTACAGGGAACGAAATGTATAGCTTCAGCATGTGAAAGACAGTAGTATAGAATTAGGGCGTCGATCTCTTACTTTAGAGATGCAAGACTCTAATCCTGTGATAAGTGCGTTCAGTCTTTGGAACTGCGCAAATCACGGCACGAGTTCTGGTTAAGGAAGCAATTATTAGCTGTGTTTAATTGTAATTGTAGAACTTGTATTCCGATAGATGTAAATGAATAGATTAAAACTTAAATCTAACCACCCTGAGAGAACTTTGACACTTCATGCTCAGCAGGGGTGAATACTAAAAAAAAGATATTTCAAGTACTTTTCCTTGCTCTGTGTTTTCCGTCATTAGAGCCGAGCACCTAGATTATATACGCTCCGGAAACCGAGTTACAACACATGTTCTGCCATGACATGTGTCATATCTAAAGAAGCTTATCTTCTATACCCTTACAACAAATCAGCCAAAAATCTATCATTAACCCTTTACCAAACAATCCCTGGATTTAACGACCCTGAGAAAAAAGCTTTTGGAAAACCTTGTGGGAAAAGGCGAAAATGCTGGTAACCAATATTTTCTCCTTTTCCCACAATATTTTCTTCCCATTCCAAAACAAATTTCAACTTTTGAGTCATTTTGATTTTGTCGTCTGCAAATGTCTCAATTTGGACCAGTCTAAAATTTTGTCGTTTGGTAAAGAGTTAAAATCGGTATTTCGTTCGCTTTCGTTTTGCGCAAACCCATAAATATAAAAACCAGACGTAATCAGAGGAAACAAGTTCCCGACGTCATCATTCCCGTTTGAACTCTGAATTTTCAAATGACTACTTAAGATTTGTTGGCTTTTGATTTGACATGTAGATTAACTTTTAAGATTTTGACGTGATGTTTCCGTTATTTTATGGCCAAGTGATACTAAAAATTTTAAGATTTTAAGTTTGTACAGGAATGCCATCAGGGCATTCTCAATGATTTTTTTCCACCTGATAAGTTAAGAAATACACCTTTTTTTTTGCAGTAGTCAGGGTTCAGTACTCGTTACAGTTTTAAGCCTTAGAGCACTGTGTGAATCAAGTGAACCCTTAACCTGCTAAATAAATGAAATTAAACCTTCAAGCCATTAGTAAAAAACAAAATATTGGTATTTCAAAGGTACTTTTGGGAGGATAAATATCTCGTCATCGGACAGTGTAGACCCAAGATCAGACTGCACCTTCTTTGCAGTCTGATTTTGATCTTTACTGTCCCCAAAAGTCCTTGAGTTTCATTTTGCAACCTAAAGGCTGCATTAAACGGACTTTGAGATGACCAAAGCACTGTAATTTCACGGTTATTTTGTCCGTAGTATTTAACTTGGTATCGGAAAATGCAGATCAAAGATCAGACAGTATGTTCTGTACGGTCTGATCTTGATTTAGACTGTTCGTAAAACGATTCCTCTCATCTTGATCTTTGTCTACAAAGCCAGCTGGGGTTGTGCTCAGCAATGCAAGGCCTAAATCATAGTATCACTACAAAAAATAAAATAGAAATACCTTTTCAAATATAAAATTTTGAAATGTGAAAACTTGTAAAATATAACAAAAAACTGCATTCCATATATAACGTATAGCATGACACTTTGCAAAACCATCAATGAGAAACATGTTTAACATAAAAGAGCGCTTAATTTCACTTCGCAGTCGATAGCTTCGTTTGCTTGACTGATATGGCAATACATTGGATATCAGAAAGAATAGGTTCTAGTCATGCCTTGCTTGTCAACATTATTTCTGTTATTCTGTTGTTAAAGTCCTTTGATTTGACTTCTCTCGGCTAGTTGCGGATCACGTGACATTTGCTGTTTTGTTCTGTTTTCACCAGTATTTCAGTCATATCTCGGTAACAGTTCTTTGTTCGTTTCTTACCTTGAATTTAAAGGTGACTCTGTCCAACTTACCCGAGGACTCTCAAGAAAGACTACAGCCACCTATAGGGATCGGATTTAGATTTCAAGACTATAGAAATCCGACGCTTTATGCACTGAGCCATTGAAGATCCTTGACAATCGTAGACCATTCAATATGAAATTATATAAATTTTGTATCGCGAAATTCCATTCTTTTACCATTGTTACTGGTCAGAATGGGGCTTTAACCTACTATGTCACACTACAGAAGCGATTGCTCTAACCTGATCCAAACAGGGGTGGCTGATCTTACAGTCCATAACTCAACGTGAGCATATGTTTACCTCGAAACACGGCTAGTCTTGGTTCAAACTAATTGGTACACTTCAAATATTTATTGGAAATCGAAAATAAAAGTAAACTTATTTGCAATAAAACTGTCTGCCAACTGATTAACATCTGGCCAATGTCAGTCCGTGTTTAATCCTTTACCAAACAATCCCTGGTTTTCACGACCCAGGGGGAAAGAAGGGCTTTGAAAACATTGTGGGAAAAGGAGAAAATGCTGGTAACCAGCATTTTCTCCTTTTCCCACAATGCTTTCTACCTTATCAGACAGCCTAAGCTCATTTGTACCAATTCTGAATTTGCCGTCTGTAGATGGTACGAAACGGCAAGAGTCTAAAATATGTCGTATGGAAAAGGGATGATCCTTACAGTTATCACAAGTGTAGTTACGGCTTTTGAATGTTAGGATCCAGGTCAGACTGTATGGAACGTGCAGCGTGCCATGCGATTTATTCTGTCCAACATTTGTGAAAACTACAGGAAAAACACGATTTAACTTGCAATATCTGAAATTTTTACAAAGTCAGCGTGTCCCTTTTATTTAGCACTTGAAGGGTGAAGTTCTTACACGATCTAAGACAATTTAGTAAGGAATGTTAGGTATCTCGGTATTAAGTAATGTGATAGGCGGGGAAATGGGAGAGATGGGTTCTTTGTACAAAAAATCCATAAATAAACTAGAAGAATTGATAAGTTCAAACATAAATGTTTTCAGGCGTGTTGTCTTAGCCACTCAAAAAGATCGCCGGCGATCTGCTTAAGGTATTTTAATATTTGGAAATGGCGGCGGAGAAATTAAAAGAACAGTTCATGCTATACTTACGAGTAGTACTGATCCGCTGGATCGGCAAAACCGTTGGGGTCTACGTCAGAAAATTCCTCGTTTTCCTTCAAATTCTCGTCAGTCTGCTTTCCATCTTCAGTCTTATTGAGCGCTTGAAGACCCTCTCTCGCTTTTTCGGCTGCCAATTTGGCGGCCGCCATTTGTGAGTTTGCCTCTATCCATTTTTGTTTCTGATCGTTGTAACGTTTTTCTAAAGCCCGCCAAAAATCCAGTTTATGTCTGTAGCTTGCTCTAGTATTGTACGGATTCACGCTCATTTTGTAAATTTCATACCGAATATCAAATATCGGTGATTTCACAGACATGTTGTAGCCATGACTGTCTTCGAAAATACACAGCTTTCCCAAGAGAAACCAGACAGTGACGTTGTAACTAACGTTGGTGATTGGGCAAATTACGTTACGTCATTGAACATTGACGCTGTCATTACGTCACAGAAATAGAACGTAATAGAGACCAAGAGAAGATCAGTTAATATCAATGTATTTGGCCTGCAACACGGGAAAAGGGGCATTCGGACATTTGCGTAAAGTGTCGTCTCGGATCAGCCTGCGCAGTCCGCGCAGGCTAATCCGAGACGGCACATTTCGACTACATTAGATTTTGTGATACATTAGACTTCCGCAAAACAGAAAATTAAATAAAAACGGAAAGTGTCGTTTCGGATTAGCCTGCGCGGACTGCGCAGGCTGATCCGAGACGACACTTTACGCAAATGTCCGAATGCCCCTTTTCGCGTGTTGCAGGCCATTTCAGGTTTCATTACACTTTAACGCTTTAAAACGTTAAAGCCGATAGTAAAAACAAAAATTTTGCTTTTTCAAAGATAGTATTTTGGGGGAAAATATCTCCTTAGCAGACAGAATAAATCCAAGATCAGACTACACGTTATGCGCAGTCTGACTTGACCTACACCGACCGCAACAGGTCTTTGAATTGCGCTAAGCAGCCTAAGAGTTAGAGTGTTTGCTGATATACAATTCATTTACTAGTATATATCTTAACGAAAGAAATTAAGTAGATCAAGAATGTAATATCATCAAGGACTTATATGTAAAATTTAATGTAAAGTTATGTTTAACATGTTCATATATATATGCCATACTGTGATATAGGTCAGCCAGCGCAGTCCGTACTAGCTGACCTGGTCGATACTTTTTGCAGATGCACTAAGCCCCCTATTCACAGAGCATGTCTATAAAATATAAATATAATAATATAATGTATATGTCGTAGTCCAAACTGGAATCTAGGCAGATCCGGAATCTGCCTAGACCAAACTGGAATTCTATTTTGGTCTAGACCAAATTGGAATTCTACTTTGGCCTAGACAGATTCTAGATCTGCCTAGACCAAATTAGGATTCCAGTTTGGCTAGGCAGATCCAAAATCTGCCTAGACCAAATTGAAATATGTTCTCGTTAAATATAATGTGACTACATATAAACCATCTGATTTAATTTAAACCCCAAAATCAAAGGGGTTTCTATTAGAAATTCAGAGTAAGAATAAATTTTGAATGTTTTGCACTTTAGTTGAAAAAGAAATAAAAGTACGAAATGGAGCAAGTATGAGGAAAAAAATTGTTCTAATTAAAAATACCTCACAGTTGTAAACATAAATATGTGGATATGTATGATTAAAAAATCAGGAAAACAATCCAATAATTAAGTAGTAAGCATTGCAGGAAAAGGAGAAAATGTTAGAATTTCCAAGGAATTCTACCTCAAATTTGTAGACTTTTTTTTTAGTATGATTGATATGATTATAAGAATGAGAAAAACGATTCATAAATCAAGTAGAAAATATTGTTAGAAAAGTAGAGTTGTTTATACTGTATACTCTTTTATTTTCTTTCCAATAAATGATAATTAATAATGTAATGGGTCGAACCTCTCACCTGGTACAAATGATGTGTGAAGACATAAAGTTGTATTGCCAAAATATTGTTAATAGCCATAAAGGTGTGACTGTGTGATATATTTATGACCCATCACACATAGAGGGCCCATCTAGGAACCCTCTAAATAAAATAAAAGAGATCACAGCCGGTGTAGGTATATTTGCATTGATCTTTTTCAAATGGCTGTTTAGTAAGGTAGATAACCATTATACCTATAGAAAATGTACCGGAAGTGAAATTTCAATCTTTGTCAGCCTATGCAGTCTGTGCAGTCTGACCAGTGTCGATACTTATGGCAGTTTCAGGATGATCCTCTTTTACAGGAAGGGTCACATTTACTAAAATGTGCTTTTTTAAATAATTCGTTGCAATTAATTACATGTACATAGTTCATGAATGATAAATGTTCCAATCGTAGAGACAGTAATAGAAAAATGAAAATGAAAATTTGAGCAAAGGCCAAACTGTAATGATTTGCATGCTCATCTTTGTCTACACCTCCTGCAAAATATGATTTAAGTTGGGAACTGCAGAAAATATGAAGAATACGGATAAATTCAAAACTTGCAACTCTTTTTTTTTTCTTCTTGTTTTTCATTTTAAAGTGTTTATTTAATGTTACATGTATGGTAAAAAGTTTTAAATATTAAAATTCAAATGATATAATTTGCTTTTTTATTGTTAAAATAAATATCCACTGAAAAGACTCTAAAAAAATAGATTCCAATTTGGTCTAGGCAGATCCTGTATCTGCCTAGCAAAACTGGAATTCTAATTTGGTCCAGGCAGATCTAGAACCTGCCTAGACCAAACAAGAATTCTATTTTGGTCTAGACAAAATTAGAATTCTAATTTGGTCTAGGCAGATTCCAGATCTGCCTGGGCAGATTCCGGATCTGCCTAGATTCTAATCTGGCCTACGACATGTATATACATGTCTATTGTGAGCTTTCGCTTCAAGGTTTTTCCATTTACTTTTGATCAGACGACAAAATTTTAGGCTGGTCCAAACTGTAAACCTTTGCAGACGACAAAGACAATGTGACTCAAAACTGCAATTTGTCTATTTAGTGAAGAAAGCATTGTGGAAAAGAAGAAAATGCCGGTTACCAGCATTTTCTCATTTTCAAACAATGTTTTCAATAGCCTTCTTCCTCAAGGTCGAAAAAAAAATGGGAATTGAGTGGAAAAGGATTAAACATTTATCAGTGTAACCCCTGTCAGCGTAACAAATCAATCGCTAACACGACAAAATTAGAACGAGTGTAAATCAAGGTTAAAATGCACAGAATGTTTGATGGTGAATCCTAATGTTTCTATCATTTCTCAGGGTATGTAATATGTATGTCCTAACAAGCTTCAAACTTTTTCACATTTCCCAACGATATCTATGCATGTATTCAGCATGTCAGTTAGTCTTCGTGCAGAAAGGAAAGATATATATACGAGCCGTGCTCTGTGAAAAGGGGGCTTAAAGCATCTGCAAAAAGTATCGATCCAGATCAGCCTGCGCAGTCCACGCAGGCTCATCTGTGCCGATACTTTTTGCTTTTGGTAAGTATCTCATGATTCAGTCGGTTTTTAGATAAAATTGATTTTATGGATTCACAATTATGTGATAACTTGCTTGGTAGCATGGATCACCGAGATGATTTGGCCTGTGTAGTATACTGGTCTATGCCACAGATAGATATAAATGTATAGCTTGTGTTTGTATAAGGGGACACTTATACTGCCTCGCTATAGAGCTAGCATTTGTAGCGACGTGGTAGAGCGTTCGCCTTGGGACCTGGAGGTCCAGGGTTCAAATCCCCGCCAGGGCAGGCTATTTGTCAGAACTGTTACATTGGCGCCCACCGTAAAAAAACCCACTTATTCGAGAATTAAGGTAACAGTGATTGAAGGATTCGTGGACGAATCTTCATATGGCGGGGGAGTATGTAGTATACTGGTCTATCCCACAGATAGATATAAATGTATAGCTTGTGTTTGTATAAGGGGACACTTATACTGCCTTGCTATAGAGCTAGCTTTTGTAGCGACCTGGTAGAGCGTTCGCCTTGGGACTTGGAGGTCCTTGGTTAAAATCCCCGCCAGGGCAGGCTATTTGTCAGAACTGTTATATTTAACAGACTCAGATATACAAGCAGAACTGGGAAATGCAATGACTACTGCGACTTTTGATTTATGTACTCTTTATAGGTATAGGGACGAAAAGGGTATGGGACGTCAAGAAGGATAACTCTGAGAGAAAAAAGTTACTGGTTAGTAAAGCAGAAAGGTAGCAGACGAACAACGTAATATGCTCTCGAACACAAATAGCACTCTCTCTCAGAAATAATACCCTTTCTCACAGGAATAACACAAATCGAAGTATGAGGTGCTTAAAAAAAAGTGAGGGTTGGTGAAGAAATGAATGATAAAATATGTACTTACAAGTAATCCATACTAAATCCTAATTAAATACTTATTACTTTAAGAACTAACACTTAACACTGTTTACTAAGTAGAGCACAGACACAACGAGATCCAACGATGGAAGTAACTGTTTGTGTGCACTTTGGTAAAGGCCTTTGGATGCAAAGAACTGTAAATCTTGTGGGTAATCCCGGGTCTCTGGTTGTCCCCTTATACAAACACAAGCTATACATTTATATCTATCTGTGGGATAGACCAGTATACTACACCTGCAACATGCGAAAAGGGGCATTCGGACATTTGCGTAAAGTGTCGTCTCAGATCAGCCTGCGTAGTCCGCGCAGGCTAATCCGAAACGATACTTTCCGTTTTTTATGGAATTTTCTGTTTTGCCTAAGTCTTATGTAGCAAAAAATCTAATGTATTCGTAAAGTGCCGTCTCGGATTAGCCTGCGCAGACTGCACAGGCTGATCCGGGACGACACTTTACGCAAATGTCCGAATGCCTCTTTCCGCGTGTTGCAAGCCATTTAAGCCCCCTTTTGCCAGAGCATGGCTCATATTATATATTTATTTCAGGATAAAAATGCAGAAGCACTGATTGCTCCCGTCAGCAAACAGAAGCGCTGTTGCAACGTTTTCTAGACGTGTCCATTTGAGCAATCATTTCAAATGAAGATATATTACCGAAGTGTCGCATTTTCGAACAAAGGAGATTGCCTTCTATTTCAATCTCTGTCGTTATGTTCATGGCATTTTCTGTAAACTTCTAACCTCCGGAACATACACAGAGGGTAAAGAAGGTTCAGACGCGCAACTGTCAGCCTTTCACTTATTACAAAAAGCATTTACTACAGTATTCACAAGACATTTACAAGCAAATAATTAACAGTTTTGCTGTGGGCCTGCCAATTGTTGTACACACGAGAGAGCAGCTGTAGCTCTTGTTATGATCAGTTCTTATTCTTGTTACTGCTATTTGTGTAATTTATCACTTTATTTCAATGTACAAAGCGCTTTCGAGTCAAAGGTGGTACTTGTATTTAAAGAAATGTATACATCAACAACTCTGAAATCAAATCTAATCCTCATTTCAAGACCAGCCATCTGGTTGGCTGAGATTTCTGAGAAAGATAGCTGTTGAAAATATTGTTGGAAAAGGAGAAAATGCTGGTAACCAGCATTTTCTCCTTTTCCCTCAATGTTTTTACCTATTGAAGTACAAATACTATCATTTTAAAAAAATCGAATCGTCGTCTATAAATTCCTTCAATATGATGGATATGCCTTAAATATTGTCGTGTGGTTGAGGGTTAAAACCTTGCTTCAAAGTGTAGACGGTGTAAAACGTTATCGAAAGACTAATCATTTAGCGATGTAGTTTTATCTCAGCCAGTCTTCATGCGTTTCTTCGAATCAAATAAAGAGAAAATAGTTGGAATAATACGGGGCTTGTTGGGTTTTTCCTTTTTCATATTGACTGTTGAGTCCAGAAAGGATGCATACGTGTACATGTATGTGCCTTCGCTTTGTGTAGGCAATTAAAGTCGTTTTACATCAGCCCCCACGAAGTGATAATCTGTTATGTTCTTTTTTATCTGCGTCGATTTCCTCTCGTGCAAGCTGCATTGCGACAGCATTCATTAATCTCTTACCACTGATCATTGTTTCGACGACGGTTATGTGAGAATGCAGCCAGTGGCTTGGGGAGAAAATTGTGCAAAGTACTGGTAAATGCTTTCGAGATTAACACGTCTAAGATTCAGGTGTCCAGTGAAGTACAGAGAACAATGAAACACTGTCACAAGTGAAAAAAAAAAGATTCAAGAAGAGTTAACCTTTGTACTGGGTTGTTAGACGATTCTCGCAGCAATGATTGAAAACGAGCAGTTTTTGAGGCCAGCAATTGCTCCTTTTCCTGCAATTCCTTTTGAATCATTCACAAACAGTTACATTTGCTACAATAATTACCCCTTTGGGTCACATGTAGTAGTTTGACGATAACATTTTACCAGACAGAAAGTCTTTAGACTCGCCCATATCAAAAGCATTCCATTTGAAAAAACAATCACAAATGAGAAATCGCTTGTAGCTAGGTAATAATTATATCTCCTTCTGCTACATTGGTATCAAATGTATACATGCTTGTATATGAACCGTGCTCTGGCAAAAGGGGGCTTAATGCATCTCCGATACCAAGCGGTCATCCCATAATCATGGATCTATGAAATCCATTTTGTCCAACAACCAACCGAATTATGAGGTAAAATGGTTCATGAACATGCAGAAAATTGACCAATTGCAAAATATATCGGCCTAGGTCAGCCTGCGCGAATTGCGCAGGGTGACCTAGGTCGATGCTTTTTGCAGATGCATTATGCCCCGTTTTGCCAGAGCATGGCTAATTTTTTTTAACGGGTTAAAACAATTATTCGTGAAGAATGATGAATGTGTATTAACGTTTGCAAAAATAGGGACTTGCAGAAATACAGTAAAGCATGACGTTGACTGACAAGTGCCTTAGAAATGATTTGTAGACAATGAAAATACCAGAACAAAAGGTAATTAACCCTTCCATTGCCATGGATGACAATAAGTAGCTTTTGTAGACATGAGTAGATAAAGATCAGACGACAGTCCTACCTTGCATGTTCACCGCCAGCTTCTGGATCCAAAGCTATGACAAACCTGTAGATGGCTATGACTGCAGATAATTTCTTTTTTATGCCATCGAAAAAAAAAAGAGGAATTTATTTATGGTGGACTGAGAGAGTTCACCTAATGGGACAAGAAGTAATTTCTGACAAATGCTAAAATAGAAAGGCTAATTGAACGTAATAAAAAACATACTCCAGCAAGTTATATATATGAGCCATGCTCTGGCAAAAGGGGGCTTAATGCATCTCCGTAATCCATCATACCAAGAAAGCCATCACATACTTATGGATCCATAATAGCCACTCAATCATGAGGTAGACTGATCCTTTGACATGCAGAAAATCGACCAATAGCGAAAAGTTTCGGCCCAGGTCAGCCAGCGCAGGCTGACCTGGGTCGAAACTTTTCGCAGATGCATTAAGCCCCCTTTTCACAGAGCGCGGTTCAATTATTGTTACCCCCCTTGAGTTACAAAGAAAGTGTTATATTTCTTTTAAGCATTCTTGGTAATATGATGTGAAAAGGAGTCTTAATGCATCTGCAAACAGTTTCGATCTAGGTCAGTCGATGCAATCCGCTTGGTCAAAATTGTTTGCCTTTAGTGAATTTTATGCACGTCAAATGATCATTCTAACTCAGGATTCTGCCATTTGTTGGACAAAATGGATTTTATGGATCCATAATTATGTGATGACTTGCTTGGTATTATGTATTAAGGAGATGCATTAAACCCCCAACCTTTCTCAGAGCAGCTCGTATTATATTTAAGGCTGCTTAGACTAAGTTTAAAATGTACTTCAACCTGACACTATCTCTGGCAAAGGAGATATTCTTTTACATTTCAAAGTAGACATCTGTAAAAAGCGAAAAAGCACAAAGTTCTATGCAATACAATGACGGCAAAACTGAGGGAGAATTTCGCGACACAAGTAAGTCGGAGATACTCAAGAACCGCTAAATGTAGTTCACCCTGGAAAAAATAGTTTTACGAGGGTATAATTACTAAGATCATTATCTTAAATTAGCTTATAATTTTTACCGTGTTATAGGTGATTTCAGTGCTTAGAGAAACATGTCAAATATTGCAGACACGGCTGGTTTTTCGATACTCTAACTTTGGTTCACCTACAACTGATTTGATACAAGTTAAATCGTTTTGTTGGTCTCTTTGGTCATTATAACCTTCCAGCGTTACTCCAGTCATATAAACGGCGACCAGTGCACTAACCTTTGTATATCTAGAATTTCTTTTACCAATCCTTTACACAATGCCCTTTCAATGTTGTTGTGTGTTTTCCGACACAAACATCGTCAATGCGGTGTTAAGCTGTGAAAGGGGAATAGACCATCATCGGTCCCCGAAAAGAGTTCGGCAGAACTGTGATTCAATTTCAGGATTCATGGATAACAAGGCCTAACATTACCGAGTTTCTCACAGGGCTCGACGATGCAAGTTTTACACAATTTTATTTATACGAAAGCTTACATTCTAGTTTTTGCTGACAAGATCTCACTCAGACATTTGTATATTTCGTGAACCATACTCTGGTATATCCCGTCTTCCAAACTGACTGGTTTACTATAATTATCGTTACATCATCCTATCTAATCCTATTAAAAACTACACAAGTGTACGTTTCTTCACGGAAATGAACGTAGAGTGTGCAAAGTACAATTAGTCTCAGTTCAATAAGGCCACAAATTACTACTGAATTTGCCTAAGAAGATGATATTTGTGTTTGATAGCAGTAAAAAGCTCTGGACCGTATTCGCCTACCCTCCTAAACACAATACCAATATCAAATCCTGAAAAAGCGATCAGAATTGCTGAAATGTTCTGAGACTCCTGCATTCGGCTCTTTTCGTCTTGCAGTAGACCCCCTGTGAAAACATTGTAGCAAAAGAAGAAAGTAATAACGTTGTTTCTACTCTGATGCCATTGGCTGTTCATGTACTTTTAATGCATAGATGGGCATTGGTATCATTGCTTGGAAATTATCATAAGGTGTACAATGTAATTGAGTAAGTTGTACATTTACGTTGACACCATCACTTCTCTTGTAAATCTATTTTGAAAGCTCGAACTGCGAGAACAAGACAATTATTTTCTAATTGTGCGAGTTAAACTAGTATAATATGATGCAAATTTCTTAGAACCTAGGAGACAAGTAATTTGCATTCATATGAAAGAAATTTGTGCCATTCGAAAGACAACCATAAAACTCAGTTGTCTCTTTATATTCTTTGCTGGAGTAACACACTTTAGATTTGTCGAAGAAAAAATGAAAGTAAGCAAACAAACAAAAAAGTAGACTTCATAAACTTGTTTCAGCAGCCGTTTTCGGAAATTGTTAAACTTATTCCAATTTCCTTTGAATTCTTTTTCAAAAATATGAATATTTTTATTCAAGATTCAGAATTCAAATATCCCTCCATTTATAACACAGTTTTTGGTGAGAGGGAGAAGTCTTAATGTTTATATTCTTTCAATATTCCGGGTTTTGACCGTCGACATTTTCTGCACGAGTCAATATGTCACATCACACACACAAAAGTGATAATTCAATTAACTGTTGCTAGGAGATTTTCACCAACTATGAGCGTCCCCAAATCTTCACCGCGCAAAATGTCTGCATATTTGTCAAAAGTCATCCGAGTATTATGGACGATCTTTTCATTTCTTCCAATCAAATAACCTTGTAAATTTGGGTCCCTTCCTTTCTGAAAATCAAATTTAAACATATTCCAAATGTATCTTAAGTATTTCGGCGCGTATTTTTCTGAAGTCTTTCTCTGAGCCCTTGATGCGTTTTTGTCATGTCGTCCAACCAGATATTGAAAAAAGCCGTTATATTTTAGAAGGGAGATTAGAAAGACATCTGGTGGTGACAAGATCGAAGGAAAGTGGTACTTGGTTTACGAGTGCCGATCATGGTGTCCTACTTCACGGCTGTCCTATAGGTATATGCTCCTTTGATCCAATCAATTTCTAGATAGATGTCACGTGATATATATGACTGACAAATTATAGCAAACTGTGCGATATTGTGGTGCCTACAATCACTTATTGAAGAACCGTATAAGATAGAGTTTGTCATAATAATAAGTAACCTATTGGAGTAAACACGTGGTTTTGGAGCTAATATGGTTAATAATATTTGTTTATAAACGCTAGACCTTTTTCTTCATATATACATCGAGAAGGACGAACGGAACCAGGAACCACAAAATGATGTTTCTCAGTTTACCTCAACCTACAGTAGTTTTCTGTGAGGCTGTTCATAAGATTCGTGTACAAATTTTATAAGGTTAATGCGGAAAGGGAAAAAGTTCAAACAGAAAAGACAGATACATATATTCTTTTGCCTATATATCTTCTATGTAAATACCTATCAGATTGTTCAGTAAAAGAACATATATAACACTTTTCGTTGTACTTAGTTTCATCTTAGATCGCCTTGCAGATCTCTTCAGTTATTTCAAGAAACCATCTTGGCAGTTTCAAAGAGTTTTATGACCAGAATATATATCGAATTATCGGAGAATGAAAATAGGTTTAGGTTTAAACATATTTATTCTACATCGATTGAGAAACAAGTTCTTGATTAGTCTCTCCCGATTCTTAGAATGAAGATCAATGATTAGACTGCAATATCTGAGCAATTCTGATCATGATCGACATTGTCCCCGAAAGGCACCTTATGTTGCCTCCAGGAGTTGAACACGAATGTTGTGCTGGTCCGATGATAGTCTTTGGTTGCTGAAAGTATACCGTTATTTGCCAGTGGATTTATGTTAAAAGAACACTGATTAATCACAGACAATTCAACTTATATAATTTTCGTGACAAGGATTTTTTCCCTTTCGCCACATTTTTTTTTTCAAAATCGGTTTTTTGTAAGACAAAAGAAACGTTGTCGGCAGCTGATAATGTGTTACTTAACTTTTAACGAAACGACAAAATTTTAGACCTATCCAAACTGAAAGCCTTTACAGACGACAAATCACAAGTGGCTAACAGCAAGGTGTTTGTCTTTGATAGTGTAGAAAACGTTGTTGGAAAAGGAGAAAATGATGGCTACCAGCATTTTCTCCGTTTCAAACAATATTTTCAAAAGCTTGTTCCTCAGGGTCGTTAAAAGGCGTGATTGTGTGGTAAAGGAAAAAAACTAATTAATATAATTGAACCATGCTCTGTGAAAAGGGAGCTTGATGTATTTGCAAAAAGCATCGACCCATGTCAGCCTGCGCAGTCCGAACACGTTGACATGAGTTAAAACTTTTTGCTCTTTGAAAAAAAAAAAATCTGCTTGTAGAAGACCACTCCACCTCTAGATTCAGACAGTTGTTAGACAAAATGGATTTTATGGATACATAATTATATGATGACTTGCTCTGTATGATTCATCATGGGGATGCATTTAATCTCCATTTTCCAGAGCATGGTTCCTTTGTAGTTGGCATGCCTTGCTAGATGTACCTAAATGTTCTTTCATAATTGTTTCTTTCATCTGTTTGAAAACAGGAGTACAAAAATTAAGTTGTGTTAATTTTAACTTCTACGTAAGTGCAATCTTTTGAAGTTTCTCTGAGGAAAAATCATTACGCAAAAATGATTGAATGAAAAAAATACGGTGATACACTGAACGTTGATGATTATATAATTTATTCTCGAGCAGAGCTTTGGTAGCAGAGTGTGAACAAGCAGGACTTGTAATCCAGAGGGCTGTGAATCTAAATCACGTCTCGGCAAAACGACTGTCAGAGAAAAAAAAAACAATAGCGGCAATTACTCTTTCACTGCAGAACACTTTTTTGGCTTTTTTTTTTTTTAATGTGGGAAAGTAGCCAGTGGCTAGAATCAGTAAAACAGTAATAATAACGTCCATAAACTGACGCAAACAGAAAACATGTAATATTCGAAATCGCACTCGGACCAGACACTGAAAACGAATATAACTTTTCGATCTTTTATTCGGATATTATATTTATTCGAATAACCAATCAAGAGCCGCATTCAATAACCATTCTTGAATAAAAATCTAATTCTAAATTCCAGGACTAAGTGTTTGATCGGCTGACACATTTCGTCCCAGCCAATAAGATGACTAACGTTAGTCTTGGATTTAAAGTTTGAGTTAGAACAATTAATGTGACCTCAGGTTTTCGATCTGAAAAAAAAACTGAGAGAATTTTAAAAGCCTGAAAATGAAAACAGAAAATTCGAGTTTTAGAATCAAATATTGCCAGTATGCAAAATAGAAAAAAAGAAAAACGGTCGAAAAAAGGGTTAATTTGTAAGACTCTAAACTATCGAGATGGTCGTTAACTGGGCTATAAACGCGATTCAAAATCTTTTGTTAAATCCAGTTTCATACTGGGATTTACAGCATATTGAATGATTTCCAAAGTATTCTCAAAATAGCTCAAACAACAGAAAAATATGTAAGATATTTTTTAACATATTTCCTCGTGTTAACGCCTATACATACACGTCTTGAGAACCGAGTACTTTTGAAAGCATCGTAGCGAATAGGGAAATGTTCGTAAAAAGCGGATTTACTTTTTTCTCACAATGTTTTCACTTCTCTTTACCCTACTTTTTCATGCTTACTATCCATCATTTACAAGATGTTTTTTTCGCCGTAGATGGCTTTTGACCTACTTTTTGGTACTGATAACTGATGAATCAATAGAAATTTGTAATTGGTTGAATGTGTACACATGTTTATTTTGAGGGCCCCTGCTTATTTGCTGGGAATTTAAAACTTTTAAATGATTAAGAATAGAAAAAATCAAGCCAATAGCAAACACGCAAGTACTGATACATCCAAGTTCTTTTTGCAAGAAAAATCTAACCATATCTGATAGTGTAGATTCAAGATCAGACCCTCCGTTCTGCACAGTCTGATGTTTCTGCACTATCCGCAAAAGCGCCCCGAGTCGCGGTTAATAATTTTTACTGGCACAGTCATATTATTTCGGATATACAATAAAAGGCCCTATTACTAGGCCATCAATCTAATTATAAATATTACAGCCTGCAGTCGCCACAGCCATTTAGTGGAGCAAATTACCATAAAATCGTTCACTTTGTGATACAAGCACCAAATTTGGCACAGTTAAACTCTATTATCTAAATTTTATGAAACGTACGTTATCCACCTGAAAATCCAAGATGGTCGCCACTTTTCAAGATGGCCGCCAGTCTTAGCTATGACCGTCTTATTGTATATCAAAAAAGTAATTTTTGGTTTATTTTTCTGTAGGACCTGATTGTTTTCATGATTTAAACATAATTATGAATTTTTTGTGAAAGTAGATCCTGATAATGACTACAGCATTCCAAGTTGGTGTTCAAGATGGCAGCCATTATATTAGACCGTGAGCCAGCAGGTTGTTTTTCCTTGATCTGTTGATCAGCAATTAACAGTTTTTTTGGTAGTTTTAGTCCTTTTGTAAGTTCTAAATGATCTAAAATAATGTAATAAGCTTATATCAAAATATTTCTTTACACTTGTCACAAAGGACAAGAGTGTTATGTGCAAATCAAAGCACTGAAAGCACTGAATTTTTACAGTTTAAGCTTCTAAAATGTCAAATTATGAGAAACTATGGGGATATTTTTCAAATAAAACACATTGCCTAGATGAAAGATGCTTTATATGCATCCTAGAACCAACTCACATGGTGTTTTCAGATTTATAATTCACCATTTTGCCATATCCATGAATAAAACGGAAGTACTAACAACAAAAGTTCATTAAATAAACTGTCGAATGTTTTATATCAATTGTTGAGAATTACACTATTATCTGGTTCATTTCTTGTTTTGGGTTGAAAACGAGCTAGGATTTATTGGTAAGCATATTTTCATCATCTTATTATATTTCTTACAGTAAAATGAAACTTATAGTGTGAATCAAAGCACTGAAGTTACTGATACATTATTTACCATTAAACTCTCGCATATAAAAAAGGGGGGGACAATATTGCTTAAAAATACATTTTTTTTTTATCTTATTTACTAAGAAGACATTGCATATCTAAGTCACAGTGCCTTCTCTTGTTAATTTATCATTTTAGTTATATCAGTCAATGAAATTAAAGTACTAAATATTCACCTTACCATGACAAAGTACAAATGGTATGACCTGCAGCCATATCTACCTTTTTAACTAAATGCGCAATGCATACACATGACAATAAAAACCCGGAATCAGAATATTCTATTATACCTAGTTAATTTTTTGATAAGCTCCACTTTTTAGACACATCAGTTTGGTAATCAGGTGATTTGCTAGCTATGTATGTTAACAAGATGGGTTGAATTCCCCCTTTGCATTTGATAATGTAAAGTGGCAGCTGTACCTGCTATAGCACATTTGTAGGTCAGTATTCAATTTCAGAGGGCCATAGTATCATAGGGAATGAGAGCTAATATTTGGTTGGTTAAATCATCATCATCATCTTCATCATCATTCTCATGCATGCCAGCCATATTTGTAACTATTTGGTTCCGTTATGGAAACTGAGATTGTTGTTTTTCCATTGTTGCTTATTAGAAGTATGTCAGGTTAACTGTTTGGCGCAATGATACTAAGAAGCATCATCTCTCGATTATGGACCAAGGCTGAGGGGCTGAGTGTAAATGTTGGAGATGAGATGGTTTTGGTTTGGTATATTTCGTATAAACTGCTCAAGTCTAAAAATATGCAATGAAGAGCCCTGGCTTTTTTTCTATTCTTTTATCCATTTTTAATCCTATTTTTTCCTTTTTATGTTAGCCTGAAAATGAAGGGTATTTTGAGTGTTATAATGTATTATTCATTTTTTTGGTCATTATTATGTTTTTTTGTTATAAAATTATTATCTTTGAAATGGCAATCCTTTTATTGCTCAGATTATCTTGTACTAACAACATATGTATTATAACTCCTTGTTTTATGTTTGCACGGTTTCAAGGCTATGTATTCTCTTAGTCATTGCCTGGCCGGGTAGCTCAGTGGTTAGCGTATCTGACACGTGATCTAGTGGTTGAGGGTTCGATACCCGGTTGAGGCAAACTTTATTTCTGTCGAATTTTTGCCTCTCATCTCTGGTGCATGTAAGAAAAGTAGCTAGTGGCTTGGAAAGAAAGTTGTGTCAGTACTGGTGTGAGGAAGCCAGGAAGCACAGTGTGTAGGTGTAATGACCACGGTGATATGACCTAAACTTTTAAAATGACACTAAACTCCACAACAAATAAAGAAACAAGCAAACGCACAAATCACTCATTTACATTGCATTCTAGTGATTAACCATCGGTACAAAACTTGCTTTACAGAGTTTTTTGTTTGATGCTGTACACATTCAACAGAAACAAATTTCTTATTGAAGATTGAGCTGGCCAGTTATTATTTACGTGATTGATAGATATGCTATGACTCTTTTATTTCTACTATGGGTAAAAGGCCCTCAATCACACACGCATATGAAGGTACCTGTCATAATTCAAATTGGAAATGCATTTTGCAGTATACTTTGACTGTGTGAAGCTCCTAATTTGATAATAGCATACCTGTATTATTGTGCATGAACATATGAGCATTTTTTGCTTTGGTATCAACATCATGGGCTTATTGTTATTTCCTAGATATTGTTTCCTATATTACAAATAATATGTTGCAATTTATTGTACTGTTCCATATGAGTGATGCACCAATAACTGCCCAACTGTAGGAAGAAACGATACTGATCTCATGGTGTGTAGTTCATTCTTTTATAGCAAGCTTTTTCGTTCACAAACGATATGCTTTGAAAGGAAGTCTCTGTAGTTCGGCATAAGTAAATCCTGTTTTGCAAAACACTACCTTGGAATCATTATGGGAATAATAGACCCAGCCTAATTCAAGAATGGGTTTATGTCAACCCCTTTTGTGTACATCTTGATACTTTTCATTTGGAGTGAAATCGCTACATTATGAACAGAACGTAAACTTCATTTAATTTTTAAGATATCTACAGGGTAATTCCTCAAGTCATAGACTTGTAATACATGTATGTGATATATTAATAAAAAAAAAAAAAAACTTGTGATTTATAGGAGTGAAAGTGATAATTAATAGACCTTATAAATCTGAAACGGTCTGCTATACGCATCACTGTTATAACTTCAATAAAAAAACAACTTCAAATTAGTCTCGGACTCTATGAAGGGGCCACAATAAAGAAAAATATCCAAACAACTTTTTTCAGTGGGTTATCACATTACCAATCTATGCGGTAATTTACTTACTGTTGACCACATAAGTATTTAATACAATCTTGACTACAATGAATTCTTATGCGTTAACAGCAAAAACATTTTATATTAATTCCTACAAAGGATTTCAAACAAAAAAGTCTACCTTTGGCACTGTTAGTAGACTGATTTATATGGCTAAAGCAGCTAACATCATAAAAGATGAAGTTATATACAGCGGATACGTTTTTGAGTACCAGCCAGTTTAGGCTTACAAACATGACCAAGTACAGTTCTATCATTACTTTGATTCAGATAAAATTGTGTCTGTTTCTGTAAAACATTTGATGTTATAATAGATATGAGTGTATTTAGCCATTCATAATTATGTTTAAATCATGAAAACAACCAGGTCCTACAGAAAAATAAACCTAAAATGACTTTTATAATATACAATAAGGTGGTCATTGGTATGACTGGCGACCATCTTGAAAACTGGCTGCCATCTTGGATTTTCGGGTGGATAACGTACTTTTCATAACATTCAGATAATAGACTTTGACTGTGCCAAATTTGGTGCTTGCATCACAAAGTGAACGATTTTCGTGAAAATTGGACTTAATCTGCCCCAATAATTATCATTTTCTGCGTTCTTACTTTCTATATAAGCCATGCTCTGTGAAAAAGAGGGTTTAATGCAACTGCAAAAAAGTATAGACCCAGGTCAGCCTGCGCAGTCCGCGCAGGCTGACCTGGGTCAAACCTTTTTGCTATTTTCTGCATGTCAAAGGACCATTGTATCTAATGATCCAGCCGGTCGCCAGACTAAATGGATTTTAGGGATCCATAGCTATGCGATGACATGTTTGCCATAATGCATCACGGAAATGCATTAAGTCCCTTTGGTCTGAGAATGGCTAATATTTTTACCCTCATTGCCGAAATACATGAGGCTTTAGCGAATGTTGTAAGTCAATATCAGATGCCGGAGATCAAGCAGGAGTGATAATGGTTTTCGGAGCCCAGTCTTCGTACCCTTTTCCAAAATTTTAAACAATGTATTTATTTATATTTATCTCTGTAATTATTGTAGAGACGAAAAAACTCTGAAGATAAAATGTCAGATCGTGACAGCGCAGTTGAACTTCAACCAATGGACAACAGTGATACGAATAGTGATCAACCAATCAAAACCGACAATACAATCAAACCTCAGAATTGTTCCAATGGTGATATTGTTCTAGAAAAGGAAAAACTGAAAACGTTTAAAAACGGAGATAACGGCGATAATCATTCCCTTACGAGTAAACATAGTGACAAAAGTGACAAAGATAATATGGGAGAAAATGATGACAATAAGAGTACTGATAGTATTCATCCGCCGAAAGAGGACTGGGGTCACAAGGCGGACTACTTGTTGGCAGTCATTGGGTACGCTGTCGATTTGTCAAACGTGTGGCGGTTTCCGTATCTCTGTTACAAAAATGGTGGAGGTTTGTAAATATCTTTTATTTTTTATCTCATTTCAATGATGACATTCGGTTAAATCACAACCTTTAGTCCAGTTGATACAAAACATATTGCCAAGTACCAGTGTTTTTTGTTTCATTTTTGTTTTCATGTCAGCTCATTACTGTCATTATAAACCTTTTCAGCTTTTTACAAGCAAAACAAACTTATCCAGTTTTAAGTAGAATTATTTTCGAGAAAACACCAATAAACTTTGTTTAATGGCAGTCATTATATTTTTGAAAAAATAAATATATTAAACATTAAAATATTCCGACTGTTTAAACCCCCATTCTCCCAGTTTGCTATCCTTTGCTTTAAATTCAAAATTGTTCGATCAAATTTTAAGAAATTCCAAAGAATTCTGAAATGCATGTTTGATTATAATTCCTAAAATACAAGTGTAACTACTTAATCAATCTGTAAGGGCGTTAGAATTACCAGCAAGAACTTACAAGCCCGTCAGTTTGAAAAGTAAAATTTACTAGTGAATAAAATGGAGAGGATATGATTGTTGTAAGTGAAAACTGACTCTGTCATTACCTTTGAAGAGATCAGCAGATGTAAGTTTGAACAGACATGAAATGTCTGTAACCAATGAATGCATGAGGGCTTTTGAACTTATTTCAAAACTGCAGTATGTGATAATAGTTGTTTGGCATGAGATCCCGTGTTTGATTATCTAATTCCGAAACCAGCTTCCCACGCTGTGACCTCAATGAAATTTACTGTACGTGGTTCAAATAATTTTTGCATACAGACTATCTTTGTATCAAACATTTTGGATGAGCCGGTGTTTTAAATATGTCGCTATGAAATAGACAATTCTATGACATAAATCATAGATGGAAGCCTGTGTATATCTGCATTTCTGTACTTCGTTCCTATCTCTCCACGTGTTTTAGATTTAAAATTGCCAGTGTAGGAGAAAAGGAAATGTAAAGTAAAAAAGACTTTCAGATGAAAACAAAAGTAGTGTTGTGAAAAAATTAAATGATTCGTTTAAATTGTCGATAAATGAGGATATGACGTAAACTAATGATTTCTTTTATGAACAAAAACACTATTCATTATTTGAGTCGAAGGTCTTCAGCAAATATTCGAAAAATCCTTTCTGATATGTAATCGGAAAAACGAAACTGGATACGCTTATTCCCCCTTTTCTTCCTCGCAATTCTTGCACTGAATGAAAAAAAAAAAATGGTTTTCTTTTTCAATTCAAGGGGTTTTATATTATACTCAACGAACTGCTCGCGTATGTACAGGTTATCTTTAATATTATCATATTTTCAATAAATCTAAGGAAAAATGTATTATGACAGCTTGGGCTGTCTACTCATTAGATATTATTGGAAAATTGTTGATTCTATTTCTTTTCATTTGAACATTCTTTTTAAAATGGGTCGTCTTTATTTATCGTTATTTTGATTTCCATGTCCTGCTCAGTATTAAATGCACATTAACCCCTTATCACACAATTTCGAGTTTTAACGACCCTGGCAAGGAAAGTTTTTGAAACCATTGTGTGAAAAGGAGAAAATGTTGGTAACCAGCATTTCTCCTTTTGCCACAATGTTTTCTCCCCTTCTAAAAAAATCATTTGAATCACATTTGATTTGTGGTCTGCAAACGCTTTCAATTTGCACGAGTATAAAATTTTGTGGTTTGGTAAAGTGTTTAAATGTTATTTTGTATTGCAGGTGCTTTTATAATTCCATATTTCACGGTTTTGATATTCGGAGCAATGCCAATCTTTTTCATGGAGATGGCAATGGGTCAGTTCCATAGAGAGGGACCAATCACAGTCTGGAAAATAGTTCCAATGTTCAAAGGTGAACATTCGTTTGCTAATAATCATGACATAAAGAAATTATAGCATTAACAAAGAATGAATGATTTTGCGTGTATGTATCGTCGCCACCAGTTGCCCATTTTGGCGACGCCCCCTGAAGGCTATTAGATGATGATACGGGTGATAGTGCAGAATACAGGACGAAACCCACCCTAAGTTACGCCTGGTTCTTTTAACATGCTCAGTGTATAGCACCGTCACACGGGACCTCGGTTTAACGTCTCATCCGAAAGACTATTAGTGAATTTAGATGGCCAGCCATGGGAATCGAACCCACACCCTCAATTGACCTGAACTTGACGTTTACGAGTCCTACGCTCTACTACCTGAGCTATGCGGGCTGGTCATCATAAGTTTGCTGACTTACATGTACCAATACATCTATGTATCTGCCCTTACAATTACAATTAATATCATAATATATAGCAAAATAAAGTTTTAATGTTGGAAACATCCAACAAAAATAATGTCAATCAAGTCATAAACCGATTTCAACGACTTTGATATACGGTGGTGTCTTTGGTTAAGATTTCTGTTAGATACATAATGGATCAGTGCAAACAGAAAATGTTGTTTCCCGAGTTATTTTTCCTTTTATCACCTGGGTGGCTCAAGGGCTACACGAATGCTTTCGGCAACCTTTAATTTTCAGTATGAACAAAAATGTAATTCGTGGCTATTACTAATGAAATGTTGCAAGAAGAAGTTTATTATTATTATTATTATCATTGTTATTACTATTATTATTATTAATGAGAATACTCATATTCGTCAGTCAAACAGCTCGTTTTGGAATCTACAGCAGGTCGGTCTGCATTTACGGCAGGTTGGTCTTCTAGAGTTTCAACCAACGCTTAATCAATACCTTTCCTAAACAGATATTTTATGTAACATTGCACCTTTCTTGCAGGGATCGGCTATGCATCCTGTTACATGGCGTACATCGTAGCGTTTTACTATAACGTGGTCATTGGATGGGCATTTTACTACTTGTTTTCCTCCTTCACCCTTGAGTTACCATGGAAGTCATGTGACCACGTATGGAACAGCCCATATTGCCAAACCATTCACACATTAGAAGATGACGTAAATGCCACCACTTCGAATTACACGGGCAGAACAAACTCGTCGGTTTCTTCCTCATATGAGTTTTATGAGTAAGCAAAGCGGTTTTTTTAAAATTTGCATCGCATGCTGTTTGATGAAGCGTTTATGAATGGATTTGCATCGGTTTAAGTATGTAAAGATGTGCGCAAATATTAGATGTAATTAAACAGCAGTCGATTTCTTTGAGCAAATCTATTAAGGTCTGTGGTCTCAATTATCCGAAAACAATTTGATTTTTTTATGAACGCCCCCCTACTCCAACAAAACGGTTTCTGATAACTTCTATAATGATTATTTTTGCCAGTCGCGTGAATGCGGGTGGGAGTATTATGATTATTTTTTATCGCTAATCTTGCAGATACTGTGGGGTCGATTCGTACATATCAATAGTACTATTGTCTGATTGGTTGGATTTTTTGGAATGCCATCGTAGAATGTAAAATTACTGGTGTGTTACTAAGGTCGATTCTCCTTCATTAATCGAGCGTATTAATACTTCTACTGTTTTCTTTTGAGAAAAATGTCAGAAATAAGTCAATAAGTAAGGTTCATCTTGGTTGCATCTGAAAGTCCATTCCTGGCCAGGACTAGCTTAATCTGACTGAAAAAAAATGTGCAAAACTTCAAACCATTCAATCTCTTATTTATGAACATTAACGGTTCAATTTACATAGCTAGATTAAACAAGGGCCTGTATTTTTAAATAGTATTACTAGCATATGACTGAATTAACCTTCGTCAAAAATTATCTATGGCCTATGGTTTCATTGCTTAAAAATTCAAACAAATAATCAATGACTTTGATTGAGGTGTTTATGGCATGCATACATTTATAAATCAGAAACATTCTATATTGATTGTCAATCTGTCGCTGCATCATCTTGTATGACCGTCAGGACTGTTTTCGACATATTTCATGCGTTCTGACGATCGTCTAAAGACCATGACGGAAAAAGCCGACGGGCGAAAATCAGTACCTCATAATGAAACATTTTACAAGGCGTCTTATGACGAGATCAATAGTAAAAAAGAAATTCACGAAGACACAAATAAAAAGAAAAACATCATGGCAAACGGAATTTGATCGATTGAATTTCGTTTGGGTCACTATCTGGTGGTCACAGTAAGAACCTGGCAGTGGATAGTATTATTATGTGAAACATTTGTGCAGTCTGATCTTGACCGATACCGCCAAAAGACTCTTCTTGTGTTGCTCATGGCTATAAAAGGCTTAAAGAAAGCTAACTTTGGGCGCATAAGACATTGAGTTCTTCAAGTATGCACAAACTATTATGATTCTCAAAATCTAACCTAGCTAATCAAGATTTAGCATGTTTCATTGCCACAGTGCTACTGTGTTCAACTGGAGATGCAAGGCGCATTAATTTACCGTTAACGGAATGGGACTGCTGTGATGTAATTTCTCACCCCATTGTTGGAACTTAGCAATCGTTACTTGAAATGGATATAATCCGAAATTTAGCTACTATGCTTTCCTTTACTTTCTGGGTTTTTGAAATACCGGTATTTGAAAGAAAAAGCCAGGCTCTGTATAGTCTCAATAGTTCCTGTTTTATCTGTTTCGCAGACGCGGAATGCTACACTTGCACCTGAGTAAAGGAGTGGAGAACCTTGGCAATATCCGGTGGCAGTTATTACTGTGCACCTTGTTGACCTTTACCTGCCTGTATTTCTCCCTTTGGAAGGGCGTGAAAAGTTCCGGAAAGGTTTGTTGTTTGGCTTTTTGGTGTGTGTAAATGGATGTCAAGGAATATGTCCCTATGTCCATTAGACAGCCTAGCAATAAGTTTATGTTTTTCTTTTGAAAGAAAAGTCGGTCATCTTTTTCTTTCATGTGGAATACATAAAAGAAAAATCCTGTATTAATCGGCAAATATGAAAAAATGTAATTATACATAAATATGCACCTTACATGTTTTTGCTTTTCACTAAAGTTTTCAAAATATTCCTGTACCTACGCAATAGCGTATTCAATGCATTATAATAAAATACCTGTAAAGAAGAGAAGCAGGATATGATCATTTCAGGTTCTACTTTCTCCCGTAAAAAATGTCACTATTATACAATTTGAAACAAAAACGCAAAAAATTGCAATACCATGCACGTTAATGCATTGGCAGCGATTTTTATGTAATGTGTTTTGAAATACTGTAAACACCGTGATGTGACATACAGCTGTCAAGGTCAGGTTAAACTTTCATAACTTGATGTTTCCTGATAGATCTGAGCTCTTTACCTTACGACGAAATTTCAAACTAGTCTGAGTTGAATGCGACATACTTATGAAAGGATTTATCTTTGATAAAGTAGAAACCATTGTGGGGGGAAAAGGATAACGTGCTGCTTACCAGAATTTTCTCTTTTTTTCAGAATATTTTCATAAGCCGTTTTCCTCGGGTTCCTTAAAACGTTGGATTGTTTTGTAAAAGGTTAATGCGAAACGTTGCATGTTATGCGTAACAATCATTATGAGAGAACCGGGAATTCAGCAATTTTTTTCGTTGTTTCGCTGTATGTTTCTTCCGTTTTATCGCATCGTTATCTTCTTGGTTCCTACACTACTTTCCTTTTCATGTAAAAAGACAACTTCATCCTGAAGGTCGTTCACCCCGCTGCTGAATTACAACGGTCGTATCACTCTAACCAGAACTTCGAATTAATGCGCTTGTACTTTCAAAGTCAAAGTTATTGCAATATAAACATTTGATTACTGTTTGCGTTTTGAGATAAAATGGTATTTTTTTTTTTTCCAGACCTAGGAACTACTTCAAAATCAGAACAAGCTTAAGTTTCATTTTGATACTTGAAATAGGTGAAATACTGGTTCTATATTTCTTTCACAGCACCCTGCCCCCCCGAAAGGCTATGTGTTTACAATTTAATGCGGAAGACAAGAAAATATTGACACTCGTTTTGATACGAGTATGAGTTTATTAGTTGAAGTAAAGTCTAATCTCAAACAGTAGATTTAAAGAAACACTACCACTCTCATCTAACCACAAGAAAGCTTTTAATCAGAACTGTAGCTGAAAACTACATTCTCAGTTTACTATGATAACATCGAAAAACAATTTATTTGTCCTGCACAAAAAGTAGTCATAACAACGACCACGTGAGTAACAGATTTTTCATATGAATGTAGATTCAATTAAAGACCTATATATATCTCCATTTAAACTTTGGAACAGCCAAAGGATATAAAGCTTGACTCCTTTTTGCTATTTCCTTGAAATGGAGTCAGCAATACTATGGAAATCTTCATACAACAGAAACATATGAACGGACCTCCTGCATCTATTTCTCTTTGATTTATATGTGGTACTATCTTTAAACATATAGTACAAGAGTAAAACAAGATAAGTAGATATCGTGCGTTTAAAGAAACTTTAAAAAAAAATATTTGGAACTAAAACAGAAGCAATCGCCTGAAGTTATCCCAGTATAAGCTGTTTTACTGTTCTGTCTCATGTTATCTATAGGAGGGTATTACTTCATAGGAACAATAAAACTTATAGCTGCTGTAGTCAAAGACAAAAGAAGCGAAACTCTGACCCTTTAAAGTAACAATAAAGCCCAAAAATAAAAAAAGCGGGTGTTTAAATGCATTTGATTTTATATCATACCATTTAAAAGCATGGAAATTATTGTGAAGATGACAATCTGTAATTGTACGGTTGGTCCAAGTGTTAGTTGCTGACAGAGAAATTAATTTCAAAAGAAGGTTAAAACCTGCCAGGTAGCCGTGTCTTTTGTTTACTTTTTGCCTGATTTTGAAGTTCTTTTTTCTGCCAGCGACTAACATATGGCCCGACCACACTATAACAGATTATCATCTCCACAATATTTTTCATACTTTTAAATGGTATGATTTAAAATTAAATGTATTATGACACCTGCTTTGATATCTTGGCCTTTACTGGGCTTTAATCTTTTACCAGACAACAAAATTTTAGAATTTTCCATATTTAAAGCAATTTTGGTTGACAAATTAAGCATGACTAAATTGATGAAAGTTTTCGTTTTAAAAACAGAAAACATGGATGAAAAAGAAGAAAATGTTGATTACCCACATTTTCTCCTTTATCAACAGTGTTTTTAAACGCTTTTTTCTTTCTTTCGACATTAACTCTATTAGTGCCAAATGTATTTAAGGTCCACTCCTTTCGATACCTGAAAGTACAATCCATTGAAATATTGAAAGATTTTTATCTCATAGACTTAATTAAACAAGCGGAAGGTATAGATCCAAGATCAGACTGCACGTTCTGTGCAGTCTGATCTTGATCTCTACCGTCAGCAAAAACCCTCGTTTTCGCCCATGGCGCCGGAAAGCTTAATACTATTTATCCTTCGTAAAAGATCAACCCGTTAGATAAATGAACATTTCCAATAAACACTGAAACACCAAATAATGCAATTTCAACCTCCTGACGTCAAAAATGTTCACTGTATCAGGCAGTGTATGTCCAAAATCAGACTGCACAGAACGCACGGTCTGTGCAGTCATATCTTGATCTACATCGTCCATAAGAGCCCATTTAGTCACCCTTACTAGCCTGGTGGTGAAATAAACAAGCGCTAGGCCTCCGTAGCCAGATTGTTCTCATTAACCATTTTTATCGACATCGGCAAAGATACAACAGGCCCGGTAGTTACGTATGGTGGCATAATTCTGCCGCGAGATACGAGATAGCTATTGCGATAATTTAAGAGAACTATCGTGATAAAACAAAGTTTCCTGGAAATATTATCTAGATAATAAAAATTTTCACGATAAAAATATCGCGATAATTCTGTTATCATGATTTTTTTTTATTTCGTGCCTACAACTGACATTCACGGTATCTATAATTAGATACAGTTTCGGAACATCTTCGTCTACAGCCTTATTAATTCTCCTTTTCCGTGAATGGTTTTAAAGTTGTTTGTAGGAGGTATTTCGATTCGTCTTTGTAATTTAACAGACTTCTGTTCATTTCGTGTCATATAAAAATTTACCAATTAAGCTACGATTGTTAAAAATTCGAATTTTACTTACTGCAATCCTGTGAAGTGAAAAACTACCGAGTTCGTCCAAATCGTAAATTTTCTATTTATAGATATCGAGAAACGGATAGAACTATCACGATAATTTTATCTCGAATGTCAGCCTCGTACACGATTGAGAAATTTTACGTTAAAATATTTACTAGAATTTTCTAGATAACAAAGTTTGTCGTGATATTTTTTTTTTAGGAAACTTTTCACTATCTAGATAAAATTTCCAGGAAACTTTAATTTATCGCGATAGTTTTCTAAAATTATCATGATAGCTATCTCGTATCTCGTGGCAGAAATATGCCACCATAGTTATAAACAAAATTTTCGTAAGTTTTTACGTAACTCTAGAGAAATTGCGTAAGTGTGTTGTACTAAAAAAGTTCGTAACTGATTCGAGCGTAAGTTTTTGCGTAACTTTACGAACACACAAAAAAAAACTGTCGTAACTTTTGCGTAAAGCGGCCCACACACTATCAATATCATTGACTATAATATTGAGTAAATAATATTGACAATGTATTTTTTTCCACAAACTACTCAATATTTTCTTCAATATTTTCGGTCATTTCTTCGTCTGCCTCAGCCATATAAACATGGATCCAGTTGTGGCTTTAGGCGTGGTACTGGCCCTGGATAATAAAAGACAAAATAAAAAGAAATGTTGGACTAAACGATGGTCTTTAGAAAGACACACATTTGGTCATGGTGCCCTTATGAAAAAAAAAAGACACAAAGCTGCGCGATGCAATACCACCGATGGAACGATTATCTACGGTGGCACTGAGGTGACATTTGCATTTTTTTTTTATTATTTACCTCGTTCCCACGAGATAATAATTCGTTTTTTGGAGGTTTTTTTAATAAAAAAAAATTGCAAAAAACAAAATTCGTTTTCTCGAGTTTTTTTTTTTTATAAAAAAAAAAATGCAAAAAACAAAATTCGTTTTCTCGAGTTTTTTTTTTTTTTTCTTTTTTTTAAATGCAAAAAAACGAAATATTATCTCGTTCCCAGAGATAATAATTCGATTTCCCGAGTTTTTTTTATAAAAAAAAATGCAAAAAAACGAAATATTATCTCGTTCCCACGAGATAATCAGCCAATCCAAGCAATCGATTGAAACAATTAGAATTAGGCCCAGGTGCGCTGTCCGTCCGTCTGATGGATCGTCTTGATGTTCTCTGTTCTACGCCTGCCAAACTGAAAGTAAATATGAGTCATGCTCTGTGAAAAGGGGGCTTAATGCATTTACGAAAAGTATCGAATCATATCAGGCTGCGCAGTCCGCGCAGGCTGACATGGGCCGAAACTTTTCGCTATCTTTGGGGCTCTGTAGAGTATCGCCGAAGGATACCCTCACAAAAAATAGCCTTTCGAGGGAGGATTGAACCTATGACCCAAGGTTTCTGGTGCTTGGTTTTCACCACTAAGCCACGCAGGAGTTCCGGTATTTTGTTGTTCTATATAGCCTGCAACACGCGAAAAGGGACATTCGGACTTTAGCGTAAAGTGTCGTCTCGGATCAGCCTGCGCAGTCCACCCAGGCTAATCCAAGACGACACTTTCCGATTGTGTGTGATTTTCTATTTCACGCAAGTCTACTATAGGACAAAATCTAATGTTGACGTAAAGTACCGTCTCAGATCAGCCCCCTTTTCACAGAGCATAGTTTATATTTACTTTCAATTCGGCAGGTGTAGAACAAAGAACATGCAGACGATTCATTAGACGGACGGACAGGGCACCTGGGCCTAATTTTATCTGACATATAGACGGCTATTATAACCTGAAACCATTTGGACTATGCATACACGGCTGTATTTGTAGATTCAGTAGAAAGATAATATGGCTAAATGTATACAACACAAATAGGAGGATTTGAATTAGTAGGGAGAATCTGATTGGATGATTATGTCGTTACCACGACTTACTATCTCGTTCGAACGACATAATAGATGAATTTGATTGGCTGATTATCTCGTAAGAACGAGATAATATTTCGTTTTTTGCAATTTTTTTTTATTAAAAAAAAACTCGGGAAAACGAATTATTATCTCGTGAGAACGAGATAAATTTTCGATTTTTGCATTTTTTTTTATAAAAAAAAACTCGAGAAAACGAATTTTGTTTTTTGCAATTTTTTTTATAAAAGAAAACTCGCGAAAACGAATTTTGTTTTTTGCAATTTTTTTAATAAAAAAAACTCAAGAAAACGAATTATTATCTCGTGGAAACGAGAAAAATAAAAAAAAAATGCACATGTCACCTCAGTGCCACCGTAATTATCAGTCACATTGCTTTTTTTTTTTGGCTATTGGAAATACATTTGAAGACCTAAAATTCTTTACCGCTATATCACCACAGAGTTTGGGCAGAATTATCATTGAAACACTACGGTGACTTCAGATTTTCTGAAATATCGCGTAATATTAGTGACGGAACCTACACACTATCAATATTATTGACGGTCGTAAAAGTATTGAAGAAAATATTTCAGAGATCGCAGAGAGAGAGATATTCGTCAATAATATTGATCAATCTTCAATATCTCTCACACACTGACAATAATACTGTCAATACTCTTTATTGACAATATTATTGTCAGTAATATTGATAGTGTGTGGGCCGCTTAAGTGTTGCAAATATCAGAGGGGTTCGAAGTAGTTAGAATAATTAAGCGAGAAACAATTGAAACAAGAACCGTCGAACAGGTCTCTTTTTAGGAAAGTGAAGGCTGTCGGTAAATGGTTGGTCACGGGAGAGGAGGGTGGGGGTGAAACAAGCTACTTGTGTTTGGTCCCGTCTGCCAAACTACATTTGCCAATGTTACCAGGGTCTTCTTTTCAAGAAATGTTACAACCAGAATGATCTTGACCTTATATCAATACGTTGTTCCTAACATAAGCTGATCACATTGATAAAAGGTATCTTTAGGGTTAAAATTAGAGCTTTTAATGAACATTCGACTTTGAGCAAATTTTTATCAATTAACGAAACCTAATCGAAAAGTACTACGTTGAAATCCTGTAAGAAATCTCTGTTCTCTTTGTAGAACCATAATAACACATTTTCAAATAATTAAATAAAGAAGGGGCATAACTCTTGGAACAGTGGAGTAAAACTTCCTGTTAATGTGAACAATCTGTAAATCAAACATTACTATTATAGTAATGGCAAAATTGTCTGGAAAAAAAATCAGATTAAACATTTATAAACTTCGTGTTTGAGTTTGCCATTAAGCCCTCTTTTTCTATAACACAGCTTAGTATAAATAGGAAAGAATGAAATCATGGTCTGGGGCTTTTGATCAGCAACATATATCTTGAATAGTCTTGAAGAAACTGGGAAATGTTTAATTTCAGAGTCCAAAAAAACAAAACCTAAAGTTGTAAGACATTAAGGACCCTTTTCCCGTAACATGGTTTTGCATAGATAAAAAAAACAAGGGCACATGATGAAACTTTTAATAAACAATATAAATGTGAAGTTTCATGAAATTTTGACGAAAACTGAAGGAAATATTAGTAAAAATTGGAATTTTACAAGAAACCCCCTTTTTCCAAGACACAGCCTTCACTGTTGCATGAAGATCACTGCACTTTTTTGCGGGTGTTTTAAGTAATTCGTCAGCAATAGGGTAGTGCCAAACATTGCCTTGCGAAAGAAAATTTCAGGTTAAGGGTGATTCCACTGAGGATCGAACCTAGAAACTCTCAATTCAAACAGGAATCCAACAATATATCAGTATGGAGCCTTGGACGACGCTTCCGATGTTGCTGGTCAACAATTATATCATTTTATAAGATAATTACATTTCATTAATACAGATAATTTCATTACATCTATACCGCTTTCCTTTATAACACGAATTAGACAAGACTAAGTTAGCCTTGGATTAAAGAAAAGACGGCTTGCGATGCAGAAGGTCATTCGTTATTCTGGAATTATCTTCACATACTAACACGCATTTCGCTATAAGACTATAGAACATATTTAGATAGATTGAATGAACGGTGTTTTACAACGTTTCAGCATCATTTCACTCATATCATGCCCGTGTATGGGTTTCACCAGTACTATGCTAGGTCTTGCCGAAGGACACACCCTCGAAAGACCAAGTGGTTCGAGTGAGGATCGAACCGGGAACTTCCGGTCTACGAGCTCTACACTCTACCACCAAGCCATTCGAACACTTTCTAATCCATTTCTTTGACAGGATAAAAAACATTGTGGGAAAAGTAGAAGATGCTGGTTATCAGCATTTTCTACTTTTTCCACAATGTTATCAAAAAGGCCTCTACCTCAGGGTCTTCAAAACTCGGGGTTGTGTGGTAAAGGGATAAAGACTGGGTGTCTCTTTGAAATTGGTCGATGTACCTAAAACAAGATATAAATTTGTTATTGTGGTGCCAGTTTTCTTACCGATTCTTTAATGGTATCGTATCCTGTATTTTCATATCTGTGTCGTACTTAGAAATGTTTTAAGTCATTTGTGTTTCTTATCTTTCTAACATTGCAGTCAAATTTGCAACAGTATTTACTATCTTGGAACAAAATTCATAAAAATATATTCATTAGATGGTAGCTTTTTGACTGCTATTTACATGTCATTACCCAAAAGAGCAAACAATCCGCGGACAAAAAGTGAAGGACGAGGCTTGCAACGGGAAAATGGGCTTTCTTTACAGTATTTCTATACATGCATTTATATCATAACTGAAATAAAGATAATTTAATTCCATTCTCAAGTCATATCAAGCACTGTGTATTTAGCTTTAGATAAAATTTCCTTTCTAGTGATGCCAGCGAGAAATCAGAGTGTCTGAATTATATACCTCCAATTGGAGGTAAATACTTATGCAAGCTTTGTAAAACGCACGTAAGAATTTCGTAACTTTTGCGTAGTGAAATGATACGAAGATTCTTACGCAAATCTTAGTAAATCTTTTATTAAGGTAGTTACGAACAAAATCTGCGTAACTTTTGCCTAACTTTAGTATGGTGGCATTTTCTGTCATGAGATACGAGATAATTATCATGATTAATTTAGAAAACTATTGCGATAAATCAAAGTTTCCTGGAAATTTTATCTTTCCATTTTATCTAGATAAATTTCCAGGAAACTTTGATTTATTGCAATAACTTCTAAAATAATCATGATAGTTATCTCGTATCTCGTGACAGAAATATGCCACCATGCTAAAGTTACGCAAAACTTACGCAAATTTTGTTCGTAACTACTTTTGTAAAACGGGGCCCTGGCAGGTCTTTGCGGACGGTACAGATCAAGATCAGACGACAGATCGTGCAGTGTGACCATTGGTGTATATTTACAGCTGGTATAGTCAAGCCTATAAGATAAAAACCTTTGCGGACGGTACAGATCAAGATCAGACCGTACAGATCGTGCAGTATGATCTTTGATTTATACCGTCAGCTTGTTTAGTCAATCCTATAAGATAAGAATCTGTCTTAGTTTTAGTGGATTGTATTTTCTGCCATTGAAAGAGATCACGTTCATATGTTTTTGCGCTGACAGAGTTAAGAGTTGAAGACAATCAATTCGACATAATCATTTAACTCTTATCCTTCTAAATAAGTGAAATGAAACTTTAAAAACCAACAGTAAAAACCCAAATTATGCTATTTCTAAGGTATTTTGGAGAAATGATATCTCCTTATCGGACAGTGAAGATCCAAGATCAGACTGCACGTTCTGTGCAGTCTGATCTTGATCTACACTGTCCGCAAAAGGTCTTTGAGTCGCGCTTAGCAGCCTAAGGGTTAGGACTTTGCTACATCTCACTAAATATTATATAACTCAATACCATCCGAAATTAATTTTCAGCACACACACAAAAAAAAATCTTGAATATACAGATAACAAACATGGATATATATTGGATACACGGGTACATGTGACAATACTGTCGCAAAAGGAGAAATTGCTATTCATAATTTCTCCTACTACTACAATGTTTTGAAAAAGAGGTCCTACTGCAACACAGAAAACAGTCGTCTGTAGGGGTGGTGTTAAACGTGTTGAATAAAGGGTCGTGATAGTAGATAAAAATTGTTGAAATCGGACTGAATCACAATTTTTCATTTTTTCTAGGTTGTTTACGTCACAGCCACATTGCCCTACATCATTTTAACAATATTGTTAATCCGAGGCTGCTTGCTGCCAGGAGCGGTGGACGGAATAAAATACTTTATTACTCCAAACGTGGACAGACTCAGCGATCCTAATGTAAGTAAATGCTTACCAAAGGTAAGATTGGTCTCCCATCCTGAAGGAAAACGATTTTTGTCTGTTTATTTGTTTGTATTGGAGTTTAAGGATAGGGCACCTTAATGCAGATTCCTGTAACATCGCCTTTCATCGCCGAAAAACGTACGGATTCGGCTAACACTCGGGTAATCCGTAATCATTATCTCCCGCTAGATGGCATCCTACAAATACACATCTATCTAATTTGGGCATTCTGGCTACGCATGTGTTTCCTGGCTTTCTCACACCAGTACTGATACAACTTCCTTTCCAAGCCACTGACTGCTTTTCTCACCGTGATGCATCAGAGGTGAGAGGCGAAAAATAGCCGGAAAGAAAGTTTGCCTCAGCCGGGTACGGAACCTGCAAGCACAGAGTCACGAGTTATATACACTGACCTACCCGGCCGGCGATTTTTGTTGTTCATTTTCTATTAAAGAACTTTGCAAAGAGTTACAACAGTTTTAAATGTTTTGGTGATTCCGAGGCTACTAGGTTTTGAAACTGGTTCCCGTTGTTTACTAGCTGTATCAGGAGGTTACCAATCTACTTAGCTTTAGATACGTCCAAAGACTTTGCAATCTTGTATGAGGTTTGTCCCGCGTGATTGTGATTTTGTCATTTCATTGGTCAGCTTATTCTACTCAAAGCATTGATATGGCTTTAATCTTTCGAGGCCCATATGCGAAAACAGCTGAACAGAACGGGCAGCCTAATTTTGAATCTATACCGTCCACTTGTTTTGTAAGGCCTAAATATAAGAAAGAAATCTTTTTGTATGTCAGTGGATTGTATTTTCAGCCGTCAAAAGAGGTCGGATTTATGTTGATTGATTGATTGAATCGGGTATTTTACGCCGCTTTCAACTTTATTTCAGTAATATCACGGCGACAGCTCACATATTCATGTATTTCCTGGGTTTCACCAGTACTAGGCTGGGGCTCTGAAGTGTCTTGCCGAAGAGCACTCTCACTGAAGCCCAGTAGATCCAGCGAGGCTCGAACCCGGGGGCTCCAGGTCAAGAGTCCTACACTTTACCACTGAGCCACGCAGGACCCCTCGGGTTATGTATTTTGCACTGAAATTACTCCAGCGTCTATGAAAATCGTTGTAGCTCTTTGCAACACGCTGGATGCGAGCTTACAGACAGCATAGAACGTCAAAAAACCTTAGGATGGCTAAAAATCTAAAAAAATCTAATCTTTTTCTGCTGACCGAAAAATGCCACTTTTTTTTAATTGGTGGTCATTGAGTTAACGATCTCTGTTTTTAGGATGATAAGTTTGAACCCCAAAAAAGAACCTGCCAATAATTAATGTGTCATGAATATTCGAACTATGGTTATAGGTTCTTTTTAGGTCATTAAGTCGTAAAGTTTACCGCTACATTTAATTCCCGCAGCGCTTGGATAATTCGAACTCTTTACCATGCAAACCCTGAGTAGACAGGGGGGAAAAATGCCTGTAAACATTATTTGTTCCTATCCCTCACAGTATTTTCTACCTTAAAAATAGTCCCACCATTTGATCTATACATTTGTCGTCTGCAAGTTCTTGCGCTATGGACAAATGTAAATGGGTGGCAAAAGAGGGTTGAATACATCTCCGTGATGCATGATACCGAACAAGTGATCATATAATTATGGATCCATAAAATCTAGTTTGTCTTACAACCAACTGAATCATGTGCTAGTATGTTCTTTGGACATGCAGAAATTTTTACAAATAGCAAAAAGTTTCGACCCATGTCAGCCTGCGCGCACTGCGCAGGCTGACATGAGTCGATACTTTTTGTAGATGTATTAAACCCCCTTATCACAAAGCATGGCTCAAGTTTTGTAGCCTGATATAGTGTTGAAGTGCCTGGAAATTCTCCGATACTAATGGCTCGTGGTAATTTTATTTCAAGTAATATCAACTGCAAATGAACGCGAAATTATACTCAAGCAAAAAAGTGTCAAGATGGTTACTTTTCCAGATCTACAGCGCAGCAGAATGCAGCTAGGAAATTACCCGTGTAGATTTTACGGATCTGTTATCCTCTTTAGCACACAACAAAATGTTACACAAGTCCAGATTGAAAGTACTAGCAGACGACAAATGTTCAAATGATCAGATTTGTCCTAACCCTCAGGCTGCTAAGCGCGACTCTTGGATCTTTTGCGGACGGTGTAAATCAAGATCAGACTACACAGAACGTGCAGTCTGATTTTGAATGTACACTGTCCGATAAGATGATATTTTTTGCCTCATAAATACCTTTGAAATAGGCATATTTTGGTTTATACTATCGGCTTGAAAGTTTCATTTAACTTACTTACGTGTTAAAAAGGGGTTGAAAATATTGTGGAAAAAGAAGAAAACGCTGGATTTCTTTCACTTTCTCCTTTTACCCACATTGTTTTCAAAGCCGCTTTCTTCTGGGTCCTTAAAACATGGGATTGTTTTAGAAAGGGTTAAAGGTATAAGAAACCGGAAACCAGATTTAAAGGAAAAATCTACAAAAATCTACAATACATACTTGCAAATCGTCTTATGAATGAAATATTGACAGAAAATGCATCAAGAACATACGATTAATGGCCCATATTTCACTGATATCTTCGGAATTTCTTACCATCAGTTACGGGATAGCTGCTCTCGCGTGGAAGACTACAAATACCATATATTTAATACTTCACTATTATAATCTAGCCTGGCTGATCTTCTTTTTTTCTTTCTTATATTCTGACGTTACTTTGGCTACATATTGCGAACTGCGCTGCCTGACATTAGTCGATACTTTAGCAGATGCATTAAACACCCTTTTCCACAGAGCATGGCTCATGTACATCTGCCTGAGAAGGCTCGTAACTATTGGTCCTGCTCGAAGTCAAATCCGCCGTGGCTCAAGGCGGCCTTGAATTTCTAATCAAGAAAATTAATGCTGATTCAATCCCTTCAGGCGCCGCTAGTCTCGCTTGAGTGTCCTTGGATAGGCCACTACAAATCCCTGGCATAATAGTCCTGGTCTAGCACAGAATAAGCTATGGAAAGACTTTTATTGGCGAGCTGTCGCCAATGTAAGACTGAATCTTTCACACAAACAAAACCCCTCTCTCAAAAAAAAACATATTTCCACTGTTTGTACCTGTCTGTACCTTCGACGAAGTAATTCATGAACCTATTCGAACTATCCAGGGTTTTTTTTTACTATATTTTGTTTACAAAAGAATTCAATCTATAACAGGTTTATCGGAAGTTTGTTTATATCATAAAGTATCGTTAACTCATTCCTTGCTTTGGCAAGTTGGCAGCATACGACTTCAAAAACATCCTGGTAAGATATGGACGGTAAATTTGAGTTGTGGTCTAATACATGTGGGAACATTTGGCAAAAGGAGAAAGTGCTCTTAACGAGCAATTTCTCTTACAGCCACAATGTTTTTTCTTCCGAAAAGTCGTATGTTGCAAGACAAAAAATAATCATATACAACTGAAAATGTGTTAAAGACATTTTGGCCTGTTTACAATTAGAGAAGAAAATAGTTTTTACAGAATTAAGCAATGTGTGGAAATCACGCCTTGATCTCTCTGTGTTACATCGCATGATTAATAATCCAATTAATAGGAGGAATGGTCTATAAATAACTTGAGGTTTTTTTTAAGGGTTTGATGAAAATATATTGAAAATCCTAAACAAGAACAAGGTGGATTGATTGTAATTCTTTCTTGCTCTAATACTTGTATGTCTAACCTCCAAATGCCACTCTAAATCGCACATCTATTACTTGATGTGTCTGTCTTTTTGACTATTGCAGGCAATATTTCTTTCGTTTCTTTGTTTGTCCCTTTCTTCCCTCGTTCGTTCTTGTCTCCCTCCCTTTCTTTGTTTCCATCCTTCATTCCGTCGTTCCTGCCTTCCTTCATTCCTTCCTCCCTGCATTCGTTCGTTCATTCCTTGTATCTTTCCTTCCTTCCTCCATCAGTCCCTACCTTCCTCCCTCCCTGCCTCTTTCTTTCTCTCTTTCTTTCTCTCTTTCTTGCTTTCTTTCCATTGTGTATACACGAGTCTTCTGCCCCTTCGAATCTCTATTATACTGCATTAAAGTAAATCATTTGAGTCATGCTCTGGCAAAAAGGGCCTTAATGCATCTCCGTGATACCAAGCAAGTCATCACATAATTATAAATCCATAATAGCCACTTTTTTTTAAACAACCGACTTAATCATGTGGTAGACTGGTCCTTGGACATACAGAAAATTGACCAATAGCACAAAGTTTCGGCCCAGGTCAGCCTGCGCGGACTGCGCAGGCTGGCCTGAGTCGATACTTTTCGCAGATGTATTAGGCCCCCTTTTGCCAGAGCATTGCTCAGTTCAATCACATTTGTTTCAGGAAATACGATGTTTAAAGAATTCCATAAACATTTGAGCCATGTTCTGGCGAATTGAGGCCCATGCGCGGGCTGACATGGGTCGATATTCTTTTGCAGATGCATTAAGTCCCCTTTTCACAGAACATGGCTCATTTGTTTTCGTCAGACATTTACATATAGCCTGCAACACGCGAAAAGGAGCATTCGGACTTTTGCGTAAAGTGTCGTCTTGGATCTGCCTGCGCATTCCGCGCAGGCTAATCCGAAACGACACTTTCCGTTTTTATGCAATTTTCTATTTTGCGCAAGTCTACTGAAGAACAAAATCTAATGTAGACGTAAAGTGTCGTCTCGGATTAGCCTGCGCGGACTGCGCAAGCTGATGCGAGACGACACTTTACGCAAATGTCCGAATTTTGTCACGTGTTGCAAGCCAGATTATCAGACTGGAAGCTTTAACTCTTCATTATCGAAAATATCCAGTAAGAGAAAAAAAAATCAAATAATGCGTGTCAAAATTTTGTTCAGAATATTGTAGATCTAAAACTTTTTTGGAAGGAGCTTGCTACGTTTACTGTTTGCGCGTTTCTCCACAATGTTCCCAAATCTGTCAACTCTTGGTGTGTTATTACAGTAAAACTACTTTTCAGGTATGGATAGACGCAGCAGTACAGATCATGTTCTCTATAGGAGCGGGGTTTGGGACTCACATTGCCTACGCAAGCCATAACAAATTCAACAATAATTGTTATGCGTAAGTCAAACCCGTCTTTGCTTCTTTTTCGCCTTTTTCTTTGATAATACTTCTCTGATCATTCTTCATAATTTCAATGTACAGTTATGTACTAGTAAATAAAAGTGTCCTGGTTCCTGTGGACACCGAAATTTCAAAAGGAACAACTTTGAGAAATTTAGAGAGTATGATCGGGCAACTTACTATCTGCCAATTACTCATTGCTTCGGGGTACTAGTCCTAAAATTTACTGTCTATCTCAATCTGTACAGTACACTCATAAAAAGATCAAGCTGTGTCATATGACCTGCAACCCGCGAAAAGGGACATTCAGACATTTGCAAAAAGTGTCGTCTCGGATCAGTCTGCGCAGTTCGCGCAGGCTAATCCGAAGCGACACTCCGTTTTTAGGTAATTTTCTGTTTTGCGCAACTCTACTGTAGCACAAAATCTAATGTAGTCGAAAAGTGCCGTCTCGGATTAGCCTGCGCGGATTGCGCAGCCTGATCCGAGACGACACTTAACGCAAACGTCCGAATGCACCCTTTCGCGTGTTGCAAGCCAATTATGACCTATTTGTATCTAAAACAGAAATGCTCAGGACAACAAGTTACTAGTATACATTTACCACAATCTCATTGACCCTTTTAGCACCACAGGCAAAACCAGGGGTTTTTAGGAATGGAGTAGACCAAGATCAGAATGCACAGAATGTGCAATCTAATCTTGGATCTATACCATCCACATGATTAGTAAGTCTTACAGTGGATTATATTTTGAACGTGGAATCAGGATACAGCTTAAATATTTGGTGCTGAAACTTTTAAAATCAGCTCCCATCTTCTATGGATCTGAGGGCAGCCTGAAGTAGGTGACCTTTCATTGACCTCTCTTTCAACAAATAAAAATTATGCTTTCAAATTTGCAGAATAAGACTTTCTGAGGTTAAAAACGTATTAAAGTAAGCAAAATCAGTATTGTTTGAGGTTTCAATCTATGCATACATGTGAAAATGTTGTGGACAATGGAGAAACTACTTATTACAGGCAATTTCTCCGTTTTCCAAGAATCTTATATAAAAACGTCTGCATCAAGACCAGAAATATTATCTGTAGGTGGAAATTTGTCCAACTAAATTTGTTGTTTTTCCTCTTGAAACAGGGACTGTCTGTTCACCACAGCTGTGAACAGTTTTACAAGTATATTCTCTGGGTTTGTTGTTTTTTCCTATCTGGGATACATGGCTGCCAGACAAGAAAAAGACATTGACACGGTTGCACAGGAAGGTAAAAATAAACTTGAATCATGCCTTGTGAAAAGGCGCTTTAACCCTTTACCACACAATGACGCCTTTTGACGCCCCTAAAAAAGAGGCCTTTTGAAAACATTGTGGGAAAAGGAGAAAATGCTGGTAACCAGCATTTTCTCCTTTTCGCACAAAGTTTTCTACCCTATCGAAGAAAAGTTGCGTCATTTGAGCCACTATGAAATTGTCGTCTGCAAATGCTTTCAATTTGGATAGGTCTTAAATTTTGCCATGTGGTAAAGGTTTAAAGCTTCTGCAAATAGTATGAACCAATGTCAACCTGCGCAATCTGCACGGTCTGGCCTAGACTGAAACTTTTTGCAATGATTAGATTGTCTGCATGTCAAGGGACCAGTGTACCTCATGATTCAGTCGATTTTTATGCAAATGAATTTTATGGATCTATAATTATGTGATGACTTGCTTGGTATCATGAATTACAGACGTGCATTAAGCCCCCTTTTAACAGAGCATGGCTCATTTACAGCTTTCAGTTGTCACTCTGCAAGCTAACAGCCTCAAAATATGCACACCATCAGAAAACAACCTAACTAGAGTACTGAATGCATAAAAAAGACCAGGACATCTGACATTATATTTGAATATCACTAAACTCAAATTTTATCCACTTCCAAAACTCTACAATATGAAAATTATTTACATTTACCCAAGAACACCATGCATAAAGGGAGACAATTATTTGACAATATTACAATATAGTGAAGTACACATTCACTGAGCAAGCTATGCACTGTTGCTGATAACTCTAACAGTGCTAAATAGAAGAAATGGAGATTCCCAGTCAGTGCAAGAGATGCATTAAACTCAATTTCAAGACCATTTTATCAAAATTATCTGGCAAAGTAGTGACAGTGTAGATCCAAGATCAGACTTGATGTTTCATGCAGTCTGATCTTGATTTGCACTGTTCACACAAGCAACTTAACCTTGGTTCAGCCTGTTAAATGTTAATACAATAAGGTCCCACAAAAATTATCTTTTATTTCTCAAACTTTTCTAATTAATGTACCTGTATAGTGTGCCTGTACCTTACCTGCAATAAACAGTATATAGATAGTATCTACTTTGATTGCTCACCTAGGCTAGTATTCACCAACTAAACTTAGTTTCATTTTTAGTTTTATTCTAGATCTAGGTAGGAACACAACCAGTGATTTGCTTAACCAAATGGTCTAGCCAATCAGAAGTTGTGTTTCTTGCAAATTCAGAAAACTGTCGAGAAAATTAGACTAAAAGTGTTCTTAAGAGTGGTTGCTGGATACCTGCCCTGATCATACAGAAATACCATGAAAATGGCAGTAATTATCTTTTTGGGGCTATGACATTACCAGGTATTTATCTATTTCAAAATGTGTAACAATGTGCCACAAATGAAAGTGCAAGTTCAAGTTGGGGAACAGTAACAAAAAGAAAGGAATAAAATGTTAACAGCTTCAAAAATGTACATGTACAAGAAATTATCTTACCTTTATCTTTTGATGTATCTTTGATCTCGGATCTGTATAAATTCTTTTTAGAATCCATGAATAAATTCCTGATGTTAGTTTCGAGGGATGATTGCACAAAGGTCTCCAATGTCAGGGTTTTCCATGACGCACAAATCCTGCGTCACAGACACAATTTTAATTCAAATGACCCCCAAAATAAATGACAGTGCGTCATCAGTGACGCAACTTTTCAAAATCTAAATCATGTACAAACTTGATTAATGCGTCATAAATCCAAGTCTGTTCTTCCTTCAATATCAGTATATTGGACATGTGTCGTAAATATGGGCCCAGTCGAAGTCTTGGATGGGTTGTATTTCACAGCTTATTTTACACTACTTCCAGTACATAAAATTACACATTACCAGTCTGTGCTGATCACAGAAATTAATGTCATGACGAAGAAAACTGTAACATTCTTCTATCGTCTGCTTCCTACAACTGCAAATCAAGGCATGTAAAGCAGCAATTCAGACAAGAATGTTTCATCTTTCAAAAAGTGAAATCGACCTTTCCATCAGAAATTACTTACAGACTTTTCTTTCATGGAGATTAAAGGTGAAATGCATTGTAAATCATGCTTGGTGACAAAAAGATCCATTTATTTTGACCCCCTAAGTTGAAGAAATGACCCTCAACTAATGAGGAAGGGGGTCACAATGACCCCCAATTTTGAAAGCCGAGGGAAAACCCTGCAATGTCTTACTCAAGTCTGTTTTTTGTATGGATCTAGTATTTGATAGTGATGTTTAAGTTCCTTTTAAAGTCTTTATCAGTCTCTGGGCTGAGCACACTTGTAAATGACTGTTATTTTCTACATGTAATTAGCAGCTGAACAAAGCAAATGGTTCTTTGTCATCTTTGAATATATGAAATACATGTGATCTTAGAATAAGAAAATTAGAATGATCTAGAATCTAACTGGATCAACTGTGGTCATTGTTCCTACGTATTGAACTTACATCAGTAAGTAAGAAATTCATCTCGATATCATCATGGTGAATTTGGGTATATAAACATTGAGGCAAAATGGAAACAACATTCATTAACATTTCTCGTGACAAAAGCATGACTATCAAGTCATGCATATCCACTTTACAATCATCAGTTTATAAAATTCGTTTCATGTAGTAACTGCTATCTAGATTTTATTGTTTACATGTCCTCTACACGACTTACTTGAAATATTTTTTTCGCTGCTGACCTCCCAAATTTTGACCTCTTTCCGTAAACGCCTCCTGTAATGATTTTCTCTGCATGGCGGTTTAGCCACCAAGGAAGCTTCATTTTCATTAACCAATGCTTTAATTCCGGTAATGCTCTTTCCATTTTCATTATCGGTCCTCAAATCTGATAGAGTTTAATGATTCGGTTTGACAGGTGTTCCAGGTCTTTGTAAAACGTCCCTAACTTTCGACTTTCTTTTTTTTTTTTCTAAATAACCTCTAATTATAGGCAGGAATGTCCAGTCTTCTAAATATCACCGCTATAAGAATTTCAGAATTACAAAGTGATACTAAAATCCTACTTGTTTCGTTGCTGATTTCCTTTCGAGCGATCACCATATTTCTTGTTTATGTCTGTAACGGAAGTGAGAAGCAGACGACAAAAATAGGCTACATATGACGTCATATAAGAGTCACATGATCATGCTAATCGCTAAAAGCTTAGTCCAAGGGAAACAACTCTTAAAATAATGCCAACTGCATGTTGTATTAGCCTCCCTTGTTAGACTTTCGCCGAGTTGTCGTTTATTGAGTAAACATGTTTCTAATTCTCATGTAAAATGTATGTTTCTGATAAATAAAACCCTTATAATGTTACTTAAATTTTAGTCCGCTTTCAATTTTATTTCACCAGCACCAGGTAGTGGCACTGCAGAGCATTGGCAATGGACGCTCAGTTGTTAGATTTGTAATCGTAAAAGTCCTTGTTCGACCTTCGCTCTCGGCGCTAGTCAGATGAGAGTTTTCCTTTTGTAAGGCACTGCAAAGCTCCTCCCTGATAAGTGTCTAATTCCAGGAAAGGTGAATAACTGGGCTGTCGCAGTGACATGTATTGTTGAAATTCTGTTAACCCTTAGGCTGCTAAGCGTAACTCACTGACCTTTTGCGGACAATGTAAATCAAGATCAGACTGCACAGAACGTGCAGTCTGATCTTGCATCTACACTGTCCGATATGGAGATATTTTCCCCTAAAATTACTTTTGAAATAGCAACATATTGGTGTTTCCTATCGACTATCGAAATTTTCATTTCACTTATTTAGCAGGATAAGGGTTAATTGTAAGAGGCCTATATCCTGATTAAACTCTTTACCAAACGACAAAATTTTGGACTGGATCAAATTGAAAGCACTTGCAGATGAGAATTTAAATGTAGGTTAGATAATGGTTTGTCTTAAATGGGGTAGAAAATATTGTGGAAAAAGGAGAAAATGCTGGTTACCAGCATTTTCTTCTTTTCCAACGATATTTTCAAAAGCCTTTTTTTCCAGGGTCGTTAAAACTCGGGATTGTGTGGTAGAGAGTTCAGGAAAATCAGTTTCAAAGTACCAATGTGATATCTAGATAATGTGTATCCTGAAGCGATAGCTATTCTACCTCGTCTTTATTTGTCGTATGCATCTATGTTTTCCATTTGAACGAGTCTAAAATTTGGTCGTATTATAAAAAGTAACTGTATTTGACATCTATATTACAGGTCCTGGGCTGGTATTTATTGTGTACCCAGAGGCAATAGCCACTCTACCTGGTTCGTCAATCTGGGCTGTCATTTTCTTCTTGATGCTGATAACGTTGGGGATGGACAGTGCGGTAAAAAGTCAATTTTGATTGATCTATTTGTTGTAGTGTTTTCAAAAGATGTATTGAGCTTCATCTTGGGCTGTTGCATTAAAATTCTGTATTTCTTTCATATTTTCAGGCAGCTGAAAATGCTTGATTGTTTATACCTCATAAATTCCATGTATTAAACATTGTAGATCCACATCTCATATTCTGTATAACATTCTTAGTCTAATTCTCAAGATATTTCTAAATTTCAAAGAAACACAACATCTGGTTGGCTACACCAAATGGTAACCATCAATCTCTCCTATTTCTCCGCAATGTTTTATACTCTTATATAGACAACTTCCATTATTTGAGCCACACTGAACTCGCAGTTTGCAACAAATGCTTTCAATATGTGATGATCTGACTGAATTTAATTAGAAATAGTATTTCAACTAAAATAATTGAGCCACGCTCTGGCAAAAGGGGGTTTAATGCATCTCCGTGATTCATTAAACCAAAACAAGTCATCATATAATTACGGATCCATAAAATCCAGCTAGTCTAACAACCGATTGGGTCTGGAGGTAAAAATGGTCCTTTGACATGCAGAATAATTACAAATAGCTGAAAGTTTCGACCCAGAGTCGATATGTTTTGCAGATACATTGAGTCACCTTTTCACAACGCATGGATCAGTTACTTTGGTGTCGAATTATTCACACTAAGATCAGAATTTATGGACGCTGATCTTAGTCTTCTATCTTCGTTACGACCAACAGAGGTCGTGATATGTAATATGGATCTAAGATACTGTTGTTATTTTCAGTTTGGTGGTCTAGAGTCGCCTCTAACCGGCCTGTCGGATCACTTTTATAGAGTGTTTCAGAAGAGATGCTTCAGAGAGGTCCTGACTCTCATCATTGTTGGATCAGCTTTCCTGTTTTCCATTCCCTGCACTACGTATGTAAGTAAAGAACAAAACAGAACAATTACATGTAATTGAAACGATGTAAGGAAACTACTGGGGCTTTTTCTTAGTTGTGATATAGTAAAAATGTTTTATATTTTGACTTGATCATTGACACAAAGGAATAAAATAACTGTGCAGTTTCAGACAATATTGAAAAAAAAGATATTTAAAGGTGACAAAAAATCTTCGGGAAGAAAAAGAGTGAAGTTACAAGAAGAACAGTTTAATACTCATATTGTATTTAGGTGATATATATACAACCACTAATAATTGAGCCATGCACTGGCAAAAGGGAGTTTAATGCATCCCCATCCCATGATACATTATAATTGGCCTGCAACATGCGAAAAGGGGGCATTCGGACATTTGCGTAAAGTGTCGTCTCGGATCAGCCTGCGCAGTCCGCGCAGGCTAATCCGAGACGGCACTTTACGACTACATTAGATTTTGTGCTACGGTAGACTTGCGCAAAACAGAAAATTGCATAAAAACGGAAAGTGTCGTTTCGGATTAGCCTGCGCGGACTGCGCAGCCTGATCCGAGACGACACTTTACGCAAATGTCCGAATGCCCCTTTTCGCGTGTTGCAGGCCAATTATACCAAGCAAGTTATCACATAAATATGGATCTAAAAATCCATTTTGTTTTATAGCTGACTGAATCATGAGGTAAACTGTCCCTTTGAATCGCAGAAAAAAAAAACAAAAAGCATTGACCCATATCAGCCTGCGCGGACTGCGCAGGCTGACATGGGTCGATGCTTTTTGCAGATACATTATACCTCCTTTTCACACAGCATGGCTCAAACGTTTATAGTACGAAATACAAGGATACACGGACATGACACTACATTGATGAACCAATTCCGTTACAATTCTCCCATTACAGGGCGGTATGTACGTATTCAGGATCCTTGACACCTTTGCTGCTGGTACCTCTATTCTGTTCACAGTCCTCTGTGAAGTTATTGCTATAGCATGGTTTTACGGTAAGCACTATTTTTCTCCAGTCTGAAAATTCAATATTTTCAATATTTATTGCAATTTTATACATGACATTAAAAAAAAAAACTGATTCACTAATAACATGAGCTTGACATTGAACTTCTTTTTCCCTACCTTGCTCCAGTAAAAGTGTCTTTCACTCATGTATCAAAGAAATGAACAAAAATTCCAATATGCAAACAACATACACATACGAGACATAAAGAACCTTATTCTGCGATTACATATTTGGTTGTTAGGCTACTATATATAGTGTATATCTATGGCGTCCTTAGGCAACACAGTAGACTACGATCAGACTACACGATGACGGACGTGCAAGATGACTTCAAATTGTACCCCGCCATACCGAGATATTTGTTAAAGCATACTGAATAACCAGTGAGCGCGTCCAGTCAACCTCTTCTTTTTTCACGCAAAATGATAAACGTTGGTTTTAGCCTTGTATATGTTTTCCAGGGATTGACCAGTTTTGTCAAGATATACACAAAATGACGGGATATTTACCCGGACTGTACTGGCGTATATGCTGGAAATATCTGAGTCCAACATTCCTAATTGTGAGTAATACTAAATCTAGAGTAAACATCAGTAAAACTACTCAAGATTCAGTCTTGTTTCTAGTCTTAGGAAACAGCCACCCTGACCCCCTTGAATTCTTTTCTAGCACTGAATTCTAAGAAGAGCTATCTGATTGGCCGTTACTTCCCTCCACGGCGCCAAAAAAGCATCTACCAACCAGAACATTCATAGTCTAATTTTCAAGAGTTTTCTAGATTTTAACGTAATGCAATTTTTGATTGTCTTACGCAAATGGTTTAGTTAATCAGAACCAGCGTTAATTTCTACATCTGGAATATGATCAGGAATACAATTTAGAATGATTTGTGAATACGGGCCTTAACCTTTTCCCTAACGACAAATTTGAGACTCTTCCAATTTGAAAGAATCTGCAGACAAAAAATCTGAATGTGGTACAAATAATATTAAGTTCTTTGATGGGGTAGTAAACATTATGGGAAAAGTAGAAAATGCTGGTAACCAGTATTTTCTACCTTTCCCACAATGTTTTCAAAAGGCCTTTACCTCAGGGTCGTTAAAACCAGGGATTGTTTGGTAAAGGGTTAACAAAATACAGTGTACTTCACAGTCCAGAGGCGACAGTTTCTAAGCAGCTTTATTCATGGATTACCTGTACATCTAACCACTTTTCGGCAAGGAGAAAACGGCCCCTGATACACCTCACAATCAACTTTGAAACACATAAATATAATTTTCAGTTATTTTTTCCTGAAATTATTTTCTGCCATTCCTAAGTGTTGACTTGAGGCAGTTGACGCAAAGATTGTATGATGTTTACGCTGGTGACCTACTATGTTTACAAGTATGCAGTTTAGATCCAAATCTAACCTTTTTTTTAACATGTACATTACAGATCATAGTTATATCCAGTATTCTACACTTTAAACCTCTGGTCTATGAAGGCGGTTCTGGTACGTATGTTTACCCGGGCTACATTAACGCCATTGGCTGGATGATAGCTGCTTCTTCCATGATGATGATTCCTCTGTACGCCCTCTACTATCTCTTTAACAAGAACGGGGATATGAAACAGGTATGCAGACTCTGAAATAAAAACGCACATTTTTTTTTCGTTCCTGCATTTACTCATCCTAAAGACGACTTAAAGCGTCTTGCAGCAGCTTGACTTTGAAAACATTGCGACAAAACAAGAAATTGCTTTTAACAAGCAATTTCTCATTTTGTCCTGAACTTTTAACATGTGTTCATGTACCAGACTTTAATCTATTGTTGACTATACAAGGGCCAATTTTACAATGACGCTTTCCACTTTCTCTGCTGCAAATACGTCAAGTTTTCGAGGTTATGAGTTAAACATAGCTAAACTTCCAATCTCACGAGTTTAATAAACAAATTTTCAACGTATCTTGAATGGATAAAGATCACACACGATAAATTTCAAGCCACATTTATGAGTTGAACTTGTTGCTTCTTAAAACAAACCTTAAATTGATAACATTAAAGAAATGATAAATAGATCTATAAATGTATAATCATACTCATTCTACCTTATTTTCTCCCTGCTTTAACAATGTTCTTAAAATGAAAAAGAAATACATGGGGCGTATTTAAAACTACTTTGTACCGTATGTTTGTATTACCTCTGTGAAAAAAACATAAATCGAGTTGATTGTTTTAAATTGTTTTATCTTTTTTATTATTCTTTTTTTTTTTGGAAGAATTATTGTGAATAGGCCTTTTTTTTCCCCTCTTACAGCGTGTATCACTGGGAATATCACCGAAATGGGAACATTCAAAGATCAAGGATAGAGGAGAAATTAAACGATTCAGGGTAACTGTCTTGTTCTAGAATAACACGGACCCAGTTACCGCTTTTTACCTTGTCATCGCCATGGACGAAAACAGAGGTGTTTGCGGACGGCATAGATCAAGATCAGACTCCACAAAACGCGCGGTCTAACATGGGATCTGTACCGTCCGCTTGTTTAATCAAGCCTATGAGATAAAAACCTGTCTGAGCTTCAGTGTATTAAATTTTCACCCTTCCAAAGAGATCGAGTTAATGTATCTGGGGCTGAAAGAAAATTTTAACTTTTTTGTTTAACTTCCAGATTGTCATTAGTTCTTGCACTATTCTGATAAAAAAAAGTAATCTAAATACAATACAGTGTGGTAGGAATGATCCTTTAATTCAAATGGTGAGTTATATTAATACATAACACATGTCCATGTACTGCCGCCAGATCTAAAACATGATACAAAATTATAATTCCTGCAGCCTAACAAACGGTCTCATGTCTTACAATCCTGAGAACAGAGGATTTAGAAAACTTCGTGGGAAAGAAGGACTGCCGGTAACCAACTCATCATTTGTGCCACGTTTATTGACTTAGTTTGCATATTTACTTGTAGATTTTTTAATGCTTTTGCTAACGGCATATTAAAAGTGCCTGAAACGATGAGCGTTGTTTCTTAAACGGTTGAAAACACTGTGGGAAAAGAACAAAGTATTGGTTCTCAAAAGCTGTTTTTTTTCTTCAGAGTCGTTAAAAGTTGGGACTGTTTGGTAAAGAGTTAAAATTGTTCCTGCTACATTTTCTGTTCACAGAGAGAACATTGGGTGTATATATAGAGACAGATGAAGACATAAGATAACTTGAAATGTAGAGATAATGGTTATAAAGAAAGAACAAGACCTGTGTGGAGAAATGGTGTAGATAGACAGAAGGGACCAAAATATATCTCAATCTGTGTTTCCAGATAGCATTACTATTCTACTCTTTCGCTGCCATAGGAATAAAAATTTTAAATTTTATAGAGACCTAAAAACAGATTTCCAATGCATATGAAGTTGACTTTGGTCATAGTTCAATATCAGGTAGCGGACGATGTAGATCAAGGATCAGACTGCACGTTCTGTGCAGTCTACTCTTGATCTACACCTTCCGAAAAAGTTATTTAAATCGCTATTGGCAGTGAAAGAGTGAATACTCGACAATAACGAGAAAGCTTTGCTTCGCTTGTAAATCATTAAATGATCCATACTACAACAGAACACTTTGTAGACACAACAGCGAAAAAAGGATGAGAAACATGACTTTAAAGCTTGTTCATGGATTCCTATTTGAAAGAAAGTGGAAAAAGGAATTATTGCTAGATGAGTGTTGGCCTGTTAAGTTAAATAATGTTTGACTGTAATTTGCTTTGGTCGGCCCGTGGGAAATGTCAAGACTACAACAAAAAGTGAAAGCCTTCTGGTTTTGTTGAGTTTCCATTGTTAATAGATGTTATAAACTATGTTGTGTGTGATAAGTCGTTAACCTGTTTATCTGTGAATTAAATTTTGACTTGTCCTGAATAAAAATTCATTGTGCCAAACTTACTATCTGCATTCTGTTTGAAAACTTATAACCAGCGGCTACAACGAACGTAAAACTAAAAGAAACCAGAATCAGCCAAAAATGACTTCCCCCCCCCCCCACACACACACACACGGCTAAAACACAGTAAGCACATTCAACTGCCTGAGTCATCTGTCTTTTACATTTAAAAAAATAAAAAATAGGTGAGACCTTAGATTTAATTATGCATATCATAAATTAACCCTGCTCCTGCTAATGTAAGTGAAATGAAATTTCTGAGCCGGTAGTAAAAACCCAAATTTCGCTATTTCAAAAGTATCTTTTGGGAAACAATATGTCCTTATCGGACAGTGTAGGTCAAAGATCAGACTGCACGTTATGTGCAGTCTGATCTTGAACTACACTGTCCGCAAAAGGTCAGTGAGTTGCGCTTAGCAGCCTACAGTTAAAGGTGACGCAAGTAATGGAATCTGTCTTTGATAGGATCGAAACATTCGATGTAAAAGAGAAAATGCTGGTTTCCAGCTTTTTCTCCTTTTCCAACAATGTTTTCAACGGCTTTCTTCCACAGGGTTGTTAAAACGTGAGATAGTTTGGTAAAAGGTTATTGCACACAACTGATTGAGTTGCCTGACTTTAACGAAGACGAAAGAATCTGGAAAAAATTCACTTTTCACAAATATCCGGATATTCTTAGTCTTTACACCAGATGGATTCATCAGAACACACAAAGCCAAATATGAGAATAAGCTAGAATTGTTATATACTAAAAGGAAAAGCAGGTTAAACATTTTATGCAATAACTTCTGAACCGCTGGTGAACGATAAAATACAAATACAAATGAGCCGTGCTTTAGCAAAAGGGGACTTAATGCATTTCCGTAATGCATTATAAAAAGCAACTCATCATGTAAGTAGGGAGCCATAAATTATTATTTTTTTTTTTCCTTCTTACGATCGACTGGATCTGGAGGTAGAATGGTCCTTTGCAAAAATGACCAGTGGCAAAAAGTTTCGACCCATGTCAGCCTGCGCGAACTGCGCAGGCTGACATGGGTTAATACTTTTTGCAGATGTATTAAGCTCCCTTTTCACAAAGTATGGCTCAAATCCACAAACACTAGTCACATTGTAATGAAATTTTGGCCATCTTTCGAACATATTTAATATGTCTAACATTAAACCAAATATTGAACAAAACAAGAAAATACTTTTCATTTTAGCGTATGAAATGTTTACCCAACGTTTCTTTTCTTTTTTATTATAAATAGACACCTAACTTGTCTGACTTAAAAAAAATAAAAGCATAAATATCTGGCATAAATTTAGCTTTCACAAATATCCACTGAATGCTTTTTTTTAAATTTTATACCTACTGGATTTGTTAGAAACCACTAAGCCGAGCATGGCTACATGTCCTGACTAGAGCACTTAATGCGGACAATCTGGTAATCTAGCTTGATCGAAAAAAATATCTAATCTAAGCTCAGATTTTATAAATTCCCAATTTTTTATCATGCAGGACCAGTTCAATTCATAGTTCTTATACTATAAACGCACGTATAAAGTGAGGTGAGAGCGTACATCGTAACAGAGCTATCATCTTGATAGCCATACAATGAGAGCTTCGGGAACGGCAAGCCATGGATCCAACTCGTTTTGTTATCAAATAAATGAGCAAATCTCTGTGAAAAGGGGGCTTAATACATCTGCATAAAGTATCTATCCAGGTCAGCACATGCAGTCCTCGCAGGCTGACCTGGGCCGAAACTTTATGTTTTCAGTAAATTTTTTGCATGCCCAAGGACCATTCTACCTCAGGATTAAGCTCGTTGTTCGACAAAATTATTCTGTGCGTCCACAAATATGTGATGACTTGCTTAGTATAATGCATCATGGAGATATATTAATTAAGCCCTCTTTTGCCAGAGCATGACTCTGGGCAATGCTATTTTTTCAGTGCAAACAAAATACCTCTTGGTCATAAGTCAGAAAAAGAGTGATTGATGGTGTAGATCCAAGATTAGACTTTCAATGCTATCTGATCTTGGCCTACACCGTCCGCAAAACGGCTCTTTCTATCGCTGGCCATGGCAGCGAAAAAAACATGAGTGCTGAAAATCAGACTAAACTGTCTTGGCACCATACAACACCTCTCTGTCAATGAAATTAAAATCTTCTTCTTAGCTTCTTCCCAGATCATCTCTTGTTATAAGGCCTTTGATAACACGGATCGTATGTAACAGATAATTTACAATCCCTTTTGGAAAGAAGGTTAATAAAACATGTTGGAAATTTTTTAGTCGAGATATCTTCTACCCTTCTAAGGCAAATCCCGTTATTTAAAAAAACATTGATTTATCGTCTGCAAATGTGTTTAGTATACATATACATGAACGTGTTAAAGAAAATCTCAAAGGAACCTGGAACCCCTTCCTTGCAAAGCGAGTGCCCTGTCTGACGCTCGAGACGTCCAAACTACCTCTTATTACTACAGTATAACAAGTCTAGAATTTTGTCATCTTATAAATACTGTTTCAAAAGAAAATGAGTCCGTCTACTTTTCTAAGCAAATTCCACAAACTATGCTAGAAAGAAAAACAAATTCGAAAATGCAAGAGTACTGTGTGTCGAAATTCAACCAGTCAAAATGCTACCAAGAGCAATTAACTCTAATAAAAACGATTTGCCTCTTAGCGTTTATCTCCCTTAGACCTCACAGGGAGCTGCTCATTCTTGAAACTCTCTCCCTCGTGTGCCTTCTTTCTCTCTTTTGTCTCATCTTATCTCTCCAATACATTTTTTCTACATGAATAAAAAGTAGTTTTGGATAGATCTGAAGCGTTTGAGTAAAAGAAGGACGACCGTTCATACGCAAAAATTGTATTTGACTGGTTCTCAAGGACTTCGGAAAATTGCAGTAAAATGGATAATAATTGGTAAAGAGCGAAAACCAGTCTGTAAAGGTAATAGCTATATATTCGGATAACTTTTTCGTGCATTGACAGATTATTGGAAAAAACACACAATGGCCGATACAGGAAAAGATTACATATCAAACAGCGCTGATCCGAAAAATATTCAGGATCTTACATCATTCGTAAGTAAAACTTAACTTTTGTTCATTAGGCGTAATATTGTAGGAACTAAGTGCAGATTAGATCTTTGTCAGCACTTTTGCGAAATCATAAAACTTGTCTTGACTTGTTGAAGCTTTTCCCGGGTGATCACTAACATTTTAAAAGGAAGTTTAAAACGTCCATCTTTTTAACCTAATTACCAAATCCTTTTTTAGATACTCACTCAACCATCCATTTAGTACACAGCCTGTATCAATAGCATATAATTTCTATTTGATGTAAAACCAACCATACAACTTGAGACTTTAATGGCCTTTACGGTTGTGAAGACCAAGATCAGACGGCTCTGATCTTTGATGTACACTGGCTGCTTTGCTTGAGAAATTCTGGACAATATCAATCATAAAATTTCACTTTACCTTACAACAAAACTTTAGACTTTACAAATTCAAAAGCATTTGCAGACGATAAATTGAATGTGGGTAAAATGATGAGCTTTTTCTGTAAAAAGGTAGAAAACATTGTGGAAAATGGAGAAAATGCTGGTCAACATCATTTTTTCCTTTTCCCACATTGTTTTCTAAAGCCTTCCCTGTTGCGGTCATTAAATGTTGTGATTGTATGATAAAGGTTTAATTCTTTGTTAGTGGTAAGTGGTTACACTGTTGCAGTGTTTCTGAATCAATCATTTATGATACTGCTTGGTTCTGTTTTATGATGCGTCTAGGGAGACGCTTTGTATTAATTTTGTTGTGTCAGCCTTTCATTTTCGGTGGCAAAAATGCAGGCTTTCTGAAACGCTGATATTAAAAGCATTTGCAGACAGCTAGTAAATTTCTTATACAGAAATTGCTTCTGAAACAGTAGAAAATTTGTTGGAAAATAAAAGAGTTGTAGTTTTTAAAACAGCATTTTCTCATTTTCCCTCGATGTTTTCAAAGGCCTTCCTCCTCAATATGGTCTAAACACATGAATAGTAATGATTCATAAGATACAAAACATAATAAAACGATCAATAAAGTCAAATCCAAACTGCTTCTTGGATAGTAATTTAAGAAGAGAATTAACATGAGAAGGACCACAAGGAACTGAAAGCTTAATACCCATGGTCTCAAAACAGTATGTAAAAGGCTTTAACCCATTGTACAACACGGACTGATTTAGACATAGTACAAACCCAAAGTAACAAGAATTTTTAGATTTCCAAAACAAAGAGCAAACATTTGAAGGAAGTCACATACAGTGTATTGACTTGAATCTTTTTTCGGGAGTCCATGCACTCCCAGGAGTAAATCTTTTGGAGTGCAAGTCACTGCAAGAGAAATTCTAGGAGTGCACATTACTGTGATCAAAGTAAACTAATGATAATTTAACCCTTTTCCAAGATATTGCATCTCAGATTCTTGTCAATTTTAAAGCTTAAGTTATAGGAGGAAAAGTAAGGGACTAAGGGGCTTGTGTATTGAAAGTGTATTTTTTACGAGACTCACTCTTCAGTAATCTGCTGTTGAAAACAATTTGGATAAAGAAGTTTTTTGTAATGTTTTCTTACTCATGGGAGCAGGGGGAAGACAACTTTTGACCTGATGGCTGACGGCATTTTCAGTTTCCTGGCCAGTTTCAGAGAACTCCCATTTTCAAAATCTAAACTGAAAGAAACGAATCTGTGACATCTTTCTGTCAATGCATGCAGAAGACACAGTAATGAAAATAGTGACTTGTGACACAGGGAATTCGGTCAGAATGTCTGTCAAGATATTAGACAGTTTAGATTCCAGATCACACTGTTCAATTCTATAGTCTGATATTGATCTCTACAGTTTGCCAGAGGAAGTTGTGCATAGCACTTTGATAGTTCAATATGGGTACATTTTATTGTTGGCAGCATCCTTTTAATATCTTTAACTTATTTGGCTCCAAGATTTGTACTGTTTGCTTCTGAAAATTTGCACATTCATGATTGGGTGACCTCTCTCTGCCTTTACATTTTATCTATAAGTTAAAGTGCTACATGGGCATTATATTAGGTTCTTGACTTGTTCTCAATAAAAGATAGCAAGGCTAACCGCTTAACACTTTACCATACAATAACATTTTAGACTGTTCCAAATTTAAATCATTTGCAGATGACAAATCAAAAATAGCACAAGTGACAGACATTGCCTTTAAAATTAATAGAGTAGAAATCATTGTGGGAGAAGGAGAAAATGCTGGTAACCAGCATTTTCTCCTTTTTCCACAATGTTTTCAAAAGTTTTCTCACTCAGGGGCATTAAAAGTTGGGATGATGTGGTAAAGGGTTGAGTGTAGCCAGTGCTTCAAACTACTGGTAACAACTTCTGCTTTACAAGCTCTGTGATTAGGAGTAGAGAGTGTAGGGCAAAGGGTGTAAGCAGATTTTGTAAAGTCAAGTGAAAATTCAATAACAAAAGGTAAATACAATTCAATTGATAGTTTACTACAGTTTAATGTTCAGCTGAAAACCCTGAACCCTATTTTTACGACTTACTGAAGAAACAGAAAACTAATGAGCTTGTTGTAGTGCAAGTATTTTTAAAAAGCAATCCAAATTGGATGCATTAATTAATTTATAAACATTGAACAGTGACTACCATACATCCCTCTTCAGTATGGCTAGGACAGTCAGATAATCTCTGTATTCAGTATTAACATAAGGCAGGGCTTGGTTTAAACGCTTATATTGCTTAAAGGTCTGTACATTATCTGTTTACCAAATGACAACATTTTAGGATTGCCAAAATTGAAAGCATTTGCAGAGGACAAAATAACCGTGCCTCATAAATTGAAATTTCTTTTTTGGTAGGGTGAAAAACATTGTGGGAAGAGGAGAAAATGGTGGTTACCAGCATTTTCTCCTTTTCCCTTTAGTGTTTTCAAAAGCCTTCTTCAAGATCATTAAACCACATAATTATTTTGTAAATAGTTAAGAAAACTTTTGATACATTGGGGAAATCAGAGAAACTTTTCTTATATATGTATGTTTTTTTCCTACTCAAAGATTAATCCCATCAATAAAAACATTTTTTTTTTGCAGAGTTCTCAAAAAATACTAATATCATTTGTTAAGCAGGATTAAGTGTTTACCAGACAATAAAATTTAGACGTTTCCATATTGAAAGTATTTGCTGACAACACAATTTAACTGAGTCTTAAATGACCATATTCACTTTGAAAGCATAGAATTATCAAGGGAAGAGGAGAAAATGTAACAAAAATTTCAAAAGGCTTCTTTGTTGTTGAAATATGACATTGTTTGGTAAAGGTTCAGTTACGAAAAGGAACATTTCATTTGTTTAGCAGAGTTAACACAGGTCTGTAAGGTTAAAAACTTGAAAGAAAGGTATTGTAAACTCCCTCTATAGATATTATTGATTTTATTGATCTGTATGAAATAAACTTTACTGTTAAGTTTTCACTTGCAAATAGTAATAGTTTTGCTCTTATTCCCTCAGGTGCTAAGTGTGACTCACTAACCTTTTGTAGAAATTATAGATCAAGATCAGACTGCATAGAACATGCAGTCTGATCTTGGATCTACACTGTCTGATAACGAGATATTTTTCTCAATAAAGAAAAAGTTTGAAATAGCATTAACCATTTGCCACACAATGCCAACTTTTAACGACCCTGGCAAAGATACCTTTTGAAAACATTGTGGGAAAAGGAGAAAATGCTGGTAACCAGCATTTTCTCCCTTTCCCGCAATGTTTTCTACCCTATCAAAGAACAATTGCACTATTTTAGCCAAACAGAAAATGTCATCTGCAAATGCTTTCAATTTGGACAAGGCTAAAATTTTGTCATCTGGTAAAGGGTTAATCTGCTTTTTACTATTGGCTTGAAAGTTTCATTTCATTTATGGAGCAGGATAAGGGTTATCAGTTTGCCAAGCAGTCCTATGTTTTTACCAACACTGAGAAGAAAGCTTTCGAAACATCATAGGAGAAGGAGAAAATGCTGATAGGCAGCATTTTCTCATTTTCTTATAATTTTTCTACCCTTTTAAAGATTTTATCATTTGAACCACATTTTTTTGTCTGCAAGTACATTCGATACAGACAAGTCTGAAAATTTGGTTTTTTTTTTTGGTAAGAAGTTAATAGACAGATAGATTTTATTCATTACTTATGCATATACAGGCAGATAATCAAATTGTCTGGTAAAGAGTTAAACCATTTACTATGCAAACCCAAGTTTTAACAATCCCAACAGAGAGGGCTTTTGAAAATATTTTGGAAAAAGAAAAAAATGCTGGTAACCAGCATTTTCTTCATTTCCAAAAATTTTTCTCCCCTTCCAAAATCAAATTTCAATTTTTCAGTCACATCTATTTTGTTGCCTGCAAATACTTTCAATTTGGATAAGTCTACAGTTTTGTTGTTTGATAGAGATAACTATACTAGACTGGTCAAATCGAAAGCATTTGCAGACAACATGCTAAACATGGCTCAAAAACTTAAATTTGTCTCTGGAAGGCTAGAAAACATTGTGGGATAAGAAGAAAATGCTGGTTACCAGCATTTTCTCCTTTTTCCACAATGTTTTTCAAAGCCTTCTTCGTCAAATTCGGGATTGTGTGAAGTATGATTAATCAAATTGTCTGGTAAAGAGTTCATCAGTTTATCATTGATTATTTTTAATGCTCAGTGGGCCTTCTGTATTTTAACCTATTACTAGACACCAACATTTCAGGCTTTCCAAACCAAAAGCATTTGTAGACGGCAATTAGAATGTTGTTCAAATGATGGGATTTTTCCATGAAAGGATAGAAAATATTGTGGGAAAAAGAGAAAATGTTGGTTACCAGCATTTTCTCCTTTTCACACATTAAAACTTGGGACTGTTTGTAAAAGGGTTTAGTTCACCTGTCACCATGCAACATGCAAGACATGGTGCTTTGCAAAGAACGTAGGTCAAAGATAAGACGGCATGGTCTAACTGCACAGTCTGATCTTAATCAAGGCTGTCTGATCTTTTAAGAGATATTCTAATGAAACCATCCCGAAAATGCCACATGTGGGTTAGGCTACTAGCAGAGAACATCATCGTTTCATTTACATAATTGTCTGAGAGTTATTGCCCAACAAATCTACTGATCAACTGTTGTTAAATAGAAACTACTGCACAATTCTGACTTTATCCAAGAAAGAAAATTTTGAAAACATAATGGGAAAAGGAGAAAATGCTGGCAACCAGCATTTTCTCCTTTTTCCAGCAATGTTTTCAACTCTTTCACAGATAAATTTCATCATCTGGCAACTTGGTTGATATAATGCATCACAGAGGAGCATCGAACCCCTTTTTATCGGAGCATGCCTCAATTGTAATTTAACTCTTTACCAAACAACAAAATTTAAAGAATAGTAGAAATTGAAAGCATTAGCAGATGACAAAATAAAAGTGACTGAAAAATTGAAATTTCGTCGCATTATTATAGTAGTGTTCTAACTGCCATTTGGATGTTTTCGAGAAAATTAGCTCCAAAGTTTCTGATCGCTGTTAAATCATTAGTGGAGTTAGAACAAGTTAATACTGAAAACTTCTTAACCAAGGCCTATAATGCAAAACTGATTTCATGGGGAGATAGAACTCTTGAAGATGATTCCAACAATATAAAAATTTCAAATTTCACAAAAATGGAGTCAGAACACTATTATAACAATGCGATGATTTGTTATTGGAAAGGTAGAAAATATTGTGGAAAAGAGAGAAAATGACGGTTACCAGCATTTTCTCCTATTCCCACAATATTTTCAAAAGGATTTTTTCTCAGGGTTGTTAAAAGTCGGGATTGTGTGGTAAAGGGTTAAAAGTATGATTTAAAATAAATAGCTTTCATTGTACTTTCCAGGTCCAGAATTTACTTCAACAGATGCAGGATAAGTTTCAGAACATGTCCGATCAAATCATCACAAGAAATATCCTTTTTGTGTTCCAGTTAATTAAATACCATGAACAAAAAACTTTTCTTACTTCCAGGGACAGTTTAGATCAATAATGAGGGTGTACAGAACATTGTACTTGGATCATTGATTAGTACTATATGCAATTGTGGGAAATAACTTGGCTAAAAAAGCCCTTGAAAATACAATGTTCAGGTCATATATACTTGCTACTCCCGATTCGGGGTCTAGCTCCGATGTTATTTTTGTGATTGTTTCTCCGCTAGAAGACCAGTAACAAAAATAGCATCGGAGCAGACCTTCAGACTGAAGGTAATTACTTGCCAGAGAGTATCCATTATACATATATTTTTGAAGGGTTCTAGCCTTCAAGAATGAATTTATGCTAAAGGTTTAAAAAAAAAAAAATGATAAGCCTAAACTTTATACCAAACAACAAAATTGTAGGCTTTTCTAAATTGATAGCATTTGAAGACAAAATGCTGCTCAAATGATGGGTTTTACCTGTAAAAGGCTTTTGAAAATCTGTTGGGGGAAAAGGAGAAAATGCTGGTTAGCAATACAAAATGTTTTCAAAAGCCTTTTTTGATCCAGGGTTGTTAAATATCAGGATTGTTTGTAAAGGGTTTGGGATGATAGAGACAAACAAAAACCAGTTTTCTGCCAAGATGGTGTGCCTGGTAATTGAATTAGAGAAGTGTCCAATTGTAATACACACAGATGGGGCTTGTCCTCTTTCAGATTCATTTGTGAATTACTCTGTGGGTCTCCATGCCCCTTTTTTAAATTTTTTTTTACATGTGATATCTACTCTTTCTTCAAGTTTATAGGATAGCTTTTAATTCTCTGGGTTTTTGCTGACAGAGCAATGCATTAGGTATTACTTCAAAGAGATAGTAACAAACTTATTGCCTCCAGAATCAAGTTTGCAGCAGGCATCTTTAAATACATTCTTTAAAGTAAAAATGATCATTGTTTTGACAATGGTTAATTGGTTACATGAGAAAGCAGCAAGTAGCATGGGAAGAATAATGTACAAGGTATGCCACTGGTAAAAGAATCTCAAGGAATATATTGTAATTGAAGATATGGTGAAAATGGCATTAAAACTTTTCCAAAGAACCTGGTGGAAAAAACTGGAAAACTAAGTAAATGCATGGAACAATAGATCAATATTCTATCAAGTATGAACATGTCTGTAAAGAATATTTATTGCACTTTTATTTTATTTTTAGCACCATGTTAAGTTTGTTAACCCTTACATTCTAAATGGTCATCAGATACTGTCACAAAAAATGTAGACCAACATTAAACCACATAAAACATGTCTGATCTTTGAAATATACTGATAGTTTGAGAGACAAGCTAGCCAAAACACCTTCATTTGGGTGTTACTTATGGGTGTTAGTGGTGGCCTGTAAATGTTTGTATCATCATTTTACCACTGTAAGGGTTAGGCAGGTGTTATCAGTTTTCAAGTGCCTTGATTGTTGCTATACTGAACACAAATATTGAACTGTTTGTAACAGACCCTTTCCAAGTTCAATACAACTGAAAATGTATTCTGATTGTAGTAATGCTATCATGGTTACTGGCTAAACTTTTTTTTGCCAAATTTCTGCTTAGTTAACCCTTTCCCAAACAATCCCTGGTTTTTACAGGTCAGGAATAGAAGCCTTTTGAAAACATTGTGGGAAAAGGAGAAAATGCTGGTAACCAGCATTTTCTCCTTTTCCCACAATGTTTTCTACCCTATCATATAGAAAAATCATCTTTTTAGCAACTGTTAATTTGTCATCTGCAAAATGCTTTCAATTTGGTCTGGTCCAAAATTTGCCATTTGGGAAAGGGTTAAACATTTTTTTTTTTTTTTGATTTTGTAATTTTCTTTCAAAAGATTTGCAAACAAAAAGGTCATTGAGATCACATTGTTACCTATTGTGTTTTCATATTTTTTTCAAACATCTACTAGACAGGTTGAAAATGTGGTATAGAAATGATAAATTGGGTACAATTGTGTTTTAAATTTCATTGTAAAGGTAGTCATATAGCATGAAGCCTCTGATACCTTCCTGACATGAATTATCATAATTTTTGCATTGCAGAGATTCAGATAGCATGCATATTCCTATTCTAAAATCACCAGTTCTTCACAAAAACCTATGTTGTATTTACTACTAAGACTTTCTTGTTGAGCTTCAGGATTTGGTTAAATGCAAAAATATTGTAACTTTGCAATGCCCATAACTGTGCCCTGACAGGGTTTACAGATTTTTAATGTAGTACTTGTAGACGACCCAGATAGGCTGGGGCATGGTTGCCATAATATGACGGAAATCCTTAACCATTAGTACGCAAGGCACAACATATTTTGCTTTCATGCACAGTAGAAATCAAGATAAGACTGCACAGAACATGCAGTTTGATATTGAATCCACATTGTTGGCTACTTTGAAACATTTTCCAGCAAAAACTACAAGCTTTCTCTTAAAAATAACAAGCTTTTTTACCCAATTAATCTTTTACCAGATGACAAAATTTTTGACTGGTACAAATTGAAAGCATTTACAGATGGCAAATTAAATCTGGCTCAAATGATAAGATTTGATTTTCAAAAGGTAGGAAATATTGTAGGAAAAGGAGAAAATGCTGGTTTTCCTGCTAAGTTTTCAAAACCTTTTGTCTATAACGTTGTTGAAACCCAGGATTGTTTGCTAAAAGGTCTATTTAATTAATTCAGTGCTCTAGACTCAAAATGTACCATAACAGTATACCATCAACACTTAGTTAAAAAACAACTACAATAGAAAAGATGTTTTAAAAAAGCTAAAAGTGAGAACAGCGCCTGAAAGTGAATATATCACTTTGTTTCAGAAATTTACTCAGAAGGTATACTGGTAGTTACTTTTTTGTTTTCCAACATGCTATCAAAGCATGTATCAATGTGTTTCACTTTAAATAGAACTACATTGTTTCTTTAACTGTTAATCACTAGATGATATGGGAAATCGCATTGACGACCTTGAGAAGAATATTGCCGATTTGATGACCCAAGCTGGTGTAGACGACAGGGCATAAATTATTTATCATGAACTTTTTCAACTTAGCAACAACCAAGCTTCAGGGACCATTTTTACAAGCAACTACAACTGAGGAGAAAACTGTTTGACTGCTGATTTGATTTGACTTGAGTGTATTTTCTATGTGTGTTGCTCAAATAGAATGATTACCAATTATTTCCTTTAATAAGGAAAGAAAGCGTATGAAAACAGAAAGTAACATAATGTCACTTTATCAGGGAAATGTGGATTGTATATAATTTCATTCAATGTCATTTAAATTCTAGGAAAAAAGTATATTAATGTTTGTAGTTTGTATCCTTCTGTAAGTAATATCCTTCCTCATGAAAAGTAGGTCCAATTCACAGCGTGAGAAGCTTACAACATAGGTCAAAATATTTGACATAGAAGCTTGGTTATTGACAAAAAATTATCCGCGTAGATTTTGTTTTCTTTGCATATTTAATCATGTGTGTTATCACAGGCAGGCAATTGACTAATTTATCATGAAATGTCTGTAGAAAATTAACAGGGCTTTTTCCCCCTTTAAGTCTAGATTTATTTCTTCTCTTTTCAACTGTTAAACTGACATTTTCAGAATAAAATGATTGTGTAGCCTTGATTCTCACAGTATGACAAATGGATACTGGTTCGTGATGGCTGGAACTGGAAGCGCATATTGGACTAACGTTTTCCAAACAACCACAATATTTAATGAATCAGGTTTGAATTTATCACAATAAAACTTATAGCCCTAGAGCTGTAATGATTTTCAAAATCAGACATTCAAATTTACCAAATTCTAGGTCTTCACTTCAGATCCTAGCTGTATTCCGAGATGTAACTAGTCAGTATGGAATCAAAACATCTTTGCCTGTCTGATCAATTTTTCACAATTACCCAGGTAACATAGTGCCTTTCAAGTCTTAAGTGTAAGTGTGTCAGTGTTTGTTTGAAGTAGAATAGGTAAAATGTAAATGGTTGATCTGATATCTGTTTTGCATAAAAATTAGTGTGGTGCTCTGGCAAAAGGGGTTTAATGCATCTCAGTGATGCATCACACTAAGCAAGTCATCACATAATCATGGATCCATAAAATCCATTTTCTTTAACCCTTTACCACACGACAAAATTTTTATTTCTTGTCCACATTGAAAGCATTTGCAGACAACAATTTCAGTGTGGATCAACTGGTACAATTTTTCTTTGATAGGGTAGAAAACATTGTAGGAAAAGGAGAAAATGCTGGTTACCAGCATTTTCTCTTTTTCCCCACAATGTTTTCAAAAGGCTTCTTTCCCAGGGTCGTTAAAAGTTGGCATTGTGCGGTAAAGGGTTAACAACCGACTGAATCATGAGGTGACATTCAGAAAATTTACTAAAAGCAAAAAGTTTCAACCCAGATGAGCTTGCATGGACTTTGCAGGCTGACCAATATCAGTACTTTTTGCAGATGTATGAACCCCCTTTTCACAGAGCCTGGCTCATATTATGTATTTGGAATTAGATTATGTCAAAACTTTTGAAAAATTGGTATTCTTAATTATAGGAAGTCATCAAGATTAACAAAGATGCTATATGAAATCTTTTCACTTTAACTCAAACAATCAGTTCTTTCTTTAAAATCAAATGTGAAGAACAAAAGTTTTTTTCTTTTAATAAACAGTGCTTGTAGATGGTTAACAGTGACAGCAATTTTTCCTACTACGATTAAGTCTTGACAGATTTCATATTGTGAATGAAAATGGAAACAGTTTTTTTTCCCGATTAAAATGCGAAGTGAACAAATTCTCAAGTCATAAATACAATATGATTATTTATGGTTAAAACATACATGTATGTTTTGGGGTTGACACAACTTGAGTGTTTTTGTTCTCTTTGTTGACAAACATGTTTCTTCTTTCATTTCAGACTAAAAGTGTTTACATCATACATTATCAAACATTTTATAGGATGCTATTTGGTAGAAGATCAAGGTTAAGAAGGCAAAGTTTTCCTGAATAAACAGAATTCTGCCCATATTTATTATAACTAATGCAATCTAGGAATTAAGTTTTATGGTTACATCTATTTACTTTTAACAGGCTTATTTTCTGTATAATTCAAAAGAAATTCAATCTTTGCTACATGCTATGGAATAATTTGAGAAAATAAGAGTGATCAACTACAGTGTATTTAAATACCATGGAGCAAATCTGTTGTAAACATGTGTTGAAAGTAGGAAATTAGATTGTTCAAAATACTATTAGTTCTTTACATAATGAAGTGAATCTGTTTAACCCTTTGCAGTACATGATAATGATTGATAATGTATGAAATAGAACTTTGCAATATGTCAGATGTTGAATATTTAATCATATACTTTGTTTTCATCATTTTCAATTGACACATGCACAATAGTATAAGATTTTCTTGTGATAAATAACTACTAGAGTGAACTATACCCCATTGTTGTGAAATAAAAACATACAGACTGTTACATCTTTTTTGGTTTTACTTGCTTTATTAACCCTTTACAACACAGTCTCCAATTCTAACCAACCCTGAGAAAAAAGCCTCACATAGTGGGAAAAGGAGAAAATGCTGGTAACCAGCAATATTAACCACAATGTTTTCTTACCTTCCCAAATCAAATCTCAGTCTTTGAGTCACAATTATTTTGTTGTCTGCAAATGATTTCAATTTGGACAAGTCAAAAATTTTGCTGTTTTGTAAAGAGTTCATCAACACCCACCCACTCCCCTCATTTCCATTTCACTCTGTGACAAAAGAAGAATTTGGTTTTTTTAAATATTCTACCTTGAGAGAAGACCAAAGCATGGCTAGCATTTGGTTAATGAAAACAAAAAAAATGAAGAAATTTGGAATGCAAATACTGCCTATTCTGCAGTAGATGTCAAGAAAGCTTTATGGCAAAATGGAAACATAGCTCATTTTGAGCTATACATAGGGGTGTTGTGTGACTGTGAGATTAAGATGCTTGAATTGTTGTCAGCAAATTGGTGCTGGTTGAGTGAGAGTGTCTTTGGGCAATGCATTGCTGAGCCATATGTAAATGTATTTTTGAAACCAAGTAGACATGAATGTCATCATTCTTGAAACTGAAGAAAGACATAATGGGGACGTCCTCTTGATTGGAATACTTTCAATCGTGGAGTTAAACCTCATTCAAACAGACCTATTTCTCTCTTTGCCATAGTGATATCTTTAATTCCTTTATTTTTGTACATTGTACAACTATTTATACATTTACAATTGAGAGCTGTGAGAATAAAACCCGCTGGCTTTTTTGTAGGAATGTCCTTGGGCTAGACACTTCAGAGCCCTAGCCCAGTACTGGTGAAACCCAGGAAATACATGAATATGTGACCTGTTGCTGCGATATGACTGAAATAATGTTGAAAGCGGCATAAAATACCATTCAATCAATTGCCCTCTAACCCTTTATCACACAATTCCGAGTTTTAACAACCCTAAAGAAAAACACTTTTGACAACATTTTCCCCCACAATGTTTTCTGCCCTTTCAGAACAAATTTTACAAATTAAGCCAGATTTCTTTTATTGTCTGCAAAGGCTTTCAATTAGGACAAGTTTAAAATTTTGTCTTTTGGTAAAGAGTTAATTAAGTATAGTCCTCTGTTGGTCAAGAACTAGTCTGTACAGTAGTGGTTCAAGGAAAAAACCCTCTACAAACAATCCCCAAATGTACCCTTTACCAAACAATCGTAAGTTTTAACAACTCTGAGGAAGAAGGCTTTTAAAAACAATGTGGAAAAAGAAGAAAATGCTGGTAACCAGCATTATCTCCTTTTTCCACAGTATTTCCTACCTTTCCATGGTTAAGTTCTATCATTTTAGCAATGTTTAATTTGTTGTCTTAAAATGCTTTCAAATAAGATGATTTCAAAAATGTTGTCAATTTTGGTAAAGAAGTAAAGAGTCAGTAGGAAAGGGGCTTTTGAAAATATATGGGAAAGGGAGCAAAGGCCAGTTACCAGCATATTTTACTTCCCCTATGATGTCTTGGACCCTGTCAAAGACAAATTCCATTACAGGTGTGAAATTTTATTGGTCATCTGCAACATATTTCAATTCAGTCAAGTCAAAAACTTCGTCTTCTGGTAAAGAGTCATTATGACTACACCACAGAAAAGGTTTTATACCAATAATTAAGTTCACCAACCATTGTTTTTCATTGTTGGAGTTAATGGCTTGATCAAATTACCTTCATAAATATTTGAATATGGGGAAAAAATGAATAAAAAACCCTTTCCCTCATACATTGAATGTATCAGTTTTCTCTACAACACAAAGGTAGCTCAATGGCTCATACAGGGCTCCAAACAGAGTTACCAGATACAGGAACAGCTCTTCAACGCTTTTCTGAGGTCAGAATAATGTTATTGAAACATGAAATGACTGCTGTATAACCAAAGATCATTATAATAGTACAGTTATTGTTGTGTGATAAAGTCATTGTACCTAGCCGAGATAAAGACACAGATAGGTGAACTGGTTGCTTTAACCCATTACCACACAACCAATTTTCACTCTTGTCCATTTGTTTGGTGGGTTAAAATGCTCTGTATAGACCAATCAGAAGGCTTTTCTAAGAAATATGAATAAGACCTGACTTGACTGATTGGTCAGAACAGGTTGGTAAAAATAGCCCCAGGCCCCTTTTTTCTACCGATCTCTTGTTTATTGAATTTAGAATAAGTATATTTGTTTGTCATTTGGCAAAAAGGGTGAATTATTGGAAAAATACTACATGTAGTATATAATCTGTCTTTGTCACATTGAGCATGTCATTAATATTTCAGAGTTTTCTTTTGTTATAATGACATGGTAACATATTGACCCCTTAGCTATAAATTAACTCTTGACCAAAAAAATCCCAACTTTTAATGACCCTGAGAGAGAAAGTCTTCATGATGCATAGTACCAATCAAGTCATTACATATAATTATTGATCCGTAAATTCAATGTTTTCTAACAACCAACTGAATCATAAGGTAGATTGGTCCTTTTACATGTGGAAAAATTGACCAATAGCAAAAAAGTTTTGGCCCAGGTCAGCTTGCACTGACTGCACAAGTTGACATGGATCGATAATTTTTGCAGATGTATTAAGCCCCCTTTTCATATGACTGAAAAACAGACAGGATAGTTCCCAGTATACAGTCACCCCCACCAGCTTTAATTGAGTGGGTTGAAACCAACAGTAATCATAACCAATATTCCAAAAGGGGTTTTGATACCATGTTGCAAATGGTCTGCTTGGCAAGTGATGTTAAAGTTACTCTCTCAAAGAAAGTTTAGGCTTATCCTAGTGGTAAAAATTTTCTTCATAGATTTTAGAATCCCAAGCTCTTCTATGGATATCTTGTTCGAGGTGCAAATCTTGTCTCATTTATGAAGCTCCTTACCGAATACCAAACTGTAGACTTGTTCATATTGAAAATATCTGCATTTAACAACATTTTGAGCTTTATCTCTTTACCAAACAAATAAATTTACAACATGTACAAATACATGTAAAAAGCATTTGGCAGCCTCAAAATTGAAATTTGTTTTTGGAAGGTTAGATAACAGTGTAGGAAAAGGACAAAATGCTGGTGACCAGCATTTTCTTCTTTTCCCATGATGTTTCCAAAAGCCTTCTTCCTCAGGATCATTAAAAGTTGGGATTGTTTTGTAAAGGTTTAAGACACATATACAAAATGAAACCATAAAGGCTAAAAAATGAGAAATTGCTCATTTTTATCAATATTGCTCATTCTCGGTTTGTTGCAATCTTTGTATGTTACTTGCTCCAAGAATGAAAAACTTTGTCTCTTGGGAAGGTTAATGTAAGATTTCTATTTTTTTTTTTCTATAGAAAAAAATGCAGCCAGGAAAATTAGCAGACATTTTTATTTTCTTTTAAACATCAAATACTCTCATTTATTCAAAATTGCTCTTGGCATGATAAGAATAAAACTGCTCTGCAGCATGGTTCATATAATTACCAGTGATTAATCAGTACAATACAGCTGTACATCAAAGACTAGTAATCCAATGGAAAACAATAACAGATTCACAAATTTCATTCTTTTCTGTATTTCATATTTATCAGAAAGTACAAAAATTAAGTTTCAAGGCTTTGTCTATAGTGGAAATGTCTGTAAAAAAAGGTTAAAACATTTCCATACAATTTTGTCTTGTACCCAACGAAAACATTGTGGTAATAGGAGAAATTACCCATAATGAGCAGTGTCCCCTTTTGCCTCATGTTATCAAAAATGGAACAAGATCAGTTGATTATCCCTGTTCTACTTCTATGATTTCAAAGTCATCAGCTGCCAGTTATTAGCTTGGCTGTTTTTGAAGAAAACATTGAGGTATTGCCATAGCCCTGTAATCTGGTTCTTTGTGCAAAAACTTTGAGATTCTCTTATTACTGAAGATATTTACTTCAAACTTGGACTAGTTGTTAACTATCAAAAGGGAAACCAACACAACAAGAGCAGGTAACCATCGAAGTATTTTTGACACAGTAATGCCCCTTCTTGACTTAGAACTTTCACTGAAAATCAAGTAACTGCAGCCAAGCATTGGCACCCACATGCAGTGCTCTTGTTTTTCAGGAGGTACTGAGTTAATAGTTTTACCAGAATCTCTTACAGTGCCAGGCAAAGATTCAGTTACTTTTGCAGACATTGTAGTTCAAGGAACCTGCAGTCTGATCTTTGATCTACACTGTCAAATATTTTGTAATATACTATCTAAAAACCAATATATGGGTCTTTGTTTACAGATTGAAAATGAACAATTCATTCCTTTGAAATTCTAACAATTACAAATAACTACAGCCAAATTACTACTCATATTGGTCTACTGTAACTGTACAAGATCATTAGACTAGAACCTGTTGTACATCCTGAAACTGACGGGCATCATTATATCTATGGATAGCAGAAATGTTTATGTAGTATACCCCATGCTGACAATGTGTGACAGGTTGTAATAAATTTTGTACACTGAAGTTTTCATTTAAGACAAAAATTAGTCTTTACATGGTCAATATTAAGTGCACAAAAGAAGCTATTTGACATCTATCTATTGATACAAGACCAATTTTTAATGTACAAGATGCTACATCTGAATTACCTGCCTTGCAATGTCTGTTTAACTGATGTACCAGACAGATCTCTCTGCACAGTAGAAATTGTGTATCATGGTATCTACTGCTGATGCAAAGATCAATAAGAGGCTGCCAAGCTCACTCAAAAACCAAAAACAGTCAATGCATGGGAATGTTACAGGTAAATAGTATCAAGATCTGTTGTATGTCAATCAACTTTTGATAATTGTTCACTTCAACTACAGAAAATCAGCTGCTCTCATTCTTTGTCCTGGCTGTAACTGTTTCATTCTGAAAATAGAAATACTTTATCTGAAATACAGAAAAATGGAAATACATGTAATTCCAAAGAAGGACCAAAAAGTAAGTATCATTTATAAAGGTACAGTTTAACCTGCTTCCTTAGTAAAGGTGCCATATCTGCCTTGCCTGGAAGTTAACCTTTTACCAAACAATCTGATATTTTAACAGCCCTGAGGTAGAAGGCTTTTGTAACCAGCATTTTCTTCATTTACAACAATTTCTTCTACCCTGTCAGAGACAAAACCTATCATTCAAACTGTATTTGATTGATAGGCTGCAAATGCTTTCAATTTGGACAAGTCTAAAATTATGTCCTCTGGCAAAGAGTTAAATACATTGTACTTGCTTAACACAGATTGCTTGCTTAATAGAGGTGGCAAACTGTGAAAGGTTTATCACACTATCAAACACAAAACCAACATTTCATGTCTAAAATTATATTATTTGTTAAAAAAAAAAAAGATATCAAACTGACAAATCAAGGACTTCTTCACTTGGAACATCCAAACAGAGGAAGTGCTCATGTTAAACAATTCTCTGACCCATAGCATGCCTATCAAAACTTAACTCTTTTACCACATGACAAAATGTTAGACTAGTCCAAATTCAAAATACATTTAAAGGATAAACTAGATGAAGCTGAAATGGTGTATTTTGGTCTTTAAAATGGTAGAAAAGGTTGTGAGAAAAGAAAGGAGGAATGCTGGTTACTAGCATTCTCTCTTTTCTCCACAATGTTTTCACAAACTTTCTTCTTAAAGATCGTTGTTGGCGGTGTAGCTTAAGATCACACTGCAAAGAATATATCATATGATTATGGATCTACCCTATCTAATATTGTATAAGATTTTCAGAAAACCAGCCTTAAAATTGCAATATACATGTACATACTGAAAGTGCCAATTTCATAACATTGACACTCTAAGGGTTAACAGGTCCAAGATCTTTTAAACCTTAGGCTGCCAAGCGCAACTCACTGGCCTTTTGCGGACAGTGTAGATCAAGATCAGACTGCACAGAACGTGCAGTCTGATCTTGGATCTACACTGTCTGATAAAGAGATGTATTTCTCCCCAAAATACTTTTAAAATAGCAGAATTTGGGTTTTTACTATTGGCTTGAAAATTTCATGTTAGTTATTTAGCAGGATAAGGGTTAAAAGACATTCACAAAAGAGAAACAAAAATGTCAAACAAAGTAAGCAATGAATCTTTCAAGTAAAATTCATGTACAAAACTGCAATAAGATAAATTTCACCTACTTATCAAGAAGATCTCTATCACTAGGAATATCTACATCACTGTCTGTGTCTTTATCTGTGGTGTCAGAGCTGTCTGTATCACTCTTCTCTTGTTCTTTATGCTTCCTTCCTTTCTTCTCTCTCTTCTTCTGTTTTTTCTTGTGTCTACTCTTTTTGCTTTTATTCTGTGAGTAAACAGATTAATGAAGAATTTTCAGCAGATCTAGAAATGTACCAGATGTAGTCTTTCTATAAAGCAGCATATACTGCAAAACATAGATAGCTGGCCATCTAAAATTACTATTTATCTTTTGGATGAGGCATTACACCAAAGCTATGCACTGAGCACTTTGAAGAACCAGGCATAACATAAGATAGGTTTTGTCCTATATTGTGCACTATTCCTTGTAACACAATAGCCTTCCAGGGCTGTTACCTGTGGGTAAATTTCATTTGCAGAAAAACGAAAAAATAATTGCATATCAAAAGCAGGAAAAACTACCCTTTCATTAGCACACACAAATTTAATGGTTCAGTATTTCAAAAACACGATATCACAAATCATAAAGTGTCACATTAGAATCTTATCAAAGGAATGGTTGTATTTTCATGTAGCAAGAACTTGGAATGTCTTTGTTCTGCTACAAAACTTATTATTGATGGAACATTCAAGGGCTGTCAAAAGTTTTTTCACTAGTACAGTGTCAATGGTCTACAGAATGGACATTACAAACCGCTCGTGTTCACCTTACTCTGCGACAAGAGGCAAATTGCATACAAAAACATGTGGGATGCTATCATTTGATTTCCCCTTTGTGAGGACCCCATTTGAAGCTAGAACCAGTCGGTATACATGTATATGGGGACTTTGAAAAGGCAATGCATAATTTCATTACAGATACCTTTACCTTAACCCTTCTAAAGTGCTGTAGATTCCATATTGGGCAAGCCTGGTGGCTAAAAATTCAAGGCTTAGGACTATCTGGCTAGTAGAAGTTAACATCTGCAATGTAATCTAACATGGATGTTTAACACTGACTGGCTGATGAAAGAGGCAAACAATATATCAATTATTTCCGCAAATGAAAACTTTTTCTCTCTGCAAATGAAGGAAAAAAAATCTGCATACGATATACCGTTTTTTCGCAAATGAAAATCTCTGTCACCTATATATGTAACTGGTGCCAATAAACAAAAAAATCAATCAATCACATAGATAATAATTAAGTATGAATAAAAAATTTAGAAAAAAGACTTTACCATTGTACTTTTAAAGCATCAATAGATACTTCTGTTAATTTCTGTCATCTTTATGACCCTGAGGGATAAGACTTTCGAAATTGTGGAATAAAAGGGAAACTGCTGATAATCAGAGTTTTCTATCTGATCAAACAAAAATCCTGTCATTTATGCTACATTTAACTTTCTGACTACAAGGTCTTTCAATATGAATGGGTCCACTATTCTTTGTTCTGGAGTAAAAAGTTACCAGTAAGGCTGTATCTGTTCGAATTTTTAAAAAAGTATCAAGCAGTGAAGGTCCGAGATCAGATTTCACATTCTGTGCAGTCATGAACTAGATCTATCCTGTCTAGAAAAGTACATGTAATCATAATACACATACACTATGGAATGAGAAATCCTATAAATCTGTACCGACATTGTATGCTGTTTTTGACCATTAAGTGTTATGAAGTTCTACAAAATTACACCACTTTAGTCCTCCAGAAACATCTGCATATAGCTTATGGTCTATAAAGTTTCTATGGTACTGGGGTTTTGAAATTACCACCAACAGTTTTCATCCATACCTTGTCTATTGTCATTAAAGTATCTTTTTCTCAGTCACACACAGAGGTGAAACTACTGCAAAAGAAAAAATTGCAGCGGCTAAGTCCATAATTTCCTTTAAACAGAAACATTCTGATCTTAAGCTGTGTACCTTTTTCTCCTTCTTGGCTTTATGTCTATCTTTGTGTTTATGTTTGTGTTTCCTTCCAGAGTCCTTTGTTAAATCAATATATGGTTCATTGATTGGAACTTTGTTAAGAGAAGATCCTGAAAAGAAAACCCATAACATGTCAATCATTGTTAATGCAAAAAACATTTCCTCTTTACTAGATGACAAAATTTTTTACTTGTAAGCTTTAAAAGCATTTGAGGACGACAAATTGAATGCAGTTTGAATGGGATCTGCCTTGGTTACAAAAGGTAGAACATGTTATAAGAAAATGCTGGTTACCAGCATTTTCTCCTTTTCCTACGTTTTCAAAAGCCTTATTTCTAACGGTCATTAAAATGCATTCTTTGGTTAGGGGCTAGATAAATACTGACTAATCTATTCTACAATCACTGTTCTATATAGATGAATTTTAAGAAATTGCCAGAATAATCTTGCACATAGTAAAATAGAGCAGTTTAAGTTCTGACTGCTTGTACTGGAGATCAAAACTGATAATGTACTTTTTTCCTGGGAAAAACTCATCCATCCAAAACCTGATAAATAATTATATGAATGCATATTTACACACATATGATTTTTAAACATATGAGATTTTTCAATATTGTTTTTGTCCCCTTGTATTCATGAATGCATGACAAAAAAAATAAAATATGAAAATACTTACATAAATCATAAATGAATTAAATACTGTATAAGTGGTTTTTTCTGCGGGTTCCAAATTCTGCATTTTTTTCCAAAAAGACGGGTGTTTCAATTTCTGCGAACCTTTTTTTTGTGATGTTCAAACTGAGCATTTTCAGTATTTAATATCAGCTGCAGTTGACAACAATCTACTTTTGTTTTTCAGCTATGTATAAATATCAGACAGATATCCCTACCCGCTAGTCTTAAGATACCACCCTATTGAAGATCGATAGTTTTGTAATCTATACATGCATCAACACGATTACGAGTTTCCGATAGTTGTAAATCTATGCTAGACAACAATACCGTAATTTAACGTAAGTAAAACTGTTGACCTATTGTCATGTTTGAAATGTGTGAATTTGACTTGTGGTGATTTTTAACACTTAGGTGCGAAAACAAGTACAGGTAGAATATTGAAATTATAATCGGCGATTACATTACATAAAATGGGGCCATTAGATGTTAAATCTTCATTAAAAGGTTTAATTTGACATATACCTATTTTAAGAAGTCATCTTTGATCGACATTTCCTGAAGATCAATGTAATTCAATGAATATCACCGTTTTATAGCGGCATTGACCACACTGGTGTTTTATAAATAAACATAACCGGAAGTCATCCATGTTTTTTTTTGCTGTTTGTCAGAGGGCAAAATCGGACATTATAATCCGCGTGTTTATTTTCTGCGGCCTGGAGTTGGTCCGCAGAAAAAGCAGAAATTAAATACTCGCAGAAAAAAAAGCTTATACGGTATGTTAAAACCTCAATGACTTAAATATGGGTAGGACCAAGAAATTAGTTCCAATCAGCATAGCACTCTTTACCAATAAGCAGCAGACAACTTTAAATACAACACTGCAAAATAAGGTTGGATACATGAAGATAGGTGAAAACATTCCTTGTCTACCATTGGTATTGTCTTGACAATTACTTACCTTTTACATAAATCAAAGACATCCTAATACAAAGACATATAGTTCACCTGTATTAACATTTGAAGGTGGAGGTAATGCAGGGCCATAAGCCTCAGAACTATCACTATCCACATCTGGAGACAACCTTTGGTTGATTGATGGTATGCACTCCCCACTTCCTGGTAAAATCTTTGCTTCTGATGGCACTGAAAAATACAGCCTTAACTTTGTACATGATTACAAAACTTCAGACATTTCCATTTAGAAAACATTGCGGGAATGGGAGCAAATGATGTTAACTAGCATTTTAATTTTTTACAACAATGTTTTCTGCCCTTTCAGAGACATATCTAGTAATTTGAGACACATTTATCTTCTGCAAGTAATTTCAAACAGACTGCAAGTAATTTCAAAACAGACTGCAAGTGATTTCAAAACAGACTGCAAGTGATTTCAAATGAGACAAGTCTACTCCTTTTCATCTGGGAAAAAGTTAAGCCTCAAATAATGGGCTCTGCTTTGAACAGGTAGGAAAAATGTACGAAAGAGGAAAAATGCTGATTTCTTCTTTTCCTTCAAGGTTTACATAATCTTCCTTTATTTGGGTCATCAAAACACTCAGTTGTTTGGTAAAGGGTCAAACAATAATCTGATTAGAGGATATCAGTAAATTTTGAAATCTTACAAAATTATCATTTAGTGCTTCAAAGAGTAAACTGTTTCAATACATCTTGATATACTGGTAAATTATGACATTGTACAAATTTATCATTCAGTGCTGCAAAAAGTAAACTGTTTCAAGTTTCAATAAATCCTACTGAAAATTTTCATCAGTCAAGAAAAGAAGAATAAAGCTTGAATAAATCTGATGCAATACGAGGGCTGTCCCAAAATGTCGTAGACAACATTGTTTTTCATGGAACCCGACGTCAAATTTCAGTAAAATTTGCATGTTGTATCCGTTAGTCATTTGTGCATATTCCCCGATAAAATAAAAAATCAAGATCGCAAATAGTACATTTTATGAAGTTACTTACACGAAAGGGGTACCTAATCCGACGCACACCAAAATATGACTGGGTTTTATGAGCATGCTACAACTTTGCATGTCTATAATTCCAAACATGGTCATAATTGCGGGTAATCATTCGACGTGGATTAACGTCATTGCATTTGACATCATTACACCGAAGGATGCTTACGTAATGTTATTTTGAAAAAAGTTATGGGATAAAACCTAGTGTGGTGGTTAATTCCAACATGCTGAAAATGGTGACGTCAAAGGAAATGGCTGCGCAGCGGAATGTTATCGAATATTCTGTACAATTAGATATGACTCCTACGCAAATGCAAACTGTACACTACAGAAAAATACAAATCCGTTCAAGATCTCTTGTATTTAAATGGCACAAGGGATTTGTTGACAGATGGACAGAGAAGCAGCGCCCTATGTACAGTCCAGACTTGGCACATTTGGACTTTGCTTTATTCCCCTATTTAAAGTCTCAGTTGCGGGGACATACATTTGAAAACTTCAATGAACTGCGACAGGAAACTCTGCAAGTTTTGAGCAATTTGAAAAGCAAGTGGTTTGAAGACGTATACGATAAGTGGGTCACACAGCACTGTAAATGCACCAAACACCACGGAGAGTACTTTGAAAAAGGATAAATTGTTTTCTAGGGACGTCATGACGTTGACGTTAGTGTGCGCCGGGTATGTATGGGTACCTTGTTTTAAATCGTGATAGACTGAGTAATTCTTAAGGTAGTTAGTTTATATTTAACACACATATTCACAAAGCTCTTGGAAAGAATTCCTAAACTTGCTGAATCTATTGTGTTAAAACTGATTGTGTTATAGCCTTTGTCTACGCTATTTTGGGACAGCCCTCGTAACTCCAGAATCCATATTCACGGACCATTCTTCAAATATTTCTCAGTCTTATTCTCAAGAATTTTCTGGATTTAGGAAGTAACACAACTTCTGACTGGCTAAACCAAATGGTTTAGCCAATCAAAAGTTATGTTACTTCCTAAATCCAAAAATAGACAAACAATATTCTTAGAATGGTTGGTGAATATGGACCCAGGTCTACAACATGGATATCAGCCACAATATTCACAAGGATATCTCTAATCAGCTACAATAACCATTGACATGTATTTTGATGGGCTACAACAGCCATTAATCCTTCACAAAGCAATCCCATTTTAGCAACCCTGAGTAAGACAGCTTTTGAAAACATAGTTGGAAAAGGAGAAAATGCTGGTATTCTCTTTTTCCCATAATGTTTTACATAGTTAGAAATTATCATTTGGGCTACTGTTAATTTGTAGTCTGCAAATGCCTTTAATTTGGAAAAGCCTAGAATTCTGTTGTTTGATAAAGAGTTACAATATTTTCTTATGGTCTCTTAAAGCCATCAAGTGATATTCTGATCAGCTACACCATCCACCAAAATATCTTATCAGCTATAATACTTGTCAAGATTTCATCTTCTTCGCTACGAGATATTTTCTAATCAACGAGATATCTTCTCATCAGCTACTATACCCATCAGTATATCTTCTCAATGGCTATAACCAACATTAATTTGTCCTCCTATGGGCTACAACATAACAATGTATCTTTTACCTCTTTACCACACAACAAACTTTAGGACTTATTGTGAAAGCATTAGCAGACAACAAAATAAAAGTGTTTCGACAGTGGATATTCTCTTTGGATGGGTAGTAAATTCTGTGGAAAAAGGAGAAATTACTAGTTACCAGAATTTTCTCATTTTCCAACAATATTTTCAAAAGTCTTCTTTTTTACTGAAAGAGGCAATAGAAATATAAACATATCTTCTAAATGGCCTCATAACAAGGACATAAACTTACCTGAAGTAGAGACTTCACTATCATCTATAGAAGTGCTGACTATTTTTGTAGATTTTTCACTCTCCTCTTCCATCCTATTGTCACCTATCACAGTATCAGCATTTTGAGACGATATTACATTGTGTGCTGTCTCTTCTTTTGGAACATCTTTGACATCATCATCAGAACTACTCTCCTCAGAGTCAGTGTTTTTGAAGATGGCCCTGAACAAATCTATTCCTGCCTTTTCATTTTCACCTGAGCTCTGTATAATGGGAAAAACGTGTACGAGGCAATCAATCATTTAAAGTATTAAAAAGACTTGCAAACCTTCCATTAATGCTAAGAATGATTTCAAACTCAAACTGATAAGTTTCATTGAGGCTTCCCTTGTTTTAAGAAACTGAAATTACAACTTCAATGTAAGAAAAAAATCTGTAAAAGTAAAAAAATAATACTATAAGTAGTGTAAAAAAGAATGCACATATCAAGACAGTGGAGTTACATGTTCAGGTGAGTTGACAATAAAAAGAGTTTAAGGATCAAGACCACAGTAACTGGTAATAAAGGTACGAAACCCATAAACATTTTCTTAACAGATGGAATTTCTTTCAAATGTCTTTGAGCACATGTTTATCACTCTATTTCATTTTTTAAACAATTGCTTCAATCTTATTCATTAAACAAATGTGCCTTGTGACAATGAAAAAATTACAACAGCTTTGTAAGATATTACATCATCAATTATATTAAGGTTTAATAAACAAGTGAGAAAATATTGCAGTCAGAGGAGGAATTGCTCCTTACAAGTGTCTTCTTATTCTGCACCAATGTTTTCTACAGTAATTAGCAAGAGGTAATGAGTGAAAAGATCAACTTCTTTACTTTGTACAATAATGTTTAACTTCCTACCTTGTTTCTTGATGAGGACCCATCTCCCTCTTCATCTGATTCAAATACAGAGGCAACTTTTGTCAGTTGTTTCTTTTGACTAGAATCATCTTCAATCCTCTTTCCTTCATCACTAAACACTGACGTAAGTTCTTTTGCCTTCTCAGTAGCTTTACTTTTTATACTAAAAGACAGTCCAGACTTTTTGGTCTCAGTACTTTGACCTTTCCCTTTAGCAGGATCAACCAGATGTGTAAAGATTGATTTTAAACCTTTCGTACTGGCAGAACCTGGTAAAGGTTTCAGAGTTCTATTTGTTGTCTTTGCTTCAGAGTCCTTTTTAATGTCTTTCTCTGTTTTATCTTCTATCTTTGATTGATTTTTGTCAGCTTCTGTTGGATTTGCAAATGTGAGAAAGTTGAAGACAGAGTATTTGTCCCGTCTCAGAGATGCTAATCCAATCATATTTGACCTGCAAAAATAAATGCTTTCAGAAATCTTCTATTTTACAAAAATTTCTCTTATATTAGACTTTCCAAACCTTGGTCAGCCCACAGAGCAACTTATCCAAGTGTTGCAAGTTCCAATCCAAGAACATATGGACAGGTGCGTCTGCCCCAGGGATTGAACTGAACTGTATATTGAAAATTTGGCTTAACCCTTTACCACAAATACCTTGAGATAGAAGACTTGGAAAAAAAAAAAAAAATGGGAAAAGGAGAAAATGCTGCTATTAAACCAGTATTTACTCCTTTTCACAAAATGTTTTCTATACTTTCAAAGGCATTTTTCAACATCTGAGCTATATTTCAATTTGCCATCTGCAAATGCTTTGAATATGGACAAGTCCAACATTTTGTTATTTGATAAAGAGTTTACACTGAACAAACAAATAAATCTCATGGTTCAAAAAAGACTACAATATGTTTGTGAAACAAAAGAATAAATATTAATCACTTACATCTAAAAGTTTTAAAAACTGGCATACAGTACTTAATGGTGAAAGTTATAAAAACTGTTTTGATATTAATCGTAAGAGATATCCTTGTTTTCTTCAATCATCAAAGCTGACCTTGTGTGTTAATCCTTTTCCCGCCAAACTAAATAAGTGAAATCGACATCTTTTTCAAAGCTTGGCATGAAATAGTGGATGGTGCAGGTCAAAGGTCAAACTGCATATTCTGTACACTCTGACCTTGATCTATGCAGCCCATTGGCAACAGAAGTAGCTGTTGTGGACAGAATAAATCAAATACAGACTGCACATTCTGAAAGTCTCATTTTTGATCTACAACATTAAAAAAATAACATCATTTTAAGTTATGTCCAACATTCTCCAATTTGCTGAGAATTGTGATTTAAGATTTGAATACATGTATTTATTCATAATTTATAACTGAAAGAGTTTAAACCCTAGATTAGCTATAATGCTTGAACAAAACTATAAAGTGACTGAAATGTGCACTCCTGTCCATGACATTCCTGAAATACCAGCTGAACATAAAACATACTTACTGCGGATAAGGATCAGGAACATTAAACCTTTTACACAATAATTTGTCAGGGTACCACTCCATCACTTCTCTTGTCAACTTTCCATACATTTTCATGGCTGCGGCTTTGGCTGGCTCACTCAGTTCAGTCTGCTGTACGATATCATATGTGTGCAGGAGTATCAAAAATAACAATTCCATCAATATTAATCATGCATTAATCCTTTACCATGCAATCTTGAGTTTTACCAGCCCTAAGAAAGAAGGCTTTGGAAAACACTGTGGGAAAAAGGAGAAAATGCTGGTTACCAGCATTTTCTCTTTTTCCCACAATGTCTATCATATTAAAGACAAATTCGATCTTTTGAGCCACATTTAATTGTTAGTCTGCAAATACTTTCAATTTGGACAAGTCTACAAATTTTTCATTTGTAAAGAGTTTACTCACTGCCTCCTGCAAACAACTTTTTGCATCTCACTTCAAATTACTTTTGGACAGCTTGCAAAAAACAGGCCAAATTGCTTGTAATGAGGATTCTTTGAGTGCTACCTGCCCGAATGGCATGGATTCACCTTTTGAAAGCAGAAACTCGGCCTAGTTTGAAGTTAATATACTTGATCATGGCAGAAATATCAAAGTTTTTAGATAATGAGGAAGATGCAGGACTAGGACAGGCCTATGACAAGACCTTGATGTTTTCTTGGAACACAGCTGACCCCTGGTAGCTCAGTTGGTAGTGAACAGGACTTGAGAAATGGGGGTTGCTGGTTTGATCCCTGACTCAGTAAATTTCTTTCCAAGGATTAATGATAGTCATTGCAACAGGATTCATTCCTCTCTCACCGCCAATCATCGTTCTGACGATGTTTATGTGGGAAAGCAGCCAGTGGCTTGGAACGAATATTGTGCAGAGTACTGGTAACAGAAACTCCAGGAAAGCATGAATAGGTGCACTGGCTACCGCAATATAACAGAAATAATGTTGAAAATGGCGATAAACACCATACAATCAATCAATCAATTCTTTGAAAACAGCAAGCTGTAAATCAATTTTATCATTGCCTTAATGAATTCATGTTCCAAGAAAAGTTATTTTTTTGTCCTTCAAATATTTGTCCTTTGCTTCCCTTGTATAAGATTTCAATTGTTTTAAAAATTAACCTGTCAAGTAAGGGGTTCAGGACAAACTGATTGAAGAAATATACTCTTTAAAGAATTACAATCAATAAATCTAAAAAACATACTGTATCTTGCTTGCTTGGTTCTGTTACTTTATCCTCAGTGCCTGCGCTTGTGAATCTCATTGCCATCATAGATGCTAGAGGTTTGAAAAGTCTTGCTGCGTGGGCAAACTCTTCTTTTTCCCTCTCCATCTCCCATTCTGTCTGTCCAGGCACAGCAATAAGGTTATAGGGATCTAAAAATTTTGATTATAGATATCATATGTCATAAAGGAATTTGTCTTAGTTGTATATCACACACTTGTTAGCTGGTTTATGGTTTTGAGGGTGTTAAGTTCTAATCCTTAAGTAATTTGCAATGGCATCCTTGATGACATTCTTGCAATATATTCTTACAACATGAAAGTTCGTAATAAATGCATAGCTCAAATACAAACCGCATCTGGCAGGATTCAAACCCGTGCAGACAAATATCCTCGTTTTTCGAGGTTTAAAAGACCAACACCTTAACCACTGAGCTAAAGAGAATTCTCCCTAACGCAGTTGTTCAGTATTTAAATCGAGATGAAGCCATGCATGAAGGAGTGGTCTCCCGTAACACATCCCCTCTTAAAGTCATCATTTATTGATGACTCAAAGCATTATTAGGCAGAAAGTCCGTTTTTGGACAACAAATGGGATTAATGGCTCAATGGCCAATCCCAGACGAGCCCCCATCTTACAAACATTAAAGTTTGTAACAAATGCATAGCTCAAATACAAACTGCATCTGGCGGGATTCGAACCCATGCGGACAAATATCCTCGTTTTTTGAGGTTTAAAAGACCAACACCATAACCACTGAGCTTAAGAGAATTCTCCCTAACGCAGTTGTTAGGTATTGTATTTAAATCGGGATGAAGCCATGCATGAAGGAGTGGTCTCCCGCAACACTTGCAATATACAGAAAATCAACAACAAACTTAGGTTTAATGACAAGAGTAACTGTTTGCTACTATCAACTCCTTTAGCAACAATGTCATCAAAAGAGGTCAGTTGCAAGATGCCAAAAGTCATCTGTGAGAGGTCACGGGTTAACATAATAACAGCAGGGTTTTCCATGACTCCCTGTTTCTTTGAATTTTGACCCCCAAATTTTCAAAATGACCCTCAAAATTCATTGTGTGCCTTCTTTTCTTCATGTGAAGGGGGTAAAATGACCCCCAAGTCAGAAAGTCAAGGCAAAACCCTGTAACAGTAAAACATTTTTTTTCTCTGCCATAAAGTTTCAAATGAACATTTTGAAGATTTAAGTATGAAAACTGAAAATATACAAATTACATTCTTGTTCAAGTCAAGGTCAAGTTGCTACAGCCATAAGGTTACCTCTTTGCAACATGTTAGACTGGTCCATTAGAAAGCACATTACAAAGATCTTTGTAAATCTTAACCCTTTACATCAGAATCACAAGTTCTAACAACAATGACAGAAAAGGCTTTTGAAAACATTGTAGGTAAAGGACAAAATGTTGGCAGACCCCAAAAATTTATTACCTCATTACCTCCCTAAACAAATTTGCAGGAGATGACTTTGGAAATATCCTTGCTCAACAATCAATTTGAAATAAGGTTTAGTACATAAATATAAATATAAACATTTTGACAAAAGAAAGAAGAAAGTTGTCTGCTGCAAGACTGAAAGAGTTCAGGTGGCAGCCAGATGTCTGTTTTTGGCAAAAACAAACTTCTACCCCTTACATGACCCTAGAACCCATGCTTTGACCTTGATTTTAAAGACCGTAATGTGAGACCTCTGATATGAATGTCATCTCATTTTAGATGGACATGCATGTGAATTACTTTTGTAATCAAAAAACGGGTTCAGGAGATATGGAATGGATACAACCATGTGACAGACAGACGGAAAAACAGACCCACAAACACACAACACTGCCAAAAATTATATGTCTCATTCAAAGTGATTTTTGGGGAGACATAATGACATAATGAAAAACATCTTATCTAACCTTTATGTCCTTGCTTTACCAATGCTAGGTACTTGTCATATCTCTCTTGCTTGGCACTGTCTGTTGCAAATGGTTTAAATCCCAAAGCACTACCTTGGTAAAGAGGCTTACTACTTCTGGTGTCACAAGATGATTCTTCTTTAGAAGAGTTTTCAGCTTTCGTCATTTCTAAATCTGTCAGTAATTTTAAATTTCCACTTGTATCTGAATAATAAAGGCACAACAAGGTTTTTCTTGTAAAACTATCAAATATGACACACTAAAGCTGGTATCAAACAACCTGAGGAAGTCTTCACCATTCCATGACTTGCCAACCTAATGCGTCAGACATAACATCAGCTCAGCCAATAAGATGACAAGTTGTTAATTTACATCGACAGTAAACCAAGTTCCACAACTTCTATACATCACTATCATTGACCACTACCTGAATACCCAACAAGTGCTTCTACCACAATGTGGGTAGTTCTGAAGGTTGAGCCTTCTCATCACAGGGTTCAAACCTGTGATGTGAGAGGTCATTGCTCTACCTACACAATACTGTCTCCAATTTCCGTTCATACAAGTATAAAGCAGAACACCTATTTTTTTAATTAACCCTTTACCTAATAATGAAATTTTAGACTCATCAAAAAAGAATGCATTGCAGACGATACATGTCACTTAAAAAGATACTGAACATTGTAAAAACAATAGAAAATGCTGGTTACCATCATTTCACCCATTTTCAACAATGTTTAACCCTTTCCCAAGCAACAAAATTTTAAACTCGTCCAACTGGAAAGCAATTTCAGACGAAAAAATAAACGTAACTCAAAAATTGAAATTTGTTTCCAGCAGGGTAGAAAACATTGTGGGAAAAGGAGAAAATGCTGGTTACCAGCATTTTCTCCTTTTCCCACAATGTTTTCAAAAGGCTTCTATCTCAGGGTCTTAAAAACCAGGGATTGTTTGGTAAAGGGTTAAAAAAGCTTTCTTCTTCAGGGTACTGTGAACACTGGATGGCTTGGCAAAGGGTTAAATCACAATTTAAAGCTCCCAAATCCTAAATTTAATAACGACAGTTTATTGTTACACTGAACTTCATTTTCTGGGGTCATCTTGAATTTGTTCACTCCAGAAGCTCCTTAGGTAAGGTGTCGCTATACTATGACCCTTTTACCACACAATCCTGTCTTTTAACGACTCTGAAGAAAAGGGCTTTTGAAAACATTGTAGGAAAAGGAGAAAATGCTGGTAACCAGCATCTTCTCCTTTTCCCACAATGTTTTCTAATCCATCAAAGACAGAAACCATCTTCTGAGCTACATTTAGTTTGTTGCATGCAAATGCTTTCAATTTTGTCAAGTCCAAAATTTTGTCGCTTGGTAAAAGGTTAACCCTTTTTATAGATGTTGTGACATGCTGAGCCCTTACCTTGAGCTAAACTGGAGCCCTCAACCTCTGGGTCAACAGAAACTCCTGCTTTAATCCTGTCCATCTTTTTCTTGTCATGCTCTGGGATGAGATCAAAAATGGAACCTGAATAGAAAATCAACCATATTGAATTTATATGTACACCTGTGGATTGGACTACATCACTATACATGCTATTTCAGACGTGGAAATCTGTAATAACTGACAATATGGACAGAAATTTTAATAGACGAAAAAACATGTTTTTTGATAATGTGAAGTGTAAGAAAAAAACAATGTTTTAAAAAAAGTAGACCATGGGAGGAGTATAAAGAGTTTTAATTATACAGTATAGGGTTGACCAATAATGGAAACTAATGGACAATCTCATTATGAAATGAAATATATGTATTTGAATAAAAGAATAGTAGAAATTGTTTACCACCATATAAAGTGGCTGACATGAACCTAAAGTTCAATGGATAAAAATTGCTCATCATGGGCAATTCACAGCTCTTTTCATTCTTTAGCTGTGTCGGTCTAAGAAGTAAAAACCACAATCAACACATGTTTGTCTTATATATGACACCTATCAAAATATTCAAAGCATGACGGTTCAAGGTTTTTTTTTTTTAATTGTGCCTTATGCTGTCCTAAAAAGTGTTTGAGTCTTATCACAGTTCCAGCTTACTTATTTGAGTTTCCCATGGTTTTACAGTGCCTTGTTCATGAACACTCCTGTTACCAGAGGTGATAAAAGCAAAATTTATCAATTGCAAATCCAGTGTCTGCATGACTGAGCCATAAAGAACTTTGGTAAAGGAACCTGTGAGGCATTTTTAAACCCTTACCAACAAATGGCTGTTCTCCAAGAGCCAAACTTCTTGAAACCGAATCTTTGACAGACTTTTTCTGACCAGACTGCGCAGAAGGTAAAAGGGTTTCTGTAGATTTTGTTGACTGGTCTTCACCTGTATCTCTAGGTTTCATAAACTGCCTGTAATCCACACCATCTTTTGCTGACATGGTCAAAGCTGTTTCTTCATGTTTATGAAAAACATGGATAGGCCTGTAATGATAACGGTTCTCACATAGGTTTGTGGTAAGAACTTGTGTAATATGGTTTGTTAGTGCTATTAATTTCAAACAAGAGCACTGCATGCAGGTGCCAGCACTCGGCTGCAAGTGCTAGATCTTCAGTCAAAATTCCAAGTCAAAAAAATGTGGCATAACTGTGTCAAAAATATTTCATGGTTATCTGCCCCCGTTGTATGAGCACCCCTATAGATAGTTAACAACTTGACCAAAATATAAGCAAATATCTTCAGTAATAACTCAGATATTACAAAATGTAAAAGTTTTCATCCAACCATACGCAGACAGCGAAGGAGACGTCAATAACGCAAAGACTATGACAATAACTTGTTGTTTTCTTCAAAAAAACAGCTGAGCTAAAAATGAAAAAGAAACAAGATGTCTGTTTGTAAAACAGTCATGCCCCCCCCCCCCCCCCCCTACTGCCACATTGATACAGGAAGTGGCACAGTTCATAAACTGATATCAAAAGAATTGATTGGGAAATATCGATGTCATCTTTTTGATTTATAGCCCACTTCAGTTGTTAAACGTGATAATCTGTCAACAGTTCGCATAATTATACACACTGCCGGGTGTATACATACAAGATTGTAAACAGTCGCCGATACACAGACTGGGTTATCGATTTTCTTTTCGGCATGCGCGTTTGACCTCCACTTTTTCCCAGTCGACTTCAATGCTTACTACGTCCCCAATAATACGTGAATAAAATGTTGGAGCCACAAGTTGAGCCACATATGATGATTTTTGAGACACTTTAATTTTTTTTGAGCAAATGGCTCCAAAGGCGAACGGCAGCGCAGGCCCTGAATCATCTGGTGGTCACTGTGACCTTGACCTTTCACTGATTAACCTTAAAATTGATAGGGATCATTTACACTCCAAGATGAATATCTGTACAGAATTTGAAGGACCTAGGTCAATTCTGTGTCTAGTTATCATCTGGACAAGGTTAGGTCTAAATATCATTAAGTTGAAGGCCACTGTGACCTTGACCTTTGATGGATTAATCTCAAAATCGATAGGGATCATCTGCACTCCGAGACAAATGTCTGTGCCCAATTTGACGAACCTAGGTCAATTCTGTGTCTAGTTATCATTCGGACAAGGTTTGGTCTATATATCAACATGTTGACGGTCACTGTGACCTTGACTTTTAACCGATTGACCTCAAAGTCAATAGGGATCATCTGCACTCTGAGATGCATGTCTGTGCCAAATTTGACGAACCTAGGTCAATTCTGTGTCTAGTTATCATCCGGACAAGGTTTGGTCTATATATCAACATGTTGACGGTCGCTGTGACCTTGACCTTTGACCGATTGACCTCAAAATCAATAGGGATCATCTACACTCCGAGACGCATGTCTGTGCCAAATTTGACGAACCTAGGTCAATTCTGTGTCTAGTTATCATCCGGACAAGGTTTGGTCTATATATCAACATGTTGACGGTCACTGTGACCTTGACCTTTGACCGATTGACCTCAAAATCAATAGGGATCATCTACACTCCGAGACGCATGTCTGTGCCAAATTTGACGAACCTAGATCATTTCTGTGTCTAGTTATCATCCGGACAAGGTTTGGTCTATATATCAACATGTTGACGGTCACTGTGACCTTGACCTTTGACCGATTGACCTCAAAATCAATAGGGATCATCTACACTCTGAGACGCATGTCTATGCCAAATTTGACGAACCTAGGTCAATTCTGTGTCTAGTTATCATCCGGACAAGGTAAGGTCTACCGACCGAACGACCGACCGACATTAGCAAAGCGATATACCCCCACTTCGTTGAAGGGGGGCATAATTAACTTTTTACCACACAATCTCAACTTTAAATAACCTAGAGAAAAAAAGCTTTTGAAAGCATTGTGGGGAGAAGAGAAAATGTTGACAACCAGCATTTTCTCCTTTTCCCATAACGTTTTCACCCTTCCCATAACAAATTCCAATTTTTTGAGTCACGTTTATTTTGTTGTCTGACATTCTGACAGTCTTTAACTATATAATCTCCAACACCTATATTTTTTCATTTTGAAGCAGACTACTTTTCATCTGTAAGAATGGTGTCAGGCAAACTTGTAGACAACCAATACTTCTTACTTAAATGTGTGCTTTAATTGAATAATTGAATTTACTTTGCACACAGTCTTAAAGATAACTGACTACACTGGTGAACTTTTCACCACACAATCCTTTACACAACCCTGAGGAAGAAGGCTTTTGAAAAGATTGTGGGAACAGCAGAAAATGTTGGTAAACAGCATTTTCTCATTTTCCCTCAATGATTTCTACTCTTAGAAAGACAAATGTTATGTTTTTAGCAACTTTTGTTGTCTGCTAATGCTTTCAATTTTGACCACGCTAAACTTTTATTGTGTGGTAAAGAGTTAAGAAAAAAATGTGAAATTAATGACAATACTTGTGAGATCATATCTGTAGCAACATCATACATGGGTATTCAGGCTTTGTTAGAATTCAAGATGCATTTTGTATAAAAGTTTTCAAACCTTGTCTAAATAAGTAATCAAAATGGAGAGAAACGTTTATGAAAATGCAGGATGATGACACCTGACATACAGATGAATTGTTTTTGATTTTTATGTCAACATCATCATGGATGAAAAACACATTTAATGAGCTGTAACATCAGTAAACTCTTTTCCAAATGACAAAATTTTACACAAAAACCAAATTAAAAGCATTTGCAGACACCAAAATCAACGTGATTGAAAAATTGAAATTTGTCATCAAAAGGGTAGAAAATATTGTTGGAAAAGGAGAAAGTGCTGATTAAAATACATGTACCAGTTTTTTCTCCTTTTCCAACTATTTTTTCAAAAGGCCTTTTCTTAAAGCTTGTTTAAACTCAGGAATGTGAGGTAAACAGTTAACTGTGGATGAAAATTTGCAAAAATTTGACACATCAGAACATCATTGTGTAAAAAATAGACATTTGACAAGTTATCATGGATAAAAAAACTATGGATGAAAATTTGCAAAAAGTGGCTAAGGCAGACATCTTGACAGCACCTGCTAGTAATGATGCAACATGGAAAATATTTCACTGGCCCTTCTGTATGAAAAATTCCATGAAGAAGAAATTCATAATACAAATGATTCACATTTAGGACGACCAATCATTATGAAATAGAGGATCTTACATGAGTGTCTATGTATTATCATTTTTATCAAACGAGTTAACTAAAATTGTATGACGCGAGACTTGGCGAGCATCAAATACATTTTAGACAACAAGTTTGATAAAAATGATAATACATAATCACAAATGTGAGATTCTATTTATCACATAAAACGAATGACAGACAAAAAATATCCTGCATCATCACCTTTAGCCTGTATACAGTTCACCGGTCCTTGTTCACAGTTGTAGTTCCGTTTCTAATGTGCACATATACAATTCGGTAACTCCTTGACATTTACACCAAAAGTAGAGTAAAACAGTTTCTTATGGGGGTAAGTTCATCTATTTCAGCAATTTTGTTTATTTTAAAAAAAGTTTCGCTGCGTGTCTTGGTCTTTATTAAGCATGAAAATCAAAAACTATTCACGCATATGCGTCTTGGCAACAATGACGTCCTTTTTCCACGAAACGGCGTTTAAGTACAAATTCCAACATGTACTGTGGTTGGTTTTGCTGGCTACGCGCGTTCATGGCTTGAAATTGATCAAAACTGGGACCAAAAAACAATAATAAACTGGTGTTTTATCAATAATAATGGGTTTTATACACTGCCGGAAGAGGTCTTATGTAATAAAATTCCTTGTCTTTTGTGAGGAAAGTCATTGATGAGAACAGGCTTCTGATGGTGAAAGATATTAATGAACATTTTAACTTTTAGAAAGATAATTGTGCATAAATTTTTCGCTGAAAACTTTGGAATGGAAAGTTTGTCTGCTCATTGGGTGCTAAGACTACTTTCAGGAGACAACAAAGAACATGGGTTATAGAAAATGAGTGTTTTATCTGCCAATGGAAAGCTACTGGTTAAGTGTTTTCAGAATTAATCATTACAAGAGCTGTATCATTCTGAACTTGGAAACAAACAGCAATTAAAAGTATGAAAAATAACAATCTCTGCCACGAAAATGGAAGTCAAAGTTACAAATCCAATGAGGAAGCTCACGTTTATTCTATGATGAATTTGTTGACTGGCATCATAGAGCAATTGTGTTTATCAATTCCATCTGATCATTTACATTCTGAAACAAATTTACCTGAAATTTTGAGGTAGTTTTGGAGGTGGGAAGTCTTTCTTCTGTATCAACTTCTCTGATGCAAGTTTAAATCCTTCTAACAGTTTACCTACATATCCAACTGGAGTTGATGTTTCGCCTAGAATATTGCGGAAAAGACAGCTTTCAGGAAATTTTCTAACATGCTACTACATGGATTCTAGAAATATCTCAGTAAATTATAATCTGATTATTTCCCTGCTATTAATTCATTACTTGTGTGTGCAGTTTTAATATATCCATGTCAATGTAAAAGTGCATGCATGTTTTAACAATTTCACAAATGTCAGTTATGTTTTGTGCACTCTAATCTTCCTCTGCAGTGTCTGCAACAGACCCTTGAGCTGCAATTGGTGCTCTTAGTGTTGATTATGTCTTAAAATATCAAAACAGGAGCCAACCTGTCACCATCAAACACCCTGTGTCAGCTTGTTTAATACCTAAAGCTACAAACACTATGTTTTTCATTTTTGTAGACAATGTAGATCAAGATTGACTGCTTTTTGTGGATGGCGTAGATCAAGATCAGACTGCATAGAATACTCAGTCTGATCCTTTGTTTATATTGTCCACCATTGTGTGTTAACACCTTTGAAATCAACTTATTCATATCTATATTCCTGATTGCCAAAGTCCATTTCAATCAATTTGTGCTCTAACCTTTACCATACAATCAGAAGTTTTATAGACTGTAGCAAAGGAGGCTTTTGAAAACTTTGTGAGAAAAGGAAAAAATACTGCAGCAAATGCAGCATTTTCTCTACTTCTCAGTGTTTTCTACTCTCCTAAAGACAAATCAATTTGAGTGTTTTAGATTATTTTGTTGTCTGTAAATGTTTGTAATTTTGACTAAAATTCTGTTGTCTGGTAAAGAGTTAAGGGTGAAGTCTCATTGTAAAGAGAAACAACAAATGCTTACTATATACAGATATTAATCCATTAATGTACAGGCTAGCATCAAACCAACCACAACAAGTTCAATAGACAAAGGAGAAATACCTGAAGGACAGAAAAATGGTTGTCTCCAACCGCACAGAAAGTACAGTGGAAAAAGTAGCAAATCACTAACTAAAGACAATTGTTTGTATTCTTGCATTTTTTTCCAGACTTTTCCATTATGACCATGTATGGGTATAGAAAATTATATTTGAGCCATGCTCTGTGAAAAGAGGGCTTAATGCATCTAAGAAAAGTATCGACCCAGGTCAGCCAGTGCAGGCTGACCTGGGCTGAACCTTTTCACTATTGGTCAATTTTATGTATGTCCAAGGAGAAGTCTATCTCATGATTAAGTTGGTTGTTAAAAAAAAGTGGATATTATGGATCCATAAGTATGCGATGGCTTGCTTGGTACCATGGATCATGGAGATACATTAAGAATCCTTTTGTCAGAGCATGGCTCATTTGTATGGTACTAGGTCATCACACAACCACCTGCAGAAAAAAAGAAAAGCCTAACCTTTAAACTTAGATCCTGTCCAACCAAATGATTCATTCTCATTCTCAGCTGTCATAGTCATGTCATAATTTGACATGTCATCAACAGTATAAATATCATCATCATCTTCCTCCAGTGCACCTACACCAAAGGCCTGTAATCATGTATTATTACAGAATGATAATTTCTATTTCTTTGCAGGTAAGATCTTTTGCAATATTCATCATTTATTATTCTGATACTATTTTCCAAGACTAGCCTTCTGATGCTTGGCCGACACATTCTGCAAAACTATGTCAGATTTTGATGCTTGTGAGTGAAATCAGTGAAAATACTACAATTAAACAAATATTGTTTTGCATATTACTGTTATTATTATTATTACTTTCTACCTACTAAAGGCACTCAAAATAAGTTTTTTGAATGTTTAAGTCATGTAACATGTTGTTTATATCAACAGGGCAACTTAATGAATAGTTACAGTAAATCAAGTTATAGGAATGCTGAATTACCCTGATAAGAGCTGAAATTTTTAAAACGGATAAGAACTACACATTTATCTGCTGTTACATGCATGCTGTTCATCTTTACTACAAAAAAAATTGTAGCCTTTTACAAAAATAATACAGGAAGACTGCTGAAAATCCATACTTGGCCTCTTATTCCTTTTCTCCCAGTTTTGGATGGAACAGGTTGTCCAAACAGACTTATATGAGATGATGGAAGAGCTTTGTTTGGGTCTAACCCCCTGTAGCCAAGCCCTTTTGTGTTGTCCTTGACATTCAGTAAAATATGGGCTGAGTCTTTGGGTGCAAAAGTAATGTCTTTAAGTACAGCCTCATCATCGAACCCATCATCATCATTATCATCTGGTGGAAGTTCACATCCATAAACCTTTTTGGTACCTAAAGGAAGCAGAGATTTTTATTCACATACCTTCAAATAATACAACTTTATTTATACACGCCAGTATATATATAGTACAGATTTTTCCGAAAGGTAAAGTACTGGGTACAGAAAGAAAACAGCTATTTTTTAAACACGGTATGGAAAGTGTTGTGAAAAAAGGAACAAATACAAGCCAGAGTGACGGTGAATGCTTTGAAAAGCCAACCCTGATGGACCTACCTTCAAAAAGGGTACTTTCACACATTTCGTTATATTGCAAGTACCTTTTTATTCTTGATTAATCTTTTCCTTCATATGTATCACACTCACTTCATTGTAAAATTTACAAACCAATGCACTCTTTTGAGTGTTATGTAAGTGAAATGGCCAAATTTATTTAGTAAAAAGAAAAAACAAGAGGACCAAGATGGTCCTATATCGCTCACCTGAGTACTAAGCAGTAAAGGTCTACAATGAAGATAAATACCAAATATCGAGGTTCAAGGCCAAATGATAATGAAACAAGAGCTGCAAATTGTCGCAAGATAAGCCCATCCCACCGCCAGTTGTCAAGGAGGTATAATAATCGCAAAGGGCAGGTAATGCAACAAACATGTTTACCAAGTCTCAAGTCAATTTGACTTGAGACTTCAAAGTTCCATTCCGGACAAGCAAGAAATACTGTAAAAATGAAGATCAAAGTGGAATTACTCAAAATCTGCGGTAGGCAGAGTTATTGTTCTTGTGCAATGTACTCTGTAATATTGCAACAAACATGCATACCAAGTTTGAAGTCGTTCTGACTTGAGATGACAAAGTTATATTCTGGACAAGCACTAAATGCTGTAAAAATGATGATCAAAGGGAAATAACTCAAAGACAGCACGAGGTAGAGTTACAATTCTTGTGCACTGCACTTCCACATATTGCAACAAATAAGCATACCATAGTTCATGTCATTCCTACTTAAGATGACAAAGTTTTGCTCCGGACAAGCAAGAAATGCTATAAAAATGAAGGTCAAAGGGCAATAACTCAAAATTCGTGCCAGCAAGAGTTATGGTTCTTGTGCACTGCACTCCGTAATTTTTCAACAATCATGCATACCAAATTTGAAGATGTTCAGGCTTGAGATGACAAAGTTATATTCCGGACAAGCAGAAAATGCTGTAAAAATGACGATCAAAGGGAAATAACTCATAGACAGTACGAGGTAGAGTTATGGTTCTTTCACACTGCACTCTGTATTATTGCAATGACTACAAATGCCAAGTTTCAAGTCAATCGGACTGGAGGTGACAAAGTTATGCTCTGGACAAAGAACTATTCTACAGAACTTTCTAATTCAAGGGCAAATAACACCAGTCATTCTAGTCCGACTACACCCATAATCGAACTCATCAAAGATCTTATGGTCATATATATTTTGACCAAGTTTCGTGCTGATTGGTTAATACTTGTAGATGCTAGAGTGTAAACAAAGTCAAATATAGCAATTTTTCTAATTCAAGGGCAAATAACTCCAGTTGTTCTGGTCTGATTACACCCATAATCGAACTCATCTAAGATCTTATGGTCATATATATTTTGACCAAGTTTCGTGCTGATTGGTTAATAATTGTCGATGCTAGAGTGTAAACAAAGTCAAATATAGCAATTTTTCTAATTCAAGGGCAAATAACTCCAGTTGTTCTGGTCTGATTACACCCATAATCGAACTCATTTGAGATCTTATGGTCATATATATTTTGACAAAGTTTCGTGCTGATTGGTTGATATTTGTAGATGCTAGAGTGTAAACAAAGTCAAATATAGCAATTTTTCTAATTCAAGGGCAAATAACTCCATTTGTTCTGGTCCGATTAGACCCATAATCAAACTCATCAGAGATCTTATGGTCACATATATGTTTTGACCAAGTTTGGTGCTGATTGGTTAATATTTGTGGATTCTAGAGTGTAAACAAAGTCAAATATAGCAATTTTTTTAATTCAAGGGCAAATAACTCCAGTTGTTCTGGTTTGATTACACCCATAATCGAACTCATTTGAGATCTTATGGTCATATATATTTTGACCAAGTTTCGTGCTGATTGGTTGATATTTGTAGATGCTAGAGTGTAAACAAAGTCAAATATAGCATTTTTTCTAATTCAAGGGCAAATAATTCCAGTTGTTCTGGTCCGATTACACCCATAATCGAAGTCATCCAAGATCTTATATATTTTGACAAAGTCTGATGCCGATTGGTTAATATTTGTAGATGCTAGAGTGTAAACAAAGAAATGTGAACGGACGGACGACGGACGCCGACGGACGGTGAGTGATCACAATAGCTCATCCTGAGCAGTTCCTGCTCAGGTGAGCTAAAAAGTTGCAGATTCGAGGCTGTGTCTGTATTTACTATGAAAAATGTATTAAAGTGGATTCCAGCATTCCTGAACAACCCTGAGGGAAAAAGCCTTTGAAAACATTATGGGAAAAGGAGAAAATGCTGGTAACCAGCATTTTATCCTTTCCCCATAATGTTTTCTACCCTTCCAATGGAATATTTCTGATTGTGAGTCATGTTTGTTGTCTGCAAATGCCTTTAATCTGAACCAGTCTAAAATTTTATCATTTGGTAATTGGGGTTTTAATCAACTAAAAAAAAATTTAAAGTTTTTAATGACTATGTAATTATCTAATTCAAATAATTATAGTGAAACCCACAATATTGGCTTTACAGAAGAATGACAATATCTCCTAGTTCAGCTTCCTTCTATTTGGTAGTAGTTACTTAGTATGATAATTTTATATTTTCAGCAAAGAGGAAATCTTGGATGCAAAAAGGAATTACCAACCTAAACTTTTCTTCTGCCTTTTAGTGATTCTTGGACCAACTCCTTGCCCCTCCTTCCATCCCATCTTACGAAGTAACTTAACACCAATAGTAATTCTACATAAAAGCAGATGTACGAAAAAGTCTATTAAAAAAGAAGCTGCCAGATGCATTGTCTATTCTCCTTGTTCAGCATTATACTTTACTGTCAAGGATACCTTGGCAACTCTTCTGATGTATCAAGAGATAGATAATTTAGCTTGTTACATACAGTCTATTTTTTGATATATCACCGACAAGAACAAGTTACTGAAAATTTAGAAAACAGACTTGATGGAAAGAAAATACCTTTTTAAAGACGATCCTTAAAGTAACTGCTTTTTTCTACCATTATGATTTCTTAAGTTCTCTACAGCAGGAGCATAAAAAGTCATCTTAATTTGTAATGGGTAAAGGTATGAATTTGTTTTGCAAATCATCAAGCCCTTGTTTGAAGAATTATCTTCAACAATGAAAAAGATATCATAAAACTGTCAAAGTTATTGCATGGCTCAGATGGAAGGTCTATAAAAATACATGTACCAACATTACTTTCTTAAAAACAGCCAAGCTGAAAATATCTCATTTATAATATGACCAAAGAATGAGTGCTCATTTAGCCCAAAAATACATTTTCATTGAATTTTTTTTTTTTTTTTCACACAAAGCATTGCAAAAACAGGTCCAGTTTCTTTTATGAGCAACCTGAAATGTTGTTACACTACTTTTTTCAAAAGAGGCTTATTCTACTTGGTGCATAATAGAAAAATGCACATTTTAAAGAATCTATGTACATGTGCCAGTAATTTTAGTGACACAACACATCAATTAAAGAGCTGTCTTTTACCTTCTTGGGCAGATTATATAAACCACAAAAGTTGCCACCGCTACTCTGAAGTAATTTGTATTAGTCATCCATCAATTTGGTTAAAATTCCATTTCAAAAATTAGATTTGAATTGTTTAAAGACGATACGTGGATGGATGGACACCAAAATCATGGTACAATTGTAGCATGATGTAATTTATATGATTACCTCTCTGGAATGATGAGGTTAAGCAAGGCAGAGTTTCCAAGTAAAGTTGTGTCTGATGTAGCAAGCTTGGCTTCATCATATCTCCGTTTTCTTCTCTCTTCTGATGCAAAAGTTGATGAGGTAACATGTTTTCTAGGTGCAATTCCATATTCACTTAGGTCCTGAAAAAAAGGGGAAAAATAGAAGTTAACTCAGGCAATAGGAGAAATCTTTTGAAATGAGTGATATCTCTCCATGAACCCTGTATCACACAATCCCGAGTTTTAATGACCCTGACAGAAATGGTTTTTGAAAGCATTGTGGCAAATGGAAAAAATGCTGGCTACCAGCATTTTCTCCTTTTCCAACAAATGTTTTCTACCTTTTCAAAGAAAAATCCCACCATTAAAGCAACATTTAATGTGTCATCTACAAATGCTTTTAATTTCCACAAGCCTATATTTAGTTGTATGGTAAAGAGTTTAACTCAAAATTTCCTCCTGTACTCACATATTAACTCTTTACCACACAATCCCGAGTTTTAACGACCCTAAAAAGGAAGCCTTTTGAAAACATTGTGGGAAAAGGAGAAAATGCTGGTAACCAGCATTTTCTCCTTTTCCCACAATGTTTTCATCCCTATCAAAGAGAAATTCCATCATTTGAACCAAATTTAGATTGTAATCTACAGATGCTTTGAATTTGGACAAGTCTGAATTTTTCATGTGTGGTAAAGAGTTAACTCGTAGCCAAATGACAAAATTTTATACTTGGCAAAACTAACGGCCTTAGCTGATTTTTACTGGTATCTACGTAAACAATATTGGAGCCATGCTCTAGCAAAAGGAGGCTTAATGCATCTCCGTAATGCATGATACCACTCAAGCCATCACTTAATTATGGATCCATAATAGCTACTTCTTTTTAACAACCAACTTCTTGAGGTAGACTGGTCCTTGGACATACAGACAATTGACAAATAGCAAACAATTTCTGCGCAGGCTGACCTGGTTTGATACTTTTCGCAGATACATTAAGCCCCCTTTTCACAGAGCATGGCTTATGTATTATTGTTTTTTACCTCTTCATCCATGAAATCTTCAGGTCTTTGGCTAGACTGCGGTTTAGACCTATCACCTCTTGAGGAAATAAATGTTGAAGGCGTCCATCCTAAAAAATAAAACATTTTTAAATTTTTAATAATGATTAACAGGAAGTTATTAGGAGAAATATCTTAACCCTTTACCACACAATGATGCCTTTTAACGACCCTGAATAAGAGGCCTTTTGAAAACGTTGTGGGAAAAGGAGAAAAGTTGCGTCATTTGAGCCACTATGAAATTGTCGTTTGCAAATGCTTTCAGTTTGGATAGGTCTTAAATTTTGCCGTTTGGTAAAGGGTTAACTCCTGATCAAACAGCAAAATTCTGTACTCAACCAAATTGAAAGCATTTTCAGACAACAAATTAAAGGTAGCTCAAATGATGATCTTTGTCTTTGATAGGATAGAAAACATAGTGGGAAAAGGGGAAAATGCTGGCTACCAACATTTTCTCCTTTTCCAACAGTGTGTTCAAAAGTCTTCTCCTCCAGGGTCGTTATGACTCGGAATCATGTGTTAAATGTTTCAAAAATTCACCACCAACATGCAACTATTTCCATCTAGCAGATGACAACAGATGACAACATTATGGCACACAAGGAAATAAATTGTAATGAGCAGTTTCTTCTGTTGTCACTATATTTTAACAATTGTTCATTATTTATAAATCATGAAGCTGATTTTCCCAATTTCAAAACTGGTCAGCATTTGCTCCTTTCCCCATCATGTTTTTAACCTCTCATAGACAAAATTTTGTCATTTCTGTCTTTACAAAACAACAAGATTTCAGACTTGTGCAAAGTCAAAGCATTGGCAGACATAATATTAAACATACCCGGTAGCTCAACTAATAAAAGTTGCCCATTCAAGGCAAGACAACTTCTTATGACATAGAGGGTACCAACTACCTAAATGTACCAGCAGATAAAAAACCCCAACCCATTATTCCCTAAAACCATTTTGCATTAGATGACTGAAAAATATCCTTGTAAATCATAGATAACAAACATGTATTAAGATCTAACATAATCTAGTAAAATATTTGAATACAAATGGAATCACTCTGGCAATGGGCAGAAATGCTCATTACAAGCAATTCTCCTTTTGTAACAATGTTTTCACAAAGGTGTGTTGTAAAACAAAACATTGTTAGCGAAAAGTGACAAAGTAATGACTTAACGAGAGAAAAAGTGAAAAATTGGTACAGTCTTTACCAAGCTAATACCTTCCTGTGTTCCAACAGTGTTGAAATAACCTGCTGAAAATCCACCAGTAAAAGCTCCATGAAATCTTTGCCTGCCTTTATTATCTTTGACTGGGGCATCTTGAAAGGAGACTGGTTTTTTCAGTGGCTCATCTGAAATAGTTCAACAGTAATCAAGTATGTTCATTAATTCAATAATTTACAAAGTTTTAGTCACAGAACTCTATGTACTTCTATAGAAGATGTCATCCCACTTAAAAATTTTGCTCTTTACCAAACCACAAAATTTTGGACTCCACCAAATTAAAAGCATTTTCTGATGACAAAATAAATGCACCTCAAATGATGGTTTCTTTCTTTGATAGGGTACAAAACATCGTCTGAAAAAGAGAACAAGAGGGCCATGATGGCCCTGTATCGCTCCACTGGCTAATAAGTAAAAACCCTACACGCCAAAAATTACAAAACTTGGCTAATTGGTTTCGAACTAGAAGACATACAAAATTTTCTCTATAAAATCCCATGAGAAAGTTATGACCCCAGGGCAAAGCAGTTGTTGACCACAGAGCTTTAGTTACTTGAATCCTAGTAGAGGTCCACATGATGAAGCCCCATACCTAAGTCTTATGGTAAGCACAATTTTCATTTTATAAGCCAATGTAAAACTTGTGACCACTGGGTGGGGCCAAACTTAATCACAAAGCTATAATATTGGCCCTCTTGGAAGACACCTACTAGGTAAAGCTACATGCAAAATTTAGTAGCCCTAGGCCTTATGGCTAGGTACAGGAAGATTTCTTAAGTTTTCACTATATAAGCCCACGTAAAACTTGTGATCCCGGATGGTATCAATTTTGACCCCAAGACTATAATTTGAAGAAACTTGGTAGAAGTCTATTACATAAAGCTACATGCAGAACTTGGTAGCCCTAGGTCTTATGGCTAGGTATGAGAACATTTTTTAAAATTTTCCCTATGTTAGCCCATGTAAAACTTGTGCCCCCCAGGGCAGTGCCAAGTTTGACCCCAGGGCTATAATTCGGGCACTCTTGGTAGAGGCCCACTAGATGAAGCTACATGCAAAATAAGGTAGTCCTACGCCTAATGGCTAGGTACAGGGAGATTTCTAAAGTTTTCATTATATAAGTCCATGTAAAACTTGTGACCCCTTGGGCGGGGCCAATTTTGACCCCAGGGCTATAATTTGAAGAAACTTGGTAGAGGTCTATAAGATAAAGCTACATGCCAAATTTGGCAGCCCTGGGCCTTATGGTTTCAGACAAGAAGATTTTCAATATTTTTTCAGTTTTGTTGCCATGGCAACCAGAGTTTTTAAAGGAATCAAATTCTTTCAAGAATTCTGAAGAGGACTATGGCAGGATCATTTCTGTGAAGTTTCATCAAAATTGGAAGGATAGTTTCAGAGAAGATGTTTGAAATAAAAGTTAACGCAAGCACAGACAGACGGATGTAGAGACACACGACAGGAACCAGGCCATGACATAAGCCAGTGGGCCTTCGGCCAGTGGAGCTAAAAATTAATGCTGGTTATCAGCATTTTCTCCTTATCCCTGGATGTTTTCAAAAGCCTTCTTCTTCACTGTTGTTAAACCTTGACCACACAATCCCAAGTTTTAACTACACTCATGCAGAAGGTTATTGAAAACATTGTTAGAAAGGGATAGAATGCTGGTTACCAGCATTTTTCTCCTTTTATCAGTGATTCGCCCATAGCTCATTTCTTGCTTTTTTGACTCAATGATTTCTTTGCTCATGCACTAAAATATGTCGTGTGCATCTTTTCTGACGCAACCAAAAAATATCAGTTCAATCAAAACAATATTTTATAATGCACACCATGACGTCAAGCCAAAATACTAAGGGGCAAAATAAGGTTTGTATATGCAGAGGGAGGAGATTTCGTACGCTGTGATTATTTACACTGAGAGTTTATGATACGGCGCCCAGTGTCTGAAACCAATTTTATTAATAATTACCAATAAATATCTGCCCGTACTGCACAAAAAAAGGACTAAAGAACACGAATTGCTACCAACTGGCTTCTTTCTACCACAGTCACAAATTTGAAGCTCTGTTTAATAATAAATAACTAGGTACGGAATAACTATAGGAAGGTCAATTTACCGCCGCGCTTTAAATGCTTACAGTCTGTGTATTCTAGACGCTTTCCGAAAAAAATAGCAGATGAACCGAAAAAGAAAAACTGAAAGTAAAGACAAAAAAGGAAACAAAGGCAGGAAATTTAGAGCTGTGGAAGTATAGCTGTTTCGACTTTGAAAATTATTGTTGGAAATGGAGAAATTGCCCCTATTGCGCAATTTCTCCTTTTCCCACCGTGTCTGCTGAGCTTTTATCCTATTTTTTTCCTTGAAAAAATAACTTCCACAGTGACCTTCAACCTCGTTTTCTGACGAAATAAGCACGGATAAGTGCTATTTTTATTTTTTCTAATTGTTTAGAATTATAAATAATATAAGCGTGGAAAGTTTAAGAAAAATCTGTCCGTTAGAAAGTATGTATTTTTGTTAGATTAACCCTTTATTCGATCAAATTATCTCCCTTTTTAACTGAATGGTCTATATAATTATAACATGCATATTTGTATATTTACCATGCTCAAAACCAGGCTTTTATATATCTTTTGTACAAAAATATATGAATTTTCATTAAAATGATGTATATTTGTATATTTTTCCTGTAATTTTCCTGTTTGACTATTAAAGAAAGGCGCTTTAAATCCAATTTAAGCTGAATTTTGTAACTGTATATACCTTTTTCAAAGGCAAATTTCTCAGAAACGAGCACATCTGACCCACATCTTTTTTTACTCTAATCTCCTAGAGACATGATGAGCTTTGTATGTGCAAAGTTATAAAAAAATCTGTCCGTTAGAAAAATTTGTCAAGTACATCGTTAAAAAAGTTACCCACAAGTTTTTTAGTATGACCCCCAAAAATTAGGAATAGGGGTCACAAATAACCCTAAAAAATTTGAAGCTGGCAGAAACACTGCTTTTACCACCATGTTTTCTACCCTATCAAAGACGGAAATTATCATTTTAGCAACATCTGATTTGTCGTCTGTAAATGCTTTTAATTTGGTCCAGTCCAATATTTTATTGTTTGGTATAGAGTTCAGCACCTTTCACAACTGTAGTTGCCTTGGTGCCAGTGAGATCAAGATCAGACTGCAAAGAATGTGCAGTCTTGGATCCACATTGTCTCCATTGCTGAAACACAATTAACAAAGGCAACCATGAATTGTAATTATGGTTTATTTGGTACTCTACGTTTTATAAAATCTATGATTTAATTACCCTCATATGCACAGAGACAGCAAACAGCTTCAAAACAGCTCTCTAGAGTTTCATAACATCACAATATCTTATACCATCCCATAATTAAAGTGCTAGAAATGGTCCCACCCCTACCCTGATATAGATACAGGTTTGTATTTCATTTTCAGTGTAGTGTGAAACTGAGCCTTATTATAGCTTAGGTTGTAAAGAGAAAAACAGTGTAATGTGGACAGTGTGCAAAGACGATTTTTTTCTGTGTATTTGTGATTCTTAAAGCTGATGTACCTTATACATGAACACACGCAAAGAGATTTCAGCACAAGCTTTACAGCAATGGCTATAAGGATTGGGACTCTGAAACACTGCTCCATTATCTCTTTACTAAATGAAAATTTTGTGCATGTTCCAGTGTGTGCTGTGCTTTTTCCTGCTATGGGTTTTTGCATGTAATGGCAACAGAAGTTGGGGGTACGCAAACAAATATGGGGGTTCAAATCTAAACAACATTATCACTCTTTAGCTCGATGTCAATGATCGCTTGCTGATAGTTGAAATGTTATCAAACAATATGCAGATAAAAGTTTTCTAGGATAAAAGATTTTGAGCTTTTGAATACACTGGGGGAAAAGGAAAATGTGCTTGGAATAATAAGTTTATCCTTTTCTAACAATGCCCGTTGCCAAAGAAGATTCGATGTTTATTGCAAAATCCAAAGACAGAAGTTAGCAATTGATCATGCACCGTTACTAAAAATAGCACTTGGACTATCCACAACATTTTGGATACGATGCAATTTTCAAGTGAAATGATTTAGATATTAATTGTCATGTTACCATCAGATAATTATATACGACGATGGATAGCAGCCATTCTATTTTTGGATTCAGAAAACCTATTGACGAGAAGTAATTGTAAACATTTCGCTGCAGGAAAATTTCTGGAAGTTAACTTTATAATTTTTCAATTGCTCAAGTTTTGTACGTTCCAGTATGTATTAGAGGAACTGAATTTATGTGATATTTTTATTTTAAATGTGAATCACGTACATTTATACATGATTGCACACACAGTGTTCAAACTGAAAACATTTATGGACGACAAAATAATTGTGACTCAAAAAATTCAAATTTGTGTGTACTCTAGCGAATAAGAATAAGAAACTGCACCATTTCTCAATCTCAGGTCGCGAAAACACATTACAATCCATATTCGTTCAATACTTTCTAATCTGCTGTATGGACTATATAAATAGAAACGAACATCATTTTGGTAAAATGTGTCCCTCTACTACGGATACCTTGATCTGGGACATCAACAGCAGTCCCAATAGTAACAAACGTCTCTTCGTCGTCTGATTCAGAAGCTGCCATTTTTTTCATCATAGCAGCGCAAAGGAAGTAAATGGGAATAAATGAAACTTTTTTGGGACAAGAATAATCGCGTCTGACACATTTAAATACTGGAAGAAAATGGCAAAGGCTTTTATTTAACAATTATGTAAAAAATTATGTAAAAAAGAAAATGCATCAATTGACTTTTTCCATACCATTGACGACACCAGAAGCTTTTGTGGACAGTGTAGATCAGGACAGGGATCGTATATACGATCCCTGATCAGGATCAGACTGCACAGAACGTGCCGCCTGTTCTCTGATCTACACTGTCTACTGCTTTATTCTGGATTATGACTGAACTCACTTTTGATCTTGCAGCAAAACTGTGCTTGTAGTCTTTACGAAAATACAGTTTATTTATTCAGTAATGAAAGAGTTAAAATTGCAAAGAGAAGTCCGTTATTGGGGGAAAAAAAAATAAACAGCTGATGGGAGGTAACTCATCTCGAATATTTGAAAAATCAATGGCTTGAATTATCGCCCTGGAAGCTCTGTGGCCATCCGTTTTTCTTCTGTTGTACTTCATTCATGAAATTGACGGATTTCGGGGAATAGAGAATCTGTATGAAATATTGATTTGGATGCTGAATATGTGGCGTGTGTTATCGCCATGTCTCGGCAACAGAATTTATAGATAATTTGCCATTTGGAACTCCGTCCGATCAATGTTTATTGATTTCCGATAGCTTTCCCTGCGATTATCTCTTTCATACCACAAAAATTTCAACCCTTCAGTCCGAAACGACCCCGCCCGGATCTAACTGTTGACTATTAGATACATGATATAGGCCGAGGGAATTTATGTTTGAAAATGACTCGCCTCTTACACTTTGTTTAGATCTTCTCATTTTGATATATAGTTTATCATTTTTTACCCTTTTTGTACAGAAAACTTTTGTTACCGGTTTGCTTAAAGATTCAGAGTTTTCTATTGTTTTGAAACAGGAATGGATTCGAGGGGTTTTTTTTTTGTTACACAACTACTCCTGCCAACTTTTCTTCTTGTGTGTGGGTTTTTTTTTTAAAAAACTAGCATTACCTCTCTTACCAAGTTTTTGTTGCTCACCAAATTTGAATGTTATAAACGAGTGTATTGGAGCGACCATCCCAGAAGGGGCCAGTCTTCCCAGTGCCCCCTTCCTCCCTGGTAATGGTAGGGGTTCTGTCTTGCCCAAACCCAGTTTAAAGGGCATTTTCAATTTTTTTTTCATTGTAATGATCCTTTTTCTGGCGTGAATATTACTGTTACTCTTCCCAGATGGCAAATGCAACTCAAATTATGAGACCTAGCTATCCTTGGAAGAGACTAGAGAAAGCTTTGTTGATAAAAGGAGAAAGTTTTTGTAACCAATATTTTCTTCAACCCCCCCCCCCCTTCAACATTGTTTTCAAACGCATTCCCCGTCATGGTCGTAAAAACCGGGATCGTTTGGTACATCGCTAAAAAATTACCACCATCTATTTTACAAGCACCCCTTATTATTTCACAGAAAAAAGGACTATTCCGAAACCACAGGAAAGGGTCCTGCGTGGCTGAGTGGTAAAGTACAGGACTCGTAATATGGAGGCCCCGGGTTCCAGCCTCACTGGAAGCACCGGGTTTTTTTGCGGGAGTGTCCTTGTGCAAGAACTTCAGAGCCTTAGCCTAGTAATATTGTAACTCATGACATACATAGATTATAAACGAGCTCTCGCCGTGAGATGACTGAAACAATGTTGAAAGCAGCTTAAAACATCACTCGATCAATCAAACCCAAGGATATTTTCGTTTATATGATTTAATCTAAAACAATGAGAAACATGTGCGGCGTGTGAAACAACAGATGTTCCTGCTCGAACCTTTGACCATTTGAATCGATATTCCAACCAATTATAGACTACTGATGACTAAAAAGGCACTAATACATGTGATACAAGGAATCCGACGGGACGTTGGATTTGGGTTCAGGAAATTGTGGTTCGAAGCCCGTAGGGGACGTACTTACTTTATCCTCCTGTTTTGGATTCTTATAAAATCTATCCGTTATCAAGTTTATCATTAACTCATAACCAAATGACAAAATTTTAGACACGTCCATATTCAAAGCATTTGAAGACGACGAATTAAATCGAGCTTAAATTGAGGGGTAGTATGTAAAAGGGTAGAAAAACTGTGGGAAAAGGAGAAAATGCTGGTTATGTGGTTCAGAGTACAGTTTTTTTCCTACTTCTTTAAAAGGATATACACTGTATAACATAATAGGAAAATGAGAAAATGCTGGTTACCGACATTATCTACTCTTCCCACAATGTTTTCAAAAGCCTTCTCGTTAAGTGTCGTTAAAATTCAGGATTGTTTGATAAAGAGTTAAAATACATGTTACATTTGTAAAAATTCCGAGAATATCTAAGATCTTATGGTATTAAAAGTAAAGTTGTTGAAATGGAAGCAATTGCTTTATTCCTCACGCCGAGCACCGGTAGCGCAGTCGGTCGCAGACAAGACTTGAGAACAGAGGGTCGGTGGTTCGAATCCCCAGTTTGGCTAATTTCTTTACGAGGATTGATGATGGGCATTGCAATAGGATTCATTCTCTCTTATCGCTGATCATTTTCTCGACGATGACTATTTGGGAAAGCAGCCAGTGGCTTGGGAATAATGTTGTGTTGAGTGCTAATAAAAAGAAGCTCCGGGATAGCATAGATAGGTGCACTGGCCGCTGCGGTGTAACTGAAATAATGTTGAAAACGGCGTTAAATACCATACAATTATTTATTCATCACATTGCCTTCAATGACTGTAACAAACAACAGCGTAGAATATCGTAACTGTGTGACGATAGTTGACTCAGTACAGGCAACCTACAGACGTTTTTTTTTTTTTCGTCTTGGAGCTGATTCACCTACTTACGAGCAATGGTTTTTTTGTTTTTGACACTGTTTTCAAAGATCATCATGTCTGAAATCCGAATTTAGGTTCTTCTTGTTCATCATCGTTACCACCATCATCATCACCATTGTCTTCTTCTTCTTCTTCTTCGAGAGGTAGGTATGTTAAATAAACCGTAATTATTTTTTTTTTTAATAAAACCCTTTGTCACATTCTCACATTCCAGCGAACCTGAGGCTTTTTGGTGACCAGCATTTGCTCTTCCTCCTACAATGTTTTCTACCATTTCAAAGACAAATTCCATCATTTGAGCAATATTTTATTATCGTTCGAAACTGACAGGTAAAAAAGATTGTCTGGTAATGAGTTAACTCTTTGCAACACGACAAAAATGTAGACTTGCCCATATTGAAAGCATTTTGTAGACAATTTAAAAATGGCTCAAAAGTTATAACTCGTGACTGATAGCGTAGAAAACGCTGTGGTTACCAGCATTTTCTCCTTTACCCACAATGTTTTCAAAAGGCTTCTTCCTCAGGGTCATTGAAACTCGGAATGGTGAGGTAAAAGGTTAAGGCGTGGAAATACATAGTCACAAGAGTGCCCAGAGTTCAATCCCCGCTGGAAAATGTCATGGTTGAAGTGTCTTTGTACAACGCCATTATTCATTACCCTTTGCCCGGTGGTCCATCGTTTTAACCCCTAAAGCGCCTTTCACGACTAAAGTTGCCTTTGCGGCCGGTATAGATCAAGATCAGGCTGCACATAACGTGCAGCCTGATCTTTGATCTATACTGTCCGCTTTGCTGAAACACTGTAGACAAAAGTACCCATGAAAATACAATTATATGGGTCATGTTTTTAGGATGAAAATGTCTGATAGATTTATTCGGCGCTTTAACACTTCACCACATAATTCCGAGTTTCAACGACCCTAAGAAAGCAGGGTTTTTTTTAAAAAACATTGTGGGAAAAGGAGAAAATGCAGGTAACCAGCATTTTCTCCTTTTCCCACAATATTTTCTAACCCATCATGGACAATCCCATGATCTATATCGCATATGATTTGTCGTTTTGTCGTCTGCAAACGATTTCAATTTGGACAATTCAATAATTTTGTCGTTTGCTAAAGAGTTAAGGGTTAAAAATATCAAGAAGGAAGCTTTTGAAAACATCATTTGAAAAGGAGGAAAAGCTTGGAAACAGAATTTTGTATCCCCCCCCCCTCTTTTTTATGTTTGCAACCCTTTCAAAGTTAAATCCGCTTATTTTAGCTTCAAGCGTATTGTCGTCTGTAAGCGGTTTTAATTTGGAATATATGGATCTAAAAAAAGTCGTCTGGTAAAGAGTACTAAGCACTTTTGCAGGTGAATGACCCGTGAAGCATGGCGAAATGGACTATCAGTCCGTTATGGGTAAGTACCATGGAAAAAAAGTTTTGAATATGAGCCATGCTCTGTGGAAAGGGGGCTTAATACATCTGCAAAAAGTATCGACCCAGGCCAACCTGTGTAGTTCGCACAGGATCACCCGGGTCGAAACTTTTTGCTGTTGGTCAATTTTCTACAGTGTAAAGGACTTTCTACTACCTCATGATTTAGTCGGTTGTTAAACAAAATAGATTTATTGATCCATAATTATGTGATGACTTGTTTGGTAGAATGCGTCAAGGAGATGCATTAAGCCCGCTTTTGCTAGAGTATTGCTCATATTTATTCGAACTCTGTGTTTCTATCTCATTTGAAATCTTTGTAATATTTGAAAACAATAAAGATCTATTAAAGAGAGAGAGATAGAGAGAGAGATAGAGAGAGAGAGAGAGAGAGATCTAAACGGCGTCAGAGGCTCTGGAATATTGAAACTATTTTGTGGTTCAATAAAAAGAGAAATAATGAAAAGTAGCCATGCGAGCAAATGTATCTTTTTATTTTTCAGATTATAGAAAATTTCAATTAGGTAGATCTATATCTTTCAAGATTGGATGTTAGTTTAACTCATCGTTTGAAAAGGAGCAGTTACTTCTAAAAAACATGTAGACTGAGTTATATCGTAAAGCACTATAGGTAGCAACCCTTGTATACCGGTGTCATAAATGGGTCTGCAGATAGATCAGTAGAGCCCCGCATAATATACATTTCCTCATTTTTGGCCAATCATCAATTATTATTTATTCATTCCAGACTTATACCAAAATGTAAGTGAAAAAGCCAGGTGAATGTCGCTAGAGCTCTGCGCCGAAAATGTGACAGTGAACTGATCTAGATCTATTAGTTATTATTTAGCTTACTTCAGGATGCAACCTTGCTAAATAGAGCTTATGTATTGTGAACACGTGGCCTCTATATGCGAATAAAATTCTGTAGTATTGTATTGTAGCTCGGTTAAAGTCAAAACTTTGCCAATTCGGCCCGTTGGCTTTCATTTTTCAGACATAGAGCTAGATGCTAAAAAAAAAAAGAAAAGGTTGGAAATGTCCAGATGAAACGTGAAGTGTGCTGTTGTTTCATAGTTCTGGGTGCGTGTTAGCGACCTAGAGATTTAATTTTGGTTTTACTGCCTTACTGTGCCTTTGTGCATCACATTTCGAACTCGTGGCAGAGTTGATTTGTGGAAAGTGTAAATGACCGGTTATGGTCCTTTCTCACCCTCTTGCATTTTAAAGTTTAATGGACACCCGTCTATTGAATTAACGCATCATATTCTTTAACTCATTTCCTCCTGAAAATTGATTGAACATGCGTCTGATCGCAACACAAGTTTTGAAACCTAGGTCTAGAGCTCTAGTTACAAAACGAAATTCTACCAACCGAACAATTTCTGTTTTTGCCACAAAGTTTTTAAAAACGTATGAATGAGTCGAGCCTTGATTAAAGTTGATTATCCACATTTTACGAGGATGTTTTCAAAGTTGTAGTAGAGGCATTATCATGAAACTTTGTATGTAGATCTAGATCTACTTCATTTACTTCTGCTAACATTTTTGTCCTTAAATGTTGTGGCGTCATGACGTCTACATGGTCAGGTCATCGTATCAACAGCCATGGGTAGCTTTACAAGTGCAGAACAAAGAGCTTATGTCAACATGAAATTTTTGAAAGGAAGCTCTGGAGGTGAAATTTTTCAAACACATAGTTTATGTTTGATAAAGGGTGTTTGTAAAACATGGATTTGTAATTGCAGGATATTCTTAATCAATGAAATCTGAGCCTAGATCTATCTAAGCTGGGGAGGGCCACGGACCGATCTTTCGTCGAGAACTTGAATTCGTGGACTTATCTACCCACGAAACCAACGAATATTAGTGCCCAACGAGCAATTCTAGTTTCACAGTATCAGTACAGTCTATGAGACACACAACCAAGTGCCGCCAGCCTGATTTCCGTCAAAAAGTGTCAAAGAACTTGTGATAATCTCATTCTTAGTAAGCCTACGTTTGTCATCGGCTAGCCTGGGTCCATGCGGCAATGATTTCTGAATCACACTTTATCGTGGTCTTTTTTTAACGGTCAATATAGATCTTTGGCAGTAATCTGGTAATCTGTTCCGTAGGCTAATCATTTTTCTAAAAAGTTATGTCAGAATCAAAGTGAAAAAATAATCAGACTGGAACCCAGGCCGTCTCAAGGATGTTCTCACTCAACCTGACTGAAGGCAAAATGCCTGTCACCAGAACATTTTGATCAGGTTCAAAGTTCATGGCTACCATTTCCGATCAAACCAGGCCGAGCACGACGATGGTAAGATGTTTTTGCTATGTCCTCTCCGTTTGCAAGAAGTTTTGGTCTCTTCGATTACACTTCTAAGGACTGAATAAGGATGAACACTGATAACAGTGGACGTAAAATAGTTTAGGGTAATGATTTAACGGTTGAGTACCCTCACAGCAAATAAGAGACAATGAGAAACGTTGAGAAAACGTCAAGAGAAGTTGACAAAGTATGTTAAGCGTATTCCGTGACCAGCCATTCCAAACTTTGTTCTAATTCTTATGTTTTTAACCCTTATCCTGCTAAATAAGTTAAAAATGAAACTTTCAAGCTGATGGTAGAACCCTAAATTTTGCTATTTCATAGTTTTTTTTTTTTTTATGAAAAATATTTCCTTATCGGACAGTGTAGAAATAAGATCGGACTGCACGTTCTGTGAAGTCTGATCTTGATCTACACTGTCGGCAATAAGTCCTTAAGTGGCGCCTAGCAGCCTAAATATTAACCCTGTGCCAAACAGTTCCGTGTTTTCAATACGCTAAGGAAGAAAAGTTTTAAAAACATCGCGAGAAAAGCAGAAAAAGCTTGTATCCAACATTTTCTCCCTTTCCTACAATTTTCCTAACTTTTTAATATACAAATCCCTCCTTTGAGTTACCTTTGAGTTGCAAATGATTTTAATTTGGGCAGATGTAACATTTTGTCGTCTGGTGAAAGGTTAATTTTAGAATGAGAGAGAGAGAGAGAGAGAGAGAGAGATTTTAAACAAAATAAAAAAACATCATGATACGGTTGCCAATGACAACGTATTCATCATTTTTTTCCTCACTGAGAAAAGTATTGACTGGAAAGTATATAAATAGAGCCGAGTTTGGCCGATATCTCCACACAGTGCACTTTATCGATAATGTACCGCATTCAGTCATAGTTAGCTTTAGCTCTATAGAACAGAGAATCGTTTCTCTCCATGTGATTTTCATAATTTTTGAAGCACGTCTGCTAATATTAATGATATTGAGCCCGTGCGAGCGCTGACGTCATGAGGAACCCGCAAATTTCCGTACATTAGTGCCTAGGCTTAAATCGTTCTATACGAATTTCTACTGGAAAAGCTAGCTTGGTTTATCAACAGTTCTGGTAGAATCTACACAGGGACTTTATTGCATAGATAAGTTCGCCCGGAATTTTTCTAAAGGAAAGGAAATAAGGGGAAAAACGGTGGTTGCGGTTTTTGGATGTTTTAGCAGTTTAATTTTGCAATAAAGTGCGGGGATGACGAATTTCAGATAGTGAAAGATAATGTTTGTGCGACCACCATCCACACGAAAAGGCGGGGCACCCGTTTGATCGCGCTTCCATTTGGGCTATCGAATGTATAATTATTTATTTTAAACCAGTGAGTTCAGTTTTTTGTGGTTGTGATTTAAATAGAATAACAGGAGGACCATTATTTAACATCTGTTTAAGACACTTTCTTTCCGTATGCTAGTTTAGCGATCGATTTGATTATATATACCGGTATTGTGTCTTCTTCCATCTTTTGGAATATTTAACCGCTTACTTATTTATGGATATATACGTTCCATTGCGTTTTCGTAGACCCATTTTATAGTGCCCCCTGTTGTATCTTGAATAGAGGGGCCAACCCTGTGTGCATATAGTGATAGATAGGCACGCCTAAAAGGGGCTCTTTTTTTCATTTGATTAAATAAGATTCCATTATAAAATAAACATAGACCATGGGGTGCACGCTCAGCGCAGAGGAGCGAACCGCAATGGAGCGGAGTAAAGCCATTGAAAAGGGGCTAAAAGAAGATGGGATCCAAGCCGCTAAGGATATTAAGTTACTCCTGTTAGGTAGGTCATGAAAACAGCTTACTCTGTCTGTCTCTCTCTCTCCGCCTCTCTCTGTCTCTCTGTCTCTCTGTCTCTTTCTCTTTCAGACCTTTCCTTTTCCTGGCACAGTATTCCTATAGATTGCTATCATTTCCGATATAAGTATCTATATATCCCCCCCCCCACTACCGGGGATGCGAACTTCTCACCAGGTTGTTATCACCGATTCAGATTCATTTCATTGCCTGTGACATACACTGATGTTTGCTATTCTTTACTAAAGTTCAAAAAAGGGGACATTTTTAGATGTTCTGTAATAAATATTGGAAAGCATCCATTTTGTTTTACAAGACAAGATAATCTACTTTGCATATGCGGATGTATACATAATTAGAGTGTAAATTGGCAGGCAAATAGTTCCACCTAGATGGATTACCCTATTTCTAAAAGTTACGCATTTCCATATTTTTTATTATTATAAAACTATTGCATTAAAAGAAATACAGATCATAACTGCAAAAATCTGGTGATCTGAACGAATGTAGCGGCCATATTGAATAACTGATGATGCTAAGGTGCCACTGGAGTTCAGATTCTTTTAATACTGTTTCTACCTTTACTGTTGTCAATGTTATCTATATTATTACATCCTTGATTTCGATTATCTTAACAGACCATCATTTAACCAGAATTTCGATTGAGATTCTGCATACATTAGAGCGGATATCATCGGAAGAACTACAGTTTATATTGATTACCGATGACTTCATTTTAGCGACATCGATTTTGATGCGAAAAGCGTGTATCTATTAACGCAAAGCGTCGAGAGATCTATAAATAGATTTCTCCAACCAGGTCGTCAATAAAGCATCCTTTGGTGGGCTGGTCTATGTTTTCTCAGCTACTGGAGTATAATCAATATTTCATTTATTTTCACCCTTTTTACGAGATCTATTCGACAGAGGCAAAATAATGCATGCAAAAAAAATCTAGGATTGAATACCTTAAATAAAGCTTTTGACATTGCGGAGAATAATCAATGTTCAAAAACCTTCCGTTGTTTTTGTCCCCTTTCTCCCATACGTTTTCACAAGCTGTGTTACTTACTGTATAATTTTCGAAATCATCAGTTGGTGGTAAGCAAGAAAGTGTCTACGAAGGAATAACAGAAATTTCATATGTCAAAAGTGAACTTCAAGCCCTTAAAGAGTGGCACATTACCGAAGGTCACACAATAAGACGGTTTGCCAAGTACCTAGTTGGAACACATGCTCATTTCAGTAAGAAAAAGGGTTTGGATGAAAGTTTTAAACTTATAAAGTCTTTCTCTCATTACTAAAGATGATATGGCCTGCAACACGCGAAAAAAGGGCATTCGGACATTTGCGTAAAGTGTCGTCTCGGATCAGCCTGCGCAGTCCGCGCAGGCTAATCCGAGATGGCACTTTACGAATACATTAGATTTTGTCCAATAGTAGACTTGCGTGAAACAGAAAATCACACACGATCGGAAAGTGTCGTCTCGGATCAACCTGCGTTGACTGCGCTGGTTGATCCGGGACGACATTTTACGCAAAGGTCCGAATGCCCCTTTTCGCGTGTTGCAGGCCAATTATTATGCCAAATACAAAACCAATACAACACACCTGCACGAGCCCATATGCACACTTACCCACAAAACTAATTAATGCCTAAAATCCTTGTTATACGTTGAGCTTGTTATACAGCGGGGCGTGTACAACGTTTGGGATGGACGATCATTCTTTCCTTGGTTTAATGAAAGCCACCATTGCAGCAATTATTACGCTCCATTGTGACTGCTGGGGCCCGAATCCACCAATGATTCCTAAGTTCATAGACTAGCCATCTGATTGACTTAGACGTCCCGGCTTAGCCAATTAAATGGCTAGTTTTAGAACTAGACCTTAGGGAAAGTTAGTGAATGCGGTCCCGTGACCTTTCCATAATACAATTTGCCCTGCAGTGAGGTTAGGCGAAATTGGCTTTGGACAAGGTCGTACGTGGTGCTAGCCAATGAGTGCATGGACTGGTAAATGTGGTGCCATAAAAAATCTAATTTACAGTTTTAAATTATCATGAAGACACCGTCCCCTCAAAATACATGCACATTCTTGGCAATGCAACAGAAATCACTGTCATCTAAAATGTAAACATCTTTGAGATTTTTGAAATAACACAATCGAAGTTTTGATTAATTTTCAGACGCTTTTATTTAGGGTTTTCACATTAATAACGAAAGAAAATTTCGGAAATATTTGCTCATGCCAACAGATTGACCCTGATTTTATCAGGCAAGAAAACTGAACACTTGTCATCGTTGAGAGCATTTGCGGAACATAAATTAGATGTACCTCAAGTGATGGGATTTGTCTTGTGGACTTTAGGATAACCAGCATTTTCTGTTTTTCTCCACAGCGTTTTCATGCCAAAGAATTCTTTCTTAGGGTCCGTCAAAAATACAGAATCGCGTGGCAAAGGATTAACTTTTTACCAAATGACAAAAATTTAGACTCTCTCAAAATTGAAAACATTCGCAGACGAGATAGTAAATGTGTTGCATATTATGGGATTTGTGTTTAAAAGGTTAGAAACAGTGTTGGGAAAATGAGAAAATGCTGGTTACCCGCACTTTCTCCTTTTCTCACAATGTTTTCAATAGCCTTCTTCCTCGGGGTAGTTAAAAACGTGATTGTCTGGGATTTATCACGGCGGTTTCTGACGAGTACTGGTCAGAGGACGTACCTTTGGTAACTGATTCATAGAAATAAACATGTGTTACATAGTAAATCGATTTACTTAACCTCGAGAGTAAAAAGAAAGTTCATAGCCATTTTTGTGTAGTAAATAATCAAGCCCAGCTATTGTGCTATCAATGCTTCCTTGGACAGAGTATCTCAAAAATATCGGAGACAATGCACAGCCAAGATCAGACTGCACAGAAAGTGCATTTCTGTGCTATGTAAATGAACCATTCTAAATACACGTAGCATTTTCAAATTCCAAACTTAACCGTCTAATACTTCTTATTTCCGTTTGTTGAACACTTCGAGTTAAAGGCGCGTTTGCAACGATTGCCTAAACCATAAATCAATGGCATTATAATATGATGTTAAAGCCAAATGCAGCGATCTGTACTAACGGATGCACATTTCATTGTGAAGCAGTGTCTACATAACGGTTTTCACATCTCATTTTCTTTTCCTGTTATGGGTTAGTTAAAAATTTGGCTACATTGCGGGTAACATGTAGGTTCCAATAATATCGTACTGTCTCGCGAGACTTGTTCATTTTCTTACTATATATGCACTAGAGTGCTAAAAGAGAGGCGACTCTGTCGGAATGGCGACAGTAAGTATTAGCTAATGTGGAACGTCTCAGCCAATCAGATGACTATGTTTAGACTGGATTTAGTCTTTCTGAAAATCGAGTAAGGTGTTACTGTCATCCTAACATTCGTACTCAACAACAAGTCTAAGTACATGGCGCTAGGCGACATGCGTCTTTTTCTTGGAATGTACTAAGTTCTACCGTTTAACGAAAGAAAGGACTTGTACTAAAAACTCTAAAATTTGTTCTAGTTCTTAATTTCAAAGATTGGTTAAGACATTCTGTCTCTCTCCAAGAAATAAATTTCAGTTTTTGAATCCTGCTTACTTTGCCATTATGTTAAATGTTTCCAATTTGGGCCTAGGTCGACCAATATTGTCATTTGCTAGGAAGTTAAAAACCAGTTAATGACCTGCCTTCCCCTTCAGCCCCCCCCCTCTCTCTCTCTCTCTCTCTCTCTCTACTCCAAGTCTTTCTGTCAGTCTTTCCATAGTCTCTCGATGGGGCAACTGTAATGCACAGGATAAATGATCCAGGGGTCGTAAGTTCAAACACCAATCCGGCCAAAATGTTTTCCGTGAAGTGACGAAAGCCATTGTGACATGTTCAAATATTATGTCACAGTCAAACATCGTTAAAAATTTGGTTAATGTGGAAAAACAGAGACGGTTGTTTGAAAAGAGAGTTGCGTTTAGTACAGGAGAAGAAACTAAAGGAATATAGGAAAAGGTGCACTTGCCATCGTAATGTGACTGAAATACTGCATTAAACAACAAAATGAACTAACAAAATTCCAGCCTTGTTTTCTTTCTGCAATTGCCGGCTCGACATGAATGTTCACGCGTGTAAGCGCTTTTCGGTACCTGGGAATTGCAGCTTTGCACTTGTAGTAAAAGTAAACACTCCAACACCTATAGTGTAAACTAAACTTTTCACCTTTTCATACATGCATTATTTGTTGTAGATAGTATCGATAACGATCAGACTGCACAGAACCTGAAGTCTGATCTGAGATCTACGCTTTTCTGTCGTTAGTATTTGAATATGTCGACAAAAAATGGCGATGACATTGCATTACTTACATAGTACATGTATTTATCGACTAACTATGGCAATTTTACTTATTTTCAGGGATTTATTTCAGGAAGTATTGGTATAACCCTATTGACGACCCTCGGAATTTTTCGCTGATGAGAAAATTGCTGGCAAAGGAGGAAATGCTGGTAACCTGCATTTTCTCCTTTTTCCACAATGTTATCTCCCCTTTTAAAGAAAAAAATCCATGATTTGAGATATATTTAATTCTTCGTCTGCAAATGCCTTCAGTTTGGACGAACCCAAGGTTTTGTCGTGTGGTAAATAGGTAAACGACATGCCATTGCAATAACTTGTTTGCTTTTTTATCTATTTTAGGAGCCGGAGAATCCGGAAAGAGTACAATCGTCAAACAAATGAAGTAAGATATTTGGTTTCAAAACTATGTTGTATTATTGCGTAGTACTAGTATTACCTATTGTTGTTGTCGTTTTTGTTGTTGTTCCCATAAGCCACATCTCAAAATAATGATTTCTTAAAATTAAGAAACTACAGATAAAAAGGGGGCATCCAACTTCGTATATATCATTCGATACATATAACCTTGTACCTGTTCTTACGTTTTTTTTTTTTTTAATATTAGAATAATGAAAAGGTGTAAATAAACAAAAATGCAGGAGATCTGAGGAAAGTTCTATCGCACCTGCGTGGGAACCATTGAAGTTACTGTCCACGTATATTGCATGAGAGATAATCGAACACCCTATGTCGCTAAGAAAGTGCACCTAAACGACAAACTGGCCTTTGTCAAATACGGCTGATGTTGTTGACGATTTAGATATTTATGACAATTTTACTGTCGACAAGGTGAATTAGAGAAGGATTGCCTCTATGTATACGGTTTAAAGTCGTTTTAAAGGATAATACTGTTTGTTAACAGATTTTTTAATGAAATGTATCAGTCATAAAAAGTGAAAACTATAATTCCGGTTTTGTTTTTTAAGTACGAGTACATGTACTTTAACCCTGTACCAAACAAGCCCTGGTTTTAACGACCCTGAGAAAGAAGCCTTCTGAAAACATTGTGGGAAAGGGAGAAAATGCTGGTAACCAGCATTTTCTTCTTTTCCCACAATGTTTTCTACTCTTCCAAAATCAAGTTTCAATTTTTGAGTCACATTTATTTTGTCGTCTGCAAGTGCTTTCAATTTGGACAAGTCTAACATTTTGTCGTTTGGTAAAGAGTTAAAAAAAACACTTCCGAGTTTCTCAGATAAATATTCGGCTTCAGTGGGACTTGTGTTATCTAGTTTCTTTTAATTCCAAATAATTGGCCGTTGCTTTATATGCTTTCTTCTCATTGAAACTAGTTCACTGTTAAAGAGACATTGGAACTGTAAACTGAAATTTCATGTGGATCTAGGACTATGAAAAAAAATATGCGGACGAAAACAGTCCTCTCTTGATCAACATGTAACGCGTTACATTTGCAAATATGCTGACGAGAAAAAGAAACGCTCCATCGGAAACAGACGATAATGTGAATATAAGAAAATATTTTGGAGAAAGCAAATAATGCATACATTTATATTCGCCGACAAACCTAGCCAACACGAAATCGAATCGATTTGCGTTATCCAAAAGCTAAGCCCAAGGTTATGTGCACGGTTTGCTCGTGAAGCCCGTTGTCATGAACCACGTGGTCTTGGTAATCAAACTTACACAGATACATGTATTCAGCGATACAGGACGTCGTTTTCTTAAAATGCCGCGATTAAATCCTGAAGAGAGGGTTCGATGTATGGCCATGTTGGAGTGTGGTCTTACCCAAGATCAGGTTGCAAGACGTTTTAACGTGGCTAGGTCCACAATTGTGTGTCTCGTTCAACGGGTCACGATGACAGGAACAACTGCAGATAGGCCGAGGTCAGGTGCACCACGTGTGACGTCAGTGAGACAGGATAATTATATCCGTCAACTTCACCTACGTGACAGATTTTTGACGGCGGAATCAACGTCACGTTTGGTGGTGGATAACCGAGGGTGCCTATTAATCGGCTCACTGTAAGAAATCGACTGTTGGCCCGTGGGACACGCTGTCGTAGACCATTACGTGGTCCATTGTTGACGGCTCGTCATCGTCACCGACGTCTTGAGTGGGCTCGAAATCACCGAGGATATTGTTCGCAAAATGTAGTGTTTTCCGACGCATTGCGTTTCAACTTAATCTAACGCCGATGGACGTATACGAGTTTACAGACGTCATGAACGCTACTCAGTGTTCTGGAGTATGATCGCTTCGGTGGCAGCGGGATTATGGTGTGGGTAGCCATAAATCGTCGATTTAGGTCTCAGTTAGTCATTGTTGAAGAAAATCTGACAGCCAGGTAATACATTAATCAGATTTTGCAACCTGTAGTTGGACCCCTCTTTAAACAACGTCAAGGATTAGTTTTTCAACATGATAATGCTCGACTACATGTCGCATGCATTACCAAGGACTTTCTACAGAATAGACACATTGATGTGTTGCCATGGCCAGCACTTTTACCTGATTGTAATCCCATTGGACATGCATGGGATTACATTGGGCGACGTATACGTCAACGTCAACCCCAACCCAGAAATGTCCAAGAAATGGCTAGGGCCCTTAGCGAAGAGTGGGGCAGATTCCCGGGATATTTGCTTCAGAACTGGTGTGGTTCCATGAGAAGGCGGCTTGCTGCAGTGATTGGCAGTGGAGGTGGCCATACACGCTACTGACTTTCCTGGTGACATTTTGGTGACTAGTCTGAAATCATTGTCCATTTTACCCAGATAAAAATCATGAAATCCTGCACAATGAACTCGTATTACACAAAAAATGACTGAAGTCTCGAATGAATTTTTTTTATTAATTTGGTTTCAGAAAAAATAGAATATGCCAAGTTTTTACAGGATGAGGCGTTTCTTTTTCACGTCAGTATATATAACTAGCAAATCAGGATGCATGTACATATTTAGACATACCGTAAAGGTCCAAGAGGTGGTGTTGAAAGTTTATTACATTCTTATTTTGATTGCAAACAAACTATAGTTTCATAACAAAACAACCTCTTGAACTTTTTAATACGTCAGTAACTTTATAATAATTGTTTTTCATCGCCTATTGGCGTTGGTGGCATAAACCCTTTCCTCGCTATTGGCGATTGTCATTGCCTTTGTGGAGAGTGAAGATCTAGATCAAAGTACACACAACGTCCGATCTTGGTTTACACTGTCCGATAAATCACGTAACAATCTGACCAAAATTGCATCGAAATTTGATATAGCTCGGGCATTGTTTTGACCAATTGAATATGTTTGGCATTCGATGGACTAATTATTAGATAGGTGAAATGGACTGAATATACTCAGTCAGTAATGAAGATCAAAATGTTTCAAAGCCATTGCAGTTTTTAACAGAATAACTGAGAAAATATTAAATAGTGTATATTTTATATCAATCTGTACAAGTATCGGAGAGTGTATATCCAAGATCAGACCGCAGGTCAGGTGTGCTAGTTTACTCCATCTACATTGTCCATTAAGGCACCCCCATGTTGTCCTTATTGAGCCAAGAGTTATAGAACTATTTGTTATAAACAACGTTGAATTAATTGATTTCAGCAATAGAACGGAACAGAAGCATTTATTGGTGTAAACTACAAACACTTTTCGTCTTTTACGACATCAGTTATTGATTATGGTATTGGTCTGGGGAACAAAGTAAGGAAGCCGTTTGGTAGTTCTAATCACCGAGCCATAGTAGCTCAGTGGATAATGCACTTTGGTCACTGGTTTAAACCGACTGAAGCCATTGCGACAGGATTACCCACTCCGCCTACCATACTGTCTTTACTCTGGTTTAGGGTATATTAGGTCAATATCGTGCAAGGGTGTAGTGATGGCAGAATTAAAGAAATATCAGGAATGTTCGTTTGATCCAGTTACACATTCGATGCTCAATTGATTGCTTAACATTCACTTTTTCATGTGAAAGAAAGTATTGCTGACGAATGCTTTATTCTAAGCAGGACAAATATGAACCAGGCGAAAGCTTCGGTTGCAAGTTAAATCAAACTTGAGCTATATTTACAGGAAAGATGCAGGCTTTGTTTCGGTCCGTTTATAACTAAACCAACTAAAGTCCTTTTTACCCCAATAGCGTGCCAATGAAATAAGTTAACCCTTGCAGTGCGAAATCGGGGTCGAGTTGCTAATGCGGACAGTATAGATCAAGATCAGACTACAAAGACCATACAATCTGATCTTGATCTACACTCTCCGCTTCTTTGCCAGATATCTAGTACCCTCTGAGAACAGTCTATTTCATTATGGAGCATGGAGGATAATATACTCCTAAAAACAGTAAGGATCACTAATTTGAAGGGCTATGATTCCATCAAATGTATTGCTAATAACAAAATGATATTTGATATCATATGTTCAATATCTCTTATATACAAAATTAAACGCAGGCGAAAGCGGATAACAATACTAAACACTTTTGGGATGAGAGGTGATGTCACTACCAAAAAGTCAATGTTCGCCAACCGGTTGGTGGGGGTATACAATTTTACAAACAGTGTCCACTGTCCAAACAGTTTCACATCATAACTAACGTCAATAGTGCATGTGATCACCTCTAGCGTCAATAACAGTCCTACACCTGGATTTAAAGCTGTGAATTAACATTTTGATAGCAGGAAGAGGGGTTTGTGGCCACTCCTCAATAAGTAGATGTGCAAGTTCCCCCTTCATCTGTGGTTGATAAATTCTGGCACTGATCTGTCTCTGCATGGAGTATGTTCCATACGTGCTCTATCGTATTAATATCCGGGGATCGTGCAGGGCAAGTCCATGCGTTCTATACCCCCGTATTCTGAGTACTCCGTGACCACATCGGTCCGGTGCGGCCGAGCGATAGCGTCCGTTAGCACAAATTCTTGACCAACAGCGCCAGCAGTGAGTCGTACAAATTCGTGTAACATCCCATTCACATAACGTACACTACATCCGTCAAAGCACCGTTTTGGATGATGATGAAGTCTGTAATGCCTGTTCGTCATAAAAGACCCTACCCCAAACCAGGACTGATGGACCACCGAACCTATCGTGTTCCTGAATACAACAGTCCCGAAATCTCTCGTTTTTCTTTCGCCACACACGTCTCCTGCTATCATTAAAGTCAAACATTGATTCATCTCTGAATAGAACAGAGCGGAGTGTGGCGAACGCAATGTTTCTGTGCTCCAATGAAAAATGCAGTCTTAAGCTTTATCCTGCTAAATAACTAAAATGAAATTTCCATGTCGATAATTAGGGAATAATTTCTCTTTATCGGACATTGTAGATCAAAGATCAGACTACACGTTCTGTGCAGCCTGATCTTGCTCAACTATGTCCGTAAAAGGTCGGTGAGTCGCGCTTAGCAGCCTAAGGGTTAACCTCCTGTGACCTTGGGTCAATGATAGGCGGGCAGCCGGCCTACGAGACCGAATAATTGCCGCGTGAAGCCATTTCCTAACAGTTTGTTCTCAGATGCCTCCCGAAAGTTAACAGACAACGTTTTGGCGGATTCGAACAGCCGACGCTTGGCAAGGATGACAATACAGCGGTAATCACGGTCCGTTGTTTTTCCTTGGACGACCTCCACCTGGACGTTTTTCTCTTTTTTCTTTGCAAAGTGTACCCAACTGTGTTTTGGCGTACAGGCAGCTACGTCTCTCACTAAGATGAATCACTGTCGACGATTGCTTCCTTGAAACTTAACCAACTTAACCAGGAAATGCGCCGTGGTGTTGGCTGTGGAGTTTGTACAATCTGATTTTACCGCAGCAGAGATTAGGTCATTATATTGCATTACCTTTGGTGTAAAAAAAAGTCGAAACATTCGGGTTTTGTGACACAAACTGTACCTGTACAGCTCTACCAGAATACATTCACAAACACACTACGTGAGGTATGCATAAGAATCGCAATGGAAAATGCAGTAACGCTTTGCATGCAGGATGATCGCAGTTGTAGATGTGGTAACTGTTTGAATACAGCGACGATCGCAACCGTAGATGAAGTTACTCTTTGCATACATTGGGAGAGCAACAGCAGATAAAGTTACTCTTTACACTCTTGAGGATCGCGAAATCATCTATGGAGGACCCTTTGCAGTCATTAGAATCGCAACAGTATCTATGCATTAATTCTTTGCATGCATGAGGATTGTGTACAGCATTAGGTGATTGACGTTGACATTGAAGTTTTGTACAGTCTGGTATTTGACTGGTATTGTCAGGTTTTTTAAAAGCTACTCTGCCCTTGCTTTTTCCACTTCTCTCTGCTCTGTGTGTCTTGAATCACCCGATTTATATGTTGATTTTACATCAATTATGAAATTAGTTCTACAACTTATACCAATCGCCCTGGATTATTTTCCTACTTTTTAAATTGTCGCCAACATTTCATTTGCTATTTGCATTAATAATCATTACATTTGGGCTGTTCTTTACAAATATCGGTGCGAGGACTAGGTAAAACACTGACCTTGTACTGGCGTTCAATGTACCTAATATAAATGAATCATACTCTGTGAAAAGGGACTTAATGCACTGCAAAAAGTATCGACCCATGTGATTCTGCGCAGTCTGTGCAGGCTAAGATGGGTCTATCCTTTTTTCTATCGGTCGATTGTATGCATGCGAAAGAACCACTCTACCTCATGATTTAGTCGGTTCTTATACAAAGTTGATGTTATGAAGCCATGTTTATGTGATAACTTTCCTGGTGTACTAGTAATCTATCACAGAGATGCATTAAACCCCCTTTTTCCCGGAGCATGACTCAATTATTTTGTAGTGACAAAGGCATGCTTAAATGATGTCATCTTCATCAAAAACATCCGCCATATGTTGTGTCATTTGTGAAGAGGGAGGCAGGATTTATAAAAGAAGATCGATAAACCAATTCGGGTTGCCATGCGCTTGCGTAGAGTTACATGTAATTGAACGATTCAGTACTCGGATGACTGTTTATATTTCGCCACCGATTTGACTAAATTTCAGACAATGTCATACCAGAAGTGACAAAACCACTATACAGCCTATCCCAAACAGATGCGAAATATGAGTAGTTGAACGTAAACATCAAGAGTAGTCATTATGTTGCTCGTGTTCTTTGGCATATTATAGTCACGACCGTTGTGTGCGCATGTCATATTCTTCAAAGATTCGACCTGTCTGCTGTGACGCATCACCCATCCCCGAATAGGTAATAGGTAACATTAAAGTTAGGTTTTTCTTAAAGTTCTTGTAATTTTTCAATCAATATCTTACGGCCACCTCTGCTGTCGATACAGGCAATTATTCGACGTTGCATAGACCTTACATAACGTAAAATCATTGCATCAGGAATGTTATTCCATTCCTGAACGAGAGCGGTGGCCAAAACCTAACTTTAATGGTACCTTAGTCTTTGAGTACTTTTGCAACTTTGATTTTAGTACCACCTTCATTTAAATTGCAAAAACCTAACTTAAACTTTCTGTTAGTCAAAATCTGATTAGCCTGGCATTTTCTACAGACTCTGAACTAAAGCATGGTACCAAATTTGTTGGTCTTCAGTAAAACATGCGACGAGAAATAAAAGAAAATTAAGTGCACACTTATTTATGGAACTGAGTATATATTTCAGTTGACAAACAGTTCGTACATTCATTTTTTAACGTGGTTTATCAATTCCGATTGAAGTTTTCACCGACAGATAGATAGATGTGAATAACTTCATCGAGGTTGTTTATGTCGTTGCTAAACGACTTACAGTGGCGCCGCCATGTATAAGGTGCGTGATTGGCAGTTCAAATGGAAACGACCGTTATACGGACGAGGTTAGATGTAGGTACGGAATCGGCCGAGTTGTGACGAGTGGTTCTGTACCCAGAATGCCCAAATTAGATAGATGTGTATTTGTAGAATGCCATCTAGCGGGAGATAATGTAGTCGCGACATATAGGTTCACGGTACATTTTGCTTCGAGCTAATCGGTATTTTTCTGTCATAGTAAACATCGGCGTCCTATAGCGGCTTGTCTGGCCTCTGTCTTGAGTACAAGTACCTGGACTCAGACACCTCTTTCGTTAAGACAACTCGATTTCCAAGGTAAAAGTGTAGAATGGAAGAAAAATATAGCGGAAGTGAAAACAATGAAATCGCCACAGGTCTACATGCTTAACACTATTTAGCCCACCATCTAAAATCCTTCATACACGCAGTTTTACAAACAAACAGGCCTAATGACGTCTTTTGATCATCTGCTGGATAATGTGACAGTATTTTCAAATCATATGGCAACAAATTGGCGCCAAATGTTTCAAGCTGCAATGATTTTTTGACGAATACCACTGAAGTCACGTGATTTAATTTCAAAATGGCAGCAGGACAGCGATGAAGGTCAACGTCGATTTTCTTTCAGATGTTTCGATGAAACTGCATGATATTTTCTATGTCGCGAAATAAAGGATGAAATAAAAAAAAAAATGTTTGGTAACTGATTCTATACTCTTAAAATTTTGGGTTTTTTTTTTGGATCGGACCGTAACTACCTTGAACCAATGATCCACATACCTACAACGACTAGGCCTATAGTGTGACTCTTGGACAGTCCTTAAACCAAACGGTTTAAGGGCAGAAAAAACATACAATAAAACTGAAATAAAACTTGTAAACGAGAAAGTACATTCCCAAATATACATATACGACGATTTCTAAATTCATAATACCAGTATGTGTTTTTTGTTTTTTGAATTTTTGTGTATATATTTGGGACACAATATTGACGTTAAAGTATACTGTTTGTTACGGGAGGAAACCATGGGCCGTATGAATACCAACAAAAATTTTAAATATTTGTCTAATTCTAAATTCTTATTGGCCGAGGCAAAACGTCTCGACCTATCAATTGTTAGTTTCTTGTTTAGAAAATATTTGAGATGAGCGCGACTCACTGACCTTTTGCGGACAGTGTAGATCAAGATCAGACTGCACAGAACGTGCAGTCTGATCTTTGATCTACACTGTCCGACAAGGAGATATTTTATCACCAAAGAATAACTTTGATATAGTAACATTTAGGTTTTTACTATCGGGTTGAAAGTTTCAATTTAGTTACTTAGCAGGATAAAGGTTAAGAAGAATGGTGAATATGGACCCGGATCTTAGTTCTCTACTGCCCGATACGGTGTTTCTCCCCCCACCCCGACCCCCCCACCCCCCCACATCCCCACCCCCACGCCCCCCATCCCCCCGAAAAGAAATTTAAAATCCCAATATTTGAATCTTAACCCTTATCCTGCTAAATAAATTAAATAAAACTTTCAAGCCGATAGTAAAAACCAAGATTTTGCTCTTTCAAAGGTATTTTTTACAGAGAAGTATCTCCTAATCGGACAGTGTCGATCAAAGATCAGACTGTATGTTCTGTGCTGTTAGATCTTGATCTTCACTGCCCGGCTTGAGGTCAGTGAGCCGCGCTTAGTAGCCTAAGGGTTAACTATTTGAATTGAAATTTTCATCCTTAAAAACCAGTTTAAGGATAAAACGCATTTCAACAAGAGAACTACTTTCTAACCCGGAGGTAAATAAGAGATCTACGACAAGGTACAGGCAAAAACATGTCCATTTTAAACATTTGAGGTTCAAACACTATCTAAGGATCCGTAATACGAATAGCAGTATGAATACCTCAGCATTACTTTTGTGCCTTTACGAGGAAACTGAACAATTTCACTTTTTCATCATGACCTAGTTTAAAAGTAGATGGTGAAAGTAACAACGGTCTAAAAATGATAGACGGCGTAAGAGATACATGGTGATGAATATTTACCGTCTTGTGTAGTTCACTATGAAGGGGCTTAGTGAAAAGTAACCACGTCAGCAATTACTCGAAAATAGGCAGGGGTCCGCAGAATAATCTTGTCCACATTTTTTACCAATCGCGAACTCGAATATAACATTACCAAGAAGTAAGCTAAAAGCCAGCACATTCGACTACGCCGAAAAATGTTATTCAGGTTGCCTCTCAACTCGGACCGTAAGTGCATGATTCGACCACAAATAAGCACGATACTAGAAATGCAAGACTTAATTTTGTTTTCTAGGTTCTTTTCGAGTCATGTCATTCAAATAATGCTGTAGTCTGCTGATTTTATCCTTTCAGTCACGTAACGTGTAAATGATAGTGTTGAACGAATGTATTTATGTGTGTGTATGTGAGTCGTGCTCTGTGAAAAGGTGGCTAAATGTATTTGTAAAAACTATCGACTCATGTCAACCTGCGCACTCCGCGCAGCCTTACCTGAATCGAAACTCTTTGCTCTCGGTAAAATTTTCTGCATATCGAAGGACCATTCTACTTCATAGTTTGGTCAGTCAGTCAGTCGAAATGGATCCATATTGAGCGACGACTTTCTTTAACTAATGCATCACGAACATGCATTAAACTCCTTTTTCACAAAGCGCCACACATGTAAAGTAAGGCAGAGGCAAGATAAATGGGAAGTAATACCTTCAACACCTGTCTGATAAACCAACACATTCTTAGTAGGCGGTATTATCATAACCGAACAAAATGGATGAAAATAGTTTTTGCCGTTTTATTTATAGTAACTGTTTCATCGGTATCTTCTTTGCTGCCGCTCTTTAACAATTTCACTATGTACAAAATATTATGGTCGGACATCTGTGTTATAAGCCATGCTCTGTGAGAAGGGTGCTAAATGAATGCATCTGCAAAAAGTATCGACCCAGGTCAGCCTGCGCAGTCCGCGCAGGCTGACCTGGGCCGAAACTTTTTGCTATTAGGTAATTTTCTGGAGCTCATTATTCAGTCGTTATACAAAATGGATTTTATGGATCCATAATACTGTGATGACTTGCTTGGTATCAGTCATCACGGAGATGCGTGAAGCCCCCCCCCCCCCTTTTACTAGAGCATAGCTTATATTATGGATCCCTTCGCTTCCACCACCTTTGGATGAGCATAGCAAAAGCAACTCAACATAAATACTTACTCCATTTTATTTTTGTAATTATTTAATAAGGCTTGCACGACATTTACTATCAAAGGCGAACGTCCGCGATAGCTCTATCATTTTGTTCAAAGGTTCTATCGAGTTACTAGAGCAGACATTAGGCAGATGATTTTTCGAAACTTTGTCGTTTGATTTATCGGTTTAGACAATTAAATGCCTAATGACCGTTCAGTTTTAAGAGGATGTGAATGAGATTTATTGGAAGCCAGTTTAATTGACTGCTGCTGTCTTCAGACTTAGTTAACTGACCGTTCATTTCTAGGGGCAAGGTCTTGGTTTTTCGGCGTAGCTGAATGTATTGGCTTTTGACCTACTTATTGGTACTGATAACAAATGGATGATTAGAAATGTGTGATTGGTCAAATATGTAGGTATGTTTATTCTAAGGGCCCCTGCCAATATGCCGGCAAATTTACGCCGTCTATCTTGTAAAAGATATTTCTCGTTATGTCTGTAGTAGAAAGTGAATCGAGTGAACTAAGTCAAGTAGCTGATGAGCATCACCTACTTTGTAATGTCTATACCCAGCTCACATATGACAGAAACATGGTTCTAGTATTTGAGCCATGCTCTGGCAAAAGGGGGCTTAATGCATCTCCGTAATGCATTATACCATGCAGGTTATCACATGATTTTGGAGCTATTAGATCCATTTTCTCTGACAAATGACTGAATCCTAAGTTAGAATGGTCCTTGGACATACAGAAAATTGACCGATAGCGAAAAGTTTCGACCAAGGTCAGCCTGCGCGGACTGCGCAGGCTGGCCTGGGTCGATACTTTTCGCAGATGCATTAAACCCCTTTTCACAGAGCATGGCTTATTTATGTTTGTATTGCCTTGGAAAAGTGATAGATCTACTGGCAGCTAAACTTTTAACATTTTTTCAGCTGATTAGCAGGCTTGTCTTGAAATTGCATTTAGAATGGTTTATAAGTGGAATTTTCACTTGCATTCTTCAACGAATCTAAATATTCATTCCAAACCTAGTCATCTGATTGGCTGAAACGTTCTGTCTCAGCCAATCAGACGGCTAGTTTTGGAATATACAATTAGATTGAATTATGTCTCTTTTGTGTATATTTAGCCTGCTCTCTGCCACGGTGTCTTCATCCCACCCTTAAAACCCAATTTCATACTCTTATTGCCTTTCAAAAATTGCTTGGTCCACAGATCCTGTTTTCCGGAAAAGGCTTCGCTAAGCACACAACTAACCTTTCTTCTGATTGGTGGGTTCGTTTTAAAAAACACTGATATAAGAAACTCCCCTCGATAATTATTTACTTAGTACTTTCCGTTCAAAACAAATACACAGCAGATGACTTCCAAATTATCATTGTAAAATAATCGATAATCAAGATTATATAAGGTTTTAATGCATCAATATGTATGAAAATATTGTAGCGAAAGGAGAGTTAAACCAACATGTCTGAAAACATCACGGGCTAATAGATTCAGTGAAACTCCGATCATTCGAACATGTGATATGTTGAATGTATCGGTAATTTCAAACTTTAAAGCTGAAACGGTCATGTACCTTGAAAACAGCAGCTCTAATTGCTTATGTAAGCAATCAGAGCTGCTACTAGACTATTTTCAAAAACAATTAATACATTTTGTATGAGAACTAACGGGCCACATAATTACAATGCACTTTTTCTTGTGACACAGTTTGACGTGTTCGGCAACTTTCTTCTTTCATTTGTGCACAATCACATTTTAGCGTAGTTTCTATTGGAATCGCTGTATCAGATAACTCGGGTTTGGGGGGGGGGGGGGGGGTTTGCAAACACAAGGTAGAAAAGATAAAAAAAATTTGGTCCAAAGCCAGGAGGAATACGACTCAAGTCAGCTGTCCTCTTAATATAACTGAAATACTTACTGTTGAAAGCGGCATCAATACTATTAACTCTTTACCAGACGACAAAAACTATATTCAACAAATTTTGAAACTGAAAACATTTGCACACAACAAATCTGATTTTATTGAATTGACGTGCTGTGTCTTTGGAAGGATAGAAAACATTGTGGGAAAGGGAGAAAATGCTGGTTACCAAAAGGTAATGTTTCAAAAGCCATCTTCCTTAGGGTCATTTAAACTCATGATTGCGTGGTAAAGGATAAAAAGCAAACAAACAAGCAGTTGAATTTGCGAAATTTGCGTGTAGTAGTCAGTCTTGCAAGTTTTACAATCCGAGATGAGAAAAGAATAGGTAGTTAAACAACAAGCAGTTATGTATGAGCCATGCTCTGTGAAAAAGGGGTTTAATATATCTTCAAAAAGTTTCGATTTAGGTCAGCCTGCGCATTTCGCGCAGGCTGACCTGCGTCGATACCTTTTGCTGTTGGTCAATTTTTTTTTTGTAGTCAAAGGATAGTCTGCTTCATGATTTAGTCGGTTGTTAGAAAAAATAGATTTATAGATCCATAATTATGTGTTGTTTTGCTTGGTATGATACATCACGGAGATCCATTTACCCATTTACCACACAATCCCGACTTTTAACGACGCTCCCGAGGAAGAAGGCTTTTGAAAACATTGTGGGAAAAGGAGAAAATGCTGGTAACCAGCATTTTCTCCTTTTCCCCCAATGTTTTCTATCCTGCCAATTACAGGATTAATCTTTCGAGCTACTTTTAATTCGTTGTCTACAACAGCTTTGAATTTGGTCAAGTTCAAAATTTCCTTGTGTGGTAAAGGGTTGAATCCTCTTTCCAAGGGCGCTGCCGAGCCCCGGTAGCTCAGTCGGTGGCGTACATGACTTGAGAACAGGGGGTCACCGGGCTCGGTCAATTTCTTTCCGAGGATTAATGATAGTCATTGCGACAGGATTCATTCCTCTCTCACCGCTGACCATTGTTTCGACAGTGGTTATGTGGGAAAGCAGCAAGTGGTTTGGAAAGAATATCGTACGGAGTACTTGTAAAAGAGACTCTAGGAAAGCATGGATAGGTGCACTGGCCGCCGCGATATAACTGAAATAATGTTGAAAACGACGTTAAACACCATACAATCAATTAATCATTTCCTAAAGCGCCGCACATATATATATATATGAGCTATGCTCTGGCAAAAGGGGGCTTAATGCATCTCTGTGATGCATTATACCATGCAGGAAATTACATAAATATGGAGCCATTCTATCAATTTTCTCGATCAAATGACAGAATCCCAAGGTAGAATGGTCCTTGAATCCCAAGGTAGAATGGTCCTTGGACATACAGAAAGTTGACCAATAGCGAAAAGTTTCGGCTCAGGTCGCGGACTGCGCAGGCTGGCCTAGGTCGATACTTTTCGCAGATGAATTAAGCCCCTTTTTCACAGAGCGCTGCTCATATATATATAGCTCAGAAAGAAATGCCGTGGCAGAAACAACGTATGCACACTATGCGAAAATAATGTATAGGCATGCCAATGCATGGTGGGTCATTGTGAAGGCGTAGGCCTCTTACCTATGAATTTTCCGAGTAATTCGAAGAAAACTCAGTCGGTAACGTACAGGACTTGAAACAGGGGTCTCTGGTTTGATTTTTAGCTCGCTAAACTCTCGCCAAGGATTGATAATAGTCAACATGACATGGAACTTTTTTTTCTCTCTTCGCAGGACATTGTTTCCTCTCTCACTACTGGATAATGTTTATGTAGGAAAGCAAACAGTGTGCTAGGAGAAAATGTTGTTCGTGCGAAATACTGATATAAGAATCTCGACGGAAGTATGGATAGTTGCACTTGTCGCCGCGATGTAACTGAATTACTGTTTAAAACGGCGCTAAACACCAAAGAACAAAGTTACCATTAGATTAAGATTAGAAAAAATCACCATAATTTTTAAGAGATCAATTGCAGTTGATATTATTGGCTACCTTATCCCATTCAGAAATTCCATGCCAGTCTGATCTTGGATATGAGCCATGCTCTGGCAAAAGGGGGCTAAATGCATTACCGTAATGCATTATACCAAGCAAGACACCAGATAATTAGAGATCCATAAAAATCCATTTAGTCTGACAATTGACTAGATATAGAGGTAGAATGGTCCTTGGACATGCAGAAAATCTACAAATAGCAAAAGTTTCGGCCCATGTCAGCCTGCGCGGAATGCGCAGGCTGACATGCGTCGATACGTTTTGCAGATGCATTAAGCCCCACCAGAGCATGGTTCATATTTATTTGCATTGTTCATTTCTGAATTATTTCTTGTGAACAAAATAGTCCTTCAGTTTGCCGAGGAATTGAATTTTGGGACCTTAAAATCCAAAAATTACCCACTTCCAGAAAAGCCCGTGTTCTAAGGACTCTGCAAAAGGTTTTTGAAAACACTACGAGAAAAAGACAAATACTTTTAAGTATCAGAAACATCATTCTAGCTATTTAACACTTTACCACACAAGTCCGAGTTTTAACGACCCTAGAGAAAAAGACTTTTGAAAATATTGCGTGAAAAGGAGAAAGTGCTGGCAATTAACATTTTCTTCTTGTTTTCCTCAACTTTTTTTTTTTCCTTTTTCATTCGAATATTTCATTATTTGTTGTCCGCAAAATCATTTTATTTAGACATGTCTTAACTTCGTCATGTGATAAAGGATTAATTAATTTACCGTGTGCTTACGTTTTGGTCACGTCTAAAATGTTGTTGTCATGGTAAATAGTTAGCGTATTTAGTACTAAAAGAGTGTTTAGCCCTTCCTTTTCACCCAGTGACCTGCTCCAACCTATTTCCTTGTAAGACACAGATTCAGCCACTATGTTGAGTTCCCCCTTCAAAATTCCCTGTCAGAAAGTGAATTTGGTCTACATTGTTGAGTCCTAACCCCAGCCAGTTCCCCTTAAATTAGACATACATCAGGTTATTCGACAAATAACAGGGTCTGTATTCATCAACCATTCTCAGGAACATTTCTTGTCTTATTCTTCAAGATTTTCTACATGTGAAAGTAACACAACTTCTGATTGGCTAAACCAAATGGTTTAGCCAATCAGAAGTTGTGTTACTTTCACATTTGGACAATTCTGGAGGATAAGACTAAGAACGTTCTTAAGGATGGTTGATGCATACATACCCAGGTTATAGATGGTGAAATTTGTCAAAAAATAAACAGGAGCTGCTGGTGGTCGAGGCATTTAGCTTTTCTGTACTGCCAGTCTCATACTGTTCGTGTGTTATGCAGATACCCTTCTTCCTATGACCAATAGAGTGGATCGGAATAAGACGTTTTTTTTTTATTTTTGGTACGTCTGATCTGAATCAAATGAGTTTATCATTGTCCACCTTTATAGAAAATATCAGTAGGTTTACGTGATCATTATAAAAAGTGTAAGAATGCTGTATAATTGACCATTAGTATGTTATTGGCATGTAAGGGTCATGCATATGTCACCTTCATACATTTACCCCGTTATCAAACAATCCCATTTTTTACGACCTTGAGAAAGAGGACCCCTGAAAACATTGCAGAAAAAGAAGACAGTGCTGATTATGAGCAAGTTCTCATTTTCCCACATTGTTTGTATCCTTTTAAGGACAACTGTCATCATTTGAGCTGCTTTACTTTTGACGTCTGCAAATGTTTTCAGTATTGACGAGTCTAAAATTTTGTTGTCTGGTAAAGACGCTAGCTCATGATGAACTTTATACCAGACGACATAATTTTGGACTCGTCTATATTTAACCCTTATCCTGCTGAATTAGTGAAATGAAACTTTAAAGCCCATAGTAAAAACCAAGATTTTGTTATTTCACAGATATTTTTTAGGAAAAGATATCTCCTTATCGGCAGTGAAGATCCAAGATCAGACTGCATGTTCTGTGCAGTCTGATCTTGATCTACACTGTCCGCAAAAAGTCCTTGAGTCACGCTTAGCAGCCTAAGAGTTAAACGCTGGTTTCATTCCTGGCTTGGCCAATTTCTTTCTGAAGACTGATGACAGTCATTGCGATAGGATTCATTCCTCTCTCACCGCTGACCATTGTTTCGACAATGGCTAGTGGGAAAGCAGCAAGTTGCTTGGAGAGAATATTGTGCAGAGTAGTAGTAAAAGAAACTCCGGGAAAGCATGGATAGGTGCACTTGCTGCCACGATATAACTGAAATTATCTTGAAAACGACTTTCAACACTATACAATCAGCCATATTCAATTCATTTGCAGATAAAGCTTAAATATGGTTGAAAAGATAAAATTTATCTTTTATAGAGTACAAAACATTGTGGAGAAAATGGTTTTCAACACTGTCTCTTTTTCCAACAATGCTTTTAACTCTTTAGTACACGATCCCAAGTTTTAACGACCTGGAGGAAGAAAGCTTTTGATGACATTTTGGGAAAAGGAGAAAATACTGATAACCAGCATTTTCTCCTTTTCCTAAAATGTTTTCTATCTTTTCAAAAACAAATATCACCGCTCGAACCATATTTGATTTGTTGTCTGCAAGTGCTTTGGATATTAAAAATTAATGTGACTCAAAAGTTGAAATTTGTTTTGGGAAGGGTAGGAAACATTGTGGGAAAAGGAGAAAATGCTGTTACCAACATTTTCTCCTTTTCCCACAATGTTTTCAGAAGGCTTCTTTCTCTGAGTCGTGAAAATTAAGTCTCTTTACGGTACCACACGGTATCCGTGACAAGCCTAGGAGGGAACCCTACGTTTACACTATGTTCCCGGCAGCCACGGCAGCCAAGTTTCTGACAACCGTGGACAAAACGGGATTGACGTAATACAACGCAGAGGAACGGGATAAGCAAACTTGTCAGACCGTGATCGACGGGGTTGGCGTGCCAAACTTTTTGACTTTTAAAACATTTGCCACGGCAGTCCTGATGTTGATGAGAAACCTAACAGACCGTAGCGGAAAGGGTTGATCATTGCGTTCTTCTACGGCCTGATCGATACCGGTGAAAAGGAGCTTCCACGTCCAAACACGGATCGTCTCTGAGTCTTGTTACGTGCTGTTAAGTTCTAATGAGATCAAGTTTGCTTATCCCGTTCCTCTGCGTTGTATTACGTCAAACCCGTTTTGTCCACGGTTGTCAGAAACAGGGCTGCCGTGGCTGCCGGGAACATGGTGTGAACGTAGGGTGATAAGTAATTTGGCTAGGACTGTTATTCGACCTGGAACATGCTTCTTCCGATGGCTTGAAAAATAATTCAGCCATGCTCTGTGACAAAGTGTTTAAATGCATCTGCAAAAAGTATCGACCCAGGTCAGCCTGCACATTCCATGCAGGCTGACCTGGGTGGAAACATTTTGCTAAAGTTAAGTTTTCTGCACGTCGAAGGACCAGTCTACCTCATGATTCAGTCGGTTGTTAGACAATATGCATTTTATGGATCCATAATTGTGTGACGACTTACATGGTATAGTGCATCACGGAGATGCATTAAATCCCGTTTTGCCAGAGCGCAGCTCAAGTAATTTATCTGTGACTGTAAATCAGTTAGAGCATACTCATCTGATGACTTCATTAATATAGTATGAAAAAAGGAGACTACTTTGGCGTGGATAGTATCGGCAATATGCTCAAACATCTCTTAAGGCTAAGGCCGCTAAGGGCGACCGAAGTACCTTTTGCGGGCAGTGTAGATTAAGATCAGACTGCACAAAACGTCTGATCTTGGATTTACACTGTCCTATAAGGAGACATTTTTTTTGCGAAAAACATAACGTTGAAATTGCAAAAATTGTGGGTTTTACTATCGGTTTGAAAGTTTCACTCCACTTATTTATCAGGTTAAGGGTTAACTTAGCCGAGCCAAGTAGCACAGTCGGTAGCATACAGGACTGGAAACCAGGGGGTTGCTGATCTTGATCTATACTGTCCGCAAAAGCGCAAAAAGTCGACATTCAGTTGAACATGGTAGTCTAAGGGTTCACTACTATACAAGAAAAATGAAGGCTCTCAAATTAAATTCATTTACAGACAACAAATATGGCTTAAATGATAGTATTTATCTTTGAAACAGTAGAAAAACAGTGCTGGAAAAGAAGAAAACGCTGGTTACCAGCACTTTCTGCTTTTCCCTAGATGTTTTCAAAAGCCATTTTCTTATGGGTTGTTAAAACTCGTTATTGTGTGATAAGGGTTAAAAGTGTGTTTTTTTTTCAGCTAACACATGTGAAATTCGCTGTTCCAAAGTGACTTACGCGAATCGTTACCAGTTATCTTCTTTTTACTTCGGATAGGCTACTTTTACGTCATGCTCGACGCTGCTTTTTGCAGCAAAACACGGTAGAAGCAGGCCTCTGTCTTAAAAGAAAAAATGTGCGAAAACCGTCGATTTTCTTCATCATAGTTGAAAATTTGTCAGTCACGCACCGACTGTTTTTGCGCAAACGGACTTGAGGGATGACGTCAATATATTTTTCAGACAAGTATGGGATGGGAAAGGGAGGCTTGATGCTTATTACTCCCAACACTCTCATTTTTTTAAACAACATTTTTATCATTTTTTCAAATTTTGTCTTTTCAGGATTATCCACGAGGGTGGATTCACGTCGGAAGACAATAAACAGTATAAACCTGTGGTATACAGTAACACAATTCAATCACTAGTGGCTGTTATACGTGCTATGGGAACTCTAAATATTCCATTTGGAGCGATCGAAAGAGAGGTAAGTGAGATGGTCACACGATTCCTACGTCAAACTTGCAATGACAGGCTATGTAGTTACTCCCAAAATATTGATAGATCCACAAGAGACACCAATGAGAAGCGTGGGAAGGAAAGGAAAATGAATCGACGATGTGGAAATATTGCGGGGGGGGGGGGGGGGGGGAAAGGAGCAACTGTTTTGAACCAACAAGTCAACTCTTTTGATCCTTGGTTTTTTACTCGCTTATTTTCACAGTGAAAACTTTTCTTTACTGTTCAATGTCACTGAATTTACCAGGAATAGTAGGTGAAAATAGAATGTCTGAAACAACCAACAAAGAAGGAATAGATATTTCGTATTTGAATATGAATTTGAGACGTCACATTTTCAGTGATAAGATTTTGCTTGTCTACATACGCGTATGATCCATTATAGCCAGGGTATATGCGCCTACATTTTTTCCACAGAGTCGCTCCCTATAGTGTTCTATACAGATTTTTGGTAGTAATCTACTAATCTCTTCCGTGAACATTGACAGAGAAAATATAAATGGAAAAATGAGTAGGCTGGAACCTAGGTTATGTTCATACTTCCATCATTTCAGTAATGACTTGTTCGATCTACTTTTAAGGAACTTAAATTAGCTGTTTCCTGAGCACTGTTTCTGTTTATAGTTTTATTTTGTTACGATTGGTAAATCAGTATTCACTGCGCTTGCATGGGAAAAAGAAAGGGTATTTAAAAAAGCTTCTACTGCAAACCGTTTCAGTTTTCAGAGCCGAAAGAAATGAGCCATGCTCTGCGAAAAAGGGGTTTAATACATCTGCAAAAAGTATCGATCCATGGCAGCCTGCGCAGTCCACGCAGGCTGGCCTGGGTCGATACTTTTTACTATTGGTAAATTTTCTAAATGTCAAAAGACCACACTATCTCGTGATTTAGTCGGTTGTCAAACAAAATGGATTTTATAGATTCATTATCATATGGCCTGCGACACGCGAAAAGGGGCATTCGGACATTTGCGTAAAGTGTCGTCTCGGATCAGGCTGCGCAGTTCGCGCAGGCTAATCCGAGACGGCACTTTACGACTACATTAGATTTTGTGCAAAAGTAGACATGCGCAATACAGAATATTACATAAAAACGGAAAGTGTCGTTTCGGATTAGCCTGCGCGGACTGCGCAGCCTGATCCGAGACGACACTTTACGCAAATGTCCGAATGCCCCTTTTCGCGTGTTGCAGGCCATATGATGACTTGCTTGGTATAATAAATCACGGAGATACACTGCCCCCCCCCCCCCCCCCTTTCTACAGAGCGATGCTCAAAATTATGTACCGTGGTGTATAAGCGTAGGTATTGTCACGTGAGACAAAAAAAAAAACAATACAAAATTTGATTGGTCAACGGAGTCGCATAAACTTGATGTCTAATTATTGTCATGAACTCTTTACCGTACGTCAAAATGTTAGACTCGTCAAAACGGAAAGCCGTTGAAGACGACAAATTATATGTGGCTCCAATTGTGGACTTTGTCTCTGAAAGGGTGAAATAATTGTGAGAAAAGGAGAAATGCTGGTTGCCAGCATTTTCTCCTATTCCCACAATGTTTTCGAAAGGCTTTTTCCTCAAGGTCGTTAAAACTCGGGATTGTGAGGTAAAGGATTAAAGAGAGTCTATTTTCTGGAGATTTGTGTACGATAGATCAAAATTGTTCCTTCTGGTAGTCACAGATCAGTTTCATTTGCCACTGTTATAATCCTTTTTATGACTACGTCACAGCGGCTGACGTGTCGAGGAATGTAGAGGTCGACATTCAGCCTCAAGCGGTATCGCAAACCTCTGCATCCAGAGCAAAAGAAATGGAGACAATGTGTTTCTGTGGCATCTTGGTTGAAATCATCGCCCACTTTCGGCATTTTCCGTTTATGACTTTTATGAACAATTTTTCCCGGTAAATCTTTTTATATCGTACATGATCGTCATTACGAAGGCCTACTGGCGAGCGTGTACGAGAACATTATATGTCAAGAAAAGACGACTGACAAACTGCAAGACGCGGAGATTGCCGAATTGTGGTAGTCATCTAATATCCTTGTTGGGTTGCTTGCGAAGAGCGCAGAAAATTATCAGCCTGTAAGTTACCTGTGTACGTGCAGCTTTAACAATAGTTGTTCTTTTTGAATATTTCAATTCAGCAGCATAAAAGGTTACACACAGATACCTCGGATACCTATGAAACATGACCCGACAAAATAAAAACGTTTCTAAAGGCAACAACCAGCAGTGATGTACTCAGGGTAAATCTCTACTACTTAAAATGAGTGTCTCGGTATACTCTCTAGTTTACTTTCGACCTCTTTATTTTACATGGATCAAACTTTACAACTTATATTAACTTTTACCAAACAAACCCGATTTTTAATGACCCTGGCGAAGAAGGCTATTGAAAACATTGTGAGGAAAAGGAGTAAATGCTGGAATCCAACATAAGTACTATAAATAAGACCTGCCTTATCAATCCCGAAAAAACATACCGTGTAAATTAGGCTTAAGACTCATTTTACACTTAGACTGCTAACAGCGACTCAAGGCACTTTTGCAGACAATGTAAACACGATCGGACTGCACAGGCTGACATTAAATCCCCTTTTCACAATGTATGGCTCTAATGAAAGTGAAGTTATCCTGAACATGTTAGACCCGTATGTATTTGTAGGCAGTGATCCTTATGAGCTGACGCCCGAGCTCCGTCGATAGGACACAGAGCGTGTAGGGTTTGAGAGCTCTAATATTAGCTGGAACCAAGATCTTTGTAAGGTCTGACGATAGCCACTGGAACCTGGATCTCTCTCTCTCTCGCTCTCTCTCGAATGTTGACTTTTTGCCGCAAGATAAAAACAAACCGTGAAGTAAGCATTAAAAAATAAACTTCTTCAAACCTAAATTTAGGACTTACAGTGTATTGGCTTGGATAAAACTTTTAAACCAATTGCAAATGTAATTAATTTTACAATGGATATGAAATTAAAACAGTCACCTATAAACATAGGCTAACGTAACAAATATATTACTATCTAGGTTCTGGGTCTGTATTCATTAACTATTCCTAAGAATATTCTCACGATCTTTTTTTCTAAATTTGAACGTAATGCAAGTTCTGAGTGGCTAAACCACTTGGTTTAGCCAATCAGGAGTTGTGTTACTTTCTGAATCCGGGATAAGACAAGGAATATTATCAAGAATGATTGGTGAAGACGGACCGTGTTGAATGTGTATTGAGTCCATTAGTATGTAGTATGAAGAGGTATTTGTATTTGAATATCATCTTATGTTTCTGGCATTTTTGCCAGAATCTTTCCCTTAACCCCTAGGCTGCTAAGTGCGACTCATTGACCTCAGTTTGCGGACAGTGTAGATCAAGATCAGACTGCACAGAACGTGCAGTCTGATCTTGGATCTACACTGTCCGATAGGAAGATATCTTTCCCCCAAAACACATTTGAAATAGCAAAATTTTGGTTTTTACTATCGTCTTGAATGTTTTATTCTACGTATTTAGCAGGATAAGGGTTAATCCACGTGTTTGATGTACATCTGTTCATGAGGAGCCGCACTTACCAACCATTCCGTATTCATTTCTCAATTTTAATGCCACGACTGGCAATTTGGTTGGCGGATTCAGATTGTCTTTACTGATCAAATTGCTGGTCTTGGAATTTAGAGTTATGCTATTTGTGCTTCAAATGTTTGCTCCGTTGAACACATTTTTTAGGTACAAGAATGAATGTAGTGTGAAGAGAGAGAAAACGAAATTGCAATAATAAAGTAATCTAAATTTTAAAAAAAAGAAAGGAAAGAAACCCCGAAAGTGAAAATTAAAAGTTTTTTTTTTTTACAGAGAACAGTAGAGCTAGTTAGAACTTGGTGATAGACATGGCCCCGTGCTTTAAACAAGGATAACTGACGCGATTATTTGCTCAGGAAGAGGAAGAAAACTTGGGGTTTTGTTCACCAAAATTAAAGAATTTTCCTCTGTTTCTCAGTTTATCTGCTTCTGTTTCCATTCCTCTCTGTCAGTCTTTGGTTTCTTCTTTCGGACTATCTCGTGTTAACTCCTGAAATTTGTCTTTTAGTTTCTTGTTCACTGTAGACTCGTGACGGCTGCATTTACACACGAATATCTCAATGTATTACAGTTCTGTTTTTTTTTTTATTAAAGAGCGTTGGGAAAAAATTGGAATAATAGGTTTCATATCGGTAGAGGGGGCGAGAGTGGCGCAAAGCACTAGAAACCGTAATATCAAACACACAGAACGGCGCATTCATGGCGAATTATCTGAAATCTTTATTCGCCTCTCTCCTGCAACTACACAACAGACAAAAATCAATGGTTATTTCCTCACAAATCAATATTCCGGTGCCCTATACCGCGTATATTTTCCTCTCTACGCATTCGTCGCTATGTCTGCTAACATCAATAGAGACTTGCAGACGATCGATTGTAATTTTCCCGCGTTTACATTGTTGAGGCATAAATAACGCAAAAAGAGAGAAATACGAAACGGAAAAAACAACAGGCGAATTGTTACAAAATTGGGCGGGATTCCTACGTGAATCTACACAATCCTTCGTATGGACTTTTTATTTTTGTATTATGGTAATTAAGATAAAAAAAAAATCCCCTTTTCTTCCAGTCAGATCAGGGATCGTATATACACATGTATATATAGGATCCCTGGTCAGATCTACACCAATTCCATTATAAATTAGCTTAAAAGATATAGATCTAGATCTAGAATCTTTTTTTTTTTAAGAAAAAACAACTGGCAACTCATATCGTTGCTTGTCAATGGTCAAACTAGTTATTTCCTCAATAATTCTGAAAATTAGATCTACGTAGGTCGTGAAAAAAAAACACGTGTAAAACGCGAGTCGTCATAAATGTTTATCAATGAAGCCCTCAGCCACACCCGGTGCCGCTGTTTAAACATCGTGAAAACTCTCTTAAAAGGAGGTTATGAAGTTTTTTTTTTTTTCAAAGTTTTGGACATTTTGGTGGGAATCAATTATGGTGCCGTACTTGCTAGTCACAAATGAAACTTCTTGGAAATCTTTATTCAGTTCTTTGAACCTTTACCACACTATCCCGGGTTTAACGACCCAAAAGAAGAAGTCCTTTGAAGACATGGTGGAGAAAGGATAAAATGTCGGTAACCAACATGTTCTTTTTTCTCCATGTTCTCCTACCTTCGAAAAACAAAATTCACTTTTGGATTAGATCTAGATCAGCATTTGTTTTTCTGGTCCTCATACGCTTTCGAGTTTTACAAGTCAGAAATTTGGTCTTTTAGCTAAGATTTAATCTTTGCAGAAATACACGAAATGCTCTGATATCAAGTTGATAGCTCTGATTCTTTTATCATGTTCTAAAACTGGAAAAAGTGCGTTTTTTTTTTGACGAAATTTGAGATGGAGGAAGTTATTGAAATTCAAAGACAAGCTGTAACACTTTTTTTTTCTCTGAGAATACCTTCAATATGGACCAGTGTAAAATTTTGTCTTTTAGTTCAGTTGTTGACAAGTAGATCTGTGGTGTAAATGACAATTCCAATATTATTTCAATTATGTTTCGGTGGCAAGTGCACTTATCCAGAACTTTACACATTATGATACCCAAGCCACTTGCTGCTTTTGCATGCAACCATCATCAAAACAGTGATCAGCAGTGAGAGAAGAATGAATCCTGTTGCAATGACTAGATCTATCATCAATCCCCTGAGAGAAATTGGCATGGCTAGAGATTTGAACCAGCAGCCCCATGGTTTGCAGCCTTGAGCTTAAGTGACCAGGTTATCAGGCATGGCCATGTTGTCCAGTAGAGTCACCTGCTAGCCTTCTGAACAAAATATCAGCAGAGTTAACCTTGTAGAAAATGTAGATCATAGCAGACTGCATTTTGCTGATCCTGTAGATCAAGATCAAACTGCAAAAGATGTGCAATCTGATATTGAAACTACTGTCCACTTTTTTGTAAGATTTCATTTATCAAGCACCTTACGATTAACTCTATACCAGATGACAAAGTTTTAGACAGGTCCAAAATGGAAGCATTTAAAGATGAAAAGTGGGGTTCAAACAATGAAATTTGTCTCTGAAAGGATATAAAACATTGTGGGGGGAAAAGGGGACAAAATGCTTGTTACCAGCATTTTCTACTTTTCCCACAATGTTTTCAAAAGCTTTCTTCCTCGGGGTTGTTAAAACATGATTGTGTGAGGAGTAATCTCCAACATGCTATGAATAACCCAACGTGAAATTCTTTTTCTGACATTCTATCTTTTTTTCTGTGTAGCTGAATGTGCTGGCTTTTGATCTTCTTTTAGGTACTGATAACAAATGAATAACTAGAAATTTGTGATTGGTCCAAAATGTAGACACGTTTATTTCAAGGGCCGTTGCCCATTTGCAGGCAAATATCAGGCTGTCTGTCTTTTTTTTAAAGATATTTCTTGTTAAATATTTTTTTTCTACAATTAAAGAAAGCAATCATTGGCCATTTTACAAATTGTAAAAACTTAAACATAATCGGGACTGTTTGTTTTGCATGTTAAAAAGTTAACCCATGGCAAATGCTGTAGATGCAGATAGGGTGCTATAGTAAAATGTGGCATCTGATCTGGCTGGATGGTAATTTCTCATTGGAATAGAGACATATTGTCTGCAGCTTGAAGCACATAGATCTATTTGGGTTTGGGGAAAGCTTATACCCTCCATCCTGTTACAGCATAACAGTGTATCATTTTTTATTCCAGGTCCATGTAGGTTAAGGATTAACAGAAATTGAATAAAGTCAAGTTATACATGATGTATTTACAGTATACACAGTGTATTTTATATTTACTTGGATCTTCAATCTTGTCTCTAAAAATAGCCACCTTTCTTATATCCAGAGCATTTGATGAGTCATGTACATTAACTTTGTAACCCCAAATATAATTTGTGGATTACTTGTATTTTGTGTTTTGTAGATAAAAGAATGAAATTTTAATCTTGCTTGTAAACCAGAGATTAGAGAAAACCAAGAAAATATGACAATTTAATAAACTGCTACGAGTTATTCTAGAATTAATTCAGATGATTTCAAATGCATGCACTTTGTAAATTACAAATGGCACATGCATAAAGAAAAGGGTTTAGTGGGAAATGTTAAGCAGGTTACCTTCTGTGCATGTTTAAACTATTTACCTGTAAACATAGTGCCAATACGACTTACTTGATCAATGGAAACTGTTGGTAATTCCAGCAGATTGTTGTTGTTGCCTGTGAGAGTACAATGTAAATATATGGTTTATATTTTGGCAAAAGTTAGATAGATACCGTAATCATGAATTTTTCCCTTGATTTTATCATGCATGTTCATTCGAGCTTTTGTTCAAAAAAGCCTTTTTCATCAGAGTCCTTAAAACACAGATTTTTTAGCTCTCCTGAGCACGAAGTGCTCAAGGTGAGCTTTTGTGATCGTGCTGTGTCCGTCGTCTGTCGTCAACTTTCACCTTGTGTACATTCTAGAGGCCACATTTTCAGTCAGATACTCATGAAACTTGGTCAGAATGTTTGTCTTGATGATATCTCAGACGAGTTGGATAATGGGTCATGCTGGGTCAAAAACTAGGTCACTAGGTCAAATCTTAGAAAAACCTTGTTTACGCTCTAGAGGTCACATTTTCATCCCAAAACTCTTGAAAAATGGTCAGAATGTTTGTCTTGATGATATCTCGGTCAAGTGAAAAAACGGGTTATGTCTGGTCAAAAAGTAGGTCACTAGGTCATATCTTAGAAAAACCTTGTGTACGCTCTAGAGGCCACATTTTTGGTCCAAAACTCTTGAAATATGGTCAGAATCTTCGTCTTGATGATATCTCGGGCAATTTTGAAAATGGGTCATGACGGGCAAAAAACTAGGTCACTAGGTCAAATCTTAGAAAAACCTTGCGTACGCTCTAGAGGTCACATTTTCAGTCCAAATTTCTTGAAAGTTGGTCAGAATGTTTGACTTGATGATATCTCAGACGAGTTCAAAAATGGTTCATGTTGGGTCAAAAACTATGTCACTAGGTCAAATCTTAGAAAAACGTGTATGCTCTAGAGGCAACATTTTCAGTCCAAAACTCATGAAACTTGGTCAGAATGTTATCAAGACATCTCAGACGACTTTGAAAATCGGTCATGTTGGGTCAAAAACTAGGTCAGTAGGTCAAATCTTAGAAAAACCCTGTGTATGCTCTATAGGCCACATTTTCTGTCCAATACTTATGAAAGGTGGTCAGGATCTTTGTTTTGATAGTATCTACAATGGGAAAATTGGCTATGGTTGGCTAAAAAGTAGGTCACTGAGAGAAATTCTAGAAAAAGCTTGTGTACATGCTAGAGGCCAAATTTTCAGTCCAATAATTATGAAAGCTTAGTAGATTGTTTGTCATGGTATTTCAAAAGAGATTGAAAATGGGTCATGTTTGGTCAAAAGACTCATGTGAGCGACTTCAGGGCCATCATGGCCCTCTTGTTGAAAACATTGTGGGAAAATGAGAAAATGCTGGTAACCAGCATTTTCTCCTTTTCTCACAATGTTTTCTATCCTATCAATGACAGATTTCATCATTTCAGCCATATTTATATTGTCATCTGCAAATGCTTTAAATTTGGACAAGTCTAAAATTTTGTTGTTTGGTAAAGAGTTAAAAATGAGAAAAAAAAACGGTAACCTGCATTTTTTTTGATTCCCTCAATATTTTTAAAACCCTTCTTTCACAGAGTCAGGGATTGTGTGGTAAAGGGATGACACTGGATTTGTACCCAGGATAATCCATGCTCAATCCCGACTGGCCTTGTTGTGTTATTGCTTTGTGCACCATAGCCAGAGCCCCAAGCTAGTGGTGGTGAAACCTTGGAAATAAATGAGTAGAAGGACAATCACTGATATAAAAACAATAATAAAAAATGATCGGATGGTATCAGACCTCTGGCATGGACCAAGCTCATACTGCATGTAATTTGCTGTCGGATTTTTGTCTATAATGATAGTTACGCTGAGTCAGATATCATTGGAAATATTGTCCCAAGCCTTTAACTCTCGCTAAACAGCAAAATGATAAGACTTAGATCTATATCAATTCAAAGCATTTGCAGATAACTAGTTGAATGTATGGCTGTAATGATGGGATTTATCTGTGAAAGGGTAGAAAATATTGAGGGGAAAAAGAGAAAATTCCGCTTACCTGAATTTTCCCCTTTTCTGACAATGCTTTCTCAAAGCTTTCAACATTAGAGTCTATAAAACACAGGGTTGTCAGGTAAAGGGTTAAAGTCTAGGCCACAACAGTTTGGAATTACAGCTTTTATACTGTCTGAGTATTTCTACTTGTTTATTAAATAGTTTTGCACAGTGTGATCTTGATCTACACTACCTGCAATGGCACCTATAAGTGCGGCAGGTGCCCCAAGAGTCAAATTTTACTGAAGAAAGGCATGTTCTATCCAAGAATATCTTTCTATCCAAGACTTTAGTGTCCATTTCCAGAAAAAAGACACCTTTGTAAGACAAGCAAGTCCAATGTGGTCCTTTCCCTCTCAAAAAACATAATAACTGTGTCATGCTTTGGCAAAAGGGGCTTAATGCATCTCTGTGATACATTATATCATCACATAACTATGCACCCTTTAACATCCTTTTTTTTCACGGCCAACAGAATCAAGTGGTAGACTGGTTCTTTGACATGCAGAGCCTGCACGGACTGGGCAGGCTGACATGGGTCGATATTGTTTGAAGATGCATTAGCCCCCTTTTCACAGAGCATAATTCACTTATAATTCTTTACTGTAAAAAAATTATAGACTGATCCATATTGAAAGTATTGGAGACAATTTATTAACTCATTACCTGTCATTAAAATTGTAGAGTTGTCCAAATTGAAAGCAGTTGTGACAACCATTCAAATGTACTTCTAATGATAGAAATAATCTTATAGGGAGGGGGGGGGGGTTGCAGTGTTTGTGGGAGACAGAAAATTCTGGTTACCAGCATTTTCTCCTATACCCTAAATGTTTTTAAAAGCCCTTATTTTCAGTGTCTTTAAAACTCGTGATTGTTTGGAAAAGGGCTAAATGTGGCCCAAATGCTGGAATTTGTCTTTGGAAGGTTTACAAACTTTTCCTCCTATTTCCACAATGTTTTCAAAAGTGTGTTTACTCAGGGTCATAGAAATAATTGATTATTTGGAAGAGTGATCTTAATGCCACTGGCCAGAGAAAATGGAGAAATGACTTCAGATGTAATTTACAGGCTTTATGGGATGGTGTTTAATAAATTTGGAAAGAGATGAAACTGTGAATTTTCCTTGTTTAGTAGGTATCACACTGTTCTTGTGATAACATTGACAGTTTGTATCATATTATCTTAATTCGTGCAGATTTCTGACCCAAGGCCTTACTGTTTAACCTCCAGGAACAATTTGAAGCAGATTATCTTTTACCCTAAACCAAACAATCCTATGTTGTAGTAAGTATGTCTAATAAACCTGAGTAATAATGCTTTTTGAAGAAAAACAAGAGAAAATGCTGGTAACTAGTATTGTCCCCTTTTCCAACCATGTTTTCTGCCCTTTCATAGACAAGTTCCAACATTTGCACCACATTAAATATTGTGTTTGGCAATGCTTTCAATTTGGATAGGTCTAAAATTTTGTTGTCTTGTAGAGTTGAAATCATACTTGTTCAATATGGGTAATCAACTTGAATTAACTGTTGACCAAACAACAAAATCTTAGCCTTGTCCAAATCTGAAGAATTTGCAGACAACTTATTAATTAACTACCAAAGGACAGAGTTTTAGTCCAAAATGAAAGGGTGGCTAAAATGAAAATAAAATATATTTGTGTTCTTGATAAGGTAGAAAACATTGTAGGAAAGGAGAAAATGCTAGTTACCAGCATTTTCTCCTTTTCCCGCAATGTTTTCAAAAGCCTTCTTGTCCAGGTTCATTAAACTCTGGATTATGTGGTAAATGGTTAAATGTCTTTGAAAGAATAGAAAACCTTGTGAAAAAACAGAAAATTCTGGCAACAAGCATGTTCTCCTTTTCCCACAATGTTTTCAAAAGCCTCACTAGGTTTGTTATAACTGGGGATTCTGTGGTAAAGGGTTAAGGTTTGAAATACCTGTGAATACATGTGAAAACATAACGGCAAAAGGCAGGAACAGTATTTCATGAGCAATTTTCTCCTTTAGCTGTGCAATGTTTGCAAAAGTGATACATAGGAAGTAACAGATTGAACGCAAGAGGTCACATATTAGTTTCATAGAAAACTGCCTATGGTCCCAATTTAAAAGTCTGTGTTGAAATCGTGTTAAAACATTGTGGTAGATTAACAAAAAATGGTCATGATTGGCAATATGTATTAACAAGGGTACCAGTAATTCATATGCCCATGAAAACATCCTTATAGAAAATAGTCTTGTAGAAAATAAAACTTAAACAGGATCAACATAAGGTTTTAAGATACATCCTTACATCTAGGGAGAAAAAACACTGTAAAGATTTGATAGACTGTAGAATGGTTCAAAATTTAGTAAGCTTTGTAAACAGAAAAATTACCGATATATAATGTAGGATAAATTCATAGTGTAAGGGATAAATACAGACATGTATATCAGAAGTCTTCGATTTAAAACCGGAAATGTCACAACAGTGATTTCCTTTTGGGCATGATAAGAAAATGAAATTCATTTTCTATCAGTCAGTCTATGCAACCTTGCAAATGTCAGGGGCGACATTTTGGCATGAAGACACAAGAATGATAATATTGTTAGATAAAATAGAGATGAAATGGGTAGATCTAAAAAGCTGGCTAAAAATGAGCATAGATGTGTCTTTAATACATGAATAGATAATGATATGTAAAAAGGAGAATTGGTTGTTCCAGATAGTTTTCTATTTTCTCCTTTTGCCACCACGTTTTCACAATGTAGCAAAGCTTATCTGGTGTTGATTACCTCTCTTATAGAGGATATATTTTCAAAAGCTGTCAGCTGTAAATTTGTTTCAGGAGGTAATAAGTTCATTCTTTACCAAAGGATAAACATGTGGATTTGAATCCAAATTCAAAGTATTTGCAGACAACAAACGAAATCAGCCTAAACATCATGGGATTTGACTTTGATAGGGTAGAAAACTTGGTGGGAAAAGAAGCAAAGGTTGGTAACCAGCATTTCACACCATGTTTTCAAAGGGCTTTTTCCTCAGGGTCATTGAAACACAGGATTGGCAAAGAGTGAAACTGTCAAACTGAGCCCATGCAAAACTACAGACCATCAGTAATTCAGTATGTAGCTACATCCTCCAGAATATTGATCTTACACTATGTGTAGGCTAAGCTATTGATTTTGACATAACCATGATGGCTTTTTCACAATGGCTAGATTTATACCATACCGGTATCTAGATTCTGTGGCCTGTCCTTTACTCCTAGCTTGCTAGGAATAAAATCTGGTGCCCCTGTGTAGAGGGAAAATCTAGATTGGACAGCACAGATCATTGACCAAGACAGTTAGATATCTAGAGAGATAGGGAACTTTGCTGAGATCTAGACTGAAAAAAGGTTTCAATGACTTAGTGCCAAAGAGATAAATTTTTACACATTAGAATCTAAATGACAGAGATTACGCTGGCCCAAAGTGAATGTATTTGCAGACGACAACTTGAGTTTGTCTCAAGTGACGGTATAATAATTATGTCTTTTGAAAAGTTTGAAAACATTTTGGGAAAAGGAGAAAATGCAGGTTACCAGCATTTCAACCTGTTTCCGCTATGTTTTTCAAGAGTATTTTCATCAGGAATTGTTAATTTGGTAAAGAGTTAATTTTAGATCATATCAGGTATTTTTCTTATTAATTTTTTGCGTGACATGTTTTCATAACCCTGATAAGGACTTTTGTTGAAATAATTATCATTCTGACCAAAAATCCATAATACAGCACTTAACTCTCTCCCACACAACTAAATTTTAGACTGGTCCAAATTCAAAACATTTTTAGGTAACAGATAGGATGCAAAAGATGTTATTTGTCGCTGAAACATTAGAGAACATTGTGGGAAAAGGAGAAAATGTTGATTACCAGCATTTTCTTCTTTTTCTGCAATGTTTTAAATAGCCTTTTTGTGTGGTATAGGGTTAAATAGATTTATGGTATAGTATAGATCTACTTACAATTTGTATTTTGGAGGGTGCAACTTATTGTATCTTTACACCCATGTTCTGATCTACGAATTTCATACATCTGTTTACATAACTTGCTTAACTTTGTGAATTTGCGCAAGTAAATATTTCCTTAATTCTTTAATCAAAGGGGAACACAATAGGTCACGCACACTCCTAATCTGAGTAAGTAGTGTGTGCTATTCAAACGGAGGGAACATGACCTAATTTATGTCCTACATGGGCTTTATGTCATCTACTATATCAGCTGATGCTGTCAAATAGGGCTGAGCCCCGATAACACAGTCAGCAGCGTACAGGACTCAAGAACAGGGGGTCGCTGGTTTGATCCCCGGCTCGGCCAATTTCTTTCCGAGGATTGATGATAGTCATTGTGACAAGATTCATTCCTCTCTCACCGCTGATCATTGTTTCCATGATGATTATGTGGGAAAGCAGCTAGTGGCTTGGAAAGAATATCGTTCCTAGTACTGGTAAAGGAAACTCCAGGAAAGCATGGATAGGTGCACTGGCAGCCGCAATATAACTGAAATAATGTTGAAAACGTCGTTAAACACCATACAATCAAACAATCAGTCAAATAGTAATACTGTAGGAGTGAAAAAATAATAAATCATGAAAAGAAAAGAAAAATGATTTCTGCGCCAAAACAGCTATAAGAATGAAACAGGTGTTTCTCTTAAATTTGTGGTTTTTTTTAACTATATTTTAGCCTATGTTCTCACTTACCATCTGTAATTTTGACGAAGCATTACAGAACAATTATCGTTCTAACTTAGCAACCCAAATTTCCTAAATTTTAGTAAAACTGAAAGCTTAAATGTATGCAAAAACTAAAGAAATTGCAGTTTTACCTTTGAATAACGCTTCAGTGAAACAGCTCAAGGCTAGAACTTTATGTTCATTTTCGCAATATTTCCCAAGATGTCTGGTAACAAGCATTTCTCCCATACCCACAATGTTCTCTTCCCTTTCAAAGACAAAATCCCATTATTTTAGTTACCTCTTAATTTGTCTTCTGCGAATTGCTTATTATTTGGTTAACTCAATATCTGTTGTCTCCTGAAGAGTCAAAGGTCCCATAGTAGTCAAAAAAGCAATGAAAGTGTTAAAATGCATTTAAATTTAAATCACTCGTACCATTGGAAAGTATGGAAAATATTGTGAAGATGACAATTTGTTATTGTGTAGTCGGTCCAAGACTTAGTCGCTGGCAGAGAGATGAATTTTAAGATTGGGCAAAAAGTAAACAAAAGATAGAGTGAACTGGCAACTTTTAACCTAGTTTTGAAATTAATTTCTCTGGAAGTGACTACCACTTGGACTGACTGTACTAGAACAGATTGTTACTTTCATCATAATTTCCATGCTTTTAAATGATATGATTTAAAATTAAATGTGTTTAACACCTGCTTTGTTTACATTTGATAGCTATTGTTACTTTAAAGCATATATGTATGATAAAGTAAATTTAAAAATCAAAGTAACCTTGGTATCAGTCATTTTCATTTCAATTTCTGTGGAACACTTTCTATTTTGGTAAAAAAAATAGTTCAGTATATGATAGGGTATGGTAAAACACTTGACAAGAATCACTGACGTAGGGAGAAAAAGAATTGCTCCAGAACAATCAACCAATCATAAGCATGTATTGTCTTTTACAGGCATTTGGATAAGAATGAACCAATTAGATATTGTCTTTAGTTTAAAGTTATTCAGATATCATCAACCAATCATATTGTCTTTTACAGTCTGATGCAAAGATGGTTTTAGATGTTATAGCGCGTATGGAAGATACTGAGCCATTCTCAGAAGATTTGTTAGCAGCTATGAAACGTCTTTGGGCAGATGCTGGTGTGCAAGAAAGTTTCGGCCGCGCAAATGAATATCAGCTGAATGATTCTGCTAAATAGTGAGTTTAGTCAAGTCATTTATAGATGTATAACTAAGCACTTCCCAGTGTAAAAGGCTTTTGTACGCCCAAAGGGACGTACTATGCCCTGCTCATCCACCTGTCAGTCTGTGAGCAATTTCGTGTCTGCACTATATCTCTTTAACCCCTTGTATGATGTTAAAAATATTTACACATCTACATGCAGACCAGAGGTTTCAAACACCAGGCTTTAAGTTCAAGATCACAGCAGGAGAGAGTCAAAGGTCAAAATTAATGTTCTTAAATCGTGTCTGCTCTGTATCTCTGGAACCCAGTGGTCTGATTGTGAGAATATTACTCACTATGTGAGTTCCTTGATAAGACAACCTGCAGAGTAGAAGTGTCAGAAGCCAGTCTTCAAGGTTAAGGTCACAGCAGGGGTCAAAGGTGACATCCACTTGAAAGCTTACTTTGGGCGTGTATAATGTCCTGCTTCGTGGAGCTCTTGTTGAGACATGGCAAATACTTTGCAGTCAGGTTTGAGTAATAAGTAATAGCTTTTTGTTTAAGCAACACCTCTTTTCATACAAGATTTTAGTTTGAACCATTTTTACCAAATGACAAAATTTTAGACTCCTCCAAATTGAAAGCACTTGCAGATGACAAAATAAAAGTGACTCTAAAACTAAAAATTGTTTTTGGAAGGGTAGAAAACATTGAGGGAAAAGGAAAAAAAAAATGCTTGTTATCAGCATTTTGTTCTTTTCCCACATTGTTTTCAAAAGTTTTTTTTTCCTCAGTATGATTAAAACACAGGATTGTGTGGTAAAGGGTTAAGGGCCCTTTCAAAACTTAAGTTGCCTATGTGGCCAGTGTAGGTTAAGATCAGACAGAGCATGTAGTCTGATCTTTCATCTACACTTTCCACTTTGATGAGACATTCTGGACAACAAAAGCCATGAGGCTTCACTTACAGTACTGTATTTTGGTCTTTTTGCAAGACTGAAAGTGTCTTTAATTTGGTTTATTTGGCTCTCTAAGGCTTAACAACATTAGTTTGTAGGAGTCCTGCAAAAACAGGGTAATTTTGCATAATCTTCTTTTTAACCCTTTCCCACACAATACCAAGTTTTAACCCTTTACCAAACGACAAAATTTTAGACTTGTCCAAATTGAAAGCATTTGCAGACGACAAAATAAACTTGACTCAAAAATTGAAACTTGACTTTAGAAGAGTAGAAAACATTGTGGGAAAAGGAGAAAATGCTGGTTACCAGCATTTTCTCCTTTTCCCACAATGCTTTCAGAAGGCTTCTTCCTCTGGGTCATAAAAACCAGGGATTGTTTAGTAAAGGGTTAATGACCTATGTTTTTATCCCTTTTGAAAACAGATCTCGGCATTTAGGCCATATTAAATTTGACCTCTTCAAATGCTTTGAATTTTTACTAGTCAAAAATTTTACTGTCTGGTAAAAAATTAAATAAAATACTTCAGTCTTCTGCTATTCAGAATGTAAAGGTATTGATCAATGAGTGAGCAGATAGACCCAGAGAAAGTAGATCTATGTCAGACTTAGCATGCAAGATGTTCTGGCCTGTACAACCTGGAAATTGCAACGCTGTCTGAAAATGTCAAATTTGTTTGAGCCATGCACTGTGAAAAAAGGGCTTAGTGCATCTGCAAAAAGTATTGACCAGGTCAGCCTATGCTTCAGTGCAGGCTGACCTGGGATTACGTTTTGCTTTTGTTAAATTTTCTGCATGTCCAAGGACTGTTCTACCTCCATATCCAGTCAATTGTCAGTCTAAATGGATATTATGGAACCCTAACTATGTGATGTCTTGCTTGGTATAATGCATTACAGAGCAGCCCTAAGCCCCCTTTTGCCAGAGCATGGCTCAGTTATATTATAAAGGTTAATGCAGTTTTTGTGTAAAGGTCACAAAGTCATGTGAATAATAAAAGTTAAATTATACCTCAAACACTTAGAGCACATTGCACAACCTTTGTACCTTTTGTGAACTGTGTAGGTAAAGATCAGATCTTCCACTCTTCCTGCATTTTCTCCTTGTCCCAATATGTTTTGAAAAGCCTCTTGTCTCAGGGTCGTTTAACCCTTTACCACACTATGCCGACTTTTAATGACCCAAGGAAAGAAGCCTTATGAAAACATTACAGGAAAAGGAGAAAATGCTGGTAACAAGCATTTTCTCCTTTTCCCACTATGTTTTCTACCGTATCAAAGAAAAATTGCACCATTTGAGCCTCATTGAAATTGTCGTCTGCAAGTGCTTTCGATTTGGACAAGGCTAAAATTTTGTCGTCTGGTAAAGGGTTAAACACGGGATTGTTTTGTGAAGGGTTAAAAAGTAATGCCACTTTGTTACTTAATTATATGCAAGATGGTAAAATTCTACATTCATCATTTTGAAAATATTTGCACAAAACAAATTAAATGTGGATCAAATAATGGTGGTCATATTTTATAGTGTAGTAAACAATTTGGGAAAAGCAGAAAAAGCTAGTAGCCAGCATTTCTCCTTTTTCTGCAATGTTTTCATAAGCTTACTGTCTCACAGTTGTAGACACAAATTTTTTCACTATTTCAGTTTCTTGGATGAGTTAGACCGACTGGGAGCTAAAGATTATAAACCTACAGAACAAGACATTTTACGAACAAGAGTCAAAACGACGGGAATAGTAGAGGTCCACTTTTCTTTTAAAAATTTAAATTTTAAGTAAGTTGCTTTATATGTTTTGTGTAATTGTACAAGAATAGTGTAAGACGACTCTTAAAGTATAAATCGGCAGATGTATTTCCCTGATAAAGAACAATGTTTTATAGTGATGTAATAGTGTTTCCTTATTGAATGTAAGGTTGAGAGTTCCCCCTCCCTCACCTCTTTTCCTAACCCCTTCCTGTTACTTATGAAAGAAATTGTCGTGGTGTTAACTAGTTACCATACAGGCTGAAGACAGACTGTAAAAAGTACATGTACAAGTAACATAAAAAGAGATACTGAAAGAGAGGAAACAGCCATTTTTAATTTTATAGAAAACATGGAGAGTATCTCTGTAGATATGCACATAGGTAAATGTATATTTGTGTTCTAAACTCCCTTATTATTTATGCTATCAATGTATGGATACTTTGTACAGCTTACCAGAAACTAAAGATGTGCAAGACACAACTTTTGGGAACAAATCAACTAAAAGCTGTGTTTTGTACATATTATGATTGTTCTGACTAAATACTCTCGGGTAAGACATGCATGGGAGGTTGCATTCTTCTTTGGATTTTGTTAATACCATTACTGCACAACCTTACTATCTACATTGCTGTCATACACATTTATACATTATACATCTAACATCAGCAGAAAATAGTGTTGGCCCACTAACTCAGCACTAGTACTGGTTCGGTTTCCAGAAATCAGAATCAAGAGAGATTAGTATATGTTCCTGGAACCTGTTTCTCGAACAATGTAAAATAAATATGAGCCATACTCTGGCATAAGGGGGCTTAATGCGTCTCTGTGATCAATGGTATCAACCAAGTCGGCACATGATCATAGATCCATAAAATTCATTTTGTCTTAATACCTGACAGAATTATGAGGTAGACTGGTCCTTGGACATACAAAAAATTGACCGATAGCGAAAAGTTTCGGCCAAAGTCAGCCTGCACAGACTGCGCAGGCTGACCTGGGTCTATACTTTTAACAAATGCTTTAAGCCTACTTTTCACAGAACAAGGCTCATATGCTTTAATCTTTACCAGACAATAAAATTTTAGACTCGTCTGAACAACAAATTAAGTGGTGCTCAAAAAATGAACTTTATCTTTCATTGGGTAGAAAACATTGTTGGAAAAGGAGAAAATGCTGGTTACCAGTATTTTTCCTTTTCCTACATTGTTTTTCAAAAGCACATTTCCTTAGGATCGTTGAAAGTTGGGACTGTGTGGTAAAGGGTGAAATCAATTAAAACAGTGTTAATTGATATGCTGGCATATCAGTTCACAGTATTAATTCACAACTCATAGGCAATAAATCATAGCCTGCTTTCATGTCATTTCATAAACATGCATTACATCTTTGAAAAAAGCTTACTTTTCATCCCTCAATATTGTTGCAAAATACAGCCCCACAAATCCTGTTTGGCTTTTCAGGACAATGAGTGCTTTAATATGGTGTCTGCATTTAAGCATTGAAGAATTGTCTCCCCTTGAAATAAGACATTTTATACATGTATTTTAAATACCGCCCTTGTTACTTTTACATACTATAGTCGTACATATTACAGTTGTTACCTTACACAATGGGAACTGTCTTGTAAATAATTCTTTTTGGTTTTTATTTTAGATTATTTGATGTTGGAGGTCAGAGGTCAGAAAGGAAGAAATGGATTCATTGTTTTGAAGATGTAACTGCCATTATATTTTGTGTTGCTATGAGTGAATATGACCAAGTTCTTCACGAGGATGAAACAACTGTAAGTTAGCCCTTTAAAGAATATACCATATAAAGTCAATTTTTTTATGCACCCCTATGGTGCAAAAGATTATGGGAAAGGAAGTAATTGCTTGCTACTTCTGCAGTTCAATTTAGCACATCTAGCATTAATCACTAACAAGAAATATCTTCAAGAAGAGATGGGAGGCACAACAGGTTCTGAAATATGAGTATTGAAACTCTTTTGTGGTTGAGTATGAATAGAAATATATAGCCAGTAATTGCCTCTTTTTCCTATTTGCTTTGCATATTGCTGAAAAGTGAAATTTTCAATTAAACATATTTTCAAGATTAGATGTTAATCCAAAACATCATTGAAAAAAGAGCAGATACTGCTAAAAACTATGTGTTTGAAATACATAAGTAGTGTGTAATGGCTAGATCACCAATTTAAGCACTAACCTTACCACACACTGCTTAGCTTTCAGGGAATGACATGCATCAAAGCATGTCACTATGAAAGCTTGCTTTATTGTCAATAAGCACAAGAAAAAGATTATTCCCAATCAAATTTATTTGCTTCAGTGTGAATAAGTGCCCTGGGTTATCAATTAGTAGTAGCAACACTTGTGTATTAATGTGCTTGCAAATAGGCCAGCCGGGGCCTGCTATATAAACATGTCCACATTTTTCACCAATCACTGATTACTGTTTAAATTCATTGGGTTTATTAATACAAAGAATTAGGTCAAAAGCCAGAGTAGTCAGTCACCCAAAAAAAAACATGTGCAGCACCTAGTGTAGAAAATTAGTATGTTTACATATTGATTTATAACTTAAATTCTGAAAGGTCATGTTAACATGTTTATTTTTAACTTAGATTCTTAAATTATTGGTATCAATTTCATTTACAAGATATCTTTGATTTCAAATTTCTTAAAGAACATTTATGATACTGTATCATTGACAGAGATTTTAACTTGCAATTACAGCTGTATATGGCTGTACAGTGGACATTTTTTGAAAACATTGTAGAGACAAGTAGAAGTTGATTGCAGTGAGCAGTTGCACCTTTCACCATAATGTTTTCCATTCCACTCAACAAAACATAACCTTACCCGTAGACATTTTCCTTTGTATTGGTTAGTTAGATATTCAAAACTAGTTTGTCTGCTACCAGTCTCAGGAGTATGTATTTGATATTGGAAAATGTTTTGTTTTTTTTTTTAAATAAAAGGAAGTTCCTATAAAAAGTTTAGAACCCTTCACATTGAAAGCATTTGTAGACAGCAAATAACATGTGCCTCAAATAGAAGATTTTTTTTTTTTGGAAGATTGATTGATCGATCAATTGATTGATCAATTGATCGATCTATCAGTCCATCAGTTGATCGATTGATTGATTGATTGATATGCCGCTTTCAACATTGTTTCAGTCATATCATGACAGCTCACATAGCCATGCATATCCTGGGTTTCACCAGTACTGGGCTAGGACTCTGAAGTGTCTTGCCTAGGGACCCCCCCCCCCAAAAAAAAAAAAAAAAAAAACAGCCACTGTGCTTTCAGTGAGGCTTGAACTCTGGGCCTCCAGCTTATCAGTCCTGCATGTTATTACTTGACATAGAAGTAGAAGGGAAAGAGCAATGTGGGAAAATGAAACAATGCATTCTTTTTCTTCATTTCCTACAATGTTTTCAAAAGCTTTCTTCGTTACAAACATTTTAACAGTTTTATACAGAGCTAAGGTAAGAATACTTGTAATTTTTTGTTTTCAGAATCGGATGCAGGAAAGTCTGAAATTGTTTGACTCTATTTGTAATAACAAATGGTTTACCGACACATCCATAATCTTATTTCTGAACAAAAAGGACCTTTTTGAAGAAAAGATCAAGAAATCTTCGCTTACTGTATGTTTCCCGGAATACACAGGTAAAGTAAAACAAGTAAACTTGAGTGGTAACTTAGGGGAGGCATATCGTTTTCCGTAGAGTTGTCAGTCCATTTTTCTATCTCATGATCATGTTAGGTCCATACTACCTGAACCCCTTGTCTGTTCTCAAAAAAGTTGATAGAATTTGCATCTATTTATCGTCACCACCAGTTGCCCATATGGGCGACACCCCCTGAAGGCTGTTAGTTATGTTATGGGGAATACTGCAAGATATAGGACGAAACCCATCCTTAGTTAAGCATGGTTCTTTAATATGCTAGATGTATAGCACCGTCACATGGGACCTTGGTTAAACGTCTCATCCGAAAGACTATTAGTAATTTTAGATGGTCAGCGGTTGGAATCAAACCCACACCCTCAAGTGACCCAAAACTTGATGTTTACAAGTTCTATGCTATACCGCCTGAGCTATACAGGCTGGTGGCTGTGTCCACCTGGATGGCACAGGTTATAATGTACCAGTCTCCAAGGTAAAGGTAACAGTTGAGGTTCAAAGTTCAGATGGAGGGGAGACATCTCTTTTCATCAAGCACAAACATCTAGTTTTATACCATCTTGTACATTGAATTCTCAGTTTTTCAAACATCTAATAACTTGTATGAATCACTTTAGTCATTACCAGACAACAGAATTTTAGATTTGTCCAAATTGAAAGCCTTTTAAGGCATCATATAAAATTTGGCTGAAATGATGGGATTTGTCTTTGAAAGGGCAGAAAACATTCTTGGAAATAGAGAAAATGCATTTTGCCCTTTCCCTTGACATTTTCAAAAACTTTTTTCTGTGTGTTCATTAAAACTAGGAATTTTGTAGAGTTAATCCTTAGTGTGCCATGTTCAACTTGAGTCACTTTTTTTAACAGTTTATATTAGGATGACACTGCACAGAACACGTAGGTCTTAACAAGCAGCTGCAGCAGGACGTTTAACCCTTCACCGACTTTTTACAACCCTGAGAAAGAAGCCCTTGAAAACATTGGGGGAAAAGGAGAAAATGCAGCTAACAAGGACTTTCTCCTTTCCTCACAAAGTTTTCTACAATTTCATAGAAAAATTTCTTAATTAGTGCAACGTTAACTTTGATGACTGCAAACGCTTTCAATTTGGACCAGTGCTGGTTACAAGCATTTTCTCCTTTTCCCACAAGGTTTTCAAAAGGCTTCTTTCCCAGGGTCATTAAAAGTGGTGATTGTGTTGTAAAGAGTAAGGAAATAAATTTGTTAGGCACAGGATCAACACATACTGCAGTTTTTAGTGATTTTATTAGCTCCACTGGCCGAAGGCCAGCGGGCTTATGTCATGGCCTGTTGTCCGTCGTGCGTCCGTCTGTCCGTGCGTTAACTTTTTTTTAAAACGTCTTCTTCTCTGAAACTACCCATCCAATTTTGATGAAACTTCACAGAAATGATCCTGCCATGGTCCTCTTCAGAATTTCTTGAAAGAATTTAATTCCTTCAAAAACTCTGGTTGCCATGGCAACAAAACTGAAAAATTTTGAAAATCTTTGAAAATCTTCTTGTCTGAAACCGTAAGGCCAAGGGCTACCAAATTTGGCATGTAACTTTATCTAGTGGACCTCTACCAAGTTTCTTCAATTTATAGCCCTGGGGTCAAAATTGGCCCCGCCCCGGGGGTTACAAGTTATACATGGGCTTATTTAGGGAGAACTTTAAAATTCCTCTTCTACCTAGCCATAGGGCCTAGAGCTACCAAATTTGGCATGTAGCTTTATCTAGTGGACCTCTGCAAAGATTGTTCAAATTATAGCCCTGGGGTCAAATTAGGCCCTGCCCGGGGGTAACAAGTTTTACATGGGCTTATATAACAAGTTTTACATGGGCTTATATAGGGAGAACGTTAAAATTCTTCTTTGACCTAGCCATGGGGCCTAGGGCGACCAAATTTGGCATGTAGCTTTATCTAGTGGACCTGTACCAAGGGTGTCCAAATTATAGCTGAGGGTCAAATTTGACTTCGCTCCGGGGGGTAACATGTTTTACATGGGCGGGCTTATATAGGAAAATCTTTCGCATCTAGCTATAAGGGCTAGGGCTATCAAATTTTGCATTTAGCTTTATCTAGGGGGTCTCTATCAAGGGTGCCCAAATTGAGAAAAATTTGAAAATCTTCTTGTTTATAACATTCAAGAACTGAATTATTTGGTATGGAGCTTTATATTGTGGACCTCCACCAGGATTCAAATAATTATAGCTTTGCGATCAAAATTGGCTTTGCCCATGGATCACAACTTTCTCGTAGGATTAGATAGAAAAATGTTTGCATGTCCTCGTGTTTGAAATCAGTTTGCTGAATATTGTAATGTTTGGCTTGTAGTGTTTTTACTTAATAGCCAGTGGAGCGATACAGGGCCATCATGGCCCTCTTGTTGTAATATTTGATTATTTTATACACTGATTCATTCTAAACTTTCTATATTTTGTGACTACTGTATTAAGTTGAAAAAATCTTAAAAAGGCAGATTTTTTATACGTGTATTGGGTTACATCTATAAATCATACAAATCATTGTGGCAAATGGACTAAATGCTGGTAATGAGCATTTTCTTCATTTTCCACAAGGGGATGCAAAAGTCAATAGCTGTGTCCCTGAACCCTTAACCACACAGTCACAAAATTTAACCAAACTGCAGAAAAAGCCTTTTGAAAACAATGTGGGAAAAGGAGAAAATGCTGATAACCAGCATTTTCTCCCTTTCCCACACTGTTTCCTACGCTTCCAAAAACAAGTTTCAATTTTTGAGTCACGTTTCTGTTGTTGCCTGCAAATGCTTTGAAGTTGGAGTAGTCTAAAATTTGTCATTTGGTGAAGAGTTGAGGGATAGAACTAAATAACCTTATCATACTTGATCAGTGCTTCATGACTAACCATTCTATTTTTGCAGGAAAGAACACATATGAAGAAGCGGCGGCATACATTCAGGCCCAGTTTGAGGCGAAGAACAAAAGTTCAACGAAAGAAATATACTGTCACCAAACTTGCGCTACAGATACCAACAATATACAATTTGTCTTTGATGCTGTCACTGATGTTATTATAGCTAACAATCTACGCGGGTGTGGCTTGTACTAAAAATAGATTTCTTAGAGTCGTCTGCTAAAACAACAAAAACACAAATCTTTTTGCAGAGGTGGCAACAGATCGTCTGGATGGTATGACATTTGAATGTTTAAGGTTGTATGTGTTGAACTGCGTGTTCTACCCATCTGTTATGTCATATTACTGAGGAAACGTTAACAGCATACACAAAAGATGTGTTGATTCTTTTTCCAGAACAATGTTTATTTTCTTTTTTTAATTAATATGGGCAGAGTGACATAGACAATAGTTAATAGAGTAAGAAACTGAACTGCAAAATTGATTATAAGAACAACATGGACTTTGTTGTTGTCAAAAATGCTTTTTTAGACTAATTGATATGAATTTTAGTGTACTGTTGAATGTATTTTAAGAAGAAAACACTTTTAATGGCCTTGAAGGTGGGAATGCATAAAATCCATCCTTGAGTGGATTTTTCTACGACAGTCACCCTATGTGGAAAGTAAGAAGTACCATGGCGTCATTTTTTGTGTTGGTGTACTGATGCTTTTTGTGACTTAATATTCATTTGTGATGTTTGACCAAGTGTAGTAGCACGCCTGTTTCTTTTAAATATTCATATGCGCAGTACAGGATAAAAATGCGCATGGCTGAGATGTGGATTTGCAAATTAATTATTTCTCCTTGGGAAAAAAAGTCAGATGCTGTTGTCAGACAAAGGCACTATTACAATTCTTTTCAAAATATTTTGTTGGTGTTTACATGCTCTTGATGTGGTGTTTAGATTCACAAAATATGCTATACTGTAGTTGATGTTTTGTTTGCATTTCATGGTGTATGAAGGCATTTATAAATAAGACTCCACAATCACTTGAATCCCCCTTATCCCAATTGTCCAACTGTGCAAATTTTAGACTCTTGCAAACTGAAATAATCAGTGGAATACCAAATGCATATAATACAGGAATGGGGACTTGACTTATTTGCATATTTGTTTATTTACTACAGTGTTTCTATTAAACTGCAGACTCCTTCTGTGTGTTAGAAATTACAGGTTTTATTTTTTTTGAGTTGTTAGTCGGAAGAACTAGAATTTTTTTTCTTAATATAAAAGTAAATTATGCTACAGTACACTTCAGGAAAAAAAATCAAGCTGTAACCCTTTGCCAAACAATCCAATGTTTTACTGACCCAGAAGAAGAGTTGCTTTTGAAGATTGTAGAAAAAAGAAAAAAATCCTGGTAACTAGCATTTTTTCTTTTCTCACAGTGTCAGAAACGCATCCAATCACTTTGGACACATCTGTCATCTGCAAATTCCAACATTTTGGACTAGTATAAACTTTTTTTTGTTTTTAGGAGTAAAATCCGTAAACTTACTCCAATACAGAACAAATATGTACTCCTATATTCAGACATTGGACAGCATTTTAAAACATTCAAGGGAATGGGATGTTGCTTGCAGCAAGCAATGCTCTTTTTCCGGCCATGTTTTCCATATAATTTAATAACAATATTTTTATTTCTTCAAATGTTCCTATGTTTTATTTGTTCAAGTGTTTAATGCTTAGAGTGCCTTTCACAACTCTAGTCGCTTTTGATTCCAGTGCAAATTGAGATCAAACTGCCAAAAAATCTTTGATCCATACTGTCTGCTGTATGGAGCTTTCTAGTAAAAGGTAGCTTTGACACTGGTATTATCTGGGTCATTTATGCTAGACTGTAAATGTCCACTGAGTTTTAAGTGGCGCTCTAAGTGTTAAAAAGTCCATAGTTAGCCTTAGTGACAATGAGTCTGTTGGATTACCAAAACATCAGGTTAAAGTGTAAATAGTTACTAAGTGTGAAAGAGAAGCCATTACGTAAATGGCTAATGACTTCTTTAGCAAATTATTTTGTATTCTGTATTTGGGATCAAGTTATTCAGACAAAATGCTTGCAAAGGATTCTTGGTTAATAGTTTGATTATTGCAGTTTCACACAACCTGTTGTCATACTTTAACACTTTACCGTACAATCCCGAGTTTCAACGACCCCTGAGCCAGAAGCTTTTGAAAACATTGTGGGAAATGGATAAAATGCTGGTAACCAGCATTTTCTCCTTTTCCCACAATGTTTTCTACCCTATGAAAGACAAGTTCCATGATTTGATTCACATTTAAATCATCTGCAAATGTTTTCAGTTTCGACAATTCTAGAATTTTGTAGGTTGGTAAAGGGTTAGACATGATGTAGATGTGTAGGCTTTTGCTAATATTGATTGCCAAAGATATCTGTAACTCTTTCAGCAGCAAGTACATGTATGTTATAATCTCTTTTCAAAGCTGAAAAAACAATCTGCTGAGACTCAGACAGCTTGTTACCTTGTAGGCTTCACTAAACAAAGGGATCCTATAGATCCAAGATCAGGCTTCATGTTTGTAGATTGTCTACAAAAGCCCGTTTTTGCCTATGATGTGAAAGGGTTAAATGCATGATTCCAGTGGACAATTTTTTTTTCACATCTGTTCTACATAATGCATAAGTACTTACGCATGATTCCTACCGACAATATTTTTTTTCACATCATTCTGTTCTCCATAATGCATAAGCACTTATGCATGATTCCTATGGACAAATGTTTTTTTTACATCAGTTCTCCATAATGCATAAGCATTTATGCAGCCCTTTATCTAGGAAAACCTTCCCCTAATGGTTGTGTACACACAGATGTACAGAAAAAGTATCTGAGCTGCACTCTGCCAAATGGGGGCTTAATGCATAAAGCCCCATCTCTGTAATGCATTATATCAAGAAAGTCATCATATAATTATAGATCCATAAAATCCATTTTGTAAACAAACAACTCAGTCATTAGGTGCACTGGTCCTTTGACATGCAGAAAATTGACCAATAGCAAAAAGTTTTGACCCAGGTCAGCCTGCAGGGACTCCGCATGCTGACCTGGGCCGAAAGTTTTTGCAGATGTATTAAGCCCCCTTTTCACAGAGCAAGACTCATCTTTTTTATGCATTTGAGATTCTTCGTTTAAAATCAAAGTGATACATAATGTATATTTAAATAATTTTGGTATTTTACTCATTGTGACAAAAAATGGTCTTGAAAAGTTTATTAAGAGCCGTTGTCATCTTTTTCATAGCTTTGTCTCTTTACCAAACAATCTGATGTAAAAGAACCCCCCCCCCCCCCCAAAAAAAAAAAAAAAAAAATATTGCTGATGAAGACACTGTTGAAAAATGTTTCTGCACAATTAATTTAAAGAAAAGTCCCATCATTTGAGTAACGTATAATTTGTTGTCTTTCAATGCTTTCAGTCTGGAGAAGTCTAAACTTTTGCTGTTTACTGGTAGTTAACTCTTTAGTAAACAACAAAATTTTGGACTACAAAATTGAAAGCAGTTGCAGATGACAAGCTAATTGTTGCTTAAATGATGATTTCTGTATTTGACAAAATAGAAAACATTGTAGGAAAATGAGAAAATGCTGGTCACCAGCATTTTCTTCATTTCCCACAATGTTTTCAAAAGGCTTTCTTCTTAAAATTTGGGATTATGAGTCAAAGTGTTAAATAGTGTAGAAAACATTATGGGAGTGTGTACATTTGCCTGTTTCAAGTAATTGGACCTTTTTCCACAATGTTTTGGAAAGCGGTCTACTGCTGCTGACCCAATAACAGTTTAAACAATTATTTCTGAGACTAAGGCAATTCCACAAAAAATATTGACCATGATTAAATTTTGTTTGAAATGCATTTCCTGGCACTCTTTTAAAATGCTCAACCGGACTATGTGCAATGATTTTTTATTTATTTTATAAATTATTTCGAAGAGTATGTATTTGTATAAACCTGTATTGTGAATGGCAGTTTCTGTTCCTGTAGCTATATATTTCAGTGTCTTTTAGTATTTTTTTCCTACTTTTACACAAGTTTTATCTCACGTGCTGCATAGAATGCAAAAGTGATATCTGACATCTGTCACACGAAGCATGGAACTACTAATGTTTAAAAGATATCTACAAATTTCCATGTATTGTCCAGACTGAAGGCATGTGCAAACACCTAAATGTGACTAAAAAGAGGAGATTTGTCTTCAAAAGGGTAGAAAACCCCCTTTTTCCTACAGTGTTTTCTAAAGTCTGTTTTCTTCAGGGTCATCAAAGTTGAGAAATGTTTGGTAAAGGATTAATTGAATACCTACAGATATTACTTTTTACGTCCCTGAATTAGTCAGCTTTTTGAAAACCTTTAACCCTTTACCACGCAATGACGACTTTTAACGCCCCTGAAAGAGAAGGCTTTTGAAAACATTGTGGGAAAAGGAGAAAATGCTGGTTACCAGCGTTTTCTCCTTTTCCCACAATGTTTTCTACCCTATCAAAGAAAAATCATTTCATATGAGCCACGTTAAAATTGTCATCTACAAATGCTTTTAATTTGGACAGGTCTAAAATTTTGTTGTGTGGTAAAGGGTTAAGGAACAACAGGAATCTCTTGTCACAAGCATTTGCTTCTTTTACCGCAATGTTTTCCTTAAAAAAATCCAAACCTTACTGTATAATATTTCTTTTTTTCTGTCATTTGTGCTTACCAATGGCCTGTCAGTAAATGCATAGCCAACAAAGAATGCATTAAATTTTCAAGTAGCACCACTCTTTTCACTACAAGACTAATTGTTTCTATTAGTTTTTTCCATTTAAGAAAATGAAATTTATTTTGGAAAGATTTGTCATACTGTCCCATATTTTAACCCTTTACCAAACAATCTTGGGTTTTCACGACCCCGAAGAACATGCCTTTTGGATACATTGTGGGTGAAATTAGAAAAACCTGGTAGCCAGCATTTTCTCTTTTTCCCACAATGTTTTCTACCCTGCCAAAGAAGTTATTCATTTGTACCACTTTCAAATTTGTTGTGTGCAGATGCTCTCAGTTTGGAAGGGTCTAAAATTTGTCCTTTGGAAAAGGGTTAAGAAAGCAAGGTTGATTTGGGATATGTCATTTACGATGATCCATGGAAAGACAGAGATCAGATAGTATGTACTTTATATGCTATGTCAACATTATGTGCATTTATGTATTTTTGATTGATAAATCATGTGTGTGATAAATGATTGGTTTATATACTAGGCTAATTATTTTCCATCTTTTAAAATGGGAAAGGATTAATATAGAAGCGTCTGAGTGTGTATGTAGGTGTTATGTTTGTATGGTTGTCATTCTTTTTTTTTTGGTAAAACTAGATATATATGTAAGTCAATTAAATACATTTTATAAGTGAAAACTGCATTGACATTTTTTGTGGCTGTACTCCTTTTCTCATCATTGGTGTGAATTTAATCTTTTACCACTGGATTCCTTCTTTTGTGACCCTGAAAAGGAAGACTTTTACAAGCACTGTGGGAAAAGAATATGCTGAATACTAGTATGCTAGTAAGCAGCTTTTTCTCCTTATCCTACAATGCTTTCTACCCTTTTGCAACATCTGATTTTTGTCTGTAAAATGTTTTAAATATGGATAAGTCCACTTTTTTGTCATCTGGTGAGGAGTTAATCAGTATGGTACAACAAGCAATGTTTCTTCTTTATAGGAGCATGTATCGAACCATACTTTCTGACATGGCGTTGACCTTGAGTTAACTAAAAATTGGTAGCCTTGTTAACTTACTACCGTATGACAAAATTTTAGGCATGTCCATAATAAATGTATGAGAAGATGACAAATGAAACATTAAAGCGCCTATCACTACTACAGTTGCTTTTGCGGCCAGTTTAGATCAAGATCAGGCTGCACAAAACGTGCAGCCTGAACTTAGGTCTACACTGTCCACTTTGCTGAAACACTGCAGACAAAAAGCAACTACAAAATTGCAATTATTTGGGTCTTATCCTACATTTGGGTTATTCGGCGCTGTAAGGGTTAAATACTGGTCATATGACTTGAGTAGTTCTTGAAAGGCTAGGACAAATAATGAGAAAAAAGTGAAAATGATGGTTACTGTCATTTTCTACTTTTCTCTTCCAATGTTTCTAGAAGCCTTCTTCTATAGGGATATTAAAAATGGGATGGTTGGTAAAGGTTTTATTGCATTGGTGTCAATAATTTTTGTCATACTTGGTATTTGACTATTGGTGCAAATTTGTTGAAGGTACATTAACTCTTTACCACACAATCTCCAGTTTTAACAATCTTGAAGAAGAGGGCTATTGAAAACTTTGTGGAAAAAGAGAAAATGCTGGTAACCAGCATTTTCTCTTTTTCCACAACATTTTCTACCCTATTGAATACAGAAATCATCATTTAAGCAACATTTAACTTGTCATTTGCAAAGCTTTCAGTTTTGTCCAGTCCAAAATTTTTTCGTTTGGTAAAGAGTTAACCCTTTACCAAACATTCCCGACTTTTATTTTTTGACCATTGGAAAGAAAACTTTTTAAAACATTGTGGGAAAAGGTGAAAAATCTTGTAACAAGCATTTTCTCCAACAGTTTTTTTCCATCATATCAGACAGATCTGGCTGTCTGAGCAATGTTTGTCATCTGCAAAACCTTTCAATTTGGACCAGTCTAAAATTATGTCATCTGGTAAGGATTTAATACTTTACTTCGTGACAAAATCAAAGACCCCACCATCTTGAAAGCATCTGCTGAAGTCATTAAAAGTGGCTCAAACCATGTTAAGCCGTTGAGCATCAAATAAATTATTTTCACTCTAAAAATGAGATCAAAATTATTGCAGTTTTAATGTTGCTTTTATCTGGAATGTCTCAGCAAAACAGGCAGTGTAGGTCAAAGGTCAGATGTTTTGTGCTGTCTGATCTAGATCTACACTGGTTGCAAAGACAGTCTAATGTCATGAAAGGCACTTTATGGGTTAATTGTTTTTAAAAGAGCTGAAAAAATATTGTGGAAAAGAGTTACCACCTTTTTCTCCATTTCCCACATTGTTTTCAAAAGGCATCTTGTACAGGGTTGCTGAAATGTGGGATTGGTTGATAAAGGATGAAAAATGAGGTTCCAGTGCAAATGAAAGTATTTCAAGTTTTGGTCATGGTTTGCCATGAAGTAATGGATGGCGTAGATTCAGATAAGGTTAAGCAGTCTGCATGCCATTTCCCCTGTCCTCAATAAATGCAAATGTCAGAGGCATTTTGCTCTTGTAATGGACCCCAAGAAGACTAGACAATAGAACTGAACATTTATACTCTAGAAAAAAAGTTTGTCCTTGCAAGAATATTTCATTCAACACCAGGCAGAGTAGAGCAAAGTCAGACTGCAAGTTCTGTGTTTTCTGATCTAAGCAAACAGCGAAGTTGCTAGTTCTGAACCATTTCCTCATTTGCCATTACATTTATAAGCTCAAAATTTGTTAAATGCAGAATTTACCCACAAGAATTGAAAAGCTTTTAAACGAAGAGTTTGTCAGATGCATTATCTAACATAAATCGGATGTTATATTTCCTTTTATTTAATGCTATATATTGATATTATGTATTATGGTCATAAATGTGGCTTTTATCACATTTCTTTGCAGGCTGAATGAAGTGTTTTCATGCAAAAATCATTGCATGAATATTATATCTGCATTTGTGAATATATTTCAAATAGAACACCGCTTTCCAAGACGTGTTCAGCCTTATAACTGCTGCCATTTCAACTGTTCATTTATCTTGATATTTCAATGAAAAGACTTTTATACAACATTATTACCTAATCCAGTAATGTTTTAACATAGACATTTCAGATTTAATACTACTTATAATCATAAGACAGTAAGTTGAATAAGACTATACAAGCATGGGACATAACTGCTCTTATTACATATACATATGATTCATCTCTTATTTTTGAAAGTTACAACTTTTTAGTACAATAATTCTTTCCCTCAAAAAGATTTGAACTTCGTTTTGGACATAATCAAAACCTTTTGTTGGATGACTTTTGGAAAAAAACACTGTCTACCATCTCGATTGTATGCAATTTGAAGTGACTCACAATATGTCAAAATCTGGTTGCAATTCAGGATGATGAAAAACTTCCCACCTGCAGTGAAATTTAACTCCATACTTCCTAAATCAAATTTTCAGAGAGAAAAAAGCAACCCTTGTTAAATCAATACAGATCATTCAAGAAGAATACATGTATATACATAAACTTTGGTCAATTTGGCAAAAGGATAAAGTGCTAGCCACATGGAATCTGTCCTTTTGCCATGTTGTTTTCCAAATCTCTTTAGTTGCCTGTTGAGGGCAATGAGTGTACCATACAAAAATAAAGGTTATAGATCTACTCGTCAATATTGAAAGCATTTGCAGACAAAAAATTAAAAGAGGCTCGAATGGTAACCAGCATTTTCTTCTTTGCCCACAATGTTTTCTACTCTTAAATGGACAGATTCCAGACTTGATTTATCACTTGCAAAGACATTCCTCATGGATGAGCCCAACAGACCATGTTTTTTGAAGAAAAATTCTTCTCGAAAATCAGTAGCTTGTTGACTTGTTGGACTAGGTCATATTAGAGACACCAAGTTGCAGTTAAGTCTTTACCAAATGACAAAATTTCAAACTTGTCCAATTTGAAAGCATTTGAAAACAAAATCAATGCCCCTACAATGATTAAAGTTGCCTTATAAAATGTGGAAATAATTGGGGAAAAGAACAAAAGGCTGGTTACCAGCATTTTCTACATTTCCCACAATATTTTCAAAAGGCCCCTTTCAAAGGGTCGTTAAAATTCGGGATAGTGTGGCAAAGGGTTAAACCTTAAAAAACACTGAAAGAAATGATGAAATGGCCCATTTTAAACCATTTCTTCATTTACCAGTTTTCTTTTTTTCAAAGATGTTTTTTTATGAATCTCTCAAAATTGTTAAATACTAGCAAAGCAGCTCATGTAAAAAAATCCAGCAGGGATAGAAAAGGCAAAGAGAAGTTTAAATATTCATATTGTTGGTCATAATCAGTTTGTACATAGAGAAAGGTTTAGATGGGCTCAAAGCTGCTAAATCACTGCAGATAGAATGATGATTGGTTTAAACTTCTAGCCAATCTCAGAGCTAGTTACAAACTTCAAACTGATTTTAAACAGAACTGTTTATAGGTTGGTATGTTAAACTCCTTGCTGTATTTAATTTACACTTTTGTGGCAGAACTGTTTAGTACAAAATGGATCTTGACGTACTGCCATATAATTGTGCTACTTTAAACCTACCACTTTTATATCCTAGTGGCACAAGGGCAATGAATCTTAAGGAGAGGAAAATGTCCTTTTTGAGTAGAATGTAAAACATCGTGGGAAAAGTAGCATTTGTATGTTCTTTTTCTAACAGTGCATTGGATTTGGAAAAGGAACTGTTGTGTAATGGTATGGTATTTCATTACCAAGTTTGAATAAAGCCAAATTTTAAAATGGATAATCAGACATGATAAAAACAATGGATTTTGGTTCTGTCTGGCTATTTATACATAGAAAAACTGATGCATGTGCTTGATGTTCATCCATTAGACAGGAAAATAAAATAAAAAGAAAACTTTGAAGTATAAAGTTGTCAACCTATTTGGCCACTTTTTGCATCAATGTTGATACAATTTTGTTGTTAAATATGGCTTCAAATATGTCATGCAAAAAAACCGCATTTAATCAGGAACAGGGGTCATGACCTCTTGACCTCATCATTTGTGTAAAGCAACAGAATTTAGTACGGATTATTTATAAGTAATTAGGTAAATATCTTTCTATTTTAGAGTGTCTTGTAATTTTTGCTTCTTGCTAAACCATTGATATTTGTATGGTACTGTATTAAGTACATTATCTGAAATGCTAACATGTGTACATTAAAGTCTTTAACCCTTTCTGTTCTCTTAGACATCTCTACATAACGGTGTCTTTATTTTTGATTACCATGGGAACCAGTGTAATATCTTTATATGTAATGGTTGTCATGGTAATGACCATGACCTTGAAACAGCTTATTATAATGTATGTTTATATGAATAAATACTATCTGTGGATGTGACTGTCTCTAACATTAACTTGAAATAAAACTTAGCATTTTAGCCATCACCTTTACTGTTCTTCAACAGAAATCCAAATACCGGTAAATGTATTACCGGTAGCTTAAACCTTTAGCATTCCTTGACAGAAATCCACTTCTATTTTTCTATGTTAGAAGTCCACATCTTCGCGGAGACCATTACTGTATTTCAGCAGATATCTGGTATTTAAATGGACACCGTTACTGTATATCCACATTTAAGCCTACACCTTCACTGAGCTTTAGGTTAACTGTTTGCCAGACAATCCTGACTTTTAACAACACTGAGAGAGAAGCCTTTTTAAAACGTTGTGGGAAAAGGAGAAAATGCTGGTAACCAGTATTTTCTTCTCTTCCTACAATGTTTTCTACCCTTTGGGTTCATATATCATAATATGAGCCACATTTGTTATCTGCAAATGCTTTTACTTTGGACAAGTCTACATTTTCTTCAGAGTTAACAGATATTCGAATTTCAGCTCAAACATTTACCATATTTTGACAGTTCCAATCTACATGTTAGCTGCAACCTTTATTGCTTTCCAGCAGAATATGTAGCCTAGCCTATTTCATTTGCATCCATTACAAAAAGGTGTTTATGTAATCCATCACACTTCCCCTATTCGAAGATGTCAACATTTTTTCCACGTTGTATTAACCCTTTACCACTCAGCCCCCAAGTTTTAACGACCTTGTGAAAGAAGCCTTTTGAAAACACTGCCTCAGCTGATATACCGACGGAAGCACCCAAACACTCTATCTCATTTGCATTCATGTAAGGGAGGTAATTATGATAACCATAGCGCATTGTAGAACTAGAAATTTGTCAACTGACAGATGCTCCCACAAGTGCTTTGACCTTGATCTTTGAGCTGGCAACACTAATTGCACGCAACACCTTGTCTACCCAAGGTTATAATTTGCGCCAAATTATTCTAGAATCGGTCCATACATTTGGAAGTTATTTGCTAGACATGAACACCGCAATTTACCGAACACACAAACTTTTACACACACACACAGCCATATGCCACCACCCCATTTCATGGTGGAAGCATAAAAAGGAGATATTGCTCTTAACGTGCATTTTCTCCTTTTGCCAGTGTGCTTTCAAATGAGGTCTACGGCTAGACAGAAAAAGTTGTCTGCTAGAAGTGAAGAGTTACTGAGGTATGCGCAGATACTGTACAAGTATAGGCAAGTTGTTGGTAAATACCTAAAATGATCGGCACCACTGGTAATTTTTTAATTCGCTTTTTAATCTTTTTGACACACAATCTTGTGTTTCAAAAACCCTGGGGCTGAACCATTTCCCATATCTACCCTGCACACATAGGAAAGCACAAAATATACAAGTAAAATCTTGTAACTAAAACAATATATTTCTTCATTGCATGACAACAGCTTTTTTTCTGACACTAAATAAGTACATTGTATAGATAATATGGTAATATGTTGGTATATAAGAAAGGCTTGAGTATGGATAAATGCCCACAAGGACACAGTTCCACTGAAACAAAAACTCATTGAACAAAAGCTCACTGCTAATTTTAACATGGCAGACAAAGCCAACATGAAAAATTTTTGCTACATGAAAAGTGTATTCCTAGTTAAAAAATGGAAAACAGTGGCTGACTAATTCTTAATGTACTAAACTTATGTTTTCAGTGTGTAAAAGTTTTAATCAGAAAATAAATTAAGTGGATAGTTTAAATAAGTTAAGATCATGACCACAATGTATATAGTAACGTATCCATTGTTACTAACATAAAGGAAAAATACACAAATTATGATGTACAAAGCTTAAATCATATCCTTGCCTTACTACTAATCTCATTCTCATTAACCAGTTATACATACATGTACTTTTATTCTCATTTTGTACTATAAAGCTATTAATATAAGGGGTACTACATAACTGCTCTGCAAAAATGCATTAAGTACATGAATTCATAATTTATTCATAACTTATGTAAAAGGTTAAAATTAACAGTGGGCTTTTGTCCCAGTGGACTGGTGTCGTAGTGGGATTATGCCCTTGTGAGCTTTTTTCCTAGACTCAGAAAGGCCCAATTACCGGTGCATGTATTGCAAATACAAGGTCAGTTGTCTCCATTTTCTCTTCTAATACCAGCAAGTGTAGGTTAAAGACCTGACTTCCATATTCTGTCCATTCCGGAATTAACGCTTTACCACAGAATCCCGAGTTTTAACGACCTTGAGACAGAAAGCTTTTGAAAGCACTACGCGAAAGATAAAATGCTGGTAACCAGCATTTTCTCCTTTGCCCACAAAGTTTTCAACCTTTTCTATCACACATCCAATAATTTTATATGTCATCTGTCATTTTATATGTCATCTTTTCCACCTTTTCTATCACATATCCAATAATTTGAGTATCATTTGTCATCTGCACATGCTTTCAATTTGGACCAGTCTAAAATACTGCATTGTGGTAAAGAAGTAAACTATAAGTATCAAAGGTGGTCTTAGCCTGCCAAGTCTTTCATCCTTTCATCTACTTAACTCTTTACCAGACAACAAAATTTCAGACTATTCCGAATTGAAAGCACATGCAGACGACAAATTAATTCTGGCTGAAATGATATAAATTATCTTAGAAAGGGTATAAAACATTGTAGGAATAGAAGGAAATGTGAGTTACCATCATTTTCCCCTTTTCCAACGGTGTTTTAAAAAACTTTCCTCCTGTTAAAATATACTGGTAAAGGGTTAAACAAATTTAAATATGAGGTGTGATTCTGTCCACATTTAAAACAAAAGTGATACATTAAACCTATACACATGTCAACATAATTTCAGTGTCATACACAATCATTTACATCCATACAATCATGTCCTTACGATCTCACTTTGTGAAACAGTAATACATATACAGTACAAGGTAGGTCTACCCATATCATCCTATATTCAGTTCAACCCTCTGACCACACAATCCCAAGTTTTAACGACCTGGAGGTAGACAGCTTTTGAATTCATTGTTGGGAAAGGAGAAAATGCTGGTAACCAGCATTTTCTCCATTTCCAACAATATTTTCTACCCTTTCAAAGATAAATCCCACCAATTTGAACTACATTTAATTGTTGTCTGCAAACGCTTTGGATTAGGACAAGTCCAAAATTCTGTCATTTTGCAAAGAGTTACAGAAGTCTAGTTTGGGAATACAGAATTAGCATGGAATTTGGATAGTAGCAATAGCAGCAAGTTTTTAAAGCTAATAACAAATGCTGAAACTTTCCACAAGTTCTGTAGAGCTGGAAGTAATTGTACCATAACTCATTAACACAAAATGTAACCTAGACCCCTGCTGTGAAGAGTTTTTAAAACATAATGGAAAAAAACTAAATAAAAGTTTTCAAGAAGAATGAAAACTAGCCCGTTCTATCAAAGGACCAAACATGAAAAAAACTGTTATGTAGTTGTAAGCAGTGATTACTGTTTGTCTCTTGCCAGTTTCAGAGTTTCAAACCGGCAGAACATGGTTTGGTCTGTGTGATGAATGAAATGTTCTGTTTGATGAAAGTTCAGCAAAAGCTGTAAAATTGCACTGGAACAAAATACATGTATTATGTTGTTGGTCGAGGTTTCAGTATGAGTTTGCCAGTCTGAAAATAAAAACAAATTTCAACACCTAGCATAAGGTTGTATCATAGGGGCAAAGGAGGGCAACAAAAATTTATACTGAAACAATAAAATGATCATCTAAATTGTTTACAAGGAACTACAACTGTCACAAAAATGTGACTTAGGGTCTACGGCCCCTCTCATATTAAAAGACGGAAGTTGCCGAGATTTGCTGAATAGCCTTTACGAAAATGTTAATATTACACGATATTTACCAATGAGTTAGTGAGTCTACAGCCCTTAACTCTCCTATTAAAAGATGGAAGATGCCGAGATTGGCATAATAGCCTTTACGAAAACGTCGATGATACACAATAATTTACCGATGAATTAGGGGTCGTTGACCTTAATATCGCCATAAAGTGCCAAGACAGAAAAGGATTTGTTGTCACAAAATGTAAAAAGCTCTTAATTAGATGACAAAATGTAACACTTGTCCAGGTTGAAAAGCATTTGCGGACAGCTTATCCAGTACGGCTCAAATTATGATGTATACTTGTATTTAGAAGGGTAGGAAAACCGTGTGAAAATGAGAAAATGCCGGTTATCAGCATTTTCTCATTTTCATACAATGTTTTCAAAAGCCTTCTTTCATAGAGGCATTAAAACTTGGAATTGTTTGATAAAGGGTTAATACCCATGCCAATGGCTTCCATAGAGAGACATATTTTCAAACCTATATGACATATTACCCCCACAAAGTTCTTTTTTAGGGAAGACAAATCTTCAAACCTCAATAGCATTATGCACAAAAATGTCTAAGTTAAAGGGAAGACAATTCCTCAATGCTCTGAAGCAGAAAACAGAAAACTGTGTGTAGCAAATCTACAATTTCTGGTTGATAAATGTACAAAGTTACATTGCAATGACAGCAAAACCCTTGTTTTAGGCACAAATAACCAGTTTGTATGCCCACAGCGGGACCAATGCTGATTTTAGTATGCCCCAAAAACTCATTTATGCATAAGGATACGAGTTATGTTCAGTGAAAAGGGGGTTTGATGCAACTGCAAAAAGTATCAACCTGTCTGCTGGTGCAAACAGTGCAGGCTGACATGAGTTGAAACTTTCTGCTTTTTGTAAGTTTTCTGCATGTCCAAGGACCATGTTGCCTCATGATTTAGTCAGTTGTTTAACAAAATGGACTTTATGGGTCCCTAATTATGGAAAGAATCCCTTGTTAACATGCAACACGGAAATGCATTAAACCCCCTTTTGCCAGAGCATGGCTCATATAAAATGGCAAATATATGAAATCTTACATCATCACATGACATATTATAGTCTGCTAAAACTTGTCTAACTCTGGCTGCAATACTGAAAACTGTCAAGGTTGTGTAATAATCAGATTGTAAAACACTATTAGTTAACTGTGATTCTTTATGCTGGTTTAAAAATCAAAGACCAAAGCACTGAAGACTAAAGCATTTTAAAGCGCCAGTATTATCTTTTTATCAATTCATCATTTATGCTTCTAGGAATTTTGTTTACTTGACTTAAATTTAGTATATAACATTACAATATTATATCATACAGTCTTACTGTTCATCACCACCAAATTCTCTGTGATCCCTGTGATTTTGCTAGTTTTTCTAAAAGTATTTACCATATCCTTGTAACTATTATATTTTTTATTTACCAATCAGAGCCTTTTAACTCTTTACCAAAGGACAAATTTCTACACTTGTCCTAATTGAGAGCATTTGCAGACAACAAAAATTGAAATTTGTTTTAGGAAAGGTAGAAAACACTTTTGGAAATGGGGAAAAATGGTTACCAGCATTTTCTCTTTTTCCAACATTGTATTCAAAAACCTTCTTGTTCAGGGTTGTTAATCCTCGGAACTGTAAGGTAAAGGGTTAAAATACTATTAAAACTATTCAATTAATCAAGCTCTCACGCTTCTGTAAGGTAAATTTACTGCACTTAGGTAGTAAATACTCTGGTAACCAGTCAAACTGTATTTAACCCTTTACCAAACAATCCCTGGTTTTCACAACCCCGAGGAAGAAGCCTTTTGAAAACATTGTGGGAAAAGGAGAAAATGCTGGTTACCATTTTGTCGTCTGCAAATGCTTTCAATTTGGACAAGTCTAAAATTTTGTCATTTGGTAAAGAGTTAACCGTACCAAACAATCACGAGCCAAATGACTAAGGGCGAGGGCTTCTTAAAACATTGGAGAAAAGGATGATAACCAACATTTTCCCCTCTTCCCACTATGATGTCTTCTCTTTCAAAAACAAATCTTATCAAATGAGCTACATTTAATTTTTTGTTTAACAGTGCTTTCAATTTGTAAAGGGCTAAAATGTTGTCATCTGGTGAAAAATCATTTAACTCTTATCCTGCTAAATAAGTAAAATGAAATTTTTAATTGGATAGTAAAAACTCAAATAATGCTATTTCAAAGTCATGTTTTTGGGAATAACATCTCTGTATCGGACAGTGTAGATCCAAGATCAGACTGCATGTTCTGTGCAGTCTGATCTTGATCTACACTGTCTGCAAAAGGTCATTGAGTCGCGCTTAGCAGCCTAAAGGTTAGCTCTTAACCCAATAGAGTCTCTAGGCTGTGACATGTCCTATTCCATAAGACAACTAAAGAAAACAAAACTACATTGAGATCATTATGATGATCAAGTGCAACAACTGATTTCTCCTTTAGCCACAATATTTTTTCAAAGGTTAATGTATGAAACCTTGAACTCATGATGATTATTTCACATGAATGACTGATTAATTGTATGGTGTTTAACACAGTTTCCAACATCATTTATAGTTATATAAAGTGGTCAGTGCACCAATTCATGTATATCCTGGAGTTTCTTTTCACCAGCACTGTGCACAATTTTCTCCCAAAGCCACTGGCTGCTTTTCCGCATAACCATTACCAATAAAATGACCAGCAGTGAGAGAGGAACAAATCCTATCAAAATGACTATCATCAATCCTCAGAAGAAAATGGCAAAAAATGGAAACCCCTGGTTTCAGCTCCTGTACATTATCAATTGAGCTACCATGCTGAGCCCCTATTTTTACAGCAAGCTGATGCAAATTTGTTTCAAGAGAATAAGTGATGTTAACCCTTTACTAAATTTCAGACTTGAGCAAATTCTTAGCATCAGCAACCAAACAATTTAATGCCGCTAAAATAATGAGATTTGTCCTCAAAAAGGTAGAAAACATTGTAATGCTGATTATTAGCATTTGCTCCCTTTTAAACACAACGTTTTCAATAGCTGTTGTTATCAGGAGCCTTAAAACACAGGTAATTTGGTAAAGGGGTAAAAGAGCTCCATAAAAAGGATACATTGATGGTGCCACTACACGTTTATGTATACCACATAGAAATAGAAACATCAGAGATAAACAGCTGACTGTGAAAAAGGGATGGTTCATCAGCGATTGTGTGAAAGATACCTGAAACATACAGAATACAATTAAGCTCTTTGTGTGAAAGTTACCTGATACATACCATACAATGTAACTACTTGTGACAAAAGTAGCTGAAACAAAAAGTACACATGTTGTATGAACTATGATGAATCAAAAAATGCATTAAAGGCCCAATAGCAGCTAAAAGTAAACACTGCAGGTCCTAAAATGCATTTAAATTTTAATCATACCTTTTCAAGGTATGGAAAATACTGTGATGATGACAATCTGTTACTGCACAGTTGGTCAAAGTGTCATTGGCTGGCAGAAAAATGCATTTTAAAATCAAGTAAAAAGTAAACAGAAGATACAGCATCCTGGCAACTTTTGACCTAGTTCCAACATTCATTTTCCTGCCAGCGACTAGCACTTGAACTGACAGTACAATAATAATAAATTGTAATCTTCAAAATGATTTCCATACCTTTAAATGGTATGATTTAACACATTTTAACACTAGCATTTGGCATTGTTTACATTTGGCCACTACAATTCCTTTAATTAAGTCATTACATCCTGAAAGACAATTTATTCTATACCAGATGACTAAACTTAAGACTCCTTCATACTGGAAGCAGTTGCAGACAAATCAAGAATGGCTTAAATAACGGTATTTGTCTCTAAAACAGTGGAAAACTTCTATGGGAAAAGGAGAAAATGCTGGTTTCCAGCATTTTCTCTTTTTCCCACGAAGTTTTCGAAAGCCTCCTTCCACAGGTCATGAAAACCTCCAATTCTTTGAAAAAGGGTAAAAGCATACAGGCTTGCAAATGTATGAGCATTCATGCTTTTTGGGTCCTCTATTGCTCAGAGGTTAAATTGTCAGATTTCTAATCCGATCAGAACTTATCAAAAAGTCTATTCATTACTTGTATACAGGATACACTGTCAATTAAACAAACTGACAACACAAATATACTACATGTATATCAAACAGATCAAAGAAGGCAAGTGACTGACATACAAAAACAGCAGTGACAAGAATGAATGAATTTATTCTAAAAAGAGAAAAAATTGGGTATACTGTACATTCTAAAATAATAATTCAATCAATAAACCATGGTTTGATATCCATCAGTGGCACTGGTTATGCAGAAAAGTTCTTGAGGAAGGCACTGCAGTGTCCAAGTGTCTCTAACCAAAAGTATGATCATGATACACCAATACTGTAATATCTTAATTATTCATATGTATTGAAAACATCAGCACTAGCTAATTTGCAGCTCTGGCCGGATCAAAAATGTCTTTTGAAATTAGCATATCAGCAGTTGCCATTGCTCATGCATGGGATTAAAACTGTTGATAAGAAAAAAGAATAATTTACATCAGAATGAGGAATTACCCTATAGTATGTGTATCTGTATTTCAAATGCAAAATGAAGATTCAAGTTGCTATCTTTTTCAATGATTGTTTGGCGTTTAATACCGTTTTCAACATAATTTCAGTTATATCAGGCTGGCCAGTGCATTCCATGCCTTTTTGGAGTTTCTTTTACCAATACTTGGCAGAATGTTCTTCCTGAACCACTGGCTGCTCTTCCCCATGACCATCGTTGAAACAATGCTCAGGGGTGAGAGAAGAACAAATCATGTATCAATAAATATCGTCAGTCCTTGGAAAGAAATTTGCTGGGCCGGGGATTCGAACACGCTGGTTTCAAGTCCTGTACACTACTGACTATGTTATCAGGCTTGGCTGTCTACGATAACAATTCTACTATCTTACTCCTGCTGTTAACTCCTTACTAGAGGGCAAAACCAGAATTTTAGACTCTTCTTATTTGAAAGCATTTGCAGGCCACAAATTAAATATGGCAAAAACAAGATGGGATTTGTTTTTGGAAGGATAAAAAATACTGTAGGTATTTAAGAAAAAGCTAGCTACCATCACTTTCTACTTTTCCTATATTTTTTTCAAAAGCTGTCTGTGTAATGCTCATAAAAACACACTTCTCAGCATTTGGTTAAACTGAATTTAATATTCAGATCTTAAGTTGTCTAACAAATTTACCTGGGATGTTTCTGGATCACTAAGCCAAGTCCATGCAACAACAGCTGTACATATGGATATAAATATCAAAACAACTGAAAAGAGAAAAACAGTAAGATTTGACAGTATATAAGTAACTAGTACAATGTATACAAATACCCTCAATACATAAAAAAATCTAGCAGTGTTTAATCCAGGAGGATGTTGTGGAAGAGAAAAAGAGGAGGTGGGTGTGGTTATGTAGAGGGCGTAGTAGTAAGCAGAAATGTATTACAGCGCAGGAGACTTCAATAATAGGAGAATAGAAAAGTGCAGAAAGAGCGGCCGAAAAGTGATTAGCAAATCAAATAACGAGAGCTGAATGAAATAAAAGTAATTTCAATAGTTACATATGTTTTGACCTATCAGTTATATATTCATGCTTCTGAGTCTAAAACCCTTGCAACAATATGAAATAGTTACCAATAGCACATAAACTTCTAATGGTTATGGGACGAAGTTTAAACTTCACCAATCATCAAACTACTTTTACCCTTTACCACAAAATTCTGAGTTGAAGAACCCAAGAAAAATAAGGCTCTTGAAAGCATTGTTGGAAAAGAAGACAATGCTGATAACCAGCATTTTCCTCTTTTCCCACAATGTTCTCTACCCTTTCAAAGATTTTCCCATTATATGAGTGACAATATCAGTTACCAGTACATCATAAACTGACACTGAATTACGCCTTTACCACTTTATCAAATGATCAATTCTAGACTCTTCCAAACTGAAAGCATCAGACGACAAATTCAGAAGTGATAAAACTGAACCAAAGATCTTTGACAGGGTAGAAAACATTGTGGGAAAAGGAGAAAATGTTGGTTATCAGCCCACATAGGTCCACAGAACAAGCATTTATCACATTAACTCCCCTTGTTTTCAATGTAGTACTGCCATTACGAATTTTCTTGTCTTACACATGTGTGAGATAAGAAAATAGTGTCATATTTGGTCAACGCACAGTAATTAATACGCCTCTTTTCTAAAACATTGCCGACCAAGATTTCTGTGTGAAATCTACTGTCAAAACTGATGATCGTGACAAAGCTGCAAATTTTAGTATCTTCAGATGTAAAACAAAACCATTATGCAAGTTTTTTTTTAACTATTTTTTGTCTGTGATGTACAAAGCTGTCAAAGAAGCAAACAGGCATTATGTAAATTTCAGTACACATGCAAATGTAGGCCTATGTTTTAACACATGAACTGCAAGTCTTGAGATACAGTTATGTGATACAAGGAATCTGGCATAAGTTGGTGTTTGAGATACAATTTTATTAAACTTGTCCAAAAAAGATGTTATTAAGCTTGACAAAGGCTTGCTTAATAACATTTTTTGTAGACTTGTTTAATATAATTTTATCTCGAACACCAACTGATGCCAGATCCTATATATCTGGTCATATAAAGTAATTGGTCTCACTCACTCCTCCAAAATCTAGCAGCTGGCTGTAGCTTATCAATCACCTCTGTCAGCCTTCTTTCAAAAGCTTTGAGATCTGAAATGAATTATATTACCTCATTATACTATCTTAACCCTTTAACACACAATCCCGAGTTTTAACGACCATGAGAGAGGAAGGCTATTGAAACATGTTGGGAAAAGGAGGAATTGCTGGTAACTATCATTTTCTCCTCTTCCCACCAAGTTTTCAACTCTTTCAATGATGTCTTCCACAATTTGAGCCACATTTGATTTTTTTCTCTGCAAACGCTTTGAATTTGGACAAGTCTAAATATTTGTTGTGTGGTATAGGGTTAAATCAAACTTGCAGCAGACAACTTTGAATCTTTTGACTAGCTACCAAGGGCCTGGGATTTCATCCGTCTATTCTTATAACATCAATAATATCTATTTGAAATATATGAACAGTCACATGCTGTTATTCGTATCACACAGTAAAGACCGACATTTGTTGGGTTTGCATAAAAATTTACCTAATGCAGTATTAACTCTTTACCAAAGGACAAAATTGTTGATTTTTCCAAATTGAAAGTATTTGCTGGCGACAAATCAAATGTAACTAAAATGGTTCAATTTGTCTTTGAAAGGATGGAAAAGATGGTGGGAAACGGAGAAAATGCTGGTTACCAGCATTTCTCCTTTTCCTACAATGTTTTCAAAAAGCTTCCTTCCCAGGGCGATAAAACCTTGGATTGTCTGGTTAAGGGTTCAGGAAACAATGGCATTATGGAAACCATTCAACTGGTTACAGATAAGCCGGTAGATATCATGATTTTTTCAAATCTTACCTCCATATGAAGTAAAATTCAAATTTTTTCTACAATTTTTTGTGCTCCTTGGACTTGTTTTTTTTTTCCTTCAACAAAATTTCTTTCTGATAAGTGATGTCTGGTACACACAATATGTAATCCAAGCAATTACTTGTAAACAACTGAACTGGTTTCAGGTATGCCATTGTTTCCCAATGGTCCAGTAACAGTTTGGCCTATCAACTTGGCCAATTACAAATCCGGCTGATGTTCATACAAGGCTTAATGATAGTAAATTTTTTGATGTATTTTACACTATCATTAGATACATACATATTTTACAAAGTACATTTGTATTCACCTCTGTCCAGTAATGTAATATTTTCAAGGTCGGTGGGATGATGAAAAACAAGCACCTTAAAAACAGATTTACCGGTAACCTCTCTTCTTCTTCCATTGATGTATCATCTCAATCTGGGACATTTCACACAATGATGTATCAACAACATTATTTTTTCCACCAAAGTCAGCTTCCCCAAAATTTATACTAAAAATGCAGCCTGGTTTTTTTTTCTGCCAAGGGCCAAAAGGTCGTGCGACCCCTGTAAATAGTGGCACTGCCACCATGATCCCTGCTGGTGAAGAACCCCTGACCTCCTTTTCCACTTTCACTCATTCACCTTGCTACTTTAAATCTTAATGAAATTCCTGAACTACACCTTAGTAAATTATATATATTCATCTAGAATTAAGGTTCAGTACAAGAGTCAACATTAACCAGCCATTCTTAAGAACATTCTTAGTCTTACCCTCAAGAAAGTTAGACAATTTCTGATTAAAAGAACACAACTTCTGATTGGTTAAACCAAATGGTTCAGCTAATTAGAAGTTGTGTTACTTTCTAAATTTAGAATTAGACTAAGAATGAAATTCAGAATGGGTGGTGAATATGGTTCCAGGATATACAAATGTACTGTGGCAAGAGAAATTGCTCAATACTATCTTTCCCCCAACCCAAAACGTTTTCAAGTGGCCTGTTATGAGGCAGAAATCTTCTCCACATTGTGTTAGATCCAACAAAGTTAACTCTTTCCCCATCATAGATGACACGAGAAAATTTTGTGGACAGTATAGATCAAGATCAAGACTGCACAGAACATGGTCTGCTCTGTGTACAAAAGCAAAGCACCCTAATTTCGACAGGTTAACAACAAATTTTACTTTAATCACCAACATGCAGAGGTGCCACAATTTAGACATGCCTTGTTAGAGAATCGAACTTCTCAAGCATTGAATGCCTTTAAACAGTCTCTTGTTTCATTGTAACACTCTATTTGAGTTTACCCTATGTATGGTCCAAAATTTCTACAGGGGTGCCGTTATTTCTACACCCAACTTTCCTGTTTGGAAAACAAGAGAGCCATGGTGGCCCTGAAGTCGCTCACCTGAGTCTTTTGGCCAAACATGACCCATTTTCAATCTCTTTCCAGATATTATGACAAACATTCTATCAAGATTTCATAATTATTGGACTGAAAATTTGGCCTCTAGCTTGTACACAAGCTTTTTCTAGAATTTCTCTCAGTGACCTACTAATTAGCCAAACATAGCCCATTTTCCCATTGTAGATATTATCAAAACAAAGATTCTGACCACCTTTCATAAGTTTTGGACAGAAAATGTGGGTACACAAGGTTTTTCCAAGATTTGACATGGCGACCTAGTTTTTTTCCCAATGTGACCCATTTTCAATTTCATCATACTGATCATCAAGACAAACATTCTGACTAATTTTCATAAGTAGTGGACAGAAAATGATGATTCTAAAGCTACACAAACTATTTTAAAGATTTGACCTTGTGTGACCTAGTTTTTGACCTGACATGACCCATTTTTGTGACCCATTTTAAAACTCATTCAAGATATCATTATGACAAACATTCTGACCAACTTTCATAAGTATTTGACTGAAAATGTGGCCTCTGGATGGTACACAAGGTTTTGTAAGATTTAAACAGTGACCTAGTTTTGGACCTGACATGACCTATTTGCAAACTCGTCCAAGAAATCATCAAGACACAAATTCTGACCAACTTTCAAGAGTTTTGGACTGAAAATGTGGCCTCTAGAGCGTACACAAGGTTTTTCTAAGATTTGACATAGTGACCTAGTTTTTGACCCAACATGACCTATCTTCGAATTCATCCAAGATATCATCAAGACAAACATTCTGGCCAACTTTCAAGAGTTTTGGACTGAAAATGTGGCCTCTAGAGCGTACGTAAGTCTTTTCAAAGATTTGACCTAGTGACCTAGTTTTTGACCCGACATGACCTATTTTCGAACTCATACAAGATATCATCAAGAAAAACATTCTGACCAACTTTCAAGAGTTTTGAACTGAAAAAAAGTGGCCTCTAGAGCATACACAAGGTTTTTCTAAGATTTGACCTAGTGACCTAGTTTTTGACCCCAATTTCAAACTAGTCCGAGATATCATCAAGAAAAATATTCTGACAAACTTTCAAGAGTTTTGGACAGAAAATGTGGCCTCTAGAGCATACACACGGTTTTTCTAAGATTTGACCTAGTGACCTAGTTCTTGACCTGACATGACCCATTTTTCAAACTCATCCGTGATATCATCAAGACAAACATTCTGACCAACTTTCAAGAGTTTTGGACTGAAAATGTGGCCTCTAGAGCGTACACAAGGTTTTTCTAAGATTTGACCTAGATGACCTAGTTTTTGACTGACATGACCCATTTTCGATCTCGCCCGAGATATCATCAAGACATACTTGCTGACCAAGTTTCATGAGTATCAGACTGAAAATGTGGCCTCTAGAGCGTACACAAAGTAAAAGATGATGACAGACGACGGACACAGCATGATCACAAAAGCTCACCTTGAGCACAAGTGAGCCTAAAAAGCTAAACACTTTGAACAGGAAGTATAGATTTATCCGCCATTTACTGATAACAAGGGAGTATACTTTTGCCTGTTTTAGAGTCAATGCACAGTTTTCTTTTATCAGCTTACACGAATAACATAGTACTAGCTCTATAACATCAGACGTCAATCAAGAGTGTGGTATTTACAGACGGTAGGTACAAAGTAGGTAGTGGTAAGTATTGGCAAAATAAGTCTGCATGGATAAGCAGGCCGATCTTCGTCTACACTTACAGCAAATTTAAGCACTGCTTTCAAGCATTACAATATCATATCCTCAAAAGCAACCAGTGTCCCTGAATAGGATACAGGAAAGAGAGGCCAGAAAAAAGAATGAAAAAAAAAACTGCACATATGTAACAGCCAGGCGAGGGCTCGAACTGGTGCTGACAGTGGACTGGGCTTATAGAGCTTGCACGTTATACATCAGGCCACTGGCCAACCACCACTTTATGAGTCAAATGAAATTGGACTTTATCGCAAATGTCTGAACAAATGAGCGTTTTTCCAACCAAGCTTTTGTCACGACGTCAAATACATTCTGACATCGTGGTCAAGTGTTCCAATGGCAAAATGAAATCAAAACTTGAAAGGAGCGTAGAAGTTACGGGTATGTCTACATTAGGGCACTTTGCTGTACTTGAATCTTGATCATGACAGAGCTGTCTCTTCAGCATGAAGGGGATCTATTATGTAACTCTTGAAATAGAGTACTAGATATATATTTGGTACTAAAAAGAGTTAACTTTTTACCAGACAACCCCCAGCTTATAGATATATCTGAGAATAGTGTCAAAGTGAGCAAAACAATGGTTGGTTGATTACAATCCAGATAAAACAGAAGCAGTCATTTTTTCTACTAGAAAAGACTTTGATAAACCATCGCTTTTTTTCGGTAATACTAAGATAAAGATTGTAGATGAACATAAACATTTGAGATTACCTTTGAGTAGTACAAGCCAATGGAAGGATCATATAAACAACAATTTAAAAGCAGCATCAAAAATATTACAGATCATGTGAAGACTTCAATTTACTCTTACACGAGCAGCACTGAATCAAATTTACTTATCGTATGTCAGACCGACTCTAGAGTACTCCTCGATAGCATGGGATGGTTATTCAGTTATATACTGAACCAAAAAAGAAACTTCCCCTGTGTTTAAGCCCAAATGCAATGTTATTAAAAAAAATCAAAATATCAGATGACCTACATATATTCGGGCGAACGATTATGTGTCCGATAAAACAAATTTTAACTCGATTGAAAGCATTTTGCAGAAGAAACCTGCTGAAAGCGATTTTCACGTGCATGCACGGACCAGTATAATTCGTGTATATTTTTTGAAACCTTTCAGTCTAATTTTATAGACTTTCATGTCAATAAGAAAAAGACGTTGAAAAAAATTAAATTCATTTTAGTTTTCTTTATTTTTGATATGCCTAGAATTCCGCAAAATTTACGTGAACGTGCCATTGGCATGCTTAATGCTGGTATGACGATGAATGCTGTTGCTATGAATATTGGATGTTCTACTCGTGCTATTCAACACCTTAGGCAACGTTTTCAAGCAACAGGGCGTACGGAAGATCGACCACGTAGTGGACGTCCTCGCGTCAGGACACGCGGCCAAGACCGCTATATTCGGAACACCCACCTGCGCAATCGCTTCCAAACTGCCACAGCCACTGCTGCTAACACCTCTGGTACACATAACAACCGTATATCTGCCCAAACTGTGCGCAATCGCTTGCGCGAGGGTGGGCTACGTGCACGTCGTCCATACGTTGGTTGTGTTTTGACGCGACGTCACCGCGTAAATTGTGTTAATTGGGCACTTACACACCAACGCTGGCTTAGACAACAATGGAATAGCGTTCTTTTCTCTGACGAGTCCAGGTTTTCCGTTCATCGAGGTGATGGCAGGGTTCGAGTATACCGTAGGAGGAATGAACGTTATGCCGACTGTTGCGTACTTGAACGAGATCGTTTTGGGGGTGGGGGTTCTGTCTTGGTCTGGGCGGGCATTGCACATGGCTTTCGCACTAATCCCGTCGTTATCGAAGGGAATTTGAATGCCCAACGCTACCGAGATGAAATTCTTGCGAGGCACGTTATCCCACTGTTTCAAAATAATGCCAATATCACTCTTTTTCAGCATGATAATGCCACAAGCCATACAGCTAGGGACAATGTGAATTTCCTCAGGGCGAATAACATTGCATTTATTAATGACTGGCCTGCCAAAAGCCCTGATCTGAATCCCATTGAACATCTTTGGGGTAATTTGGACCAGCATGTTAGACGTCGCCCTATTCCACCATCAAACGTCATTCAGCTAAGACAAGCCTTAATTCAGGAATGGAACAACATTCCACACGCCGAAATCAATACACTTATCCGTTCTATGCGCCAACGATGCCAGGCAGTCCTTCATGCTGAAGGTGGTCATACCCAGTATTAATTTGTGATTTTGGTGAGCGACCCCTTCCGCATTTTAACTACCATTTCACTACTTTTGGATAAACCCTCAGCAATAATTTTGTTCACACAAAGTCGCAATAAAATACTCTTTCAATACATATAAATCTAGTTTAATCCTGATTTTCATATTTGTGTATATCTGCACTTAAACACAGGGGAAGTTTCTTTTTTGGTTCAGTATATGTTCTGATTCAATAGAAAAGATTCAAAATGAAGCAGTGCGTATCGTGACAGGTCTTACAAGATCAGTATCTCTTGAAAATCTGTATAAAGAATGTGGCTGGGAAACATTATCTTCAAAAAGGAAAAATGTGAAACTATGTTTCATGTATAAAGTATCAAATAATCTTGTTCCCCAATATTTAGATGAACTTATACCCCCAGTGGTTGGCAATAAGTCTCAATACCAATTAAGAAACAGCCAAAATTATGAAAATGTACATGCAAGAACACGATTGTTACAAAAGTCCTGTATTCCTTCTTCAATTTCTCTTTGGAATAATCTAGAGCAAGAAATCAGAAATTGTACAACATTTGGTTCTTTTAAGTCAAAATTAAGTAGCATGTCAAAACCAGATAGAATACCTAGTATCTACCTTATCAGAAATAGACGCTTGTCTGTCATTCATGCTAGAATAAGAAATAATTGCAGTAATTTAAATAATGACCTTTTTCTGAATCATTTGAAATTAGATCCAATTTGTGACTGCAGAAATGGCGTTGAGAATGCAGAGCACAATTTTTTCATATGTAGTTCTAGGTATTCTGATATCAGAATCATGCTTTTTCTATCAGCAAGGGCTCTTCATCCTCTAAACATTGAAAAGTTGTTTATTAGCAACAAAACCTGAATAATAATGAAACCTGCTCATTATTTGAAGCAGTTCACTTATACATTAAACAGTCGGGCCGCTTTGAGTAACCATTACATATTCAATAAAAAAATAATACATACAGCCTTTTACTAAAATAGCAGGCATCCATCACATAGCATTGGTATCCAATTTCTCATTCTCCCTTTTTCTATTCTTCTTAGTTCTATTTCCACTGTACCTTGTTAATTTTTTTTTCTCCTTTGTTCATTTTTTCTCCTCTCTTTATCAATTTCTCCTTCTTTCTGTTTTTGTTTTCGTGTACATTTTTCTCTTTTTTTTTTTTATTTAGTTATTTACACCTTGTCTTTTACATGTTTTGTTACCATTATCTGTCATCTTGTATTGTTAATTTGATTGCAGGGGAAGGGCCGAATCTAAGTTGGAAGAACTTGTGGCCCGACCCCATTCACTTACTGAATAAAATATGTTTAAACTAAACAACCCCCAGTTTCAATGACACAGAGAATGACAGCTTTGGAAAACATTGTGGAAAAAGGAGAAAATGCTGCTGGTAACCAATATTTTTTCCTTTCCCCACAGTGTTTTAAACCCTTACAGAAACAAATCCAGTCATTTCAAAGGCATTTAATTTGCGGTCTGCAAATGCTTTTATGTTGAGTAAGTCTAAATTTTGTTGTTTAGTGAGTTAATAAAAAAAAAAACTAGCCTTTGGATGGCTGAGCAAGAGCCTTCATAAAATCACTCGATGTGCATGATACAACCCAACATTACTTGCCCAAAACCAAAATATTTCAGCCAGAACACCCATAAATGGAGTTGAGATTAGACTGCATGCTCTAAGAAGTTTGATCTATAGTCTTTTGGAGAAAACTTTTCATTGGGTGGTCCTATTCACTAGGGCGCACTGGATTTGGGTTTAAGCATAGACCAGGTCTTAGAAACCCATTATCTACAGTACAGTAGGTTTGGTTACGGCAATATTTCGGTACGACTTTCTAACAGTGTCGACCTAGTAAATTAACCTGTCTCTACAGTTAATCGTGTTGTAACTATGAACAGACCTGTTAACAGACCAGTTAAAACATTGCATCTATCGTTTTATTGTGTTGCCAAGAATACTTGACAGTTTTAATGGAATGATAAAAAGTTACCCTCGGTCTGTTCCAGAGACATCTTTCAGCGTGGTATCCTGCCCATGTTATTTACCACGGTGAGAACCAGCCCAATCAAAACGTACCCAATCCAAAACGTACCCTGAAATAAGTAAGTCAAAACATAAAAAAAAAATGATTTACGTACCCCAAAGAAAAGTCAAAATATAACCCCCCCCCCAAAAAAAAAGATGGTACTAGTTTTGATATGAGATGAAAATAAAATGAGGTAGACTATGTATTTACACTTTTTAGGACGGTTTAACTCAAAAATCACTGTTTAACTTAGAACCCCCCCTAACGCTTCTAGTGCAACATGGAATAAAATTTCTTGTTAGCTGATAAATAAGGATTTATACTGATATAATACTTTTGACATTTTTAACCGACAAGAAATTCCTTTTATGTCTATCTTGAAATTATTTGTTTATACTTTTGTTAGTTTCCTGAAAAGGGAGGTAATTATTATCTTCCTTTGTAATGAGAATATAGTGTTTTTAGATTTATAAATGATAATTCTAAGAAGGAAAAAAAGGAAAAAGTGGCTCGGTTAATACTGATTTTTAATCATAGCAAATTTTGTAGGATAATATTATTGTGGAAATAGCTGTTTTCCATCAGGAGGGTTTTACCTTAATATGTTGTTTATACTTTAAAAAGACGCATGTATGAACTCCTATTCACTTGTCAAACTGATACCATACAATTATGCGCACATGAGCACGGTCATACTAAAATACGCCATGGAAGATTTATACACCATGGGAGTCTTTGCACGCCACAGCTGTTTTATAGCAGTGGAAAGATGTATTATTAAGTGAAATATATTAAGATATTTCACTAGGTAACATATCATTCCACTACTATAAAACAGCTGTGGCGAGCAAAAACCCCCATGGCGTATCCATGGCGTATAAATCCTCCATGGCGTATTTTAGTATGACCCCCATGGCATCATGAGCTACAAACAAATTAAAAGTGTTGTTATTCAATTGTTTCATTTACATTTAACCCTTTACCACATGGCAAAATTCAAGACCTATCCAAATTGAAAGCATATACAGATGACAATTTCATAGTGGCTGAAATGATGCAACTTTTCTTTGATAGGGAAAAGGAGAAAATGCTGGTTACCAGCATTTTCTCCTTTTCCCACAATGTTTTCAAAAGGCCTCTTCTTCAGGGGCGTTAAAAGGCGTCATTGTGTGGTAAAGGGTTAAAAGATAATTTATATACAGAATACAAACAGAACATTATATACATGTCCCAAAGTGTTACATCGTTGATAGTCCATGTACTCATTTTTTTTTTCTGAAGGTTTACAACTAATACAACGTTAGAAAACAATGTGAGAAAACAATCAGAGAAAGGAGAAAACACTGGTATAAAATCCTTTTTTTTTCACGAAGTTTTGACCATCCCAAAAACAAATTTGAATATTTCTGAGTCTCACTTTTTTTTTGCAAATGCTTTCAACCTGGATGAGTCTAGGATTTTGTTGCTTGGTGAAGAGTTAAGTTTGCAATAATTTCAATACTGGGTCCGCATTCACCAACCATTCTTAAGAACATTCTTGGTCTTATTCTCAAGAATTTTCTAAAGTTGAAAGTGACACAGCTTCCGAATGGCTAAACCGAATGGTTTAGCCAATCAGAAGCTGTGTTACTTTCAAAACTCATAATTAGGTCAAGAATAATCTTCAGAATGGTGGTGAATACGGACCCTGCTCTTTTGTAGACAACCTATTTTAAACTTGTCCACATTGAGGGAATTTCCAGATGACAAAATTGTTACTAACAAAAACATGAAAAGGGTAGAAAAGGTGAACTGAAGAAAATGTTTCCAGCAGATCTGTTAATGAATTGTAAATAACAACTCTTACCTCTCCACATCGTCCTGGGTTTAAATGTCCCTGAGCGGGAGGGCTTTTGGAAAAGATTATGGGAAAACGAGAAAATACTTATTACAATTTTTCAAAAATTTTACATTGTTGTCTTCAGGTGTTTCAAACTCAGAGGAGAATAAATTTTGTTGTTTGAAAAGGGTTTAATTAAGTTAATTAATCGATTTCATTTAATTCACTGAGTTAACTCTCTCAAGCAATAAAAGCTTAGTCGTAAAAAATATAGATCTACAGCAATTAATTAAATCATCATACATCTGATTAAAGACCTTGTGAAAAATTAATTTGTTCTCTGCTTAAAGTTTGTTTCATGCTTTTCAAAATGACTGTGCAAATTGCATCTACATGCTATTCCAACATATTGTTATATCATATCTTAAAATGTGTAGATGTATGTAGATGTTTAATGGATAAAAATATATATCGTCTGTAAATACTGATAGATAACGATATATTAAGGCTACGTGATCAATTAAACTAAAAAAATATTACACAGCTATGTTTAAACATGAAGCTTTTGATGCACTGAGCTACGTAACATGTTTTGTCACTAGTTTTTATCATATAAGGCACATGTACCATAAGGCAGCATGAAAAATCATAAACTTCAAAATGGTGAATACAACAATTTCCACCTAAATTTTACAAAGATGAAATATAAAAACACTATAAAAATCATGGGTACATTTTGCCTCTCATTGGGTACGTTTTGACCCCACTTGAGTATGTTTTGACCCCTGTTAGGTACATTTTGACTTGGGTACGTTTTGACTTGGGTACATTTTGACAGCTATGAGGTGCGCGCTCGTGCCTTTTTAGAACTCGCCAAACTCGGCCAATTCCGTGCCTACATCTGCCTCGACATTCGCCAAACCTCTGTGTAATACGGAATGGGCCGAGTACTGACGAGTGCTGACTTTATCACGGATCATGCGAGGTTTGCTGAATGGTTGTTTTAGATTGGTTACCAAATGGGAATGGACTTAGATCTTTTTTCCTATCATTATATAGACTAGATTTATATCTATGCATAAAGTATCTACGGCTCTGATATCTAGTAAAACAGGGAATCTAGATTAACTCTAGATTGAAATTTTGAAAATCGCAAACACAGGTCTACCTTCAGTCTGAAGGATTGCTCTGCTGATGTTATTTAAAATGTGATTGTGTCTCCCTAGCGGAGACACAATCATAAAAATAACATTGGAGCTATAGTCACTGAATTGGGGGTAACGCAGATCTAGAGATTCAATTTAATTTTTCCAAGTTCATAATATATCCATTGAAATTTAAGTTTTTTTTTTCAGGAACTCTGTAGATTCAGATCTCTATAGGCCAATCTAATCTATTAAATCTGGTTGGCTGTAAACTGGTAAAGCCGAAGAATTTAGATCCCTCTCCGGGCACTAGGTTTGAATTACACGGTCGTATACGTAAAAGGTCTTCAAAATGCTAGATCTAGTGTGGGTTCTAGTGTTGGTCTGCTGGCCAACTAAATTTACTAGATCTACCAGTCTTTCAAATGAAACCCAAGACCCATCAGTCGGCATACTTCGGGTGATGGTAGCCATCAAATCCTACAGTTAGATGTTGGTACGGAATCGGCCGAGTTGTGACGAGTGAAGACCCATGTGACGGCGCTAGATCTATATCATGTTATTACAGAACTAGACGTAAAAACTTACGTTTGGTTTCGTCCTGTATCTTGCACTATCCACTGTAACATAACTAAAATGTAGCCTTCCAGATAGGGTCATATATCTAGGCAACCGATGGCGACAAAATGGCGACCCATAAAATGCTTTTTATCAATCAATTGACTGAACAGGGATCATGTGATCCCTGGACTGAATCATGAGGTAAAATAGTCTTTGGATTTGCAGAAAATTTACAGGGGTCGATACTTTCTGCAGATTAATTAAAACTCCTTCCACATAGTAAATGTAGTTTTATTCATTTATTAATGATTGTAAGATTAGTTTTATCCATTTTTTGATGATTGTAAGATTCAGGAGGTCAGAGCCCTGATCCTGAGCTTCAGGTCCATTTGCAGAAGGTGCCCTCAGGAAAACATTAGGAACAGAGCCTCAAGCCTAGTGCTGGTGAAACCCTGGATGGAAAATTCATATGCATAGTTAGTATTTGGATGTAGATCAACAATATTGGATACCTTAACACGCAGATCTATCTCGACCGATAAAATTTTCCTTTGCTTTAAATTTTCCTGTAACCCTGGTCCGGTTTTTTTCCTCCTTTAAAAATTTGACTTCAGAACTACTGGACTAGAACTGATATAATTGATTCCAGAAAGATGAGCTTATACAGAAAGAATCTGTCAAAACAGACTTGAATTGTAAGGTATTCGGAATATTCAACCTCTTTCCGCTGAAAACTTTCCTTTTCGGTATAGTGAGCAACTGCATTCGCGAGAAACCACATTTCGGTGAGTGTGATAAAGTAGCATCTTTTTTTCCCTTAAATTGAGAATTATTGCTTAACTAAAGTCTTTTTTTCAGGTTTATCTTTTCCAACCTTTGACCCTGTATACCCAGCGTGGTTCAAATCGGTGCAAAACATGATTTATTTATATATCATTCCGACGCGACTTTAGTTTTCGAGCCATCCATTTACCATTGTCAAGTTTTACAGAAAAAAAAACCGAATTTTATTTGTTTGTACGCTGCCATTATTGTCTCAGTGGACGGAACTTTTCAATACTGCCAGGTTTATTTCCTCGATTTTGACTGGAGAAAGGTAAATTTTTGGTAAAAATATTCTTTCTTATAGCTGTAGAAAAATTTGGTTCTTACAAGGGAGATAATTCGTGTTTGAATACATTAACATGCAGTCCCTGACAGGTGAATTTGTGTCAGCTTTGTAGGGTAAATCTGGCAAAAGTCAGACAAAAATCATTGGTGCTCACATAAAATGTCGCTGAGAGCTTGAACTTGAAGAGAGTCATCGTCGGGTGACCTCCCTTGATAATTCACTCGTTACAGTTTCATATTTTATAACTGAAACAAAGATAAAGTCAAAATTATTCCGAAAAACAGGAGAAAATGCACTATTGTGCAAAACGGCGTAACTCGGACAGCACCGTAAAACTTAGGACATACCATCATATAAGTTCGGACAGGAAATTTTCCAAGGTTACGAACAATTTGACCTTTTCCAACAAAGTTTTCCAAAGATACCTCCTTCTTATGTGTTAAAACAAATATCAGGGAAAGGTTAATTAAGCTCTTTTAAAAAGGGTAATTTTCGGTTTCCTCTACACCCCTCCTCTCCCTCTTTTTCCCTTCTGAGCTTCTAAAGCCTCGCCTGTTACCCGCTCTGAAGAAAATATTGTTACTAAATAGAGAGAGAACAGTTAGAATGTTTTGTTTCGAAAACACTAATACACATTTTTTTTTTTTTTAAACTGATAGATCCATTCTAAAGGTGTCAGTTTTCTATTGAATTCACTATTTTCTCCTTGTCCGACTTTTAACGACTTATTGAAAAGATCTTTGATCTTCGGACACTTCAATTTTTTCCTAATATTTCTAAGGAAGAGTGGCATTTCATCTTTTAATGACGTTCTTTTCAGATATCTAAGTACCTTTTTATTTAATTGTTTAGATTTTTTTGTATACTGTCCCAAACAACCACGTAAAAGTCCGGCATATACCTCGGCTTTGCACGACTCGGCCGTTGGAAGTTTTTGTTTGCGTCAGAAAGAAAGTGGCTGTTACATCATTTCTTTATATATACAAACAGTGCTCAGTTAAGACTCTGTAGCTATGAGATTTGCTTAATAAACGGTGTAGGAGTCATCGAAACTACTCTTTGAGCAGTTTCCAGCTGTGAAACGCCAGTAATATCCCGTTTTTCCCCGATGTCCGAATATTGATGCTGTCCGAGTTTTGCCAGATTTACCCTACAAATTTCTTGACAGTTATTTAATATAATTTTACTTTTGTATTGGTATCGGTTTAAAAAGTCCCATTGTCACAGGTAACATCTCACAGTCAAAACATCTCACTTCTGATTAAAACATCCCCAATTTCTGTTCCGAATTGTTATTTGAAACAGTGTTGTATACTTCATTCAAATTATTTGTTCGATCATGTATGTTTTTTCTTGAGATCCATCACAGTAGATGTTTTATGTTTTAACATTGTCATTTAATGTGATAGGTTGATAATTTTAACCTATATCCTGCTTAACTTAAATTTTTGACCAGCTCAAAATATCATTTACATTTACTAATATGCCTTCAACCGTCAACAAAATCTGTATTTCATGATCAGACTAACCCTATGTGGGTACTGATCTATTATTACCATTTTCTCGAAGTTGATTCCAGATCATGTAATGCAGGCTAAGTGTAAAGGTCCACAATGTCTTCCTGCATGATTATTTATTAGACATGCTCAAATGCTGCGTATTTGCTTATTTTAAGCAATTTGAAACAGGAAATACGCAACAAAACTTATTTCTAAGCGTACCAAATATGCAGATTTGCGATATGCAATTTGTCTGATTTTCTCTGAGTATTTTTTGTTTACAACCAAGATCGTCATCGTGATCAGCTGTGTTATCATTGAAATTCTTGCATATCATTTTCTGAACAAATTGCAAGCTTCTCTTAGTTCAAGCGGTTATGTACTTGTTTGTGAGTTAGGTGCGGTATGGAATATTGTTTCACACCAAAACAGTTTTTTGAACAGGGCACGCTTTGTACTCATTTGAACTAGGACCTTTGCTTTTGACATTTGGAAAATGTGAAATGGTCTGTTTTTGATGCTCAAAAGTATCTGCCAAAGCGTCATTTTGACTGATGAGATTATCATATAAATTAGCATGCATTGGCAGAAATTTGGACTTTGATAAACACAATAAGTATCAAATGTAAAGGAGCGTTCAGCTCTGCTTATAATAGCCAGTCAAGCTGGCGAGTCATTTATGAAAACATGATAAAGGTGTTAACCACCTTTCATAGTGTAAAGTGACAAGTAATCTGATACTCTAAATGACTTATTAATATCAAATCATGAGGTAATGGTTCTCCAAATACCAAATGACATGAAAAAAAAACTGCTGATAAAAACAGAGAAACCCATGACACTAAAAGTCAGTTTGACATCATCCAATGATAGGCTTTTCAAACTGTCTTTTCATCTTTAATAATCAGTTTAATAACAGTGAATTTACATAGATCTCTTTATAAAGCTAAAAGGGAAAGCTAAAATCTCTTTTTAATAATGAGGAAAACTTTTTGGTTGTTTTATAAGGTTAAATTATGTAGATCTAATAAACTTCACACTAGATGGGGGAGGGTGGACAGGTGGCCTTCTTGTCTTAAATTGTTCGCACTGGAACAAGTGTTAAAGAAGAGGATAACTATTGGACATTCCTACAAAGAAAGAGGACTAGAATAAAAAACCCTTAAATGGGTTTGGCTTTTAGTTTCTCCCTTTTCCACAATGTTTTATGCTATGAAATTTTGTTGTTGGGTAAACAGTTAAAAGATTGTTTGTGCCCATTTATTCAAAATGATGAATTGTATGCCAGGGCTGCAAGTTAAAATCAATATGTCCACTTCATTCCAACAAGTCTGGACATAAGATGAGTTACCGTATTTTCTTATCTAATTTCTGTCCATATATGAAGAACATAATGAATGAAAAATAGTGTTTATTTCAACCTTATATCTCCATATTAACAGAGTAATCTTGACCCTTGGACATTTCTCTTTGGCTCTTGGAAATATCATTCTGACTCTTGTCAGTTTGGGCACAAGAGTTGATGACTCTTGGGATTCAGGACCTAGAGAAAATTTTGACTGTCTTTAGTGTTGTTCACTTGTTATAGTTATATCTGGACTTTCCACAATCACATACATCATATTATTCTACATAGTGCAGTGTTACTGAAAAGCCTATACTGAACTGTGTTGTATTGGTGGAAACCAGTACCGAACATTGATGAATGTTTGTTTTTAGCAATACTTCTTCTTTTTATATAATGTCCAGCACAAAACTGATAAATAAAGTAAAATTGTTATATTTTTCAATCAAAATTATTAGCTGGACACTATATAAAATAAAAATGTTACATTATATGAATGAAACATACTGCTTTTCCTAATTGAAGTAAAATTGATTTTTAATCTACCGTTAGAAATTTCTCACTTAAAAATTTGCTTCTTAACCCTATACAACACAATCCTGACTTTTAACGACCCCGAGAAAGAAGCTTTTTGATAACATTGTGGGAAAAGGAGAAAATGCTGTTTACCAGCATTTTCTCTTTTTCCCACAATGTTTTCTACCCTTCCCAAAACAAATTTCAATTTTTGAGTCACATTTGTTTTGTTGTCTGCAAATGCTTTCAATTTGGACTAGTCTAAAATTTTGTCGTTTGATAAAGAGTTAAGCACAGTCATTTCATTTTACCCCATCATATGAAAATTATGTTTAAATTATAAATACTTCTCAACTCAAAAAATTATCTGCAGCTCTGGTGTACAATGTTTTCTCTAATTACTGTTTGAATTCCCACTTAACCCTCTGCCAAACAATCCCAAGTCTTAATAACCAAGACAAAGAAAGCTTTTTCAAAACATTGTGAGAAAGGGAGGAAATCAAAACATATCTTTCATCAGTCGTAAAAACATTGGATTTTCTTGGTAAACTAGTACTGATTTTGTTCCGTAATGAGTTAATGATTTAATTTAACTAGGACTTGTAATTGATTGTATATAATCATTATGAAGGAAAACATATTTGGGAAAAATTCAGAAGGCAGTAATTTACTTATCACAAGCAACAGCTGCTTTTCCAGCAATACTTTGATAGACTGTCCATTAAGAGGGAGAAATAGATGATCATATACCGAAATATGTTTAAAGGACATAATTTTCATGTTCAGAAAAAAAAAAACATTGTTACATGTTCAGTGCTGCCATTGCTTGAAGAACACTGCACAGCAAATAAAGAGTTTAAGGAAATTAATATTTAAGTACCGGTATTACATAAAAGAATGAATGAATGTTGTTTTACGGTGCATTGATGGCTGTTGTCATTTAGGGCACACATATGTATTCTAAATGACCAGAGCTGTTGATGCGCCATAATATAACTGAAACATAACATAAAATAATTAACATAAAAGATAAAGTAGAAAACATTATTTAGTAACAAATGTCACTTTATCAGCTTGTTAAAAATTACATAAAATGGTAAGATCCACATAAACTTTACAGTGCACAGCTTTATGAATCCTGTTCCTATACAAGATACATTGTACTACTAAGTTTTACTACTAAGTTTAATTAAAAGCGGTTCAGACTTGCAAAATTTCATGATTAATACTAAAACAAAGTCATTTACAAATATAATTCCAAAATTGTGTAAAGTTTAACAAACACAAGTCATATACACTGTACGAGTAATTGCTTTAAGCATTTCTTAGAACATTTATTACAAGAACTACAAAGCAGTTCATCATTATAATATAAAGAACAGCATAGCATACATGAAATAATGACATAATAAACTGGAGAAATGCTATCAAATTTTAGATATGCGTTGTTTCATCGTAAATTCTAGTATTTGATTAAATCAAATTTAATTTAAATGTGGAAGTAATGTAGGGTAATTGCTTGGTTCAAAATTGAATCAGAGTTGTTATAAATCACTCTTGATGACTTGGAGTTTTCATTTATATTTATGCATGTCTGATCACTATATCAAATGAAAGTTCATGCGCATATGTAAATGAAGAACTCATGAAATTACTTTGATTTGATGTGATATATCATGAAACAAAAATGCAGCAGACAGCTTAGAAAAAGTTAACATTTAAATTGCTGGTCACCAACTTTCTCTTATTTTAGCTCCACTGCTGCAGGCCAGCGAGCTTATGTCATGGCCTTGTGTCCTCCATGCGTCTGTCCGTCCGTGTGTTAACTTTTGTTTCAAATATCTCTCAAACTACCCATCCAATTTTGACCAAACTTCTAATTTGATCTAGTCATAGTCCTCTTCTGTATTATTTTGCATAAGGCTTTATCTTGTGGATCTCTACCAGGATTCAAGTAATTATAGCTTTGTGGTCAAAAATGGCTTTGCCCTGGGATCACAACTTTCACACAGGCTTTTGTAGAGAAATCTTTATAAATCTTCTTGTTTGGAACCATTCGGCCTAGAACTGTAAAGTTTGGTATGTATAGTTTGTACTTATTAGCCAGCGGAGTGATATAGGGCCATCATGGCCCTCTTGTTTCATGCTTTCAAAAGCCTTCTCTGTTGGATTCAATAAGACTCTGGATAGTTTGCTACTAACTCTTTACCACAGAACACAAATTTAGACTTGTGTGAATTAAAGGCATTTGTAGATGAGAAGTTCATGAAGCTCGGAAGACAATCCCTTTCTTTGACTGGGTAGAATAGATTGTGAGAAAAGGAGAAAATTCTTGTTTCCAGCGTTTTATCCTTTTCCCACAATGTTTTCAAAGGGCTTCTTCTTTTAGTGTCTTGGAAAGTCAGGATAGTGCGGTAAAGGGTTAAGCCTGACTGTAAACAGTTTGATACTGGCTTCTATTCAAGTACATGTAAGTATATATCCAGACAGGGCTACAATTCATCTCTTGCACAGTTCATGCTGAAATTGGTAGATCTGGTAGATTGCAATGGTAATGCTAGAGACTAAAGAAAGAGAGAAAAAAATAGTTCATAAGTATGAAAAATGAAAGAAAACACGAACATTTCCTGGATTGTTTACCAACTGAAAACAATGAAAAGGGGTTACACATGGGTCAGTGACATTTCTAGAAAACTGATTATCTTTAAGGTATTCATTGTATCTCTGCATGGCTTGCACACAACTCATAAAAGTCATACTACTTTTTAAGCTTACTGACAACTTACATTGGGTTTAAAAAGAAATACTTTTGTAACAGATAGGTTTTTTTTGATAAACAAAGTGTTTTGTCTATTTTCTATGCGCTATGTATGCTGATTGTATTGTCTCTAACTTGAAATGAAACTGTACCCGGCTTTATGTTTTGCAGATTACGAAACAAATAAAATGGTTGGAAGACATTCAAGAAGTAGGAGTCGATCCCGCGAACGCTTTGATAGGTTTGGACGTGTGATTCCAAGGCGCTCAAGATCTGGTTCGAGGTCAAAATCTAGGTCAAGGTCAGGATCCAGATCAAGTAGAAGAAGGAGGAGGTCAAGGTCAAGGTCACCACACTATCGTCGGAGACGATACAGTCGGTCCAGATCTCACAGTCGGTCGCGTTCTAGACATAAACCGCGTGATGATCTCGTCACAACCACAACTAATATTGAAGATCCACAATTTTTAAATGCGAGACTTTTCATCGGCAGTTTACCTTCAGATAAAGTTACTAAAGAGGAAGTAGAGAACCTCTTTAAAAGTTACGGAAAGATTCTAGGTATGTGTAATAATCAGTTTCTTTCTTGATTTATTGCTTTTTTACTTAAGTACTTTTTACTGCTGTCCAAGATTATTTTATAAAGTTTTGCTTGTGTGTTAAATGTCTTGTAAATCACCTAACTTGACTTGTGACAAGATCTTGGTTGAAGAATCACTTACGAATCCCCTACAAATATTTGCAAAAGCGTTGGATTTCTACATGTATATTTATGATAGCTAAGTATGGAAACAATTTTTCTTGAAGAAAAGGGTCATTATCCATTTTATGTGGAAGTAGGAGAATATAAAGAAGAGGCTTATATCACTGATCAGGACATTGTAACTCTTACTCTCATTACTTTAAGCATGCAATTTACATCTTTATGTGCTGTTGGAAGAAACAGGGATCAAGAATCAAAGCACACAGAACATGCAGTCAGTACTAGAGTTTATAGGACTTTCTTTCTGCTCAACTTGGCCAACTATGAATTTTCAGAGAAAATGAATGTATAACTTAAATTTCTTTTTTTACTGTTAGAGCTTTTTTTTCCTGTTAGTAAAGTTGAAATTTCAAATTTTTCTTATCATCTAAAGTATACACTCTTTATCAGACAAAAAACCGTTTGACTTGTCAAGAGAGAGTATATTATTATACATAATATTTTTATAAGCCATCAGCTTGAAGGTCTTGAGAACACAGAATTATTTGGTCAAGGGTTAATGAAACTGAAGTTTTAGTATGAATTTGTTAAAGCATGAACTTGAGCTTTACAAGCTTGGATCTTGAGAGAGAGAGAGAGAGAGAGAGACTGACTTTGGATTTAAACTGCCTGATAGTTAATGACACGTTCCAGCCTGTCAATGCATGATGTAGCATTCATTTTTTCTTTTCATGGCAAAAAATATAATTTCACTAACATAGCAGCCTAACAACAGTATTTGATCATGAATTTTTCAAGGTTTTCTCCAGAGCGCAATTTTTGTGACATGTCCCACCAAAACAATGTACTTGCGTCTTTTCTGAAGCACTTGAATCAAAATCCATTTTCAGAGTATCTGATTGAAAAAATTCTGAAAGATAAATTTAATTGGTTTCTTTATGCAATCTCCACCATTTCGGTCCGCTGCAAAAGTGGGACCCAGTTGTATTTGTATCCCATTCTGAGTGCAAATACTTTACAACTATGATAAAGTGGAAACCGGTTTAGTCTCATTTCAAGCAGCATAGAACCCTTTGCTATTCCACAACATTTAATGTCCTTTGCACCTAAGTAACGCTGGCTTTTGAGGGCATTTTTAGCACTAAAAAGCAAACAAGCTGATCTCGATAGTAAATTTAATAAAAATTATGCCAGGTCACCATTCCGAAGTACTGAATTTTGACAAATTACATGGCATAGAATGTGCTCTGGACAGAACAAACGATGACTTTTTATGGCTTTTTTTATGAAGACTGTCATTTTCCACAGTAAGAAACAAAGTTCACTGTTTGTATAACTGAACATATTGATATTTGATGATGTTTATAAAACACAAAGATTGTTGAAAATTTGTTTATTCATCATTTATTTGAAAAATCACACAAAGAAATTTGACCCCCAGTTTTGACTTTAGACCTCCTAATTTCTGGATGGGGATAAAAAATGACATGCAAATATTCACATCTGGAGAAAACACTGTAATACTTGTTCAGATTATCTGTGATTTTAAGGACCATGAAAATGTGTTAAAAACTGACCTAGCAAGCAGTATACATGGATTGCTGTGATATCTGCAGCCCTGAGTGAACCGGTGATTATATAGATTCAACATTTTGTGCCTCTGCAGCTTTCAGCTCTTGAAAATATTGTTGGAATAAAAGCAAGTACCACAAATGCTAGTTTTTATGTGTGAAGGAAGCTCATCTTTTCAAGGATATGGCTAGGTAACAAATGATGTCTGCTAGTTACAATTTTTAGCTCACCTGAGCACAACGTGCTCAAGGGGAGCTTTTAGGATCACCCTGTGTCCGTCGTGTGTCGTTCGTCGTCAATAATTTCTTTAAACATCTTTTCCTCCTAAACCACTGGGCTGATTTGGACCAAACTTGGCTGGAATGTTCCTTGGGAGGTCCTCTTTAAAAATTGTTCACAGAATTTGATTCCATCAAAAACTCTGGTTGCCATGGCAACCAAATGGAATTTTCTAAGAAATTCTTTAAAAATCTTCTTCTCTGAAACCGCTGGTCAGATTTTGAAACAATTTCACAGAAATGTTCCTTGGATGACCCTTTTCAAAAGTTGTTCGTGAAATTTTGATCCGTCAAAAAACATGGCTGCGGTGGAGGGGGCTGTTTGCATTCTTTAAAAATCTTCTCCTCTGAAACCGCTGGTCAGATTTTGAAATAATTTCACAGTAATGTTCCTTGGGTGACCCTTTTCAAAAACTGTAGGTGAAATTTTGATCTGTCAAAAAACATGGCTGTGGTGGGGGGGGGGGGGCACTTTGCATCGTGCGGTGTCAACAATTCTTTTCTTCTCCTAAACTGCTGGGCCAATTAGAACCAAACTTTGCTGGAATGTTCCTTGGGAGGTCCTCTTTAAAAATTGTTCACAGAATTTGATTCTATCAAAAACTCTGGTTGCTATGGCAACCAAATGGAATTTTCTAAGAATTTTTTTAAAAATCTTCTCCTCTGAAACCGCTGGTCAGATTTTGAAATAATTTCACAGAAATGTTCCATGGGTGACCCTTTTCAAAAATTGGTCGCAAAATTTTGATCCGTTGAAAAACATGGCCATGATGGGGGGGAGCCTCCTTGCACTGTATTGACTTACAGAAATTCTTTGAAATTCTTTTTCTCTTAAACCATTTGTCAGATTTTGAAATAATTTCATGGAAATGTCCCTTAAATGCCCCTTTTGAAAAAATGTTAGAGAAATTTTGATCCGTCAAGAAACAAGGCTGTGGTGGTGGGGAGTTATTTGCACTATACGGACATGAACAAATTCTTAGAAATTCTTCTTCTATGAAACCACTGGTCAGATTTTGAAATAATTTCACAGAAATGATCCTTTGGTGCCAAATTATGCCCCTTTTTTGAATTACAATTTTAACTTAATATCCAGCACCCAACAGCCGATTGTTGGCACCTGCATGTGGTGCACTTGTTCTTTTTATTGAAGTTATTGAAGAAAAAGTTTTGGAATAACAAAAAAAAAACTGGCTATGGTCTACTCAAATATTCAGATGAGCGATCCAGGGCCATCTTGGCCCTCTTGTTGTATCCTTTATCCGCAGTGTTTTCCATATCATTGAGAAAAGATGTATCCCTTTTCATTCAGATATTCTCTATGCCACTTGTTGTACTTATTGGTATTTTAGATAGACTGCAATACTAACATGTATGTTGAAATGCTGTAATTGCCGAAACTTTAAATGGTTATGGCTTTCTGTGTCTTCTTGCATTTCATGTGCTGTGTTATGTACTTTTAGGTGTTTCCATACATGACAGAGGATACGGTTTTGTGCAGTTTGAAAAAGAGGAAGAGGCTATTAAGGCTAAAGATTCTGAAAATGGAACAAAACTGAAAGGATCAGTTCTTTGTAAGTACTGCAAATTTCTTACTGTTAGCAGTGGTAAGGTCATTTGACATTTTTAGCATTACTGAAGTAGTCATTCTTCAGTCTCAAATGAGGATAGTTGTAAACTTGAATTTTTATCTTTTATTTTTTTGGTAAAGAACAAAAACTTGATAAGTCTAAATAACCATCTGTTTTTATGCCTCCCAAAAACTAAAGTTTTTCTTTCGTCTGTCTGTTTGTCTGTCCGTCAGTGACATTTTCGTGTCTGTGCCAGAAACTATTTTCCCTATTTTAATTTCAAACTAGTTTTTCTTTATAAATCCTAAGCACATGGAAGTAATGTGTCATCAGCAATAATCTGTCTGTAGGTCGAAGATCAAGGTCACAGCAAGGTCAGAATTTGTTTTTTAATTTGGGAGGGGGGAGGGGAGGCTTATTTTTGTGTCCGTCCTGTACATTTTCAATTTTGAATGAATTTCAGTACAACATTGCAGAATTTTCAACCACATAAAAACCATGTTCACATGCAAGAAGTAGAGCTGGATATGGCCAAAAAGAATGTATCGTGATACTATCACAACAGTTACGGTGCGAAACCATACTGTATACACGATATCTTGAAATGGTTTACATGTGTAGTAATTGGTAACAAAGGTAAAATGTATCTGAGAAATAAGCAAGCCTTTGATTGTCTTTATTTTTCAAACCTTCTCCTACTTTTAGTCTATACGACTGGCCATATGATTAATGCCTTTGCAGATCTGTACTGAGCCCATTTTTACCTATGAGCCCTAAATGATCTTTGATGTCATTGTGCCCTAAAACAAGATTAATTCATTCAACAGGCAAAAAATAATAAAAAAAAAACAAAACAAAAGTAACATTGCATAAAATTTAAAAAAATTCATCTCCAGTTGTGAACTTGAGAGTGTTATACTTGATTTTATAAAATAAAATGAACATAGTGAACTTTAGTGCTAACTGGCAGTGTTGTTGCCTACTAGCGTTCTTTTGTTTTTTGGACTCGATCTCAGTGAATAGAAAGCTTGCTTACAAAACAAAACAAAAACAAGAGAGAGAGAGAGAGGGAGAGAGAGAGAGAGAGAGAGAGAGAGAGAGAGAGAGAGAGAGAGAGAGAGAGAGAGAGAGAGCAGATCTTAAAACTATTAGTTTTTAATAAAAACCAAAAAAAAATTAAAACGGTATGTGAAACATTTGGACTTGGTATTGTCCTGCATCATCTTGAAAATGGAGATAAGAATTGCCCTTGAAAGCTATTGAAATTTCCAATTAGAAACATGCATATTTTTTTAATGTTTGTACACAGTAAGTGATCCAGATTAAATCAGCGATAACACCAGTTGGTATCAGATATTTAATTTCTAGCACAATCATTTCTGATATAATTTTCTTGTATTTGGAAAGTATATCGAGCATATCATGAATTGTAAAATATCATGTTGATGTTTTTTTAATATTTTTTTGATTTTTTCTTTAGAAAAACTGGCATTTACTAGAATTAATTTTTTACCAAAATTTACTGGTTCACCCCGCCTTGTACTGGCATAATATTCTGACATAGAGGAAATTGCCCCGCATTTTCATTTCCAGAGAAACCTTTTAGAAATGTGTGATTCTTTCCCATCTTCTTAGGTTTGTATAGTGATACTTTTATTTTACTTTCCCAATCATTAGATGATTAGAAAGTGCACTTTTTTGCGGATTTGGATGGCAAATTCGCTTACTGTCATCAAATTGGTCTGACTCAAATACTTCATGCTTAATGGTTTTGAATATTCTATTCAGTTTTTAATAGCTGGTCTGCACTATGTTATCAGTTTGACCTGAACCAAATTCTCTTATGCACGCTTGCGCTCTAATCATTCTACTTTGTTTTTAGATTGTAAAGCTGAAGTCAATCGTGCAAAAAAAAAAAATGTTGGGGGGTGAGGGGTGTTCATGTGTGGCCTGTTACTTTTTGAACATGAATAAATTTGAGCATAACTGTGGAGAGATAAGAATGACAAAGACAATGTGTCTCATGTAAGAATCATGTCAGTCAGGTTAAAGGTTAAGGCAAGGTCAAACATGTTTAAAAAACATGGAAATTTAAGGGGTTTATATTTGGGTCCAGTCTATGACCTTTTTTCAATTAGCCCGAAAAATTCAGTATATCTGCAGAATCACCTCCATAGGTCAAAGGTCAAGGTTCCAGCTAGGTCAAATGGGTTTAAAGAATGGAAAATTTGGGGGGGTTAAGTTTGTGTTAAGTTTGTGTCTGGCATGTAACATTTTTCAATTGGAAAAGAAAACTCTGTATTACTGTGCAGAAATGTCAACCACATAAAGACAGTGAGTGTTGTGCAAGAATTATGTCACTAGGTCCAAGGTCAAGGCAAGGTCAGAAAAGTTCGTCAGAGATGTGTCCATAGTCTACGTTCATGTTCACAGCTCACAGGAAAGTGTCATATTAACTTAGGGGTATCAGTCATATCTCAGTGATAAATAACAATACAAGCATAATTCATTCTGATACTTTCACTACAGGCATTTTTTATTAGCATTCCAGATATGTGCCAATTCAATGGTATAAAAGAAATAAAATGTTCTTCTCTGTTGTTCAGTGAAAACATAGACAAACCCTGAATTCACCATATTAGCAAAGAAGCTTTGTTTTGAATTCTGCTCGATACAGCACACCAAAAGTTGACATTTTGTTGAATAGTACCAACTTTCAAAGATTCTTTTCCCAAAGTAATGATAAAATAGTATTAAATAGTTTAAATCATATCAACGGATGTAGCCATTGAAACTGCCTTAAATAAGCAAAGTGCTATGGGCCTCTTAACCCTTTACCACACAATCCCGACTTTTAACGACCTTGAGAAAGAAGACTTGAAAACATTGTGGGCAAAGGAGAAAATGCTGGTAACCAGCATTTTCTCCTTTTTCCACAATGTTTTACTATCAAAGACAACTTTCACAATTAGAGTCACATTTGATTTGTCATCTGCAAATGCTTTGGAATTGGACAGGCCTAAAATTTTATTGTGTGGTAAAGAGTTAAAAGCAATTACTTATATGTCCTCAATCTTTTCCATACAAATTGAAGTTTGTAAACTTTTCTTTTCTTGCAATGAAAATTTATAGGATGCTTGTGAAAAAATTATAGTACATGTACATCTAAAATAAGTCTGTTTGGGCATTCATTTTGATGGTGCATTATGGCAACAACTGCTGATATATCTTGGATTTTAAAAATAGGGATGATAGGTCACTTATTATTACCTAGAAAGTGGCGGGGCTGTAAAAATGTGTTTGGAATGGGAATGATAATTTCAGGTGGAATAATTATGAATTTGTAAACACTTTAAGTTTTAATAAGAGTGTTTGGACAGTGAACATGGTCATTCACGACTTAAAGTTACCATTGTTAAAAAATAATAAACACATATAGTGTTCGTCACATATCAATCTTGTGAGTTATTATTGCCCAGAATCTTGTACACGAAAATTACATTATGGTGTACTGATGAAACCTTATCTTATACTTTGTGTGGCTGTGATGACATTGTCTCTGCTTTCTGATCCAGAAAAGCTTCGTACTATAAAATACAAAATGCTTTCCATTTGTATAACCTGTATATCGGTTCTGCCTGATTTATTGTTGATATTGTCCTGGAACAACTAAAGGATTGTATATAGAGATGATATAAACATATATTTGATTAGTAAACAGACATTACTTTTGTTTGCAATGAAAGTATCACTGATACTATACACACCTAAGACCAACATCAATTAATAAATCTTCCATTCATTTAGCATGAAAACATAGTAGAAGACCGAGAAAAGATCTGCACACTGAAAAATCATAAACCAAAAAGTGGAAAATGCATAGTCTTTAATTATTATTATGCCCCTACACAGTAGATTAAAGATCATGGTCGGTATTCACCAACGAATCTTAACTGCATTCGTCGTCTTATTCAAGATTTAGAAAGTAACACAACTTCTGATTTGCCAAACTATTTCGTTTAGCAAATCAAAAGTCATGTTACTTTCTAATTTAGAAAATTCGTAAGAGGAAGACTAAGAATGTTCTTACCAATGGTTGGTGAACATGTACCCAGGCTATTCTTTTGATGCAGCCTCCTGACTTAAATGTACACATATGGGGAAGGCAGCAAGTCTTTGACCGAATGATACTAATATTTTTCCTTCCAAGTGGAAGAGAACTGTTCAAAATACTAGCAGAAAAGAAACAAATAATGTAAAATGCTGGAAAACAGCATTTTCTCGTTTGACTGCAAAGTTTTTACCATTGTAAAGGATCATTTGATATGTAATTTGTCATCTGCAAATGTTTGCAATATGGAGGAGGCTAAAACAAGGTCATCTGGTGAAAAGATAAAGGTTTCCTCAGGATTCTGAGGTCTACAAACAATGGTGCATAATTCAGATCATAGGTATATGGAGAAAGGTAAGTTCTGTTTGTTTTCTGAATGTTCAGCAAATCCTGACCAGACAGTCCATAGTTTTACAGACCCTTAGAAACAGGGCTTTTGAAAACATCTTTGGGAAAGGAAAAAGTTTTTAGAAAAGCATTTTCTCCTCCCAAATATTTCCATCCTTTTAAAAACAAATCCCATATTTTGGTCCATACATGTATTAATTGTAGGTTGCAAGGGCTTTCAACATAGGCTGTTTAAAAAGTTCAGACAACTTCTTTTGTTTTGCAACAAACACTCAAGAAAGTATTGTGGCAAAAGAATTTTTCTCCTCTTGCCACAGTCTTTTATTTAGATTCATGTGTTGTACATGAAAATGTTGATTAAATTTTACAATGATGTAAATTGTTTTCAAAGAATTCTACTGTAAATTTAGTTCAGGGGTGATGAATTAATGGGTAACAGATTAATTTGTACCAGGACAATTTGTACTGGAGGTTGGTACTAAGGACAATTGGTACTCTTAGGCACAAATGTTAATTTCAGGTCTAATGGATGAAGCACATCTAAAACCTGTGCCAGGAACTTGATAATTTGATTTCTTCAGGGCTTAATTCTTGTAAAATAACTTGCACATTTGTTAATTACTTTCACGTATTTTAGTAAGAACATGAATTCTTTGCAGATATGTAAAACATGCTTTTACAACATGCGAGCTACAATTAATTGATCTTAAGGATTTTGGGGAAAGGCATTTGGGGATTGATTCTGTCTTTTAAAGGTATCAGCTACTTGATTGATTGTATGGTGTAACATTATTTCATTTACATCGCAGTGAGAAGTGCACCTGTCCATACCTTCTTGGAGTTTCCTTTACCAGTACTACGCACAATATTCTTTCCAAGCCGCTGGCTGCTTTTCTACATAACCATCATTGAAACAGTGGTAAACGGTGAGAGAGAAATGAATCGCAATGACTTGGAATAAATTGGCTAAGCTGGGGATCAAACCTGCGACCCCCTGTTCTCAAGTTCTGTACACTACCAACTGAGCTACTGGGACTCAGCCCCCAGAGATCCTGCAAATTGCAACCAACTTGATTGCAACTAGAGCTAACATGTCTTTGATTCGATGACTTTTGCAAATCTTATTGAACAAGGCAAGTCACTGATAAAGCTACTTGCTTCTATATATAATACCCCTTTGTAGCCAGCTGTTGTCACAGTGAGGCTAATTGTGCTTTGAAATTTGCTAAGGGATAATTTGTGTCAGATGCTTAACAACCAGAGTATTGAATCACCACAAACATTGCTATTTTTGTTCACTATCAGACAGAATACATGTACAGAAATTTCGACATTGACTGTACTTGACTGTATTGTCTAGCCCATCCTGACCAAAAAATAGATGAGACTAAGCAAAGATATTGTTGTCGAAATGAGAATAATTTCTGTAATAATGTCTAGTAATGCTTATGCCAAAAACTTGCACTGACAGACCAAATGCAAATGCATTACAAGACCTCAAAGAAAATCATTCGCTACCACTACTTTGTAAATACTAGCCATCTTGTATATATCATCTTTTACCTAACTTTGGAGTCTTGTGTGGCACAGTGGTAAAGTGTAGGACTTTTGACCTGGAGGCCCTGGGTTCGAGCCTCACTTGATCCACTGGGTTTTTCAACGGAGTGTCCATGGGCAAGACACTTCAGAGCTGTAGCATAGTACTGATGAAACCCAGGAAATATATGAACATGTGAGCTGTTGCAGTGATATGACTGAAATAATTTTGACAGAGGCATAAAGCATCATTCAATCAATCAATTTCCTAACTCTGTGCAGTCAGAAAGTTCCATGTTTAAAGTTAAGGTAAAACCAAGGATTGTTTAACAAAGTAAATTGCTGTTGGTATTTGTGTCAGAGGTTCAAGTTGACCAAGTAACAAATTATCCTAGGCACACATTGTCCCATGTACTAACTGTCCTTGTGCAAATTGTCCCAGGTGCAAATCATCCAAAGTACCAATTGTCCTAGGTATGAGTTGTCCTAGGAATGAATTGTCAAGTATGAATTATCTTTGTACAGATTGTTTGAGTAAGAATTTTCCTAGAACCAAGTTTTGTTTGCCAAGTGTTTACCCAACACAGGTCCATAACAAGTTACAAACAGATTCATAACATAACAAACATCATTATTAGCAATGTCTCCTTTGCCACAATAAAAGTATGTTGAGAAACAAGTTTGTTTCCTGTTCACAGAGGAAGCTAGAAGTATAAGAGAGTAATAGAGGTGTACAAATATCTTTGACTGAAAAATAAAATAGAGTAACTGTTTTGTGTTTGTTGTTATTTTTCTAGTTTCAGTTTGACTTGTAAAGGTGTAATATGGTAGAAATTAGCCAGTATCTTTGCGAGACAGTATAGCAAGCATAGAGAAAAGTTCACAATCAGTTCAGAGATAGAACAGTGGAATTCTAGCACAGGTTCAGGTGTCTCTGTGTAAAATTATTAAAAGAAAATACATTACATGTATGCTGCTTTACGATGCAGCAGGAGATAGTATTCAGATTAACTCTTGAAAATGACAAAATTTGAATCGGGCCAATTCAAAAAGCATTTGAAGAGAACAAATTAAATGTTGCTAAAATGATGATTTCTCTCTTTGGTATGGTAGTAAACATTATTGGAAAAGGAGAAAATGCTGGTTTTCAGCATTTGATTCTTTTCCCATCATGTGCTCAACAGTCTTCTTCCTTAGGGTCATTAAAAGTCCGGATTGTGTAGTAAAAGTTTCAGACACACATGATTTTTTAACACAGATGATATCTAAAAGAGTTGAACAAGTGCTTTTGAAATAAATGGAGGGTTACTTTTTATGCTGATCAAGTCCAAATATCTCACAAGATCATCAGACTATGTAGAGCTCTAGTTCGTAGATCAGATTGCATGTTATGTAATCTGTTGAACTTTATCTTTATTCTCGGCCAAAGCAGCCCAAGTTGTGATTGGTGCTCTGATGGTTAACATAGGCATGCATAAACATTTGCATGTGTACATACTTGCACAGTTCGTCTAAAATTTCAAGAAGAAATTGGTAGTTCACCCTGTCATTTGGAGTATTTTTTTTTCTTATGAAAACGTGAGAGCCTATTAAGCATTCTAGAAACAAGATTTTTTCTAGAAGAGCATGCCTGCAGACCCTGAGAATGATGATGCTTATTTCTGATTTTGCCCAAGATATGCCCTTGGTTTACTCTTTTGGCACCAAATGAATGAAAGTATTATTCAAAATGAGAAAGTTTTATTGTATAGGCTTGACTTAACAAGCGGACAGTGAGGATCTACTATCAGACTGCAAATTTTGTGCAGTCTGATCTTAATCTATGACTTCTATCAGCGGATCCACTGTGGGGGGACTGGGGGTCTGGACCCTCCCAAGAATTTTTAAAGTATCTGCTGCCTGCCTGAAATTTTGACCAAGTATGAAAGTAGCAGTAAATTTTCTGTGCAAAAACAAAATTCAAATCCACTAGGAACTAGTTCTAAGAACTTGAAATGTGTTTAAAAATAGTGTTTAAAGTATTAAACCAGTTGCATCCCATATGTAACAAACACTCTAGGTTATGGTAGCATAGCACTTTCTGCAACGGTACTTGGGAGCACTCCTTGTAAAACAGCAGATTTACTAAATGCTCCGACATGTCATATATATGTAATTATTAATTTATTCAGTTCATGTCACACTTCATCATGATGGTTACAGCTACATGAGTCTTGGTGATATCAATAGTTGACATTAGCAAATATGAATATGTAATGGTCTATATGACTTTCCAGACCCCCCTGGAAAAAAATTCTGGATCCGCCCCTGACTTTTGTTCCCTACAGCCCTGAAAGGCTTTATGTTATACATTTTCTCAAAGAAAAATAAACTCATGTCAGTGAATAAAAATATTGATAATTGAATATGTGTTCATGTTTCCAGGTATAACTCTTATGTAAACAAAAAGAAACTTATGGTACAAGACTACAAGGTCATGATTTGTATAATGTTTTTTATGAATATGAATTTGAAATAAACTATGCTGTACTCAAATCTTTCATATTGTTATATTCCATGATTTTGTATTGATCTTAAGAGCTGATTTAACCCATTTCAACAAAGACAGGAAAGTTAACCCTAACTCTTGTAATACCTGATCAGTTGAACATGAGATGTTACAAATATAAATGTCAGGCTATTTACTATTCACACAGCCCAGCAGTAGTTATGATTGCTTATCAAGCAGTCAGAACAGATCATACATGGTTTTGTTAAAGCATGTCCATTTCTGCAAGTACTATCCGTTATCTAGTCTATCTGAATTAGCGCATTTTAGCGAAACTAGAATATCACAGTTTGCCTATTTTAACACCTTTGGCAAACAATATTAATGTCTTTTTTGTTTGTTAGTTTGATAACAAAAGGTTCACTTGATGGGAAATAGAGGATCTGACTTGAGTTGGCTTTTGAGATAAACATTTATTAAACGAGTCTAGGGAAATGTTATTAAGCGAGCCTTTGGCGAGCTTAATGACAATTTACCAGATGAGTTTAAGAAAATTTTATCTCAAACGCCAACTCATGTCAGATTCTTTTTATCACATAATGATGCATCATGAATTATAGATCATAAGATGCAAAACCATCTGTAGATGTACATGCGGTAATATCCATGAGACCCATTCACTTCTATGAGAAAAGTACATAATGACGTCAAAAATGACATCAATTGTGATATCAAACAAGTATAAGATAAGAAAATTCGTAATGGGTATATTACACTGAAAACAAGGGAGGTCATGTGATAAAAATGTGTCTGCTCATTTATGATGAAAAGTTAGTTTAGGATTGTTTTTACGTCCTGCTCTTCATTCTTTAAAAGTGTATGTTGTTCTACTCAATAAATCAAGACTGAGCCTAGCTTTAGAACATTACTTACTTGGTCTGTTCTTCAACTCAGCCTCTCATTATTGGAACATTCCCAAAAATCAGTATATGTACCTCTTGTTAAACACATATGATAATAAGTTATATATTTTCACCCATTCACATGTGGATGATTCTTTTTTTACAGATAGTGTCCAGTGCAAATTGAATAATTTACAAATGAGAGTAAAATTATGAATCTATTGCTGAGATAACCAATTTGTTTATGATGTTTATGACCGAGATGGTCAATTTATGATACATTTAACATTTACTAGGTCATTTATATTACTGCTTAGTGAGATAGTCAGTGTCACATAAATATGTATGACTGAGCCAATCATTGTGGAATATATGAGAATATACACCTGAGCAAGTCAGTTTGTGAAAAATTTATGAGCTATGCTCTGGCAAAAGGGGGTTTAATGCATCTCTGTGATACATTATACCAAGCAAATCATCACATTGTCATGGATCCATAAAGTCCATTTTGTCCAACAACCCACTGAATCAAGAGGTAGACTAGTCCTTGGACTTGCAGAAAAATGACTCAAAGCAAAAGGTTTCGGCCCAGGTCAGCCTGTGCGGACTGCGCAGGCTGATGTGGATCGATACTTTTTGCAGATGCATTAAGCCCCCTTGTCATGGAGCATGGCTCATATCTATATAAACATTACATATAATGTGTGATATCACTAAGATAGTCCATGTGTGGTAAATGCGTATTTTAATGGAATATGTAATTCATCATTTCAGTGGTGAAAATGGCAGCTGAAGGTAGAAGAGGTGGTGCTTCTAGCAGATCAGATAGGCCACCAGGTGGACGTGGGCGGGACCTTGATAAAGAAGCTGCACCTGTTGGAGGGTAATAATCGTTGATATGGAACACCGTCTTTCTAACCAATTTTTGGTCTTTCAGGCTCATTAGTTAAAGTGATTGATACGTGATTCGAGGGCACTGGGTTTGAGTATTACTACACAAGGGCCTGGTTTCTCTTTGGAAAGCACTCAGAGTGCCATCATAGTACTGGCCAAACACTGGACATACTCGTGATATAATTGAGTTGTAATGGTGATAAGACAGAAATATTGTTGAAAGTGGTGTAAAACACAATTTGATTTGATCAAGAAAAGGATATTGTACACTAATTTCAAGTCTTTCCCAGACAACAAAATTGTAGACCTGTCGAATTGGAAAGCATGTGCAAGCAACAAAACTAATTTTTTGGTCCTTTTTGTATTTTTTATGGAGAGGTCTATGTTGTACTTTGACAAAATAGTTTTTAATTGCAGGACATGTATTTTGATTCATTTGCAGTTAAAGGATGTCCACTTTATTTATTTTCTTTCTAATTAGACTATTTGAAAACACGTAGATGGCCATAGTTTTCTAAATATTAAACAGTTACAGAGATGGCCGAGAGAGATCGCCGGTCAGAGGAGGAGATCCATATGAAGACAGATACAGGGACCCATATGCACGCAGGGAACCTCCACCACCCAGGTAAGTTTGGTCTGTTCTTTTTTGTATCTATTCAAGAAAGTCATCTTGATTACCACAAGGTTTAAGACCCAATGAATTTGTAGAAGACAGGTGTAACTGGGATGTTTTGTCACAGATAGGAAAGAGAATACTGTTGGAAAACGGGTAAATGCTGGTAACACCCAGATGTTTTCAAAAGTGTAATGCATGGGGCTTTACATACACTGGAAAATTGTTTTGAACAGGGTTCAGATGGAGTGTGCTAAATTTATCATATCCAACTGTCTGACAGCTTACTGACTTTTTTTCTTCTGCTCCCAAACTATGTCACACAGATGAATTATATTCATCTGTATGTATGACCCAAGGAAGAAGCTGATGGATTTAAGCTCAGCTAGGTTGAGGCCACTCTGCAAGTATGGAGAAACATGGTCTTGCACGAACGGGGAATATTCTTTCTTTCTGTAAAGGTTTAAGTCATTATTCACCAACCATTGTAAGGTTTGTCTTGTACTTCATAATTCAGTGTGCTCATGAACACAGCCTTTGATTACCTACCAGTGTTCACTGAAAAAAAAATTGCTTTGTTCAAGGTTATTGTAGGTATGACTAGCTCATAATGGTTTTAAGCACGGTTTTGCAGATTCATGTTTTTAGTCTTATCTTTCAACCGTGTGTTTGGTCTTCAGCGCCATTTCAGTATTATTTAAGTTAAATTATAGCAGCCAGTGCAGTTATATATGCTCTCCTGGAGTTTGTTTTACCAGTACTTCTTACAACGTTCTTTCAAAGCAACTTACTGGTTTCCATCACAGGTATTTCCATAACAATTTTCAGCGGTGAGAAAGGAGTGAATCCTGTTGCATTAACTGTCATCTGTCCTTGAAAAGAATTTTGCAGAGCTGGAAACCAACCCTGCACCCTAAATGTTGAGCACTATACATTACCAACTGACCTACTGATCAAACCCTTGAGTGCTGAGCAGATCTTGGCTGTGCTAGCCAAAGGCCAGCAAGCTTTTGTCATGGCCCTATGTCCATCTTGCATCTGTGCCTGTGTGTTTGCATGCTTGCAAGTGTTAACTTTTACTTCGCTTTCTGACATTTTTCCATGTTCTACTATATTTTCTTGAACTTAACTCTTTACCAAGCAAAAAGAATATAGACTAGTCGAAATTGAAAGCGTTAGCAGACGACAAAATAAAAGTGACTGAAAAATTGAAAATTGGTTTTGGAAGGGTAGAAAACATTGTTGGAAAAGGAGAAAATGCTGGTTACCAGCATTTTCTCCTTTTCCCACTGTATTTTCAAAAGGCTTCTTTCTCAGGGTCCTTAAAAGCCGGGATTGTGTTGTAAAGGGTTAAATACAGGGTAATATTTGTACATAATGAATCCTGAACAAATTTGCTGCACGACATTTTGAAAATATCCTTTTAAAATAAAGATACATAGTAAAAAAGAATTGCGATATAATAGACGAATATGTATAAAAACATTCTGACAAAAGGAGAAAGAAATAGCTTTTTTTGAGCAATTATTCCTTTTATCACCCATGCACAGAATTTTAAGATATCCTTGTAAAAGTTAGATAGTTAACAAGAATTACAGTTTAATAGGTGAATATGTATAAAATCATTGTGACAAAAGGAAAAATAAATTGCTCGTTTTGAGCAATTATTCCTTTTATCATGATGATGTCCTAAGTCAGCTGGTAGTTAGTTATGTCTTAGAAACCTTGTAGATGTACCTGGTGTTTTTTATTTTCCTTCAGAGATGATCTCTATGGGAGTGATCCATACAGACGAGGGCCTCCACCTCCCCCTTTAGATGACCCCTACAGAGACCCCTACAGGGACGACCCTTACAGGTGTGTCTGATTGTATGTGAGGAGTGCCAAAATTTATCAAATAAGTCCTTTACCACACAATCTCTAGTTGTAACAAACCTGACTGAGAAGGCATTGGAAAACATTGTGGGAAAGACAGACGATGCAGATAATCAGCATTTCCTCCTTTTCCCACAGTGCTGGTAATCAGCATTTTCTCCTTTTTATACGCCCGTCGAAGACGGGATGTATTATGGGATCACCCGTGGCGGGCAGGCGGAATGGCGGGCGGCGTCCCCATTCTTTGTCCGGAGCATATCTCCAAAACTATGCTAGCTACGGTTATGAAATTTCATGGGTGGATAGATCTCATCAAGGTGGAGTGCAGTGCACAGGAATCATAACTCTCGCTTGCTTAATTTTTGAGTTATTGCCCTTTGTTGTTTTTCATACTTGAATTTTGTCCGGAGCATATCTCCAAAACTATACTAGCTACGGTTATGAAACTTCATGGGTGGATAGATCTCATCAAGGGGGAGTGCAGTGCACAGGAATCATAACTCTTGCTTCCTTAATTTTTGAGTTACTGCCCTTTGTTGTTTTTCATACTTGAATTTTGTCCGGAGCATATCTCCAAGACTATACAAGCTAAGGTTATGAAACTTCATGGGTGGATAGATCTTATCAAGGGGGATTGCAGTGCACAGGAATCATAACTATTGCTTACTTAATTTTTGAGTTATTTCCCTTTGTTTATATTCATACTTGAATTTTGTCCAAAGCATATCTCCAAAACTATGCTAGCTATGGTTATGAAACTTCATGGGTGGATAGATCTCATTAAGGGGGAGTGCAGTGCAAATGAATCATAACTCTTGCTTGCTTAATTTTTTAGGTATTGCCCTTTGTATTTTTTCATACTTGAATTTTGTCCGGAGCATATCTCCAAAACTATACTAGCTACGGTTATCAAATTTCATGGGTTGATAGATCTCATCAAGGGGGATTGCAGTGCACATAAATAATAACTCTTGCTTGCTTAATTTTTGAGTTATTATACGCCCGTCAAAGACGGGACATATTATGGGATCACCCATGGCGGGCGGGCGGCGTCCAGTTCTTTGTCTGGAGCATAACTTTATCGTCTCCAGTCCGATTGACTTGAAACTTGGCATGTGTGTTTGTTGCAATAATACGGAGTGCAGTGCGAAAGAACCATAACTCTACCTCGTGCTGTCTTTGAGTTATTTCCCTTTGATCATCATTCTTACAGCATTTTCTGCTTGTCCGGAGCATAACTTTGTCATCTCCAGTCCGATTGACTTGAAGCTTGGCATTTGTGTTTGTTGCAATAATACGGAGTGCAGTGCGAAAGAACCATAACTCTACCTCGTGCTGTCTTTGAGTTATTTCCCTTTGATCGTCATTTTTACAGCATTTTCTGCTTGTCCGGAGCATAACTTTGTCATCTCCAGTCTGATTGACTTGAAGCTTGGCATTTGTGTTTGTTGCAATAATACGGAGTGCAGTGCGAAAGAACCATAACTCTACCTCGTGCTGTCTGAGTTATTTCCCTTTGATTGTCATTTTTACAGCATTTTCTGCTTGTCCAGAGCATAACTTTGTCATCTCCAGTCCGATCGACTTGAAACTTGGCATTTGTGTTTGTTGCAATAATACGGAGTGCAGTGCGAAAGAAGCATAACTCTACGTCGTGCTGTCTTGAGTTATTTCCCTTTGATCGTCATTTTTACAACATTTTCTGCTTGTCCGGAGCATAACTTTGTCATCTCCAGTCCAATCGACTTGAAACTTGGCATTTGTGTTTGTTGCAATAGTACGGAGTGTAGTGCGAAAGAAGCATAACTCTACCCCGTGCTGTCTTTGAGTTATATCCCTTTGATTGTCATTTTTACAGCATTTTCTGCTTGTCCGGAGCATAACTTTGTCATCTCCAGTCCAATCGACTTGAAACTTGGCATTTGTGTTTGTTGCAATAGTACGGAGTGTAGTGCAAAAGAAGCATAACTCTACCTCGTACTGTCTGAGTTATTTCCCTTTGATCGTCATTTTTACAGCATTTTCTGCTTGTCCGGAATATAACTTTGTCATCTCCAGTCCGATTGACTTGAAGCTTGGCATTTGTGTTTGTTGCAATAATATGGAGTGCAGTGCGAAAGAAGCATAACTCTACCTTGTGCTGTCTTTGATTTATTTCCCTTTGATCGTCATTTTTACAGCATTTTCTGCTTGTCCGGAGCATAACTTTGTCATCTCCTGTCCGATTGACTTGAAACTTGGCATTTGTGTTTGTTGCAATAATATGGAGGGCAGTGCGAAAGAAGCATAACTCTACCTCGTGCTGTCTGAGTTATTTCCCTTTGATTGTCATTTTTACAGCATTTTCTGCTTGTCCGGAATATAACTTCGTCATCTCTAGTCTGAACATCTTCAAATTTGGTATGCATGATTGTTGAAAACTTAGTGAGTGCAGTACACAAGAACCATAACTCTTCCTAGCATGAGTTTTGAGTTATTTCCCTTTGATCGTTTTTTTTTTTACAGCATTTAGTGCTTGTCCGGAATATAACTTTGTCATCTCACGTCAGAGTGACTTCAAACTTGGTATGCATGTTTGTTGCAATATTATGGAGTACAGTGCGCAAGAACAATAACTCTACCTAGTACAGATTTTGATTAATTCCACTTTGATCTTCATTTTTACAGTATTTCTTGGTTGTCCGGAACGGAACTTTGTCACCTGAAGTCAAATTGACTTGAGACTTGGTAAACATGTTTGTTGCGCTGCCTGCCCATTACGATTATTATACCCCCTCGACAACTGGCAGTGGGACGGGCGTGTCTTGTTCCCACAATGTTTTCTATTGTGTCACTCATAAATTCTGTGGTTTAAGCCACATTTAAATTGTGTTCTGCGAATGCTTTGTAATTGAACATTTCCAAAATTTCGTGGTTTGGTATACAAGGTTTAGAAGTTCATCTACATGTCTATTACATGTAGCTCAAATGATTGCATTTGTTTCTGAAAGGTAGGAAAACATTGTGAGATAAGGAGAAAATGCTGGTTTCCTCCTTTCCCCACCATGTTTTCAAGTCTCATTTCCAAGGGTCATTTAAAGTCCTGATTTTGTGGTCATGGGTTAAGGTTGTTTCCTGGAAATTTTACCAGTTCTTGCTCTCTGATATTGGTAGTTGCAAAAGTTAACCCAGTTCATTGTGAGAGGTTGATGCTGTATATCCATACAGCTGTCTTTTGGAAATTTACATGTTGATACTTGGCATTAGACAAACAAGATGCAGACAGGATGAACATACAGTATTATATTGCTCAATTTCACCCCATTGCCAGGACAATATATGGCTTATTAAAGTCCTTCATATGACAGCTTTTAAGACAAGGAGAAAAAAGGAGCCATTGCTAAAGAGAATTAGAATGTTTTTTCAACAACATGAACTACAAAATATCCAGTAGACTAACATCAGGATGAGTGTAATATGTAATGCATACATAGTGTTGTCGTATATAAAAAATATCTTCCGAATTTTGGAGAATTAATTATTATTGAACCTTGGCGACACAGTTACCAATTCTCACAACCAAGTGAGATATTTTTGTCAATGTCAGATTGGTTTGTGTTTTCATTTCTAACTATGAATTTTCCAGTAATTGCAGATGATATGGATATGGATTAGTTGTAATAATGACATCATGAATGACAATAATAATGTCATGGAATGTAACAGTTACCTGTAGAAAATTCATTCGTGTTCTATAAATATCTGTGGTATGTACAAAAAATATTGCATAGGTGTCAGTGCTTTCATAAAGGGCTAATTTTAGGCATTTTGAAATACCATGTCTGAATTTCAGGAATTTTTTTAGAGAATTCAAGAAGTTTTGGACATAACATAACAGACCTATCTCGGGACTGTGTGGTAAAGAGTTAAGGGTTAAGTACTAACAAAAACTAGTTAACCTTATGCCTTTTCTCTCAGTCTTCAGTCTTTTGTCTTTGTGTCCAACTCATTTGTCTTAAACATTGTTTCAGTGCTTTTAGCTGCAAGACGAGTAAACCCTTCCCTCCCCCTTTCTAAGTTGTGTTGGATGTCTGATAGCTTTTTCTTTTTCATAAATTATTTTGTTATGTGGTATACATGCAAATCGGCTGTCTTAAGTCATCATCAAGACTAAATAATACGGTTTGACGGGTCTTTGATTGGACGAAGTCAATTTGACATTTTGTTTTGTCATGGGTTTTCGATGACGATTAATCTTTTAGAAAAGAAAATCTGTGTGTTTTAATATACACAGAAAGATTTGAAAATCATCACTTTCTGTGGTAGATCTAATACAGTATTGCAAAAGCCCAGTTTAAAAAAAGAAAATTTGGAAAGCAAACTTAGCACTAGACATTTGCGTCACATGAATTTGAATATGGTGTCCGTAGATGTGAGTAGAAAGGTCCTGAGTTCATGGATGTCAAAATTTGGCACTGTTTATTGGCCCACACAATTGGCGTGGATACTGGTGTAGTTGCCAAGAAGCAGAATTGGGAGAGATTAGGATAAGTTGAAAGAACTTATTTCTCAATCAGTGTAAAATATATATGTTCAAACTAAACTAAACTAAACACAAATTTGAAAATAATTGTCAAATGCTATCACAAAAAGTGGGTCATATTTTTAGCTCCACTGGCCGAAGGCCAGCGGGCTAATGTCATGGCCCGTTGTCCATCGTCCATCCGTCTGTCCGTCCGGCCGTCTATTAACTTTTTTTTTAAACATCTTCTTCTCTGAAACTACCCAGCCAATTTTGATGAAACTTCACAGAAATGATCCTGCCATGGTCCTCTTCAGAATTTCTTGAAAGAATTTAATTCCTTCAAAAACTGTGGTTACCATGGCAATAAAACTTGAAAATATTGGAAATCTTTGAAAATCTTCTTGTCAGAAACCATAAGGCCTAGGGCTACCAAATTTGGCATCTAGTAGACCTCTATCAAGTTTCTTCAAATTATAGCCCTGGGGTCAAATTTGACCCACCCATCGCCCTGTACCTAGCCATAAGGCCTAGGGTTACCAAATTTTGCATGTGGCTTTATCTAGTGGACCTCTACCAAAAGTGCCCAACTTATAGCCCCGGGGTCAAATTTGACCCCACCCCGGGGGGTGGGGGGGGGTCACAAGTTTTACATAGGTTTATATAGAGAAAACTTTAGAAATCTCCCTGCACCTAGCCATAAGGCCTAGTGCTACCAAATTTTGTATGTGGCTTTATCTAGTGGGCCTCTACCAAGAGTGCCCAACTTATAGCCCTGGGTCAAAATTGGCCCCGCCCCAGGGGTCATAATTTTTATATGGGCTTATATAGACAAAACTTTAGAAGTCTCCCTGTTCTCAGTCATATGGCCTAGGGTTACCAAATTTTGCATGTGGCTTTATCTAGTGGGCCTCTACCACGAGTACCCTAATTATAGCCCTAGGATCGAATTTGACCCCACCCCAGGGGTCAGAAGTTTTACATAGGCTTATGTATAGAAATCTTTAGAAATCTTCTTGTTACTTACCATAAGAACTTGGGCTACCAATTTTAGTACTGTCTCAGGGGTCTTATGTTCAAAACCAATTGGCCAAGTATTGTAATGTTTGGCATGTAGGGATTTTACGTATTAGCCAGTGGAGTGGTACAGGGCCATCATGGCCCTCTTGTTTTTAATTGGTACAAGGTTAACTAGTTAGCATAATCCATTTATACCCCTTTTCTGTCATTGTAACTTGTTGTCAAGGAGATTGGATTTACAAAATCTGATAACTCAAGGTTGCAAAGTATGTACCTCAATACGATGGTAATCAGAGTCGATAGTTACATAGCCTACTAAAACTGGAGGTTTAAACCCTTGACTTTGTGACTCATAACTGACTTCTTCATACGTCTGAGTATGATTTATCAGACATATTTTTAAAGTTTTGGACACATGATAAATGTCCAGTCTCATTTTTTAGGATATTTCTGGGAATTTTCTAGACGTGTATTATGTCTACGTCTGCTTAAAGAAAGCACTGAGTTGAAATTGCGTGGATATTTTCATAGCTGAAAGATAAATTGAATTTTTTTTTAATCTATTTAGATAAGTAGGGATGACTATGCCCGAGAGCTGCACAAATCAACACTTTACCCAACAAAATTCTGTATTGAAACAACAGTAATGAAAAGGCCTTTAGAAAACATTGAGGTAAAAAGTGAATATGCTGGTAAAAAGTATTACAAAAATATTCATTTGAGTAACATTTGTCATCTGCATATGATTTCAATATTGACCATTGTGTAATTTTTCACCAGGTAAAGAGTTAATTGGAAATAAAGTTATAATAACTGTAAGATTAGTATATGAAAGACATAGATATTAGAATTTCATGGCTGTTATTGGCAGAGATGTTTAAATTGTAGATCCAAGATCAGATTGCATCTGCTTCGCAGTCTTATCGTAGTCAACTGTGTTTGAAAAAGTAACCAAAATTAGTACATCTCAAGTTTTCAAGAGGGCTGAAAATTCCACTCATCCATTTGTCATGACAACTGAACTCAAGGTCTGGACTAGTAGCTTTTTGCAATAGGTCATCCTGTAGGACGTATTAAAAAATAATGAGACATTATTATTAAGAAACCATGGCAAAGGCGAATTGAAGAATTAATTAAATCAGTAATTGCCCTCGATTCAGGTACGACAGAAAAAAATCATACATCACTATATTGAAATAGCTGTTATGCAAGGACGTTGTACAATAAAATAAATGCCTAAATGAGTCAGACAGATTTTATATAAATCGCTGACATTTTGTTACTGAATTTAATACATGCTCAAAATATGATTGAAAAAAAATAGCAAAACATTAATTTGTGCCCAATGAAAGATGGTAGTTTTCAATTAATAAGATAAGTGTTTCCAATGTAATTAGTTAAGTCAAATGATTTCTCGGTAACAAATAAAGGTCTTCCAGTTGCTTCTTTTTGAACGCATTTTAGTCATGTCCAAATCGTCTGCACTACCTGAAAAGAATGTCAGACATATGAACCTTTTCTGAGCATGTTCTCCATAACTTTAAGCATTCTTATGATGCGTGGTTTTTAGCTCCACTGGCCGAAGGCCAGCGGGCTTATGTCATGGCCTGTTGTCCGTCGTGCGTCCGTCCGTCCGTCCGTGCGTCCGTCCGTGCGTTAACTTTTTTTTAAAAACGTCTTCTTCTCTGAAACTACCCATCCAATTTTGATGAAACTTCACAGAAATGATCCTGCCATGGTCCTCTTCAGAATTTCTTGAAAGAATTTAATTCCTTCAAAAACTCTGGTTGCCATGGCAACAAAACTGAAAAATTTTGAAAATCTTTGAAAATCTTCTTGTCTGAAACTGTAAGGCCAAGGGCTACCAAATTTGGCATGTAGCTTTATCTAGTGGACCTCTACCAAGTTTCTTCAATTTATAGCCCTTGGGTCAAAATTGGCCCTGCCCCGGGGGTTACAAGTTATACATGGGCTTATTTAGGGAGAACTTTAAAATTCCTCTTCTACCTAGCCATAGGGCCTAGAGCTACCAAATTTGGCATGTAGCTTTATCTAGTGGACCTCTGCCAAGATTGTTCAAATTATAGCCCTGGGGTCAAATTAGGCCCTGCCCGGGGGTAACAAGTTTTACATGGGCTTATATAACAAGTTTTACATGGGCTTATATAGGGAGAACTTTAAAATTCTTCTTTGACCTAGCCATGGGGCCTAGGGCGACCAAATTTGGCATGTAGCTTTATCTAGTGGACCTGTACCAAGGGTGTCCAAATTATAGCCGAGGGTCAAATTTGACTTCGCTCCGGGGGGTAACATGTTTTACATGGGCGGGCTTATATAGGAAAATCTTTCGCATCTAGCTATAAGGGCTAGGGCTATCAAATTTTGCATTTAGCTTTATCTAGGGGGTCTCTATCAAGGGTGCCCAAATTATAGCCCAGGGGGTCAAATGTAGCCCCACCCCAGGGGGTCACGAGTTCTACATGGTCTTATATAAGGAAACTTTAATAATCTACTTGTACATAGCCATATTTAGGCCTAGGGCTACCAAATTTTGCATGTAACTTTATATAATGGGCCTCTACCAAGAGGGCCCAAATTTTAACTTTGGGGGTCAAGTTTGACTCCACACCAGGGGTCACAAGTTTTACATTGGCTTTTATAGTGAAAACTTGATAAACCTGTGTCATGGATCACATATTTTACAGGGCCTTTTATTCAGCAAACTTGTTTTACATGACTTTTTATTGGGCAAGATTAAAAAATCTTTTTGTTTATAACCACACATTCTAGTTTCATATTGTAGGTCTGGGGTCAAAATTGCCTTCATTCCAGGGATCGCAAGTTTAACATGGGCTTCAAAATATTGTCACTTCAATTTAAACATTAATCAAGGGAAATGGCTTACAACATGTCCTTTTCTCAGGATGTTTTTTTGAAAGCCTTCTCTTTCAGGGTCATTAACACTTCGATTTGTGTGGTAAAGGGTTAAAAAGCCAGTGGAGCGATACAGGGCCATCTTGGCCCTCTTGTTCAAATTGTTATTATTCTTCTAACTGTCGAAATGAAATCACTGTCACTTGTGTAAAACTCTCGCTTGTTTTTTTTTTCTCTGTAGGAAGAGTCAATCCAAATGAAGGAGGAGTAAGTTTTTCAATTTACTCGTCCTACAGGACGAGTTGGTCTTGAAAAAAATTTCAAGCTCTGTTCAATAATTTATTTTTCACAGAAGAGATCCATACAGACGTGATCCATTTGATGACCCCTACCGAGATCCCTACAGAGACCCCTACAGGGACCCTTATCTTCCACCACCACCACCAAAAAAAGCCTACCCAGCTGATGTTCAGATAATTTGCTTGACAAAGCAGTTGATGTAAGTCAATGAAGGGATAGAGTTATTTTTTAATTAATGTCGATTACCATTAACTCTTACCAGACAACAAAACTTTATACTTGTCTGTTTTGAAAGCATTTGCAGATATCGAATTAACTGTGGCTCATAATAGGATTTGTCTTCAACAGAGTAGAGTAAAAAAATGTGGGGAAAGTAGACAATGTTGGTAACCTGAGTTTGCTAATTTTCTATCACTGCTTTCAAAAGCCTTCAGATTCAGGGTTGTTAAAACTTAGAGTTGTATTGTAAATGTCTAATGCTAAAGATTAAATGGCACAGAAAATGCAGTCTGATCATTGATCTACACTGACAGATATTTTTTAGAGATTTTCTGGTCAAAACAGCCTTGAAAAGGTTACAATTACTGATAAAATCTTTCATTTATGTAGAGATCTGAGAGTGAACCCTTTTTGCTCCATAGGCATGAAAACAAGAGCTTTTGTGGACTGTGTAGACTGCTCTAGCATGCTGTCTGATCATGTATTTATGCTGTTTGCTTAGTCAAGTCCATTTAAGTTGAAAAAGTTTTTATGTTTGATGCTGAACAGATTAATAGTCACTATTTGGAAGAAGTGTAAAGAAGACAAAAAAAAACTACATGTAGTTCTTTACACAGACTTTGTTGTAACATGCGTATTGCAATCTTCTGCCATTCGTATTTCTTAGTAGCAGCAATCACTTCAAAGTGGTAAAAGAATAGAATTATGAAGGGTAGGAAAATACCATGAATAGATTCATTGAAAACATTAAGAAAAGACCTAATATCTATGACAAACAATTACTCCCTACCCACAGCTGTCAAAAGTTGTCATCTGTTTGGGCATAAAAGGCCCTATTTGTACAGTAAAGGCCTTTTAAGGGATAGGAATCAAAATCTTTTTGATCTGAGTTTAATCTGTTCTGTAGCCAGTCTGTATAGTCTCCATTTAATCTATACTGTATGCTAAAGCAAGTTCAGTTGCTTTTGTTTCGTTTTTATGCTTGAATAGGGTTTCATGCTGCTTTCAGTAGTTTCATTGAACTCTGTGCTGAAAGGGTCAAAATCAAGTGAATGATCTTTTGAATTGAAGGATTTATGCAGAGTCCATAGAAGCAAGGCTGAGACAGAATGCTCTGATAACCGAAATAGTGGTCATACCTGAAGATTTAACAGTCCCACAAATGGTAGAAGAAGCTGCAAGATTGAAGTTTTTGTTTGCCATCATCATCAATAGTCAGAATGAGATACACAAGTCACTGACACTGAATATATTACATGGGACCCCACAAGGTATGACCTTTTTTCATTCAGAATATGGGCTTTGTCCATTGTGAATAAATGTTAAATACTTGCACAAGAAATACTGATAAGCCATGATGTGGTCATGGAATCTGAACAAAATTCCTCAATTTTCTGTACGTTTCTATTTATTCTTGTTAGTTTTTCGTAAGTGCCAGATGCTTTCTTTTTATGCACAGCCAGGTAGATCAGTGGTTAGCGTATTCAAATCGTGACCTGGTGTTTGTGGGTTCGATACCCAGTTGAGGCAAACTATCTTTCCAACAATTTTTTGCCTCTCACCTCTGATGCATGTGAGAAGAGTAGTCAGTGACTTGGAAAGAAAGTTTGTCGGTACTAAGCTGTTAAAGTGTCAAAACTTTCTATTGGAAAAAGACATGAATGTATGTTTTAATGTATTTCAAAATATAAATGTTACTTTTTAGAAATTGTTTAAACCTTGCAACTATTCATTTTCATACTTCGGGATAAATTAAAATATATTGTGAGCATTATTGGTGGTCTGGCATAAAAAATGCCTTGACCATAAAGAATGTGTTTCCTACTGGCTATTTATTTTATTTAGATAAATGTCACAATATAAGTTGTTGAGTGGATCTTATCTTCAGTGTTGCCTTGTGATATTTTAAGATTATGGTTATAAAAGTCTAAATTTGTGAAGAAGACAAATGTGTAAGTTTGGCTTGATTGTAGTATCAGATGTTTCAGTTTGTACTGAAGCTATGCTGTGTAGGATGATACTGCCAAAATACAGTGTACATACAAAAATAAACAAGAAGCCCCTACTTAACATATGGCTGCTCTTTATCCCTTTATCATGACAATATAATACAGGTAATCTCAAAGTAGCATATACTCTATACACACAGATGCTGGTGCAGCCCCTGTGCCACAAGGATTCTCTCATTTCTTTCTACAGTTAACCATGACAGAATGAAGAGCGACATAAAAAAATATGCAAATAAACTGCATAACTGGATTATAGTAAATCACACTGATTACTAGTCTTTTTTAAAAAAATGTATCATTGAGTAACCATTGATACAAAATTAATTTTTTTAACTAAATACTATTAAACATACTATATTACCCTCTATCATGTGAATCTTTGTACTAAAATTGTGCTGAGACACATCGTTCCATTAATATATATGATGTGGATATCATACCAAACACTGAATCTGTTAACTTTAAATACAAATGTACCGGTTTTCCTCACTCTAAATACCCAGTGAAGAATGTAATTATAACAAAATGGAGTATCATTTTAACTCTAAAAGTGTTGTGTATAAAATGTGTTAGTAAAACCATCATCCTCACTTTCTGTAATTCCATTTTCATCCCATCATTTCATTATTAGATAGTGTTGACAGATGAATACTCACTCAGAAAATGTTTAGTGTGTTTATTATTTATAAAAGGTTTCATAATCTTAGTCTAAGAGGACGAACGCCCAAAAAAACTGGAAAAAAAACTCACAACATTCCTCTAAAAATACAAATGCATGTAAAAAGAAACAGATAAGAAGAGTCTCGTAAAAATCGTACTGAAACCGTCACATGGTTTATACGCGAATTTTGTTTGAGTGCAGAGATGATTATTCAACAATGCAGATATTCTGAATGTTTTGACAACTTTGCCATTTAAATTTGATGCTGATATTTTCACTTATATAGATAATTCAGATTAAAAAGTGTCTGTCTTAAAATAAGCCACTTAGATGCAGGCAAAAACACATAAAATTTTAGACTCATCCAAATTCAAAGCATTTGCAGACGACAAATTACATATGACACAAATCATGTCATTTGTCTCAAAACTGGTAGAAAACATTCTGGGATAAGGAGAATATGCATGTTGCCTGTATGAACTCTCTCTCCTTTTTCGCAAAGCGTTTTCAAAAGCATTCTTTCTGAGGGTCATTAGAATGCTTAAGGGAGGTATGTGTGTCATGGCCAAATTTTGACTTCTGTGTTCTGATTTGTTTCTGTACTTTTCAAAGATTGAGTACACATGACATAAACAATTATTATGCTAAAGTCTCTCTCTTGAAGTATCTACATATGGTATGCTTTCAGGTTTTAATGGAATGTTAAAGAAACTGTAATTGTAGCCTTTGAATAGTTTCATAAAAATCAGTACATAAAGACAGTCAATCTTTTACAAGCGACCTTGTGTTTGAATCCATTTTTTTGTAGAGTAACCATATCCAAGTCTTTCAAATTATTTGCCCCATTTCACTTTCGTGTTCAGTGACTATTCTACATTGTGACCAACAACCTTTTGTGCCCCAGAGATCTTCAATTTCTTGCATGAAGCGACTTATCGATACTTTCTGCCTCTTTAGAATATTCTTTTTCATATAGTAGACGGTGTTTCATGTTACACTTTCAAATATACCTTGTAAAAATAACACGCAAAATCTATTACATTTAATAAGTTTAAGAACCCAGTTTCATGACATGCACATTATGCAAGGTAATTTTGAACAATAGCTAGCGCCTTTCATAGAAAACATTGATTTACATCAAATATTCAAAATGACGTCGATTTTGATATCGCAAGTGTCCTCATGAAATTTGCTTTACTTGATCTGAACATCTATGTGGTTAAGCTCATCTGTTCTCAGAGGCTTTTTGCATTTTGTCCTTGAGAAAACCTCACAAAAACAAGGCGGATGGACTTATGTCCCACACGGTAGTGGGTTATTGTCGCTCTGTTTCTAGATCACCATTGAATCAAACTTGCTTTCCAACCATTTCAATACGCTATTGGCTGTGTGTGGTGTTGCTGATACTGCATTTTGCCTAGTATTAGATACATTACCAGAATGTTCTGGCATAAACTTACACTTCAAAGGAAGAGCTGCAAATATTATCCCTGTAATTTTTGCAGCATTTTCATCACTGTCTTTAAAGGAGAAAGGCCCATTTACATCCCATACAATGTGCATAAAGCCCAGCCTCAGATAACAGCTGAGCTGAAGGCATCAGTATTTCCAGAGATGAAACTGGTCACAATATAGAACCATGAAATCAAATTTTATGAAGAAATTTGATGCATTGCGACGTCAAAATGGACATCGTTTTGAACATTTGATGTAGATCAGCGTATGTTTTAAAAGGCGCTAGCTGTTTTTATTCTTCAGTGTTACATTACATAATACTGTACTTTCAAACTTACTAACTGGTAGAAATTTTATCTTGTTATCTTACAAACAACATACCCTAGGCATATTTGAAAGTGTAATATGTTTAATGAAACACCCTATATTTAAAGGCTGCAAAACAACTAGACCTATAGATGCTGACTGAACGGGTGTTCGATATCTTGAATTTCAAAAATTGAATAACTTATCTGTGGCCCCTAACTCTCATCAAAAGACGGAAGCTGCCGAGATTGGCCTAATAGCCTTTACGAAAATGTCGATGTTACACAATATTTACCAATGAGTTAGTGAGTCTATGGCACCTAACTCTCATATTAAAAGACGGAAGCTGCTGAGATTGGCCGAATAGCCTTCACATAAACGTCGATGTTTACCGATATTTACCGATGAGTTAGGGATCGTAATCCTTAATTGATGATATACTGAAAAAAATTGTTATTTACCTGTTGTTGGTAGATGCTACTAGTGCCTGACAAAAGTCATTTTTTTTAAAAATGATTAAAACTGGAGCATTTTCAGTAATCTTTTATCAAACAATTTCGTGCTACTTTGACTCTCCGAAAGAAGGCTTTTGAAAACATTGTTGGGAAAAGGAGAAAAAGATCAAAATCTGCAAGTTGGGATATGATACCTGGTGATACACATGTATGTGATTTAGAAAACAATTCAAGAAACTTTGTTAAATAACAGACAGCTGGTAAGTTGCAAAGTTTCAGACCTATTCTTCTTTCTTTGCCTTGCACTGAATCAGTTCACCTGAACATATTGTATGGGTTATCATAATACACTGTAGAAATGGGCAAGAGTTTTGCTATTAGTGATAATAGGTATGCATATGTTTTTTATGGTAAAACGCTATCCTAAAACTATTTAAAGGCATTTAGTTCACTAATAGCACTGACAAGATCGCCTTTAAACAGGTTGTGACTTGTGGTATTATTTGTGTGTTTCGATGGTTATGTCTTGAGATTTTATTTTACATTCAGGACTAACATGCTGCATTTTCATTAAATATGTGGTGATCGTTTCCTCTCTACACAGAACACAGAAACATGCCCACTGAAGATGCCATTAAACTCGTAGGAACCAGTTTTGAAAAGTATATACAGACCCAACGTGAAAAGGCTACCCCTGCAGCTGCTGGTGGTGCAGCTGCTTCAGGTTCTTCGGCTCCTTTCCTCCCCCCTGCAGCTGACATCGCTTATCTTTTGAATTTACTTGCGGATAATAGGCAGTTGACCATAGAAGAAATTGATAAAGTCATGGAATACCTGAAAGACCGCAAGAATAAACTATTAGTTGCTGAAGGAAGACTGCCAACTGAGAGTAAGTGAATGTTACACAGTGCGAATACACATTTTTTTTGGTCTATTGTTTTTTGTGTCTATATGTGCAGCAAAAATTTGTGTTCAATTTTTGATCATTTAACCTCTGTAAGCGATAAATTTTCTTAGATCTATACTTTCTGATTCTCAAAAAAGTCATAAGTATTATTTGAAGGAAAGGGGGGAACAGAAATTAACATAGACAGAAAAATACAGTTTTCCTCTGCAATAGTATGAGTTATATATGCTTTAAATTCTTTTGCCTTGTCCATCTGTTTTGCAGGATTAAGATAAAGGAGAAGAGAGGAAATTGAAATTGCTATTATAAAGTGATTTAAGTTGTTATGCTGCATTGAGCACATTAGTTTTATTGTCTTCAAAATACTCTTGTTGGTAATCTTTATTTTAAAAAGAAGAAAAGTACTTCTGAAAATGAATGTTGATATTAGTCACATACTAAAGTGCTTCTTACATGTAGATACATGTATTGAGATTTTTGTTGAAAATCTTTGAATTGTAGTATCCTTATTTGATTCTAATGTTTATATTAAGTTCACATGTCAAGAGCTGTTATCTACTTACTTTTCTTGAAGAACTTAAATACTTTCAGAATTGTATTGTGTATATAAGAAAGCTGAAAAAGATAAATTGCCATTTTGCCAAGTCCTGTAGCTCAGTCGGTAGTGTGCAGGACTTGAGAACAGGGGGTTGTGGGTTCGATCCCTGGCTCGGCCAATTTCTTTCTGAGGATTGATGATGGTCATTGCGACAGGATTCACTCCTCTCGCATTACTGACCATTGTTTTGATGATGGTTATGTGGGAAAACAGCCAGTGGCTTGGAAAGAAAACTGTGGAGTACTGGTAAAAGAGACTCCAGGAAAGCATAGATTGGTGCACTGGCCGCCGCAATATAACTGAAATAATGTTTAAAATGGCGCTAAACACCATATAATCAATCAATCAAATTGCCATTTATCTCTTGCTTGTAAAGTCAACAAATGAAAACACATACTGATTTTGAATGATATTAAAAAAAAAAAAAAAAAAGATCTCTGTAATGATTTATATACACAAGATTGAAGAAGCTAGCTAAAATCATTGAAAAAAGAAAAACAGGAAATCGAAAAAAAGATATATATATTGCACTTTTAAGGGGCCGTAAGCCATATATTGCTGTGAATGAAGAGTTTGTATTAAACACTGATAAATACTACAAGATATACTCTTCCCTGCAAATGTGCAAAAGCTGTGGGCAGATGAAGCAAAAAAGTTTAACTTTTACATATAAATAACAGTTGATAACTAGGCCTATTTTTATGAGATTGAATATGATATCACCATACTTATTTTAAGGATAGGGCACCCAAATAGGATTCTTGTAACATCGCCTTTCATCACTGGAAAAAAGTACGGATTCGGCGAAGACTTCAGTAATCTGTAATCGATCGGCCGATTTATGCTGGTTCCCAGCATCGATTACGGATTACCTGAGTCTTAGCCAAATCTGTACGATTTTGGCGATGAATGGCGATGTTACACAAACCCCATTAGGTAGCCCTATCCTTAATACGATCCGCTCATGTTATTGATCAAGTTAAAATCCCACAAACCTTTGCGATTTTCTGGCCCAAAATCTGAAACTACCATGAGATGCAATATAAACTTTTATTGAAGTATTACAGAAAAATATTTTTCTTACATTCATCTCTTTTCTTTACTAATGATTTGTTAGCTTTTTGATCATTCTTCTCAAAAGAGGCAGTTTGATTTTGGATCTGTGTTATCTAATTGTATTCTGGTGGGGACAACCTGGAATTCGCAATACTAAGGACTTTTTTCCTGACAGAGAATGCAAAACTTTTTGTGTTAATTTAGTGCTGCACAGGTTAATTGTAGAAACGTGAAGCAATTACTGGTACTTAGAACTTTTTTCCATTATTGAGGTTGTAGTGTTTTATACAGATATCAAAATACAGATATATTTTTCTCACTGAAAAAATAAAAACCTATCATTATTGATTTGAAAGAATTTTGATGTTATTAAATGAAGTATGAGTGGCATATGCAAATTTAGTAACATACACAAAGAAAATCAAACGTAAAACATATTAATCAGTTTATGACTTATAATTGCGTGTTTGTTACTTGAAAATTTTCTTATTGTTCTAGGTAGTACCAAACCAGGACCTTCACAGGTTTCAGCCTCAAGTTCTGCAACTTCAGCTTTGCAACAGCAGCAACAAGAACTACAGAACAAGATTCTGAATATATTAAATGGGTCAGGATCATCAGCACAAAGCACACAACAAGCCCCTCTTCAATCACAGAGTCAGATGACAAATTTGGGAAGCATGGTGTCAACAGCACAATCTCTTCAAACTCAGCAAACAACTGCTGGGTCGGCTAATCCTTTGATCAATTTTGACAACCCAAATGTTCAGAAAGCATTGAATAATCTCATACAAAGTGGGCCAAATTTGTTGAAAAGCTTACCATCGTCTGTTTCTCAACAGACATCAACAGTGCAAAGCAATTACCTTGGACAACAAGCTTCGTTCGCTTCAACTGTATCAACACAGCAACAGCAGCGCCCTCAACAACAGCAACAACAGAGCCAGCCTAGAGCCCAAGGAGGCTATAGTCAGTTCCAACAGTATCCCCAACAAGGAGGAAGAGGTACTGGGGGTTATGGGAACCAGCAGAGACCCTACCTTGGAAACAGAGCACCACAGCAGGGAGTCAGACCTAGATACTGAACTTGTTTGTAGATATAAGGATATCAACTTAAAAAGTGTTGTTCTTGTTTGGTTTTATAACATTTTAAAACTGATACCGTAATCTGACAAAAAAAGTCTTCTAAAATCAAAGCTTTGGGAAGTGAGAAGTCCATAGGTAAAGTTAATGTCAGATTTACCAGATACAGTGGAAAAGCACCTGATGGACAGTTGGTTGAACGATGTACAAGAGTTTTTTAGAAAGAAGACTTGTATACTTTTACTGAGGCGTATTTTTTTTACCGTTTGTTTCTCTGCATTCATTACATCTCTGTTCATTGTTCACAGTAAGGTTTTAGGAGGTAAAACAAAATGATATGAGCTTTGCAGTTTCTTTTGATTTTTTTACCGAGAGACATGGTTTTGGCCATACTGGACATGAAAATTTTCATCACTACTAGTAATAATTGTAGTCCTTGCGTATTTGAGTCATGCTCTTGAAAAGGGGGCTTAATACAAATGCATCTGTACAAAGCATCGACCCAAATCAGTCTGTGTAGTCCATGCAGGCTGACCTGGGTCGAAACTTTTTGTTTTTAGTTTATTTTCTGCATGTCAAACGACCAGTGTACCTCAGTTGGCTGTTATTCAAAATGGACTTTATAGATCCATAACCATGTGATGACCTGCTTGGTAAAATGCATCAGGGAGATGCATTAAACCCATTATCAGAGCACGGCTCATTTATAAACACATACGAACTAAAGGTTACAACAAAATTTTGTGCCTAGTTATAAGAATTTGTTGGAAAGAGCCACATTGGCTTTTGGATGGGTGAACCATGTGATTTAACGTTTTACCAAACAACAGAATTTTTGACTTGTACAAATTGAAAGCAATTGTAGATGACAATTTTAATGTGGCTCAAATGATAGAATTCGTCTTTGATAGAGTAGAAAACATTGTGGGAAGAAAAGAAAATGCTGATCTCCTTTGTTCCACAATGTTTTCAAAAGGCCTTTTCCTCGGAGTCGTTTAAACTAGGGATTGTGCGATTAAGATTGAACCGAAAATCACATGATTTGTATTTACAGACATTAATATTCATCTTTGTGAGATTTTCATGTAATTACCCTTTCGCCCATTTCCGTACTAGTCCCATGATATACAACCTACACATGACAACCTAGGAAGTACTAGTCCCATGATATACAACCTACACATGACAACCTAGGAAAACGTTGGTGAAAAGGTGCAAATGCTGATTGATTGCTTGTAACAAGTAATTTCTCCTTTTTCCAGTGTTTTTTTTTCTTCTTCCCAAGATATATTTTCCTTTCCTTCTAAAGTTTCTCCAATGTATGGATCGTAAAAGCTGGTGGGTCCAAATAGAGCCTGTACATGAATAAGTGGACGTTTTCAGTTTGTATTAAAGAGCAAGATCTCAAGACTGTTGTGGTTAGAATATCTCGGATTATATCGGACAGTGTATTGCCAATATCATGCTGCACTTTCTCTGCGGACTCATCTTGAACCTCAAAGTTTCTCTGAAGCAGTTACAGGGTAGTATGCTGCCCATATGAAGGATAGGCATCTGTTTTTAATTGATTGTCGTATTTGTTAACTTTCGTGCAACGGTGTTTAGTGATGAATAAATCGATGTATATGTAGTGTGTATGTCTGCTTGTACGAAAATCTAATGGGTAGTGTGATTTACAAATGTTACCGGCATGGAGTCAGTGACATAAATATTCTTCGTTTAATCATAGCTATGAAAGCTTGTAAACCATGTTGGCATTTACAACACGAAAAAGAAATAAAAGAAAAAAGATATCAAAATGCATAAGTTAAATGAATGCGGTTTAACGTGTTGCATATGATAAAATATATCAGTTTTAGACGGTCTTCGTATCATAAAAAAATGTAGAACATTCAACTGACCAAATCAGAAAAAAAAGTATAACCGATTAGATGTCTTTAAAGCAACGTGGTTGTTCTATAAAAGTTTATAATGAAACCTATTGAAAATCGTTCATACAGTTAGTTGAATGGAGGTTCTACAAAATCAAACGACAGTTTTCAGCATCCTCGGACTTGCATATCGTTTTTCACCATAAGTTATTTGAGTGAAAGATTAAAAAACAGTTGAATTGGTTAAAGCTGAATCCATCATTATATAGAATGCATTTGCCTTAGATGCTTCCATGCGCGTTGCATGAATTTTAAATTCAAGAAAAATGCTATACCCTGTTTCTAAACTAAACTAAACTATCCGATTTCTTTCATTTTAATGCGCAGAGTTTTGATATCATTGGAAAACTTGGCTTTTTTTAAATGCGATATAGTATCGGATAATTTGGTGAAAGTACAATCCGTCATACGTGTGTATATATATATTTGTAAACGAGTGGCTGACAATACTTTTGTAGCTAAGAAAAGGAATCTCTACATCTAAACATGAATAAGCAAAGAAATTGTATTTCATATTAAAGGAGGGTAGACACGGGGATGAACGGCGAACAAGATTACCATTCAAACTTGGGCGGGAAAAAGTTTTCGTGTGTCAACGTCGCCTGCAACAGGAAAAATTGTGACAATTATAAATGTTTTGCTGTAGGCATGCCACGGAGTTGTAACAGAGGACTCGGTTGACATACGTGTAATATGGGAGCATTATTCAACATCTGTAGACATGGCCAAATTCCTACACTATCCAGGCGCATAGCCAGGTGAAAGCCAGGAAGCCAGGGTTTCAACATTAACCATCAAAGCATCAAATAAACGAAATACGCTTTTTCAATCAGGAAATGGAACCACATCATCTCAATTTCAAAATTGATTCTGCCAGAAAATAAAAAATAGATGGCGGACAATGTAGATCGAGGATAAGCCCGCACGTTCTGGCAGTCTGATCTTGATCTACATTGTCCGCAAAATACAGACTGATCTTGATTTATATTGTCTAAAAGAATGACAAAGTTGTGTTTGGCTCATTAAGGTGTTAACATCTATTTTGCACGAGGAAAACGACGAAAGAGAGAAAAAAGTAAATTCTGAATAAGTTCGGCATTATCTTTGCTACACTCCTGGCTAGGCACCTGCTATTTATTTGATGGATGAGACGGAAACTCATGAAACTTGATGGCTAGCCTTTGAATTGGTAGTGAAATTGAAAAGTAGTTGAAAACGGACTCCACAGATGTCTTGGCCAGTAAGAAGGCTTGTTCTTTAATTCAGAAGTAGACTAGAATTTCGAGAGGCAGGTGCTCATGGCCGATTGTCTTGGTATGGACGAAGCACGATCTACGCATGGAAACAAGAGCTACCGGGATGACGGGCTTATTGTGTATAGTAGATCGGATGAAGGAGAGCTATTATAGGTAAGGTAGTTCGTCGTCATTCCTATCGCGAGGTTAAGTCCAACGAAGAAGAGCGTTTCGTACCTATTAGAGTGTTCACCAACACTCCGGAATACGTGTATCGATACTGTACTTAAACGGCGCGACATAGATAAATGACAGCATTAGTTACTTTTCGGGCTGCGTAATTTTGATAATAATTGAGATGACATGTCTTTGTAAAAAATGTTGATGCCATAGATTACGCACTTTAAAAAAAAAACTTCAAAAAAAAAACGTGGTTGACCGACCACTGTACATAAATAGAAAAATCAAGTGAGACTAATGTCCTGTAAAATGCATTCCGAAATCTAAAATGCCTCAAGTGCTATATTCTAAGATAGCACGACTTGACCTTTTAAAAGCGCTTCGAAACCGTTTCGAAACTGATTCAATAAAAGCTTCGCATATGAATAATAAAATGACTATTACTAACTATTTAACTAAGAAATGTGTTCATAGTGTAACGGGTGTTGCTGAAAGGGATCAGTGTTCAATGCATCGTGTTTACTGAAATCGGAATTTGACGAGAAATTTCCATCATATGTCATTATGCAGTAAATTCCTGTAAGTGCAAGCAACTGTAAACCTCTTTCTGGGTAAGAAGAAGGGCTATTTCAACCGGTCATTTTGATACTCCGCGTGGCTTTGACCTCGGATTTTGTATTAATATCGTTCACTCGACATCACAGGCTGCCGTATTTTTCCGTATTTCACAATTTGACGACAAAACCAGAGTTTGAACATGTTGCTTGGGTATTCAATAATCTTTCGTTCCAAATACAAATACTTTCATTTTAAACCATGGCTAAACCTAAAAAAAAAACAGTTAATTCAACTTTAACTCGAGATGTTTACGTTTCCCGAAATAGACACAAAGTGGCTGCCAAACATTGCAGCTTTCCGTTTTTTTTTTTCCGAGAGGTACTAAAAATTCATTGCATTTCGCTGCAATACAGATTAAAATGACGAAACAGAAAGTCGGTGGCTTTTTGCACGGAGAATTCATTATGAACTTGAGTCGTTACGGTGCACAATAAACGTCCAAATATGATAAGAAGCATCGCAAACTTCTCGTTCTTAAGATTTCGGTCATATGATACTCAAACCAAAATAGATGTGTCAAAATGTACTCCCCTAAACGGAAAAAAGTACCCAACATCCCAACACAAAACTTTTTACTAGTTTTTACGTTAGTTTTGATCTGTTGTTCTCAAAGTTGAAGACCATGGTCCGTATTTATTAACCATTCTTTATTCTTAATCTGATTCAAGATTTAGAAAGCAACTTCTGGTTGGCTAAGCCATTTGGTTTAGCCAATCAGAAGTTGTCTTACTTTCAAATTTAGAAAATTCTTGAGAATAAGACTAAGAATGTTTTTAAGAATGGTTAGTGTATAAGGATCCAGGAATAGCAAAACTCTCCCAAAAATTCAGATGTAAGTGGTTGACAACTTAAAAACGGTTATTGCAAATATTTTCTACTCGCATTTTAGAACATGATTGTTTGTTTACAAAGGTTGCAAGATAAAGATCACATAAAAATCATGTAGATATCTATATTTAGGCTTCACTCTTAGCACATTTTAATTTCACTTCGAGGGTATACTGTATGTCGGGGTTTTTTTTCGCGGGAAGGAAAGTTTAGCTATTTTCGCGAATGAGTCATTCTGGCGAAAATTATATTAGCTAAATATTCCATACAATCTGGAAATCCTTCCCTTGATACGAAACGGAGTCCATCAGAGTGGAACTTACTCTCGTCAGATTTAAAACTTTCGATGCAAAGTGGCTGACAGATCTTTACACTGATTTAAATCAAAATCCTGATATTGTAAGATATCACTTTGAAATTGCTGGTATTATTGAAAAAAAAAAGTCAAATGTAAGTAGTTGAAATCTTCAAAACGGTTATTGCAAATATTTTCTGTTCACATTTTAGAACATAGTTGTTGATTTACTAAGGTTGAAAGATAAAGATCACATAAAAATCATGTAGATATCTTTATTTCGACTTCACTCTTAGCACATTTTAACTTTACTTCGAGGGTATACGGTATTTTGACTCCAGTTGAGTACGTATTGATTTGGATAAATATTGCTTTAGGTACGTTTTGACTGTAAGCCATTACGGTGGATGATACGGACCCACACCACTTGTCACAACTCGGCCGTAACTACATCTAACCTCGTTCGTATCAATGAGGTTTGAACTTTCCATGTTGAAATACCCTCAGTCACATGGCAGCGTTTATGGAATTCGATTGGCAACAGCGACCATTATCTTCCGCTAGATGGCATTTTTCAAATAATGACGGAAACTGTCGAAGAATATGACATGCGCAGACAACAAAAAAAAAAAAACCACTGAAATTATTCACGTCTTTCAATCTGTCTTCGAAAGTTGCCAATGGATTTGATAAACGTTAAAATTAGAAATTACGAACTAGATCTATGCAACCTTGCAACTGTCAGGGACAACATTCTGCATGAAGATATAAGAATGGTTATGGTTTGATTAACTTCTTCAACACAAGGCTCACAACTTGCCTATCAGCGTTCGTACGTTGAAACACGTGATCTCAAACGTTGCATCGCCTATGTCTTAGCCAACAGCAACAACTACAGTGAATTTATTCATATCTTTCGATATATTGATGGAAACTGCCAGCGAAACTGATAAATCACTTTTTTTTTTAAAGTATATGAATAGACTGTTTGTAAACCGAAATGTATAATACTTCGATTTAATATTGTGATTCATTCATTTGCCACCGACTTATACTTACACCGACCGTACAATAATAGGTTGTCATCTTAACAATCATTTCTACACTTTCATGTAAATGGTATGATTTAAATTTAGATGCATTGTTTGTTTTTTACGCATTTAGGCCTTTAAGTCATGTGACTGACAGTATTTCAAAATGGAACCCCATTGACACAGACGAGGTTAGGTGTAGTTACGGAATCGGACGAATTTCAATAGATAAAGTTGTCTGTGCGGAAAAAGTTCTGCTCTGACTGCAATATCGTCGCAAATAATGAAATATGTCCACCCACGGTTCAGTTTTTACTTCATTCAGGCCAAATATCATCATCCCTCAAGTTGGGCTAATTCAGAGGTAACGTAAACCCTTGTAACTAGTTTGCAAAAAGAAGGTGACCGGATTACCTATAATTGTATATTACATCTACTTGGTGCCAGGCTGAGTCACTGAGTTCCATATACATGTATGGCGTTATATGATTACTTTTCAGTTTCGGAAATACATTTTGTGAACCATTCTCTTCCGCTAGGTGGCATTCTCCAAATACAGACCTATCTGATTTGGGCATTCTGGGTACAGCACCGGACTACTTTTCAAAACGGCAACCGTTACTTTGAATTTCAAAATAAACGTTTACTCAATAAAAAGAAGCAGAATCGAGAGAGATTAGTATAAGTTGTAAGAACTTGTTTCTCAATCGATGTAAAATAAATATGTTTAAACTAATAAAACGTTACCTGATACGATTCATTCAAATATGGTCAGCTAGCATGTAACCTGTGCACCGGCCATTTATAAAAACAGCCCCTACAGGCTTGGGTAACAGCTTTGGTATAAGGCCAGACACTTCTTGTTGATAAGTCTGTGGAAAAACCCTGCACAAATCCTGGTTTTCCTAAAGTATACATTTAGAAACTGTATTCAAAGATGTACAGTAAAACAAGAGTATTTGTGAAAACTATTTTTCCCTTTTGAAATAATTAAATTTTTAAGATATTTGGAGCGAAAAACATGCTACACTTTTTCGCAGATGTATGATTTATAGCCATTTTTTGCCATTACTGCTTTATTAGCGGCGTATTAATATTTGTCCTGTACAGGATCTAGTGATGCGTCATAGCAGACAGGTCGAATCTTCGAAGACTATGACATGCGCAGACAACGTGTTATGAACGGTAATTAATGTGCTCTTTCTTTCCGACTGAAGAGTGTAAGAATATTAGGCTTAAATTGCCGTGAACAACGGACGCTATAAGTCGGAACCAGTTCCCTCTCACTTCTGCAGGAGTTTCTTTTTTTCGGTGAAGTTTTTGCCAGTTTACTGGTCTCGTTTCAATTGCCTCAGCCGTAACTTCGTTATTGTACGAGTCGTAGGTAATTTAACTGTTCTGAGAATAGATCTTGATGGTGGCCGATATAGATCGGCCTCTGATGCAGCCACTTGGTCGTTGCTTTTGTCACGACTGAGTAGTGATGCAGCATTAAAGCACTTTTTAATCGTAGTGATCTATTTGTTTTAGCACGATGCTGACTCGCTAATCCCCCGGATTCCATCATGACAGATACATTGCTATCAGATTCAGTTACAGGTTGGAAGAATAGTGGGTTGCAAATATTGACCGTATTATCTCTTTATGTAATACGTACAGACTATAAGTCGCTTTAAAATTCATTATGAAATCTTCGGACACCTCATTTGTGTCCTTCAATCCTCTCTTTTCAACAATCTTTACGATTTCAACCTCATCATACAACCTTTTTCAAGAGACAATCTCATATCAATCGATATGCCAGTGCACGCAATAATTACACACCTGGATGCTACATAGACAACTATCGATACTTTAGCGGACATTACGCATCAAGGTCGGACTACCCAGGAAGCTTGGGTTGGCACTGCTAGTATTTAGAGATACTGTTGCAAAAACAAACGTGAGATAACAATAATCGGGTATTATGTTCTGAATCAAACATAAAGATTGTGTCACCACTTACGTCTGAGTTTTATTATGTTGATATTTTTCTTCATACAAACTGAACTGTGATCGAAGTGTCTAGATGTATCCCAAGAAATATCTTAAAAAAAAAAGAAATAGCGGCGTAAGATTTGTTGGACTATGAATGTTGAAACTCTGTGGCTCAATAATGATGAAAAGAATGAAAATTAACCTTGTCTGCAATTGCCCCCCTCTTCCCTCATTGCTTTTCATTTTGTTGAAAAGTTTCATCAGAAATGAGATAAGATATATTACAAGATTACAAGTCAGTCCCTATTGTCGAGACCGCATTACAACACTCGAGCCCTGGCCTTTACGCACTTCGCTTATCTTCATGGGAGAGTCGCGCTTCATACCATTCCGCAGTCACAGCTATTTTTCGAAAAGAACCGTTGCTTTTTTAAAAGCGTTATGTATTTATAACGCGCTCTCCATGGCACGTATGTGCACTCGTTCGTCTGATTCCGAAATCTAACGAGATTGGTCGAGTTATACTCGTGTCGACATTTGAATTGGATTATTGGATAACGCTTAGAGAAGTATATTTAAAAAACAAAACCAATAAATACAAGGGAGGGATCTTCTCCTAAGATACTAATTGGCTGTGGTGTGAGAAAGGCCCTTTGGTGTCGATCAATGGAAGCCCGCTTACAACTATATTGGTACTATAATTGTGCGATCAAATAGGCCAGTAGCGGTCCAGCATATAATCATGTGCACAATTAAGACCAATTGCAAAATAACATTTATTTATTCGGTTTTATCATTACTGGGACGTAGCTGAAAAGCGAGTGCTTTAAGCTACGCCGAAAAAAATGTAAATGGTGGGATATGATTTGGTTCCGTATTTATTTATGCTGGTGTACTGCAAAATCAATTTAAAAAAAAGCATCACGTATTGTCGGTGACATAATTTTTTGGAATGAACAGCTGCATACACATGCGTAATTGCTGTCGGTTTTGTAAATTTGTTCCCGGTTTATCTCACGTAAGAGTCCGATCGATACGAAAATCAATAAAAAGGGCTGCAAGTTAATTTTAGTTCGATCAAATTTCTGCGGCGTAAAGGCATTTTCTATGGTCAAGCATTTTGAACGGATCGCCGATAATTGACTGGTACTCCGACTTAAGCATTTAAGAGCTAAAAGTTCGCGACCAGTCAATTTATTGCGTGTCGCCATATTTGTTTTCGGAAGTAAATTTTGCATATCCTCCTCAGTTTCTGAAATTTATGTTTTAATCACAATGACAAAATATATTCAGGTTCTTGACGATGAAAACGAGGCGGAGATAGAAATTCCAATCGAAGAAGACGGGACACTCCTCCTTAGCACTCTCTCAGGACAGTTTCCGAATGCATGCGGGCTGAAATACATAAATCCACAAACTGGTGGATTTAGAGGAGTACGACTCTGCGAAGGCCGTCTACACCCCCCTGAAAAATCATGGGGCACCCATGTTTACCATGTTGTATTTTTGAAAGGTAAGATCGAGCACCAGATACTGAGATAGTATGGTATTGGGCTACGGGCTCGTTCGTCCAAAAACCAGTTCGTCCGTCCCACATGACCATATCGATCGTATTGAATATATACAGAGAATAAAATTTATGAGTGCTTTGATTTAGCCATTTTCTTGGTCGTATTTTGTACTATCGTGGGTTTTCAAAGATACACTGGCAAGTTTGTTGGCAAAATACCATTTACTATGGGCTTGTTTAAAAATTTGATTGTATGCCAAAAGCTACTATGATAGGGAATGAGCACAGAGTTTGTTTTTTGTTTGGTTGTTTGTTTCTGTTGTTCGACGCCATATTTTATGTCGTTTTTTCAACATTAGTGCAGTTTTTTTTGCGGCAGCCAGTACTACACAGCTTATTGCCTATGGCTTAGTACAGTCCTAGAACACACTATAAATTCGGGGCTCCCGCTGTCGATCGCCAGTGGCGCCAAATGTGAAAATTAAGAGAAAATGGCACCAAAAGTGACGCACTGGCGAATGTACTGGCGACAAGTAAATGCCTATAAATAATTCTTAAAAGATCTTAACTCCGACTAAAACAATATGTATCAAGTGTGAAGGGTGCCAGTGTTACTGTTTATCACACCTATTCAAGCTGGCTTTCATTAACAGTTTTTTGTCTAATTACACACCAGACTTGCATACACACCACATGATGCTAATCAATCAAATGTCGATTTCGCCACGCCCCGTTGTGCATAGAAATTTCGAACCAATCAGAAACCAGATATAAGATTTAGTTACCGCCCATAATTTCTAAAGTCACGCCTTGATTCTGCCTTACCTGGTAAGCATCCTCTCACTGGTTAGCATTTTATTGTGTGTACTTCGTCATGAACGAAAAACATGTTAATGGTATTGATCTGCTTATCTAGCGTAAAATGACAGATTTTGAAGTTAGCTGCCTCCCCAAATGGAAATTTTATATCAAATGCAGAAATAGTTTTCCGAAAATTAACCGACATGAAAAATGGATCGTCGCAAAAAACGTGAAAACCCATGACACAACAAAATGTCAGTTGACGTTGTCGGATCAGAAGCACTTCAGACTGTCTTTCTAGCTTTGATAATGACTTCAAACAGTAAATTTACCCAAATATATATATAAAACAATAAGTGGGTGATAAAATACATGTCTAATAATAAGGAAAAAACTCGGGTGATTTTATGACATGAAAATGTTGAATAGTACGGAGGGGGGTGGGCGGTGGGTACTTTGTAGGCCACTTCGTCTTACAGTGATAGCACTGAAACAAGTGTCAGAGAAGGTATAGGACACTCATACAGAGAGAAAAGACCAGAATAAAAGGACTCTTTTAACAAAATCAGTATTTTTTCAGATAAAAAGAAATGATTTATTAAACCCTTTACCACACAATCCCAAATTTCTTCTTTAATTTTATTAAAACTCAAGGAATTCTAACAAGTTTGCAACTTTAGAATTACAGCGCTGTATTACTGTTCAAATAGTGTCCCTGCAGCTCACAACCTTGAAAACCCTTGGGGATAAAGGAACATAAGTAAGCATGTACAGTATTATAGTGAGCAATGGATTTAGTAGCTTTAACATGGGCTAATAAACTGAAGCGTCTAATATACTATGTGGCTACCTCAGTTGGCTCCTACTGGCCCCAATTTTTTTGAGCTGGCGAATTTGATGGCGCAAAAATTAAAACTTGCAGGGGAAGCCCTGTAAATTGAAAGTCCATATCCATTAATATTTTTCTTTTACTTTGATGGCTTATCGAAACGAAATGATGGGGATGACTCTTGCACGGTTATATATTCTTAGGTTAAGTAAAATGGTCGGGGATTATGTGCAGCCAACACCTTTTCATATCTGTCAAAATTAGTGAAGTATCCACTATTAACACCTTTGAATGACAGGTCTATACACATGTATACATAGCAATCTGAGAGCCTAACTGTCAGTCTAATATTAGTCCGTTGGAGATGATAAATAATTCATCGTATACAAGGATTATTATTACATTTTTTTAATATTTTTTTTTTTATTTTTGTGTTCTCTCGTCCCTGAAAGAGGGAAACCAGCACTAAGACTGCTGTAACAAGTTTGGACGAACAAGCCCTGACCAACGAGAAATCAGTTGGGACGATCAAGCCCAGGGACGAAAATGCCCGTTACTTCGTAGTGAGGAAGAATGGTGTGGGTATAGAGTTCGGATGGGACCAAAACGGCTCTGTGCCGAAACGACCCGGTACCAAATGCCCCCCCCTTTTTTTGTAATCGTTTAAAAATGACTTTATTTCTTTACAGTCATTTGGATCACTAAATTACTTTTATTACATTTCACTGATGGTGTGGAATAGGGTTGTGTGAATCACAGATCATAGATAGTATGTTGACTAAACAATCCCTGTGCAAATCAAGAGAGATGGTATGCGAGGTGGTCTGCTTTAACAAATTCAAGGAGATATTATCGTTGACCTACCTGTTTTCGAGGGATACCTGTTTTTTAACCCGAAATGATATCCAAGTTTTCTTGTGAACTACGAAGTGAACAACGTCACCGTTTTGTGTCAACCGCTTATTTGAATGCAAAGAACAGTTTCACTGATGTTAATTTACAGACTGCAATGAAAAACAAGACAGTATGCATGTTTCTAAAGGAAAGATCGGTGTTGGTGACAAATTTCTTATTACCTTTCTTCAACCTGATACATGCCTAATTTTAATTCTCCGTCTAAAATTTAATTTTAGACGATCCTGAGAAGTTCCTGACATGTGACATAATCAGTGTTGATGCTGTAAAATCATGTGACCATACTGAAATAATGTGACAAGATTCTGATCTATATTTAGATCAGAGAATTATGTGACCTATTTTGTTCTGTCACGACCGGTCCGACGAATCACCAAAATACCGAAATATCCCTATTTTTTATCGTTGGGTTCAAATAACTGACAAAAGTATGAAGGATTTTTTTGTTTCTTTTTTTTTTTATCAGAAAACATACTTAATCAAAGTATTAAACATTATTGAGAAGAGTGACGCTCTTTATATACACTGATCATTGATTTACGTGTAGAATAATCACCGAAACACTCGCGTGTCTGACCTGTTACACATCGAAATACCCGGCCTTTATTACAACTTGGACTATAGATTTATCAATAGGACATTATCACTTATTTCTTTGAATGATAAACACACACAAAAGAGAGCGCTAATCCACTTCATTTGTGCAAGAAGTAGACGATGAGACCCAAATCAGACATTACATGATGTAAGTCTCTGATCCGACAAACACACAAGTTTGTTCTGTTCTCTTCTGAGATGATAGTCATTGCGACAGGATCCTCTCCCACCACTGACCATGATGGTTATGTGGGAAAGCAGCCAGTGGCTTGGAAAGAAAATTGTGCAAAGTAATGGTGAAAGAGACTCCAGGAAAGAATGGATAGGTGCACTGGCTGCCATGATATAACTGAAATAATGTTGAAAACGGCGTTAAACACCATACAATCAATAATCTCATATTCCCAACATGAAAAAGGAAGCTATTTTTTATAGCATGCTGCATACTTATGGATAAAGATCAGACACATCAATCTTGTAGGAAAGCAACTGAAGTGAGATTGCGGAGGTATAATCCCTGAATTGACCAATTTTAGTACGTGGGGCGAGTATTTTGGTGGACATTTACAGACCTGTAGGCTATTCCGGTGCACATTCTTCCCGGTGGGCTTCAATAACATGTTGCTATTTTGACATTAGGTTTAATACTTATCCTCTTTCATAAAAAAAATTACAATCTGGTCAAAAACCACAACTTCAGTTATCTTTATAACTAAAAAAATACGGGTATTTCGGTGTTTCGATGGTATTTTGGTGATTCGTCGGACCCGTTATGACGGAAAAATTTTTCCAGACCACTCACTTAAGAGGGGATTTACTTTTCTTGGAGAAAAGAGCATAGGAATAAGTGTTATTTTAAGACAAATGTGTAGGGCATTTGTACAAAGAACGTGGACTGAAAAACAAGGTTAGAATAGATAGAACTTAACCCCTAACCTGCTAAATAATTGAAGATTTCAAGCCTATAGTAAAACCCAGATTTGGCGTTCAAAGGTATTTTTAAGGAAAAGAAAATCTTCTAATTGAACAGGTGTAGATCCAAGATCAGACTGCATGTTCTGTGCAGTCAGATTATGATCTACACTATCCTCAAAAGGTCATTGAGTCACGCTAAGCAGCCTAAGGGTTAAGTCTTTTCTTTTATCAAGTAGTGGTCCATGATAATGAATTGCATGCTTAGGATTTGAGTAAAATACGATTGTACAAATGTTCTTCATTCATTTCATCTTGCGTATCCGGATAAGAATTTAAGCATTTAGTTTTAGAGTGTAGTTCATACTAAATTCCCTTCTGGACTTAAATTAACCCCTTGTATTTGTTGCTAAATGAAACGATCTAATTATTATGTTTCTGATGGGTACCCACTACACAGGGTTTTGGGAGGATTGTGAAATGATGTAAATGCTGAATCCAAATTACTCACTATCATCTTGAGTACTTAATTAAAACTAGTACTAATTGAAAAAATACAGATTTGTCATGTTATCAGAATATATAAACTTCCTGAGTTCTCATTAAAAATTCCTAAGATTCAGACATGGGATTTCAAAGTTCCTGTAAGTAGCCCTTAATGAAAGCACTACCTGTAAATATTATTGTGTCTTGCAATAGTGACAAAGGGTTCACATGTGACAAAGGGTTCACATATTACTACAATGGTGGCTAGTGCTATAACTCCCAGTTATGTTCTTTTACTCTTTGCCACACAATAAAATTTTGGACTCCACCAAATTGAAAGCATGTGCAGATGACAAAATAGATATAACTTAAATGATAAATTCTGTCTTTGATTGGGTAGAAAACATCATTGGAAAAAGAAAAAAATACTGTTTATCAGGTAGGCAGCTAGAGCCTTTAAGGCAATGAAGGTACATGTACTTGTATATGTAAAACTTCCATACCATTCTATTGTTTTTTCTTATTTCAGATAATAAAAGAAAGGGTGATGAGGCTACAAATGGGGGAATCATAACATCAAAAACCAAACGATTGGAAAAAAAATGTAGCGATTTAATCGTTCTTGGTTTACCATGGAAAAGTACGGAGGAGGATCTTCAAAATTACTTCTCAAAGTTTGGAGACCTGCTTCTTGTTCAGGTACTGTTTTGTTTAAGTTTAAAGCCTGACAGAGCAAAATAGACAAAATACAATTAAGTCTGTATAAAATATCTACAACTATTGTAAAATAGTGTAAATTCCAGATCAGACTACATTCATTGGGGTCTTATCAGTAATATCTTGATCTGTACCAGAGCTGACGCAACTTGGCATTTCCAGGTTTAGAACACCTATACATTCTTTTTTCTTGCATTTGCTTTGTTACTGAGCTGATAGAGTGTTTGGTATTTGGAATGGTGGCCATTCCTGTAAATTAAACTATCTCCCTTGCCAGGTAAAGACTAAAGGTAACCAAATAACAAATTGGTCCTTTCACAATGTATTCCTTTGTTTTCATTCTTGGTTCCCCTGGGGATATTGCGATAAATATATAATAATGATTTATAATGTATGTGTAAGGTCAGCATGTAATTCAAACCACATCCTGTTCTTAATCATCAGGAACTACATATATATTGATTTGTAAAATAATCTAACTAGATTTACTAGAAAAATTGTCTCAAGAACATAGCTGTTCAGTGCAAGAAAATCAAGGATAAAATCCAAGTAATCCTCTTATTAGGATAAATTTAGTACTGGAGAAGAATCAAGGGAAATAACTGAAGTATGGCCCTCATGAGAGGCCTTGTCATTTGTTTCACAATTAATGGTAACAGGCCGTTCAGTAATTTTCTATTCCATGGTCTAACAGTTCAATCTTCACAAAATGATCATGTATTTTCACTACCGCATGCAACAAAAGCCTTTTGATAAGATTGTTGGATAAGGAAAAGGAGAAAATGTTTGGTACCAGCATTTTCTTCTGTTTCCCATATTTTTTTACCTTTCTTAACTCTTTACTAAACGACAAAATTTTAGACTTGTCCAAATTGAAAGCACTTGCAGACGACAAAATAAACGTAACTCAAAAATTGAAATTTGTTTCCGGCAGGGTAGAAAACATTGTGAGAAAAGGAGAAAATGCTGGTTACCAGCATTTTCTCCTTTTCCCACCATGTTTTCAAAAGGCTTCTATCTCAGGGTCGTAAAAACCAGGGATTGTGTGGTAAAGGGTTAACCTTTCACCACACCATCCCAAGTTTAACTGTTTACCACACAATGACGACTTTTAACATCCATGAAAGAGAAGGCTTTTGAAAACATTGTGGGAAAAGGAGAAAATGCTGGTTACCAGCATTTTCTCCTTTTCCCACAATGTTTTCTACCCTATCAAAGAAAAATCATTTCATATGAGCCATGTTAAAACTGTCATCTACAAATGCTTTCAATTTGGACAGGTCTAAAATCTTGTCATGTGGTAAAGGGTCTGAAAAAAAAAAAAGCTTTTGAAAACTTTGTTGGAAAAGGAGAAAATGCTGGTAAACAGCATTTACTCCTTTTTCCGCAGTGTTTTCTACCCTGTCAAAGACACATAATATACCTCAAAGTGCCTTTCTCGGCCCCAGCACTCTGCCCTCAATTTACCCTGGCTGGAGCACTGCATATCATTCCCTGAGCCACATTCAATTTATCGTCTGCAAAGGTTTACAATTTGAACCAGTCTGATATTGTGTTGTCTGGTAAAGAGTTAAGACAAATTCATCATTTGAGCTATATTTAATTTGTTGCCTGCAAATACTTTCGTATTGGATGGTGTTTAGCACCACTCTCAACATTACTTCAATCATATCACAGCAACAGCTCACTTTTTAGTTCCACTGGCCGAAGGCCAGCGAGCTATTGTCATGGCGTTGTGTCCGTCGTGCGTCCGTCCGTCCGTTCGTTCGTCCATGCGTGCGTCCGTAAACTTTTTCTTTAAAAAACTTCTCCTCAGAAACTATTGACTGGATATTTACCAAATTTCACAGGAATGTTCCTTTGGTGGTCCTCTTTCAAATTCCTTCAAATAATTATGTTCCATGAAGAATTCTGGTTGCCATGGCAACCAAAGTAAAAAACCTTTAAAAATCTCCTCCTCCCAAACCGCTATTTGGATAGCATTATTATTTTGCAGGAATGTTCCTTAGATACAGGTTTACAGAATTCCTTAAAAAAAAAAAGATCTGTCAAAAAACATGGCTTTTATGGGAGACTCATTTTCCTTTTATGGTATAAAGTAAAATCTTTGAAAAATTTCTTCTCTAAAACTATTCATTGGATTTCATTGTTGTTTTGCAGGTAAGTTCCTATGGTGGTTGTCTACCAAATTGTTTCTTCAGTGAGCTAAAATGCAGGATTGAATGATAATTGTTAAAAACTTCCTTTCGCCATTATAGAAATATCAGGCCTGTGGAGCGATACAGGCGCTCAAGCGCCTCTAGTTCATGTATGTCCTTGGTTGCACCAGTACTAGGCTAGGGCTCTGAAGTGTCTTGCCTAAGGAAACTCCCACGAAAATCCAAATGTGTCCAGTGAGGCTCAAACCAGGGCCTCCAGGTTGCGAGTCCTACACTTTACTACTGAGCCAGGTAGAACCCCTCAAATGCTTTCAGTATGGAAAGGTCTGTAATTTTGTCAGCTTATAGACAGCTAATTTGAGTAAATCTAAACTTCGAGTTAAAGCCCACCCAATGAAAGATGGAGAGAATTAAAAACAAAATTATTTGAAAATTCAGTGAGCATATAATGTATTTGTAGTTGTCAGTAGTCTCCATATCATTGTAAATTATTATCAATGGAAATTTTTGTTTTAAGAATAATTTATGGAAACTTGGAACATTTGGCCTGATATTTTTTTTTTAGATGTCTATGTTAAGAGCAGCTGTGGGTAGCTTGTGTTTTAAAAAAATAAACTTTATGATAAGGAAGAAATGGACCATTTTGAATGGTCATCTTCCTGTTCCACTCTGGCTTTGATTGCTGTCAACTTGTGACATAAAAATTCTACATGTAAATTGCTCTCAGGAAACTTGCCAACCACACAACTGACCCCTTACTCCATTTGCAATTTTTTTAAATTTGTGTGACTTAATGGATTTTAGAAGGTAGAGGATTAAATATCATATAGAGTGTTGAGATGACCAGAAACACTGAAAATTTAGCAATTATTTGTTGTGAGCAATTTTCTGCATTTCTTACTATTTTCTGAATACCAGCAAATTATCCACAGAGAGCTCATAGGCATTTATATAGGAGGTAATATTAAGCCTTGAACAGCCTTTTTACCTTGGTAATTTAAAGCAGAATATGAACATTGGTAAATTTTTATGGATCCTGGTTAAGACAGCTTCTGAAATCAGTGTGAGAAAAGGATAGAATGCTTGTAACTAGCGCTTTGTCTTTTTTCCACCATTCTCTACCCTTCCAAAGAGATAGCTCATCAATTGGCCCATATGCTGTTTATTGTCTACAAATGCTGCCAGTGTGGGAAAGTGTAAAATTTTGTCTTTCGGTAAAGGGGTAATATTATGAGGTTATTTAACATGCTTAGGTACAATACTGAATTCTATTGGATGAGTACTCTGCAGAACTAGTCTATATTTTGGACGAGGCGACAGCTGAGTCCAAAATACAGACTGGTTCTTCAGTGTACGAATCCAATTGAATTCAGTATTGTACCCAAGCATGTTAAATGACCTCTTTATTTCACATTTCCGTATTGACTTTAAAGTAAACGACAAGTATAGGGCCATTTCAATTTAAATAAAAAAGAAAAATCAAAACATATCAAAAGAGGGTTTTGAAATTGCTTTTTTGACAACGGACTTTGGTAGACTACTCTGCCGGTCAAATATCGATATTCTGGACTCTAGCCTCGTTTTGAAAAATCCATATTGGACTCTTGCCTCGTTCTGAAAAATCCATATTGGACTCTACAGTGTCCAGTATGGACTAAGATATTCTGTACTCACATGGTAGTATTAAAGCGATTTCATTGGACGTTAGATTGTAGGTGTGAAATAATAACTCCTTTTTACCATGATGAAAAATTTTGGATAGGTCCAGCAGACGACATACAAAGTATGGCTCAGATAATAGGAGTTTTCTTGAAAGAGAAGAAAGCATTATGGGATTGGAAAGAAAACATGTTTAATGCCTTTCCCAAATTGTTTCCAAAGTCTTCTTTTGGGCTGTAAGAAATTAGATGGTATGGTAAAGGGTTAATTGCCATGTTTTACAAAGAAATGTAATTTATGACCTTGACGGGTCATAAAATATATTTCTGCAGATGCACTGAAGTTAATCAGCCTAGCTCTTTGGCTTAACCATTTACCACACAATCGCGAGTTTAAACAGACCCTGAAGAAGAAGGTTTTGGAAAACATTGTGGGAAAAGGAGAAAATGCTGGTAACTGGTATTTTCTCCTTTTCCCTCAATGTTTTCTACCCTGTCAAAGACAAAAATAATAATTTGAGCTACATTTAATTTGTTGTCTGCTAACACGTTAATTTCGGTGGTGTTAAAAATTTAGTCATTTGGTAGAGTTTATTGGTAACATACTGGACTTGAAACTAGGGGGTTGTTAGTTCAATTTGCCATCCCAGGCCAACCTCTTTCCAAGGATTGACAATAGTCATTCTAACAGAATTTCTTGTCTTGCCACTGAGCATTGTTCTGACCATGTTTATGTGGGAAAGCAGCCAGTGGCTTGGGAAAAATATTTAAAGAATCTCAAGGAAAATGTAGATTAGTGTATTGAGGCCACAATATAACTGAAATAATCTTGAAAACAGTGTTCTGCTCAAACGAAAAAACTAAAAAGTGAATCAGAAATATAATGTTGAAGTAATCTAAAATGGATTAGATTTTGTAAAATGTGCATTTCATCAAATTTTCAAAAATAAAAATAATAAGGGCTCTTTCAACATACTGAAGAATCTCATTTCCTGTTTTTATTGCAGTCTGAGTGTTGAAATTGTCTTTTCAGGTGAAGCGGGATCCAAAAACAAACCAGTCTAAGGGTTATGGGTTTATACGTTTTGGTAAATATGATCAACAAGTCAAGTGTATGTCAATGAGGCATAATATAGATGGTAGATGGTGTGATGTGACAATCCCAAATTCAAATGTGAGTAATTAAGCATTACTCTGTTGTTTGTATGGTACCATGTGAGTGAGTTTACCTCTCATGGAAAGGCTCTAATACTGAAAATATTAAATTCCTAACACGAATGTTACAGCTTTTAACTGCATGTACACATGAAAATTTTTGTGTGGCAGTCCTCAGATAGAAACAATTTAGTGACTTTGATAAATAATCTTAATTTTCTTAGCAGTAGGTGCAATAACTTTCTGACATTGTCAGAGGAAAGAGGTATCTGGCCAAAATATTCGACAGAAAAGTGTTCCCAGTTATGAATTTTGTCAACTTGTATTGTTCAGCTTTCAAGAGCATTTGAATGTTTCAGCAAGAATTTTTTGTATCAACCCTTTACCACATAATCCCGTCTTTTAACAACCATAAGGAAGAAGTCTTTAGAAAAAATTGTGGGAAACGGAGAAAATGCTGGCAACCAGCATTTTCTCGTTTTCCCACAATGTTTTCTACCTTTCCCAAAACGAATTTTAACTTTGAGTCACATTGATTTTGTCGTCTTCAAATGCTTTCAATTTGGACTGGTCTAAAATTCTGTCATTTGTTAAAGAGTTAACTCTTTATCACACAATCCCGACTTTTAACGACCCTGAGAAAGGAGCCTTTTGAAAACATTGTGGGAAAAGGAGAAAATGCTGGTAATCAGCATTTTCTCCTTTTACCACAATGTTTTCTACCTTTCCCAAACCAAATTTCAATTTTTCAGTCACATTTATTTTGTCCTCAGCAAATGCTTTCAATTTGGACCAGTGTATGATTTTGTCATTTGGTAAAGAGTTAAACTAGTTGGTTATTTGCCTTGATTATTTAAGGGTTAAGAAAAATATTCCTTTAGGTCTATACTAGAACTCATGGTTTAAGTGCTCATTAGATCTGTTTTTACGAGACAATTTGAATGTGTACCTGTAAGCTAGAATTTAGTTGAGATGTATTATTTTCAAGATTTGATTAAGCCCCACATACCTCAGCTCTTGGTTCTTGTTTTTCTAGGAGAATGCACAACAGATAGTCAGCCGTAAAGTGTTCATAGCCCGCTGTACAGAAGATATCACTGCTGAAGATCTCAGGTCCTATTTCAATCAGTTTGGTGAAGTTGTAGACGTCTTCATACCAAAACCATTTCGGTCCTTTGCATTTGTAACATTTTCTGAACCTGAAGTTGCTCACAGTTTGTGTGGTGAGGACCATATAGTTAAAGGAGTCAGTGTTCATGTTAGTTACGCTTCCCCAAAAGGCACAGACAAATACGGGGAGAAAAGAATGCAGCCAAATAATAGTGTACCCATAATGCAGAGAGGAGGTTACCCCCATCCTCAGGCAAATACAGCTTGGCAAGCAGCCAAGACTAATCATGTTAACAAAGCTATTGGCTTCCCACCAAATATTCCCCCTCAAGATGCAATGGGAATGATAATGAATTCTGCAATGTTAGCTGCAGCTCAGGCAATGTTACAAGGGCAGACAGGAAACTGGGCTCATCACATGGCCCCACCCCCTCCTCAGACAGCCGCTCCACCCCCACAGCATCCCCCAGGTAGCACTGGGGATAACACTGTCCAGACAGCAGGGCATGCCTACACAGCTGCCCAGACTAGCACTGCAGGGTGGGGATGGGGTCATCATACAACAGAACCCCAGCCTGGTAGCTACCCAGGCTGGGGAGCCTCAAATAGACAACAGCAAGGATGGAGTTAAAACAATGTCTATGCCAAAGCTTGTTTTTGTCTCAGAGGTGCAGATAAGGGAATAATTTTATAGATTTTAAAGGGTGATATAGCCTTATTTCTCGGCCAAAACTTATGCTGTAGGTACTCATTAGACACAATTCTAATAAGTCCTCTTGACAGTTTTTACTGAAAAAAAAATGCATTTTCAAATAATTCCCACCCTCTTCCTAATGTGGACCTTTGTCTCTGTTGGAATGTTACTGTTCTTGCCAATATTGGTAATTCAGCGTAAATCCCATTTTTTCTGGACTTGTACCTCCTTCTGATGACCTCTTGACTTGCTGTAGTCTGACCACTGTTTGAAAACATTATGGCAAATAAAGCAATTCCTTCTTTTGTTTATTTTTCCTTAGTAATTATGTATTAAATTCATGTTGATTATCCATATTTTACAAGGAAGCTTTCAAAGTGGCCACCTTTAAATTTGTTTCAAGAGGTTTCAAGAGGTAACAAGTTAAACCATAACCATACAGGAGGTGTTTAGACCTACTGCTTTTATACCAGGGCAAATGACTTTGACAGTGACTGAGGAATTTTAAAGGGAATCTAAGGAAAACATCTTATAAAATGATACTGAAAATGTATGAAAAGGAGCAATATGCTGCAGCAAGCATTTGATCCTTTCCGTTACAATGTTTAGGAAAGGTGTCTTATTATATGGGCATGAAAAAAACAACAGTATTTGGATGGTATAAGGTTCACTTTATCATGCCTCTTATCTAGTGTATATTATACTGTGTCCTTGAATACTTAATGGTAGAGATAACAAAACCTCAGTAGTGAAAAAAAGATTGTGTACAGTTTGGATTTTTTTTTTCTATTTGATCAAAATTTGTATCTTTCAAGTCAGAATTCCAAAAATCACATGAAAACAATTTTTAGCCAGTCAACTTTTAAAACATTGTGGATGGTATGTTTCCTATATGGTCAACATGGATTATAGTTTAATACTGTAATACACTTGAAAACTTTTTGGCTAAAAGAGGAATTGCCTGTTATAAGGAATTTCTTTTGTAGCAAACATGTTTTCAAATAAGGCCTGCTATCAAATGAAAAGTTGCCATCATAGTCATGTTGGTCTACTCAGAGATCAAACTGCATACTTTGTGTGGTTTGATGCTGATCTATGTTGTTAGCAGAGGCCCCGTCAAAGGGTCTAACTGAAGAAACTTAAGCACACATTTCAAATTCATGAGGCTTATAACTGAAATCATTGCAAGGCAATGAATCTTATTTATGATAGTTCAGAGTGTAACAATAGGACCAGGAGAGAACAAAAAACAAAACTTTTTTTGTTTTCCCTGTTTTGATTGCAGAAATGGATAGTTAAACTGTGTGTACCATATATTCTTGTAGTCTATGAGGTTTGATATATCCATGATTGCTTTCATATAAATTCATTACGGTATTGCTACATGTCCTGGCATGTTAATTAAGATTGACTTTCATGTTTTTTTTTTCACAATTGTTGTATTGGTACTTGATATACAATGATTATTATTATTGTTATGAAATATACTCTATGTGCTATATTATGTATATACATATATAAATTCCATACATGTTTTACACTTGATGTGGGGGAAGGAAGGATTTCAATTGATCATTAATATGAGAGAGATATAGTAGATTGTGTCATTTATGAGGATGGTATGAAATTATTAAACAGAAGCCCGCTTGTTGGATTTTTTTTTATTTAAATGTTTGCTAGCAGTGTGCAAGAACTTCGTTGTAAACTAGAAAATGTTTAGGGGTCTGCCTTGGATGAGTCATGCTTTATTTTGATCATGCGTTTTAAACAGGCACTGTCTGCTTTACTGATCATATTGTGTTGAACAGTTAGCAGCTCAACAAAAGCAACTGTTTCTGTTGTCAGTAAATGTAAACTTAATTTTCAAGAAATTTGCCCTTTTTACCTTAAGTCACAGACAAAATAGTTTACAGTAAATTTTTGCTGCCCTTCGTCAGAACGACAAAAAATGTGTTTTGTTCAGAGACAGAATAATAATAAAAAAAGGTCCATTTGCTTGTATGTCCTTGATGTTCATCTGTTTATTTTCCTTGAACAGTAAGTATCATTGTTTAAGTTAAGCTGGCAGTATTGAAGAGATAGTAGATGTATTTTGGTTTTATTTAACCCAAGATGCTTAGAGCAACATACATGCAGATCATTTTGCAAACAGTGACGTCAAAGATCAGACAGCAGTCAAGAAATGCCTTATCTCCTGTGATTATCTGTCAGTATAGTAGTGCCTAAACAATCTTGCACATAGTTTTCAGGGGTGTGATTGCTGAAATATGAGAGGGGAGGAAAATGCCCAGATCCCCCTCTTATACTTAAAATTCATAATTTCTGAGCAGATCCTTATGAGCTTCGACAAATTTAAAATTTTCAGTTTCAGCTTCAAAGAGAATAAATCTGAAATAGGAAAAAGTACACCCCGGGACTTTGTTCACTTCATTTCCACTGCAGTCTAAAACTTAAAATGATTTTGTTGTTTGTATCAAAAAGAGTTCTGTGTGGGTAGATACTGTTTCCAAGTGTCTTTCTTGGAGTACCGGTAATCAACATTCTACCTCGGGGATGTGTGATGTATTAGCTGTGAGTTAAATTGTATCGCAAGAAGATATTCTGTGGTTCTATTTCAATTCAAAGTTACTTGTATAATATGGAATAGTCCTGTCCTCTGACAAAGACTTTGTTTTGTAAGGTCAAAAGAAATGTAGTTTGCTCTGGATATCACATTTTTAGGAGTTGAAAAGATGTAAACCTCCTTAATTCTGCCATTGATCAAATTTTTTTGATAGAGTTAAATACTATGGGATGTGAGGCTTAAAGATTTTTACTTGTACATTGGAAAAGCATATGGTCAAGTTTGAGAGAGTTTAGTCAAGTATGTACTCCTTTTGCTCAGACAAGGTGTTCTCTAGTTTGCTTGTATGAGCTTATTGCATAGTTTTTAAGGATAAGTTGTAATATTATATAACTTACTTATCACACAATGTTGTGAGAATTACATTGTTTTAAAACATTTTTATGACTTGTTGATGTTTTTTGTTAAATTTTTACAATCTGTAAAACAGATTCCTCTAGTCCAGTTCATGTTATTTGTTATAGAGAATCCTTCCTTCCCCCAATATACATATATATATATTTTATAGAGATTTTTTTCTGACCATGATGTGTTTCAAATTTTTTGAGAAAAAGAAAGTCATGGTTTTGATAAAGATTTATTTTTACACTGTTGAATTTTTGGAATGATAAAGGACAAGCTGTGTCACACTGTTTCAACGTAATGAGAGAGCTGGCCGAGAGGAAGATCGTTAGGGTATCAGCATTACTGAATGCTATGATGTAAGTTCTTTTTAGAACAAGTCCATCAGAGTAAGCGGACGCTTGAGTTAGAATTTTAATAGGACTTGTTTGGAAAGAGAGTATATTGTAAGAAGAAAACAAGATGGAATAATTACTTATGTGCTGTAGTGTGTTGGAAAGTACTTGAGTCCTCTTGTATGTTAGATCTTACAAACCTAGGGATGTGTCTCTCTGTAAGATTGAGAAATGGTATGGTTCAACAGTCTAACAAAACTTTGGGGAATATTGAAAAGAGAAAGAGTACGCTATCACAGTTCACATGATTCTACATTTTGTCAAGTTAAAAACTGAAAAATATTGTTAGCTTTTTAATTGCCCAGACAAATAATGCCACTTGTCTTTGAAATAGTGGAAAACATCATGGTATAAGGAGAAAATGCTAGTTACCGGTATTTTCTCCTTTTCCAACAATGTTTTCCAAAGCTTGTTTTGTCAGGCTCATTAAAACTCTGGATTTTGTGGTAAAGGTATGTCTAGATTAAGATATTTCTTTGAAATTATGAATATCTTGTGTGTTTTCCCCTGGCTGATTATGTTGCATTTTATTTATTAGGCATCTTAAGGCTAATGCTGATTATTGACAAGACTCTTCCCCCCACTAGTGAGTTGCCCTCAATTTTTGTACACAATTTATAACTTTTCAGCCGGTATATGTATTAACCTCTTTACCAACCCCAAAAAATTTTAGACTGGTCCAAAATCGTCAAAATAAATTTGGCTCAGATAGTGGTATGTGTCTTTAATAAGGTAAAAAAAAATTGTGAGAAAAGGAAGATATGGTGCTTACCAGTTTTCAAAAGCCTTTTTCATTGGGGTTGTTAAAACAGGATTGTTTGATAAAGGTGAACTATAAAATGAGTAAACAATGGGAAACAGTTAGTGAGTTTTTTTTGTTTTTCCTTGTAAGAAAATTTAGCATATGTACAATGGATTTGGATTTGTTTTCTTGTATTTTCTATTTAACTCTTTACAAAATTACAAATTTTTGACATGCTGAAATTGAAAGCATTTGCAGGTGATAAAATAAATGTAACTAAAAAATTGAAACTTGTGTTCGGTAGGGTAGAAAAGATTGTGGGAAAAGTAGAAAATGCTGGTAACCAGTATTTCCTCCTTTTCCGACAATGTTTTGAAAAGTTTCTTACCCCAAGTTTGTTAAAACTTAGTTATAACTTACGATTGTTTGGTAAAGGGTTAACTGGCTTTTTTTAGCTCTATTGGCCATAGACCAGAAGAGCTTATGTCATGGTATGGTTTTTGTTGTCTCTTTGTTAGACATATTTTTGTCCACAATTGTGGGCAGATTTTCATGCAGGGTTGACTAGCTGATTTATGCCATTAATAGTTTGAATCGTATTGAAAAGTAAGGACATCAGACAATTAAAAAGGAAAAAGTAGCCATTTCTCGTTTAATTGATAAATTTTGCATTTTTAGCTGCACTGGCCGAAGGCCAGCGGGCTTATGTCATGGCCCGGTGTCCGTCGTGCGTGCGTGAACTTTTATTACAAACATCTCTGAAACTACCCGTCCAATTTTGATAAAACTTCACAGAAATGATCCTGCCATGGTCCTCTTCAGAATTTCTTGAAAGAATTTGATTCCTTCAAAAACTCTTGCTGCCATGGCAACAAAACTGTAAAATATTGAAAATCTTCTTGTCTGAAACCATAAGGCCTAGGGCTACCAAATTTGGCATGTAGCTTTATCTAGTGGACCTCTACCAAGCTCCTTCAAATAATAGCCCTGGTGTCAAAATTGGCCCCGCCCCGGGGGTCACAAGTTTTATATGGGCTTATATAGGGAAAACTTTAAAAACCTTCTTGTACCTAGCCATAAGGGCTACCAAATTTGGCATGTAGCTTTGTCTAGTGGGTGTCTACCAAGGGTGCCCAAATTATAGCCCTGGGTTCAGATTTGACCCCGCCCCTGGGGTCACAAGTTTTACATGGGCTTATATTGGGAAAACTTTAAAAATCTACTTGTACCTAGCCATAAGGCCTAGGGCTACCACATTTGCATGTACCTTTATCTAGTGGGCCTCTACCAAGAGGGCCCAAATTATAGCCTTGGGGTCAAGTTTGTCCCCACACCAGGGGTCATAAGTTTTATATGAGCTTTTATGGTGAAAACTATAAATCCTCTTGTTACTAACCATAATAAGACCTAGGGCTACTAAATTTAGCCCTGTCTCAGAGGTCTCATGTTTTACAGGGCCTTTATTGAGGAAACTTTGAAAATCTTCTTGTTTATAACCACACATTCTAGACCTGTATTATTTGGTATGGGGCTTTATCTTGTGGACCTCCACCAGGATTCAAGTAATTATAGTTTTGTGGTCAAAAAAGGCTTTGCCCTGGGGTCATAACTTTCTTGTAGGATTTTGTAGAAAAAAAATTTGTATGTCTTCTAGTTTGAAACCAATTGGCCAAGTATTGTAATGTTTGGCTTGTAGTGTTTTCAGCTCACCTGAGCTTGAAGTGCTCAAGGTGAGCTTTTGTGATCGTGCTGTGTTCGGCGTCCGGCGTCAACTTTTACCTTGTGTACGCTTTAGAGGCCACATTTTCAGTCCGAATGGTCAGAATGTTTGCCTCGATGATATCTCGGACGAGTTCGATAATGAGTCATGTCAGGTCAAAAACTAGGTCACTAGGTCAAATCTTACAAAACATTGTGTCATTCTAGAAGCCACATTTTCTGTCCAAAACTCTTGAAAGTTGGTCAGAATGTTTGTCTTGATGATACCTCAGATGAGTTTGAAAATGGGTCATGTCGGATCCAAAACTAGGTCACTAGGTCAAATCTTAGAAAAACCTTGTGTATGCTCTAGAGGCTACATTTTCAGTCCAAAACTCCTGAAAGTTGGTCAGAATGTTTGTCTTGATGATATCTCAAAGGAGTTCGAAAATGGGTCATGTCTGGTCAAAAGCTAGGTCACTAGGTCAAATCTTAGAAAAACCTTGTGTACGCTGTAAAAGCCACATTTTCTCTCCAAAACTCTTGAAAGTTAGTCAGAATATTTGCCTTGATTATATCTTAGATGAGTGTGAAAATGGGTCATGTCGGATCAAAATCTAGGTCACTTGGTCAAATCTTAGAAAAACCTTGTAATATACGCTCTAGAGGCCACATTTTCAATCCTATACTCATGAAAGTTGGTCAGAATGTTTGTCTTGATGAATTCTTGGACCAGTTGCAAGTGGATCATTTCGGGTCAATAACCAGATCACTTTTTTCCAAAAAAACCTTTTTCAGTCAAATACTCATGAAAATCTTGGTAGAATGTTTGTCATAATATCTCAAAAGAGATTGAAAATGGGTCATGTTTGGTCAAAAGACTCAGGTGAGCAACTTCAGGGCCATCATGGCCTTCTTGTTACTATTTAGCCAGTGGAGCGATACAGGGCCATCATGGCCCTCTTGTTTATCCGATTTCTTTGAAATGTGTATTGATGATTTCTATCTAGGAGTTGAAGCCTACAGGAAATGAAGAAAATCCATTACCTGGTTATGAAGAAGAACATTTTGTTGATGTGTGCTGTTAATGCAATGAATTCCACAGTATTGGTCACATTTCTTTGAATTTTGCAAGGATTGTAACAATGAAAACTTTAGGCTCAAGTCCAGTTGAACCTCAAAAAAATTCAAAAGCTTTTATGGTTTGTTTGGTAGTTTTTAGCTCCACTGGCTGAAGGCCAGAGAGCTATTGTCATGGCGTTGTGTCGTCGTGCGTCCGTGCGTCCGTCTGTCCGTTCGTGCGTGCGTCCGTAAACTTTTTCTTTAAAAAACTTCTCCTCAGAAACTATTGACTGGATTTTTACCAAATTTCACAGGAATGTTCCTTTGGTGGTCCTCTTTCAAATTCCTTCAAATAATTGTGTTCCATGAAGAATTCTGGTTGCCATGGCAACCAAAGTAAAAAACCTTTAAAAATCTTCTCCTCCCAAACCGCTATTTGGATAGCATTATTATTTTGCAGGAATGTTCCTTAGATACAGGTTTACAGAATTCCTTAAAAAAAAAAAGATCTGTCAAAAAACATGGCTTTTATGGGAGACTCATTTTCCTTTTATGGTATAAAGTAAAATCTTTGAAAAATTTCTTCTCTAAAACTATTCATTGGATTTCATTGTTGTTTTGCAGGTAAGTTCCTATGGTGGTTGTCTACCAAATTGTTTCTTCAGTGAGCTAAAATGCAGGATTGAATGATAATTGTTAAAAACTTCCATTCGCCATTATAGAAATATCAGGCCTGTGGAGCGATACAGGCGCTCAAGCGCCTCTAGTTTTTATCCCCCTGCAGAAAGAGATCATAAGGTCATAAAAGATGTTAAAAAATAATCGAAATGTCCTGATTTTTTTTTTTTTGAAAAGTAAAGCTTTCTTTCCTTTTAAAAATTTGTTTTAAAAAAAGAAGTGGGGAGCCACAAAATTGTTATGTTTTTATGCACATTGTGACATGAGGGTTTGGCTGTTTGAACTCTAGTGACAGATCTTCAGCCCTAGATTTCAGCAGATGGTACACAGGTGATTTAGTTTTAACTCTTCTCATGAATTTAAAGTGGTTTATCTTGGGTCAGTAGCTGCCAGAAGAGCGATTCAGACCTTCATGAGCCTCCAGATTTTTTCTTGTTTTAAAAATAATTCAGCTATCACAAAATGTATCTTATCTGTTGAACATGGTGGGCAATAATATACAATAATATAAGAAAGTAATGGAAAAAAAAAACAAGCTTTGTGGAATGTGTCAGAATGGAATGTGTCAGAGCTGTTTGTGATACTTTTGTGTCATCATTTTGATGTGTAGTGATATATGCACCTTGTCATGATGTTCAATCAACCTTACAAATTATTACACCACATGAATGCAAATGGTATTGGGGCTAAAGCGAAATGAGCCAAGCCCCAGTAGCAGTCATTAGCGTACAGGACTTGAGAACAGGGAATTGCTGGTTTGAATCTCCAGCTTAGCCAATTTCAGAGGATTGATGATAGCCATGGCAACAGGATTGATTCCTCTTTCACTGCTGATCATTGTTTCGGCGATGGTTATATGGGAAAGCAGACAGTAGCTTGGAAAGAATATTATGTGATATACATGTACTGGTATCGGAAACTCCAGGAAAAGTGGATACCTGCTCTGGCCACTCCAATATAACTGAAATATTGTTGAAAACAGCATTTAACACAATACATTCAATTAACCAAACTCGAATGAGCCTGCCTGTTTATAGATCTGTATGTTTACTTACACAGGTATATTTTGTGTTGCAAGCAATGTCCCATTTTTGCATTGTATTGAAATGATTAACAAGCACCTGTAGATGTGCCATATACAATTTGCAGTTGGTTTGCCTTATATTCTATACCACAAAATCCTGAGTTTTAACGACCAAGAGAAAGAAGCCTTTTGAAAACAATGTGGTAACCAGCATTTTCCCTTTTCCCACAGTGTTTTCTACCTATTCAAGGACAAGCACTGTCATTTGAAAAACATTTGTCTTGTCTTTATAAATTTTTCAATATGGACGAGTCTAAAATTTTGTTGTATAGTAAAGGGTGAAACATCAATGAATTATCCGCCCTGAACTTAGACATCTTTGTGTCATACCAGTAGGGTTTGAACATCTGTCTTCTCTATCAGTGCACTGGATGGGGTTAACCATGATTCTTCTTTAGTGACAGTTTTGTTGAGCCCAAGGGAAATTGGGAATGAGAGTCTATTCAATATTTTAATTACAGTATTTGGTCTTGGTTACAGACAAAATGTTTCAGCCAATCAAGAACATGGTTTTCTGATATACAGAACATGTATGTACATGCATTTAGGTTTGGTATCCATTATACAACTTCAATATGATTGAAACCAAATATCCATTGAAAGGAGATGAGAAGCAGGCATTTTTAGATCACAGTTAATTGATCCTTACATATATTCTAAATGTATCCAGAAACATTTAGATGTGTTTCTCGGTTTAGTTCTTGGAAGGATTTATTGATGAGAAAGCTTTCAGTATAGAAGACACTTTTCAATGTTAGTGTACTCCAGAAAATAAAAGGATTGTATTGACCTCGTTTCCAACATTGCTTTACCTCCTGAGAATATATCCCCACCATTCTGAATTCAAATCTGTTTGTGAAGTCCAATGTCTCAGCTGTTCAGACGCCTAGTCTTGGTGTGTTGAACAGTTTTAGACTTATTGGTGAATGCCTATTGAAAACTAAAATCAGTTTGAGCCATGCACTGACAAAAGGGGGTTTAATGCATCTCCGTGACACATGATACCAAGCAAGTCATCAAATGATTATGGATCAATAAAATCTTTGTTGTATAACAACCAACTGAATTGTAAGGGATACAGGTCCTTTGACATGCAGAAAACTGACCAACAGAAAAATTTTTCAACCCAGGTCAGCCTGCATAGTCGGCTGGTTCAGTACTTTTTGCAGATGCACAAAACCTCCTTTTCACAGTGCATGACTCATATATTGTTGTGTTAACAGATTATTTTTTAAAACAGAACCTAAAGAAAGACAATTTCATGTCCATAATTTTTCAACAGCTGTTTTGAAAGATGTTAGTTTGTTATTAGATAGATTGTGTTAGCTAACTCTATTACAATTTGTAAATGTTTATAACTTTCTTTCTTGTTGTTTGTGTGTGGTGTGATTGGCTATTAAACTATTTCCAAAACTTCTTTGTTTTTATCACATAAAACCTCCTCCGGCAGTGTATTAAACCCATGACTTATTAGCTCCACTGGCCGAAGGCCAGCGGGCTTATGTCATGGCCTGTTGTTCGTCGTGCGTCCGTCCGTCCGTCCGTCCGTGCGTCCGTCCGTCCGTCCCTGCGTTAACTTTTTTTTAAAACGTCTTCTTCTCTGAAACTACCCATCCAATTTTGATGAAACTTCACAGAAATGATCCTGCCATGGTCCTCTTCAGAATTTCTTGAAAGAATTTAATTCCTTCAAAAACTCTGGTTGCCATGGCAACAAAACTGAAAAATTTTGAAAATCTTTGAAAATCTTCTTGTCTGAAACCGTAAGGCCAAGGGCTACCAAATTTGGCATGTAGCTTTATCTAGTGGACCTCTACCAAGTTTCTTCAATTTATAGCCCTGGGGTCAAAATTGGCCCCGCCCCAGGGGTTACAAGTTATACATGGGCTTATTTAGGGAGAACTTTAAAATTCCTCTTCTACCTAGCCATAGGGCCTAGAGCTACCAAATTTGGCATGTAGCTTTATCTAGTGGACCTCTGCCAAGATTGTTCAAATTATAGCCCTGGGGTCAAATTAGGCCCTGCCCGGGGGTAACAAGTTTTACATGGGCTTATATAACAAGTTTTACATGGGCTTGTATAGGGAGAACTTTAAAATTCTTCTTTGACCTAGCCATGGGGCCTAGGGCGACCAAATTTGGCATGTAGCTTTATCTAGTGGACCTGTACCAAGGGTGTCCAAATTATAGCCGAGGGTCAAATTTGACTTCGCTCCGGGGGGTAACATGTTTTACACGGGCGGGCTTATATAGGAAAATCTTTCGCATCTAGCTATAAGGGCTAGGGCTATCAAATTTTGCATTTAGCTTTATCTAGGGGGTCTCTATCAAGGGTGCCCAAATTATAGCCCGGGGGGTCAAATGTAGCCCCACCCCAGGGGGTCACAAGTTCTACATGGTCTTATATAAGGAAACTTTAATAATCTACTTGTACATAGCCATATTTAGGCCTAGGGCTACCAAATTTTGCATGTAACTTTATATAATGGGCCTCTACCAAGAGGGCCCAAATTTTAACTTTGGGGATCAAGTTTGACTCCACACCAGGGGTCACAAGTTTTACATTGGCTTTTATAGTGAAAACTTGATAAACCTGTGTCATGGATCACATATTTTACAGGGCCTTTTATTCAGCAAACTTGTTTTACATGACTTTTTATTGGGCAAGATTAAAAAATCTTTTTGTTTATTACCACACATTCTAGTTTCATATTGTAGGTCTGGGGTCAAAATTGCCTTCATTCCAGGGATCGCAAGTTTAACATGGGCTTCAAAATATTGTCACTTCAATTTAAACATTAATCAAGGGAAATAACTCTTTTTATGAAAGATAAAGTTTGTTACTATTTACCTCCCTTGATTATCAAGCTGCAGTGATACATGATTGGTGCTAGACAAGTTTTTTAGCTCCACTGGCCGAAGGCCAGCAGGCTTATGTTATAGCCCGTTGTCCATTGTGCGTCCATCCGTATGTTAACTTTTTAGCTCATTTGAGCACAACGTGCTCAAGGGGAGCTTTTAGCATTTGTTTCAACTCAATAAAAGAATTTTCAATCATACACCAAAACAAAAAATTATCCTCCACATATCTGACTGTGTTTACAAACTATGAAGTGTTCATATTAATACACCATGTCTACTGTTTGATGATGACTAGCTTAGAAAAAGTATTAATAAAATAAGTTTGAAAAAAAATCTTAGTGATTTATTATGACAATTGTTAGCACACATGTAACTCATTACCAAACGATAATATTTTAGGCTTGTCTAAATCGAAAGCACTTGCAGACGACAAAATAAAAGTGATTGAAAATTTGAAATTTGTTTTGTGAACAGTAGAAAACATTGTAAGAAAAGGAGAAAATGCTTTTCTAAAGCCTTCTTTCTCAGGGTCATCAAAAGTAGGGATTGTCTGGTAATAGGTTAAAAAGATATATTTCAAACTGAGATTGATGTATATACTTGTTTTTTACTGGCACTGAAGGTCCGTCCGTCCATCTGTCCGTGCGTGCATTAACTTTTATTTCAAACATCTCTGAAACTACCCATCCAATTTTGATGAAACTTCAAAGAAATGATCCTGCCATGGTCTTCTTCAGAATCCCATGACAGAATTTTATTCCTTCAAAAACTCTGGTTGCCATGGCAACAAAACTGAAAAATATAGAAAATTTTCAAAAATCTTCTTCTCTGAAACTGTAAGGCCTAGGGCTACCAAATTTGGCATGTAGCTGTATCTAGTGGGCCTCTACCAAGTTCCTTCAAATAATAGCCATGGGGTCTACCAAATTTTGCATGTAGCTTTATCTAGTGGGCCTCTACAAGGAGGGCCCAAATTATAGTCCTTGACCCAAGTTTGTCCCCACACCACGGAACACAAGGTCACCAGTTTTACATGGGCTTTTGTAATGAAAACTATCTTAAGTCATCATGTTACTAAGCATTATAAAGACTAAGGCTATTAGATTTAGCCCTGTCTCATGGGTTTCATGTTTTACAGGGCTTTTCATTGAGAAAAATTTGAAAATCTTCTTGTTTATAACATTCAAGAACTGAATTATTTGGTATGGAGCTTTATATTGTGGACCTCCACCAGGATTCAAATAATTATAGCTTTGCGATCAAAATTGGCTTTGCCCATGGATAACAACTTTCTCGTAGGATAAGATAGAAAAATGTTTGCATGTCCTCGTGTTTGAAATCAATTTGCTGAATATTGTAATGTTTGGCTTGTAGTGTTTTTACTTAATAGCCAGTGGAGCGATACAGGGCCATCATGGCCCTCTTGTTTTTGATAATACACTAGTGTATTATCGTTTTTTGGGTCCCGGTTCTGATCAGTTTTCAGTCACGAGCGCGTGAAGCGAGAGAAACCAACCACAGTTTGTGCGGGAATTTGTACTGTTACGCCGTTTCGGGGAAAAATGACATCACTGTTGCTAAGACGTATACGCGTGATAAGTTTTTGATTTTCACGTTTGATAAAAACCAAGAAATGCAGAGAAAGTCTCTTAAAATCAGTATTATTGCGGAAATAGGTGGACTTAACCCCTCTATAAACTATTTCACTCTTCTTTTTGTGTAAATGTCACAGAACTATCTAGTTGCGTATGTACACATTTGAAACCAAACTACAACATAAACATGGACCCGTGAACGGTATAGAAACTGAAGGTGATGATGCGGGATATTTTTCTGTCTGTCATTCGTTTTATGTGATAAATAGAATCTCACATTCGTGTTTATGTATTATCATTTTTTATCAAACTCGTTGACTAAAATGTATTTGACGCTCGCCAAGGCTCGCGTCATACAATTTTAGTCAACTCGTTTGGTAAAAATGATAGTACATAAACACTCATGTAAGATCCTCTATTTATTCATGACTATATTTTAGCCAGGCTGTTTTTTAAGACAGCGCCAAGGTATTTAGATAGTCCTGTCTTTGTGTTACCTTGCAAAAGTTTTTTAAATGAACTAAATTAATGGATGTTGTTTATGGCACATCGACGGCTAGGGTCATTTAGCATGCAAATGATAATAAGATGATCTAGTTGTATTTTTTTTTAGCATAAAAATCAAGGGATTATTGAGCATAATGATAAAAAGGCAAAATGACAGTAAACTTTCAGAATCAACAAAATTATTTAATTTTGATGAAGGGTATTATGAGATAAATCGGTAAAAAAATTAGGCTCAGAAGCGAGAACAATTCATTTTTACAAGAGTTCCCTTAAGTTGTTCTTTGCCGTTAGTAACAGTATAAATCCCTATTAAGAAAACATGATTATTTAAGCATGCATAAACAAAATCATAACAAACTGTCTGCAAATTGCTGCACAGAAACCGTATATGGCAGAAAACACTAATTTTAACAATCAAATCATGTTAGTTTGTATTGGAGTTAAACGCTGTTGTACGAGGGGCATCTTTTAAGTAGTGGCAACAGTGGCGTGTTATGTAAATAACCAAAACCTGAATGTGCAGAAATGATTAGGAGAGTCTCTCTTAATATTCACACTGGGCCTCTACACACTTTTCCAGCCTCAAAATCCAGTCCGAAAATGCATTTTTGAACTGTTCTTTAGGTGTACTGTTTATTCACTGGTAAAGAATGCTTCCGTCACTTCGGGTTTCAAAATGGCGACCTTGTAAGCAAGATTTGATGTGTGGATTGAGCCAAAAGTCAAAAGGAAAGAGGTTAGGACTGTAAGGAGGATGTGGTAAAACCTCAATTCTCTGTTCCTCTAAATAAGCTCAAACCAGGGCTGACCAGTGTGCTGGTGCGTTACCATGGAGTAATTTGATCCTACGCATCCCGGACCTTGGGTTCTTTGTAACGTAGTGATTAACCACAGCAGCAAGAACATTTTCACTGTAAAATTTTCCATTGACACTACCACGCTCAGGACAGCAACACGAGCCACTATTCTGTCACTGTCAAAAAGTAGTACGTACGTAACTCTTTTGACGCTCCTGCTGCATCGAGCTACAACTGGGCGTTCATGGTCTTCACTTACCTACACTTTGTTACTGAGCTTATTGTCAGGCTCAAAAAAAGTAAAGCCATTTTCATCTGCTGTGACAGCTTCTTTGAGGCGTCGGGGGTCCCGATCTTTGGACCTAGTCAATAATGCAGAGGCTTTTTCAGTGGGTGATGTTGGATCAAAAAGTAGGTCACCTAAACTTGTGTTTACATCATAACAGCCAGGGTGTCTTCAACTTTATCATCCTAGATGACTTAAGTAGGTGAGCACGTTAGGGCCAGTGGCCTTCCTTTTTTCCAATAAAAAGTATGCACTGGAATTTATATTTTATGCATTTGCATATTTGCTTATGCCTGGCTACGCCTCTGATTTGGTTAATTATAATGTTAAGATTTTTTTGAAGTCTTTGACGACGCTTATGTGGGAAAGCAGCCAGTGGCTTGGATATTGCAATGAGTACTGGTAACAGAAACTGGAAAGGCATGGATAGGTGCAATGGGCTGCCACGATATAATTGAAATACAGTCAAACTTCGGAAGCTCGAACAACCCTGGGACTAGGTAATTTGTTCGAAATATCGGTAGTTCGACGTATCCATATTTCAAGGTACGAAGTGGTCAGTGAATGAGTTACATGTATTCTTATTGCATATTTATGACTTGTATTTGGAAATATCACACAGAACACACCACATAACTTTGTCATCTTACAGGAATTGGCTGACAAATTAGTGAAAATAGCTTGTTTTCGGCCGTAATCGATACGCTCTGTTAATGTTTTTCATTTTTTGAGAGTATCCATTTCGGCCGAAAGCAAGCTATTTTCACCAGTTAAACAGCCGATTCCAGGGGTCATTTTCTTTGCACATATCTAAAAGTCATTTTATCAGAAAAGAAAGGACATTTGCAGATATCGAGAGCGAAACATCACCTTGTTTATGTTCTAATTATAACTTCTATCAACGCTACATGTGCGGATTAAGATCACAGTTGCGGTTAATGAAACCTACTGTGTTGAAAAGCAATACTCTTCATGAAAACATAGTGTCACAAAAATGACTTGACCACTAATTTTGGTCAACAATCTTAAAAAACAAAAAATTAAAAGCAAAGCTATTATTCAATCACGGCTAAACAATTTGTAATTGACACTTTGATCAAGTGTGTGTATAGTTTACAGTAAGTGTTAAAAACATGCACCTTATCCAATATTTGACAGACGAAAAACGGCGTATCCAATTAACAATGTTGGTGCGAAACCCAAAGTCTGATTGTTGACTAACCCTTTGTTCAACTTCTGAGAGGTAAAATACACAGGAAAATGAACGACGGGACCGTGATATGTGTTCGAAAGTTCCAATTAAGGGTTGTGCGAGCTTTCCGAGGTAGAACAATATGAATTATATAGAGATCTTGCCGGGACCGATATCGTTGTTCGAGCTGTCTTTGGTATATGAAATTACCCATATTCGAGCCACCGAAGTTTGACTGTAATGTTGAAAACGGCGTTAAACACCATACAATCAATGCGCTATCTGATACTTGTCACTAGCATTGGTAGGAAGGCCTTCACGTCCCACTTGTGGTCTTTCATGTGACTCTTTACCACACAATCCCGAGTTTTAACAACCCTGACAGACAAAGCTTTTGAAAACATTGTGGGAAAAGGAGAAAATGCTGGTAACCAGCATTTTCTCGTTTTCCCACATTGTTTTTTTTAATTTTCAGAGACAAAGTCCATTATTTGAGCCACATAAAACCTGTGGTCCAGAAATGCTTTCAATTTCAAAGTTAAAAATTTTGTTTTTTTTGGTGAAATGTTAATTAAAAAAAGCTATAGTGCATTTATTCAGGACTGTTATTTTTTGTCCGCTTTCATTACCTTTATAAAGCATTCTGTTTTCAACTTGCAGCAAACCACATATGCCACAATGTTTTCACGTGTTTTAATTCTTTGTGGATGTTTTCAAACTTTCATGCCTTGATTTTGTTTCTGGAAGTAGCGAGTAGTGACACAAGTTCACAAAACTGTCCAGAAAATCAGCAATCAATGTCTTTCACATTAATTCATGAACGACACACTAAGCTGCAGTTGGTCGTGTACAGGACTTGAGACCTGGCGTGATCACAGTTTCAAATCCCCAGCTAAGCCAATTTCTTTCCCAATATTGATGATAGTCATTGCAACAGGATTCATTCCTCTCTTACCACTTATCATTGTTTCGACAATGATTGTAAAAGCAGCCTGTGGGTTGGAAAGTACTGTATATTGTGCATAGTACTGGAAAAAGAAACTCCAGGAAAGCATGGATAGCTGCACAAGCCGCTGTAATATAGCTGAAATACTGAAAACTGTTCAACACCAAACAAATGAATATTAGTGTCAAATAATTGTCCCAGGATAACTTTAAACATAGGAAAACATGGTATACTCTTGTACTGGAGAGTCAGGATTATATTCTTAAATTATCTCAAGAGAAAATATCAATTTATGTAGACTCATCTCAAGAGAAAATATCAAGTTATGTAGACAATTTCTTTGCAAACCATTTGTGAAAACAAGCTTGTTACCGTTTTCATACATCAAACCTTATCATCAGGTATAGGTTGTCTTGTGTTGATACTCATTCTCTCTTCTTGCTTATAATGAGCACTTTCTGCATGACAGTATTTGTTGTGACATTTAGTTTGCTGTCTGCAATTATCAGCTTTTTATTTTGGCCGGCCTGAACTTTGTTTTCTGGTACAGAGTGTGCCTATAGAAAAGAATCTCTCTCTCTCAAGCCATTGTGAATGTGATGTGAATTGTAAAATCTGTCATCAGCAGGACCTTTCTGTACAACAACGATAATAGAATACAACTGATTGTTGCCAACTTCGGTCCTTATTGATTAGTTTCAACTATCTGAGACAATGAGAACAACACTTATGTAAAGTCTACATTTTATTTCCAATATAAGTAAATAATTCAGAGTAGTGCTAGAAGAATAAAGATGTAAAAGTATTGTTACAGACATACAAGAGGTAAACATGTATATGTGATTGTGTACAACTGGTTTCATAGAGTTCATGAAGAATGGAGCTCTCTGTTTTTGGGGTTTTTTAACTTCAGTCATCACAAACTTCTTTGCCATCTTTGCAAGCAGTTTTTATGTCCAACACTTGACTCTTTGCCAGATGTAAAATTTAGACTCGCCCATAGAAAACATTGCAGACTACAATGAAATGTGATTCATTGACTTTTTATTATCTATTCAAACAATGAGGTACATTTAACAACTGCTAATTCAAGCGATGATCTAGCTTTGAAAACCTTTGACTTACTGACACTCAAGATCTAACTTATGATAAATTAACTTGCAATCCGTGATTGCTTGGTGTTGAATGGACTAGCTATCTGAACTCTATTGACATCGGAGTTCTTGATTAGCCCTCTTTTTGCCTATTATTGCTTTCAAACTTTGTTTCAAATCTTCAAGCAGTAGATTTAATCAAATTGTTTGATATGATTATCCAATGGAAGTTGAAATTGAACATTTCCATTTATTGTATAAATGCAATTAAGTCTGCATTTGCGGTCGATTTTTCCTGAAACTTGAACAGTTGCTTTGTATCATCAAAAGCTTGAACCCTTTTGTTTTTGAAAAAAGTCAGACAATCAGTTTTCAAAAAGTAGACTTCATCACGTAAACAAGAAAAAGACTAATAGACGGACGGATGATGAAAACCATGCCACGTTATAAGCTCTGCTGGCTTTCAACAAGTAGAGCTAAAAAACTAGTTTACTTTCCTTCAATTGCAATATACTTTTCATACACAGTTAATATGATGTCCTGCTGTTATGTTTAGAGTGAAAACAACCAGTTTTACTAAATTCATACACATGTGTATTTTCTTTTTCTTTACAGAGAAATGTAAAATACATGTATACAATTTGATTTTTCTTCCATCTTTCATCAAAATCTAATTCTTAGGATTGTTTTCTTTTCTCTTTCTTCATTACCACTATCCTTGCAGTGTAAAGCTTTTGAAAAATGTGGGAAAAGTAATAAGCAATTGCTCCTTTCCCAACAATTTTTTCCATACTATTTAAAATAACATTTTCATTTCTTTTGAATATTGTTCCTTTAAGCCACTTGCACCTATAGTATATTACTAGAAAAGCTTGTACGGCTACTGATTACAAGATTAGCAGTGCATCAGTATATTATACTTCTAGGAATATAATTGAGCCATGCTCTGTGAAAAGGGAGTTTAATGCATCTACAAAAAGTATCGACCCAGGTCAGTCTGCAGAATCCCCTTAGGCTGACCTGGGTCAAAACTTTGTGCTATTGGTCAATTTTGCAGTCTACTTCATGATTGAGTTGGTTGTTAAACAAAATGGATTTTATGGATCCATAGTCATGTGATGACTTGCCAGGGGAAACCCTGACCCCTGGTTTTTTGAATTTCGACCCCCAAATTTTCTAAATGACCCCAAAAATTGAGATGTATACCGTCTTAAATTCATTGGAAGGGGGTCAAATGACCCAGGGAAAATCCTGCATTAAACCCCCTTGTGTCAAAGCATAGCTCAATTTATCATATTCATCTGTTTACTCTTAACAAAACAACAAAATTTTAAACTGGTCCATTTTGGAAGCAATTGCAGATGACAAAAATGTCTCAAATGATAGGCTTTGGATTTCTCTTTGAAATGCAGAAAACATTGTGGGAAAAAGAGAAAATACTGGTTGATGGTATGTTTCCTTTTCCCACCATGTTTCAAAAAACCTTTTTCCATACAGATTGTTTGGTACAGGGTTTATAACCAAGCTCAGGTTTGAAGCCTATTTAGAAATTATTGCCAAATACAGATACCAGTATATCTTTAGGTCCTTCACCAGCTATCAAGCTTAGCTTTATACAAGTAATTCTATTATTAGACATGATTACATTCCTACAACCTGTACATTAAATTAAACACACGTAGCTGTAAATGTTTACTAATTGTAACTACAAAGTGTAAAATATCACATTCATGCATAACCACAGATACTCTCCCTTACATTGCACTGAATTTGTGGTGGCCCCTCAAACACTTTTCATCCCACAATGCATTTATGTTACTCTTGGCCAGTTGACAAAATTTTAGACTCTGACTCCAGAAGCTGGTAGTTATCTCAGGCAGTGCAGAAAACATTTTTGGAAAGGAGATGCTGGTAACCAGCATCTTCTCCTTTTCCAAAAATGTTTTCAAGAGCCTTTTTCTTAAGATCGTTAAAACTCCGGATTTTTCGGTAACGGTTAAATCATTTTGTTAGAATCTGTTCAGTTTAGGGCAGAATGTCAACTGTATCTGAGGAACCATCACTTATACAGCATGTACTGAAGTCTTTCAAAGTTTGGCACTTTTATTTTACAGATTTGATTGGCCTCATTGCATCTGCATTCCATGTTCTGATGTTAGCAAGGGATCTGTTGATTTTATTACACCATACAATTCTCTCTTCCTTTGTATCTGCTGATAGCATATGCCTACAATGATATACAGTACAATCAAAGTTAAGAGAGATGTCTTTAAGGGCCATTTTTTAGTTCTAAACCATACAAGAATGGCTCTCAACAATAACATGTTTAAACATATTTATTTTACATCGATTGAGAAACAAGTTCTTACAACTTATACTAATCTCTCGATTCTGCTTCCTGGGAACTACACCAGTACTCGCACCAAATGTGTGGGCCAATGAAAAATCCCAAAGTTGACACCCGCTCCCGGGTATGGAACTCAGGACCCTTAGATTACGAGGCCGATGCTCTACCTCGCAACCACGGACACCACAATAACATGTTGGCAGTCTTTTTTGAATGAACATGTTACTTGTCACACTTGCAGGTGATAAAGAAAACCATATCACTCATACAAAAACATCTCTTCATACAATTATTATTATTAAAGCACTTTTTAAGCTAAGTTGCTAGTTAAACTCATATTCACTGTATAATCACTGCACAGGTGCTTGGTTTTTGACATTCTTCATCCTCTATAGAACTTAGTATATAAGACAAGGCTGAACACCATACAGAGTCAATTGGTAGTATGTTTCACATATTCTGAACTCGAATGGAAACAGAAGTTACCTTTATCATGTTTTGCAATAATTTATCTTGAATGTGATACACAGAAGGGAACAAATGAACAAGAACTGTTGCAAGTACCTTCCACCAGCACCTAAACTGAAGCAGCACAACCAGAGAATTGAAATGATTTTCAAAAAAAAAAAAAAAGTTCAACTGTGACCTTGACTTTGACCCATGTGACCCAAAAACCATAGGGGACCTCCTTGAGTCACGAGCAACATTTGTAAAAAGCTTCAGGGTCCTAGGTCAAACGGCTTTTGAGTTAGAGCACATAAATAGTTTTCAAACAAAATTCACCTGTGACCTTGACCTTTGACCCAAGTGACCAAGAAAAAATAGGGCATCTCCTTGGGTCACGACCAACACTTGTATAGTTTCACAGTCCTAGGTCAAATGGCATTTGAGTTAGAGCATGGAAGCGAAAACATGGACAGACTGACGAACAGACAGATATGGTGAAACCAGTATACCCCCCTCTACTTCGTAGACCTGTATAATAAGAGAGTAATCCATGTTGAAACTTTGGAAGCAGACAAAATTTTCTTTTCCGGCTGTGACCTAGCAATTGTAATACTGCTGAGAATTATATTGAAGTAATCTGATTTGTCAATGAAATTTAAATAGTTCTTACCAATCAATTAGCCATATTGGATGAATCTGGTCAAAATTATTTTTAGCCTCACACAATTATTTCAAAGCTGTATTTAAACTTCAAAGACCAAGCAGATTCAATCAATATATCTCATAAAGGGAAGAGAAAATTTTGTCCAGCCCCAAAGTTTTTATCTTAATTATTCACTTAATATTTATTTGTTTGTTCCATTCCATGTATTAGATTGAAGATAAATTACCATAGAACACGATCCATCCTAAGGGCAAGATTTCATGAAACTGCTGACAGATTTTTTCTTCAAGAAAATCCATATCCATTTATCCTGTTTTCAAAAGCTGTCTGGTATTGAGTACATGAGCAGCTCCATAAAATTTCTCAACAAAGAAAAATGTATTCAAAACAACAAATTTTGTCACTAGTCGACATTAAATACATTTGCTGGTGTCAACTGTGGCTCATACCAGAGGATTTGTCTTTAAAAAGGTAGAGAACATTGTGAGAAATTAAGAAAATGCTTGTTATTATTTCTTTTTTTTTGTTTCCCACAATATTTTCTAGAGCTTTCTTCCTTAGACTTGTACAAACATGAGATTATTGTAAAAGCCTAAATTACAAACCTGTGTGTAGTCATTGTGTTGTATGTTTTTGTAACCAATGTATCTTGCTCCCCTCTTCTTGGTGGTCGAACAGCAACCAGCTCGAAAGTGTGGGGTCTAGCACAAATATCTCTTGGAATTAAACCCACTTTCTCTGTAATGACACGCTTCAAGTCTACAAAGCCCATTGGATCCTGAAATGTCATTGATGTCTTGAAATTAAACTGTGTGCTGTGCAGAACATGATAGAAAGTTTTGCGTATCTGTGAATTTCAAGATCAAAGACAAATTCTATAACTATGTTCACCAATCATCCTAAATTGCATCTTAATTCTCAAGAATTTCCTAATTTGTAAAGGGTTGCAAACTCTGATAGGCTTGACCAAATGATGTAGCCTATCAGATATTGTACTACTTTTCTCAATAGAATGTAACTTTTTGAATGACTGGTGAATTAGGAAAATCAGCTTATAACCCCATTATAAACCCAGCTAGACCACATATCAATCTCAAGATTGATGAAAGTCTTTACTACAGGATCTACTCCTCTTTCTTGTTAAAAATTATTTCAGGTCAGTTCATGGTGGAAAGCAGCCTGTGGCTTAGAAAGTGTGTGTGTGTTTTTTTTTTAAAATACTGGTAAAGAGACATCAGGAATGCAAAGGTAGGTGTACAGGTAGTCTTGATATTACCGACGTACATGTATTTTGACAAATGAGTAGGATGATCTAAGTTAGCTATTCTTTCCAATAAAGAACTTGCTGCTAATGACCTGTCAAGCCCTGTTCCAATTCTTCATCTAAAGACTAGTCACCTGGATAGCTGGGACAGAATTCTTTGTTCAGGTGGATATCATGAGATGATGAATTACAAATGAATGTAAAATGGTAGGTGAACTTTTACCTTCCTCGTTTCATCATCAGGGTATTTCCAGTATGCTAGTTTGTTGCCTGTTAACATGCACCAGCGTCTGTGCCAAGATCCCAAACCACTGACATCCTCAAACATCGTCAAAAACCCTCGCTCCTCCACATTCTGTTCCATCATACACTTAAGCCGCATATATATCATTCCATGAAGGGGAGATAAAAATGGTATCTGTAGAGTAAAAAACTTGATGTAGATCACTAATATTTTTCTGAAAATTCTATTTCAAAAGATGAGAGTCCCAGAAGGGAAGTATTTTCATATTCAATGGGTGGTATTATTTTCTTATTCAGAACTTTGTTCAGGGTTCTTATCACTATTGTCAGAATGATACATTTTCTATGTGAGGCAACAACTGTTTTAGAAAAGATTTGGTTTTTTTAAAATAAATTCAAGGAAAATTCAACTGAATAAAAATTATAAATTTGCACTTTTCAAACAATGAATTTAAACAAAAAAAAAAAAAAACAAAAAAAAAAACCAGAGAATTTGCTCATTCTGAAAAGTGTTGTCTCCCCCAAATGTTACTACATATACGTATGCTGAAAAGCCATTCTCTGCTGTTGTGTTAAAATTTTATGAATAAATATTTAAAATTCTAGAACTAGCTTCTTTCTCATTACTCAGAGTTCTATTCAAACTTGAGTACTAGAACACTGGATTTGAAAAGGAAAAAAAAAAAATAGTTAATTTGGAAAGAGACCTGAACAGTGTCAATATGTAATAAAGAATTTTATAGACTACAACCTGTGTAAACAGCAGGAAAAAAAAAAAATAATAATGAATCATGATAATCAGTAATACTTACCCTTTCTAGTGAAAAGCTACTTTTATCCAGACATTTCATTGTTATTCTGAGAGTTGTTATTAGAGTAAAACTTGTGGTTCTCACTGCTGTGGGGCCACCTGGGCTCTCCACTGTAATACAGAAAAGAAAAATTTAAAGTTTTCAAAGGTTAGATAGTTGCTGTTCATGTATACTATTTTTCACGTTTCTGCAGTTGAAAGCTTTGATAATGGATTTCCCTGTCAGTCAAGACTGAAGTATAACTGTAAACTGTTGAAAGTAATTACTATTGTCTATTGGGAGACATCAGAAGTCTTCCTACACTTATGATAATGAGATGATAATAATTTTGTTATAACTTCAAGATGAAGGTTTATCTTACTTGTCATAGATAGTTGTTTATGTTTCTTTGGAGTTTTCTTCTTTTTATCCTTTAACACTTCCCTGGAGACAGACTGAAATTAAATACAATGCACAGTTTTTTAAGTATGAGAAAATTGAAAATTGATACATCTGTGTCTGTATTCACAAACCCTTCTTAACAAAATTTTTGTTCTAATTATAGCTTTTGAAAGTAAAACGTCTGATTGGCTAAACCGTTTGGTTTAACCAATCAGAAGTTGTGTTATTTTCAAATGTAGAAAATTCTTGAGAATAAGACTAAGAATGTTCTTAAGAATGGTTGGTGAATACACACCCTGGTTAACTTCAGGAAGACTAAGTTGAGGTGCTTATGAAACAGGCCAGATGAAGATGAGAGTTTGCAATTCTGATCTTGTTTCAACGTTGAACTGAGTATGTTTACATGCATATCTAAATTTCTATAATTGATTTCTTTTGTTTTTGCTGGAAACTGTTTGTAAAAGGTGAAAGCCATGCAATGATTTTAAGCTGTACAGATGAAAGGCCTAAGATTATAACTTTCAATACTTTGAAATGTCTATTAAAACATTAACACCCCCACCGACCAAAGGGGGCTATTCAGACTTTTATAAATCAAACTTCAAAAATAGTTCATTAATGAATTAAGTAAGGCCATAGCTGGCTAACCACCAATATAGAAGAAAGACAAATGTAAAAAAAAATTACAGTGGTATTTTCCTAATGGGCAAGGTAGCCTCTTAAGGTATCTAAAGATTTCACAGCATAAATTTGCAAAGTTTTAGGGAGTCTCTTGTGATCAATAACATATATATTTTGTAGGACCATATTCATATAAGCACAATAATGTCATAATTGACCTAATAAGAATAGAGAGAGAGTTACTGCTTGCAAAGCCACTGACTTCTTTTCTTAATGCCAAGTCTGCTGGTAGCCCTCCAGTTTTTAGCTCCACTGGCCGAAGGCCAGTGAGCTATTGTCATGGCGTTGTGTCCGTCGTGCGTCCGTCCGTTCGTGCGTGCGTCTGTCCGTAAACTTTTTCTTTAAAAAACTTCTCCTCAGAAACTATTGACTGGATTTTTACCAAATTTCACAGGAATGTTCCTTTGGTGGTCCTCTTTCAAATTCCTTCAAATAATTGTGTTCCATGAAGAATTCTGGTTGCCATGGCAACCAAAGTAAAAAACCTTTAAAAATCTTCTCCTCCCAAACCACTATTTGGATAGCATTATTATTTTGCAGGAATGTTCCTTAGATACAGGTTTACAGAATTCCTTAAAAAAAAAAAAAAAAGATCTGTCAAAAAAAAAAGGCTTTTATGGGAGACTCATTTTCCTTTTATGGTATAAAGTAAAATCTTTGAAAAATTTCTTCTCTAAAACTATTAATTGGATTTCATTGTTGTTTTGCAGGTAAGTTCCTATGGTGGTTGTCTACCAAATTGTTTCTTCAGTGAGCTAAAATGCAGGATTGAATGATAATTGTTAAAAACTTCCTTTTGCCATTATAGAAATATCAGGCCTGTGGAGCGATACAGGCGCTCAAGCGCCTCTAGTTTTTATATTTGCAGCAAATAGTATATTTTGTAGTATTTGTCAATGTTAAACAAAAAATTTTAATTCACAGCAAACAATTTCTAAGAAGGCCCCTTTAACAAAGTTGCAGATGATTTTGACATCATACTTGTTAATCTTTTACCAAAAAATAACATTTCATACTGGTCAAAATTGCAAGCATTCGCAAATTAAATGTGGCTCAAATAATGGAATTTGTCTCTGAAAGAGAAGAAAACATTCTGGTAAGGAGCATTTTTTCCTTTCCCATAATGTTTTCAGAAGTCTTTTCTATTAGGACTGTTAAAACTTGGGATTGAGTGGTAGAGAGTTAAACAAGGATAATAACCAAAAATAAAGGTTTAATACATGGAGAGAAAAAAAAAAAATGCATCAAAAGAAAATATTGCCTTTATAAATTTTCAAAGGCATTACCATTCCAGCAAATACTCCATATCTACAGATAATTACACAGTAACATATATTTCTATGAAGGGGATTCAATGTATTGTAAGTTTATAGCACTGTACCATGCTGTAGATTTCCAAGTCCAGCTTGAACCCTGAACAAATGCCATGAATTTTGATGAGGTTTGGAAAGTCCAGACTTCCTCTCATCATAGGGTCATGTGTTGATAACATCTGGGTAAATATCACCTGTGGTCCATTTCTGATCAGCAGTATAAAGTAGTGCACTGTATTGTCTGTAAAGGAAAGAGTTTCTATGCTGTTAACCCTTAACCACACAATGACGCCTTTTAACACTCCTGAAGAAGAGGCCTTTTGAAAACATTGTGGGAAAAGGAGAAAAAGCTGGTAACCAGCATTTTCTCCTTTTCCCACAAAGTTTTCTACCCTATCAAAGAAAATTTGCGTCATTTGAGCCACTATGAAATTGTCTTCTGCAAATGCTTTCAATTTGGATAGGTCTTAAATTTTGCCATGTGGTAAAGGGTTGATATCAACATATTAACTCTTACAGAATTCTTTGTCTAACAGCAGACGACTTTCTTAAAGTAATGCTAGCAGCCTAAAGAAAACAATGGAGGTGTTAAAATGTATCTAAATTTAAACTATATCATTTAAAAGTATAGAAATTATAGTGAAGTTGACAATCTATCATTATACTGTCAAGTCTAAGTGATAGTTGCTGGAAGGACAATGAATTTTAAAACTAGGTAAAAAATAAACAAAAGATAGAGCTTCCTAGCAACTTTTGACCTAGTTTCCATGTGCATTAATTTATGGACCCTTTAGCAAACAATCTTGAGTTATCAAGACCCTGAGAAAAAAACATCAAAGGGAAAATGTGATAATGCTGGTTGCCAGCCACATTTAATCTGTTATCTGCAAATGTGTTTTACATGAATGAATTGCGTGGTCTTGCATGTTTATTACGGCCTAAAAAAAAAATATCTGTGTTTAGGGTTTCCCGACCCTACCTAGAAAATGCTGCCGACCCTAAACTTTTTACCCTACATTTGAGGAAAAAAAAAAAAAAAAAAAAAAAAAAAAAAAAAAAAAAATTCGGGTGTGATTTCGGTACATGGTCCATATAAAAAGTTTTTGAAAGAAAAAAAAAAAAAAAAAAAAAAAAAAAAAAATCCCTATCTACCCCACCTACAGCATCTTGGACTGAAACCCTAAACACAGATATATTTTTGTTAGGCCTAACTATATTTTCAGGGATACTTTAAATTTATCTGCTATTAAGTCATTACCATACAAAAAAACTTTAGACTTATCCACTTCAATGCGTTTGCACAGGACAAATGTGGCTCAAATGACCGAATTCTTTCCTAAAATAGCGGAGAGAATTGAAAAGTAGATGTTGATTACAAGTGTTTACGTTTTCCATGATTTTTTAAAAATCCTATTTTCCTTGAGAGTAAAACACAGAAACAGCTATCTTTCCATTCTGCCGATTTCTGTTTTCTTGCCTTGGTCTGATGTGTGAAGTCTCGATTGATAAATGATTAATGGACTTCAGTGACAAATTTTCTGACAATTTGTTTTTTGTGCAAATCTGTTATTGTTGAGAAAAATAAACGATTACACTTTGGTTAAAGTCACTTAAAAGATAGCTATGAAATTAACTAATCTTTGACAAACCAGAAGCAGTTCCAATTTTGGTAACAAAGTCCTTTTTCAGTGGCAGTCTGATATCACTGATGGTAAGAGATCCTTTGGGTCCCTGCTGGTTCTCAGATTCTAATTGTCCTGTTTCCTTCAGCCTCTGTATCTCTGTTAGATAGGCCTGCCTTCTCTGACCTGCAAGTGATGAAAATTTACTTCATATTCAAGCACACCAAGTCTGAGGTAAATATATCTAGTAATGATAGAAATATAAGATGTCAAAGTTTTCCAATGACAATAAGTGCACCATGATAATATCTAATTTTCTTAAAAAACAGTAAAGTCAAAAATGTTGCTAACCACCCTTTTCTTCCGTTTTGGGATGTTTTCTACCTTTGAGAGACAAACCTGGAGATCATCTCAACCACAATTTAACTGTAATCTGCAAATGTTTTCAATAGTGACAAGTATCAAAATTTACCATTTTGAGTTTTGTTTGGACAGGTTATATTCAAGAATACCTGTTTACTTACAAGATACAAGAAGCAGTCTGTTACATTCCACTTGCTCTGCTGACCCAGCAAATAGGGAGTCACCTGAACAACACTTGTTTAGAGCATTGCTTGTCTGCATGATGATATTTTGTTCTTGACTTACAAGTTCATGTAATTCCTGAAACAAAAATCAAGAACTGAAAGCCATATGGTTAAACCCTTTACCAAACAACAAATCTTTAGACCTGTCCAAATTTGAAGTATTTGCAAACAACATGCTGGTTACGATTTTTTTCTTTTTTCCCCACATTGTTTTCAAAAGCCTGTTTTCTAAAAGTCATTATAACTCCAGTTTGTGTGCTAAAAAGTTAAGAACATTCAAATGCAGACTACATCTATGCTGGTCTTGAAACTGATCACACTAGACAAATGTTTAACTTTTAACTCTTTACCAAACCGTACAATTTTGGACTTGTCCAAACTGAAAGCTTTCGCAGACAATAAAATAATTGTGATTCAAAATTAAAATTTGTCTTCAGAAGTGTAGAAAACATTGTGGAAATGGAGAAAATACTGGTTACCATCATTGAAACCATTTACTTGGCAGAAGTATAAATATAGTTTGTTCAATAATTCAAGAAAGAGTTCCACTTTTCAAGAAGATCTAAGCTTACAAAGACCTGTCTTCAGAAGGTGAATGTAAGCTAGCCAAGGAATACCCTTGGCTTCAATTCTCTTTCCATACAGGGCTAATTCAGCCTATCATTGTATTCACCATGTAACGACCAGCATACACAGAACAAAAAGCAACTTAGACAAGTCAGACATATACAGCAAAGGTGACCTAGCTGGAGAGTCATATGAAGCTAAACTGACTGAGACATCCAACACTTCAGTAGAAATGCTTCTACCTTAGCTAATATACCCGAAACAGCACCCCAACATTTTGCCTAAAGCCTATCTCATTAAACCTTTACCAAATGACAAATATTGGACTTGTCCAAACTGATAGCATTTGCAGACAACAAATTAAATGTGGCTCAAAAGGGAAAATTTGTCTGAGAAAGGGTAGAAAACGTTGTGGGAAATGGAGAAAATGCTGGTTACCAGCATTTTCTCCTTTTCCCACAATGTTTTCAAAAGCCTTTTTCCTCAGGGTTGTTAAAACTTGGGATTGTGTTGCAAAAGGTAAATTAAGGGAAGGTCAATATGCTAGCCATAAAATTCCTAATAGTTATTAACTTTTTCATTGATGCAAATGTTTGTAATTACATCTATCTGAAAGTGGGTTACAATAGCCATCGATCAAGGCTTTCATTACAAGTGCTTTCTAGTGACAAAGATTACAGTGTTGTCTTCCAAAAACACTGAAGAACAACATTTATTCCTATTTTCAGCGTAGCACATTTGTTAAGTAAGGTTTTAAGTATGAATTTATAGTGGTAATGTTACAGAGCATCTTATTGGATAAAATTAGTTTGGGGGTCCTGCTTGGTTCAGTGGTAAAGTGTGGAACTTGTAACTTAGAGGCCCTAAGTTCGAGCCTCACTGGAAGCACTGGGTCTTTCGTGAGAGTGTCCTTGGGAAAGAGACTTTAGAGCCCAACCCTAGTACTGGTGAAACCCTGGACTTTCCTGAATATGTGAGCCGCCACCTTTACATGACTGAAATAATGTGAAAAGCTATTTAAAACACCATTCAATCAATAGAATTACTTTATATAGAAATATAACCAACAAACTCCCATTTCAAAATGGATATACAAACAAGAGCACCGCATGCAGGTGCCAATGCTCAGCTGTAGTTGCTTGATTTTCAGTGAAAATTCAGTCAAAAAAGGGGCATAACTCTGTCAAAAATACTTCGATGGTTACCTGCCCTAGTTATACGGATTTCCCTTTTGATATTGAACAACTTGTGAAAGTTTGAAGTAAGTATCTTCAGTAATTACAGAGATATTATTAAATGTCAAAGTTTTTGCACTACGACGACACCAGGGCTATGGCAAGATCTCGATGTTTTCTTCTTAAACCGCAGAGATAATAAAACCATGTACAGTCAAGGCCAGTGCAAATAGAGGAGTCCAGCATCACTCTTCACTGGTACAGGTTTTGCCTGCCTCACCTTTATCCTCTCTTTGATAGTTTTTCTCTGTACATCTGGTGGGAGTTCTCGAGGCATCTCTATATCCTCCTCTACAACATTCTCATGTACATAGTGACTGTTACGTGAGTATCTCTGGCTCACAGCTGGGATTTCCTGACTTTGCCTGCAATATCAATTAGTTGCTCATGGCCCTTTACCCTCTTAAAAACTTATCAATCACAGAAAATTCATAAGTATTAGTCTGAACCTTTTACCCCCTATAGTTTTTTATACTCGAAGCCGTTTTGGCTGTCAGGTTGCACAAAGAAAATCAGACAGAGTAAAGCTAAAGTGAAAATGTACCGGTAGACTCTGGCCAATGATCTTGTCCTATGAATGTTATACATCTGGCTAAAAATAAACAAGCAATTTCGTTGAAATGATATCCCCCGTCAAAAAAGACTTTTTTTGATACAAACATATTAGAGGTATTGTGTTTTGCATGTACATGTGGTCTTTTTGTTATTGGTCCATCATGAAATTATACATCAAGCCCCGTTTTTTCATGGCACAGCATTTCATTAAATAAAAAACATATAAAAGGTATACAGTAAGACCCCTTTTTCCATAACATGGTATTTCATTAAATGAAAACAAATAATGGAAATATACATGGAGCCCCCTTTTTCCATGACACGGCATTATATATTGTATATATATAGAAAAAAATTGTATCAACACACTATCCAAAGGAAGACAAGCATTAAGTTTTATTAATTTTTGTGAAGGCTTTTAGAAGATATCTGTCCAGGCCCCCTTTTGTCATAACATTGCATTTTATGAAAAAAAAAAAAAAAAAAAAAAAAAAAAAAAAAATAACTATTGTCTGTGGCTTATGATAAACAATATGAATATGAAGTTTCATAAAATTTTGTGCAGTTGTTAAAGATATTGTCACTATTGAAAAAATACACCAATTCCCCTTTTCCCATGACACAACATTTAATCAAAAAAGCAAAAATAACGATACTGGCTGACTATCATAAGGAACACACGTATGAAGTTTCATCAATTTTCGTCAAGGATTTTGAGTTAAAGAGATATTGATCCATAATGGAAATATACATTAAGCCCTCGTTTTCTCTGACTCCGCATTATATCCAAAAAGCTAAAAAAAAAAAAGAAAAAAATCGGCTGAAATCATAAGGAACACATGTATGAATTTCTATCAGTTTTCATCAAGGATTTCAGAAGATATCTGTCCAGAAAGACGGACGAAGATGGTCATTGGTCCATGATAAAATTATACATTAACCCCCTTTTTCCATGACATAAGATTTCATTGAATAAAAACAAATGATGATTGTCTATGACTTGTGATAAACAATATAAATATGAAGTTTCATAACATTTTGTCCTGTAGTTAAAGAGATACTGGTCTATAATGTAAATATACCTCAAGCCCCCTTTTTCCATGACACGGCATTTTAAAAAAAAGAAATAAGGGTATTTAACTGTTGTGTTGCATGGTCAATCTGGGTGAAACATGTTGTACTGCATTTCTAATGGTGGTTGATAGATGTGACAAGTTCCATGTATAGTTGACGAACAGACTGTCATTGGTCCATGATGAAATAATACATTAAACCCCCTTTTTCCATGACATGAGATTTCATTAAATAAAAACAAATGATGATTGTCTGTGACTTGTGATAAACATTATATAAATATGAAGTTCCATAGCATTTAGTCCTGTAGTTATGGTCTATAATGTAAATATACATCAAGCCCCGTTTTTCCATGACACGGCATTAAAAAAGGGTATATAACTGTGGTGCTGCATGGTCAATCTGGCTGGAACTTGTTGTACTGCATTTCCTAATGGTGGTTGATAGATGTGACAAGTTCCATGTAAAAACTCTGTACAGTTTTCAAGATAAGACTCAAAACATCAAAAATTTACTCCACTGCGTAACTTAAAATCGCTCCCAGTTGGCCATTTTGCATCGAATCAAAAAAAGAAAAAAAAACCATATTGGCGGAAAAGGTTGTTGTACACATGTATAAAGTTTCACGAAATTCCGTCCAATGGTATTGGAGATAATATCCCCAGGGTTCATACAGGCAAGGCCAAGTAAAATTCAAGGACTTTTCAATGACAAATCTTTATGTTTTCATGGACTAATTTTTTAATAATATCTACATATATTCGTAAAGTCAGTACATCATTTTTGGATACAAAGTTAGCAATAATAGGAGCACTAGATGATGCAATAGGCACAGCAACAGTAGCTATTGGGGGTAGGGGTACTATCAGGTTGTCACCTGGGGCGGAAGATGTGGTCGCAGTTTGTGTTTTATTAACCTTGGTTTCCTCTTTAACAAAGACATTTGTGAAAATCCCGGACATAGACTTCTGTAGTTTCTTACGCCCCTCTCCCTTCGCATGTGACCGCAAGGCACTTTCACCCATCTGTGCCACATCGATATCTTTCCTACATGCTAGACAGTGCGCTTGATATGTTCATTTCCTTTACCCACGGATACCCTTTCGGCCTGTCTCTGCTATAGATACACTTTCCCATTACGATAAAGAAAAAAGTTTGAAAGTTGAATTCAGGCTCCTTAGAATCATTTCAACGCCATTTTGGTTTTACTTAGTCTGGATATTGGAATTGACTTTTTTCACGGATAAAAATGATGCAATCGAAAATAAACCAGTCAGCAAGGGAGGCAACCCAAACATACGAGTACGAACATTCGGACCATGTATGTTCGAACTTCGTTTTCGCCCCCAGCACATTCGCCCATTTTTATTGTGGCGCTCTCGCATGTCTGTCATTGCTTAAAACGTGCTGATTTCCTTCTAGAAAGTCAGCTATTGACTTTTAGGCCGATTTCAAATGTCTTGAATACAAGAAAAAGTGAAATTCAAGTACTTTTCAAGGTGTATGGCCAGTTTTCAAGGACTTTTCAAGGCAAATTTTGTTTTCAAGGACTTTTCAAGACTGCCCTTCATTTTCAAGTACTTTTCAAGCCTGTGCGAACCCTGATCCCGGACAGACACACGGACGGATGGACACACAGATGGACAACGCTAAAACTATATCCCTCCGCCTTCGGCAGGGGATAATGAGCCATGCTATAGGAAATAGGGGTTTAGTGCATCTGCAAAAAGTATTGACCTAGGGTCCAGTCTAATCTCATTATCCAGTTGGTTGTTAGACAAAATGGCATTTATTTATCCAAAATTATATGATGACTTACTTGATATAATGCATAACCAAGATATATTAAACCCTCTTTTGCCTGAGCTGGGCTCAAATATACATGTACATTAGTTACAAAATTCATTTGAGCAAGGGGGATAGATTAGGCCAGCATTAGTGATTACATGAAAATAGAAAAATGTTGCAAGATGGGAATGACAGGTTCAACAGCATGCACCAAATATGTGAGGTTTATGCAAATGTTGATGTGATATTTGGTCTTATTAAAATAGACATACATGTAGTTCCTCATTTATAAATGACAAATGACGTTCTATGTATAGACACCTAAATTGCACTTCTATTGATACGCAAGTAATTTTAGGCTAAAGATTTTTATACAAGAAAGCAATTAATATGAAACAAGAGGACCATGATGGCCCTGAAGTCGCTCACCTGAGCCTTTTGATCAAACATGACCCATTTCCAATCTCTTCTGAGATATTAAGACAAACATTCTGACAAATACTCATTAGTATTGGACTTACAAACATGGCCTCTAGAGTGTACACAAGCTTTTTCTAGAATTTTTCTCAGTGGCCTACTTTTAAGCTCAATATTACCTATTTTCAAACAAGTAGAAATTATCCAGACAAACATTCTGACCACCTTTCATGAGTATTTGAGAGAAAATGTGACCTATAGGGTGTACAGAAGGGTTTTTTCCCCAAGATTTGACCTAGTGACCTAGTTTTTTGTCCAACATGACCCATTTTCATACTAGTCTAAGACATTATCAAGACAAATATTTGGATCAAATTTCAAGATTATTGGACTGAAAATGTGGCCTCTAGAGCGTACACAAGGCTTTTCAAAGATTAAACCTGGTGACCTAGTTTTTGACCCCATGTGACCCATTTTCAAACTCGTGCAAGATATCATCAAGACAACCATTCTGATAAAGTTTCAAGAGTATTGGACTGAAAATGTAACCTCTAGTACAAGGTTTTTCTAAGATTTGACCCAGTGACCTAGTTTTTGACCTGACATGACCCATTTTCAAACACGTCTTAGATATCATCAAGACAAACATTCTGACAAACTTTCAAGAGCATTGGACTGAAAATGTGGCCTCTAGAGCGTATACAAGGTTTTTCTAAGATTTGACCTAATGACCCAGTTTTTGACCCGACCCGACTCATTTTCAAACTCGTCTGAGAAATTATGAAGACAAACATTCTGACCAACTTTCAAGAGCATTGGACTGAAAATGTGGCCTCTACCTACACAAGGTTTTTCTAAGATTTGACCTAATGACCTAGTTTTTGACATGACCTGACTCATATTTGAACTCGTCCAAGATATTATCAAGACAAACATTCTGACCAACTTTCAAGAGCATTGGACTGAAAATGTGGCCTCTAGGGTGTACACAATTTTTTTCCCTAAAATTTGCCCTAGTGACCTAGTTTTTGACCTGACCTGACTCATATTTGAACTTGTTCGAGATATTATCAAGACAAACACTCTGACCAACTTTCAAGGGTATTGCACTGAAAATGTGGCCTCTAGAGCGTACACAAGGTTTTTCTAAGATTTGACCTAGTTTTTGACCCAACCTGATCCATTTTGTAAGTTGTGCAAGATATTATCAAGGCAAACATTCTGACCACGTGTCAAGAGTATTGGACTGAAAATGTGGCCTCTAGAGCATACACAAAATTTTTCTAAAATTTGACCTAGTGACCTAGTTTTTGACGGTCGGGTCAAAAACTAGGTCACTAAGTCAAATCTTAGAAAAATTTTGTGTATGCTCTAGAGGCCACATTTTCAGTCCAATACTCTTGACACGTGGTCAGAATGTTTGCCTTGATAATATCTTGCACAACTTAAAAAATGGATCAGGTTGGGTCAAAAACTAGGTCACTAGGTCAAATCTTAGAAAAACCTTGTGTAAGCTCTAGAGGCCACATTTTCAGTGCGACCCATTTTCAAACTCGTCCGAGATATTATCAAGACAAACATTCTGTACAACTTTCAAGAGCATTTGACTAAAAGTGTGGCCTCTAGAGTGTACACAAGGTTTTCTAAGAATTGACCTAGTGACCTAGTTTTTGACCTGACCTGACCCATTTTCGAACTCGTGCGAGATATTATTAAGACAAACATTTTGACAAAGTTTCATGAGTATTAGACTGAAACTGTGGCCTCTAGAGCGTATACAAGGTAACAGTTGACGACGGACACAGCACGATCACAAAAGCTCACCATGAGCACTTCGCGCTCAGGTGAGCTAAAAAGCATAACGTTAATATGCACCCATAAAACATGCAAGTTAACATTTTACCAAACTACAAATTTTAGACCTGTTCAAACTGAAAGAATTGGACAGGCGACAAATTAAAAGCTATAAAAAAGGTGGGATTTGTCTTTGAAGGGGTAGAAAACATTGTGAGAAAAGGAGAAAAATGTTGGCTAGTAGTATTTTCTCCTTTTTCCACAATGTTTTCAGAAGCTCTATTCCCAAGGGTTGTAATACTCAAGACTGTGTAGTAGAGGGTTAATGCCAAACATTAAATACTAGTATATCCTATGTGTAACATTACCAACTGTAGACAGCTTTTTTTTTTACCATTTTGCAGCAGACAACTTTTGAAAAGTGTGGCGAAAAGACAGTTTGCTTGTTACAAGCAGTTTCTGTTTTTATCCCAAAGCTTTTATTTGTGTTTTAGCCTGAGTCATGTGGATTATCCATATGATACCTTTGAAACCTTGGAAATTTGACTACAAATTTATTCCAGGAAATGATGAATTCATTAGTAAACTAAGTTCCAACTTAACCCTTTACCACACAATCCTGAGTTTTAGTGATCCTGAGAACGAGGCCATTTGAAAACTTTGTGGGAAAAGGAGAAAATGCTGGTTACCAGCATTTTCTCCTTTTCCCACAAAGTTTTCTACCCCAACAAAGATAAATGCCACCATTTGAGCTACGTTTGTTGTCTGCAAATGCTTTCTGTTTAGACCAGTCTAAAATCTTATCATCTGGAAAAGAGTTAATAGATACTCACCAGCATTTGACAATATTATTATATAAAGCACAACTGCGAAAGACAGATGTTCAAAGAAAGAAAGAAAATACAGGATGTAAAATAAAATTAAAAGAATCCACAACCTTTCATGCAACTTTAAGAGTACTTGTTGCTGAAGACAATACATAATCCTGTGCCTATGTTACCAGGTGAATATGTAAGAAATTCACACTCAAGCCTTCTACATATATGCATAAATATTTCAAAACATTAATTATTTTAAACATGTACGAAAAACAAGCAAGCACGAACCATGCACCAAAGCCTACCTGCTGTAACACAAAAACTAATAGGCATAAGCAGCTTACTACTTTCATTATCATGAAAACAAAACAACATACTTTTCTTTTTTTTTTTTTTCAAAAGTTGCAAATTATCTTTACATCCTATTATGAGGGAAAAGATATTTGAAAACATTGTGGAAAAACTAGAAAGATGTTGGTAAACAACAATTTTTTCTTTTCTGACAATGTTTTCTAATTGTTTTTATGAAAAATCCTACTGAGGCACATTTAATTTGATATCTGCAAAAGCTTTTACTTTGGCAAATCTTGTCTGCAAAAGTATTAATGCATCCTTATGAATTATCCCTTAAAGATAAATCTTTACTCGTTTTCAGCCAGTTTTTAACCCATTTCAACTTCATTTTATGAAACTATAATCATTCTTGTATCTTTATGCCAAATGTTGCCCCTGATGGTTGCAAGGTGGAACAGATTACAACCCACAGAAAATACATTTCATACTCTTTGGGCCATCAAAGGAAGCACTGTCATCCTTCTGATTTTAAATCAAAGACAAATCCCTTGAATTTCTTTATCATGTATACGATATTTATGGATTAGTTATATTTGCTTACACAGCTGACCAGTATCTGAACCATACACATTATAGTTGTAAGTGTTTTTTTTTCTCTGTGGCTGTAAAGATGTATCTTTAATTTATGTTACTAAATCTTTTTAACCAGATGTTTCATAGGCATCTGCCTAAAATTTGTAAACCAAAGGTAATGTGATAAGCATGTACACAATCATTTATTATTTTGGTTAAAACCAATACAAGTATATCTAAACTTTATTGGTACAAGTATGATCTTTGTTCATATGTTTATGAATCTTATCAAATACATATATTTTAATTTTAAGAGATACAATGCCTATGGTATTGTCATTTACTTTCCTGAATTTGGAAGTCTAATATTAGGCAATGTGGGAACAAGTTATTGAGAATAAAAAAAATCTTGTATCTTACGGTCTAAATTTCACAGTGGTCTGTATTGTTGTTGATCTGCAAGTAATTGAAATAATAGAATTACTTGCAATCATGTATGTAAACTCTCTGAAGTGAATGATTTAAGCCCTTTCAGAACATGAATGAAAAGGCAGTACATAAAATGCATTTCATAATTCAAATTGCTCATAGAAGTTTCTATGTATTTTACTCCTAAATCTAAGGAGTTAAAAATTCAGTTTGATACATATGATTTCTTTACACATGAGAATACTAATGTGTTATGTCACCTGATTTCAAAACGTGTTTTATTCCAATAAGTGAGTGGTCAATTATTTAAATTATTGAGAATAAGATTCTGTCAGCCAATCTGAAAGCTTGAAGACCTAACCTTGACAAAAGAGAGGTCTGTCTATGAAATACCACTCAGGGAGATATCAATATTACTTTACATTATAATCACTGTTGCAGGAGACACTAACCAATATACAATAATGCTTTTGTGTAAAACAAACATGGTGCTTTTGAATCAAAAGTCATTTTGAAATCATGCATGTAAATTTCATACCGGTAGTTTTCTTAAATATTTGAAGAAACAAACTAAAACTGAACAAGTAACAATACATAAAATATAAAACTATCATTCAATAATCATGAAATTTCAGTAGATCATCAAAAATGCAATGAAAACATGCACAACTTTATTCATGCTACTGTGTTCAGGTTCTGGACTCATTCTAACCAAAACTACCCTATCAACGGAAAGTATGGAAAACAAGTGAAAAGCTATAAACACAGAACAGGCTTTTGCTTATGAGACAGTTTTGTTGATAAAACAATTTCTCCTTGGGCTACAATGTCGAGACACTTGTGGTAAAAATGCATTGATTTGCATGAAAGACTAAAAACATGCCTTCTTTGATGTGTGATATCGATACCACTACTAATAATTACAGGCTGTTTTATGTAAAATTATATGAGCCATACTCTGTGAAAAAAGGGCTTAAAGCATATGCGAAAAGTATCGACCCAGGTCAGCTTGCGCAGTTCGAGCAGGCTGACCTGGGCCAAAACTTTTTGCTATTGGTCAATTTTCTGTATGTCAAAGGACCAGTCTACCTTATGATACAGCCGGTTGTTAGACATACTGAATTTCAGGGATCTCTAATTAGGTGATGCCTTGCATGGTATGATGCATCACGGAGATACATTAACCTCCTTTTACCAGAGCATGGCTCACACACACACACACACACACACACATGAGCCGTGCTCTGGCAAAAGGGGGCTTAATGCATCTCCGTAATCCATCACACCGAGCAAACCATTACGTACTTATGGATCCATAACAGCAACCTTTTTTCATAATCGACTAACTCATGAGGTAGACTAGTCCTTAGACATACAGAAAATTGATCAATAGTGAAAAGTGTCGGCCCAGGTCAGCCTGCGCGGACTGCGCAGGCTGACCTGGGTCGATACTTTTCGCAAATGCATTAAGCCCCCTTTTCACAAAGCATGGCTCATATATAAATTATAATTATATAAGCGCCATTTTTTAAAATGCTATTTTAAGGTAATTAAAATAGGTGAAGCTACATCATACATGTACTCTATGTTAATACTTAGAGGAAAATAATGAAGCCCTTATTAACTCTTTACTACACAATCATGAGTTTTAATACCTTGTTGCAAAAGACTCTTGAAACATAGAGGGAAAACAAGAAATTGGTGGTAACCAGCATTTTCTCCTTTACCCACAGAGTTTTCTACTCTTCAAAAGACAAATTTCACTATTTAAGCTACATTTGATTTTTTGGACAATTCCAAAATTTTGTGTAAAGAGTTAAAAATCTGGGTTCACATTCACCAAACATTGTAAATATTGTTCTGATTCAAAACCCAAAGACTAGACATCTGACTGGCTGAGACATTCTATTTCTGCCATTAGATACTGTAGTTATCTTGGACTTAAAAATCAGAACTGAACTGAGGCTTGGTAAATATGCTACAGTCGGTAAATATGGAATACTGTTTACTATTGTACTGCACAAATTTTGAGCTCTTTTGATGATGCTGATCATACTTTCATCAATAGTTGAAAAATGAATGATGACCCTCACCTCATGAAAAAGCATCTACAGTCTGTCTAACTGATACATAATCAACTATCAAGTATATCAATATTTTAAAAGGTAAACTATTTTACATGATTACATACTGTACTTCTAGATACATGTATGTCACTACTAGAAAACTTCAGTCATTACATAAATCATTTTAATTCCTTTTATATAACCTATCTTATTGTTAGAAAAAAGCAGTTAACCTTTCACCACACAACAAAATTTTTGACCCATCCATAATTTAAGCAATTGTAGAGGAGAAACTAAACATGGCTCAAATGTGAGACTTGTTTTTTAAAGGGTAGAAAACACTGTGGGAAAAGGAGAAAATGCTGGTAACTAGCATTTTCTACTTTTCCCTCAGTGTTTTCGAAAGCCTTCTTCCTCAGATTGTGTGGTAAATGGTTAAGGAATGAAAATGCATAATCAAGCACCTAAAAAAAAAAAAAAAAACCAAGAGCCATGTTGACATGGCCATCCCCCACCGAATGCTTGCTCAATAGAAGATGTGTGTCTTCTTGTAGGTTGGTTTAAAGGCTAAAACAGCTAGATTTAAGAATTATTTTCTGGCAATGCTAAATACAAAGTACAATGTAAAAAATTTCAATAAGGTACACTATTCTTATGTAGCTGTCAAGTGTAAACACATATGAAATCATACAGAAGAAAAAAAATCTCAAAAACAACAGAGAGCAATAAATAAAATATTATGGAAGGAAGAGTTATCACTCTTGTGTACTGCACTTCTCCTCAGAGACAACTATCCAGATGTGAAGTTAATGCAGCTTGAGTTATGCTCTAAAGAAACCTTCAAAAAAATTAAAAAATTAACAAAGGGACATAACTTTAAAATCATGGTACTGCACTTCTCCTCAATAAATCTGCCTAACTCTTAAGTCTCACATTGACACCTTTCATAATTTTGGAGTTATATGCCTGGCAAAATTTAAGTATGAAAAATAACAAAGGGCAATAACTCCTAAATTATGGTACTGAAAGTTATGGTTATTGTTCACTGCACTTCTCATCAATGTCATCAATCAACATGTCAAGTTTCATGTTTTTATCTCATGCAGTTTTTAAGTTATGCTCTGGACAAAATTAAAGTAAGAAAAAATAATGAAGGTCAATAACTCCTTAACTATGCAACCAAGAGTTATAGTTCTTGTGCACTGCACTTCTTCTAAATGTGATCTTTGCACATGTGAAGTATCATGTTTACACCTCTAATAGTTTTCAAGTTATGCTTCGGACAAAATTTAAGAGAAGAAAATAAACAAGAGGGCCATGATGGCCCTGAAGTCGCTCACCTGAGCCTTTTGATCAAACATGACCCATTTCCAATCTCTTCAGAGATATTAAGACAAACATTCTGACAAACACTCATTAGTATTGGGCTTACAAATATGGCCTCTAGAGTGCACACAAGCTTTTTCTAGAATATGTCTCAGCGGCCTGCTTGACATGTAGAAATTATCCAGACATACATTCCGACAAACTTTCATGAGTATTTGAGAGAAAATGTGGCCTGTAGGGTGTATAAAAGGTGCTTCCGAGATTTGACCTAGTGACCTAGTTTTTTATCCAACATGACCCATATTCATACTAGTCTAAAATATTATCAAGACAAACATTCAAAGCAAATTTCAAGATTATTGGACTGAAAATGTGGCCTCTAGAGAGTACACACAGTTTTTCAAGGATGAAACTTGGTGACCTAGTTTTTATTCCATGTGACCCATTTTCAAACTCATGCAAGATATCATCAAGACAAACATTCTAACAAAAGTTTAAAGAATATTGGACTGTAATTATAGTACAAAAGGTTTTTCCGAGATTTGACCTTGTGACCTAGTTTTTTATCCAACATGACCCATTTTCATACTAGTCTAAAAAATTATCAAGACAAACACTCTGACTGAATTTCAAGATTATTGGACTGAAAATGTGGCCTCTAGAGCTTACATAAGGTTTTTCTAAGATTTGACCTGGTGACCTAGTTTTTGACCTGACATGACCCATTTTCAAACTCATCCAAGCTATCATCATGACAAACATTCTGACCAACTTTACAGAGCATTGGACTGAAAATGTGGCTTCTGGAGCGTACAAAAGGTTTTTGAAAGATTTGACCTAGTGACCTATTTTTTGACCCGACATGGCCCACTTTCGAACTCGTCTGCGATATTATCAAGACAAACATTCTGACCAAATTTCAAGAGTATTGGACAGAACATGTGGCTTCTGGAGCACACACAAGGTTTTTTTAAGATTTGACCTAGTTTTTGACCCAACATGGACTGTTTTCAAATTTGTCAGAGATATCATCAAGACAAACATTCTGACCCACTTTCAAGAGTTTTGGACTGAAAAAGTGGCCTCTAGAGCGTACACAAAATTTTTTAAGATTTGACCTGGAAACCTAGTTTTTGACCTGACATGGCCCATTTTTTAACTCGTCTGAGATATTATCAAGACAAACATTCTGACCAACTTTCAGGAGTATTGGACTAAAAATATGGCCTCTAGAGCATACACAAGGTTTTTCTAAGATTTGACCTGGTGACCTAGTTTTTGATCCGACATGGCCTGTTTTCGAACTTGTCCGAGATATCATCAAAACAAACATTCTGATCAACTTTCAGGAGTATTGGACAGAAAATGTGGCCTCTAGAGTGTACACAAGGTTTTTCTAAGATATGACCTAGTGACCTAGTTTTTGACCTGACATGACCCATTTTCAAACTCGTCCGAGATATCATCAAGACAAACATTCTGACCAAGTTTCACAAGTATCGGACTGCAGGGGTCAAATTTAACTTTTTTTTCAACTAGCAAAAATTTGCTAGTGACCATTTTTTCTACTAGCCGAAATCAATTTTGTACTAGCAATATTTTAACCCATTGCCACTCAGTCCCGTGTTTTAACGACTCTGAAGTGAGAAACTTATGAACACATTGTGGCAAAAGGAGAAATTGCTCATAATGAGCAATTTCTCCATTTCCCACAATGTTTTCTACATTATTAGAGAATTAACTTTCCTTTGTACCAAATGCAGACGCTTTCAATTTGGGAGAGTCTAAATATTGTTGAGTGGGTCTCCTCTGTTTGCTCATACAATATTATAGCTCAGACTCTACACATTCTGCATGGCAAAGAAATATCCTTTGTTTGGACAAACTGTTTGATCATTAATCTATATTAAATAAATATTCCGGCGATGTCACGGAATCCGGCCTATTGCCGAAAAAACTGGATATTTTCCGCTCCATGCTCTCAGCGAGGCAATGCAGACGTATAAACAACGTCAGAATCATCTACGCGCTTTAAATACCGGATACATGTATTTACAATATCGCAACAAGCGTCTCTACGAATACCGGTCACGTGGTCGGTGATACTCTCAAAGGATAGTTCTACACCGCATACGGCAATTCAGTTTACACGAAAAACGATCGCATTTATGGATGAATTCAGATTTTTAAGCGGTAGGTTTGCCCATTTTCCGGCGCACTCGCAAATTATTTCGAGTGCTAGAATTTGGCACTCGCATTTTTTCATTTCAGCTCGCATTTTGCGAGTTTGCGACCGTTAAATTTGAACCTTGGACTGAAAATGTGGCCTCTAGAGTGTACACAAGGTAAAAGGACGACGCACGCCGGACACAGCACGATCACAATAGCTCACCATGAGCACTTCGTGCTCAGGTGAGCTAAAAAGGGCAAAAACTCCTAAATTATGGCACTAAAAGTTATGGTTCTTGTACACTGCACTTTTCCTTAATGTCATCTATCAACCTGTGAAGTTTCATCTTTATATCTCATGTAGTTTTCAAGTTATGCTAAGGGCAAAATTTAAGTAAGAAAAATAACAAAGGGCAATAACTTCTAAATTATGCAATAAAGAGTTATGATTCTTGTGAACTGTACTTCTCCTTGATGAGATCTATCCACCTGTGAAATTTCATGTTTTCATCTCGAATAGTTTTTGAGTTATGTGCCTGGCAAAATTTAAGTATGAAAAATAACAAAAGGCAAATAACTCCTAAATTATGGCTTTGTAAGTTATGGTTCTTGTTCACTGCAATTCTCCAAAATGTCATCTATCAAAGTGTGAAGTTTTGTGTTTATATATATCTCAAGTAGTTTTCAAGTTATGCTCTGGACAAAATTTAAGTGAGAAAAATAACAAAGAGAAATAACTCCTAAATTATGCAATCAAGAGTTAAGGTTCTTGTGCACTGCATTTCTCCTTGATTAGATCTATCCACCTGTGAAGTTTCATGTTTACACCTTTTATAGTTTTTGAGTTATGCTCTGGACAAAATTTAAGAGAGAAAAATAACAAAGGGCAATAACTCCTAAATTATGCAATCAAGAGTTATGGTTCTTGTGCATTGCACTTCTCCTTGATGAGATCTATCCACCTGTGAAGTTTTATGTTTACACTTGAAATAGTTTTTGAGTTATGCTCCGGACAAGAAAGTGGGACGGAAGGACGGACAGACGGAAGGCTACTATTACCATATCCCCCGCCGCCTTTCGGTGGGGGATAAAAAAGAGAGACACTTATCACAATGAGTATTGTGACACATGCCAATGTTTCCAAAAGCAATCTGCCATTCATCAAAATAAAGAAAATTTATACAGTCAACCCTTTAATGGCATTAAAATTCATCCGTTTGAAATACCACAGACTGACTGAACTTATCAATCATGGATCAATATTGCTTGTGATACCGTTTCTCTGTATGATACTACATCAATTACAAGTATTATACCTTTCACTTCTGTACATAGATACACTGTATGCAAGTCCATCTGACACCGCCATAGGTCTAGCTGACTGTTTGGGTAGATTCATCTCCCCATCAGTAGTAGCTACCATGTGACTTCTTCTCTTACGCTGTGAATAAAAAAAAAATAAACAAATAAAAAAAAAATTATACATGTATTAGTTTTCATTGAAAGCATACATATCTATAATTTGGTAGAGGTAAGCAAGTTGTTTCATCACCATTCTTTTCAATGATGGTATAAGTTAGATCTTATCAAGTTGGTTGAATACATGCCTCCAATCACGTTTACCGTATTGTCTCTCTGGTAGAAAACATTGACAGGACAGAGGAGAGAATGTTGGTTATCAGCATCTTCTACCTATCCCACGATAGGATCAGTAAAACATGGGATTGTTTGGTACCTTAGTTAAATTGCAAAAAAAAAAAAAAAAAAAAAAAAAAAAAAAAAAAAAAAAAGAAGTGTCAAAGCTGTCAAATGATGAAGTTAGAAAATCAATGAAAATGTACATCAATTCCAACTCCTATTTTTTTTAAAATAAAAATTAGTTTTATAAGAGATTCATGACTATAACTTAACTCTTTACCAAACAACATAATGGGACTCGATCAAATTGAAAGCATTTGCAGACAACATATCAACTGTAACTCAAATGGTGATTTATGTCTCAATAGAATAGAAAACATTGTGGGAAAAGGAGAAAATGCTGGTTACCAGCATTTTCCCCTTTATCCACAATGTTTTCAAAGCCTTCTCTTTCAGGGTCGTTAAAACTCAGGGTTGTGTGGTAAAAAGTTAAGTGTTTTAAAAAACAATTTACTAGAAATACTGGGCTATCTCTCTGTATCTGCGGACTTACTGGTACAGGTTGGGGTTCTTTCCTTCTCATTTCCACCTGGGATATGTCATCTAAAGCTTCATCCAGCAAATCATCAATATCTTCCTGGTTGTTTTCTTCATCACTCTCATCATCTGTCTCCAGTCTTTGCTTTTTGTATGCATAATCAGGCTCACTTTCCTGTGAGGATGTGGAGGATGGATGGTATGATGTTGCATGGTCAGCTTCATCCATTGGATAATTGTTTCCCTCTGTCCTATGGGCCTTGGGCATGATGCTTTCCCTTCGTACAGAGTCAGGAACAAATGCACTCATGCTAACATCATCATCATCATCGTCAAATTGTGGGTTTCTGATGGAAGAATGTATATTTGGTCCTCTGTAAGAATCGGGAATACTGGAATCAGTCATACTATCAAAAGAGTCATCGAAAGATTCCTGGGTTTCAGACTGAAGTTCCTCTGACTGAGGGTCATAATCTGTCTCCTCCATGTCTGTTGGTTCTGTCTCTGTCTCTGTAGTGTACTGGTTCTTTCCAGTGCTACTGTCACTCTCTGTGCTGGTGTTGTGATCTTCAAATGTCACTTTTTTCAACGATGATGAAGATGGCTGGCGATTTCTCTCCATGCTTGGCTGTTTGTTGCACATCTGAGACACAAGTTTATACATGCTTGAAGGCTTTTTACTGGCACTTGATGGTTGTCTGTCTAACACCTTCTGCACTGTGGATTTTTCTTCTCTGTTGTTAAAGTCGTAAGCAGCATCACCATCATCTGAAATTTCAAATCCGAGGGCTTGCAGCTTGCTGTTAAACTCTGGTGAATGAATATAGAAGCAAATGATGATGATGAGCACATGCAGTGATGAAATGATAAACTGAAATGTAATGTTAGACAAGGCATGCAAAGATGATTATTCATTCTTATCATTATAGGAATGTATGCCTGAGCTAGACATTTATCTATAGAGCAGGTGTCCCTTAACCCTTTGCCAAACAACCTCAAGTTTAAACGACCATGTGAATAATGGCTAATGAAAACATTGTGGGACAAGGAGAAAATGCTGGTAACAAGTATTTTCTACTTTCCCCAAAACGATATCTGCACTTTCAATCACAGGTCCAATCATGTGAGCAATACACTATTTATTGCCTACAAATGCTTTTAACTTGGACAAATCTAAAATTCTGTCATCTGGTAAAGAATCAACCATTATCTAGCAAAATTCAAGACAGTGCACTCCTAAAGTTTTGAATCTCAGGAGGTGTCCTTTCTAAACTTTTCTTTGAATAGATCTTGGGAAATATCTAGGGTTGAACATTTCCCGAAACTGGTTGTAATAAAATGCAAAATAGGAAGCCTTTTTCAAGAAATTTCGTATCATGGAGAATGCCAGTAGCCCACACTGTAGTAATAAATAATTACACAGTTCTAAATTTAACTTATTAGCTGCTGCTAGTAACTAGAATCTTGTAGCAGACGATATTTGAAAACCTTGTGACAAAAGGACAAGTTGCTTAAAGCAAGGAATTCTCTTCTCCTACAATGTTTTCCCCTGTATTGGTGCATTAAATGTTAATATATTTTGATTCTCATCATATTACACGATGTACCTAGAGTTGTCTGCTGCCAGTTGTTTCAGTAGGTAATGAATTAATTTATCCATGTTGTCGCTAACTAGGTGTTTTAAAACTGGTCAATTTTACAGAAAAAAAAATTTATGTGCGAATGAAGAAAACTTGAATAATGCTCAGCCTGGCAAGCACCCTTCCAGGTTCTAGGGTGGGTAGTGTTGGTCAAGATCAACCGGAACCCACACAGTCTGATCTTGAATATAAACAGTAAACAGTCTAACACTGTAATAAACAAATTGTCCATTTTAAAATCCATTTTATTTAGCTCTTTAAGGAATGATTTTAAAAGGAAAACTGTTTTTACTGAAATAAACAACTTAAAAAAGAAATTATTTGTAATGAACAGTTTCTCTTATTTTCATAATGTTTTTGCATCATGATATCCAATTGGGTATAAAGTTTGATTCATGACAATTATCTATAAACTTGCTGTATAAAGTAACAGGTTATTAGAATAATTAATGCATGATTTGTGACTGTCTGAATTAAGTGACTTTACATATGGAGTCAAGAGTTTGTCTTCATTTTTTTTTTTTTTTTAAAAATTACAATTCAGCACCAACCATATAAACATCTCTTTCGACTGCTGGAAATACAATCATGGAAATTCTGAAAGATTTTTATATCACATGATTAACTTCATCTATGGTAACCACAAGAGCTCATTTTTGCTTATGGTTCTGAAACAGTTTAAATGAATTTAAATGAACCCTGTTAACTGACTAATGAAAATGATGAAATAACCAAAAGCACATACGTAGCAGTTGTTTTCATACCCTATTTATGGGCAACATAAATTTTTTTCTTAAGAAATATTATAGTTGTAGAAAATTCTCAAATTGAGAAAATTTTCCATTTATCACAGGTTTCTTGCAAGTTTCTTTATACCCACTGTGATTGTCTAGATTTTTTGTTTGTTTGTTTGTTTGTTTGTTTATTATATGGAGTATTTACATATTTAAATTTCTATACACAAAGTGATAAAAATTAAATGACATTAGCTTTGATAAGTGTCATATATTTTTGTCAACAAGGTAGGGACAACCATAAAACATTAACACATTTGTGAGTTTCTACTGATCCCATAATGAACAACAGACAAACAAGCATCCTACTTCGTGACATTCTGCCCATATGCCTTGTGCAGATCTATCCTTACATGTGCGCTTCAATCAGACATGTGCACATACATGAGGAAGTATACCAGTGGCATAAGAGTAAACAATTTTTCTCAAAAAGAATCATAAAATTTCGACGAAAGAGGTGATATTTAACAAAATGTTTCATTTCATCTAAAGTACTATGTAAAGGAAGGAAAAAATGAAGCATGGTGTAAATCAGGTATAAATTGTGGATGAGAAAAATTTAATTAACCAATCACCATACAAATAAAGAAACTATACTAAACAGCTTTTGGGAATGGCATCATGGGAAAAGAAGTAATTTCTGTGTACTTGTTGAGTCCTATTATTTTAGAGCAATTGCACAAAGCAAGTGAACAAGGGTCGCAAGTTCTACTAACCTGGCTTAGCAAAATCTTTTTAGGAGGACTGGTAAGAGTCATTGTGCCAGGTTTCATTCCTCTCTCACTGCTGAATATTTCCAAAACTTAAAAATTCATTGGAAAGCAGTCCTAGCCAGAGAACATACTCTGCACAGTGTTGGTACAAAAGTTTCAAGAATACATGAATAGGTTTGGTATGGCCTTGACTATTTACTGTTGAGCATGGCCTTATCCTAAACAAAAATGTGGCATATGATACACTACCTTGTCTGGCTTTCTCTCTGATAGATTCCTTGACTTCATTAGTCTTGTTCATCTGATTTGGCTGGCTTGACACTTGTTTCAAGGTCTAAGATAGAGATAAGTTAAATGTATTAGTCCATTCACCAACAATTCTTAATTTGGTTATTAGTCTTATTTTGGATTTAAAAAGTAGCACATCTGATTGCCTGAACCAACTGGATTTGCCAATCAGAAGATGTGTAACTTTCAGATTTAGAAAACTCTTAAGAATAAGACCAAGAATGTTCTTTAAGTAATGATAGCTGCCAAAAGTAAACAAAAGTTATAATTGCATTTAAATTTACATCATACCATCTTAAAGTATGGAAATTATTGTGAAGATGACAATCTGTCATTGTACGGATGGTTCAAGTGTTAGTTGGTGACAGAGAAATTAATTTCAAAACTAGGTAAAAACCTGCCAGGTCACTCAATCTTTTGTTTACTTTTTGCCTGATTTTAAAATTTATTTTTCTGCCACTGACTAACACTTGGACTGACCACACAGTAACAGATTGTCATCTTCACAATATTATCCATACTTTTTAAATGGTATGATTTAAAATTAAATGCACTTTAACATCTGCATTGTATTGTAGTTTTGGCCGATGGCTGGTGAATACAACCCTGGGGTTTCTGGTAAGCCTTTGCATACTTATCATTGTTAAAAATAACATCTGCAATAGGATTTATGATAAACGAAAATAAAATCTGCTTTTACTAAATTTCTGTGACTATAAATCTGTGTACAGAAATATCCTTATCACTCTTCCAAGGTTGATAGACCAAGTTGTACACCTTTGTACCCAGAGTACACAATAAGTTGTATCATTCAAACCAAAAAAAAAAAAAATTACAGAATTTATGCATTACAAGAAGGTTGGGTTGCAACAAGGAATTTGCCATCTAGTTCATTGTGGGTCACACATTCTTTTGAAACCATAAGATCTTACAAATACAAACTAGAGCTATCACTAAAGGTGATGAATACTCCCCACCAGCTCCATGTCAAGAAATGAAAAAAATTTAAGCAAAAAATAACAAAGGGATATAACACCAAAGTACAAAGGGCAATAACTCCAAAAACAATGAAGAAAAAGTAATGGTTCTTGCACACTGCACTTCCCCTTAATGTGATCTATCTATAAATGAAGTTTGAAGTTACTAGCTTTTATACTTTGAAGTAATGCTCCAGACAAAAATCGAAATTTAAAATTTACAAAGTGCAATAACTCTAAAACTAGTGGGAATAGAGTTATGGTTCTTGTACACTGCACTTCTCGTTAATGTGGTCTATCTGTATATGAAGTTTGAAGTCACTAGCTTTTATACTTTGGAAGTTATGACCCGGACAAACTTTTCGTGATGCACAGACGGACAAGGTGACTTCAGTATAACCCCCCCCCCCCCACTTTGTTTGTGGGGGTATAATGAAGTCATCTGGCTGGATAGTATCATGTTTGGGTTGAAATAACCAATTACTTACCAATCACTTGAAATTCACCTTTGAATTCAAAGACTGATTAGCTGAGATAGAATTTCTGATACATGTTAGAATCATATAACTATTCTATCATAGTAAATGCACCCCTCTCCCCTTTCTCCTTGATATTAGCCATGTGAATATTGGACAGATAAATAAGTGCAAGTCATGCTTTTAGTTGGACAGTAGGAAAAATACCTCAATGCTGTAAATACCAGGTAATTTTGGCAAGAACATTTCTACAAAATATCTGTTAATGTAAATCTTTCTGACTTTTCTGATCTCAATCCACTCTGTCCAGAGTTCTTCGTGTTGCTCTTATTACCGTTACAGTGCTAGTTTCCGAGAATTAATTAACTGTAAGTTTACTACACTACCTCCTGGTCACTGCTGCTCTCATCCCTCAAAATACCATTGTGAAATCTATTGTTCAATGCATCAACTTCTGCCATTCGCTCCTGTCGAATCTTCTCAGCATGTTTGTCTGTTTTGCTGTACTGAACTTGTTGAAGGATTTTCTGTTGAAGGGTTTTTGTAGCACTTCCAACAGTGGAGGGTGAGATGGGCTTGTTTGGACTTAATTGATCATTTCTTCTAGGAGAGTTAGCTGTCTTACATGGAGATTTGTTGGGTGAATTTCTGTTGGAATAAAAAATGTAAAACTATGGCATTTCATTTTATGCTTCATCTGTTATATTTAAAACCAGTACTACTGCGACATACAGGTTCTGATACTTGTACTACCTCAAAAGACAGGTTCTACAGTCTATGATCTACAGTCTGATTTCTCTTTATCCAAACTCATTCTTATATACATGTATATATATTTCATTTTATTTTTGATGCTTCTTTATATTTCTCACAAATCTTTTGCGATTTTCAAAAGGGTTGTGATCTTCCTCCATAACTCTTTATCAGTTGACAAAATTTTAAACATATATCCATTTTAAGGATAGGGCACCCTAATGCGGATTCCTGTAACATCACCTTTCATCGCCGAAAAACGTACAGATTCGGCTAAGACTCGGGTAATCTGTAATCGATCGGCCGATAGATGCTGGTTCCCCGCATCGAATACTGATTACCCGAGTCTTAGCCAAATCCATACGATGAAAGGCGATGTTACACGAATCCCATTAGGGTGCCCTATCCTTAATTACTTATTTGGAGCGTAATTTTACCGATTCCACACCCTAGATTGAACTGTGTACATGTATCTCAGTATTTTCTTTAATTTAGCATTGATCACTCATTGCACAAACCTTACAAATGGTTGTAAATGACATTATTCCATGCTTTCACAGGGATATACCTGTCAGACAAAAGCTATGAATTAAAAATCCCATATAGATTTTTTTAATGAGATTTTTTAAAAAATTATGAGATCATTGTTGTCAATGCCAAATAAGTTTATATAAGGGGATACAAACTAGCTCAAAAACTGAACTTAAGTGAATATAAAGTCATGCCCTCACTCTGCTACAAAGTTCTAACATATTCTCCTAACTATAAGATCTTTCATAGTTTATGCCATATACATAAACTTTTGGGATCAACAAAAATTTAACTCTGTAAAATTCTGTTACTACTGTTAGGTTTAATCCTGCTGATCCTTCAAATACAAAGAGGGCAGCAATCTTCTCCTTACACAACCAAATTACACATTTCATACATGTTAATATCCCTGCTGATTCCCGAGTCAACTTTTTTCTCTGTAGTTTCAAAATCCAACCGTGATTTAGGGGTAGCTACAGTGTGTTTGTGAACCTTACTTCCAAGATGTCTTAAAATCGTACCGATCCGTAAGGTTATAGTACAGTGCAGTTCTCGACAGAGATTGCAGTACATGATGTTTTCCTCTTGATCATATTGCAACCAGTTGTGGATTTGAAGGCATTTTCACTCGGAGCCTTGGAGTTAGGACTAATCATTTGAAGAATCGTTTTATTGCCCTCTTTGGGCTTCAACTTCTTTTTTAAGGTGGCATTTTTTTTATCGAAAACTCTGTCTGCAAACTTGTCACGCAAAAAACGCCTTTACGAATAAAAACAAGCAGTTGTACGAAACGATTACTAAAAGTGCGTAATGCAGTCAAGATTCAAGCGTCTACATTATATAGATTTATTAACACACTTACACCAGTCTGAATGATTTATGTCACTTCTTAACTCGAAAATGAAAGTGAAACTTTTTCACGTAATCACCAAACTTTTGGATGCAAATTTTTCTCGCGTTTAGAGATTTTTAATGAGATTTCTACGATTTTTCCACGATAATATCACAGAATCGCGGCGTTGGCGTATCCCTGCTTTCATATCAAAATAATTCAATATTAGAATATTAGTTGTTTTCATGAATATTGGCGAGTTCTGATTTCCTGAAAAAAATTTTTCATAGCTCCATAAAAAAAAAAAAAAAAAAAAAGATTAAGCAGTGCCGGAACTACTTTTGTAGTCAAACTAATGTAAACAAACATGTATACCAGATTTCATAATGTCTTTCTTTCCAATTTAATATCCAGTCCGAATTTCTAATTGCCAGCTAAATTTATTTTCTCTGAATACTGAAAAAAAAATCCCACAGTAAATTTAGAGAGAGAGAGAGAGAGAGAGAGAGAGAGAGCTTAAAACTTATTGTCACTTTGCTGGGTTCTAACAATATTATTTTCAGCTTACTTCTAGCATATTGAACTTCTAGTAATAAATCTACTAAATCTGCAAATGTTCAATACTATAATGACGTCATGAATTACGTCATGAACAAGCAGTTTTATCACACTATGAAATATCAATGAAATGGACATTAAATAAATACACAATGTTGGTTTTACAAAAAAAAAAAAAAAAAAAAAAAAAAAAAGCAGTTAGTATTAATTAAGTGCATATTTGTTGTCTGCGGTTTCATACAAAGTGATTAGGTTTTTTTTTTCCTCCATACCTCCATGAAAACAAAAAAAGTTCTCTTCATTCCTTAGTAAAAACCTAATCTCTACTGACATCTGAGTAGATGCAGCAATTACTCTAAAATAAATGATATATTTAAATAGTTACATGCATGAATGATAAAGACTTCATTGTAGCTTGCTAATACCTAAACTCACTTCCAAACTACATTACCTGACAGTGGTAATGCTTGGTGGTTTTTGGGGTAGCCCTTCTTCCCCCTGACTTGATCCCTTTCTACCTATCTGGGCTGCTCTATCTTCAATACTCTCTTTAAAACTTTTCTGTGGCGTCAGACCTTTGTTTGGTGTGTTCGAGGGTTTCCATGATGCAACTTTATTTGGTGTTATTCCAGGTTTTACAGAAGAAACTGGTTTGGAAGGTGTCGACTTGGGAGAGGAGCTTGGATCAACTTTCTTCGTATAACTAACCTGAATGAATTAATTTATAATCATAATGTAATGCCTCATTTTTCAGGACCTGTCCATAGATAACTTCATCGCATACATTGCGGAAATAGGAGTGGTTGATTGTAATAGGTCATTTATTTCCTTTTTTAAAAAGTAAAATAGAAATTCGTGTTAGAAATATTACAGCAGGTAGATGCCTAATCCTCTGAAAAAAGCTGAAATGATTGGAAGACCTGTTTCATTGAATAAATTAGCACATTTCCACTTGCAGACCACTGTTTTTTGTATTGCATCTAGCCACTTTTTTAACCCTTCACCACAAAACCAAGAGTTTTCACGATGCCAAAGAAAAAAGGCTATTGAAAACATTTTGGGAAAAGGAGAAAATGCTGGTAACCAGCATTTTCTAGTCTACTAAAGACAGAAATCATTTGAGCTACGTTTATTTTGTCTGCACATACTTTCATTTTGAATGAGTCCAAAATTTTGTTGTTTGGTAGAGTTGAAAGAAAAATGTGGTAAAGCTAAATGTGGCAAGCAAAACAGGTTACAATGAGGGCTAAAACTGTTACAAAAAGTTTTTGATACCCCTGAAAAAAGACAACAGATGTAAAACCAAATTTACATTTGGCACATAAGTGTCATAGGGAGATAATAATTATTATTCACTAAAAAGGAGATGTCTAAAAACCTTGTGTTGCACATACATCTTCAGTTTCTATGTTTACAGTACTAGTATGCCTGGATATTGTTCCTATGAATTTGCATGGTATGACAGTGTACAATATTACTTCATATTGCATACATGTACTTTGATATTTTGCTTAAATTTTTTCATGTGCAGCTAAGGATGGTACTAATTAAGAACACTCCATCTGTCAAAATATCAGCACAAGAAAGGCGTACGTTACCGAAAAATTCTTCCTGTGACATCTTTTCAAGAGCTTAGCCAGGCAGTATAATAATATAAAGAATAAAACAGGAAACATGTTTTCTGAACCACAGTTCAAAAGTATATAAAAACATACTGATAACACTTTGACAATGAAACTTTCAATTGAGGAAAGGACTCTTGGTTGCCTACATATTTGTTTACTTACCTTAAGCAATGATATTATCATTGTGTAAACAATATCAAAGTACAGAAAATTCTGGAAACCAAAATTTTCTCCTTTTCCCACAATGTTGACAACCAAATCCCATTACTTGTGCCACATTTACTAAGTGGGGAAGAAAGAGGAAACTGGTGACAAGCATTATTTCCTTTTTCCATGATGCTGTCCAGCTTTTCAAAAGCCAAATTTCAACTTTTGAGACACCTTTAACTTGTCTGCAAATGCTTTGAATTTGGACTAGTCTGGAATTGTTGTGCATTAAAAATAAATAAATGCCTTCTTTTTTAAAATTCTTTTACATTGACTTAATTGAAATCATTTTAAAGATACCCATTTACTCGTTTTAGCCAAATGTAGAAATGTGTTTAAATCAATAAATTAGCAATATCTATAGCCCAAAAGAATGAAAAGAAGTTTCACATTTGTAATTTGAATTGGATTTTGGTCCGGAGAAAATTACATCGTGTCAAAATTGTAAACAATGGGGGAGTGTATCACTACAGTCATTTACACACCCCATCTAAAAATAGAAAGCTAGACTACTTGTTGTTTCAAAGCGGGAAACGACACACTCGTCTATTTGTAGGATCATGGGTTTTCCCCTTCTTTCAGCAATCCAAAATTGCTAAATATTAATGTGCACATACGAAATTTACCTTTCTATCTTTAAAATCATTCCACTGCACTCTCGACATAAAATTCCGACATCCTTGAGTAAATTGCTGTTGTGTTCTTGTGATACAGATTGTTGCGGCAGTAGACCTGTGTATCTCGGCTCCAATTTCTTGCCAGTTACATGAATGCAAGGCCAAGGTCGTACACAGACACGTGACAAGCATAATGTGGTATCCCCGATTGAACGAGTGGATAGGAGCCAGGTCCAAAATTACATTTTCTATCCATCGTAATCTATGCAATCTTGTAACTGCCAGGTGTAATATTTGTCATGAAGCCACAAGAATGACTATAGTTTGATAAAATATTGAAGAAATTGGTTAAATTTGGCTTAAAATGAGTAAATGGGTATCTTTAATAACTACTAATAGATAAATTATACCTTATTACTTGACGAGAGTGTTTCCCAGGCAGACATACGGTCAGACACAGAATAGGCAGTGGGTTCATCACTCTTTGGAGGGTTGTTCTTCAAATCCTGTTCTTTCCAACTGGCTCTAATATCTGATACTGGTTTAATAGAGGGATCATTGGAATCTGTGCCATCATCTGTATTAAAGCCAAATACAAATCCTCATTGGAATCAACAAAAATTAAATAGACAATTTCAGAGCTTAATGAAGACTGATCTTGATCAACAAAACTACATTTGCATCACAAATGCTAACAGACTGATTGAAAGGCATATTAACACCCCCCCCCCCTTTTAAAAAATACTTGTTTAGTGGTGAAATAATGAGGGTCCTCTTCCTTTAGAGTTCTATGCACAACTTATAGTGCCTAATGCAGACATTGTAGATCAACATCAATCATTACAAAACATGCAGTTTGATCATGCATCTAGACTGTCAGCTATTTTGTGAATATTTCGGCAAATTTTGAAAATATCCTTGAAATTACAGAGCCATGCCTTTTTTTGTGGAGGAAGTTCTTTGGTTTTATTCAGCACTCATAATACAGGTTGAAATTCAATGAGTAATCTGAATCATCAATGGGTGGTGATGTTAAGCCATTTTACTTGAAAGTGAAAGCAGTGCCTGTTGTGTTCATAAAATTAATTCATTAACAAGCGTATTACATCTAAGCAGTATTGAGTTATTAAAGAGATTGTTGGTAGTTAAAGGAAATTGCTGGTAGTCCATGTAAGAATTCCTGTGGTGCATGCATTATGAAAGAATTTAAAGCTTACCATTGCTGTGTTCCTTTGAAGCTATGGGTTTGGCTGGCGTTTGTCTCTCAATTTTACCAGAGGACTGAGATTTTGGTGTTTGAGACACCCTCTGTTCCCAGCCTGGAAAGATACAAACCAAAGTGAAATGGTATTAACCCTTGCACAGCAAAACAAACAACACTGATATTTTCAGTTTAGCAAAAATTTGACTCGTATACTGAAATTTTGTGTGTGACCAAAATGTCTCTACATAGCAAAACACAGTAGATCTATGATAACACACATGTAACACAGCATGTTTTGAAAAGTTTGATCTTGGTTTACAGAGTTTGCAAAAGCAAGAGATAGTGATTGGTACTTTCTGGATTAACAATAAAATCAATCAAGAGTTGGTGACATTTTTGAAGAAAGCGGACAAAATAATGTGTATTTCATTAATTCAAAAGCAAAAAAATACTGAAAAAATTGTGACCAGTGGAATATTATAATTTATATGGTAACTCCTTTTTTAAGGCAGCAAAGCAAATGTCAGATAAGAGTGATGGGAATTTCACATAATATGTCAAAAAATGTGGAAAACCCATTAAAAACTTACGTAAGATCACATGTTCATCTTTCTCATTTGATCACACTTTCTCTCTACCATGATAAATGTAAAATTTTCTACAATTTTCTCCTGGTATCTTTTGAATTCAACTCAAAACATTGAAGTACATCTTACATAAAAGTAATTAAAAATTCAAAGCATACCAGCGAATCTTTCAGATAAAGGCAATTCTGTTGGATCTATTGATTTAGATTTGCTTGGTGTATTCACTGTATTCTTCCATGTAGCCAATCTCTCTGTTACTGGCTTAGTAGCTGGCTCATCTTCAGATTTGTTATTGTTTGTGTTGGAGGCATTTACTGGTGTATTGCTGGATACTTGTCGAATCTGAAATTTGTGGTCTTGTTTAATATTATTATTTTCCCCTACTATGGAACTTCTGGCAGATATTCTGTAGCTGTGTGGTATATTATAACACTTGATACATCATTTCAAAAGCTTTTATCTTACTTGATAGACAACAGAGAAGCGGACAACTTCCTCCGCCCCCTGCCCCTCCTTAAAATTATATCTGCATGATTTAGACATAAGAAAATTTAAATCAACAAAGATTTGTTTGCTAATGACAAGATGACAATCTTGTGAGATGAGCTAAATAGATGGAAATATACCAGGTTCATTTTTTATATAATACATGTAATGACAGAGAAAATGCATAAATAATTCCTCCTGAATAAACTTTAAGAGAGGAAGACTTTGGGAAAAAAAAAAAAAAAAAAAAAAAAAATAGCCACCTTTACATGAATTAAGTTTAGCGCATGATTTAGGAAATTGAAGATTAGTTTTTTCCGAGTAACTTTGCCACAATGTTTTCAAATGTAGTTGACTGTGCGATGGACAAAATCATTTACAGAATATGTTCACCTGTAACATGACCATAAACACTTCATTGTAATTCAGTAGAACTTTCAGGCAATATTTAACCCTTGACAACATAATCTAAAGTTAAAACAATATTGTAGGGGAAGGCTTTTGAAAACATTTTTGGAAAAGGAGAAAATGATGGTAATCAGCATTTTCTCCCTCTCCCATGTTCTTTATCCTGTCAAAGACAGAACTCATCTTGTAGCCTAACTCTAGATCTAATGTGTCTCACACCTTTCCAGATACTGTGGGCAAGGTAACCTTGATAATGCTGTATCAGGCTTTTTAGTTTATCAGTCTGAACATATTTCCTATTTGGTATTCTAATTTAGTTTACTTTATCCAGGCAATTTTAAGATGTGTGCCAAACAGTAGAACATGTATTTATAAGTTAGTTGTAATGAAATGTCTTGTTTTTCCAGTGTTTAAGCTGTTTTCTACTAAAAGCTAGTTCTATCATGACCTATGTATCCATACATGTGTTCCCTCAGTACCTTTACAAATACATAATACTAATAAAGCCACAGGCCAATTTTGCATATACCTGCAGAATTAAATTCACAATGATAAGAGTGTAATGAATATCATTCTTCACCAAGAAGACCTTTCTGTCAGACCATGATTCAATTTCATAACCACTGAATTACTAGCTTTTGTATGCAACAAGTAACTTAGTTAGCATGTCATATTCAAATGATATTCAATATCAATAATTGAAACAGTTGCTCTTTTTTTTTTTTTTGTATAATAGCTTTAAAGAGGCCCTTATACTCATTTTCAGCCAGTTTTGACTCATTTTGTCTTTATCAAACTATAGTCATTCGTATACCTTCATGCCAAATATTGCGCCTGACGGTTGCAAGGTTGCTTAGATTACGGTCGATAGAAAATGCATTTCGCTGAGTTGCGGCCTTCCATGTAAACAGACTCGTCGTTTCCGGTTTTTGAATCGAAGATTTCGATATATCCGTTATACACTCGGGTAGATTTGTATGAAGATCATGCATTCTGTCATGTGACTATATTTGACCTTCGCCCTGCGTCTAATGAGGTAAACAAAGGAAAATGGAGGCTTCTCTGTTGCAGCCTCGATTTTCAGACGGAGGTCGCGACCTATATGCAAATTACGCCGTATCCGACTCTAGGCGGAAACCAACGATAAATTTCTGTGACGCACCGCCATTGTTTACAGCTTCGATCGTCAGCCAGTTTTCTTCTGACCAATGTTCGGTTTCAGACACAAATCTCCGTGTTTCTATTTTTTCAATTACACCATATATGTCAGTAATTTATCCATGTTTACACAAAGGACTGATTTCTGTACCATTTTAAATTGTTTGAAATTTACCAGCGTTTTTGCTTACCAGCTGTAGACAGGCATCTTTAAAAGCTATTGACTGCAGGGATGTAAAATGTTGCATGATGGGTAAAGTGAAGTCTAATTCTCTCCCAAACAGCAAGTTCTACACTCTTCCAATCTGGAAGCATCTGCATATGAACTGTGAAACTGGTAATTGTAATAAATCTAATTCTTCTAACAGGGAATAAAAACATTGTAGGAAAAGGAGAAACTGTTTTTATCCGATTTCTAACAGATTAGAAAATATTGTGGGGAAAGGAGAAAATGCTGTTACTAGCATACTGTTACCAGCATTTTCTCAAATTTTGTTCCAAAGTTTTGTACTTCTGTGTCATCAAAACACAGGATTTTTTAGTAAAGGGTAAAAATCAGACAATGTCTATACCTGATGAGAGTACTTTGGAGTGCCATAAAGCTGTGGCTGCTGAAGCTCAATGACACGACTGCTTGTCTTTGGGGAGACAGGTGCTGTTGATTTGGCTGGTGAATTTAGCGGTGAAGCACCTCGAACTGGAGATGACACCCTAGGAGGTTTAGCAGGAGCAATTACACTCGGCACAGGGGGTGCTGGAGGTGGGGCAGGAGCCTCTTTCTTTTTGGGTGAGGGTGCTAGGGGTTTATTATTAGTGTTGGTGTGTCTCTTTGGACCTTGGTAGAGTTCATACTCCTTTCTTGGTGATGAAACATGTCTATCCCTAGCATCCTTGTGAGGGGGATCATCATCATCTGCTGGGCGTGGTGGCTGCCATCTTGGCTTTTTCTCTTCTACTTTCCTTTTAGAATCAAAATGACGCAAGTATTAGCACCCTCTCTCACCTGTTTATTGGCTCTTTTTGCAATGATGTCATTAAAACAAAAAAGTGTAACTTTAAATACTAAAATGAATAATCACAAAATTATCTTTATTCAACATTACACTTTGCTTTGTTGTATATGCAAGTATTATGAACCAGGTTTACCATGCAATCCTACTATGTACATATTTTTTCCAGGGAGGGAATTGGGATGGTAAAACGAGGCTTCCACAATTAGTTACAGTAAAGACAACCTAAAGATTAAAGTATGACAGCAAAGACTTTTTTTTTGTTGCTGTGCCTCATGCTAGTATTACAGAACCTTGTTAATACCTACTCTAGAGAAACACAGAAAATAAATCTGACAAGCCTTTATCATGCATTCCTGGGTCTGTACTCCCCAGTCATAGGAAGTCTATTTCTACTGCTTCATTTCTGAAGCAGATTGGTAGAACATCTCAACCAATATGACAAAACTGGGACTTTGGTATCAGAAAAATGCAAGCATTTTTGGTTTAAGTTGACCACAGTTTGAGTTTTTATGACATGTTACACTCTATTCAAATGCCCAAGCCACTTTTCCCCATTTATACAACTGCAGTATGAGAAAAATTATTCTTGTTACCAAAATTTTCTCTCATTCTTGGCATGGGATTTACCCTTAATACAGACATGAACAGATGGCTTTTGAAAATACTGTGGCAAATAAGATGAATTACTCAGAATGTTACACTGACTGTCTGAAGATTTAGGTCAGAATCACCATGTCTGATATTCTTTCCAAGTCATGGATCCATGCAGAAAATTAACAGATAACTAAAGGTTTCGGCCTATGTCACCCTGCACGGACTGCGCAGCCTGACATGAATCAATACTTTTTGCTGATGTAAAGCATGGGTCACATGCATATAATTAACTACAAATACACTAACTTTACAGTAGGGTGTGACATGTCACATTCAAAATCATCCAAGCTTTGTGCAAGTTTTGCAAATCTGCTTTTTCTATTTAATGGAGATGAAGCAGGGCTTGATCTTGTTTCAACTGTGGCAGGTTCATTCTTTTGAAGAACTTCATCTGTCTTGATATCTAAAAGTAGAATAAAGAAAAACTCCCTATTTTTCAATCTGAACTGAATAAGCAGAGTTCTTCCAAAAAGTACTATTTTTCAGAGAAGGAATAATTGACCTACAGTTTTGCAGACCTTTTGAAATAAGTTAACAAAACAAACACACTCGAAAGTAAATTTAAAGAAATAACTGGAACAGACAAGAGTGCATTACAATGATTTAATGAGGACAAGCTGCAGAAGACTGGAACAAGTACAGCTTGCATGCAGTGACCAGATTTTGCAGTCTGGGTCAAGGTATGTGGCTAGAAAAATTTTGGGTTGAAAACATTGTGGAAAATGGGAGAAAATGCTGGTGTTTTCAAAAAAAAAAAAAAAAAAAAAAAAAAAAAAAAAAACCCATCCTTTCTCAGGGTCCTAAAAAAGCATTGGATTGTTTGGTAAAGGGTTGCTAAATACTCTGACTGGAAATTTCCAATATTTCATTCTCCCTTCAAACTAAATGTAAGCACTATGTATCAGTTTCACTAACTGTAACACTACATCCTGATATTATGGACATTTTTCAAACAGAGCATGAGATCTGTTGAATGCAGGTTAGCCTGCTTTTTTGTTGCAGCCTAGGCAAGTAGCTTAGGTATAGCATGCAGGAAAAAATGAGCCATACTCTGGCAAAAGGGGTTTTTAATGTATCTCTGTGATGCATTTTACTATGCAGGTCATCACATTATTATGAATCCATCAAGTCCATTTGGTCTAACAACCCACCAAGTTATAAGAATGGCCCCTTGACATGCGGTTTATTGACCAATAGCACAAATTTTCAACTCAGGTCAGCCTGCATGAACTGTGCAGGCAGATCTAGGTCCATGCATTTTGCAGATGCATTCAACCCCCTTTTCAAACAGAGCATGGCTCATATCTAAGGATTTTGAGTTTGAAATTTGGATCCCAGTTCAGGCATACTTCTTAGGATTGATGAGGAACCAGGACAGTGTCTGGGAAATATGAAAGTGAGGAAAAATGCCCTGACCTTCCTCACATACTTCAGTAAATACATCAGATCTCTGCAGATCCTTCTGAGTACCACAGGGAGAAAATCCTCTAAAAGGAGGAAATATCACACAACATGAGTTTTCATTCATCTCTCTGTACAGTCTGACTTTTATCTACAATATCTGCTATTAAAGCAACTGACAATTTTGCTCAGCTCTCTACAGGCTATGGGTAAAGAGATTATCTTCACCTGACCAATTCATCCTCTCTTCTGCCATAGCATTCAGTCTGGACTTTACACCATGCATTCCTGTATTTGTCTGTCCATCTTTCTCTCTCATACACTGACGTTTTGGAGAATCTGTAACACAAAAATATACTGCAGCTGTGTTAAGACATTAGTCAAACAAATCATAAAAGGTTTTAACAAACTGGAACAATGTTTAAGAATTACAAATATTTTTCCAGTGGCCATGAACACTTTACTTGGCACTGAAGGGTTAACCCTTACAAACAACTTAGTTTCACATGTGTCCAAATCAAAAGCGCTTTCGGACAGAATGAATGTCTCAAATGATGGGAATTGTTGTTAGAATGGTGGAAAGTATTTTGGGGAAAGGAAAAAAATGTTCGCTACTAGCAATTTCTCCTTTTCCCACTTTCTTCGTTTCCTCTGCAATGTAAAAACATTGGATTGTTTAGTAAAAGGTTAAATGAGTCATTCAAAAGCATATAAAGGAACGTTTTGGGCGAATGAACTCAAAAACATGTCCATTGAAGTGGCATAGAAATTTATATTCATATGGTGACTGACTTGATGGAGAACGCATAGTTAAAAAAAGTAAACAAAAATATTTATTTCTACCATCATCAATGACTGATGACTGAATTTGGATATTGGTGGTGTCTTCTAGGACTCTTTTACGTGGTGCAGGGTCTGGAGTTTTCCCAAGCTTCTGGTTAAGCATCTCTCTCCTCTGTCTTGTGCGCTGCAACAACCTCTGTAATATGTAAATAATCTTGAAATCAGAGACATTGTGTGATAGTATCTAATGACTGTTTGCAAACTTTGTGCTCTGACTGTCTAGAAGAAGTTATGATATAAAACCCAGTCAAAACAAGAGGCATCAAGTTCTGTCAAAAATATTTTGATGGTTATCCTCCTCTGTTGTATGGCTTTCTCTTTTGATAGTTACCAGATAGTCTGAGTTTGAAGTAAATACCTTCATTAATAGCAGGGATATGAAATTTAAATGTTTATGCAGGATGAAAACACAACAGATAACAACAGGGCAATGACAATACCTCAATGTTTCTTTAAAAAACAGCCAGACCAATAATGAACACAGTATCTAAATGGAAATAAGAACAAGTGTCTTACAACTTACATAGATTTAAACAACTTCAGCAAACAAGAAAATTTAAATAATGTGCAATGAGATGAAATCAACCACAAAATCAGTCAACTATTACAAGTCTGTAATGAATAGGTATGCATAAGTTGTCAAGCTATGAAAAATGCAGTTTCAGCAGGATTCCATCAGGCTATTTTTTTCCTTGCGCCATAACTTTCGCCAAATGAGAGAAGTTTGCGTCAGATTGAAATAATTGGAGTCAGTGCCAATTTTAAAATGAAAGTACAGGGGGTCAGGCATAATCAAGAATTGATCCATAAATTATCGTCTCATGGTTGTGTCATGAGCAAGAAAATAAAAAAGAAAACATTTGCAGGGGTGTGTAAATCTTAGAAATTTCTACTTGTCCACGGACAAGTAAATTAAAAAAGTCCACTTGTACGCCAGCGCCGCTTCCTTGTCCAAAACAAAACAGTTTAAATTGCATTCAACCAGTCCCCGTTAAAAAGACGCCGTCTTGTTTGTCATATTCCTTGTTGCGATATCTTTTATATTTACGTCTGGAGCCACCAGATGCTTCCTTGGTCTCAGACTTCTCACATTCGGTTTGCTTCGAAAATTTAATTAACAAAACGATCCATTTTCTCAGATATTACACATCAACTGATCACTGAATTGCAAATTGTTTCAGTTTGAGACGGTTTCCGGCAGAGGAGATAATGCCTAAACCACGGCCCATTCGCATCGAAGCTGTACCATCAGATTAAAGGCTGAAATATTCGCATGTGCGACATTGCCGTAAATGATCTTTGAATCAGTCCTAAAATGATAAAAATAAAAATATTTTAATCCACAATAGTGATCTTGAAAGTATTCAGACATTTTCCGAAGCAAAGAGTCGACGAGCAAAAACAGCCGCATGTTATACCAACCCTGTCTGTCGTATGCGGTGAATACGGAGGTACACCAAATGTGTATTTTTGGTTTCCAGAATTCAGGGATCATCTCATGCCACTGTTTATCATTTGAAATGTCATTTTGTACAAAGGGTGAACATTTGTATTTCACTGCTTGTTTCAAAAATTTCGCTTATTTTCTACTTGTCCGCGGACAACTATATTGAAAAAAAAAGAAAAAAAAAAAAAAAAAAAAAGTCACTTGTCAGACGCCAAATTTTCCCGAGTTGAACGTAGGATTTCCGCACCCCTGATTTGTATTTATCATATTCAACGACTCATATCTATGTTTATTGAATTATTCAAAATTATTTTTGTTGGTGATGAAAATTAAATGTCTATTATGTTTAAGTAGATCTATTATCAATGTCTGTAAAGCCACTGTGACAAAAGCAGAAATATGAGAGGTCATCGAGAGCAATTTCTCTTCTTTTAACAAAGAGAGACCTTTCTGAAACATATAGTAGTTTAAATGGTAAAAACCAAACAACAAAGTATGTGAAAATACTGTCACAAAAGTAGAAATTGCTCATTAAGAGTAATTTCTTCATCTCTAACACAGTTTTCAAGAGGGGACTATTTACATTTTGAAAAATACATAGGAAAATGTTAAAATCCACACAAGTTTTCCGAAAAGTCGGTGAATAAAGGAGGAAAAATGACACAGAATATTCCAAGGACCACAATAACATTACCGTCCAGGTTTTAGACTGTGCCGACTGCAACGTGTCACCATTTTGGAAACCCACTGTATTATAAACAGAATATTGATTTTACCTTCGATCATGATTCATTTGGACATTTAATAACATTCACTATTTATTTGAGGCACTGGTCTTTGATACTTTTACTTTCTTTCAATTTTTCCCCAAGTTAATTAACAAATTTTATCTAGCCGGAAGTTTGTAATTTTATCAGAAGTATGTATTTTTGGATAGGTGCAAATGACATCGATTTGTAAAATAATGTGGATTACGTCTTCCAGCTGATTAATTTCCATTTTATTGATGAATTGGCTGTCATGCCTCCATGCATAGTCGTAAAGGGCACCAGTTTCAAAATGTCTGGCACCCGGATATGAAAAATATAGGCTCCAGTCATTTTCACCGATAAGGGTTTTCTTGCGCCACATTTAAAAATCTATCAAAAATGGCACAAAATGCAAAGCCCAGCGGGAACCCTGGTTTCAGTCTTAATTTCCAAGTTCTTTGAAGGTTTGTTTGAATGGTGTTTTACGCCGCTTTCATTCTTTGAAGGTGAATCTGCAATTATTATGTAGAAATTAAGAGAAAACAACAATATCACCAAAATGAACATAATCTAAAATTGGGCACGAATCTTCGTAACTTGGCCGATCTTCTCCAATGAGAGTCCAATCTTCTTGGGTCCGAATCTTCTCCACTTTTTTCATTGGGTCGAATCTTCAGGGGTCCAAATCTTCCCGGCCGAACAAATGATATATCATTAATAAACTGGATGTGTGACATTCAGCGCTGATCGCAATATGTAGATATCATTCAGCTTGACTTGTGACTCAGTTGATTTATAACTAACGTCAGTTTTGTAAACTACAACTAACCAGTCCATCTTTTCTCAAAATCTTTCCCGACTTCGGCAGTCATCAAAGTTAAAGGTATTCACAAACTCTTTTTTGAACGAAATAAGCTATTGATAAACGTAAGAACTTCTCACCTCTGTTTCAGGGTCCATCATGCAACTGGGCAACTTAACACATACGCAGGAACCAATATATATTTTGTCAAGCCCCTAACGGTATTTTTGTGCGAATATCCGAGTCGGCAATTTGAAAGTGGCGGTTGACATTCTCGCGAGATTTTGAGCAGGTGCGACATCGCAGAAGTATGTCAAGCGCTTGCAAGTTTTTAATCAAGCGTTTTGACAACACATTATGTTAGTCACATGATTTCTAAATTTACCTAACGTTTTCTCCCTCGAAGTAACGAATGAACCTCGTAAAATGCACAGTAAATTAATTTTTGGTATATTTCTTATTACTTTGTTGCCTGCAAAGATAGCTGGGTCTTCAAACGGAGGAGTTGCATGTGCAGGTAACATTATTTTTTACTGATATCAAAGTTCTAGTATAGATCGAGATTTCAAGGATGTATTAACAAAATGAAAGCTACATCATTTTAAATTTTTCAGACACGAAAACTTTCTAGAAGGTAGAGAAGACTTCTGCCTAGAAAGAAGAGAAGTCCTGTTACTACATATATATTAAACTTAGGATGTCAGAATTAGAAATATATATGAAAAAAAAAAAAAGGTGGATCTAGATCGAGATCTAAGAAACTGCTTAAAAGAAAGAGCAAAAGTCGGGGAATAAAAAATTCTGTATACACATTTCTCTTGTCTCTGTGCGGCAATTTTGTTACATAATCTTACCAAAACAACCTAGAAATTATGCAACGGTTTGGCTAATTCAAGACTGAGAATGTCCTTTTCAATACATAGAGATTGAAATAAGAACATGAAAAAATGCAATAAAGGTTTGAAATTATCTCTTTCATTTCATTAATTACAGACTACACATTCATTATAGACTAATTTTAACAATAGATCTACATTTTATATTTTTTATGCAAAGAATGGTAATGTGGTACCCAGTGGTATTCTGTATTCTGGAACGCTAAGCTAGTGATGTGCTTTATAATCAAAAAAGCCGGTCAATTTGAGTATTGACCGGGCCGGCAGTTTTAACCAGATGTAACCGGTCAATACTGGTCAAAAGTGGTCGATTGAAGTGGTTTATTGGGTCGATTAAATCAGGGGCTTACATACCCCTCCTGTTTCTAAATTAGTCTTAAAAGCTCTCCTTCTACATCCTGTACATTGTATATTAAATATTATCATCAGTATCATAGTTTTTATCAATAAGGTCCTTTTTTATTTAATCATAATCCAAAAGACATTATTGCTGGTCAACTAAAGAGGTTGATTTTACTATTTGAACTTACATACAGGTCAGTTCTTTTCAACTGGACAATTTTTATCTATCATCATTCCTTATAGGTTAGATACTTGTTTATAGTTCTACTTCTCTCTCTCTCTCCCCCACAAACATACTTAGGTTTTAAAAATATAGATTATTTAACATATGTCTTTGATCATAAAAGTTCAAAGGAGGCATCAAAAAACAGCCAATATATAATTTTCATGTAAAACTGCAGAAAAAAGTGTCATCCATAACCAAACATGTGAAATACACCTGTTATTAATCTTTAGCAATATTGAGGTGCACATGAAGTAGGCTGTAAGAGAGAGAGAGAGAGTGCGCGAGAGAGCGAAAGTGAGGGAGAGAGAGAGAAAGAAGAGAGAGAAAGAGAGAGAGAGAGAGAGAGAGAGAGAGAGAGAGAGAGAGAGAGAGAGAGAGATATTGACCTTGGAATTTATGTGACTTTTGATGAAAATATATGACTATGTACTGTGTACACGTCAAATAAAATGTTGTTCTGTTCTGTTCTGTAACTGATTAACCAAACTGTGGTTAAGTACATGTATATATTAATGTCTTTGAAGTAAACATGATTGATTGAATTTGCGTTTATTTATCGTCGCCACCGGTTTCCCATATGGGCGACGCCCCCTGAAGGCTATTAGTATTGTTACGGGGGATAGTGCAGATACAGGACGAAACCCATCCTAAGTTACGCCTGATTCTTTAATGTGCTCGGTTAAAACCAAGGTCTCGTGCGATGGTGCTATTACACCAAGCACGTTAAAGAACCAGGTGAAACTTAGGATGGGTTTCGTTCTGTATATGCACTATCCCCCATAACAATACTAACAGCCTTCAGGGGGCGGCGCCCATATGGGCAACCGGTGGCGACGATAAATAAACGCAAATTCAATCAATCAAAGTAAGTAATTCTATTCAGTTACACCAATCAATTGAAAAATGAAGAAGTTAACTACTGTAACTTCATTCATAAATTTTTTAAAAAAATATTCCAGTGCTCCATATATGGCAAATATATCAATTTTTCATTTTCCTACAATGTTTTTTAATCATGTTTAGTGGGGAAAAAATTCACAAAATTAACATTTGGCCAAAATGTCCTACTTTGTATTTTTAACTGGTCAAAATTTCCATGGCCAAAACGTCAAACATTTGTTTTACCCACACTAATGAGGGAAGTGTTAAAACATTGTGGTCAAAGGAGAATTTTTTTGCAACAAGCATTTGATCCTTTTCTCACATTTTAAAAAAAAATATTTCAAAGACAATTTGATTTTTTTTTTCAGTAAAATTTTATTTGTGAACTGAAAATACTTCATATTTCAAACGATATAAAATTTTGGGGGTTTTTTTTTGCAAAGAGTAATGGACTGACCGAATTCATATCATACTTGCATTACTTGTTTAACTCCTTCCCAGATGACAAAATTTTAGACTTGCCCAAATTGAAAGCATTTGCAGATGACAAATACGACTTAGAAATTGAAATTTCTCTTGGGAAGGGTGGAAAACATTGTGGGAAAAGGAGAAAATGCTGGTTACCTGCAATTTCTCCTTTTCCCACAAGGTTTTCAAAAGTCCTCTTCTTCAGGGTCGTTAAAAGTCGGGATTGTTTGGTAAAGAGTTAACTATTTACCACTTAAATCCCAACATTTAACGACCCTGAGGTGTTAGGAAGTAGCCTTTTAAACTTGAAACATGTGGAAAAAGGAGAAAATGCTGGTAACCAGCATTTTCTCCTTTTTTCATTATGTTTTCTTTCTTATCAAAGACAAAATTCATCATTTGAGTCACATTTAAATTGCCTCAGTAAATGCTGTCAATTTAGACAAATCTACACTTCTTTCAAGTGCTAATGATTTAAATCATTTTTCCAAACAGACAAAACCTGTTTTATCTTGTGGTGAAAGGGTTAATTACTGTTATACATCCATGAAGTTTCACAAATTATGCAAACATGGGGACATATTTTGGACTGTACAAACAATTGTTGTAAGAACCCTCTTTGATTCTTTGTTATTGTGCCTCTGTAAGAGTTGTCTGAGTGAGAAAGTCCTAGCAAGTATCCACAACATATTGTGCTTTTAACTCTGTGCCAAATGATGAGATTTTAGTCTTGCCCAAATTCAAAGCATTTTCAGTTGCATAAAATTTTGGATTTTCTCTTTGATATTGTTTTAATAAGGCTAAGGAAGAATTAATATTTTTCTCACTGTCTTCAGCTCTGATATTGATATGAAGCATAACCATCGACTCTTTTACCAAACAGTTCCTGGTTTAATTTTAAACAAATTTTGGGAAGAAGATTCTTGAAAAAATTGTTGCAAAAGGAGGAAAGGCAGGTAACCAGCATTTTCTCCTTTCCTCACACTGTTCTCTACCCACTGAAACCAAAATTTCATCAGTTTTGTTACACTCACTTTGTCTGAAAATGCTTTTGATTTGGACAAGTCGAAAACTTTGTTGTCTGAAAAAGAGTTAAGAGGCAAAGTGCTGCTTAACTCTTTACCAAACGACAGAATTCTGGACTAGACCAAATTCAAAGCATTAGCAGAAGACATATTAAATGTAGCTAAAATGATGATTACTCTGTGTGATATGGTAGAAAACATTGTGGGAAAAGGAGAAAATGCTGGTTACCAGCATTTTCTCCTTTTCCCACAATGTCTTCAAAAGGCTTCTTCCCCAGGGTCGTTAAAACTCGGGATTGTGTGGTAAAGAGTTAAAGGTGTTTTGGCCCATCTGGAGGAGGTGGGGTGTCACACAATGTTCTTTGGTGAGAGATTAAAGGCCATTCTTATTTTTTTTGTCAAAAATCTTCTTGTAGAAATATACTGTTTATTAGAGCTCATGGATATTTGGTACGATTGATACTTGATTAGAACTGCCTGTATTCATTAAAGTCATGTTGGTTGCATGTTAAAAAGACATGACTTTTTGCTAGGTTATTGCAATACAGAGGTCTAATAGTTTGATGATTGTCAATGTCAACATGTGTGGCATAAGCAATTTATTGGGTAGTGGAGCAGTACAGGGCCATCTTGGCCATCTTGTTGAAGTATACAACAGATGTCATAAAATCATGTGGTACTTCTTCTAAAATAGTCTGAACATTACCATATATAGATATTTTCTAACTGCTGAAAATATTCTGTTTTGTCTATTTAGCAAAGAGAGAAATTTGAAAATACAGTAATGTTCTTTGTAACTGAAAGGTAATTGTTGATACATGTGTACTTTGCTTTTCATGATGAGACAGTAAAAGGTCTAGTTCAAACAGAATTCTAGCCCCTCTGAGTAAACCTTTCATCACACAATCCCGAATTTGAACAACCCTAAAAATGACAGCTATTGAAAACATTGTGGAAAAAGAAGAAAATGCTGGTAACCAGCATTTTCTTCTTTTCCCACAATGTTTTTTTTAACCTTTCAAAGACAAGTCCAATCGATTTAGATATACTGAATTATTCTCTGCAAATGCTTTGAATTTTGATAGGTCTAAAGTTTCCTTGTGTGGTAAAGAGTTAATGGGGTTAGTAGTTATGGCATTTTCACTGCTGCTTTGAGTTGAAACATTGCATGAACTAACTCTTTCATTACCATTGATGACAAAAAAAGCTTTTGTAGACAGTGTAGATCAAGATCAGACTGCACATTCTGTGCACCCTGATCTTTGATCTACACTGTCCACTACTTTATTCTCGAGTATTACTAAACTGTCTCTTCATGTTGCAGCAGACTGTATTTGTGGCCATTGAAAAACCTTAATTTATTTATTTGATAGTCAAAGAGTTAACCCTATACCACACAACAGTATGCTAGACTTATCCAGATTGTAAAGAATATTTGCAGTCAACAACTTCATAATGTAGCTAACATAATATTATTGGTTTATAATTTGAATACACATGTAATTGGATAGAAAATATTGTGGGAAAAAAGAGATAATGTTGGTCATCAGCATTTTCTCCTTTTTCCACAATTTTTGCAAAAGAATGTTTTCTCAAGAACATTTCAATTGGGGATTGTGTAGTAAAGGGTTGATAGTGCATTGTTTGTTTAAAATAAAGCTGTGTTTTCTGCGTAGTGTGTTCTTGATCTGTGCAATTCACATAAGCATACATTTACTTAAAGTATGCTAAGATGTAAAAATATAATACATATTTTTCAGCATGTGCAGCAGTATTAGGTCTTGTGGAACAGACATCAGTCATTCACGAAGAAAACATAGTTCAAGCCTTTGAGAGAGTATGTGGCTATCTCCCCAAAGATTTTCAGAGTCCATGTAAAACATTACTGGAGTATTTGGGACCTCTCCTCATTGAAATGTATGTAATCTTATGCATTATATTATCCTGTTTATTAACCAGTCTTGCATTTTTACAACCCTATAACGAAGGCTTTTGAAGACAATGTCGGAAAAGAAGAAATTGCAGGTTCCAGCATTTTCTTCTTTTCCAAAAAATAACTACCTCTTTTGAGACAAATGCCATTATTTAACCCTTTACTGCTCAATGCCAACTTTTAACAACCCTGGGAAAGAAGGCTTTTGAAAACATTGTGGGAAAAGGAGAAAATGCTGGTAACCAGCATTTTCTCCTTTTCCCACAATGTTTTCTACCCAATCAAAGAAAAATTGCTTCATTTGAGTTACATTGAAATTATTGTCTGCAAATGCTTTCAATTTGGACAAGGCTAAAATTTTGTCGTCTGGTAAAGGGTTAAGGGACATTCAAGTAGCTGTCTGTAAATGCATTCAATATTGAAGAGTCTCATGTATCGGTACTCTTTACAAAACAACATAGTTTAAGACTTGTCCAAAGCATTTATAAATTGAATGTGACTCAAATACAGAGATTTGTCTAGGAAAGTATAGAAAACATTGTGGGTAAAGGTTACCAGAATTTTTCTTTTTCCCACAATGTTTTTAAAAGCAGTTTTCTTGGGGGTCATTAACCCTTTACCAAACAGTTCTGTGTTTTAAAGACCCTGGTGAAGATTTGTTTTGAAAACATTGAAGGTAAAGGAGAAATTGCTGATAACAAGCAATTTCCTATGGTTCCACAAAGTTTTCTACCTTATCACAGAACCTAGCTCATTTGTACCAAATTCTTATTCTACTGCGTCAGCAGACGCTTTAAATTTGGGGAAATCCAAAATTCGATGCTTGGTAAAGGGTTAAAAGTTGGGATTGTTCAATAAAGAGTTTAATTTCTCATGTTACTGAAATGGATGAGTCGTTGCAACAGGATTCATTCCTCTGCAGTGTCTTGCTTTTGTCTTGTCTTTGTTCATGTTGGAAAGTAGCCAGTGGTTTCAAAATAATTTTGCACAGTACAGGTAAAAGGAAAAACTCAAGGAACATAATGATAATATACTCAGTTCCACCGCTCTCGTTCAGGAATGGAATAACATTCCTGATGCAATGATTTCACGTTATGTAAGGTCTGTGCGACGTCGAATAATTGCCTGTATTGACAGCAGAGGTGGCCATCCAAGATACTGATTGAAAAATTACAAGAACTTTAAGAAAAACCTAACTTTAATGTTGCCTTAGTCTTTGAGTACTTTTGCAACTTTGATTTTAGTACCACCTTAATTTAAACTGCAAAAACCTAACTTAAACTTTCTGTTAGTCAAAATCTGATTAGCCTGGCATTTTCTACAGACTCGGAACTAAAGTATGATACCAAATTTGTTGGTCTTCAGTAAAACATGCGACGAGAAATAAAAGAAAATTAAGTGCACACTTATTTATGGAACTGAGTATATTATGGAAAGGTGGATTGGCCAGAGTAGTACATGTAAATGAAAGACTGTTGAAAACGAGATTAATTACCAAACAAATTTTTGACTAGTCTCTAGCACATATCTGGTCTGAAATAGCACAAATAACCAGAAGTAGTGTAGGAGGTCAAAATCTAGCACAGAGAATTATTAAAAAAGGATTAGTAAGTCCATGAAAAGGTTTATGGTTAAAAAGCATTACCCTTTCCTTCAAGTTTACACCACAGAACACCCAAGGTTGCTAACAAATGCCGCTGAAAACATTCTGGTGGTTGGAGAATATGACACAAAAAATCCAATCATTTGATATGGACAGTATAGATCAAGATCAGACTGCACATGTTGTGCAGTCAGATCTAGACTTACACTGTCAGCAGAATGAACAGTAGTTATCCTTGGCAGTTCAAGGGCTTAGTTCCAAGACTCCCTGTATGATGGGTCAAGTCTTTCATGACTCAAAAGCTGTACTTACAAATTCAGTGTTCTGTATATCAAAATTTCAAGACATGGTTTCTGATTGGTTGAGACAAAACCTCTTTCTTAGTCAGTCAGATGGCCATAGTCAAGTAGTCATAGATTTTTATATTAGAACAATATTTAGAACTGTTTGACTACTAAGCCATGTAGCTGATTTTGATTTTTAAAATTCATAGGTTTGTGAATATGTGTGTGCAGATGTCCTTCAACCCTCTACCAAAAGATACAAGGCTCTTATGACCCTGAAGAAGTAGGTTTTTTTGAAAACACTGTGGGGAAAAAGTGGAAGAAACAAATAAGTGCTAGAAATCACAGTTTTTTCTCATTTTCAAAATCAAATCCAATTCTTTGAGCTATTTGTTTAAAAGTTTCTGTCATCTAGGATAAATCTACAAGTTTGTCATTTTGTCAGAGTTAGAATTGCCAAAAAGATAAGATAATCTGACTTACAATAGACAGTTTTTGAAAATAGAAATGGTAGGGAAGCATCCAATATGGCTTGTTATAAGCTTTTATACTTTATTAAAGCTATATACTTAAAATCCTAGGGAAAGTTTTATATGAAATCAACATGTCCAATTTGACTAAAAGGTTTAATACTTGTTCTTTTGCATCCATCTAGTTATTCTTAAGGAACTTTTTTAGACTATTGGTCTGGGTCCTTTACCACACAATCCTGTGTTTTGGTGACCCTGAGAAAGAGGGCTTTTGAAAAAAAAACATGATGTACTGGGAAAAGGAGAAAATGCTGCTTACCAGCATTCACTTTGTTTTCCAGACAAATCCATTTTCAAGACAAATCTCAAAATGTAGTCACAGTTAATTTGTTGTCAGCAAAATGCTTTCAATTCGAACAAGTCTAAAATTTTGTGATCTGGTAAAGAGTTAAGTCCTGTCAAAAAGTCATCTATTTTAACCCTTATCCTGCTAGATAATTGAAATGAAACTTTTATGTCAATAGTATAAACCAAAATTTTGCTTTTTCAAAGGTATCTTTTGGGAAAAAGATATCTCCTAATCAGACAGTGTAGATTCAAGATCAGACTCTGTGTTCTGTGCAGTCTGATCTTGATCCGCACTTTCCGTTAAAGGTCCTTGAGTTGCGCTTAGTAGCCTACGGGTTAAGGGTTATAGACTTTGAATATCAGATACCATGATGATGATGATTATTTCACATTTTTCAGAATTGAGAAAGATGACAATCCTGATGTAATCTGTTTGAGACTTGGATTTTGCTTTGAAGAAAAGGGCCGAGTATGCACACTGTTCCCAATAAAGGATTCGGTAAGAGGGAATCTTTTTAGACCTGCCATGTCTGTATGGCAATCAGCATAGCTATCTGTGCTTTTTATGAGTTTATTAACCTCCAGGTCTGTAATACCTAAAAGAAGAAAAAAATGCTGGTTAATCCTTTACCAAACAATTCTGAATTTTAACAACCTGAAGTAAGTAGCCTTTTGAAACCATTGTTGGAAAAGGAGAAATTGCTGGTAACCAGCATTTTCTCCTTTTTCCACATTTTTTTTCTATCCTATCAGAGAACTTAAGGCTCATTTGTATTAATTTTGAATTTGGCATCTGCACATGTTTTGAATTTGATAGAGTCTAAAATTTGTCATGTTGGAAAGGCTTATTTATTAAAGTGCAGTGCACAAGTTATTAGTAGTTGCTTTCTGGACAGACAATATCTGTGAAGATGTGACTGAGGCTGCATAGAACCTGCAGCTTAGAGATAAACTGATTGCTGTATATTGGCAGTGAAATTGTTGGATCAGGTGATGCCTGTAGAGATAAAGGCATTTTTGTAGATTTAGGCCCTCTTTGTAGCACACTGGTCCATGTTTAAAAAACTCGAGTTTTCTCTTAGCGGAGTACAAATAGTGCTCAGATTTAGAGTTTTGTAAATGTTAATGATTGTGAGAAAATTTGAAATTCAGACTTTAAGAAGAAAGAAATAGCTGTTCTCAAAGTTGAGAAGTTACTCTTTGAGATACGTTTAGCTTAATTTCATGCTCATCAGAGTTGAGCTCAAAAGCAGTTTTATTAGCACTGGCACATGCAGGGTTTACTGGTAGATTGATGCAGATAATTGATAGATTGATTGGATGAATGGTGTTTTACCACTTTCAAAAATATTTTAGTAATTTCATGGCATCAGCCCATAATTATATTCATGTATTTCCTGGGTTTCACCACTACTAGGCTAGGACTCTGAAGTGTCTTGCCCAAAAACACTCCCACAAAAACCCCAGTGCTTTCAGTGAGGCTCACACAGGGGCTCCTAAGTCACAGTCCTATGCTTTACCACAGAGCCACATAGGACCTGACACATAATTGACTGGTAAAGCATGGGTTCAAAGTACTGTAGGTTAAATGAATATTATGCAAACTGTTGGTACTAAATTTTTGATAACAATACTGGTATGGCATGAGAAGACACCTAAAAAGAGATCATAGCTGTTTGCCACTTGACTTATTGTTGCCTTGCAAAAGTCACATTCTTTTCAATTTAGGTTAGTGATTTAGGACCAGTATGGCCCTCTTTGTGTTTTACAGTCCTTTTAGTAGGCACTATTGATAATTCAACCATATAGAACCTTGTGACCTGTCAGAACTTTCCAAAATTCATGCGCATGTATCATTAATTGTGTCATTCAAGACTTTATTGCCTCATTTACTTTATGATTCATATTATACGGCCTGCAACACATGAAAAGGGGCATTCGGACATTTGCGGAAAGTGTTGTCTCTGATCAGTCTGCCCAGTCTGTGCTGGCTGATCCAAGATGACACTTTCTGATTGTGTGTGATTTTCTGTTTCACGCAAGTCAACTGTAGGACAAAATCTAATGTTGACGTAAAGTGCCGTCTCGGATTAACCTCCAAAGAGTGCGCAGGCTGATCCTAGACGACACTTTAGTCAAATGCCCGAAGGCCTCTTTTCGCGTGTTGCAGACCATATGAATCAGTGTTTCATTACCTCCATGTATGCTAGGGTGCCACAATCAAAGTTGGCAGGAGTATTGGAAATGCAGTGATGGTTATCAGGCCAAGCTTTGTAAATTTACCTGGACTGGTTTAAAAATACATTAGTACTCATTTTCAGCCAGATTTTAACCCATTTCATCTTTATTTCGTCAAACTATAATCATTCTGGTATCTTCATGCCAAATGTTGCCCCTGACAGTTGCAATGTTGCATAGATTAAGACTGATAGAAAATGCATTTCATTTTCTGGATGCCATCAAAGAAGTAACAGTTACTATTGTGACGGTTTCAGTTTAAATTGAAGTTTCCTACATGTACTTATCCCGTACTCCATAATTATGTATCGGTAATTTATCCATGTCAACACAGCTGACTAAATTCTCAACCTTTCTACTGTATATCAAGTTTTAACAGCATTTTTTTTGTCTCTGGCTGTAAGGAGGTATCTTAAGAGATCAGTGATAGCACCCATTATAAAATTATACTGAATGACCCTTGTAGGACCAGCGTGGTCCTCGTGTCTCTTTTACACTTTAAAGTATTGAGTTACCATTTGTGTAACTCCATATTGTTTTGTAACAAGAATTCAACATATTCATTGCTTAACCCTTGACCACACAATCCCAAGTTTTAATGATGCCTAGAAAGTGGCCTTTTGAAAACAGTGGGGGAAAAGGAAAACATGCTGGTAACCAGCATTTTCTCCTTTTCCCTGAATGTTTTCTCTATTTTCAAAAGCAAATTCAATCATAGTAGTGGCATCTAATGTCGTCTGCAAAGTACTTTCAAATTAGACAAGTCTAAAATATTGTTGTCTGGTAAAGAGTTAATGGCAAGTGGAGTAGAAGACTTTCTTTAGGAGGCCAAGACAGTCTCCTGCTAAAAGGGGCTCAAGCAACTGACAGTAAAAGTTTGACAGGTGCCTAAGAAAAGATAACTGGGATCTTGACTTACCCTTTACCAAAAGATTTCAGGTTCTGTGAAACAATATGAGAAAAAGAGAAAACACTAGTAGATCTCAGCATTTTCTCCTTTGCTATGATATTTTATATCCAATGAAAGACAGATGGAATCATGTGAGTTGCATTTGTCACCTGAAAATATTTCCAGTATGGACAAATGAACAAATTTTCTGTGTGGTAAAGAGTTATAGATTAGCTACCTACTTTTAATGTTATTGAAGGTGATACACTTTATCAGTATGGATAGACTGATGAGACAATCAACTCATAATTAGATAATTTTATAGGTCACTGTAACTCACTTCATGCTTTCCTTAACTCTTTCATTACGGAATAAATAAATTGCATTTTTTCAAAGGCTACAAATATAGTTTCAGTGCAAGATCAAGAGAGAGGTCAGTCATAATCAAGAACAAAACATTGGTGAGAGTAGATCAGAGATCATACTGCACATTCTGTTAAGTCTGATCTTGATCTGCACTGTCAACAAAAGCTTCTGGTGTTGACTATGGTATGGAAAGAGTTAAGTTATCTCTATACCAACCAAGGTCATGTTTTCTCAACCCAGGGTCTATATTTGGCAACCATTTTTAAGGAGATTCTTCGTCTCATTCTCCAGAATTTTCTAAATTTGAAAGTAACACAGTTTCTGATTGGCTAAACCATTTGCTTTAGCCAGTTTGAAGTTGTGTTACTTTCAGATTTAGAAAATCATGAAGAGTAAGACTAAGAATATTCTTAAGAATGGTATGAATATTGATCAAGGTAGAAAGTATTTCAAAACATAGTTGGAAAAGGAGAAAATGCTGGTGGCCAGCATTTTCTCCTTTTTCGAAAAATGCTTTCAGCTATCTCATAGATAATTCCAATCATTTGAGCAACATTCAACTTGTGGTCTGTAAATGCTTTTGATTTGGCAGTCTTACATTGGGTCATTTATTCAATAGATAATCCAGCACAGTACTCCCAAAACAAGCATTTAGGGGTTATTGATTAACCAGCATTTTCTCGTTTTCCCATATTGTTTTCAAAAGCCTTCTATCTCAGAGCCATAAAAATATGGCATGGTGTTGTAAACGGTTAACTTATAGTATGTATAAAGATCAATGAACAGGTTTTAGGGTCTGATGTTAAATCTTTAGATGTAGATCTGTTCATTAACCTTTGAAATACCTAGCAAAACTTTGTTTACTTTTTGGGTGTATATCAAGATGATACAGGGCAAAATATATACCTTTTTCTTGTGGATTCTTGCATTCCCTCTGTCTTATCTTGGTTCTGCCTTGTGTAATATCTCAAGATATTGTATTTTGGTCTGTTTCACAGATTTAGAGTCCTCACATATTTGCGATTCTATGGGTTAGCTTATGCAGAAAAAATACGATAGTGGTTTTTGTATTTTTTTAGCAAGGATAGCCTATTTCATGGTAAATTTATTTACCTCACTAATTTAAATTTATGCCATTTGATCTATATCATGAAACTGGCAACTTGTTCCGCTTACATCAGTCTCACCTTCTGTTTGTTACACCATGCGTAACTCTTTACCACACAATCTCAAATTTTAATGACTCTAAGAAAGAAGGCCATTGAAAACATAGTTGGAAAAGAAGAAAGTAAACAGCATTTTCTTCTTTTCCCACCATGTTTTCAAGGACCTTGTCATCTGCAAATGCTTTGAATTTGGATAAGTGTAAAATTCTTTACTGTTTGGTAGAGAGTTAAAACTTAGGCATGGTAAAAAAATAGAATATGAAAGAGGGTTAGGTTGAAATGATTGATAAATTTTAAGGAAATTCGTTAAGAAACCATGTGCAATTATAAAATATTGAATCATTCTATGAATAAATTACATGTTTATGAATGATCAGGTGACACATTAAGTCACATGACTGACTATTGTAATGGACCGATTTTCTCATATGACCTACCTACCTGTGCACTGTGTACCCTTTACCCTTAGAATGCTGATTTAACCCTTTGCCAAACAACAAAATTATGGATATGTCCATATTGAAACCTTGAGCAGATGACAAATTAAACATGGCTCAAAAGATCGATGTCTTTCAGATTTGCAGACAACACATTTGATTGTTGCTCACATTATAGCTAGTAGCTGTCTGAGGGAAGACTGGTTTTAAAGTCAGTATTGTAACTTAGGTTGATATATTTTACAAAGTCTTACACAATAGACGTAATACTTGTAGTTAGCATTGTATTGGCATCAGTATACCCTTTTCGCAGACAATCCTGGATCAAATCAGACTGCATGGACCATACAGTTTGATCATTGAACTACCAGGTCCTGAAATTGCTACAAGAGGGTTTTGATTACTGACTGAAAAATAATTGTTTATTTCATGTAGCTATGTTAGAGTTCAAAAGAGTGTGATAGAGGAATTTCTCTATATGCCCCATTGCTTTCATGGCACTTGTGATATCCTGTCTATTATCCTTTCTTTCTGGTTTACTATTTAATTATAGTTTTATCCAAACTCTTTAATAAATGACAAAAATGAAAGCATTTGCAGACGGCAATATTAATTTCATTTGAATGATGTGATTTGCCTTTGTAAGGGTGGAAAACATTGTAGGAAAACAAAAAATTCTGGTTACCAGTATTTTCTCCCTTTCCTACCATGCTTTCAAAAGCTTTCTTTCCAAGGGTTATTAAACCATGGGATTGTGTGCTACAGCGATAATCCTAAAAATACTGGGCATGTTAGTAATATTGTCAGCATTGTAGATCAAGATCAGATACCAAAGATTAAATTAGCATAGATGTCAGACTTTTTTGAGAGACATTGTTATTGAAAAACTCATCAGATTGCAATATTTCTTGGCCTATCAGTTTAACCCACTGACAATACACATTTCATTTATTTAACATCCTTTTTGGTTGTAGAACAGTCTAAGTTATTCTATCACCATAAAATTTGGATAGGAATTAATACTATAAATACATATAATAAACTGAATAGCCAGTATAGAAGTAAATAGTAACACATGTACATATGTTTCTTAGGTCAATAAAGTTGATCCTCATTATTTACAATTTCTTTGGCAAGTTTTATACTGGTCATGACCTCATACGTGTAGGTTTTTCTAAACTCTGAAAATACTTAAGTCTTACCCAAGTTTTAATGACTCTGGAAAAAAGGCTTCTGAAAACATATAGAAAAAAAGGAGAAAATGCTAGTAACAAGCATTTAGTCCTTTTCCCACAATTTTTTCTTCATCATCTCAGCAACATCCAATTTGTCGTCTGCAAATGATATCAATTTGGTCCAGTCAAACATTTTGTCATTTGGCAAAGATTAATACCAAAGCTGCAAAGAAGTTTTGACCTAAAGTCAGCTAACCCTTTACCATACAATCTTGTGTTAGTATGACCCTGGAAAAGAAGACTTGAAAAAATTGCGGGGAAAAAATGCTGGTTAATGGCTTTTGCTCCTTCCCACAGAATGTTTTCTACCTTTTGAGCGACTAATTCCAACATTTGAGCCGCAGGAAAAATTGTCGTCTGCAATTGCTATCAAACTAGACATAACTATTGTCGTCTGGTTAATGATTTACCACACATCTTGAGTTTTAACAACCCTGAAGAAGAAGGCCTTTGAAATCACTTGGGGTAATCAGCATTTTCTCCATTTCCCATTATGCTTTCGGCCCCTTAAAAGACAAATCCAATTATTATGCCCCCTTCAACAAAGTGGGGGTATATTGCTTTGCTAATGTCGGTCGGTCGGTCGGTTGGTAGACCTTACCTGTTCCGGATGATAACTAGACACATAATTGACCTAGGTTCGTCAAATTTGGCACAGACATGTGTCTCGGAGTGTAGATGATCCCTATTGATTTTGAGGTCAATCGGTCAAAGGTCAAGGTCACAGTGACCCTCAACATGTTGATATATAGACCAAACCTTGTCCGGATGATAACTAGACACAGAATTGACCTAGGTTTGTCAAATTTGGCACAGACATGCGTCTTGGAGTGTAGATGATCCCTATTGATTTTGAGGTCAATCGGTCAAATGTCAAGGTCACAGTGACTGTCAACATGTTGATATATAGACCAAACCTTGTCCGGATGATAACTAGACACAGAATTGACCTAGGTTCGTCAAATTTGGCACAGACATGTGTCTCGGAGTGTAGATGATCCCTACTGATTTTGAGGTCAATCGGTCAAAGGTCAAGGTCACAGTGACTGTCAACATGTTGATATATAGACCAAACCTTGTCCGGATAATAACTAGACACAGAATTGACCTAGGTTCGTCAAATTAGGCACAGACATTCATCTTGGAGTGTAAATGATTCCTATCGATTTTGAGATTAATCCTTCAAAGGTCAAGGTCACAGTGGCCTTCAACTTAATGATATATAGACCAAACCTTGTCCAGATGATAACTAGACACAGAATTGACATAGGTTCTTCAAATTCTGTACAGATATTCATCTCGGAGTGTAAATGATCCGTATCGATTTTGAGATTAATCCATCAAAGGTCAAGGTCACAGTGGCCTTCAACTTAATGATATATAGACCAAACCTTGTCCAGATGATAACTAGACACAGAATTGACCTAGGTTCTTCAAATTCTGTACAGACATTCATCTTGGAGTGTAAATGATCCCTATCGATTTTAAGGTTAATCCGTGAAAGGTCAAGGTCACAGTGACCACCGGATGATTCAGGGCCTGCGCTGCCATTCGCCACTTGAGCCATTTGCTAAAAAAAAATTAAAGTGTCTCAAAAATCATCATATGTGGCTCAACTTGTGGCTCCAACATTTTATTTGCGTATTATCAGGGACGTAGTAAGCATTGAAGTTGACTGGGAAAAAGCGGAAGTGGAACGCGCGTGCCGAAAAGAAAATCGATAACCCAGTCTGTGTATCGGCAACTGTTTACAATCTTGTATGTATACACACAGCGGTGTGTATAATTATGCAAACTGTTGACAGATTATCTTGTTTAACAATTGAAGTGGGCTATAAATAAAAAAGATGACATAGATATTTCCCAATCAATTCTTTTGATATCAGTTTATGAACTGTGCCATTTCCTGTATCAATGTGGCAGTAGGGAGGCATGACTGTTTTACAAACAGACATCTTGTTTGTGCTACATTTTATTTTTTGTCTGCAGTTGCTTTCAGTATGGAAGAGTCTAAAATTTTGTCATGTGGTAAAGGGTTAAGAGTGGTATATTCCTTGACTTTTTGTGTCCTAAAACAAACTAGTCATCATTAAAAACACTTTTGTAAAAGTATAGATAAGCATCATAAATCTAATTCTACCAAACAAGAAAACTTTCGATTGGACCATATTGAGAGTATTTGCAGATTACAAATTAAGTGCAGCATAAATATTAATTTCTGTCTTTGATAGGGTACAAAACATTGTGGGAAAAGGAGAAAATGCTGGTTACCAGCATTTTCTCCTTTTTCCACGTTGTTTTCAAAAGTCTTCTCTTTCAGGGTTGTTAAAACTCGGAATTGTGTGGTAAAGAGCTACGGTAACTTTTATACATGATTACATTTGAAAACTATGTAGCAAATCAAGAAACTGGTCATAAAGAGCAAGACCAAAAAAGTTGTTTGCAGGTTTCTGCCCTAACTAAGCTTTCTCTATTGCAGATACGACAGAGACTGCAGCACTTTTCAAAGAATGAGACGTTAAGAGAAAGAGTTGCTCACTTGAAGATGGTAAGTGACCTTGGCTTGCTTAAAAACAAACAAACAAACACAAACAAATCTTCCTTAACTTACATATAGTTGGTAAGTGCTCAGTCTAAACTTGAAAATCATTGCGCCTTCCACAACTATAGTTGCTTTTGTGGCCAGTGTAGATCAAGATCAGACTGCACAATCTTTGATGTTCACTTTCTGCTATGCCGAGACATTCCTGATAAAATGAACCTGGAAGTTACAATTATATGGATGTAATTGCTTAACTGTAAATAAAGAGAGGGGCTTATACAGGAATTGGGCTGTCTTTTGATCCATCTGTCTGTACGCAGTTTTATATTCTGTTCTTCTCCCACAGTTTTAAACTAATTTGGCTGAAATTTAAACAGAAGCCTGCAATTTTCATGATTTGTAGTCTTCTACAGGAGTTATTGCCCGTAGGATTTTTGTTCCTGGTCCAGTGATAAGGCAACTGATGGGGGGGGGGGGCTGTTTCTTAGGTTCTAGATGTTTCTATTATTTGATACATGAAGTCCACATTACAAAAGTCTTAATACAGTAAATAAGAATTTCTCTAACTACAAACTACATGTACATGTAATATGAAATACTGAAAACAAATTTTAGTCTGTACTGATCAAAAACAGGTCAAAAACAAATAATATACAATGAAAAAAAAAAAGAATTTATCGCTGTAGAAAAACTATACATAGGTTTTTTTTCTTTTGAATAGCATGTTGTTGTTTTGACTCTCTACTAAACAACAAAATTTTCGACTAGTCCAAATTGAAAGCATTTGCAAATGACAAAATAAATGTCATTCAAAAATTTATTTTTTTTTTGAGAAGAATAGAAAACATTGTGGGAAAAGGAGAAAATGCTGGTTACCAAAGGCTTCTTACTCAGGGTTGTGTGGTAAAGGATTAAACTTTAAACAACAGATTTTTTTATTACACCATATATGAATCTGAGGGGTCAAAGTCACTTTCAACTTACTTGTCAGAGAAACACTTTGATGACAGGTACTTGTAAAATTTGTTTTTATGCTTTCTGCTTCAAATCAAATCATTTATTGTACACGTATGTAAAGGCCACCAGCCTGTAATACACATATAAGGATTTAAAGAAATAGACACATGCAAGAGTTATGTCACATAGAATCATTATCATTATCATCATTGTATTTCAATAGTACCAGATCATCATCATTGTCATCATCATCATCATTGTCAACAAAACCAAAATCATAGTCAAAGTCAAATTGTTCATTTCAGAGTATAAGAAATCATCATAATCCATCACCATCATCACCAACTGCGTATAACTGTATTAAAATTCTAAAGAGCCATAGAAAAAACAAAAGTAATATCATCATCATTACCATCATCATCCTTATCCTCAACATCATCAGTAAAGTGTTGGTCAATATGATTATGATTGCAAATGAAAAGGTTGACCCTTGTTTTAACACCTTACCATACAATGCAGTGTTTTGAAGACCCTGAAGAAAAAGGCTTTTGAAAACATAGTGGGAATAGGAGAATATGCTGGTTATTGATCTAGCATTATCTCCTTTTTCTACCGTTTGAAAGAGAAATATCCTTAGCCACATTAATTTTTCATCTGCGAATGGTTTATAGTTGAATATGTGTAAGATATCGTGGTTTGGTAGAGTTAAAACATTTTTTTCTCTGTAGCCACCCATTGGTGCAGATATTTGTGACCTTCCAGGAATAAGGGAAATCTGTGACTGGGTTAAATTGTAAGTATTGTGCACCCTTACTTATCTGTATTTCTTTTTCCCTGCGTAATCCTCAACCCCTTATCATACAATCACGAATTTTAAACTCTGGGGAAGAAGGCTTTTGTAAACATTGTGGAAAAAGGAGAAAATGCTGGTAACCAGTGTTTTCTCCTTTTAACTCTTTACCACACAATAAAATTTTAGAGTTGTCCAAATTGAAAGTATTTGCAGATGACAAATTAAATGTAGCTAAAATGATGGTAGTTATCTGTGAAAATGTATAAAACATTGTGGAAAAGGAGAAAAAGCTTGTCCACAAGGTTTTAAAAGGTTTCTGCCTCAGGGTTGTTAAAACTCTGGATTGTGTGGTAAAGAGTTAGCACAATAATCTCTATTCTCTCAAAGACAAATTCCATCATTAGAACCATATTAAAATTGTCATCTGCAAAAGCTTTCAATTTGGACCAATCTACATTTTTGTCCTTTGGTAAAAAGTTAAAGACCCTTTACACAACTTTAGTTGCTTTTGTGCACAGTGTAGATCAAGGTCTTGGATGAACACTGTTTGAGGATTTCTGGGCAAAAGTTACCATAAACTTCTTCTTTACTGAAAATGCTTATTTTGTTGATGCTTGAAGGGTTGTGTCTTCAGAGCTGTCCAAAAAACCTATGAAAAAACTATCTCAGAATAAAAGCCTGTTAAACCTATGATAGATTAGCATCTGGTTACCTATACTTTAGATATGAGATTAGTTAGGTCAAACTTGAACACTTAGTTAAATATTGAAGAAAGCAGACAAAGATCAGACTGTAAGGCCCAATCTTAATCTTCTGTCTTTGTAAAAGATACAGTGGGTCACAATATGCAGGACACAGAGGGAAACAAAACATCGTCCAAGTTACCAATACGTAGATCTACATATGAGCAGTTTTGACTATGCTTCGATTCCCTGTGGCAGGACACAAGTTGAACTTGCTACAGTTTTGTACTAAAGAGAAGCTACATTTTACAACATAGCATTTGGCAAGGATTTTAGTGAGTATTTGGATTTTAATTCGTTTCTATTGTACTCTGCAGGATCTTTGATAAGCATGATCCAGCATTTGATCTAGATGGGGACAGACATAGTGATTATGAGGTAAGTGCTTTCCTTAGTCCTTTCACAGCTACTGTTATACACAATATGAGTAGATTCTGTGATTTGTGTGGATCAACAACAATCAAAACAGAACATGATATCTGATTGCTTAACTACAGTGGCTGGTCGTTAGTTCTAAACTAATACCAAAAAAATGACCTTCAGTAACAGTGGATTTCTATTTTTTGCCCTTGAAGTTTTTTGTTTGGTGGCAAAAAGAATCACTATTAACTTTATTGTGATGATAATGAAATAGAGGATATCTGTTTTTTTCTGTGAAAGATCAAAATATATTTCATCGAGTGAACATCATCGGTAATATTTTCATGAGTGGCATAGCCACGAGTGAAAATATTACAGATGATGTTCACAAAACAGGTAGGGCAGTCGGTAGTGTTCAGGACTCAAGAACAGGGGGTCGCTGGTTCGATCCCTGGCTTGGCCAATTTCTTTCTGAGGATTGATGATAGTCATTGCAACAGGATTCATTTCTCTCTCGCAGCTGATCATTGTTTTGACAATGGTTATGTGGGAAAGTAGCCAGTGGTTTAGATAGAATATTTTGCTGAGAACTGGTAAAAGAAAAGCATGGATATGTGCATTGGCCGCCGTGATATAACTGAAAGAATGTTGAAAACGGTGTTAAACTCCATACAATCAGTCATTGAAAAATCATGGTAGTTCTGTCATCAAATTATTCTTGTCTTCACTTTATCTCATTACTCCCTGAGACAACTTTTCTGCAGACAAAGAAAGCATCTATGTACAAAAGGGATGATCATCACAACATACCGGTATGTAAAAGAACACAATGACAAAAGGAGGTTGCTAATTGCAAGCAATTTCTCCTACTGCCATAATATTTACAGAAAATGGTCTGCTGAGTGGCAAAAGTAGATGGCTTCATGTGATTTTGTGTTAACTCTTTCCTAAATAACAAATTTTTAACTCTTTGACGTTTAACCATTTACCACACAATCCAGAGTTTTAACGACCCTGAAGAAAAAGCATTTTGAAAACATTGTTGGAAAAGGAGAAAATGCTGGAAACCAGCATTTTTTCCTGTTCTCAAAATGTTTTCTAATCTTTTGGAAGAAATCCAATCATTTGAGCTTTATTTGATTTGTTGTTTATAAACACTATCAATTTGAAACAGTCCAAATATTGTCATGTGGTAAAAGAGATAATTGAAGCATCGATCTGCAAATGACAAATTTGAAAATAGTAAAAATATACTGCAGTTATCTGGAAGGATGGAAAACATTGTGGGAAATGGAGAAAATGCTGGTTACCAACATGTTTTCAAAAGGCTTCTTCCACAGGGTCTGATCTGATTGCTGATTGTTAATTGTATACTGAACAATACTAAGAAAAGTTTTGTTTGTGAAAAAGAAACATAAAAAGTTTTTACCAGTTTTTGTTTTCATATTGCAGACTTTACGTGGCTATGCATGGAGGGGGAAGGATTGTGACGATGGAAAAAAGACAGTTCATCCTGGTGCAAGGTGGTGTTATTTATATGATATACAATAACTTGAAATATATTTATTATATTTTTTTTTTTCCTTTGCTTTCAACAGTATTTGAGTCACATCCGAAGCTTGCAGTTCAATTAGTCATGGTTTTTTAAGGTAATCACTATGTTTCCAAAAGCTATGTATATTAGATGCTGGACAAATTGAGGAAGTTAATCTAATATTAATGATGAACAACTTATATAATAGGATGTTCATTGTTTTACCATTATATTAATATCATTAAAAGAAATTATTGAGCATTTTCACATGATACCAATTGTCCTCAATCTCTTTACAACACAACTTAATTTTAATTTTGGACTGGTCCAAATTGAAACCACTTGCAGAAGCCAAATTAAATGATGCTTTAATTGTGGGATTTGTCTTTGAAAGGATAGGAAACACTGGTTACCAGCATTTTCTCCTTTTCCCACAATGTTCTCCAAAGCCTTTTCTGTCAGGGTCATTAAAACTTGGGATCATGTGGTAAAGCGTTAAATCCTTTCAAGATATAAAAAAGTTAAGGTTGGTCCATGTTGAAAGCATTTGTAGACATTTCACTGAATGTGACTGAAATCACAGGATTTGAAAACGAAGAAAGTTTTGTGGGAAAAGGAGTTACAAGCTTTTTCTCCATTTCTCACAATGTTGTTGAAGTCTTCTTTCTCATATTTCTAAAATATAAATTATGCTCTTTTGGAAGTTTGTGTAGATAGTACTACTGATGGTAAATTAAAAAAAGTTATGACATAGCTGACAAAAGGAATGTGACTTTTTATTATGGTTGTTTGATATGATCTAAAATTTGTTGGACTCCATGTTGTTGCTTCTAACTCTTTACTACACAATCTAAAGTTTTAAAGACTTTAACAGAGAATGCCTCTGAAAACCTGCACAGTGTTTTCTACCGTTTAGCCATGTTTTATTTGTCATCTGCAAATGCTTTCAGCTTTGACATATCTGAATACACATATTTCTCACATGGTAAAGACAAAACGTTTGGCTGGGTAACTGAGTGGTTAGTATACTTGATGGTTGCAGGTTTGATACTGCATTGAGGCAAACTTGCTTTCCCACGATTTTTCACCTCTCACCTCTGATGAAAGTGAGAAAAGTAGTCAACACTTCTTTTTCCATACTATTTTTACCTTCTCAAAGACAAATCCCATCATTTAGACGTTTAATTGTGTTGTTTGCAAATTCTTCCAGAATGGACAAGTGTTAAATTTTTAATCTTTGACAGAAGAATTGGCAATAAGCTTGACAATACATGTACATGTATATGAAACTTTGTTTAATGATATTTCTTGATAAGGGGATTACGAGGGGTGATCAGAAAGAACGTGAACCAGTGCCTGTATTGGAATATTGTTATAAAAAACAACTTGGAATGTCTACTTTTTACGAAAATAACTTCCTTTGAATTCTATGCACTTATCTATTCTTGATTCCCATGCGCGAAACACGTGCACAAGCGCGTCACGTGACATTACTCGCAAGGACCCGGTCATAGTTAGGGTTAGTTCCAATCTCTGCTCTCGTAGTGCCTGCTTCATAGAGAATCTTCCAAAACATTAACTAGCTAAAGGTCACAAGGGATCAGGACTGAATTATAGGGAGGGTTGGCTATTGTTTCTGTGTTTAGTTTTTGCAGAGTTTTCTGTAGAAGTGTCGCGTTGTGAGCTAGGACGTTATCTTGGTGTAAAGTGACGTCACTGCGCAGGACTTCCAGCTGTTGTTTTCGTATGGTGTTTGTGGAATTTCTTTAAATAATGTGGGCATAAAACTCAGCATTGACTGTTGTATGTATAGATACAACATGATTTAGAAGATAAAAGGCGAATAGAAAAATATGATGCACATAACTTTACCGACTGACTTAGAAAATTTGGCTTTAGCGACTCAAGGCGATGTTCAATGTTTCTGTACACTGCTTTGTTGTTTAGTTTCAGTGTCGGTAAAGTGTACTTACGTTTCATAGCATGTTACAATACGATCTGTAAAGTTTGATCCCTCTACCCTAATGCGTTCTGAAATTTCTTAACAGATTTCGACCCTAAGCCCCATTGGCTCGGGCGTCAATAGGCGAGCTACCCACCTTGTGCAAACACGCGACATTCCAAGATTGTCAGTCAAAATCTCCGTGGCACTTTTATATGAAATGGTAAATGTGTAAGCTATTTTCTTCACAGTATCTTGGTGATATTGTTTTACATGCTGCTCTACATCCGTGATGATTTTGTCAATGACTGACGTTGATGGACGGCCAGATTTAGGGTCATCTTTAACAGTATCGCGCTCATGTCTAAACCGTTCCGATCCATTTACGCATATCAGATTTCTTGAGTGCAGACCCCCTTTAATCTTTTTCTAAATCGGTTTTGATTTCTGATAAATACATTCCGAGTTTGAAGTAAAACTTTATGATTACTCTCGGCTCAAATAAAATGTCGTCCGACATTTTGAACCACTAATGCAGTATATGACGTCATTAAAATGACATCACACTTTACCTACTTGAATAAGACGACATTTGAAAGCTTAAGTCGGTTACCAGATAATTAATGCTCATCTGTGCAATTTTTCGTAATCCTACGTGAAGGAGTTTTCAAAATAACCAGGTGGTCCACGATCTTTACGATCACCCCACGTATGTGTTTACATTCACTTTATGGTGAAGCAAAGATTGAGGTCACAGTTACTAAAATCAGAACAGGTTAGATCCAATTGTAATGTGCTTAAGACTTTTCTAATGCTGTTCAAAGTCAAACCCTTCTATCCTGATATCCTGAAAACTGTGATTGAACAATACTTTCAAAAAAAAATCTTCTTATTGTTACAATATACATGCAATATGTTAACCCTTTACTAAATAATCCTTGCTCTTAATGACCCCTAGAAAGAAACCTTTTGAAAACATAATGGGAAAAGGAGATGATGCTGGTAATCGGCATTTTCTCCTTTTCCAACAAAGTTTTCTATCCTTTCGTAAACAAATTTCAATTTTTGAGTCACGTCTGTTTTGTTGTTTGTAAATACTTTCGGTTTTGAATGGTCTAAAATTTTGTTGTTTGATAAAGAGTTAAGCCCTTGTAGCTTCCTAGTGTGACAAGAATATCTGTTGTTACCTCTTTACAAGACAAACAATTCTAGACTCATTCATATTAAAGCATTTTCAGACAAATTGAATTTGGCTCAAATTTTGGCATTTGTCTGAGAAACAGTAGAAATTAATATGGGAAAAGCAGGAAAATGCAGGTTTCTAGCATTTTCTACTTGTCCCACAATATTTTCAAAAAATGTCTATCAGAATTGTGTGGTAAAGAAAAAAAACATACTTTTTGAATTTAGCGAGTACCTATATGATGTAACATAAATTTAATACAGTAAATCATTAAACAAAAATGTTATTATTTTATGTCATGAAATATAGAAGAATTTCTACATAATGGTATTAGATGCCATTTTGTGTTACAAAATTTCGGAGTGGACCAAATTAAAAGCATTTGCAGATAACAAATTGACTGTAGTTTAAATGGCGATTTTGTATTTGATAGGGTAGAAAACATTTAGGGTTACCAGCATTTTCTCCTTTTCCCTAAATGTTTTCAAAAGCCTTGTCTTTTAGGGTTGTTAAAATTTGAGATTGTGTGGTGGACAATTAAATAGGTGATACAAGATCTAACTTTCATCTTCTACCCAATAAATGCTGTTTGGACAGAAAAGTAAAAACCTATTACACAAGCAATAACCCGTATCATGCTGTTGCCAACTTCAAATGCATTTGCTAACAGTGTAGATCAGATCAGACTGCACAGATTCTTGATCGACATTTGCTGATATTATGCCAACATGTTTTAACAAAAAGGAATAGAAACAGCTTTGCTGACTAGACTTTTGTATTTTTTATTTTTGTAGACCTGTGGAAAATGACATCAACATTGACTCTAACTGCAATGGAATCATGGTATGTTTAACCCTTTACCAGACAACAAAACTGTAGACTTGTTTGCATTGAAAGCACTTGCAGACAACAAATTATATGTGGATTAAATTATAAGATTTGTTCAAATTGCTGGATACAAGCATTTCTTCATATCTCACAATATTTTCAAAAGCCTTCTCCATCAGGATTGTTAAAACTTGTGTTTATGTGGTTAAATCAACAATACTTTATTGTTTAGCTGCAGGATGCTGGCTGATTAATGAGGGGAAATATTTAGATTTCATGCTTTGACTTAAGATACTTATCATCACCAGTCGGATAGAGTTATTTCTGTTTGAGAACTCTTCTTCTTACTCAGAAAGAAAAGGAACAAAACTCATGAGAAAGCATAGAGTGATACAGGATAGAGATACAGTGCCCAAAACAAATGAGAAATAAAAGCCTGAATATACTTATTAGACACTGCATCACAATAAAAAGTGCGTCTGTTAGTAAAGATAGTTGCATTCGGTTGTATTCCCTATCTGTTACCATTGAATTTTTGTGGTCCCAGCAATATAGGTCAGAATGGCCTTTACCTCGAAGGGTTCTACTAATGGCAATAAGAAGTATTTCTTGTGAAACACTTGATAAATGCAACTACATACCGTACTTTTTTCTATGAAAGCTTAGAGAAAGTGGGCAGATGAATTCAGCTAAAAGGTGAGATTTTGGCTTTCAAGTTACAAATTAGACTATTTTAATTTAATTTGGCTTTGCTTAATTCATAGTTTGGAATACACTTTGACTTACTTAAAGAATTACAATCTGTTAACTTTTTAACTGGAAAATATGTTTACAGGGGATCAATCCTGCTACCCAGGTACCATATGAGAGTGAGTTGTGTGCTGGGTCAGATCCAAGAGGAATTATTATGCTAGGAGATTCTATCAGTGCACATTTTCATATACCTAAAGAATGGGTAACAGCTGCAGATTTGTCACTGGTATGACAGATTTAGATTTCTTACTTAAGCTGAAGTATTTCACTTCCACTTTCGATAAGTGTAGTTTACGTGGACATTGTAGATCAAGATCAGATTGCACAAAGGATTTAGAGATTTAAGAGCATTACAACTGGTCCACAAGTGTCTGGTACAGTCAGAGCTAAAGAGAGCTCTGGAAACTTGCAGTCTGATCTTGGTCACAACAGTATGTGAAGCTACTTATGTTGCCCTTTTTGTTGGTGAACTTGTAAAGTATTTCTTCTAACCGTAATCAATCTGTCATTTAATTATGATCATGATCTATCAGATGATCATTAAGATTTCAGTATAGATGCAAGCATTCAATGACCCAGGGCATGTATCCAGGTCATTGAATGCTTGCATCTGTACAGAAATCTTAATGATAACCCAGGGGATCATGGTGTAACAGTTCTGACAAATAACCTCCTAAGACAGGGATTGAACCCAGGACCTCCTTGTCCCAAGGTGAATGCTCTACCACATTGCTATAAAAGCTAGCTGTATAGCAAGGCAGTATAAGTGTTCCCTTATACAAACACAAGCTATACATTTCTATCTATCTGTGGGATAGATCAGTATACTACAATGGTCATTATTTAATGATGGATGGGTTAGCTTAAGCTGTTCTGAATTGGAGGGGAAAGAACATACCTTGTTGACATCTCACCTGAGATTCTAAACATCATAAAGGTAAATTATGTTGTCTTCCATTGCAACATCTACATGGAAGTTGAGTTAAACTTAAATCTCAAGATATGTCAACTTTTATTTCAGGCTAACTTTGAGCCTTTGTTATATGTTCTCGAGAATGAATTTGATTGGCCTGCATTTTCTTACGGTACAGGTCAGTAGAAATTTTCTTCTTAATATATACATGTATTTGTGTTATATTTTGTTTTCTTGTTAATTAGAGATTTTTTAGTGTGTCGTGTGTCCTTGTTATTACAGAATTCACAATTTCTGTTGAAAAATAATTAATCTTCAAAGTGCAGAATTAATGAAATTGCCCACCTTGCAAACTTGATGTCCAATAACTTGTGATATGCAATTTAAAGAGGTGTCCATTTTTGTGTGTACTGAATATATTGTCTATTACTGGGCTTGTGCTGATTTGTTTATTGTTTGCATCAAAAATCCATGCTTATTTTCTTAGTATCAAAGACTTTAATATTGTTATGCTAAGGCTGCTTTGCATGAATATCTAATACAAAAAAAGACTGCTTGTTTTGTGAAACATAATTTTGATCTGAATTGTCTACACAAACAACCATTTTGATGTGCATTCTCTTCAATATATGTATTTGTATTGCAGGTTTCATGAATTCCACAGACTCTTTGCAGAAGATTTTACATGGAAAAACAGACTCATTGTACTATAGGATGTGGCAAAGAAACAGATGTAACTTTAGAGATTTTCAAAACATAGCTGTCAATGGTCAGTTTGCTTATTTTCCTGTTGAGCTGCATTTCAGAGACAGTTTCTGGCAGCATTTCAACACATCGATACCTTACTCTAGCTTTTTTACTGTGTACAATAATTCTTTTAAAGCCACTGGCTGTTTTCTCACATAAAAAGTGTAAGCATAGTTAAGTTGCTAGAGAGAAATGAATCCTGTCATATTTTCTTGTTGCCAAGGGTCATTGACAATGTAATTAGGATCAAGAGTGATCTTAAAGGACAAGGAGTGATGCCATAAAGCTTCACATGGAATATTACAACAGTCTGCATTTCTGCATGGCCGGATCATGTCGAGTTGCATAAATGTAAAGAGGTGCATATCGGATGAGACCAATGATCGAATCTGATATGCACTGTCTGTACACACGCAACGAGACATGATCTGACCACGCAGAAATGCAGACTGTTTTAATGTTCCTTTTATTATATACTTCACTACAATAACTGCCAAGAAGCATCCAAAATCAATACGAATAGCCAAAACTTCAGAGATCTACATTTCATTGTACATATATGTACAATATTTATGAATGGCGGATGAATATACCTAGACAACGGTAAGTCTGCATAGATCAGCATTTAAAAATGGCGGTTGCTACCTTCAAGCCGCTACGAGAAAAAAGACAACAACTGTGGCTTAAAAACTATCTCTTGAACACTAAAAAGGTAGTCAGTGGTTGTTATTCACTGTCACTGTCGAAATCAGTATATTTTCTTTCGTTTTAGTGCAGGAGGCAAGTCACAAACTTGTCATTATTAATTGCAGTTCCTAAGTTCACAAGTGTATCGTACGGTAGCATATGGAAATACTCTTTAGAAATAACTCGTGTTTATGTAATGGGCCTTGACACTGGACAAAATCAAAATCTGCATAGAAACAATTTTTGAAAAAAAGTAGATGACAAATAATAGATGAAATAGCTATAAATACACCAAAAATGGGTCTTTGTGCTTTGTCATGTGGGCCGAACTTGATAGGAATTTGGCGAAAGACCCGAACATCAATACACAGACGTTACGTAGTCTGTGTACACGACTATGCTCTACACACGATACTAGGCTGATACGGAAAAAATTTCTGTCGAGTTGTATTGGTGAGTAAGATAATGCCCGTATTTTACTCAGATCGTAGATAGCTATATAATAAAGTATAGCATAATCATTTATAAAGAAATATTTCATAATGCTAAAGAAATACGTGTAACAATAAATCTTCAGTAGTCTCTTTTCATAAGATTTCTTACTTCTATAGTCTTACCTAACTGGAATCAATGTAATAAAGCTTTTTCACCATTTCTACTGTAGGGGCTGCAGCAAAGAGCATGAGGGATGATATTGAAAAAAGGTGAGGTTCAATTTTTGTGGCTTACATGTGCTGGAAACAGAATTCTGAGAGCATGTAGATGGTTGCACTGGCCCATGGCATAACTTAAATCTTAATACTGTAAACAGTATCATGAACCAAACAAAGCAGACAAATTTCTGGCACATCTGCAGCTTTTGAGTTTATGAATTTTAGTAACAACTAAATGGTACCAGACTGTTTATATTTATATTTCATGTTAATGTTTATTATGTTCATTTATGCGTTTTCAGTGTCTTTTTTTCCTTCTGTATACACGTATAATAATGATATTGTCAGAGTCTCTTTTTTGAGGTGAGATAATAACAAGTCATGTATATCTAGGATGCAACACCAGAAGGAAACATGCTGAATTTTGGCTTATTTTCGAAACCCTTGTCATGGCATCAAAATGTAGAAATGTAGAAGTAATACTTTGTATGTGTTTGGTTTGATCCTTTATTCATAACTGAATCAATTTCAAATATACAATATATTTCAAATATACAATATACAAGTAACTAATACATAATGTAATGTCAGGACAAGGCACGTGAAACAACATAGAATTATGAGTATGTTAACAAGACATTAGATAGACAAAAGGACATTAACATGTACACAACATTTATCAAGGTAAAATGTTATCATCAGAATGCTGGATATTTGTTCAGGCAGCTCAAAGAAACAACAAAAGCTGGTAATCTTAATAAGTTCAAGTTTATATGTTTAGATCCTCCTTAGCCAATCTTCCTTCCAAGGTTTCGTAACAAAAAATCGCAGCAGGATGCATTCCTTTCTCATCCTTGAACAGCTTGACTATATCTATGTGAGAAAGCAGCTGGTGGCTGGGAAATAATCTTTGGGTAGATCTCTAGGAGCACAATAGAGTGGTCCATCAGCCATCATGAGATATACAGTGTTCATGTAAATAATTTATTTTTGAACACCAAACAAACAATAGGCACCAAAGGTGTTTATCCTCAGGTATTTTCTTTGTTATACATTTGTTTTTTTTTTTCTCTTTCTAAATTGCAGTATATTTAGAAATCAGACAGGTGATTTTCCTGTGATTGTGGTCTATGCTCTGGTTGGTAATGATGTCTGCAATGGGTAAGAAATTTTACCGTTTTGTAAAGAGTTAAAGAAATATTGCAATGTTTGGGTTGACATTGAAGCTGCCTTCTCTTTCTAATCTGTATTAATCTTTGTCATTTTCTGCTCTAAGCAGCTGTGAAAATGCAACAATGGGATATTTTCATTTAAATCATTTGCTACACTTGGAAAGGCCAAAGAGATAGCATTCATGATATATTTTGTATTTCCTAAAGCTGGAATGATAACAATAATTATAGCTTTTGTATAAAACTACTGGCAAATTAGAAAAAAATTTACATGCAAATATTTGATTGGTTAAACCCAGTCAAATGAAAGGAACTTGAAGTCTTAGTACATGTACATGTATAGACATTGAAAACAGAGTTTACATTGTATTATCTTGCCATTGGTATACATTAAGTCAAGATTTCTCGCTCAGGTTAGCACAGATAAATTTGACTTTTTGTTGTATTCCTATCTGGAAAAACATACTTACAAAATTTACAAATAACAATCAACATATGAGTCATGCTTTGTGAAAAGGGTGTTTAATGCATCTGCAAAAAGTATCAACCCAGGTCAGCCTACACAGTCTGGGCAGGCTGGCCTGGGCTGAAACTTTTTGCTGTTGGTCAATTTTCTGTATGGTCAAAGACCATTCTTCCTCATGATTAAGTCTGTTGTTGAAAAACTGGATATTATGGATCCATGATTATGTGATGGCTTGCTATGTACCACAAATCACAGAAATGCATTAAATCCCCCATTGCCAGAGCAAAGCTCATACATTATGGTTGGAGTTAGGATTGACAGGCAGCATTGATGGTATAGGGACTCTATATATATGGTAGACTTTGTACATTAAGGTTATACTTATTGATACATAATGACTAAATTTGATCTATACCTGATACATGTCATTGATTTTCCAACTGTTTATTGTTCCACAGACATCCAGACACATTTGCTCACATGACCACACCTGCAGAAATGAAACAATATTCCATGGACACTCTGAAATACCTTGTGAGTACTGTATAGACTAGAGCTATGATTTTCTTGGAATAGAGCACATGTAATAATGATTGCTTTATATACAAGTGAAATAGAGGGTTTAGGTTTGGTTTTGCTAACTCATTACATTTTCACACTGTTCAATTATCGGCTTTGGAAAACATTGTAGCAAAAGGAGCTGTTGCTTTCCGTACTTTAAGAAAATATAATATCCTGCAATTGTTTGTCTTGTGTATATTTTTTAATTGTCTTTTGGTAGGTTTAAAATACAGCAATAAGTTGAATGAATTAAAGTTTTTACATAAATGACTTGTATCAGATCTTGAGAGGAATGCTGTGGGGCCAGGAATCAAACTTCCAATGTTTTTTTGACTCTAAGGAAATAGGCTTTTCAAACCATTGTAAGAAAAGGAGAAACGCAGACAACCAGCATTTTCTCCCTTTCACCTCATGCTTTTACCCTTTCAGTGACAAATTTTACCATTTCAGTCACTTTATTTGTCAACTGTATATCAGGATTTTCTCCTTTGTCCCTCATTTTTTCTACCCTTTTACTGACAAGTTTCATAATTTCAGCCACCTTATTTGTCACCTGCAACTGCTTTTGAATTGGACAAGACTGAAATAAGTTGTGTTGTAAGAAGTTTTAAGCTTACCAAATTTTCTATACTGTTGTGTAGTAAAGCCTGTTCTTTGGTTGTTACAGGATGAAAATTTACCTTATGGTAGCTATGTATTCCTCACTGGACTGGCAGATGGGAGGATTCTTTATAATGCTCTGAGTGACAGAATTCACCCAATTGGATCATTTAGGAAAGATGTCACTTATGCTCATTTTTATGACTACTTTAATTGTTTAGAGGTAAGACAGACAGAGTTGTTTTATTGTGTTTGACATTAAATGGTATAAAAAGAGGTCATACGTGAAAGTAAACAATAATACTAAGTACACTATTTATGTATGTCATTCCAAACAGTGGATAAGGCAAAAAGAGGATAGGAGATATCATATTTCAGTTGAGGCGCTCTGCGAACATTGACAAATTACAGATGAATTAACTCTTTACCAAATGATTCTATGTGTTAATGACCCTGAAGAAGAAAGCTGTTGAAAACATCATAGGAAAAGAAGAAATGCTTGTAATAAGTATTTTCCCTTTCCTGATAGTGTTTTCCACTGTTTCAAAGATAATTCCCATCATTTGAGCAACATTTAATTTGTCATCATCAAATGATTTCAATTTGTAGAATTCTTCCTTTTGGTAAAGAGTTAATCTTACACAGAGACCCAATGCTTTCAATTTGTGGAACCTGTTCCAACTGCTACATGCCATGTATAGGATAGACTGTCACCTGGGTAATGAAGGTTGCAAACTACATGGTTCATTAACAAGCACGGAAAAGCATGGATAGATTGCACTGACTGGTAATATAACTGAAATAAGGTTGAAAACAGCATTAATCTTTTATCAGACAACCCAGTGCTTATGGACTGCTCAGATATAGAAAAAAAAGAACATTTTTGGAAGATGAAGGTAACTAGTATTTTCAACTTTTGCACCATGTTTACTACCTGTTCACAGAAAAATCCCTTCATTTTAGGCAATTGCAAACTGTTGTCTGAAAATAGTTTCAGTTTGGACTCGTCTTGTATTTTGTCATATAGCTTGTAAAGAGTCAAATACCAAACAAAAAAACATAACATTTGAATAAAATACATTGTCTTTCATCTTCAAATAAAAAATATAGCATATCAAGTATGTTTATAATTCTTATACAGCATATCAAGTATGATTAATTCTTGTAGTGCAGTATTGTCTATAATGGAAAGCAGTAGAAAAAAATTATGATTATCTTTTCATTTTGATATTTATAGATTTCTCCCTGTTCTGGATGGATGAATACCAATTCAACGATACGAGACCTCACCACCCAGGTATTCTTAACTCTTCAACAAACAGTCAGAGGTTAATGAACCTGAGGTTAATGGCATTTAAAAACACTGTGAAAAAAGACATTTCTCCTTTTCTCGCAAAAGCCCTCTTCCTCGGGGTCATTATAATATGGAATTTTTTTGTAAAGAGTTAAAGAAATTGAAATACATGTATATATATCTTAATGTAAATTGCTTTACAGTCAAACTTCGGTGGCTCGAATATGGGTAATTTCGAATACCAAAGAAAGCTCGAACAACGATATCGGTCCCGACAAAATCTCTATATAATTCATATTGTTCTACCTCGGAAAGCTCGCACAACCCTTAAGTGGAACTTTCGAACACATATCATGGTCCCGTCGTTCATTTTCCTGTGTATATTACCTCTCAGAAGTCGAACAAAGGGTTAGTCAACAATCAGACGTTGGTTTTCACACCTACATTATTAATTGAATACGCCGGTAATCGTTTTTCAAATATTGGATAAGCTGCATGTTTTTAACACTTACTGTAAAATATACACACACTTGATCAAAGTGTCAATTACAAATTGTTTAGCCGTGATTGAATAATCGCTTTGCTTTTAATTTTTGTTTTTCGGGTGGTTGACCTAAATTAGTGGTCAAGTCATTTTTGTGATGCTATGTTTGCATGAAGAGTATTGCTTTTCAACTCATTAGGTTTCATTAACTGCAAATGTGATCTTAATCCGCACATGTAGCGTTGATAGAAGTTATAATTAGAACATAAATAAGGTGATGTTTCGCTCTCGATATCTGCAAATGGCCTTTTTTTTCTGATAAAATGACTTTTAGTTATGTGCAAAGAAAATGACCCCAGGAATCGGCCGTTTAACTGGTGAAAATATCTTGCTTTCGGCCGAAATGGATACTCTCTAAAAAAGAAAAACATTAACAGAGCGTATCGATTTCGGCCGAAAACAAGCCATCTTCACTAATTAGACAGCCGATTCCTGTAAAATGACAAAGGTATGTGGTGTGTTCTGTGTGATATTTCCAAATACAAATGTCATAAATATGCAATAAGAATACATGTAACTCGTTCACTGACCACTTCGTACCTTGAAATATTGATACGTCGAACTACCGATATTTCGAACAAATTACCTAGTCCCAGGGATGTTCGAGCTTCTGAAGTTTGACTGTATTTGCACCATTGTAATGTGTTTATTTTGGTCTTCCATGTCTTTATTGTTAAGCCGTTGGCATTGTAATTATAAAATCTTGCTTAGATCCCTATAGTGCTTTGTCATATTACAGTCACCAAGTGTCCTCAGGCAAGACACTACAGAGCTGAGCCCAATCCTTAGGAGACTCGGGAAAGACATGGAAAAAGGATTTTATTCCTGAGTTGACTGAAACTCATTTGAAATTAGAGATTATCTTTTTCCAAAGGATCCTTGGTTTTAATGACTGCAAGATAGGAAGGTGTTGTATACATCCTAGGAAAAGGTAAAAATGCTGGTAATAGCATTTTTTCTCCTTTTCCCACAATGTCTTTTACTCAGTAAAAGAACTTGAGCTTGTTTACACCAATTTTGAATTTGTCATCTGCAATGTTTTGATTCTAAAATTTGCTGTTTTAGGAAAGGGTAAAACACTATTTAACAAAGAAACAAATCATTTATGATTCGTCAAAATTAAGAAAACATTTTATTTTATAGATATTGATAAGAGAGTTTTATTTTTATGAAAGCGTCTGTGATGAATCATGCTGGAGTGAAAGATCTTAACTTTGTCTAATAAAGATTTCTATTTTGTATGATTTAACAGCGTGCAAATGAACTGAGTGCTGCCTTAGAAGAAGTAGCCAATCAAACAGGGGGATCTTTCAAGAACATCAAAGTGTTCTTTATGAAAAATCCTGTAATTGAAGGTAAAGAAATCCAAAATGTGTATTTTGAGCTCACCTGTGCACATAGTGCTCAAAGTTGAGCTAATGTGATCAGTTTTTGTCCATCTGCTCTGTGTTCATCTTCAGTGTTCGCTTTAACTCTTTACCAAAACCAAAAAATCTTGGAACAGACCAAATTCAAATAATTTTCAGATGACAAAATAAATGTGACTAAATCATCAAAACTTCTTTTATCAGGGATAGAAAATATTGTGGAAAAAGGAGAAAATGCTGGTTACCAGCATTTTCTCCTTTACCCACAATATTTTCAAAAGCCTTCTTTCTCAGTTTTGTTATAACTGGGGATTGTGTGGTTAAATGGCTTCTGCAACTGATGGACAATTGATGATTTCACATACATATATGTACCTTGGACGACTCTCTACCAAAATTGCTCAGTCAATTCTGTTCTGCTGAAAATAATGGCGCATTAACCTGTAAACAACATCCTCGCCAAAGCTATTGGGAAGATTCTGAAATTCACAGAAATTTTCCTTCCCCCTACAAAAATTGCTCAAACAGTTTGGCTAATCTGAACACTTAAAAAAATGAAACACGTTGCTCTAAAGTAGTTGGAGGGTTTTTTGAAAACTCTTAGGAATAGTCGTTGGTTGACCCCCTACAAAAATTGCTGAAATTGTTTTGCTCTGCTGAACAATATGGCCACCAACCTAGGGGGCTTTTCACTTTGTGGGCTTTTGGGCGGTGGGCTTTTCACCTAGTAGGCTTTTGTCCGTACCCTGAAATGAAGAATCTGAAGATACTTGATTATTTTATTACTTAAAATGATTGTTGTTTATGAAAGGTGAGAAGGTGACAGCGAAACACAATTGGTGGTTAACACTGGTTTGATTATAATCATAATTAATGAATAATAGTAAGTGTTGTAACGATGAGTCATTAATTTTAACATTTATATTTGAAACACAGTGATCCAACAGTGGAATGCTTCTGGTAGAGACACATATGAGTTGTTAGAGCCTGTTGATGGTTTTCATGCAAATCAGGTAGGTATATAGTTTTGCCCCCTTTCAACGAAGTGGGTGTATATTGCTTTGCACATGTTGGTCCGTCGGTCGGTTGGTAGACCATACCTTGTCCGGACAATAACTAGACACAGAATTGACCTATGTTTGTCAAATTTGGCACAGACATGCGTTTCATAGTGTAGATGATCCCTATTGATTTTGAGGTCAATCGGTCAAATGTCAAGGTCACAGTGACCGTCAACATGTTGATATATAGACCAAAACTTGTCCGGATGATAACTAGACACAGAATTGACTTAGGTTCGTCAAATTTGGCACAGACATGCGTCTCAGAGTGTAGATGATCCCTATTGATTTTAAGGTCAATCGGTCAAATGTCAAGGTCACAGTGACTGTCAACATGTTGATACATAGACCAAACCTTGTCCGGATGATAACTAGACACAGAATTGACCTAGGTTTATCAAATTTGGCGCAGACATGCGTCTCAGAGTGTAGATGATCCCTATTGATTTTGAGGTCAATCGGTCAAATGTCAAGGTCACAGTGACCGTCAACATGCTGATATATAGACCAAACCTTGTCCGGATGATAACTAGACACAGAATTGACCTAGGTTCGTCAAATTTGGCACAGACATTTTTCTCGGAATGTAGATGATCCCTATCGATTTTGAGATTAATCCATCAAAGGTCAAGGTCACAGTGGCCTTCAACTTAAAGATATATAGACCAAACCTTGTCCAGATTATAACTAGACACAGAAGTGACATAAATGATATTCAGTATGGGTATTATATATACAGACAGCCCATTAGATCCTCCAAAGACCATCACTATCTTCAGTATTTAAGGTACAATGTACTATTTTTCTACTAAATATGATACTCTTTAATGCTTTGTCTTAACTCTTGCCATCCACATGTCGACTCAAATAGTAGTTGCAAACAGTGTACACAATGATTTTTTCGCATGTATACGTGCAGTTTGATCAGGGTCTACACTGACTGTTCTCATATAAACTTAAATACCTAGAACTAATACACACAGATTCTAGCTTCACTTACAATTACCTTAATCCTTTCCTGACATGACATCGATATTTCCCAATCAATTCTTTTGATATCAGTTTATGAACTGTGCCACTTCCTGTATCAATGTGGCAGTAAGGGGGCATGACTGTTTTACAAACAGACATCTTGTTATTTCTAATTTATACTGGAATTATTTAAGTCACTAGACTAAACCACTTAAGTCTTTTCCATACAACAAATTTTTACTTTTCCAAATGGAAAGCATTTGCAGACAACGTAGATGTTGATAATGTGACAGAATTTGCTTCTGAAACTAGAGAAAAAAAGTGTTTGAAAAGGAGAAAATGCTGGTAACCAGGGTCTCTCAGGTTGTTAAAACTTGGTATTGTGTAGAAAAAGGTTTGCCCAAGAGTGGTCTATACATTTCATGCTCTTACATTTCTGTTATGCAAGGCTTAACCCTTTACCAAACGACTAAATTTTGTACTGGACCAAATTGATACCATTTGCAGTCAACAATTTATATGTAGCTCAAATGATGATTTCTGTCTTTGATAGGGTAGAAAACATTGTGAGAAAAGGAGAAAATGCTGGTTACCAGCATTTTTTCCTTTTCTCACAATGTTTTCAAAAGCCTTCCTTCCCAGGGTCATGAAAACCAGGGATTATTTGGTAAAGTGTTAACTTTTTAAAAGATCATGAAATGACACTGCCTAAAAAATTTCTTGTTTTGTTGTTTTTATCCTTTTTCGTCATCTACACCATGTTGTGACAAAATGTTAGACCAGAAAACACAAAAAATATGTATTATGGAGTGAAAAACACTTCAAAAGGAAATAGACTCACCTATCAATTTTGAAAAGTTACCTTCATTTTTCACATCCATGTCATTTGATGCTTCTTAAATAGATAACAGAATATTGGACTCGCCCATATGGACAAATGTGCAGACAACAAACAAAATAGAGGTTCAAGTGAATGGATTTGTCTTTAATAGAATAGAAATAATTATCGGAAAAGGAGAGAATGATGGAAACCATGTTTTTGAAAGGCTTTCTCAGGGTTGTTAAAAGAGTGGATGGTTGGTTAAAGCGCTAACTTGTTACCAGCCTATGAAGTTTTAGACTTGTCCACTTTGAAAGCATTTTCAGATTAGAAATTTGGGCGAAATGACATTTGTCACTGAAAGAGTTAGAAACATTTTGTTAAAGAAGAAAATGCTGGTTATGAATATTTTCTCATTTTTCACTCACTGTTTTCCAAAGCCTTCTCTTTAAGGTTTGTAAAGAAACAGGATTGTGTTAATTTAAACATATTTATTTTACATCGATTGAGAAACAAGTTCTTGCAACTTATACTTATCTCTCTCGATTCTGCTTCCTGGGAACTACACCAATACTCGCTCCGAATGTGTGGGCTAATGAAAAAATCCTTAAGTTGACACCCTCTCCCGGGTATCGAACTCAGGACCTCATGACTACGAGGCCGATGCTCTACCTCACAACCACAGACACCAGGATTGTGTTGTAAAAGGTTTAACCCTTTACTAGACAACAAAATTTTAGCCTCGTCCGAATTGATAATATTTGCAGACAACTCCAATGTGGCTCAGTTGGTGCAATTTCTCTTTGATAGGGAAGAAAACATTGTGGGAAAAAGAGAAAATGCTGGTTACCAGCATTTTCTCCTTTTCCCACAATGTTTTCAAAAGGCTTCTTTTTCAGGGTGGTTAAAAGTCATCATTGTGTGATAAAGATTTAACTTCTACTGGATATCATGTCAGATAATACATGATTGTAAGCATGATTTGTTCCCCCATACAGATTGCCAATGCACAGACAGCTAGAGTGGTTTGGGAAGAGTTGCTGCAGAAGTACCCAGAAGTTATTGGCAAAGAAAATCCTCTTAACGACAAAATTAAATCAATTTTCGGTGACCAGGGTGGATACAGATAATTCATGGAACCTCTTCTCTACCATTTTTAAAAAAAAAGTATTTTAATTACGATATTTTAAAATATTGAAACCCTGAGCACAACTTCAATGAGTCGTATGGATCATATGGATCAAGATCACTCAACACAGAATCTTGGATGAACTCTGTCAGATATTTTTTGATATACATGTATTTTTACCAAAGAGAGCATTGTGTGTATGATATTTTTAGTCTAGGCTGTGTTCCTATAGGAAAAAAGGCCAGGGGATTGAAATGTCATACCAAAAATTTGTGAAAAAAAATTTTTTTAAGGTCATTATTTATCATATCCTGAATAATTATATGACTTGATGTTTATTTTTCTATTGTCATTTTCTGGGATATTGGTCCATTTAGACTGTATACTAGTATTTTATGTCATGTATTTGCCATCCAAAAGTTTTTAATACTTCACACCTGAGGTGATCAGTGGGAAGGAAGAAAAATGCTTATGGGAAAATTAGAATTGTCAATACCATTGCCCTAGATTACAATTATTCATCAGAACTTTCTCAGGACAATAGTGTATGAAAAAATGCAAATTGTATCAAAAAAAAACATAGCAAATTTGGTTGGAAAGTTTGATAACTTGATCTTAATCTGTCAACTCTCTACCTGATAACAAAATTATCAGACCTTTCTATATGGAAAGCATCTGCAGACAACAAATACAGTGCAGTTAGGAAACATCTTTTGAAAAAGGGAAAATGCTGGTTACCAACAATTTCTCCTTTTCCTACTATGTTTTCAAAAGCTTTTTTTTTCTCAGGTGTGTTTAAACTCCGGATGTATGATAAAGGGTTAAAAGGATGGGGAGGGAGTATATTTTCCAGTTTAAATTCCTATTTTTAGCTCCACTGGCCGAAGGCCAGCGGGCTTATGTCATGGCCTGTTGTCCGTCGTGCGTCCGTCCGTCCGTGCGTCCGTCCGTCCGTGCGTTAACTTTTTTTTAAAACGTCTTCTTCTCTGAAACTACCCATCCAATTTGATGAAACTTCACAGAAATGATCCTGCCATGGTCCTCTTCAGAATTTCTTGAAAGAATTTAATTCCTTCAAAAACTCTGGTTGCCATGGCAACAAAACTGAAAAATTTTGAAAATCTTTGAAAATCTTCTTGTCTGAAACCGTAAGGCCAAGGGCTACCAAATTTGGCATGTAGCTTTATCTAGTGGACCTCTACCAAGTTTCTTCAATTTATAGCCCTGGGGTCAAAATTGGCCCCGCCCCGGGGGTCACAAGTTTTACATGGGCTTATTTAGGGAGAACTTTAAAATTCCTCTTCTACCTAGCCATAGGGCCTAGAGCTACCAAATTTGGCATGTAGCTTTATCTAGTGGACCTCTGCCAAGATTGTTCAAATTATAGCCCTGGGGTCAAATTAGGCCCTGCCCGGGGGTAACAAGTTTTACATGGGCTTATATAACAAGTTTTACATGGGCTTATATAGGGAGAACTTTAAAATTCTTCTTTGACCTAGCCATGGGGCCTAGGGCTACCAAATTTTGCATGTGGCTTTATCTAGTGGACCTCTACCAAGAGTGCCCAAATTATAGCCCTTGGGTCAAATTTGACCCCACCCTGGGGGTCACAAGTTTTACATGGGCTTATTTAGGGAAAACTTTAGAAATCTCCCTGTACCTAGCCGTAAGGCCTAGGGCTACCAAATTTTGCATGTGGCTTTATCTAGTGGGTCTCTACCAAGAGTGCTTAAATTATAGCCCTGGGGTCAAAGTTGGCCCTGCCCCGGGGGTCACAAGTTTTACATGGGCTTATGTAGAGAAAACTTAAGAAATCTCCCTGTACTTATTCATAAAGCGTAGGGCTACCAAATTTCGCATGTAGCTATATCTAAAGGCCCTTCACCAAGAGTGCGTAAATTATAGCCCTAGGGGGGAATTTGATTCACCCCGAGGGGTCAGAAGTTTTACATGGGCTTATATAGTGAAATCTTTAGAAATCTTCTTGTTACTAACCATATGAACTAGGGCTACCAATTTTAGTCCTGTTTCAGGGGTCTTATGTTCAAAACCAATTGGCCAAGTATTGTAATGTTTGGCATGTAGTGATTTTACGTATTAGCCAGTGGAGCGATACACGGCCATCATGGCCCTCTTGTTCTAGGATATCTCCAAACATTGGCTGGTGTAGTCCCAAGATTTAACATTTAGACTGCTAAGCACAACTTCATAGGTCTGTGCCATGCATTCTGATCTTGGATCTACACTGTCAGATACAGTGATGATTTCTCTGATGATCAAATTTTCTTATAAATTATGGGTTTTCACTATTGGCTGGAAATCTGCAGTTTAATTTATCTAAGCAGCCTAAGTTTTTCACTACCATTGAAGACTTAAGTGGTGTTTGCCGATGGCGTAGATCAAGATCAGGCAGCACAGAATCTTTGATCTACACCATCCTATTCCTGGTGTTAGACTCTGACCCAATTCATCTTCAGTGACAGTGGAAATCTACTTTTCTGCCTCAAAAAAAAACAATTCTAGAGTTGGTAGTGCCAGAGTTAAGGGTTAACTAGGACTACTTTGACCTACATTACCTGAAAAATCAGCTTAAACCTTAAGCTGCTAAGCACAACTCACTGACCTTTTGCAGACAGTGTAGATCAAGATCAGACTGCACAGAACGTGCAGTCTGATCTTGGATCTGCACTGCCCGACAAGGAGATATTTTTCTCCGTGAAAAAAAGTTGAAATTGCATTGTTTGGGTTTTTACTATCGGTTTGAAAGGTTCATTTAGCTTATTTAGCAGGATAAAGCTTAAGTTGTGCCCAGTGCTTCAAGATTGAAGTATTTGATAAAAATATGTTGATGCATATTCTTTTATCCATAATTTTTTTTTCAAACTTAATGTAAAATTAGAAACTGTTATTTGCTCATTATTCTGCCAGATGACATTGTTGATAGATTGTTATTTAAATTGCATTTATAGTTTTGCTGATGATATATATTTTGATATTTAGAAATATTCATTGAAGAAATGAGGCGCTTGTTCTGTTAGATTGTTCTATGTTGATATTCAGTGATCGAGGTACTGTCCATGTACTATAAAGTTTAATTGTGAGGCCATTGTCATGCCTTTTTTGAATGTTGGCTGATTGTAGTATATCTTTATGCAACTTTAGTCTTCCTCAAATGCTAAACCTTCTATATATTTTGTTGTAAGATTTTAGAATTTTAACTGAGGTTTTACATTTTATCCGTATTGTTTCTGTTATTTTGTTTTTTAGAGACTGTGGTTTCCAAACAAAACTGCAGCCATGATGTATGGTATTGAAACAGGGAATTATGATTTCTATGTGGATCCAAAATCAGACCACACATTTTGTGTGTTTTAGATCTTGCTCTATGCCGTCAGTAAGAACTACTCGTGCTGACCAGTGTAGAGTGAACACTTTACATCATATCTTTGGATTTAAATTTATAGTTTTATATATGAAGTAATTATTACTGAGAATATCCATTTTATTTAATTAGTACTACAAGGGTTACATTTCATGTTTCCTTTTTTAGCTCAGCTGTTTTCAGACAATAATGTCAAGGTATTGTAGCTCTAGCGTCATCATTGTCATCATCCTCTGCGCCATCGTCGCCGTAACCAGCATTTGTTTTCTGTAGTCACAGTTTTCTCTACTCTTTTGAAACAATTAACAAATTTTTCCTCTTCCCACTGATTGTCTGCATGGAAGATTGAGTTTGTGGAAATCAAACCTGTGTGTATCATTGTCACTATGTAGAAAAAATGTTCATAAGGAATGTTTTCAGATTGTAGATGCCATTGCTCATATATGTTAGAATATTATTTAAAGCAATGTTCTGTGAAAAGGGGGCTTAATGCATCTCGTTGATGCATTATACTAAGCAAGTCATCACATAGTTATGGATATCCATCTTGTGTAATAACTAAGTGCATTATGAGGTAGACTGGGCCTTTGACATGCAGAAAATTTACTAATAGCAAGAAGTTTCAACCAATGTCAGTGTGCGTGTACTGCGCAGGCTGACATGGGTCGATACTTCTTGTAGTTGCATTAAGCACCCTTTTTGCAGAGCATGGCTCATTCATTTTTATCAGAACTCAGGGAGTTGATTCTTTACCAGATGACAAATTCTGGACCAATCCTAATTGTAAGCATTTGCAGACAAGTTTCATGTGGCTCATAATCATTATGATGAGATTTATGTTTGAAAGGGGAAAAAACATCAAAGAAATAAAAAAAAGCCATGTTGCAATGCTCCACTCTTTACCAGACAACAAAATACTTGACTCCTCCACACTAACGGCTTTTGCAGATGACAAATAAAGCATATCTATGAAGGAGCAGAAAAAATTGTTGGAAATGCTTGTAACCAGTAGTTTCTCCTTTTCTCACACTATTTTCACAAGCCTTTTATCGCATTGTTGTTAAATTCAAGGATTTTAAGTACAGGTTGAAATGATGAGTTACAAGTTGTTGATGCAATCTTGCAAACAGAAAGATATTTACTTAACCCCTAACCAAACAATCACTACTTTTAATGACTCTGAGGAAGAAGGCTTTTGAAAACATTGTGGGAAAAGGAGAAAATGTCACTTACCCCCCCCGCAGCATTTTCTCCTTATTCCCACATCGTTTTGTATCCTTGTCATTTGAGCAACCTTTAATTTGTCGTCTGCAAATGCTTTCAATTTGGACATGTTCAGAATTTTGTCGTTTGATAAAGACTTAAATAAATGACGTGGGCCATGGCTGCCTTTAACCCTTTCCCACACATTCCCGAGTTTTAACGACCCTGAGGAAGAAGCCTTTTGAAAACATTGTGGGAAAAGGAGAAAATGCTGGTAACCAGCATTTTCTCCTTTTCCCACAATGTTTTCTACCCTTTCAAAGACAAATTTCACTATTTGTGAAACACTGAATTTTTCGTCTGCAAATGCTTCCAATTTGAACCAGTCTAACATCCGTGTCGTTTGGTAAAGAGTTAACCCTAGATCAAATAATCCTTTGTTTTAACAACCTTGGCAAGAAGAGTTTTGGAAACATTGAGGGAAAACGAGAAAATTCTGATAACCAGCATTTGTCAACAATGTTTTTTAACCATTTCAGAGACTAAGTACCATGATTTGAGAAGCATTTCCATTTGTTGTGTGCAAATGCTCTCAATTTTGACGAGTCTAAAACTTGGTTGTCTGGTAAGGAGTTAAGGTTTTCACCGTACTGTTGATTTGTAATTGATGTGTTGATTTGTGTGGTCCAAGGATTTTTAAAGCATGATTTTGCTGCAAGCAAAATTTTTCTTCTAGCAACACTGTAAGATATGGTTGAATATTCATTTCACAAGTTAGAGTGTATTTATGTATTTGTTTTATCATTGTGTAAGCTGGTTATCCATTTTTTTTTTTACTCATTTTCTCTTGTTTTTCATACATGTGTTGAAAGGTATTTGCTTGCCTTTCAGTCATTTTACCTGTGTTGTTGTTGTTCTAAAATTTGCTTGTTGTCATGGATAAACTCATTACCTCCTGACAGAAATCTGCAGCAGATGACTTTGTAAATATATTTGGAAAATAGGAACACTCAACGCCGATGTTTAAATCCTTACCAAAATGACAAAGTTTCAGACCTCTCTGAACAAATTATATGTGACTCAAAAACTAGAATGTCTCTTTGGAAGTGTAGAAAATATTGTGGTAAAAGGAGAAAATGCTGGTTACCATTATTTCCTCATTTTCCCACAATGTTTTCAAAAGCCATCTCTGTCAGGGTTGTTAAGACTTGGGATTGTGTGGTAAAGGGTAAATGTATGAAAAAAAAAAATTTTGGCAATACCAGAAAATTTTCATAATGGGCTTATTCTTTTCTTACCACAGTGTTTCAAAAGCCGTCTGTGGTAAGTCAAAAGACAAGGAATCTGCGGGAGGTAAAAACTTGAATGGACCATAGAAACTGTGATATTGTAGAGATTTGTGTTAAAATTGTACCCAACAATCAAAGATATCAATTTAATTGTTAACTGTGCAATATAATAAAGATTTTATTTTGAATATATTTACTTATTTACTTTTTAGCTTGGCTGGTTTCAAAGAAACCATCCAGGTATTGTCATCGCCCTTTGGTTGTCTGTGTTGTTATTGTTGTGCAAAAACCTGACATTTTATATCTCTGTCATTACATGTGACAAACAAGAAGGCTTATTTTTGAATTTTATTTCATTGATAATGCATTAAAACTCATACAATATAAACACAAACAGAACAGCTACATAATCTATATTTGAGCCAAGCTGTGTGAAAAGGGGGTTTAATGCATCCCTGTAGATTGACCTGGGTTGAAACTTTTTGCTATGGATAAATTTTCTGCATGTTCAAGCACTATTCTACCCCATGATTCACTCGGTTGTTAAACAAAATGGATCTTATAGATCTGAAATTATGTGATGTCTTTCTTGGCATAGTACACCATGGAGATGCATTAAGTCCCCCTTTGCCAAAATGCCACTTATTTACAGTTGATTGTAATAGAACACCCGTATTAATGCTCCAGCCTTTATCTCTTTACCAGAAAACAAAATTTTAAAGTCTTCCATATTGAAAACATTTGCAGATAATAAATAATATGGCTCAGTTGATGAGAATTGTCTTGAACAAGATAGATTATAGGAAACGGGAAAAATAATGGTAACCTACGACTCTTTCAAGAGCTTTCTTCGTAGGGATGTTAAGACATGGAATTCTTGATGAAAGTTAACCAACTTGAAGCCTATTATAGATCATCTGTACCAATGAATTCCATCACAACTTTATTGCTCTCTCAAGTTTTTAACTTTAGTAAAAACAATTATACCGCAAATAACTAATAACTTTAACTCTTTATCAGTCAACAAAAATTTTAGACTCGTCCATATTGAAAGCATTTATTGACAAAAATTAAATGTGACTGAAATGATGGGTTTTGTCTTTGAAACGCTGTAAAACATTGTGGGAAAAGGGGAAAATGCTGGTAGGCAGCATTTTCTCCTTTCTTCAAAATGTTTTCAAAAGCCTTCTTCATTAGAGTCTTTAAAAGTTTGGTAAAGGGTAAATCTGTTGATAACCAAAAAGAATAAAAGATTTGCATATTTCTTTGTAATTCAGTGAAACTATTACATAGCAACTTAAAGGCTGATTACAACCAGAAAACCATTTAGAATAGGACCTCTCCTAGACCACTATTCACATATCCACATATGGCCTGCAATGCACGAAAAGGGGCATTTGGACATTTGCGTAAAGTGTCGTCTCAGATCAGCATGCGCAGTCTGCACAGGCTAATCCAAAACGACACTTTCTGTATTTATGTAATTTTATGTTTTGCACAAGTCTACTGTAGCACAAAATCTAATGTAATCATAAAGTGCCGTCTCGGATCAGCCTGCGCGGGCTGGTGCGAGACGACACTTTAGGCAAATGTCCAAATGCCCCTTTTCGCGTGATACAAGCCATATCATGCCTATAAACAACAACAATTAAATGAATGCAAACACAATGTATATGTCATTGAAGTGTATTTTAAAATCTGTACACAGAGCACAAAACAAACAGACATTTCACAATACCCTAATATCATATTTAATATCCCAGCAGCTAAATCCTACATATTTAAACACTGTTGTGGGCCTATAAATGAAATTAGACTTTTTTAAAAGCCAAGATTACAAATCACCATTCTGATGCAACTGAAGACTTCTTGGTTATGGCTTGTAATGAGGTGAGGTCAGTATAGATCCAAAGATAAGACTACACAAGTAGTGTGATCACCGTTTCATTTTACCATCTATATTTTCGATAGTTGAGGGAGGTCTGCACTTTACCAAACAGTCTGAAGATTTAACAATCTGAAGGAATACAGATCTTGAAAACAATGTTTGAAAAAAAGAAAATGTTGGTATTCTGTGTTTTTTTTCTTTTTCAAGTGCTTTATTCCCTTTAGGAGCCAAACCGACAATTTGAGCCAAATGTAATATGTTGTCTGCAGATGCTTTTAAACTGGGCAAGTTTTACTTTTATAGGATTAACTACAGATAACAATATTTTAGACTGGTCCTTTCTTAGAGCATGTGCAGATAACAAATCAACTGTGGCTAGCATGGTTGTGGAAAAAAGGAGAAACTGCATGTTGTTTGACTTTGAAAAGCAGAAAACATTGTCGGAAAAGCATAAAATGCTGGTTACCAACATTATGTTTTAAAAAAGTTTTTTAAATGGTGTTTCTTCAAGGCCTTAACATAATAATACATGTAATCTACTATTGACTATTGGAACTTTCTTTAACCCTTTACCAAACAACCCTGAGACTTAATGACTCCAATAGACATATCTTTTGAAAACATTGTGGGAAAAGGAGAAAATGCTGGTAACCAGCATTTTTCTTCTTTTCCCACAAAGTTTTCTACCCCATCAGAGAGTAAGCTATTTTTTACCAATTTCCAATGTTGTCTGCATATGTTCTGAGATTGGAAAAGGCTGACTTTAATGCTTGTGACAGAGGTTTACAAAAGAATACTAATGTCCTGATGAAGAAGCGATACTGTGAATATGAGGGGATGTGCTATTTGTAGAGAAATCACAATGATAAGTGATTGATAACAATAATAACAACATACATGACTTAAAAGAAGCACTCTCTTTTTTCTTAACACTAGTGTCATCTGTTTATGTTAAATCAAAGTATGCACACAACCAGACTTGGAAAAGGTTAACTCCTTACCTATCATGCTATTTTTAGACATGCCATTGACTAGTACAATTAACTCTGAGGAAAAGTACTTGGGGAAATGAAAACTTTGTTCAATGGCATGGCCATCATTATGAAAAGCAACTGCTCCTTTACCCATAGTGTTTCAAAAAAGCTGCTCTTTGCAGGGGGAATAAAAATTTATCTTTTTAGCAGAAATGCATTAGAAGAGAAAACCTACACCAGTTAACTCTTCACCAAAGAACAACATTTTGGACTAGTCCAAATTGAAGGTACATGTATTTACAGACTGCAATATAAATGTGGCACAAATGATAAAATTTGTCTCTGAAAGGATAGAAAACATTGTGGGAAAAGGATAAAATGCTGATTACTGGCGTTTTCTCTTTTTCTCACAGTGTTTTCAAAAGGCTTCTCTCTCAGGGTCATCAAAACTTGGTACTGTGGTTCAAATGATAAAATTTGTCTCTAAAAGGGCAGAAAACATTAAGGAAAATGGAGGAAATGTTTGTAAGCAACATTTTCTCCTTTTCCCATGATGTTTTCAAAAGGCTTCTCTCTCAGGATGGTTAAAACTCAGAATTGTTTGGTAAAGGGTTAAATACACATGATTTTCAACAGCAAAGTTTAAATGTACATGATGATCCATGTACAACACATAACCACCTGACAACGACCTTTTCACATTGGAAATTAGTGTGGCAAGGTGACAAACTGATGGATTTCTCCTTTTGCTTCATTGTTTTCATGTATATAATCTGAAATCCTGTTATCTCTTATTTCCCACGAATGTTTTCATCTGCAACATCTGAGTCATGCTTTGTGAAAAGGGGGTTTAATGCATTTGCAAAAAGTATCGACCTAGGTCAGCCTGAACCATCTGGGCAGGTTGACCTGGATCGAAGCTTTTGGTAAATTTTCTGCATGTTAACTCTTTACCAAACGACAAAATTTTAGACTTGTCAAAATTGAAAGCATTTGCAGACGACAAAATAAACGTGACTCAAGAATTCAAACTTGACTTTAGTAGAGTAGAAAACATTGTGGGAAAAGGAGAAAATGCTAGTAACCAGCATTTTCTCCTTTTCCCACAATGTTTTCAGAAGGCTTCTTCCTCTGGCTCGTAAAAACCAGGGATTGTTTGGTAAAGGGTTAAAGGACCAGTCTACTTCGTGATTAGATCAGTTATTATACAAAATGGATTTTGTGGATCCATTATTATGTGATGACCTGCTTGGTATGATGGATCATAGAGATGCATGTGACCCCCTTTTGCCAGAGTGCTGCTGATTTGTTTCAGTTGATAGTGGGTTAACACAGCCTCAAGTTCTGTCTATTACACTTGTAAAGTTGAACTGGAATACTTGTGACAGAAATCCATCTCTTAGTTAGCTTGATGTCTGTTTATTGGTTGGTTGTTCAATAACTAAATGCCCTTCTTCGTACATGTAACCTACAAGAACCTAAATGGCAAAACAGAAAATGACAATAAAACATGAAGCAATGTATAGAGCCACTGCATGTTATAAAACTTTTGAATTTAACATATTTGGTAGCACCTGACTAGTTACCTTCTTTCAATCAGTTTCAAACTCAACAAATGAAGTTACAGAAGAAAATGTGACAATTCTGTCTGTAACATTCTTCCTTGACTGTACCTTTAGCAAGACAATCTTATATCTACCTTGCTTGATTGTTTTGAATATTTTGATGGGAAAAAGCACTAATGATCTGTGACATTAATTGTTTACAACATGCATAATTTTTAGACACAATTCTCACTAGAGCAATTTCAGTAATATGGAAATTCTATGGGCATATGAGCAACTGGTTAGTACAAGCAATAGTTACTTCTCCAATAATGTCTACTACTTGTATAGCACAGTGAATGCACAAAAAGTACAAAACTGTCGTAATATAGAAGTTTTAAGGCTCACCTGTCTTTTAAGTATGTCTAGATTATCTTGGGCTTTTTTCAGTAAACTTGTGAGAATGGCTGGATCTGTAACATCTTTATTTGCTCTAAACTCATATTTTGTTTTCTCAAGGGCATATTCTCTGTAACAAGACAATACAACAAGTAGCATAAAACTGGATATTGGTGGGTTTCCACCTACTGTATTTTTATTCATTTTGCTCCTAACATGCTCCCAAGAGAGTCCCCTATGGCTCAATGACCAAGGTGTTGAATTTATAATCCAAAGATCTTTTAAGCCTTTCCATTACAATGAATTGTAAGAATTTAATCCTACATTGTCAGGTTCTTGACAAATTGGTCGATTTAGCCAGAAATCTATACAGTGGCACCCAAACTCATTATATCATGATGCATTCATATGTTCAACATTGATGTTGATTATCCATATCTTCATTATCATAATTACATAAACATTCTTGGATTCATGAACATTCTTCAGAGTTTCACCAAATGGCAAAATTTTAGACTTGATTGAACTGAAAGCATTTGCAGACAATAGAGTAAATGTAGATCAAATGATAAGTTCTGTCTTTGATAGGAAAGAAAACATTCAGGGAAAAGGAGAAAATGCTAATTACCAGTTCACCAGAATTTTCTCCTTTTCAAAAGCCTTCTTCTTCAAGGTTGTTAAAAACTGGAATTGTGCAGTAAAGGGGAAAGTTGTCTACTGCAGCTTTGTTTTGGGAAGTATCAAATTATAACTCCATAATTCACACAACTTTCAATTATGGCAGTGATACTGGTTCCAGTATCAGTGTATTTGGAATATGGTCTCTACTTGCAATAAACAAAGATTTACTTGATTGTGCAAGGAGCGTATATCTAGATTAAGATCAGACTGTGCAGTCCGATCTTAAATCCAGACTAACCACTGCTTAGCCAGAAATTTTTACAGAAACAGCTGTATAATTGCAACAACTGCATCTGTGGTTCTCCCTAAGAATGTCATTTTGCTCCTTTAGCACTAGAAGGGTTAACTCTTGACCAGACAAGATTTAAAGCTCTGCAGCATTGAAATAAGCAATTGCAGAGATTAAAAAGTGGATCAAACAACAGGGCCAAAAAAAAACATGATTACCAGTTTCCAGTATTTTTTCCCCAAATGATTTCAAAAGCCTTCTCACTAAAGTCATAAAAACTGTTGATTGTTGCCAAATGGATCAGGGATCGTATATACGATCCTTGAATGGATGAAATATCAAAGTAGATCTAATTTAGATACAAATATTCCACACATTTTCTGTCAAGACCTAAGATCTGACTACATGATCTGTGAAATTTGATTAGATCTACAAGCTGCAACAAGAGTTCACTTTGCCTTTGGAAGTGTTAAATTGGAATTAAAAGGATCATGCTTAAAATTCTTATGAAACAAGCTGTCCTACACTGAATAACATCAAATGATACAGATGTTAAAAATATCGGCATTCCCTGAAACGAAAGCCTGTTACCTAAAATTGTAGGAGTTCAGCTTCTGACACTCCCTCAGAATGCTTTTATATAAAAATAGAACTTTAGGTCTAGAGGCAGATATCATCTTACTAGTGTGACCTTCCTTCAATGGAACATTCTATGTATTCACCGTACAATCTTATTTTGCACGATAATGTGATTCAAATGGACCGTTTTGTGAAATTTTATGGTCTAAGGGAAACAACTCGTACTATTACTCAAGTCAAACTGCAATAACAGTTCTTTCCCTTGTCAGGAGAATAGTAATCCTGTTATCCAACTTAATTTCTGGAAGACACTTTAGAATTTTAAGGCGGTAAACTGACGTATTAGATAATCAATCTGTTCAAACAGCCCAAATAATTTGACATGGATTACTTTGCTATTTTGTAAATCTACTGATACCGCCACAATCAAACATGGGGCAGACTTTGTACTTTGAGAAGCAAGGAATTTCTATTCGAGCTGGAGACCGTCTTACAAAGGAAAACTGCCAATGTCAGCTTATGCAGCGTCATATATTGAAGGAAAAGAAAATCAATACAGGTGTTAAAAAGCATGTAAATTTGAACCATACCAAATATTTTGAAGATGACAATCTGTTATTTTGTGGTCGGTCCAAGAGTTAGTTGCTGGCAGAAAAATGAATTTTAACATCGGGCTAAAAGAAAACAAAAGATAGCGTGACCTGACAGATTTCAAACTAGATCTAGATCTAGTTATAAAATTAATTTTTATGCTAGCGACTACATTGGGACAAACAACTGATTGTCATCTTCACAATAATTCCTATACTTTTAAATGGTTTAAATTGAAATGCATTTTAAACCCGCTTTGTTTGCTTTTGGCAGCTCTTGTTAGATCTAATTTGATATTTATGATAATACGATTCTATCGAAATGCATGGAAAAAGTTGTTGACTTAAGGGAATAACTGATTATATTCTTTACCAGACTACGCTTGATGCAGTAACCTTTCTTATTCAGCGAATCAAAGACTTCGATACTCGGCCTAACGCTCTTTTGTAAACAATGTCGAAAATAAAAAGAAAAACTTTTTTTTTTGTCACGAAGATAGACTTCGTTTTAAAACTACTGGGCATGAGACGTCAAAAGATCGCAGCAAGAAAATGTTAGACTAAATCAAGATCTACCCAAGACAAAAAGAATTTGACATTGCTTATAAATCTGAACAGCACCTAGACTCTACCGTTGATAATTTTAGGGATTTCTAGTTGACATAGATCTAGTGGTTTAAGCTTTGAATCAAGATAGAACTAGTTAAACAATTTAATTGACTGAAGAAGGTTGGTATCGCATGATTCTATAATTAAAATAAAATAACAAGTCCGTCTCAATTAAACATTCGGCGGTCTTTAACTTTCTCTACAAACCAGAGACATTTAAGGAGAAAATTGTATGTAAACACCGCGAAATATCTATATTGACGCTAATGCGATTCTCACGACTAGGCTAATGTAATTTTTATGGTCAAAGGGAAAAAACTCTTATAAGCTTAAATCCAGGTCCATTGGAGTTAATTCCCCTACAAAGCCCGCGAACTTCAACCCTCTTTCCTTTGCTTCTTTTCAAAATACTTTGGAACTTCATGTCAACATTTGGTGACCATTGTACACATTTTGAAACGCAAGAAAAAATTTGGTATTATTATTTTTTTCAAAACTCATACAACTACAATCTTTCTTCCGAATTAAATCCAATGGAGGCAAAGAAATAATTTTGTCAGGTGAACAGAGCGTCGTTTCTGTTCTTAAAGGGAGGTAACTCTAGTACGCTTATGAAATAGGTATGTAAGAGTTTTTTCCCTTAGACCATAAAAAAATACAATAAGATTCAGTTCAAACTTGTATGAAGGATAGTACAAGGGAAAGGGTCAGAAAGGATAAGAATATGTTATAAGATGCAGTTTTTTTAGTCTAATTCTTGCTTTTTTTTGCGGTAGAATGCAAGTTTAGGTCGAATGAAGCCGGTCTTTTTCTTAAAGGGAAAAGTCATACGACGAGTACATCAGTTACGAGTTCACCCGGGACGAGTTGGCGTAATAAGGTTACGTTTCTTTAAAACATCAAAATGGTTAAAATACCATTGAATCACAGGTAATTTTTTATCATAGATGAAAAGTATTTTTGTTTTATGTTAATATTTTACATAATCTGATTTTAGGTGCGAAATAATACCATCTAAAATCAATTTAATCGAAAGTGAAAGTAAGCACAGTACAACTGAAGATATTTTTGAGTTATCCTAATAGTCGGATACCTTGTATCCTATCAGCTTCCATTGCCGAACTTATGTTAAATACGTTTTCCGCCATTAGAGATAATGATAGAGATTAAATCCTCTTTTAAGTTTCTCTTCGTTGGTTATGCATCGACGCAGACGACATTCTTGAATAGTTCAACTGATACTGTAGTGTACACTACTGAAGAACTTTTCAGTCCCTGCAGTTACAGTTTTTGAAAACAGTGTAGATACAGGAGCATCTGTTTGCAAAATACACCTGCACCTTTTACCGAAATGATATCCATACATTGCAAAAATAGGCTAATATGTTTAGAACATTTTTCCTTTTTGTCAGTTTTGTCAATGATTGAGTAAAAAGTTTCCACTGTTGTGAGGTCTTTCAGAAGACATTTTACAGTGGTCTCTATGGACAACAGAAGCGGAGTTCCAAAAATAACATCAGAGACACACAAAAATGGGAAATGAGTGAAGGGGTGAATGTGTTGCCATAGTACGGCATCCTTTTGTTTCTCTTAGTTGCTAAGGGTTACCCCGTATTGAGAGGTTAGCTCCGATGTTATTTTTGTGATCGTGTTTCCGCTAAGAGCAGGGCTACTGTTAGAGTCAAAGGTAAGGGTGTGTGAACATATCAGAATTGATGTAATGGCTTAGATTAAGCCAGGCATCATTAATTGTGCCAATGGACTTGGCCATGAAAATTAGCCAGGCTCTGTAAAAAGGGTATTTAACTCTTTACCAAACAACAAAATTTTAGACCTGTCCAAATTGGAAGCATTTGCAGACGACAACATTAATGTGACTCAAAAATTGAAATTTGTTTTGGGAAGGGAAGAAAACATTGTGGGAAAAGGAGAAAATGCAGGTTACCAGCATTTTCTCCTTTTCCCACAATGTTTTCAGAAGGCTTCTTTCTCAGGGTCGTGAAAACCAGGGATTGTTTGGGAAAGGGTTAATGCGTCTGCAAAAAGTATCAACCCATGTTGGCCTGCGCTGACTGACATGGGTCAGAACTTAGGATGGTGTTTTGCCATGATTATTCAGAAAGGGTACAACTGTCCCTTAAACCTGCAGAAACAGGGAACACTTTCGAAGTTAGACCTATTACCTAGATAATTACTCGGGCCCAATTAAACATTATTTACTGAGGATTAATTAATGAAGTCCTACTTGTTTGCCATTATTATGACGGGACATTTTTCTGATTCATTTGTACAATGTCTTAGACTCTCCCGTTTGGTTGAAAACTGCTTGTCCGAAATGAAAGCATTTGCATATGACAAATATTGCAACAATGACTGGATTTGCCTTCTAAGAATAGAAAACGTTCTGGGAAAAGGAGAAAATGCTTTTAACCAGCATTTTCTCCTTTTCCACAATGCTTAAAAAGCTTAATTATCAGGGTTGTTAGAACTTAGGATTGTGTGGTTACAGAGGCTAAATCAGTGGAATTTGTCTTTGATAGGGTAGAAAACGTTACAGGTGAAAGAGAATAAATCTGGTTACCAGCAATTTATCTTTTTTCAACGTTTTCTAAAATTGTCACCATTGTGATTATTTTGAGTAAGAGGAATAGCTAAATTATTTTTTTATTTACTTCTTTTCACAGGATATTACCACTTAAACACTACTGGCTGCCTATAAGACGACATTACTGTGCAAAGTCAGCTAAGGCTAAACCAACAGAGACAGTTGTATTAGAGGAGTCCTACCCAACAGATGAATGGACAAATGTGAAAACTTCAATTCTAGATAAAGTTGGAATGAATCTTCATTCAAAGAAATACCACCCTCTTGGGCTTATCAGACTTCAGATTCAAGACTATTTCTACAAAACTTTCACAAAACGTGGAAACCCTATATTCTCAGTCTATGACAATTTAAGCCCTGTAGTGACTTTGGAACAGAACTTTGATAACTTGCTTGTACCTCAAGATCATGTTTCCCGCAAATTATCAGATAGTTTTTATTTGAACTCTACATATATGTTACGAGCCCATACCACTGCCCACCAGAAAGATCTGATCAAGACGGGACTCAACAGTTTTCTTTTTGTTGGAGATGTTTATAGGAGGGATGAGATAGATTCTAGCCATTATCCTGTGTTTCACCAGCTAGATGGTGTTCGACTTTTCAGTAAACATGAGGTACCTTTCTTTTGTCCATTACCTACACTCACTGAAGGTTGTTTTTCAATGTCTTTTGCTACAATCTTGTTTCTGAAGGTAATGTGTTAATCCTTTCCCAAGCGACAAAATTATAGAGTCTTCCACATTCAGAACATTCTGCAGTACAAATGAGCTTAACTTTTCTTATAAGGTAAAAAACATTGTGGGAAAAGGAGAAAATGCTGGTAACCCGCATTTTCATCTTTTCCCACAATGTTTTCAAAATTAGTCTGTGTTAGGGTCATTAGGACTGGGTATTGTAGGGTAAAGGGTTAATTAAAGAAATATCGAGTAGATCTATAGGATCTGACTTGGCTTGTTATTTGAGATTAATCAGTCTAGAAGAATGTTATAAAGCAAGCCTCTAGTGAGCTTAATAACATCTATTATTGAAAAGTTTAATATAAAAGTTTATCTGAAAAGCCAACCACTGTCAGACTCATTTTATTACATAAAGTATCATGGATAATTGGTCAAAATGTGCATAACTTTACATGTACATGTGAAAATTTCCATGAATAAAAGTCAATTAACTTCTTCTAAAGTTGTATAAAATTACTACATTTATTACATCAAATAATTCTTATCTCATACATGTGTAAGATAAGAAAATTTGTAATGGTTGTATTACTCTAAAAGCAAAACAGTCATGTGATAATTTAAAGAGGCCCTTATACTCATTTTAAGCCAGTTTTAACTAGTTTTGTCTTTATTTTATCAAAATATAGTCATTCTTATATCTTCATGCCAAATATTGCGCCTGATGGTTACAAGGTTGCTTAGATTACGGACGATAGAAAATGCATTTCGCTGAGTTGCGGCCTTCCATGTAAACACACTCATCGTTTCCAGTTTTTAAATCGAAGATTTTCGATATATCCGTTATACACTCGGGTAGATTCGTATAATGATCATGCATTGTGTCATGTGACTATATTTGACCTTCGCCCTGCGTCTAATGAGGTAGACAAAGGAAAATGGAGGCTTCTCTGTTGCAGTCTCGATTTTCAGACGGAGGTCGCGGCCCACATGCAAATTACACCGTATCCGATTCTAGGTGGAAACCAACGATATATTTCCGTGACGCACCGCCATTGTTTACAGCTTCGATCGTCAGCCAGTTTTCTTCTGACCAATGTTTGGTTTCTAATACAAATCTCCGTGTTTCTTTTTTTCAATTACACCATATATGTCAGTAATTTATCCATGTTTACACAAAGGACTGATTTCTGTACCATTCTAAATTGTTTGAAATTTAACAGCGTTTTTGCTCACGGGCTGTAGATGGGCATCTTTAAATACATTTACCATTGCATACTTTAAAGTAAAAAAAGAAGGGAAAAAAACTATGCATTAGTTTCACCCTCTACCAAACAATGTTTTAAGGACCCTGGGAGGGAAGCCTTTTGAAAACCTTGTGGGAAAAGGAGAAACTGCTGGTAACCAGCATTTTCTCCTTTTCCCACAATTTTTTCTATCCTTCCAAAAACAACTTTCAATTTATTAGTCACATATTTTTCTGCAAATACTTTCAGTTTTGACAAGTCTAAAATTTTGTTGTTTGGTAAAAGGTATATACATTTTTATCCTGGCTGTGTGGGCATTTGGCCACATATAGTGTCTGTAAGCACCATTCAGCTACTACACATGTATTTTTCCTTTGACAGATATTCCCAGAAAAAGAATATCTATCTTTATTTGAAGATAAATATCAAACAGATCAGAAACAATCTGGACACACACTTGAGGCAGCTCTGACAGTGTCCATGGATTTAAAGAAGACTCTGGAAGGTTTAGCTATAGCTTTATTTGGCAAAGGTAAATACCAGTGATTTGTTTTTTCTTTACTCCTTACATCTTACTGACAACTTTTTTGTCAAGCCCACATGCGATGTTTAAAGTAGTCACCACGACTTCAGGTATGTGTTTGTGCATGCATCTGTCCAGAGTTGTCTAAGCCATAACTTCTACATTTTATGGATAGATTTCAGATAATTTGGGACTGTCATTCTCCTTTACGAACTGCCATTTGTTACATTTGTTTGGATAGGTTCAAGGTCAGTGTCAAACTTGAAGGTCAGGAGTTAAAATTTTCATAAATGGTCCTTATCTGAATCATAACTTTTACACTTACAGATGCATTTCAAAATAAGTTGGCACAGTTATTTTCCTTCGTGAGTAAAACTGCTGTTTGTGTCATTTGTTCAGGTAGGTCCAAGGTCAAGGTCACACTAAGTCATAAATGGGTAATGATGAAATTGCCTTATATAGAGCTTGTCAGAGCCCTTACTGCTGATTAATGGATGGATTTCAAAACAGTTTTGTGCAAGTTATCTCCTTTACCTGTAGAGGTGCCATTTGTATGATTTGTTCAGGTAGGTAGACTTTCCGAGTCTAGAAATAAGACTCTAACTGCAATTTCATAGGACTGAAATAAGTGCAGTTTCAAGGTAGCTCTTGTTAGAATGGACAGGACCAAGTTGAGAGCATTTGCAGTTCACAAATGTTGCTATCTGATGATTTCTGACACTGATAGGGTAGAAAATGTTGTGGGAATAGGAGAAAATGCTTTTTATCAGCATTTTCTCCTTTTCCCACATGTTTTCAAACACCTTCTCTTTCATGGTCGATATAAGTTGGGATTATGTGGTAAAGGGTTAAGTATGTTCTGTTACAGACACAGAGACTAGATGGGTGGAAGCTTATTTTCCCTTTACACATCCTTCCTGGGAGCTGGAGATCAAGTATCAAGATAAATGGCTGGAAGTCTTGGGTTGTGGAGTGATTCAACAAGAAATTTTGCAAACATGTAAGAACCTGTATAGATTTCAACATGTGATTGATTTACAGAAATTTTGAAAATGACTCATGCATCCAGTATTATACATCATAGACTATTTTGGCTGTAAATGCCTTCACTTAAGAGAACTGAAAACTATTGAATGTGAAAACACTATTGCTCATTATGACCAGTTTCTGGTTTTCAGACATTGTTTTCAAAAGCAATCTGTTGCATGGTAAAAAATTATCTGCAGATGGAAATGTGTTCACTCCTTACCCAACAACAAAATTTTGGACTTGTCCTAATGGACTGCAGTTGCATACAACAAATTGGAATTTGCTGAAATGAAAGGATGTTTTCTTTTGAAATGGCAGAACATTTTTGTGTGATAAGAAGAAAATGCTGGTCTATATTGAAAGCATTTGCAGACGACAAATTAGATGTGCCTCAAATGACAAGACTTGCCGTTCAAGAAGTGAATATATTTGGGGAAATTGAGAAAATGCTGATTACCAACATTTTCTCCTTTCCCAACATAGCTTTCAAACGCATTCTGCCTGAGGGTCGTAAGAAAGGAGATTACATTGTCTAGGGTTAATGTCTGGACAAGTACAAATTTTTGTCCAACTTGTCTCTGAGCAAGGCAGCGACTATAGTTGTATTCACATTCTGGGTTATATTTATTTGTATTTCCATTATAGCTGGTGCTGGTGAGAAGATAGGTTGGGCATTTGGTATGGGGTTGGAGAGACTAGCCATGAAATTATACAGCATACCTGATATACGGCTGTTCTGGAGTAAAGACACAGGATTTTTGAATCAGTTTAAAGTAGATGACCCAAGCACCCCAATATCATATAAGGTATTTCTGTAACCAAAGGCTTATGTTAAGATTGGTTTTCGGATTCTGAAAACATCATTTTGTCACTAAAACCTATGTTGAGATAATTCTAATGAGGATGCACAACATGGATGTTAGTGAGGAAAGTTGAGAAATCTGTTCCAAGTATGCTGTAGGCTAAAGGCTAAGACACTTTTTGTAACAGTGAATGATTTGTTTTTATTTCATCTAAATTCTAAGTAAGTGATTAAAATACAGAAATTACATTGGCCAAATTTTGAACCCCCAAAAATTAGAGACATAATATAAAACAACGTATAATTCTGTATTTACTTTTATCTGATCACATTATTTGAAGAGTTATAAAATGATCGTTTATAATCCATTTGCCAAACAACCATGTGTTGTAACAATCCTGAAGACATACGCTGTTGACATTGTGATTTAAAAGGAAAAAAGTAGCATTCTTTTCTTCTCCCACATTGTTTTTTATGGTATCAAAGACATATCCCATCATTTGAGCTACATACATGTACTTGAGCCACATATAATTTATTGTCTTTCAATTTGGACAAGTCTAAGACGTTATGAATAGTAAAATGTTACATATAATTTTTTTATCTTTTCTCAGCCCATCAGCATATTTCCACAGTGTTCAATGGACATTTCATTTTGGATACCAGATTCATTTGAGCCAAATGACTTCTTCGACCTAGTGAGATCTATTGGAGGGGATCTAGTTGAACATGTAGAGAACTTTGACGTTTTTAAAAACCCTAAAACTCAGAAAACAAGCCATGCCTATAGAATTACATACAGACATATGGAGAGGACACTATCTAAAGAGGAGGTGAATGTTATCCACAAGAAGATTGAAGCAGAGAGTGTAGAACAGTTTGGTGTCCAGATAAGATAAATGAAACATTTCACAATCAAGAATTCACCCTCAAACTGCTAAATAGAGTAACTCTGTAAATGAAACATTTCACAATCAAGAATTCACCCTCAAACTGCTAAATAGAGTAACTCTGTACCAAATGACAAAACTCAAAACTTGTCCACATTGAAAGCATTTGGAGACGATACATTAAGATTTTTATCTCCAATGACTGTATTTGTCTCTGATAGAGTAGAAAACATTGTGGGGAAATGAGAAAATGCTGGTAACCAGCATTTTCTCCTTTTCCTACAATGTTTTGAGAATTCATCTTCCTCAGAGTCATTAAAACTTGGCATTGTATAGGAAAGGGTTAAATGAAAATTTGAAGCCAATGTATTTAAAATATTGTGTTTGTGAAAGTTCTTTTTGCCAGGAAAAATCTCACAATCCATACAAGGTAAATCCAAGATGAGACTGCATATTTTGGGCATTCTGATCTTGGTGTACATTGTCTGCAAAAGTGCTTTGAGTCACACTTAACAGTCTAAGCCTTGATATTTCCAACAAGAGGAGGTGTGTGTAATCCACCATAAACTTGAAACAGAGAGTGTTAAACAGTGTGGTATCCATGTTAAATAAAATTGTCATTATAAAGTGGAGTCTTGATTATTTTAAAATGCCATAATTTTAATTTTCCTTTTACCCAACAATCTCATTTTTAAATGACATTGAGAAAGAAGGCTTTTGAAAACAATGTTGAAATTGCTGATAACCACATTTTTCTTGTTATCCCACAATACTGGGTCTACACTTTCAAGGACATTTTGCACTATTTGAGTCACTTTTGGTTTGTTGTCTGCAAACACTTTCAGTTTGGATTTGTCAAAAATTTTGTTATCAGGTAAAGAGTTGAAAAGTAACTGTAAACCCCAGTGAACTCTTTACCAAGCCACAAGACTAGTACAAACTGAAAGCATATGCAGACGACAAAACAAATGTGACTGAAAAATTGAAACATGTTCTGGAAAGGGTAGAAAACATTGAGGAAAATTCATACTGTGTTTCCCATTTGAATAAATCAATGCCTACAGAAAAAAAAAAAGAAAATCTCGAAACCCTTTGCTTACAATCCTGAGTATAGGTGTGCTAATGGAGTATACTCTAGAAAACATTGTAAAAAAAGGAGAAAATGCTGGTTACCAGCATTTTCTCCTTTTGTCACAAGGTTTTCTACCCTTTAACTGACCAATCTTATTGTATGAGATAAGTCTAATTTTGTGTCTGCAAATGCTTTCAATATGGAGGAGTCTAAAACTTGGTTGTCTGATAAAGAGTTAAAAGTACCAAGATCAGATTGCATGTTCTTCGTACCTTGGTTGACTCTTGATCTATACTTTCTACTGCAAATGAACATTTAGTTGTCTTCCAAAGGTTTACTTGTTACATCTATGTGCCATGAATTCAGTTTTAAAAACTTACAGAAAATTAACATTGAAACCCAAACAAGAAAACTTGAAAGGAAACGGAAATGCTGTTTTGGTTTTCAGTTTGGTAAACATGGATAATGAAACAATTGCCTACAACAACCATTTTCTCTTTTGCCAATGGTGTTTTTTATAGCTGTCTATTTCATAGTGGTAATCCATCATATTTGAGCCATTCTCTTTGAAAAGAGGCTTCATTGTATCTGTAAAAAGTATCAACTCAGGTCAGCTTGGTCATTCAGCCCAGGCTGACCTGTGTTGAGACCTTTTTACTTTTAGTAAAGTTTTTCCATGTCCAAGGACCATTCTACCTCAGGATTCAGCCAGTTGTTAGACAAAATGAATTTCATGGATTCATAATTATGTGATGACTTTCTTGATATAATTCATCATTAAACCCCTTTTGCCAGAGTGAGGCTCATTTGCATTAACTCTTCACCAAACGACAAAATTATAGAACGGTCCAAATTCAAAGCATTTGCAGACGACAAAATAAATGTTACTGAAAAATTAAAATTTGGTTTGGAAAGGGTAGAAAACATTGTGGGAAAAGGAGAAAATGCTGGTTACCAGCATTTTCTCCTTTTCCCACAATGTTTTCAAAAGGCTTCTTTCTCAGGGTCGTTAAAAGTCGGGATTGTGTGGTAAAGAGTTAAAGTTGGTTGAAAAGAAATGAGCCATGCTCTGGCAAAAGGGGGTTTAATGCATCTCCGTGATGCATCATACCATGCAGGTTATCACATGATTTTGGAGCCATTATATCCATTTTCTCTAACTAATGACTGAATCCTAAGTTAGAATGGTCCTCGGACATACAGAAAATTGACAAGTAGCGAAAAGTTTCGGCCCAGGTCAGCCTGCGTAGGCTGGCCTGGGTCGATGCTTTTCGCAGATGCATTAAGCCCCCTTTTCACAGAGCGTGGTTCAAATAGTATTGGTAAAATTGACATTTTGCAAAACCGTCATTGTAACAGGATTCACTGGTATCTCACCCTTGCTTTGACTCTCTTTAACCTTCTACCACACAACAAAATTTTTGGATTTGTTCCTATTGAAAGTATTTGCACACAACCATTTGAAAATGACTCAAATGATAGGACTTGTCTTTTAAGAGTAGAAAACATTGTCGAAAAGGAAAAAAACTGGCGATCAACATATTTTCCTTTTCCCACTACATCTTTTTAAGATTCCTTCTCTCTAGGGGTTGTGTACTTCATTGAAAAAGTGAGGAAGAGTCAAAAGGATATTGTGTTTAGTTCTGTTAAAGATGTCAAGCCAATACGCTGGTGGTAATCAGGGAAACTAGCTCAAAAAAGAGTCAATTGGATTTTGTGCCCTCATCACATCCGGGAACTCATGAGCTAGAGCCTTCAATAGAAAAACAGTGGGTCTTACTAAATACCACAAAGACACTCTAAATACTACAAAGACCCACAAAGACACCACAAAGACGCACAAACACACAGAAAAAAATTGCATTATTCTAAGTAAAAAAGTGTGTCAAGCAAACACACACATGGGTTCAAACCTCCGCCGGGTCAGGCGGAGATCTTTTTCCTTCTTTCACTGATTCAAGAAGGCATTTGTCAGTTACTGGTGAAAGAATGTGTATTTAGTATTGGTTACCCATTTAGAAGGTCTAAGCCCGCACAGGAAAAGTTTGGTGAGGTACATGTAACTGACTGCCCTGATATGACCTTAGAGCTCTCTTGACTGGGGCGGTAGCCTCAAACAAATGCAAACACACACAAAACACTCCGAGACATAATAAGTAACTTTTTATTGACAGTTGAACTTTGCCGAGGTAAATCAGTCAAGATATTCATGTATTTTGTCAAACTGTTAACCATCGATATGAAAAGAGATTACCCAGATAATGAAGGTCAAAGAATAGACAATATCATTCGGTATCAAACAAGTTTTACGGTGCGGACCAGATAAAAGGCACGAAAAGACAACATAGGACAATACTTTTAAATTCAATGTTTTATCTACAGTGGAAAATTGAAAACATGTATAAAAATTTGATTATGTTTTGAACAAATTTTAGTGATAAAGTTTGTATGAAAGATTTATTGTTCCATTAAGCCTCCGTTTCACTTAATGCAAGCGTAAATGTAAATCTATATGTGGCGCAAAAAGATGGCCATGCAGCCATACAAGTGTAACTTATTTTCATTTTCTTGGCACCTTTTTGTGTCTTTGTAGGTTCTTTGTGCGTCTTTGTGTTGGCTTTGTGTTTCTTTGTGTGTCTGTGGTATTCAGTGTCTTTGTGGTATTTAGTGGGATCAAAAAACAGTAGACAAAGGTATATATCGAAGAATTTTATCAATATTTATTTCATTGGCAAGCCATGGAAAAATATAGCAATGCTATTATGTATAGAGATAATTTAACTTCATTCCCCGTTAGGATTGGCCATAAAAATATGCAGGGTTTGAATGTAACTTTGCCACAACTTTAAAGCACTAAACTGAAAATCCACAAATTTCTGTCATATACTCCATAATTTTTTCATTTTCCGTAAAATCTTTAGCCTTCAGACCCCCTGAAGCACCATCCATGATAAAATCAAGCATGAAAAAGATGAATAAGCAAAAAAATTACTGAAATTTTTATGGTTGTCCAAAGTTCTGCGACGTTAAAACCCGCCATTCTTTACAAAGACAATTTCGTAGTGCTTCAGAACTTCAGTGCGTTGAGTTTGATCAAATTAATCACAAAATTAATCAAAACTATAATAAGTCTTTAATGACCACTTATGTATAATTGTCCAACCACGAAAGAGAGCAGTTTAGGTGATTAATTTCTGAAGTTATTTGAAGTTGAATCTGCAATTGTTATGAAACAAAAAGTGAAAACAATAATACCAACACAATGAACATAATTTAGAATTCAGGAAGAATCGTCTTCTCAATTAGTCTGAATCTTCTCCTATGTGGGCCGAATCTTCTTGGGTCCGAATCTTCTTAATTTTTACATCTGGCCGAATTTTCTTGGGTCCGAATCTTCTTGCATTTTTTTTTTTTCAAAACGGGGGGTATGTGTATTCCCCGGCCCGAATCGAAAAAAATAGGCTATAATTCCCGGCCCTAACGGCCCCCCTAGCTAAATTTTTCATTTGTTGGTCAAATTTAATAAAATTAGTACCAAATTAAAGCTTAAATAATAACCTTTCTAATGGTATATAGACACTTGACTTTCCATGCATGTGTATTTGTGATAAAAGCATTTGAAATTCGTCATTTTTTTGCTGAAATGTGTCGTAATTTTTTAGAGATAAAAATCCGGCCCCCCTGGCTAAATATTTCATTTGTCGATCAAATTTAATAAAAACAGCACCAAACTATAGCTTAGGTAGTAACCTTTCTAATAGTATATAGAAACTTGACTTTTCATGCATGTGTAGTTGGGATAAAAGCGCTTGAAATTCGTCATTTTTTTTTTTTACTAAAATGTGTCGTAATTTTTTAAAGATAAAAATCCGGTCCCTATATTTAAGACTTTATTTTTCCCCTGATTTAAAGAAAAATGATATCATTATAAAGTCCTTAACTTAAGCTTTTGAATGATACTAAAAAAATGAAAATTGACGCATGCATTATTGGGTTATTAGATTTTTAATTTTATAAATTTTTAGAAGGGAATATTTCTAGGTGTGAATCCAGCGACCTATCTGACCCCTATATTAAATTTAAACTTTTCAAACAGTATAAAAAATTATGATATAATATCAAAGTTCATTTAATAAACTTTTTCATGGTATATAGAAATGGTAATTTGGTCCATGGATTTTTGTGCTATAAACGTTCAAAATGTACCAATATTTAGAAAGATATACACGTACATTAAATCACGGGATTTTTTATCATATCCAGCTCAGGGCTGTGTTTTAGACTTAGTTATGTATCTAATATCCATTTCTTAAATTTAAAAAAAAAAAAGCATAATATAAACTTGAATTATGTTCAGAAACTTGTGGCGGATAATACGTGATTATTTGTGTTATTAGCGTTTCAATTCAAAATCATTTGGATTGCATTGAACAAATTTACAACATATCTGGCCCCTACCTTTGACATTTAATGTAAGAAGTACTTTAGCTTCTAATACAAGCTTTTTAATGGCAAAAAGTAATACGAGATTGACTCTGGTGTGTTTTTAGTTATAAGTGTCTCCTTTTTATCATTTCTATGTGAAAATCGGAAATACAGAACATGTGAGAATTAAGGTGGCAATAATTTTTTGGTTTTTTTTTGCACCCGAGTTGCAAAATTTCTGGTGTTTTTAGTCGTAGATATATAGAGATTCAAGGGTCACCAAATATGCTTTCAATTGATTCAGAGAACCTTGAATTTCGTTTTCAAATGTTATGAGGAAAGTACAAATTCATTCAGGTCATATCGAATTATGATAATTGAAGACGAAAACAAAATGTATTATATATATATTTATTGCAGTTATTTCAATTTCTAAACAGTATTTTATCTTTAAAAAAAAAAGTATTAAATCAAAAAAGTATTGAAAGAAACTATATTGTGGAAGAGTGAGCGTAATTTTTTTGTATATAATGAACACCGTACATGACTAGATGCAAATGAACCATGCTCTGTGCAAAGGGGCCTAATGCAACTGCAAAAAGTATCGACCCAGGTCAGCCTATCCAGCCCACACAGGCTGTCTTGAGTCGAAACCTTTTGCTAATGGTCAGTTCTCCGAATGTTGAGGGACCAGTCAGTCTCTTGATTCAGTCGGTTGTTTGACATGATCAATTTTATGGATCCATGATTATAAGATGACTTACTTGATATGATGCACCACGGAGATGCTTTAAATCTCCTTTTTGCCAGTGCGCGGCTCAAAGTCCGTATATCAAGGTAGCAAATTTAAAAAAAGACGAAAAATTTGCGGCCTGGGCCTATTGAAAGCATAGAACAAGGTTTATATGGTTTCTGTTTCAAAGTTACGTAAAAACATTCCGGAAAAAGTAAAAAAATGCTAGTTACCAGAATGTTTTCCTTTTCCCGCGATGTTTCAAAAAGTAACATTATATCATAGAAAAGGATTGATTTAAGAGAGAGAAAAAAAGCTCATATGTGGCAGGTTTGGAGATACATTAATTAATCCTTTATCCATGTTGTTTTGGTAGCAATTGGAGCTATTTTTGCACAAACGTCGGTATCATGTGGCGGACAGTGTAGATCTAATCTTATACTGATCTACCTAAATTTCTTGCTATCTGAATTTTTCTGTAAAAAGAGATCAATGTGTTTTTTGCCGTTCAATTAACATAACTCTTAGACAAAAATATTCACTGGTCATAATTAAATATTAAGCAAATGGTAAGAGATTGCTTGTGATAAGACAGAAACCATTATGGCAAAAAAATTTTAAAAAAATTGCTTACAAGCATGTTGTCCTTCTCCTACAATGTTTCCAAAAGCTTTTCTTGGTCCTTGAAAGGCTGGATTGTTTGGTATGGGTCAAACATGTGCTGTCATAATCTTATTAGGTTCGATTATCAATGCGTTAATTACGTATGACGCAATCTATGCCGTTAAGAATTTGCTATTGTGCTACTGTGAAGTCGTGTGCTTGATTACATCAACCCTTTGTCCAACTTTGCATTACTTTCAAGTTATTTCTTCCATTGTATTCTGAAGATATATTACATGTTAAGTCTAGTTTCTGGTAAAATCGTGATATAGTTATAAAAATTTTATCAAAAAATCAAAGAAGCATTTATACCTATACGAAAATATGTAAATGTATAATAACATTTTAAACAGTCTCTCTCTTAGTATCCCTGATGTTGATTGGGCAGAACATGGATTGAGATCAGGCAGAAAACTCTACTCTTCATTTTATACATCTGAATAGCGTCACACTTTTAGCTATTATCATAAAATACATGAAAATAAATACTGCTGTCTGCCCTTACATCTAAGTTGAGGTAATAAGGATAGAGAGCAAATGGATATCAGTTTGGTTCAAAGATCATTTCAAATACCTTTTATTCCATCACTTTCTGTGGAAATTTACTCATTTTTACACCGTTAATAAGGTAAAGACATACATATTCATTTAAAAATAAAGATAAAAATAATTCCGTTCAGTTTTCGATGACATAAAAGATTTAGCGTAGGGGCCGGATTTCAGACGAATTTCATTACATTTACATATGGATGTCAGACACTTAGACCCCTGACCATTTAGACCCCTTAATATTTGGGTGACAATTAGACCCCTGAGACACATGGACCCCTATTTTAGTGAGACACTTAGACCCCTTTTTTTAAAAAGAAAATTTAAATATTTAATTGACTATATTTATGGATTGTATTAGTTGTAAATCTTGTCTTGTAACAGAAAATAAGTATTTTGACTTTTGAGACCATGTATTAATTCTTTACAAACAAATTTTTGGCATCTTCAGACAACAAATTGAATCTTTTTAATATAATGAATTCTGACTTTGGTAAGGTAGAAAATATTGTGGAAAAAGGAGAAAACGGCTGGTTACCAGCATTTTCTCTTTTCCCACAATGTTTTCTGTAGGCCTCTTTCTCAGAGTCGTTAAAAGTTTGGATTGTGTGGGAAAGAGTTAATATACAGAAATAGTTGATGAAATGATTTTGAATTACCAACAGTCAACAGAAAGATTAAACATGCATGTCTATTGTCAGACTCTTTTATAGTATGCTAATTGCTTTAATTTTTTTTTGTCAAAATTACACATAATGTGTTGCATTTTAGTAGAATACCAGTAACAAACCTTTTCGTCTGATAAGTTGAAGTAAATATATGACTTTGGTACATAGATTAATTACCTTTATAAATCTGTATTTATAGATTCTTGGAAATGTTTAAGGCAATCACATAAATTAGCTATTTTATTAAAGATAGAGGCAGAAAGTGGTCAAGAATTGATATAAAAAAAACTTTACAATACTACTATGCAGTTTATAAGTTGCAAAGGGGTATGAAAAATTTTATAAAGCTCCAATGAAAAACTGACAGACTCAAGTTTTCAACATTGACCAGTGACCACCATAAACAAACAAAGTTCCTCCTTTCCCACTGTGTTTTCAGTCTTCAAAAGACAGAACCAACAAATATGAGCCATATTTCATTTATTGTGTGCCAATGCTTTGGATTTGACAAAGTCAAAAATTATATTGTCTTGTGAAGAGTTAAGGAGTTTCTGAAAGGATGTCTCATGATCCAATTAACACCTTTGACTGGGGATAGATAAGATAAGGACCATAAATTAATGTACAGGGATATCCCTTTTTCACCATTTGAATTTATGCCCTTAGCATAATAATCTATTTACATGTATCTATCCACTAACCTATCTGCCCTTCTATCTTTCTATCTATCCCTCTTTTCATTCTTTCAGTCATCATTAATATAATCAATCCATCCATGTACATTAATCATTTAAAACACTATAAAATTTTTAAATTGTCCACATTGAAAGCATTTGCAGACAACAAGTCAAATCTGGCTAAAATGATACAATATGCCTCTAAAAGGGTAGAAAAAATTGTGGAAAAAGGAGAAAATGCTGGCTACTAGCATTTTCTCCTTTTCTCACGTTTTCAAAGCCCTCTCCCTTAGGATCTTTTGAAGTGGGATTGTGTAGTGAAGGGTATAAAGAGAACTTTTCAGTCATGAAACAAGTAGGAAAGATATTAATATTGAACAACAGTTTTCAAATTTTAAATGTGCAAGTTGAACAGTAATGTCAAAGTTACAACTTACAACAAGAAAAAAATTAAAGTAAAATACTGAAATGTAAAAAATATTTCTTTCATCTATTGTAAAAATCACAGCTGCTCAATCATGAACAGGTAGAAAAAGGTGTGAATTGAACATATTCAAAATTACACCTGATTACTTGGCCAAATGAAAAACTAAACCATGGAAAAACATTCTAAAATGATAAAACAGTCAAATATTACGATGCTTGTTAACAGGAAAAATTAGGTTCATAAATATGAAAAGGGGTCCAAGTGTCTCCAGAACAAAGGGGTCCAAGTGTCTCAAAGGGGTCTAGATGTCACCCTAAATCTAAAATTTTAAGGGGTCTTAAATGGTCAGGGGTCTAAGTGTCTCACTCCCTTACATATTGGGTCGAACATTTAAAAGATCTATTTTCTCTTTAAAAACAATCGGGATTTTGCAGTTTTCATACTGCTGCAAAGATAAAAGCATACACTTTCATTCAGATATAATTTAAACGATATTCAACACGAAATGAAATTTTTAACAAAAGGGCCGGATTTGTGTAACTCATGAAATACCTGGAAGAAAAAACGAAAATCTTGCCCACTTTTGATTGACAATATTTCAAAAAGTGTTTCAGTCACCATATTGTATTTCATACCATATGAAAGACTGATATCTAGGCTTCAATATAATACTATTTTGAACATAGTACAACGAAAAATAAAAGATTTAGCATGGGGGCCGTAAGTGTCGGGAATTATAACTCATTTTGACAGGTAGGGCCGGGGAATACACTTTGCCCAAAACGGGTACCAGTTCATGTCATCAGTAATTTCCGGTGTAAATAGACACGGGCTTGACCTAGGAACATAATACCTATGACCTCACACCTAAGACCGCTTTCTTGTCCGTAGAAGTCACAATTATACTCTTTGCCCTTCTTTCACAATACGTTCAGACATTTTTGACATTGTCTTGAAATAATTCCACCAGTTGGAAACGATTTTGCACTCGGCACTAACTGAAAGAACGTGTCTTTACCGTGTGAAAAAGGATTCCCTGAAAAAGCACAGGATGGTTTATCAACCTGATCGGTTGATTTGATAATTTAAGGAAATCGAAAGATATCAGCTGATCTATTTACGGTGAGTCCATTGAAATTACCGACCGAAACTTCGTTTGACGATATTTGTCGGAAGTTTTGATAGGTTAAATATGTTGTGATGTATTTTTTATTTTTAACCAAAAAAAGTAATTGTCACCTAGAAGCAGTATAAATCGACTTGAAGTGGATATGATTCCGAGTCATTTTTATGCTAATACTAGTTTTGATTATTTCTGTTAATGTAATCAATAACGATTGGAAGAAGCAGTGAACTGTAGGGTGTCACTTGTCTATTTTATGAAGGATATAAGTAATAAATATAATTATCATTGACCTCTCGTATTCAAATTAACTTTGCACTCTTCTCTAACTAACTTGAAAATCAAATTTCATGTAAAAATCTTTTTCTATGACATGTAGGAAGGTATGTACTATCTTGGGGTAGTTCTGAAACCTCTGTTCTTATTTTTGTGATTGTTTCTCAGCTCCTTTTAGCAGCAGCTATGAACAGAGCAGCCAATGTGTGCTGCTTTGCTAGCTGTAGGTTGACATTTAGCCGTTCAGTGACTGTGTTATATAATACATGGATCCTTGGTGATGAGATGAACTGACTTCCTATTTTGGTCAACTCATACCTGTTTTTTGGTCAACTCGTACCTACCCAAGTCAACTCGTACCTATTTTGGTCAACTCGTACCTGTTTTGGTTAAATCGTACCCACAGTTCGCATGAACATTGATAAACAATACAACAAAGATATATGACAATATTAGTTCTCTTCGCTGTGCAGGAACAGCAACATACGAAAATGCACGGAACATGCACATATACTTTCTCAGTGGAAATGTTCTTGTTTGTAGATAGTGTAAATTTTTATATTGTTATGTTTTATATGTTGGTTTACGCTGAAGAAGAGCATTTTTTCAAGCAATTGTTGTTTGTGTAGGACAAACTGATGATTATTTGAGCAGCGTCACAAGGAAACCTGCCGAGATTACAATGAAGAGAGATTGTACTATGCATGGAGCGAAATCAAAGGCGCAGATCAGCTAGTCTGCTCCTATGTTTTTGCATATAACATATTTTCTTTTGATAGACGCGGCTCTTTGTTATTTACACAGGGTTCTCCCTAGGTCCAGAATCCCAAGAGTCACTGACTCTTGGGCCCAAATTTTCAAGAGTCAAAATGGAATTTCCAAGAGTCTAATAGAAATGTCCAAGGGTCAAAATTATCACGGAGAGATAAGGGTGAAATAATGAAAACTTTCCATTTATATTCTTTGTTTATGGATAGGAATTAGATAAAAAAATACCCTATCTTATGTAGAGACTTGTTGGAATGAAGTGGACAGAAGAATTTTAAATTGCAGCCCTAGCATGTAATTCATCTTGATGAATAAATGGACACAAACAACTTTTGAACTGTTTACCAAAGAACAAAAACTTTTGACTAGATCATAATTATTTTAGACATTTGCAGACGACAATTCAAATGTGGCTGGAACGACTTGTCTTTCTTACCCCAGAACATTGTGGAAAAGGGAGAAAATAAAGGTCACGTCCATTAAAGTGTTATTTCTTAAGATTTAAGTCTTCTTTTCCTGTCCAATTACTTTTTCTTTCACACTTGTTTCGGTTTCTCCCCCCCTCCTTATCTATAGGTTGTTAATTGTTTATTTTCATCTTAAAAAGTTTTTCCTAATTTTTAAACAGAGATTTTATCTTTCACTTATTGTTTCATAAAGAGATAAGTATAAATTCACTGTTTAAATTTGTCACCAAAGATGAAAAGATAGTTTGAAGTGCCTCTGATCGGACGATGTCAAAATGATTTCTGTTGTGTCATGGGTTTTCACGTTTTTTTCCAGCGATCTTTTTTTCAAATCAGTTAATATTTTTTCAAGTATTACTGCATGATTTGACATAAATTTGTTAATTAAGGTAGCAGTTAACTTGAAAACCTGTCATTTTACTCTAGATAATTGGACTAACACCTTTATCATGTTTCAAAAATGACTCGCCACTCGCCAGCTTGATTACGTATGATAAACAGAGCTGCGTGCGTCTGTACACAGTTGACACTGATCGTGTTTATTATAGGCTACATTCATGCCAGATGCATGCAACATAATTTATATGACCCTTTGGCTGGCAATCTCATGCGTCAGATTGACGCTTAGGCAGATATTTTTGAGCGTCAAAAACGGGTCATTTCGGATTTCCATGCGTCAAAACCCGGAGTCCCGGGTCAAAGGAGAACCCTGTTTACATCTAATGGCTGTTTTATATTTTACAAGACAAAGAAAATAAAAAAAATGTGTTACATGTATGGCATTCGTTTCTTACCTTTACCAGAATTTTCAGTCATTTAGGTGTTGACAGGGTTACCCTTTGACTCGTGACCCCGGGTTTTGACGCTTGGAAATCCGAAATGACCCATTTCTGACGCTCAAAAATAACTGCCTAAGCGTCAGTCTGACGCATGATATTGTAGGATAAAGGGTCATATAAATAAGCTCATATGCATCCGACAGAAATATAGACTGTAATTAACATGATCAGTATCTAATGTGAAAGACGCATGCAGCTCTGTTTATCACAATTCACAGCTAATCAAGCTGGCGAGTGGCAAGCCATTTGAAAACATTATAAAGGTATTAATCCAATTATCTAGAGTAAAAAGACATGTATAACAGTTACCTGCAACCCTAATTAACGAATTCCAATCAAATCATTTAGCCATACTTCTAAACAAAAAAATTAACTGACACGAAGAAAAGATCTTTGAAAAAAAAAAACGTGAAAACCCATGACACAACAAATGTCAGTTTGAGATCATCCGATCAGAGGCACTTCAAACATTTTTTTCATCTTTGAAAATGAATTTAAACGTGAATTTACACTAATTTCTGTATAAAACAATTTGTGAAAGCTAAAAATCTCTGTTTAATGATGAGAGAAAACTGGTTGATTTTGAAATGAGAATATACAATAATTTAACCAATAAATGTTGGAGGAGAGAGAGCTGATGAAGGTTACGCCTTCTTGTCTTACAGTTTTAGCACTGGAATAAGTATTAAAGAAGAAGTTATTGGACAAAAAAAGGAAACTAAATTTTAAGAAATACTAAAGAAATAATACCTCAATGGATGTGACATTTATTTTCTCCCTTTTCCACAATGTTCTTAGATATGAAAGACAAACCAAGCCGCTTAAGCCCCATTTGTATTGTCTAAAACATGATCAAGTACATGTTTGAATTTTGTGGTTTGCTAAACAGTTAAAAGTTGGTTTGTGTCCGTTTATTCATGAAGATGAGTTGCATGCTAGGACTGCAAGTTAAAATTCATCTATCCACTTCATTCCAAGCCTGTACATAAGATGATGTATTTTCTTGTCTAATTTTTCTCCATAAAGAAAGGACATTAATGAAAATTGTCATCATTTCACTCACTATCTCTCCATAATAAGTAAGTCATTTTGACCTTTGGATATTTCTCTTTGACTCTTGAAAATTCCATTTTGACTCTTGAAAATTTGGGCCCAAGAGTCAATGACTCTTAGGATTCTGGACCCAGAGAGAACCCTGGTTGACATATGTCAGGTCTGAACACATGACGTCCATTCTATTGAAGCACCCAAAGTCCACCCAAAAAAACCATTTATATTTGGTTTTTGACTTGATTTTGTTTGCTATGAATGGAATTGGGCAGGTTTTAAAATAGGTGGTACATGGTACGGCATTGAGAATAAGGTTGTGATGATGTCAGATATATATAAGAAACAGACAATAAGATAAACAAGAACACAAAACTTAATTGTTTTAATATGCTGATACTGACAAAAGTCACAAAATAAAAGATATAAAAATACTTAGGTACGAGTTGACTCGGGTACGAGTTGACCCGGGTACGAGTTGACCAAAATAGGTACGAGTTGACTTAGGTACGAGTTGACCAATTACCTCCCAAACAAATGCGTTATACATACCGTATTTCCCCTAAGTATTCGGACACCCTAAATTTTCGGACAGCATTAATTATTTGCCAAAATAATTTATTTTTTGTCCCTAATTTCGGACACTTAGTAAAATGTCTGTCCCTTAATTTTCGGACACGAAATTATAATGGTTTAGAAGTTCGACGAAGACCTGCAATACTCTTTCCCAAAGGACAAATTTTAGATCCTTCCAAACTGAAAGAGTTTGCATATGACAATTTTAAATTTTAAAAGTCATTAAAATGGCGGAAAGTTCTCCAAAGGGGTAGAAAACACGGTGAGAAAAGGATAAATGCTCGTAACGAGCAATTTCTCCTTTTTCCACAGTTTTCATAAGACTTGTACTGCAGACACGTAAAAACAAGGGCTTGTTTGGGAGAGGGTTAATTGGCAAGTACCTGAGAATCGTAAATCAATCTTTGTTTTAAGGATTAATCCTTTGTATGGCATCTGATGATCGCAGTAAACTGAATACGAGTGCTAATTTGTGTTACATGGGCAAGATATTTATGTCAAAAACCGTGACGCATTAAAGTCGTAAATTTTAGCGATAAACGCTGTAAGATACACTTTTAATGCATAACGGTATTGATAGTTGTAAAGCCCTGTACACAGTTCGACATGTTGACATGGAGACAAGAATGTGTATGAACGACGTAACCTGGTTTGGTGAGGTCAAGATTAACCCTTACCAATAAATCCTTACCCTTACCAATCAATAACTGATTTTCACAGTGTATTAATCCAATCCGACATGTATTAAAATAGCGTAAAAGGGGCCTGAAATATATTTTTTCCAATTTAAATATTTTCCAGGTGTAGATACAGAATTGCATTGATTGGTAAAAATTGACAAGAATAAATGATTGGTTATCACTAATCCAACCAATCAAATTACTAACAAGCAAGTATGTGCGGTACTTGATCAAACATTTGGCGGCATACTACGTCATCCTCTTTGATCTTGGATTGTGTAGGGGAAATAATTAAAGCGTATTTCAGTGAGAAAAACATTTGCAAACATTCATACTGTCATTAAACTTTTAATTGGGAACTACCTTGATTTACAGGTATTATTTGTCATACTTACTGTTAATTGACACAGCAAACCTGTAGATAATGGATCGTTAATACTTAAAATGTTCTTGGATACAGTGCGTTAGGAACCGAAGTTTTCGGATAGAGATTTCCATCATCAATTCATCCCTAACTTTTCAGTAAGACAATTATTTTTGTAAATTTTCGGACGCCAAAATAAATAATTATCTTTTCCCGTCTGAATACTTAGGGGAAATATGGTATATACAGTATAGCAGATAGACTACTTGAAATTTTCTGTCATGACTGTTCCTATCATTAAAATCATGGAAAAAATATTCCGATGATATATGTCTGCTGATGATGAATTCTCTGTATGAAATTTAGAGAGATGATTTAACTAATTTACACAAGGATATGTACACAAAATACACAAATTTAGGCGGCTATGGACAATTAAATAGTTATTTTAACAAAGTTTTAGACTTCATAGAGAAGGGATGAAACACCCGGTAAACTTCAGGTTTGCCATAGAATACTACCGTAATTCCGCAGTGTATGCAGACACCCTAAATGTTCGGACAACCTTATAATTATTTTCAAAAATAACTTATTTTTTAGTCCTTTCTGGACAGTCCAAAAAATCAGTTTTCCTAAATGCCAGGGCTTTATCCAGGCATTTTGGGAAAAGGCCCCTGGCCAAATTGGGAAAAAAATCATCGACATATGTCAAAATTGGGAAAATAATAATGACAGAACTTATAAAGTTAGGACCACATTTAACTTTAAAATAAACTTAATAATGGCCAGTTACTGGTAGTCTTGTTCTTTAAATAGAACACATGAGCAATCGCAATTTTTTGGATGCTACAGTGCTGAACGAATTCATTGAACTTTTACTTTCGTTTATCAAATAAATTGCAGTTTTTTCCTGAAATACTTGTCCTTTTAAGCTTTATCGGCTTCATTAGATTCTTTTCTTGTGAAATATTTTTTTGTGTGTGTGTTGAAAACTAATAAATGCTAGGTCTTTAATTTCGTCTGATGAGAAATACCGTTGCCAGATGTTTTTTGGTGATCGGCGGGCCAAGTGTGAAACAATTTCTTGAATCATTTGCAAGACCAAACAGATGTTTTGGAGTAAATTTCATCAAAAAAGGATTCATATGTATCTCTTGCAATGCACGAAATCGTTGATTGATGTGAAGAAAATCTAATTAGGTGTTTAGCAGACGACGCAATTTTAGAATCAACCAGATTGAAAGAACTTGCAGACGACAACTCAAATGTAGCTCATGAGGTGTTTAAATTTTGCCTTTCAGGTAGAAAGTATTGTGTGAAAGGGACAGAATGCTGGTTACCATCATTTTTCACCCTTTCTTAGTATTTGCAGTAGCCTTCCTTCTCAGGGTCACTCAAACTGCGGCTCATAGGGGTCAAAGCTGAAGCCTGACAGGGGTTTTTTTACTAAGAAAGTGATGCTGATAGTCGGCGTCTTCCCCTTGACAAATTTTCCCCAAAGATGTAGTTTTCCCCTGAGCAATCAGTTTTCCCCTAAGAAATCAACTTTCCCTTCTGAAATAGAAAGTACTGTACTAAGATAGTTAATAAACCCAATCCCAGACGGAAAGATCGGCTGCAAAGACGACCGGTACTTTCGTTTTATAATGAGCCATCCGCCTTTGGGATTCGCGGAAAACCGTCACTAATCGGCTGATTTCGTACTTTCCATTCATTGTTTGCACGGAATATTCCGAACACGCTCGAGGTATAATACGACAAAACACTGGAATCCAGCATTTGGTATTCAACGCTTTCTTCCGTGCGTCAACAAAAACGTGGATACCAACAGTCAGTGTTTATTCTGGACAGGGGCGATTGCGCTATTCACGCTAAAATCGTCTACGTCGCTCCAACATTGCGACATAATGCGCGACAAAGAAAGAACGAAAAAATGAAAAGAGATGCAAAAAAGATTACATATAGCTTTAACATTTGTAAACTCGAATGAAAATGTACAAAATTTTTCATGGAAAGGAGGTAACTATGACACTTCCGGAAAATCAGATTTGCCTTGTTTGATTTTTAGATCACTTGCAGACAAATTCTGCTGTTTGGGAAAAAGTATTTCTCTCTACATTCAAGCATTATGAAAACATAAAGTTGGGGTATTCAGGTTGTATAATCATTATCTTTTGACACTTGTCAAAAACTAACATAAAAAATCCGCTATCATCTTATTTCAGCTAATAATTTCGGTGAAATGTATATGCGGACCGATCACGAATCATGGAATGTAAATGAATAGCAGACGCTTTTTTCCTCTCGATTGAGTTTCGGATTTTTGTTTTCTTCCCTTTCCACAATGTTCTAGGCAATGGAAAACAAATCGTTCTGGAAAGCCACATTTGAATTATCGTCTGCAAATGTCTAAAACATGATCGAGTCTAAAAATTTTTTGTTTGGTAGGTAAACAGTTAGAAATTAATTTTTGTCTGTTAGATATATAGTTCATGCGGATGAATTGCATGCTAGGGCTGCGAGTTAAAATTCTTCTATCCACTTCATTCCAACAAGTTTGTACATCAGATGAGGTATTTTCTTGTCTAATTTGTTTCCATAAACAAAGAGCATGAATGAACAACTGTCTTTATTTCACCCTTATCTACTAATGATAATCAAGTAATTATGACCCTGGACATTTCTCTTTGACTCTTGGAAATTCCACTTTGACTCTTGAAAATTTGGGCCCAAGAGTACATGACTCTTGTGTTACGATCCAAGCATAACGAGAAAGAAAACCAGCAACAAGCCTTTAACAATTAACAATATTTATTAATGAACAAAGACAAAAGAGTACAATAGGAGTTAAGTTTGAATGAAATTTTGTCAATTCTAATCTTAGAATGTTGAAATAAAATAAGTCCCTCAAAATTAACAATAATGTTTAGACTACAAAAGAAAATATTACTTCAGAAGGCAAAATCGGGCCAGTACCTACCTGTACTTAGGCGTCGATAATAAAAACCCGCAGAAACGTGACTTTCAACTAGAAATGATCGAGGTGAAAGTTAAATCCTTCTGTGAAGGGATATCAGAATTTCCAAAAGTTTACCATTGACGGACACATTTCGTCATTTTTTTTAGGATTAAATTAATGGTGGAAACAAGGTTGCGTCAATAACGATGATAATTTCTGCAGTGATGCAGAATTATAAGCATCGTATTCATAGATACATGAATGAGATTATACTTGTTCAATAAAAAGGTTAATATTTCAGTAAGAAAGAATGATTTTTTTTTATGTGTGGCCCCCAGTTTTCCAAAATGGCCCACTATTTCAATGTCTGTGGGCCCGATTGGCCCCCTTTCAAGCCAAGCTAGATTGAACACTGTAACAATCTTGTTTCTAAAAATAACCGTAATGAAAAAACCAATAGATGTTCTTCATGTTTCTAGAATATTCTGAAAACAAGTCACTGTATATCCTATCTACATAACACTTGGAATACTGGACCTAGTGAGAATCCTGTTGAGAGTTCAGTATTCACAAAACAGTTTAATTCAGTTTCATATGATTAAGTGTTATTGCAAAGATTGATTCCAGTGTTCTAGGCCTATTAATAGTACATAATGTGTAATTTATATCACATGCATGTATAATGATGTACAGCAACATATATAGCAAGACGGTAAATTTTCCCCAATTATGGCCTTATCGAGTATTTTTTCCCCTTTTGACAGGCGTCGGGTGTCTTCCCTAAACCATAAAAAAAAAGCCCTGCCTGATTAAAATACACATATTGTTGAATTTATGGATTTTTTAAATCATTCTTTAGCCCACCAGCACAGGAATTTGTAGCTGACATTTTTATACTTGGCTCTCAGTTGTATGTAATGGGATCATCAGAAATAGATCTAGATCTGTTTAAAAAAAAACTCTGAAAGACTTACAAATTAGAGTCTAAATCTATACCAGTGCTACAAAGCCATAGATTTAGTTATATACTGATCATACATGACTCAATGCCATAAAATACACAGGAAATGTCACAATGATCAGGCTCATCAACTGCACCTGGGTTTTGACTGATAAAAATTTTGGCTACTAAAACTTTTTAGCTGGCACCAACCTAGACTGTGACTGTGAAGGAAATGGCTTAAACCATAACTGTGTTTTGACCCTCTGCAGACAATAGATTTATTAAAGAATTAATAAATACTAAACCTCGTTGTCTCTTTTCTTTATTTATCAGTAATCCATTTACATTTAAAAGTATTGCATTAATTGTCATAATGCAGTTTCTTAATTTTGGCAGCAAGCCAAACTTTTTTTCTGCAGACTGCACAAAACAAGTGACACGACTGCCCAGGTGTTCAAGAAAGAAATGCAAAAAGGCATTATCAGCTAATGTAAAGCAGACATGATATTAGCTTATTGCATGATCATTTTTGAGTTGACTGGCAGTCTGCTTGAAGCAGGTTATAAATTTCTTGGGGCAGAACAGTTGTAAATATGTACAAGAAACGCTTGCACTACAACCTTCTGGCTTCAAATGATTTGCACATTACATCATACCCCTTACTCTTATTCAACTCTTTTTGACAGATGGCTTGTGTTACATTTTTTGGATGTTCAAAATTACTCTGCTGATGGTAAGATGGCAGACGGTGTGGATAGACATCAGACTAAACAGAACGTGCAGTCTGATCTTGGATCACATACTTCAAGATTGAGAACACACCAAAACTGGAGATCAGGGACTCGGCACATGATAATTTGTGCTTAAAGACAACATTTTGATAAAAAATCCAAATACCTGTATATAGATATCTGTGTAGACATTTATATACAGATTTTCGGATTTTTTATGTCTAAAACATATAATTGCACTTGTCATCTACATGAATAAAACAATCAAGAAAGAACTCCACTTTATACATGATGTTAAGGGGGAATTAACGTAATTATGCTTGGCTGTGAAAAGGTACCATGAAGTTCACTTATCATGTTATTATTCATCAGACAAAACTAAAGTTATCTTTGGGATTTGAATTTAAGACTGAAAGTTATTCCTGTCTCTAAGGTATTTCTCTGATTTATGTTATGAAGTATACTTCATAAAAACATAAAGTAGAGCAGACCATATGAAACATACAATTTTTGGACATATTAACTTAACCAATTTTTGTATCATTTATACATTACAGTCCTTTTGTGGTCTAATTGTAAAATTTATGAAGAAGAAACAATGAGACAACAACAATACAATCAAGTAAATTCACACTGAAAAACATAAATTGATATTTCAATGATGCCTAACTTTTAACATCAAAATAAATTTAGAAATGTTTGAAGCATAATAAATTCTGTTACAAAGTGAATTAAACCAATAAAATAAATTCAAAGTAAAACAACAATTTCTACATACCTGGAAATAACAAAGACAGTCTTAGTATTTACGGTTCTTTTAATCTATGTCACCAGCATGAATGATGCTTGGTACTTTGGAACTGTTACTTTTAAAGCCTGCTTCGATTTCCATATGCAGGAAATGACGAAAATAGTTTTAGTATTTACAGTTCTTTATTCTACGTCACAAGCAAGAATGATCAATAAAATAATAGTTGAAGTAAATTTATGAAAACAACCAAAATTAACTCGAATATATATTTTAGATAAGCCAAGGATTTTCTTAAGCCTTCCTAGGCTCCACCCTTCAATTTAGGTTTTTAACAATGGTTTTTTGAGTTTAGTTGAGCAACTGGTAGCTCAACTACTGTGTTTACAAATCACAAGTTTTAACCTTTTTCTTTTATTGTGAACTTTTTAAGAATGGTTGCACCTCTCCAACATTAACAGTCGTTAAGTTGGGAACCGAATTAGGGGACAGCATGACTGTGCATCAGGCCAAAAAAATGGGATGATCTGATTGGTCGAATACTGATTTCCACGGACCCATGTATTGGGTACGGAGGTGAAAATGATTTCATCAGTAAGGGGCCATTGAGTTTCCATGCTGTAAATCCAAGTTTCTTGTAAAACATGATAAACATAACTGCATAATTATGTTTTATCTTGCAGTTATAATATATAAGTTGTATGGTTACATTGTGTGACAAGGTGTTAGTGGGTAACTCCGTCTTATGTGACATTCCCAGAAGCCTTTGTGAAACTCTGCTGCGAAACTTTAAATTACCTAAAGAAGCTACATAGCCCATTAAAAGAATACCATTAAAAGATATCTATTCTTTTGTCTTTAAGATTTACTGATGATTTGCCAGCTATTGCCTTACTTAATTCAGTGATAAATCATTTTAGCAGATTTGTGTAGCAAATCCGCTTACTGTGATCGTTCTGACTGGAACCAAATACATCATGTGTAATGCTATGTTATCAGTTCGACCAAAACCAAATTATACTGTCATACACGCTTGTGTGGTATCCATTCCACTTCCAGTTTCAGCTAATACACTTCAACCTTGTTTTTGTTACTACCGTATAAGCAGCACGTGTATATGAGCCATGCTCTGTGAAAAGGTGGCTTAATGCATCTCCGTGATCCATGGTACCAGTGAAGCTATCATGTACTTATGGATCCATAAACGCCACCCTTTTTTAACAACCGGCGTAATCCTGAAGTAGACTGGTCCTTCGACTTACGGAAAATTAGACCAATAATGAAAAGTTTCGGCCCAGGTAGGCCTGCGCGGATTGCGCAGGCTGATCTGGGTGGATACTTTTTGCAGATGCATTAAGCCCCCTTTTCACAGACCATAGCTTATATATAAATATAGTCTGAAATCTGATACTAGCAGAAAACTTCATCAGATTCACGGATCAAATTACAACTTGACAAGTAAGAGAATAATAGTTACGGCAGAACAACTTTGACTTTCCTTGCCCTTGCTAACTCCATTAATGATTATAGATACATGTACATGTGTTGCATATAATTTTATTTTTGTATTCCAGCATTATAATTACAGCTTTATGCTACTCCACAAATCTGCTTTCCAGGACTTTAGGTCTTTTGATTAGCTTTACTGGCTGAAAGCCAGCAGAGTCTCTGTCATGGCTTGGTTTCTGTCATCCGTCCACTTGTTAGTCTTTTGTGTGTTTACATGATAAAGTACATGCAATTTTTATTGGACTTTGAAACCCTGTTGATTCTGAAAAAATCTGACAATTTGTTAGAGAAAAGTAGCCAATTTAAGTTGAAAATATACATTTCTTGTTTATGTGATTAAGCCCATGTTTTTTATCCAATTCTTTCGAAACTTACACAAATTATTTGTATTATCAAGGGGTTAAAGCCTATCAAAAATGAAGAAAATCAAATTGTTGATGTAGGAAAAGCAGCCATTTGATGACTTACACTGTTTTCTCAACACAGTCCACATTAATGATCACATTTCTTTGAAATTTGAAGGGATTATTTAATACAATGAGCACCAAAACCCTATCAAATTTGGTTGGATTCCAACAATTGGTTTTGAGAATTCTTACTTCAATTATTTCAAGATTTCTTCAAGTCACAATGCCTACATAATGATGTAAGCTAGAAAATAAGCAAAATCACTGCCAGTAGAGCAATTCAGGCCCTCAAGGGCCTCTAGTTGAAGATTGGTAAGGTTACAGAAATTGGAATAGCTCCCTTTAACCCTTTCCCAAACAATAAATTTTAGATATTTCCAAATCAAGAGCATCTGCTAGTGACAAGTCTGAAAAGTGATAGAAATGAACTGAAGTTCTTGGAAAGGGTAAAAACACTGTGGGAAATGGAGAAAATGCTGGTTATCAGCATTGTCTTCTTTTTCCACAGTGTTTTCAAAAGGCCTTTTCCTCAAGTTTGTGAGAACAAGGGATTGTTTGGTAAAGAGTTAAATAGCATTTTCTGCTGTATCAGATTTCATGAGTGGAATTTGTGTAGTGTTTGTTACGATTTTGTTTATGTATGCCTGAAAATCATGTGTAGTCTTAAAGTAGGTTTTTACATTTACTAACAAGATAGAAAAAGTGAAGAAAATACTGTTGTAAAAATGACCAGTACTTATTGCTTCGAAGCCGTATTTTTTTCACAGACCTGTCTTGTAGTACCCTTCATTAAAACCTGATAAACTATGTTGATGATTTTGAAAATTTATTTTCATTTTATGTTTACCTCTTTAGAAACCGATGTGAAGAAAAATCGCCCATATTTGCTTGGAACAACCAGCAAAATTTCATCCCATTTTGTCCATATTATTGAAAAGGACCACTTTCCTTTTCTTTTCATATTTTCTGTGATATTTTGGTTTCAAGTTTACATACAATTCTGAATGCGTATGAATCAAGGGCTAGGAACAATATCAAAGGTTTACATTGTTAGTAAACAGAGATAGTTGCTGAATTGAAGCTCTGCTGTTTGCTCAGTATGTTTTCAAATGTCTCCTTGAACATGAAGAAGAGGTTTAAAGTTACTCTCATTCATATATAAAGAAACCGAATCTTCTGTTTTAGACAAAAAGAAAATGGACATGGATTACTTGACGTGTGGACAATGTCTGAAAGAGTTTCCACTACAGAAAATCACCTCATTTATACAACATAAAAAGCTAGACTGTGATGAGGACACTGGAACACTATTTCAGGAAACAGGTATATATACACAGACAAGCTTACATTAACCTTTTAACACATAGTCCCAAGTTTTAATGACCCAGGAGACTTTTGAAAACATTATAGAAAAAGGAGAAAATGCTGGTAACCAGCACTTCTTCCTTTTCTTGAAATGTTTTACAAAGCTGTTTTTCCATATGTTGTAAAAAGCTAGGGTTGTTTGGTAAAGGGTGAAAAAGTGAATGAAAATAATGAAATATCACCTACTTGACATATACTACAATTTATCCAGTCTTTCTAATCTCCTCTATGACTTTACTATTTTCATTATAAAAAATAAGTTGATGGCAATGAGAGATTCAGCTTGTGTACATGATCATGTTATGATTTTCATATTAACCCTTTACCACACAATCCCTAGATTTAACATCCCTGGGGAGCCTTATGAGAAAAGGAGAAAATGCTGGTAATCAGCATTTCTTCCTGTCCCCACAAGGTTTTCTACACTGTCACTGGCAATCACCAATATTTCAGCTAAATTTACTTTGCTGTCTTTAAATGCTTTCATTTGGACCAGTCTAAAATTTTTTCGTTTGGTAAGGGGTTAAAGATATTAATTATTCAACTGTAGATAGGCGCCATTGCTAAAAAGTTATGAAAGCAAATACTTGTTAGGGTAAAATACAACCATTTCTTGGTATCACAATTTTGCACCTTTGCATTTATCATTAAGGAAATGATTCATGAATGCATTGTCTCAAATTTGTGTTTGCTAAGATGGGCTGAATTTGTCTTATATTGGACTTTCTTGAAATACATGTACATGGTCATCAGTAGAGACTGAAAATCCAAATACCACACTTCTCAGTAAAATTTAAAAACCTGAACTATAAAACATAGATTGTGCGTATTGAAATATGTTAATCTTGATTTTTTGTGGATATGTTAGTGAAAGTAAAACATTTAAAACTGTTGAGGATCTAACTCTTTTTTGGAAATTTCAAAATTACCTGAAGACAGCATACTTAATTCAGGACAAGCAGTGGTATTTGTCTTTGAAAGGGTAGAATAAAGTGTGGGAACAGGAGAAAATGCTGGGACTTTAAAACACAGGATTGGTAAATTTCAAATGCCCATATGTTTAATCAGTATGACCTGTTTAGACCAAGATAAATTTGTGATTTGAAATACTTCTAGATCACATGCCACATTTTATGATGACTACAAAGTAATGGCAAAGGTTAGCTCTTTACCAAATGACGAAATTTTGGACTCAACGAAATTCAAAGTATTTACAGATGACAAATTCATTGTAGATCAGATGACAGTTTCTGTCTTTGATAGGGTAGAAAACATTGTGGTAAAAGAAGAAAATGCTGGTTACCTGCATTTTCTTCTTTTCCCACAGTGTTTTCAAAGGCCGTCTTCTTCAGGGTCGTTAAAACTCGGGATTGTTGGGTAGAGTTAAAGTCAGCTTTTCCTAGAAGAAAATGAATGAAATCAGCTAATATTCTTTGTAGGATTGTCATAACAATGAAAAAAAAGAAATATCTTTATTATTGTATGTTCGTTGATAACTTGTTGTTTTTTCATCATTCTGCTCTTACTACAGAGAGAATAAATATGTTTTACTAGTCTAAAGAAAAACCCTGTCTTAGTTGGTTTAAGGATAAACAGGCACTGATATCTTTAATTTATGTCACATAGGTTTACACTGTATTTTTTATTCCAGATTTGAAATGTTACTACTGTCCAAGAGGGTTCATGTCAGCCTGGGGTTTACTTGTGCATGTTCAACTGACTCACAGTCTACAGATATTTGTAGACCATAAAACTCCACCCTCCCTTTCAACACATGCCAACACTGATAGCTGGAGCACTCGAATCAAGCCCAGAGTTATGGAGAATATAAGTCTTAGAGAAAACGATAAAAGTGATATGTATAGTCTGTTTTCAGGTACTTCAAAAGTAACTGTTGAAGGAAATGATGAATCTTTAAATGTAGAAAAATATAAAAAATCAAATATTTTAAAAATCGATAATTGTGCTCATGAAGCAGGGGTTAAAACTACATCTCAAAAGGTTTTTGGTTGTGATGAAATGTTTGAAAAGGATGGCAAGAATGATTCATCATTGTCAGAATCATCAAATTTAGCATTGTGTACAAACAATACTGAAATTGCTGGTTCTGTAGATACAGGTGTCTCTTTAAGAAGCATCACCAGAACTATATTGATGGAAAATGTTACCACCAATTCAAATACAGATAAAGATAAAATTGTAAATGTTGTACACTCTTATGGAAAGGTTAAACCTGTGACACTTTTATCTAAACTTTCTACACCTGTGATGACAGTAGGTGAAAAAGACAGTATCCCATGTGGAAACAACATGTCTGTAATTCAACATTCTATACCTCAGCCAGCAGCAGCCCAAAATATAATGCAAGATGGACCAAAAGCTCTGCCAGCTTCTGAAAGTTCTTTGAAGTTACTCCCTATGGAATCGCAAGGCCTTCCAGAGGCCAGTGGAAAGGAAAGCGATACCAACCAAGACCAAGAGACTGCTGGGCGTAGTGACAATATTGGAGATGGTGAAGACACTGATATGGGTGAATGTTGTGATGATCAGGGCTGTGGTATAACTGTTATACCAGGATCACATCAGGACCTCCAGAAATGCTGCAATGCTGTTGTGCCAAAGAAACGAAAACGTCACATAGAAATGAAACATATGCCTTTTTCATGGAGCTTTAGTAGATATGCTAGGAGGAGAATGTTACAAAGGTCCCTGGCATCAGCGTCAAAATCTAATTCTGTCAGTTATGTTGGACAATCCACAAGTGGTACCAGCACTATATTGATAGATGTGGAACCAGATACACTAAGACACACTGATAAAAATCACAACACAGACAATCAGCAGGGCACCAAAGGTGAAACTTTACTGAATGATACTCAGTCTAATTCCAAAAATCTTGCAACCATTCCAATGAATGTATTTCCAAGTGGCTCTGAGAGCAGGACCAAGTCTCTTATTTTACAACCAGGGGCTGTTTTTTCTATACCGTTTTCCTACAATGTGCCAAGTTCAGTATCAGGGACAGCTGCATCTATTCCAATATCTATAATACAAGCTCAGTCCAGTCACAGTCAGGATGACTCAAGCTCAGTAGCCTATGGAAAATTAGTCCCTATAGGTACTGCAAACAAAAATGAAAGTCAACAACAGGTTTCAAGGACAGGGGGCCAAGGCAATGCAGGGTCACAAGGGGAGATAAGTGTAGGTGAAGTTGACTTCAGGCGGAGAAAATATCCAACTTCCAAACCATTCCAATGTGATAAATGTCCAATGGCATTTAATCAGAGGATTCATTTAAAAAAGCACATGAGCAAACATACAGGTAAGACCATTTTTTGTCATGTAACACTTAACCCTTTACCAAACGACAAAATTTTAGACTTGGCCAAAAGGAAAACATTTGCAGACAACAATTTAAAAGTGGCTTAAATGACGAAATTTGACCTTGATAGAGTAAAAAACATTGTTGGAAAAGGAGAAAATGCTGGTTACCAGCATTTCTCCTTTTCCATCAATATTTTCAGAAGGCTTCTTTCCCAGGGTCGTTAAAACCAGGACTTGTTTGGTAAAGGGTTAAACAGATACATACAACTTCTTGTGTCTTGCTGCAATAGACCACTTCTGAAAATATTCTTAACCAAGTGGAAATTGTCTATGTACAACGTTCCTTTAGCAACATTGTTCTCCATGTTTAGTTTTGCATTTACACTGAATTCATACTTTTTATCTGTATTTGTCTGGTGACAGGGATATAAGGAGTTCAGTAGTGTTTCAAAGTTAATTCATTGTAGTCTAGTGGTTATGGTGCCGAATGTTGACCAGTTTTGGTCCATATCAGTCTTGCATTGCCTTTGAGCGAGGCACTTTTGCCAAGCATGACACTGGTAAGAAACTGGGCTAACTTCCAGTAAACTGTGTATGCACAAAATTTGTGTATGTAGTTTAGGTAAGGAAGCATCAAGTCTGGAAAAAAATTTCACTAAACAACATCACTTCAAATTTGAGGAAATATTCGCATAACTTACACAAGCTCATACCTTTGGGTAAAGCAAGAATCATATGTTTGCATATACAGTCCCAAATAATTCGCGTAAATCTACTCAGATTAGTGAAAGGCAGTCCTGGTGAACCTTGGCCTAATGAACCTTGGCCTAGTGAACCTTGGCCTAGTGAACCTCGGCCTAGTGAACCTCAGCCTAGTGAACCTCGGCCTAGTGAACCTCTGCCTAGTGAACCTTGGCCAAAACATAATTTACACTGTAATGTCCATTTCTCTCATTTGGCCTATCTTTTATTACTGTTATTCATCATTTAGATACAAGTACAGGTGAATGGCAAGCGACAGTGTCTCAAGTCATATATTACACACTTATCTATATATTAGTATGTAATAAATGATTTGAGACACTGTTGCCTGTGGTTCACCTGTGGATACAAGCATTGTTTCCATCATACTATAGTGGAACACTTGGTAAACAGAAGACTTAGTTTATAATTCTCTTACTGTTGCATTACAGGAATCAAACCATATAAGTGTGATGAATGTGACTATTCTACTGTGGAAAGATCTCATCTGAAAGTTCACATCAGGATTCACACAGGTAGTGAGCATTTTTTTAAACACATGAACAGCACAGTTATCTTCAAGACGTAATTCCGGTACACAAGCTGTATTTGTCTTTCAGCAGATAGATTAGAAAACATTGTACCCATACAAGGAGATATTTTCCATGACAAGTAAATTTCCTTTTGTTGTGATGTTTTTAAATTCTAATGCATGTTGATTAAATGTAATCTAGAAGTATTCTTTCTTTCAAATATATGTGATGCAAATGCTGCAGATTGCAGAATACTTTTTAATGTCGGAACAGTTTTTCCCATTTTCCACTACATTTTCATAATTATGTATTTATATACCATACTATCTAAGTCTTAGTCTGTATTGATAATCTATGTGTAACCCTTTACCACATAATCGTGACTTTAAACGACCCTGAGAATGAAGGCTTTTGATAAACCTGTGAAAAAATAGGAGAAAATTCTAGATACCAGCATTTTCTCCTTTCATCACAATGTTTTTACCCTTAAATGACAAATTTCAAATTTTGAGTCACATTTGTATTGTCGTCTGGAAATGCTTTCAATTTGGACATGTCTAAAATTCTGTAGTTTGGTAAAGAGTTGACATGAATGTTTTCAAAGTTGTCTGCTGTAAATTTGTTTCAGGAGGTAAAAAGCTAACTCTATCAAGCAGCAGAATTTTCAACTTGATCAAATTGAAAACATTCAATGACAACAACCTGAATGCTAAATTGATGATTTCTTTCTTTGATAGGTTAGGAAAAATTGTGGAAAAAGGAGAAAATGCTGCATTTTCTCCTTTACTAACATTGTTTTCAGAAGCCTTATTCCTTTAAGTGGTGAAAATTGTACCATTTTGGAGAGGAGAAAACTTTTATTAGGAGTATAAAGCTTTGAAATAAATTTACATGTACTTCAAAAGCAAATTTAATTATTTTACTTTTAAGGAGAAAAACCCTTTAAATGCACTTACTGTGAATATGCTACTGCACAGAACAGTACCCTAAAAATACATTTAAAAAGACATCATGGTGGTAAGATGTTTGCCTGTCAGAGCTGTGATAAAACATTCACCCAAAGAGAGCAGTTGAAAGACCATGAATCAGAACATTGCTTTAATACAACTGGTACCAGTCCACCAAAAAAGGTAAAAGTTACAATATTTGGAGTGTTGATAACATTTTAGCTCTATTGGCTGAAGGCCTGAAGAGCTTATGTCATAGTGTGGTTTCCACTGTCAGTCTATCTGTCCAAAAGTCTTTTTCTCGGTTGTGTAATAAAGTCAGATTTGTGGTTTCATGAAACTTAAAAGAAACAGTTTGTTTATAGTATCAATAGTTTAGACCTTATTGAATTTTAAAAAAATAAAATAAAAAATTGGGGTTAGTTCCCATTTAAAGTTGCAAATTTACTTTTCTTGTTTAGGCAATAAAGTCTACAATATTGTGTTCATCCTTTTAAAATTGCACAAATCATTTATATCAACAAGAATTTCCAAGAAAAAGTTAAGAAAAAGGAGCTGATTAGTTAATTTTCTTTGTACAACTAAGTCCACATTGTTGGTTCCATTTTTAGCTCCACTGGCCGAAGACCAGCGGGCTATGTCATGGCCCGGTTTCCATCGTGCGTTTGTGTGTCCGTCTGTGCATTAACTTTTATTTCAAACATCTTCTCCTCTGAAACTACCCATCCAATTTTGATGAAACTTCACAGAAATGATCCTGCCATGGTCCTCTTCAGAATTTCTTGAAAGGATTTGATTCCTTCCAAAACTCTGGTTGCCATGGCAACATAACTGAAAAATATTGAAAATCTTTGAAAATCTTCTTGTCTGAAACCATAATGCCTAGGGCTACCAAATTTGGCATGTAGCTTTATCTAGTGGACCTCTACCAAGTTTCTTCAAAATATAGCCCTGGGGTCAAATTTGGTCCCGCCCCGGGGGTCACAAGTTTTATATGGGTTAATATAGGGAAAACTTTAAAATTCCTCTGGTACCTAGCCATAAGGCCTAGGGCTACCAAATTGACTTTATCAAGTGGGTGTCTACCAAGAGTGCCCAAATTACAGCCCTTGGGTCAAATTTGGCCCGGCCCGGCCCGGGGGTCACAAGTTTTATATTGGCTTACATAGGGAAAACTTCAAAAATCCTCTTGTACCTAGCCATAAGGCCTAGGAATTCCAAATTTTGCATGTAGCTTTATCTAGTGGGTGTATACCAAGGGTGTCCAAATTATAGCCCTTGGGTCAAATTTGGCCCAGCCTGGGGGTCACAAGTTTTACATTGGCTTATATAGGGAAAAATTTAAAAATCTACTCATACCTAGCCATAAGGCCTAGGGCTTCCAAATTTTGCATGTAGCTTTATCTAGTGGGCCTCTACCAAAAGGGCCCAAATTATAGCCTTGGGGTCAAGTTTGGCCCCACCCCAGGGGTCACAAGTTTTACATGGGCTTTTAAGGTGAAAACTTTATAAATCTTCTTGTTACTAACCATAAGACCTAGGGCTACTAAATTTAGCCCTGTCTCAGGGGTCTTATGTTTTACAGGGCTTTTTATTGAGGAAAATTTGAAAATCTTCTTGTTAATAAGCACACATTCTAGACCTGTACTATTTGTTATGGGGCTTTATCATGTAGACCTCCACCAGGATTCAAGTAATTATAGCTCTGTGGTCAAAAATGGCTTTGCCCTGGGGTCATAACTTTCTCGTAGGATTTTATAGATGAAATTTTGTATGTCTTCTAGTTTGAAACCAATTGGCCAAGTATTGTAATGTTTGGCTTGTAGTGTTTTTACTTATTAGCCAGGGGAGCAGTACAGGGACATCATGGCCCTCTTGTGTTGAAACTTACGGGGATTATTATTTACATGAAGTATTGAAGCCTTATTAAATTTGGCTGCAGTCTTAATGTTGTCACCCTATCCAGTGTGGGTTCAAGCTAAGTTCAAAGCACCCCCCCCCCCCCCAAAAAAAAATTTTTTTTTTTTTGCTTTTGCTTTGTTGTATATTCTCTTTTTCTTTTTATATTACAATAAGATCCTGATAAATGTTCAAAATTAAGCAAAACTTCCTAAAATTTGTTGAAAATTTCTAACGTTAAATTTTTTTCTTTTCTGGAAAGGGGATGTCTTACAAATCTATTATACATTTATGTACATGAAGTTCTGAATTGTCACATGAGTGTTGCCTGACAGCTTCTAAGAAAATCCTGATTAATTTAAACTGTATTTCTTCACATTAAGATATACTCTCATTAACTGCCATTATAGCAATTTAGGCCCTCATGGCTGACTATGTTGTTGCCAATATGGCCTACAACACGCGAAAAGGGATATGCGGACATTTGCGTAAAGTGCCGTCTCGGATCAGCCTGCACAGACCGCGCAGGCTAATCTAAGACAGCACTTTATGACTACATTAGATTTTGTCCTACAGTAGACTTGTGCAAAACAGAAAATTAATAAAAACAGAAATTGTCTGATTCAGATTAGTCTGCACAGACTGTGCAGGCTGATGCGGGACGACACTTTACGCAAATGTCTGAATGCCCCTTTTTGCGTGTTGCAGGCCATATATCATTAGTGACAAACAAATGAAAACTTGGCCCCCATTGTAGTTCCTCTGTTTTCCTAGCCATTGAAAACTTGATTGCTGTTGTACCATTTTTAAAGATTTATTATTAAAAGTGAACAGTCAGGAAATTAAAATCTGTGTTTTGATTCAAAAACTGACCAATATAGAGCCTAGCTATGACATCAGATTGAGGACTTTATGAACAAATTTGGACTGGCAATTCACTATTATAGGAGTGAATTGTACATGTCAATTCATTGATGAAGTGTTTTGGTATTGCATCATAACAGAACCAACAAAATACTTCATTGATGTTACTGAGAAGGAGATTCCAATAGGCAAATGTGCCATGGCACATTCTCTGGCAAAAGGAGGCTTAATGTATATCTGTGGTGAATCATACAAAGCTAGAAATAACTTAATTATAGATCTGTAAAATCCATTTAATTTAAAAATTAACTGGACCTTGATTCTGGTGGTAGAATGTTCCTTTGCCTTGCAAAAAAATGACCAAAAGCAAAAAGTGTTGATTCATGTAGATACTGCAGATGCATGAAGCCTCTTTTTCACAGAGCATGGCTCATATGTAGTGTAACATAACTTACTATGGGTAGTCGACAAAGGTACCAATCGCAAAGTGGTGAAAATGTTCATGCTCAACCTCAGCAACCTGTTGAATTGAATTTAATGGAGTTTTATTATTCATGGGAAGCTTACATATAGGGAAGGCATGATTCAATGACTTTCGTAGAGAGAGTAAATTCTACTCCAACATCTTTTTCTTTTTTTGACAAAAACACATTTAGGGAGCATCATTCATCTCTGATGGCTCTTTTTTTTTACTGTTTCTTTCACTTTTTAGGTTCATGGTCAGTAACTGCCAGTAGAGCGATTCAGGCCCTCAAGGGCCTTTATTTTCTTTTTGCCAACTCAACAAACAGAATAGTTATACATTGTAGCAGGGGATGGGGCATATCTAAGCTTCAAGTTGCTGCAGCTGTTCCTTAAGAAATATTTGCTACATTTCCACCCTAGTTATCATTAGATGCTTTTTATAGATATTAGCCTCAGTAACAAGTAACCCAGACACAGACATATTCTCTGTAACACAGACATTGTTTACTGCAGAAAATAGCTGGAATAGACAACAAGCTGGCTATAGATGATGAAGAGAGACAGAGTGCAGAAGTAAGTCAGGTAGAGACTGACCGTACCACAATTGATTTGCATCAGAAAAACAACAAAGATGATCTTGGCCATGTTCTATCCATTCCTGAGAAAAATTGACCATGACAGCACAGTACTTTGTATTATCCTCATGTTATAGAAAACTTTTGAAAATATTTTGACCCAGAAAAAGCTCAAAATGAGCAAACTCACAGTGTTTCTTGAAGCACTTTGATTCAAGTGAATTTGTTAGCCTTGATGTGCTTTTCTTTCATGTCCACTTAATCCTTTATAAAAGAATTCAGTATTTTTACAGCCTTAGGAAGAAGGCTTTTCAAACATAAATACAATTTGGAGAACCAGTGGCAACCAACATTTTCTCCTTTTACCATAATATTTTCTACCCTTGTAAACATAAATCCAATCATTTTAACCTTATTTAAAGTGTTATCTACAAATGTATTAAGTTTTCCTTTGTCTGAAAGTTTGCTTTGTGGTTAAGTGTAATTTTAGCTAAGCCTGGTTGGCGCAGCCAGTAGCCTACAGGACTTGAAACAGGGCTTTGGGAGCTGCTGGTTTGAACCTGTAGCTCTGCCAGTATCCTTTTGAGGATTGATGATGGTCATAGGGACAGGATTCATTCCTCTCTCAGTGCTGATCATTGTTTTGACAATAGTTATGTGGTAAAGCAGACAGTGGCTTGGAAAGAGTATTGTGCTTAATACTGGTAAAAGAAACTCCAGGAAAGCATGGATAAGCGCACTGGCCACTGGGATATAGCTGAAATAATATTGAATACGGAATTAACCACCACACAAACAGTAAGTGGTTTTTGATAAATGTAGTTGGAGAAATGGGTGGTAATGACATACTAAGTGAATTGATCTAGTCATTCAATAGTTTCCTGCAACTAAATACTGTACATGTGACTTTTTCTAATGTCTTAACTCTTTACCAGTTGATAAAAATGTCAACTTATCCAAATTGATAGGATTTGCAAAGGGTAATATAATTGTGGCTCAAATAACAGACTTTGTTTCTCAATGGGTAGAAAACATAGTCGGAAAAGGAGAAATGCTAATTAGAAGCAATTTCTCCTATTCATAAAATGTTTTCAAAAGGCCATTTCCGTAGGTTATTCCACATGGGATTGTATGGTAAAGAGTTAAACTAAATTTCCTCTGCAGTTAAAGATTACTTTGGTTCAAGTTTAGTATCAGGTAGAAGAAGATGTAGATTCAAGATTGTAGATTCAAGATAAGACTGCATGTTTAGTGCAGTCTGATTTTAATCTACACTGCTTGCTCAACCTATTTTAGTCGCCATTGGTAGCTTTAGAGTTGGTGTACATTCAAAGTTTACGGATATATTATAGTTTCAAAATACTGTAAGTTTTATCTGTGTGTGTATTTCATATTTTGCACCTTTTCCCTCGCAAATTTTAGCATTAAGTCCTCATGAAAAAAAAAAGTGATTTACAATAGTCTTTCAGGATTTGTGAATATGAGTCTCCGCTGGTCAAAAATTCTAGCTGGCTGATGATATTTGTTGTTATAAGATTTCTTCATTTGAACTAAACACAACTTTAACAATCTTGGTGTACTTAAGCAGTCAGTGGCTTGGAAATAGTGTTGTGCATAGTCCTAGGAGAGGAAATCCAATGGTTGCATGGATAAGTACATGTATATATATGTGGGTTTGTGAGCTGTATTTCCTGCATGAGTGATGACTGAAAAAAGAAACATACAATAAAATGATAAACAGAACATTCATGTATATACATGGAAAGTGAAAATAAACAAACATATGATACAATTATGCCAATTGATTGGCCACATAACATAGCTTTCCCAAATATGTGTACAGTTATATGACTCAAATAGGAATGAGACCAAAACTGCTATTGTTTTCGAACCGGTGGTGTCCAAAAAGATTGGAGAAACCATGGAAAATCATAGAAAACACCTAAAAAACTTAATTTTTAGCTCTACTGGCTGAAAGCCAGCAGAGCTTATGTCATGGCGTGGTTTCTATCGTCCGTCTGTCCGTCCGTCCGTCCGTCTGTCTGTCCGTTAGTATTTTCTTGTTTATGCAATAAAGTCTGCATTTGTTGTCAGATTTTCATGAAATTTGCACAGTCTGTTTATCTCATCAATAGCTTGAACCCTATTGATTTTGAAAAAAATCTGACAATTAGTATGGGAAAAGTAGCCATTTAAAGTTCAAAATTTCAATTTCTTTTTTATGTGATAAAGTCTGCATTTGTGGTCAGATTTTCGTGAAACTTGCACAGTTTGTTTATCTCATCAATAGCTTGAACCCTATTGATTTTGAAAAAAGTCTGACAATTAGTATGGGAAAGGTAGCCATTTGAAGTTCAAAATTTCAATTTCTTTTATACATGATAAAGTCTGCATTTGTTGTCATATTTCTTGAAACTTACACAGTTGTTTTGAATAATCAACAGCTTGAACCCTATTGATTTTCAAAAAAATCTGACAATCAGTATGGGAAAAGTAGCCATTTAAAGTTGAAAGTTACTTTTTCTTATATAGGCAATGAAGTCCACATTTTTTATCTAATTCTTTTGAAACTTGCAAAGATGACTTGATTCATCAAGCGATTGAACTCTTTCAGAGGTGAAAAAAATCTATTTATCAGTTTAGGAAAGGCAGCCATTTGATGACTTAGTATTGTTTACTCAACAAATGCCACATAATTAGTCACATTTCTTTGAAATTTGCTGGGATTGTTGAATACCATGTGTACTAAAACCCTATCAAATTTGGCTGGATTCCAAAAAATTGGTTTTGAGAAATTGTACTTCTATTTTTTTCACACTTTGTTCAATTCACCATGCCTGCTTATGCTGTCTTAGTGGGTTCAAGCCAAGTTGCAAGAACATCTTTCATAAGTTGTCTTGTATAAGTGACCACTTATTGACATTTTGTACTAGGAAAGTTACTTGGGAAACTATTGGTAAACATAATACTGTTGATATTCGGTCCTTGAAGAATTATAACAAAGTTGCATTCCAACAGTCTCTTGTTTGGGCAGACTGGACTGATGTTTTGATAAGTGATGATGTTAACTCGGCTTGGAACAGTTTTAAGAAAATTTTCTTACCTACTCTTGACAAAAATGCTCCAGTCAAACGTATTCTCGTTAAACAACGAACGGAAGCCTGGGTTGACTCAGATGTTCTTATGTGCATTAAGGACAGAGATACTGCCTTTAAAGTTTATAAAAAGAACAAAACAGATGAAAATTTGTCTGCTTTTAGAAGACTTAGAAATGAAGCTCAGTCATGCATACTTTATGCCAAGAAAAACTACTTTAATTCTCTTTTAAGTAATCCAAATGACTCAAAATCTATATGGGACCACCTTAAGAAATTGGGGCTTCCATCCAAAAAAGGTCAACCTTCATGTTGTTTTGGCTTGAATATTGACGGTGAAGTGTGTTTTGATAAACTGAAAGTGGCTGATAAGTTTAACACTTTCTACACATCTGTAGCAGCCAAACTTGTTGAAAAATTACCTGAAAGTGTTAAAAATTTTGGCCAAAGTTTTGTTTTTAGATTTTATTCATCCAAAAGTGTTAAACCTGATAAATTTAGCTTTGCCTTACTTTCTGAGAATAAGGTGTTTAAATACCTGAATAATTTAAACTCAAAGAAAGCTACTGGACTTGACGGTATCCCTTCACGATTTGTCAAGGACGATGCCCCTATTATTGCTTATCCCCAATCTCATATAATCAACCTATCTTTAATTCAGGGTAGTGTACCAGATAGTTTAAAGTCTGCTTGTATCCTTGTATCATTCCTTTATTCAAGAAGAACTATAAGATTGAAGTATGCAATTATCGCCCCATATCTATTTTAAAGAGGCCCTTATACTCATTTTCAGCCAGTTTTAACTCATTTTGCCTTTATTTTATCAAACTATAGTCATTCTTATATTTTTGTGCCAAATATTGAGCCTGACGGTTGCAAGGTTGCTTGGATTACGGTCGATAGAAAATGCATTTCGCTGAGTTGCGGCCTTCCATGTAAACAGACTCGTTGTTTCCGGTTTTTGAATCGAAGATTTCGATATATCCGTTATACACTCGGGTAGATTCGTATGAAGATCATGCATTATGTCACGTGGCTATATTTGACCTTCGCCCTGCGTCTAATGAGGTAAACAAATGAAAATGGAGGCTTCTCTGTTGCAGCCTCGATTTTCAGACGGAGGTCGCGGCCTATATGCAAATTACACCGCATCCGACTCTAGGCGGAAACCAACGGTAAATTTCCATGACGCACCGCCATTATTTACAGTTTCGATCGTCAGCCAGTTTTCTTCTGACCAATGCTCGGTTTCTAATACAAATCTCTGTGTTTCTTTTTTTCAATTACACCATATACATGTATGTCAGTAATTTATCCATGTTTACACAAAGGACTGATTTTTGTTCCATTCTAAATTGTTTGAAATGTAACAGCGTTTTTGCTCACCGGCTGTAGACGGGCATCTTTAAACATTATTTCAAAAATTTTAGAAAGAGTGGTTTATGACCAGCTGAATGATTATCTTACATCAAAAGATCTTTTATTTAAGTATCAGTCTGGTTTCAGGAGTAAATTCTCGGCCGAAACCTGTCTTATTATCCTTGCTGATTTTATTTGTTTTCATATGGATAAAGGAAATTACGTTGGAATGATTTTACTTGACCTTCAGAAAGTGTTTGATACAGTCAATCATTCCATTCTTTTCATGAAACTAAAAGCCCTTGGTTTTTCTGGGTCCACTGTTCGCTGGTTTTCTTCCTACCTGTCTGACCGGCAACAATTAGTGGATGTGTCTGGTACATTTTCCTCCAAGGCTAAAATTGAATGTGGTGTTCCTCAGGGTTCAATATTAGGCCCACTTCTCATTCTAATTTACGTTAACGATATGTCAGCTGTCGTTGAACACAAGTTATTATTATATGCAGATGACTCTGCCATCCTGGTTCATAGGCCAGGTCTGTTCTATGTAAAGCAAATGGATGCCTCAAGTTTTTATACAGAAAAGCAAAGTTCTTGTCTTATCATACCAAGAAGTTACTGGTTAGGTCTATTATTCAGTGTTACTTAGACTATGCTTCAACAGTGTGGTTTTACTCAATTACACAGGGATTAAGAAATAAACTGCAGACCACACAAATCAAACTAATCAGATTTGTACTGAATCTTGATTTCAGAACTCGCATTGAAAATGAAAATTTCTCAAAACTAGGCTGGTTATCTGTTTCTAAAAGGGTTGACTTTACAACCCTGTCCCATGTTTTTAGGATTAATGCTAATACAGCACCTTGGTATATGCATGAGAACTTTACTCCTATTAGCGACACCCATCAACACAGTACTAGACTGAGAGTAACTGTCAATGGCAACAGTGATGACTCAGAACATTTTTTCAAAGAGAGTGAGCACTTTTCAGTTCCAAAAGTCAAAGGCTTTGGCAAAAAGTCTTTTTCATATAGAGGGATTTTGCTCTGGAATGAACTGCCCCAACAAATCAGGGATACCGAAAGCTTCCTTGTTTTTAAATCCAGCTGAAAAAGTTACTTGTTGCAATTCGTCTTTATTCGAAAATTGCCATTTACTGTGATAACTCATCTTTCAAATAGTCATAAGTTGCGATAAATTATTTTTAGTTAACTGCGATTTTGTCAATTATGAGGCATGTTCTCCTATGTCACACTTTTTTTTTTAATTCATTAATATTTCAAGGACCACAATGAAAATAAGGGATTTATAATCCCTTTTTTGTGTCATCCTTTGTATTTAAATATAGTTTGTCATAATTTCATTATCATGTCCATGTAATCTCATGTATAGTGCTTTTATGATGTTATATATTTTATACAGAAATAAATCTATCTAAGTCTATCTATCTATCCCCCTTTTTTGTGTGTGTTTTTGTCTTTTTCCTTTTTGCATCATGAATTCATAATGTATGCTAGCAAGAAATCAAAATCTCTGCCAGTAGAGCGATTTCAGGCCCTTCAAGGGCCTCTAGTTCATACGTTAATGTCAACCACACTTACTTAGGCCTACTACAAGCTAGCGAATTTACTCTTTCGCTACCAACTACAGAAATTCAACTTTTTTAAGTTTCAAATACACATTTCCACTGTTATTGAAACGACTGTTTTCAAAGTTCAATAACAGTCAAGAGGATGGTTTGGATCAACATCAGACTGCATGTTTTGTGTATTCTGATCTTTATCTATTCTGTCTGCAAAAGGTACTAAAGTCGTCAAAGGTACTGATAGAGTTCAGGTTTAGTATATACATGTATGAAAACACTGTGGCAAAACAAGAAACTGCTTACAACTAAGAAATTCTTCTTTTGCTACAAAGTTTTTAAATGGATGCCTGCAAGACAATAAGTCAATGCAAGAGGTAATGAGCTACCAGCATGTAGGAGATACTCTAAACATCTTGAAAGGCTAAGACTTCCAATGGGCAGGTTTTCACTTTGTTGCATTGTTTCTTGAGTTCTGTTTCAAATTGATGATTTTTGATGTTTTAATAGCAGTTTAAGTGTTCCTATATCAACCCAGTCGAAATTATGTCCCTTGGGTAATAGATCAATTTTGAAATATTTTGTTTGAATTTTGCCTTTGGTTTCATAAATTAGTAACTTGTTCATTTAAATTTGTGTGAGTAATAAACGGACCATCATGATCCTTTGTTATTGTGCATTCCAAGGGTAGAAAAATTGTGACATCTATAAAATTTTAATATTACCCAGGTAATTATCAGCTGTTAGACTTTTATTGTCATTACTGATATAATTTGAAAGAAAGAGAAAATGGTACAGAGAAAAAAGATAGGTGAACAATATGCGTACCCTTTACAAAATGTTCCTACATTAGTTTAATCCTGTAAAGGGTTTTGAAAATAGCATGGGAAAACAGGAAAATACTAGTGACTAGTAACAGCCTTCATCCTCAGGGTTATGAAAATGGGATTGTTAGTTAAAGTGTTAAATTTTAAAGAGAATAAGAATACCAATACTCACCACCAATCCCAATATAGTTTCCTGTTACATAAGTAGCATACCATTGACTCTTTACCAAACGACAAAATTTTAAACTTGTCCAAATTGAAAGCATTTGCAGATGACAAAATAAACCTGACTCAAACACTGAAATTTGTTTACAGAAGAGTAGAAAAAGTTGTGGGAAAAGGAGAAAATGCTGGTTACCAGCATTTTCTCCTTTTCCCTCAATGTTTTAAAAAACTTTCTTCCTCGGGGTTGTTACAAGTCGGGATTGTGTGCTAGAGAGTTAAATGTTGTTATTGTTTGTTTAGAGTCAAATAAATCTATCTTCTTTTGACTGTTTACCAAAGAACAAAATTGTAGACTAATCCAAATTGAAAGCTTTTGCAGATTACAAAGTAAGTGTGACTCAAAAATTGAAATTTATTTTGGTAAGGAAAGAAAACATTAAGGGAAAAGCAGAAAATGCTGGTGACCAGCATTTTTTCCTTTTCCCACAATGCTTTCAAAAGGCTTCCTCTTTAGGGTAATTTATTAAAACTCAGGATTTTGTGGTTAAGGGTTAATTCTGTACCAAAAGAAGATGGCCTTTGAAAACAGATTGGCAGTGCAGTGTTGGCTTTTGAAAACAGATTGGCAGTGCAATGTTGGCTATTGAAAACAGACTGGCCGTGTAATGTGATTACAAAATTACAAATGTATTTAAGGTCATTTTCCTATCCAATTTTCTTCCCATTAACATTATACAAGTATGTTTATGCATGTCTTGAGTTTTAATTTCATTGAAATATGAGAAAGACAAAGTTGGCAATCTAAATATAGACAAGAGGTAAAAATCATGCAGACATTGTGTAAAAATAGAGATGTTGCTCATTCTTTGAAATCCCTGTTATTGTTACATTTTTTTCTACCAATTTACCTCTGTCTGGTAAAGAGTTGACCACACAGTCCTAAGTTTTAATGACCGAGAGGAACAAGGCTTTTGAAAATGTGGGAAAAGGAGAAAAAGCTGGTAAACAGCATGTACTGTTTTCCCATTTCACATTTTCAATTCTTCATAAGAAATCTTCTTATAATTTGAGTCACATTTAATTTGTGGTCTGCAAAAGCTTTCATTTTGGTCCAGTCTAAAATTGTGTTGTTTTGTAAAGAGTTAAGGTATTTGTGCATGCACATGTGTTTGATTGTTAACACAGAGTTTTAGTGGATAAGTTTAACTGTTAACCAAGCAGTCCTGTGTATTTACAGTCATGACAAAAAAAGGTTTGATAACATCTTTGAAAAAGGAGAAAATGCAGCCCCTGTTTTTTCTCCTTGCCACTATGTTTTGTACCCTTTGGAGACAAACCCACTTGTTTTAGCAACATTTGATTTGTTAAAGATCTGTAAATGTTTTTAATACAGACAGGTCTTAAGTTTTGAAATCAGGTAAAGAGTCATACTACATCCTAGTACTGACCCCTTACCACACAATCCTGAGTTTTAATGACACTAGAGAAAAAAGCCCTTTGAAAATATTGTGGGAAAAGGAGAAAATGCTGGAATCCAGCATTTTCTTCTTTTCACACAATGTTTTCTACCCCATTAGAGATCCTTGGCTAATTTCCAAATTTTTTTCTGCTGATGCTCGCAGTTTATGTAAGTCTACAGTTTTTTCAGTATGGATGCTATAGATTTGACTCTTTACCACATGATCCCAAGTTTTAATGACCATAAGGAAGAGGCCTTGTGAAAACAGTGGGGGAAAAGGAGAAAATGCTGGTTACCAGTAATTTCTCCTACCATAATGTTTTCTACCCTATCAAAGACAAAGTTCATCATTTGAGCCACATTTCAATTGTCCTCTGCAAATGCTTTCAGTTTGGACAAGTCTAAGATCCAGTCATTTGGTAAAAAGCTTAACTTTTTTCAATACCGGCTGTTTCTACACATAGTTTTCATAGGAAAAGTAGTTTTGTGGAGGAAAAGAAAATGATACATTGCATTCAAAAAAATTGTTGGAAAAGCAGCAATTGCCTGTAGCTGTCACTTGCAGGGGTACAAAAAGTTTTATTTGCATTGTGGTGGATTTAGATTGCGTACATTTGTTAACTACATATAAGACTTCCCATTGTGAAGCATAATTTTATTAAAATACGTTGTAATTTGTAAACCTCATGATCACTACTTTTCATTTTAGCAATATTGACTCCTTCATATGAATTATTTTGAATTTTGGTACTGTTTTAATACAGCATTTCTTTGTGTCCAGAGCAGCTATTCATGCTTTCCAGGTGTTTGTTCACCTGCACTTGTCACAACTCTTTCAAAGCCAGTGACTGCTTTTACTCTGTAAACATTCATATAGCTTTCCTCAGACTTTGGAAAGAAGGTTTAGAGAATCAGGATTTGATATCAGAATTTGCAACATCTTTTATACAATTCAAACAGGATGTTTTTCTTTTCTTAACTCTTTACCAAATGACAAAATTTTAGACTTGTCCAAATGGAAAAGCATTTTGCAGATGACAAAATAAAACTTGAATCAAAATTTGGAATATCTTTTGGAAAGGGTAGAAAACATTGTGGGAAAAGGAGAAAATGCTGTTTACCAGCATTTTTTCCATTTCCCACAATGTTTTCAAAATGCTTCTTTCTCAGGGTCGTTAAAAGTTTGGATTGTGCGGTAAAGGGTTAGGCTTAAGTAGCTCAGTATTTACAGGGGCCTGGCTTGTAGCACAGGGGTTGAAAGTTTAAATCTCAACTTCGTGAAATTCCCATACATGAATCTATGAAAGTCATTATGACAGACTTTGTTCAATTCCCATTGCTAAATATTTTTTTTTTGACTTGGTTTATGTTGGAAAGCAGCAAGTAGCTTTGGGAGATAACTCTGTGTACCACTATTTAGGAGCTCTGTGAATTCATGGATAGTAAAAGTGGCTTTTGTAACATTAATACTGTTTAAAACAGTGTTGACCCTTTACTAAATGATCTGGTGTTTTAACAAAGAGAAGACTCTTGAGAAAATCTTGGGAATAGGAGAAAATGCTGTTAACAGTCATTTTGTCTTTTTCCCAAAATATTTTCCAACTCTTCAAAGACAAGTTCCACCACATACACCACAATCAACTTGTCATCTGCAAATATTTTCATTTGGAAAAGCCTAAAATTTTGTCATAAATGGTCAAGGATTAAACACTAATTTCCTCTGTATAGGGTTTAGCTGTTGACCGGTAATCAGTCTAATAGGTTATAAATAAACAGTTGTTGAATGGCATAAACAGCACAGAGAAGAAAGATAACTCTTTCTAAGACTTACTTTGTTATTATAATGTTTGAATTTTATTGTTGAGCTGTGATAATTTGTCTTTTCAGGACCAAACTTGCACATATATTGTTAGTTATATTACTTTTTATTTATGCATTTGACACAACTGCTGGTACTGCTGTCCTAAAACATCCTGACAAAAGGAAAAAGCTTATAATACTTAATAGTTTTTATTGTAATGAACTGTACTCTGCCAGACCTGTACCAATACTTTTTCATCCACATCTGTACCTTTTTTTTTTCAGACGAAAAAATATTAAGTGTATCCAGATTGAAAGCATTTATGACGACAATTTCTATGTGGCTCAAATGATGGAATTTGTTCTTGACAGGGTAGAAAACATCGTGGGAAAAGGATAAAATGCTGTTTATCAGCAGTTTTTATTTTTATCCTCCAGTGTTTCGAAAAGCCTTCATGCTCAGGGTCATTAAAACTCAGGACATTTTTATTAAGGGTGTTTTCAATGTTTGCCTTTTGATATGAAGAAAGGGAGGAAAATGTGATGAGAGGTAAAGCTCTGTTTTGTAATCAGGAAATCTTGCTTTGATTTGCACATTGGCACTGGTCATGTTGGATTGTGCCTTGGAAAGGCAACATAGAGCCCAAGCCTAATCTGTTGAAAACCTATATCGACATGAATGAGTTAGTATTTACTTAAAAGGACTAAAATGCTTTTTAAAGGCCACATAAAGTCCTTACCAAACAATCCTGAGTTTTAACAACCTCTGAGGGACAAGCTTCTTAAAAACATTGTGGTAAAGGGAGAAAATGCTGGTTATCAGCATTTTCTCCTTTTCCAACTATGTTTTCTACTCTATCAAAAATATATTGCATCATTTGAGCCACATAAAAATTGTCAAGAGTAAGTGCTTTCAATTTGGACAAGTCTAAATTTTTGTCATGTGGTAAAGAGTTCAATTCCAACGCAATAAACCTACAAAGCAGAACTAGCTTTCATGAACTGTATGGAAAACATTGTTGAAAATGAGTAGTTATTGTTAAAAGCAATTACTTCCTCAAATTGTTTTTGGAAAGCTGTTAAGTGAAGTTATATATAATGTTGTATGTGTATGGTCTGGTTTAACTGTGAAATATTATAATGTAAATTATGCACTTGGTAATTTCTTATGCTGTTAACTAGATGTATGTACATGTAGTTTGCTAACTCTGTACCAGGCGATAAAAGTTCAGACTTGTCGAAGTTGACAGCATTTGCATACAACATATTAAATTTGGTTTACATGATGTGATTTGTATATGAACAGGCAGAACATGCCAGTTGCGAGCATTTTGTCCTCTTCCCACAATGCTTTCAAAAGCTTTCTCCCTCTGGGTTGTTTAAACTCAGGACTGTTTGGTAAAGCGTTAAACTGTGCCCCTTTATATTACATTATATGTACTAGTATGATAATTTTGATGCACTATATCCTTATATTATGACTTAAAAGGTAGCAGGTGAGTCTTTGTGCTCAAGATTAGTCTAGTACATGTTAACCCTTTACCAGGGTCCTGTGTGGCTCAGTGGTAAAGTGTAGGACTCGTGACCTGGAGGCCCCAGATTCGAGCATCACTGGCTCCACTGGGTTTTTCACAGGATTGTCCTTGGGCAAGACACTTCAGAGCCCTAGCCTAGTACTGGTGAAACCCAGGACATACATGAATATGTGAACTGTCACCGTGATATGACTGAAATAATGTTGAAAGTGGTGTAAAACACCATTCAAACAAACAAACAAATTAACCCTTTACCACACAGTCCAAACTTTTAATTAATGACCCTGAGGAGAAAGGCTTGTGAAAACATTACGGGAAAAGGAGAAAATGATGATAACCAGCATTTTCTCCATTTCACCTAATGTTATCTACTGTTTCAAAAAAAAAAAAATCTGAATTTTTGAGTCACATTTTTGTCATCTTCAAATTCTTTGAATTTGGATGAGCCTATAGATTTGTTGTTTGGTAAAGAATTAAGTTTGTGAGAGACATTGGTGTAGTGGTGAAATGTGGGCCTTTCACACCAAAGGTTTTGGATTCAAATTCTTTGATGAGCTTGGTCAACCACTGGAACCATCCACATCACGGCGCAAGAACTTGTGAAGGTTTCAAGGAAGAAATTATCAAGAGTGATTAATATAAGTTGTGATTGTCGTAACGTAAATAGGTTTAATATAAACTATACAGTTAAGTCTGTAATAGCACCATTCTGTAACATAATTCACTGTGCCATGAATCAAATTCACATTACTAACTTAACTCTTTTATCAAATGACAAATTTTGGACTGGTCCAAATTGAAAGCATTTGCAGATGACAAATTGAATATTGATTGGATTGTAAGATTTGTCTGTGATAGGATAGAAAACTTTGTGGGAAAATGAGAGAATGCTTGTTACCAGCATTTTATCCTTTTCCCTCTTATGTTTTCAAAAGCTTTATGTTATGGGTTGTTAAAATTCGGGATTGTGTGGTAAAGAGTTATTTCTTAATAGGTGTTGTTTCTTTATTGTACTGCTGTTTCTATTTTCAACGATGTGGTGAAATAAGCCATCACTGATTAGAAAATTATATTTCTCTTTACCCGGGGATAACATTTTTGACTTGTAAAATTGAAAGCATTTGCAGATGACCAATTGTATGTAGCTCAAATGATGATTTCTGTCTTTAAAAGGTTAGAAAACATTGTGGGAAATATGAGAAAATGCTGGGTACCAGCACTTTGATGCATTTGTGTAACATTTTACCAAACAATCTCGCGTTTTAACAACCCCGAGAAAAAGGGCTTTTGAAAACATACTGGGGAAATAAAGGAACATTTTCACCTTCTCCCACAGTGTTTTTTTCTCTTTCAAAAATAAGTCCCATGATTTAATATACATATAATTTGTTGTCTACAAATACTTTGAATATGGGCAGGTCTAAAAAGTTATTGTATGTAAAAGGCTTAACCCTTTAACACAAAATCCCAACTTTTGACAACCCTGTGGAGAAGGCTTTTTAAAACACAGTGGGTAAAGGAGAAAATGCTGGTAACCTAACCAGCATTTTCTCCTTTTCCCACAATGCTTTATACCTTTTAAAAGACAATGTTTTTAGCTAAATTCAATTTGTTGTCTGCAAGTCCTTTGAATTTGGACAAGGCTAAAACTTAGATTTGTCACTTGCAAATGCTTTCATCATGCGCATGTCAAAAATCTGGTTAACCCTTTACTGCAAAATTCCGAGTTTTAACTACCCTGGTTAAGAGGACTTTTAAAAAACATTGTGTGAAAAGGAGAAAATGCTGGTAACCAGCATTTTCTCCTTTTCCCACAATGTTTTCTACCCTATCAAATAAAAGTTACACCATTTGAGCCACACTAAAACTGTCATCTGCAAATGCTCTCAATTTGGATTAGGCTAAAAGTTTTCATCTGGTAAAGGGTTAAAAGGGTTAAAAGCTCATAATAATTTCTAATTGAATCTTTGATTGTTGTAAGTAAGAATCTAACTACTCTCTTTTTGTCTCTGATATTGTATATCAGAAGTTTTCAGGGAATGTATTTTATTACTGCAGTTAAATCATTCTGACAAAAAATGGCTTATTATGAAATAGATAAAAAAAAAAATGCTTACATGTCATATTTATTATTGTCATTATTATTGTTATTATCAACCCTTATCCTGCCATTGCCAATCGAATATGTGCAGTCTGCTCTTGTTCTACACTCTCTGCTGCTTTAAATAATAGTACTTTTGGTCATATAAATCCAGCTCAATGGCAGTAAACTTAACAGGGTCTTTTTATGTAATCGTCAACAAATTGAAGTCAGCAGGATAAGGGTAAATGTGTTAAAAAACCTTTTTAGCGCTAAAAAGCTAAATCAGGGTCTCAGAATTTGCAGTCTGATCTTGGATCTACACCCCCCCACCCCGTGTTTCGTGGCAAGCCCCCACAAGATTGAAATATTTCTTAGTTGTTTCAGTGGATAGAATGTTTCATCTGTTAGATAAGGTCAAGTTTATACATTTAGCGTCGAAAGAGTTAAATTATTTCTACTTTAACTATTATTTCAGCTATTTCTGGCAAAAGGGGGCTTAATGCATCCCCATGATACATTATACCATGCAAGTCATCACATAATTTGTTGATGTATAAAATTCTTTTTGTACAACAATCTGCTAGAGCTCTATATCATGAGGTACACTGGTCCTTTGACATGTAGAAAATTTACCAATAGCAAGAAGTTTCGACCCATGTCAGCCTGCACAGACTTTTTGCAGATGCATTTAGCCCTCTTTTCACAGAGCATGGCTCAATTATCTGTATTGTCATATCTGAACTCTTAGAAAAAATGATTACTAGACTTGTTTAGTCAGGGGGGAAAAAAGACCAAAATATTGCAATGTCAAGTCTGTTTCTGCTAGAATACTGGTATTTTGCTAAAAATAGCAGACAGTTTGAATGCAAAATCAGACAACAAGCTTTATTCGGTCAGATCCCACAGTATTTTACCTGTAAAAAGTACGGTAGTTGTGCTGTACTTTTTAAGTGTTACATGTATTCTGTTTACTGGATTACTCTGTTAAATATTAGTGCTACTACAATATCATAGACTCTGTGCAGTGGATGTTTGTATATTATTCACATACATGTAATTTATTTCATTTCCTTGTCAGAATTGCTGAAATACATGGTTAATTTTTAGTACAAATAGGTGTGTTTGGCTTTTTCACAACCACCCATTCCCCCCCCCCCCCGCCCCTCCACCGGCCCGGCCGGGTAGCTCAGTGATTAGCGTATCTGACTCGTAATCTTGTGGTTGTGGGTTCGATACCGGGTAGAGGCAAACTTTCTTTCGGGCTATATTTCGCCTCTCGCCTCGGATGCATGTGGGAAAAGTAGTCTGTGACTTGGAAAGAAAGTTGTGTCAGTACTGGTGTAAAAAAGCCAGGAAACACATGCATATGTGCACTAACCGCTTTGATATGACCTAAGCTGTTGAAACGACGTTAAACTCCAATACAAATAAATTCCTCACCTCCAATTCTGTCGTGCACGTGAGCGCTTCTTTTTTCTTTCGCTGCCTGTAAGCCCCCCCCATAGCTTTTAGATATTCGTATTCACAGTTTCTGTAGGAATGACCAGAAAAATAACCGATCTAGAGATAGGTGAACATTAACAATGTTATGTGCAATAATGGCAACAAAAAGTTTCTATCATTAAAATGATAAAAATTAATTCCCTTCCCTTTATTTAACTACTTGCGCTTTACAAGGTAAAAAAAAAAGATGTAACTGCTGGTGGAACTAAATGGAACTCAGCATCGTGGTATATAACTGCATCTATTTGAGGGGTTTGGATCCACTGGTTATCAGTATTTTGCATCTTAATAAAAGGACGATAACCATCGTAATTTCCTCTAACCCTCTCGTTATCGTATTACCATGCAGATGTTGTGATACTTAGGTAGCTGTCAAAATGCCCGCTGCATTCCGTTTGAGCACGGTCCTGACATGCGAACCAAATATTTATCGTTGAATTTCCTGTAGCTTTTTGAGTGACGTGTCACAAGAAGGGGCTTATCAGTTATGCGTTACAGATGTCCGGTATTCCGAAGCGGACGAAGAATTTACAAACATGTTCATAGTAAAAGCACTGACATACGGCGGTTTAAGTCTCAAAAGTCACACAGTCCCGACTTTTAACGACCCCGAGGAAAAAAGCTTTTGAAAACAATGTGAGAAAAGGAGAAAACGCTGGTAACCAGCATTTGCTCCTTTTCCCACAATGTTTTCTACCCTTCCCAGATTAAATTGTAAATTTTTAGTCGCAGTTATTTTGCCGTCTGCAAGTGCTTTCAATTTCGATTAGCCTAACATTTTGTCGTTTGGTAAAGAGCTGAGGGTAACTATTCATTCACTACATAACTGGGATGTTTATTCCTCGCTCCACTGCCGAGCCCAGTAGCTCAGCCGGTAGCGTACAGGACTTGAGAACAAGGGGTCCCTGGTTCGATCCCCGACTCGGTCAATTTCTCTCCGAGGATTGATGATAGTCATTGCGATAGAATTCATTCCTCTCTGACCTCTGACCATTGTTTCGACGGTGGCTAAGTGGGAAAGCAGCCAACGGCTTGGAAAGAATTTTTTGCGGAGTACTGGTAAAAGAAACACCAGGAAAGCATGGATAGGTGCACTGGCCACCGCGATATAGCTGTAATAATGTTAAAAACGGCGTTAAACACCGTACATTAAACATCTCTCTCTCTCTCTTCTCTCTCTCTCTCTCAGGAGGCTAGAAAGCTTATGTCATGGTCCTATGTCCGTTCTGGCGTTACATTTTATTTCAAACACAGGTCTATGAAACTACCTGTCTTATTTTGACTAAACTTTACAGAAAAGATCGTGCAGTGACCCGCTCCAGAATTTCTTCTGAGAATTTGATGATAAAATTCTTCTTGTTTCCGGCCACAAGGCTTGGGGCTACCAAATTTTGCATGTCGCTTCATTCGGCGGAACTCTGCCAATATTGTTCAAATCATTGCCTTGGGATAAGAGACTGGCCCCACACGAGCATAAATCTTACAATGGCTTATACGCTGAAAATGAAACAATATTCTGGTACCTGACCATAAAGGCAAAGGGCAACCAAATTTTGCATGTAGCTTCATTTAGTGGACCTTTACCAACCTATAGCCTTCGGGTTACTAATTTGCCCTGCCCAGGGTTACACCTTTGAAGCCTTTTTCACATCAGCCGTGCGATTTTTTCGTCGTACGATTTCCGCCGCAAACACAATCGCTACCTATTCGTACCCGTCGCACATGCTGCAAATTTGCAAAGCGATCTCCGTACGTTGTTCGCACAGTTGACTCACGAAGCTTACGGTGTTCGCAGGTTGAACGCACGAAAAAAACAAAGCAAAGTGTTCGCACGGCTGTCATGCGGTTATTGTAAGGCTGCCGCACAAATTCTCAAGGCACCCGCAAGACTGCCGTAAGAATTTGCAAAGTTTTTCACGACCACCGCACGGCAAGCACGAATTTGCAAGACAGCTGTACGGTGTTCGTGCGATCGCCATAAGGAGGAGGAATTACCTCCTCTTGTCCAGATTTGGATATATATACACAGTGGTATGCGGCAACAGCCGCTCATTCTGCAGCAGGCCTTCACGGAGTTAACTATGGCTATCCAGGCACATAGGTTGCGTATTGCAGCCATGAACAGGATACTCGCGGATGAAGAAAGGGACGACGCTATTTTATGCTAAAGGCATATTTGTCACTCCTGTACAAGCACGAGCCTTCTTCATCTGAATCCTGGGTTGGTGGTACCTCGGTTGTCTCGGGTCCAGTGGGGGGATTCAGCAACCGGAGCCTTCCTCTTTCCCTTCTGAGATATTTGTTCTGGAGGCATGACCTTCTCTTCCTGAAATCTCGACAGCGACTGATGACGAACAAGACATACAAACTTTTTAAAAGAGGAGGGATGACGCTAACTTTTCGCAAGGCATTTGCGGGGCAGCCGTGCGAATCTATACGTTGTTCGTACGTTCCGCAGCAGTCTTTAGACAGACTTTCACCAAACGCAAGCAATTCGCAAGACAGCCGCAAGATGTTCGTGCCATCATCGTGCAGCCTTCGCAGGACAAACGCAAGTATAAAATCGTACGATATATGTGCGATGGTCTCAAGGTAGCCGTACAGCAGCCGTGTGGCTACCGTACAGTTGCCGTGCGAACTCCAAAAATCGCAAAGAAATCGCAAAGAAAATGAGCATGTTGAAAAACCAGCTTGCAACGTCTACGGCGTTGCGAATTTGTACGGCAGTCCTGCGAAGTCCTGCGATTTGTCAAAAAATGTTCCCGTACGGCTGTCGTAAGGCTGATGTGAAACAGGCTTTACGTAGGCTTATAAAATGAAAACGTTAGAACCATTTTTTTTCCTAACTAAAAGAGCTACAGCTGTAATATTTTGCATGTGCATTCATCCAATAGGCCTCTAGATACTAAGAATGTTCAAATTTTCCTTGGGTAAAAATTGGAACCCATGGGGTCACAAATTTTACATGTGCTTTTATACTGAAAACACACACACACAAACATCTTTTCACTTCTCCCTATAAATCACAGGGCTACCAATCTGACAGGTAGCTGCTTCTAGTGGATCGCTATAAAGTTTATTCAAAATTCAGTCCTGGGACCAAGATTGGCGCCGTCCCGGGGGCGGAGGGTTCATACTAGTATCATTTACAGGAGCTTCACATTATGAAAACTTTAACTATCTTCTAGTGTATAACCATTTGGCGTAGACCTGTGTTTTTTGGTATGTACGTATGTGTTGTTTCATCTATTGGACCTCTACCAGAATTCAATTAGTTATAGACCCTGGGTCAAAACCGCCCTGAGAGTTACAACTGAACTTTCATACGGACATTTATTGAAGAAACTTTGAAGATCTTTTGGCCCTCTTGTTGGAAATACTTTTGTCAGAAGTATCTTTGTCAGAGTTCATTGATAATTGGTGTGAATGGTGCTTAATTAGACCTTCTTGTATTCATTAATATCATCTAAGTTATATGTGAAAAAGAGAGCTGGGCAGCTTTATTTTCTATAGAAAATTTAATTGCAATACAGATTTCTTTGAGTTTAATGACTGCCGATGTCAATTTCACAGATTGCATGTTCATTGGACACTCTTTGTTCTTCTGTTTAAAGAATTAAACTTAACTAAACTGCACATTCGATGCTGTGTGATCTTGATCCACGCGGTTTGCAAAAAAGAAGTGAGATTGGTAAAATAAAGATCAACACGCTAATGGAAATGTGAATTAATTGGCCACCCACTATCTTGTTTATCAATTAAATTGCTTCAACTGTTAAATGTACATGGATGTTAGTGATTGAAATCCGGAAAGTTCAGGCTACGTAAGAAGCTAATTGAAACTGATACACACGTGTTCTCGACTTTTAAGAAGCTTGTTGTATACTAATGAGAAAGAGATAGAGGAAGCTGTAAATGACGTCAATAACTAGGAGAGAGAGAGAGAGAGAGAGAGAGAGAGAGATGTTTAATGTAATGTCTAGCCTAAACCAGTACAGCTTTTCAACACGTAGCTTTTTGTCTGAGTTCTGTTTCTGTCCATCTCATTCTCCATAAATCTAGAACTAAGGCTATAAGGGAATTGTTTAATCAATAAAAATCATAAAGAACTCCGATATAATTTGCAATTCAGCTCCAATAAAATCATTGTTTACTACAGTGAAGCCATGGTCATACCTTACATAGTTGACCGTATTGGGAAATGACCGTAGTTGGCCGTAGTTGAACGTATTAAACGTAGTTGAACGTAATTGCACGTAGATAACCGTAGTTCAACGTAGTGATGAACGTAGTTTGAACTTATGATTTGCTTTTATACCCTACGTTTACACCATGTTTCCGGCAGCCACGGCAGCCCCGTTTCTGACAACCGTGGACAAAACGGGATTAACGTAATACAACGTAGAGGAACGGGATAAGCAAACTTGATCGCATCAGAACCTACCAGCACGTAACAACCCATAACAAGACTCAGAGACGATCTGCGTTTGGAAATGGAAGCCCTTTTTTCACCCGAATCGATCAGGCCGTAGTAGAACGCAGCCACGGCAGCCCCGTTTCTGACAGCGTGGACAAAACGGGATTGACGTAATACAACGTAGAGGAACGAGATAAGCAAACTTGATCGCATCAGAACCTACCAGCACGTAACAACCCATAACAAGACTCCGAGACGATCCGCGTTTGGATGTGGAAGCCCTTTTTTCACAGGTATCGATCAGGCCGTAGTAGAACGTAACGATCAACCCTTTCCGGTACGGTCTATTAGGTTTCTCATCAGCACCGGGACTGCCTTGGCAAATTTTTTGACAGTCAAAAAATCTGGCACGGCAACCCCGCCGATCACGGTCTGACAAGTTTGCTTATCCCGTTCTTCTGCGTTGTATTACGTCAATCCCGTTTTGTCCACGGTTGTCAGAAATGTGGCTGCCGTGAACATGGTGTAAAAGTAGGGTTCCCTCCACGGTTGTCATGGATACCGTGAGGTACCGTAAAGAGACTGAACGAAATTTGGTAAATGGAGAAAAAACGAACAAAATCTCACGGTACACACGTTTCGGACAAACGGGGCTGCCGTGGCTGCAGGGAACATGGTGTAAAAGTAGGGTTAAGACTGATTTAAATCTATTTAAAAACAAGCAAACATTTGTATGATTACTGGTGATTTACAATGAATAAGTTTGATAATGCAAATTCAAAGAAGTTAAGTACTTGTGATTAAGACTTCCACTAGAAAAAATTCACTTTCATTCACTCATATATCTGCTGCACGCAATGATAAGTCAGAAATATGGGGTTTCCGTTATTTCGAAGAAATGGATAAGCCACTATGTACTTAATCGCCGGACAACCCTGTCTCTGTACATGTCCGGAAATTTATTACTTTTAAGCTAAACCCCGGAAAGTATTCGATCCTTAGGCTGCTATGCGCGACTTAGGGACATTTTGCGGGCAGTTTAGATCAAGATCAGACTGCACGTTCTGTGCAGTCTGATCTTGGATCTACATTGTCCGACAAGGACATATTTTCCCCCAAAAAATACCCTTGAAATGGAAAAATTTGGGTTTAAATGATATCGGCTTGAAAGTTCCGCTTAATTTATTTAGCAGTTTAGGCGTTAACAATCGTTCTAAATCCTTTACCAAACAATCTCATGATTTCACAACCCTCACAATGGAACCTCTTAAAAGTCGGAAAAAGAGAAAAAGCTTGTAATTAGCATTTCTCCTTTTGCTACTATATTTTATACCCTTTAAAATTGACATTTATCTCTTGAAACACATTTATTTACTTATTATTACTATTATTATATATAATTTATTATTACTATAACATTCCCCTGCCAATGCTTTTTATATTGATGGGTCTAAAATTTTATTGTCTAGTACACGGTTATCTACGTAGAATCAGATTTTTCACAGGATTGGCCAAGACGTTTTTCCTCGCCCAATCAGATGCCTATGCTTAAAGCTTAGACCTGGAGCAACATTTAAAACTGTTGTTGAGTACTTTCTACAGATGAATATTTTTTTCCAAGATTTGGTTTCTGTAAAAAGATTATAAACAAAAGGATATTTACTTTTTTTTCTTTTCGTTAACCGGCCTTTAATCACTGAGCATAGCCGTTCTAGTTAATTTGCAGACAACGTAGATCAAGATCAGACTTCATCGAACCTTCTGTTCTTGAATTGACAATATCCGTTATTTTGAAAAAAATCATAACACATGATGTAAGCTTGCGCTAACAAACATATACATCTTGTTTAATACAGAGAGCTCATTGTTCGTGGCTTGTGGAACAAAACTCTGTATATAAGTAACGCTTCACATTTACTTGCCTGGGGAGGAAGAGATCAAGATCAGACTGTGCGAGACATGCAGTCTGATTTCGGATCGCCAGTGTCCAATATTTTGAGACAACAGATTAACAAGAGTTGCAAGCGCTTGCAAAGCCAGAAAACATAATATAGTTTATTTTTAGGAAAAAAGTCTGTATACTAGCATCATTTCGAGAAAATTCTTGAAGCAATAAGTACACCTTTTCTTGCGTAGCGGATAGCATAGATCGAGATCAGACTGTGCAAAAAATTGACCCGTGATCATTGATGTTCTCTATCCGATATTTTATGAAAAGTTTTGTGAAAACTGTCCTGGGAATGCAATATGGTCTGCAACACGCGAAAAGAGGCATTCGGACATTTGCGTGAAGTGTAGTCTCGGATCAGCCTGCGCACTCCGTGCAGGCTGATCCGAAACGACAATTTCCATTTTTATGTAATTTTCTGTTTTGCGCATGTCTACTGTTGGATAAAATCTAATGTAGTCGTAAAGTGCCGTCTCGGATTAGCCTGCGCGGACTGCGCAGGCTGATCCGAGACGACACTTTACGCAAATGTCCGAATGCCCCTTTTCACGTGTTGCAGGCCATATCTGGATGGCTTTTCTTTCAGGGGTTGAATATGCTCATTGCATTTTGACTCCTACTTCGTGAAAAAGTGGTTTAATGCACCTGCACAAACAGTATCGACCTATTTTGCTACTGGTAAAAGTTTCTGCATGTCAGGGAATTATTATATCAGCCGTTTCATCAGCGAAATGGATCATTAGTGTGCGACAGTTTACTAGTGGTAATGATGTACGAGGATGCATTGAACCATCTTTTCCCAGAGCAGCGCAGAATTATGTTTTATGTTAGATACGGGCAAGTATTTGCCATTTTTTACTTCAAATTTATATTGATGAAAAACCAGAAGGTCATAGACCCATGAGGTACATGAAACAATATTACAGTATAATACAATATGGCGAACCTAATCAAATATTATAAAAGGTAATTCAGTTATCCTTTTCAGACATAACTCCCCGTTATTCCACCAGTGTCTACCTTGTTTCCATCAGTGTCTACCTTGTTCGAAACGAAAAAGCAAGATAGACAAATAGATTGATGGGGAATAAAGCGAAAACATCATCTGCAAACAATTTATAATATTTGCCGGTCACATGTACTAACAAGATGGTTGTACTAGCTAAAGTGGACAAACCAATACCCTTGATAGTTGTAGGGAGTGTCTCGCTCAGGTGTGTATTAACAATACTTCATTAACTCTTTACCAAACGATAAAATTTTAGACTGGTTGTCCAATTTGAAATTATTTTCAGACGACAAACTAAATGCTGCACAAATTACAAAATTTTTCTTTAACAAGGTAGAAAAACATAAAGGGGAAAAGGAGAAAATGCTGGTTACCAGCATTTTCTCCTTTTCCCAGCATGTTTTCAAAAGTCCGGCCTTTTTCTTGGGGTCGTTAGAACTCGGGATCGTGTGGTAAAGGGTTAACGCTTTAAACATTGGGCATAATTTCACTTGTAGACAGTGTAGATCAGGTCACACAGAACTTGCAATTTTATCTCAGGTCTGCATTATCTGGTATCTTAATCAAACTGTATTGCGAAAACGGCATCGAAATTTTACCGCCTGGAAATGTTTATTTTCTTACACACGTATTTAACACCCTAAGGGTTAACTCTTTACAAAAAAAGAAAAGAAAAATTGGATTTGACCAAATTCAAAGCATTTTCAAACAACAAAATAAATATATAACTCAAATGACGATTTCTGTCTTTGATAGGTTGGAAAACAATGTGGGAAAAGGAGAAAATGCTGGTTACCAGCATTTTCTCCTTTTCCCACAGTGTTTTCATAAGCTTTCTTCTTCTTCGGGGAAGTAAAAACTCGGAGTTGTGTGGTAAAGAGTTAAATCAATAGGTTCATAAGTAATTGAATAGAAGATAGTTGTGTACTCAGGTCCGAGAATATCACATAATAAGTCTCTAATCTACGATAACTTATCGACAATATTTACAGCAAAGAATCCTCTTACTTTCACGTCTGAACTTAAGATCCATGATTCCATAAATTAAAGGGTTGATCAAGTTATTTATCATAAAAGAATAAAACAAAATCTGGTATATATTGTCTTTCGGATATGACGGGTCTCTTTCTGCATCCCGGCCGAGTATGGCAGTCCAAAGCATCACGATCAAATGGGGCAAACAGCTTATCACAAACACTACAGTCACTGCAACTAACATTTTTGTAATATGCAGGGTTTTCTTACCGGTTTTACTCGATAGTTTGCGAATTACCTTTGACGCCCATTGTCTTGTCTTTAAGCTGACATCAAGAGTCTTTCTCATTGACATGGGACTAGAACGTGACGATGGAACTTGCGACTGTATCGTCATTTTGATCGAGGCAGTCTCGCTGTTACTGTCTGTTTCCGTTTCCTGCTGCACGTTGTCGTCGACGTCAAGTGACGATTGAGATACATTGGATTTCTGTGATGCTTTCATACGTTTCTGAACGTTTTCAGTTCCCAAGGCTGACACGCGCCTAGCAACTCGAAAGTAACAGGTCACCATGATGACTGTAGACAGAATAGCTAAGATCAACAAATACACGTTAAAAGCTGCTGGATATAACGTCTCATACATTTCGTCCTTAATAAAACATTTTGTCCCTGTAATATTTGCAAACTTCGTGTGAACTGATGCATTTCCATACAGGAAAAAGGCTGGACTTGCAGAAATGGATGACATAACACCAGCCACAAAAAACAATGCTCGTTTTGCCAGCGGTACCGTCAACTGTGGTTTCAGTGGGCTACATATTTTTCTGTGTCTTTCCACTGCAATCAAAACTAATGTTAGGCTAGATGCAATACTGAAATAATACAGACAAAATCGAAACACTTTGCAGGAAATTTCGTCGAAGTAGGTAAATACATTAAAAGCCTCTACGATTGCCCAAGGAGTCCCTATGACACAAGCAAAAAAATCAAACGCGGCCAAAGTTAGAATGAAACACCTGTGTATCGACGGGCTGAACTTTCTATAAAATACTAAAAGAACAAGTCCATTCCCCGATGCACCACACAATGTTAACACTGTCAAGTATATTATTGACGGACTCAGATGTTCTGCTTTCAATAAACTCAACTCCTGTAACGTCCAGTTTTGTTTGGAATCTAATTCAAGTGGTGAGTACATGTTACTCCGTGTTCACTTTGTCACTAAAGCAAAGAAAAGTGAATCCGATTGTAAATTCAACGTAGTTTCGCACATAAATAACTTAACATGATCCATATGGTGAACATGGTGTAAGAAATCTTTTGTCACTATGGTGCAGATTGAATTTCTCGGATTTTATTTGTCAGGTGTGGGTCAAAGGAAAGAAGCTCTTCAACATCAACTCTCTGTCTTGTCTACAAGCTGGCAACGTAGGCTGTCACTTAATATAATCCATCTGCTGAAAATTGTGTCAGAAATGTTAAACCATTTTCGTTTTATTACATAGGAGAAAAAAAATTCTTCAAGTTTATTGAGCAAAGCCTCGAATAACTAATACTATTAAACTAAATTGTTGTTGTTTACAAATTAGCCATATCCGTTCATAAATTTGTCTATTTTATACACTTTAATCGTTTTATATGAAGTCACGCACTGATAGCCTATATATTTAAGGCATATACATTACAGTAAATGTTGACATCCGTGCATGAAGACTCGCATCCGTGTAACACTATATATCAGTTGCAAGTCGTTAAATACTATCATCATTCAGTAATGAATATATAGAGTTCGACCACCGACCCTTGCAGTGCCAAATCTCGTAAATACAACTAATGACCTCAGTCCAGGAAAAAATTCCAAAGAATATAGGAACCAAAAGCCTCTTTTGGTCAGAAAATTACCCAAAATATCGGACGGTGTAGATCTAAGTTCAGACTGCACGGTCTGATCTTGATCTATACTATCCGCAAAAGCAATTGCAGTTTTTCACTGGTATTAAAAGGGTAAAAGCGGTTGTACATAATGTTTACCGTCAATCATTAGACGCCTTATAATGTTACCGTGCTTACACACTCATTGTTTGGCTTTCGCTGCTGTTTAACCCTTATCCTGATAAATAAGTGAAATGAAACATTTAAGCCTATAGTAAATTCCCAAATTTTGCTATTTCAAAAGTGTTTTGTGGGGGAAATATGACCTTATCGGACAGTGTAGATCAAAGATCAGACTGCACGTTCTGTGCAGTCTGATCTTGATCTACGCTGTCCGCAAAGGGTCAGTGAGTAGCGCTTAGCAGCCAAAGTGTTAAACATTAATTATTGACAAGATTGATTATCTCACAATAGGGTGAAGGACCTATTGCATTTCCTGCAGTAGAATAAATGAGCCACGCTCTGTGAATAGGGAGCTAAATACATCTGCAAAAGGTATCGAACAAGACCAGCCTGCGCAGTCCTGGGTCGAAACATTTTGCTATTGGTCAATTTTCTGCACGTCAAAGGACCAGTGTACCTCTTGATTCAGTCAGTTGTTGTACAAAATGGATTTTATGGATCCATAGTTATATGATAACTTGTTTAGTATCATGCCTCACGGAGATACATTAAGCTCCCTTTTCTCCGAGCATGACTCAAATCAGTTGTAAACAATATAACAATGAAACGTTTTCAATATTTGATCATTTTCCAAAACCAACTTCGCAATCTGCTAATATCTACTTGACTTTTTCGCGTTTCACTGCGTGTCTGCATATATTTCCCAAAGTGGGCCTATCTGTCTGTTTGTGTCTTTCTTTATTTCTTTCTATAAAAGAGCCGAGTTCCGTAGGGCAGTAGATAGCGTTCAGGACTCGAGACCAGGGGGTCTCTGGTTCGAATCCCCAGCAAGGCTAACTTCTCTCTAACGATTGATGGTTGTAGTTGCGATATGATTCAATCCTTTCTCACCGCTCATCATTGTTTTGACTATGGTTAAGTAAGAAAGAAGCCAGTGTCTTGGGAAGAAGATTGTGCTAGTTACTGGTAAAACAAATTGAAGGAAAGCATGGAGAGGTGCACTGGCTACCGCGACAACTGAAAAAATGATGTTGTAAACGGTGTACACCATACGAACAAATAATGAAAAGAATATATATGTGACATGTAATAGACAGTGAGTCGTGCTCTGTGAAATAAAAAGGCGCTTAATGCAACTGCAAAGAGTATAGACCCCTGTCAGTCTGTGCAGTCCGCGCAGGCTGATATGGGTCGATACCTTTTGCGATTTGTAACTTTTATGCATGTCCAAGGACCATACTACCTCATGATTCAGTCGGCTGTTAGACAAATGGTTTTTATGGTTCCATAATTATGTGACGACTTATTTGTATAAAGCATCACGAAGATGCATTAACTCCCCTTTTACCAGAGCATAGCTCACAATTTATGAGATAGTTTCAAGTCCACAGACAGAGGAAGATTATTATGCAATGAATCTTAATTTCAACTGTCTCGGGTTTTCTTTTGTTTTATTTGTTTGAAAGAGCTGGTACTCCGCCCTTAACTACATGTATTTACCAAACGACAAAATTTTAGACTGGTCCAAATTGAAAGCATTTGCATACGACAAAATTAATTGTGACTCAAAAATTTAAACTTGTTCTGTGAGGGTAGAAAACATTGTGGGAAAAGGAGAAAATGCTGGTTACCAGCATTTTCTCCTTTTCCCACAATGTTTTCAAAAGGCTGCTTTCTCAGAGTCGTGAGAACCCGGAATTGTTTGGTGAAGAGTGAACTCTTACCAGACGACAAAATGGTATATAGACTATGTCCATATTGAAAGTACATGGACTTGCAGACGACAAATCAAATTTGACTAAAACTTATCTTTGGTTAGGTAGAAAATATTGTGGAAAAGGGATAAAATGCTGGTTACCAGCATTTTCTCCTTTTCCTATAATGTTTTCAAAGGCCTTCTTCCTCAGGGTCGTTAAAACTCTGAATTATATGGTCAAGGGTTAACAATATTTCAGCCATTTCACGGCGACAGCTCACCTATTCATTTCTTTCCTATGTTTTCGTAGGTAAAGGCTGGGGCTCAGCAGTTTTGTACCAAAGGAGAGTCCCCACGTGACTAGCGCTGGCAGCAGGGTTTAGATAAGATTTTTTAACACCGATACCTTTGAGTCACATGGGACAGTGTTCTTCATTAAATAATTCAAAGCTGAACCTGGCTCCGATTGTTTTGCCGACAGTGTTGATCGAGATCAGACTGCAAGGAACGTGCAGTCTGATCTTGCATCTACACAGTCGGCTAATTTAATGTATGATCTGAAGCTGCATACTTTGCTGTACTTGAAGATGTTCATTTTATCAACATCAACAGAGTTTACCATATATGTTTTAACTTCAGTGTCCAAAAACGCGAACGAAATTTCATGGCAATGTATTTCAGTAGAACAAAGTTTCCAGAGCAAGCCTAAGCTGTTAGGGTTTAGAACAATCCAAAATACATATATTTGCATAACCGGTCGGAATGAACGGCCATTTCTAAGCAAAGGTGTGACCAGCCATCTGATTGGCTGAGCCGTTTTGCTTCCAACGAAGGAAGGGCAGTCTTGGAATTTGGAATAGGAAAAACACGTGAAATAGTTCCATACGACAGCGCATTGATTGGAATATCAGCTTCTATCCTTTTACACGTATACATATAAATTAATTGATTGCCAGGCGACAAAATCTTAGACATTTTCAAATTGAAACTTCGTTTGCGGACGACAACTGATGGAGTTCTTCTTTAAAGTTGAGGGTATACAATGTGGCCATTTTTTTGCAACAATATTTCTTTTTAAAGTATGTATTTTAAGGCTGTCAAAGTTGTATTGTCGTGATTGTCATATCTAATGGGTCGATGGCCTATGTGTAAATATTGGGCAAGCGGTGTAAAACATAGTGTGAGTGTTGAACAAAAACTTGGTTCTATTGTTCGGAAAGGTATAGTTATTGCCGATCTTGAACTAATTGCAATTTGTTTTCATGAACGTTTTATAGTCTGATCATCGCGATAATCCGAAGACTTTGCTTATATCCTGCTGGAACCTTAGATTGTCGCGAATCTACTGTTGTGTTACCAGGTTACGAATGAATCCGCGGACAAACGAATGAATCTTTCGGTTTCTATTTTTAGAATAAACTCATTAACAGCAATTTTCATATAGGGTCAATCCGGATAAATACGGACAGAGGTATAATTACGGACACAAGCTACATTTCGGAAAATCCCCGAGCCTATTTTTAACCCCAAATATCCTTGCTACTGTCTATTTAAAGCACCCTCATCTTATTTCTGTGTCAGTGTGCTATTTTTGATGACGATTAAGTTTACGTGATGATGCATGCACATTTAACCTCACACATGACTCGTCCTTTCTCAGTCGTGCTTGAATTCAAAGATTTGTGCTTCAACTCTGACAGGTACTTGAACACTTTCACAAATTATAGAAATTTTACACTAAGCCCTAGTAATGTTAAAAACTAAGACAAGTGATTGAAGAAATGTAATAAATCATCAAAATAACGGAAAAATACACATTGGCAGAAATAAAGAAGAAAAAGACAAGTGTCTGTATTAAACCAGTCGTTTGAACACACTGTAAAATTACGGACACTTACAAAAAAATATTTCTTCTGTGCTACAGAATTCTTTATCAAATATTTGAAAAGGAGGATATCTATAGGGTAAATTGATAGCTCGAGTCGGACACGATCTAGAGTAGGGCGATTCGGATAATAAAGTAGAATACGATACTATTCCGAAAATAAACACGTGGAGCGAAATGATCTTTCATTTCACTGCATTTTGTAACTATTATCCTGTGTTTGTGTAGGTCGTGTTAAATCTATTACTATTATTATCCATTTAGGCCACTTCCAATCCATTATTTTATTAGATTATGGCAGTATTATTCTTTTTAAAACATTAAAGGGAAAGAAGAAATAGCTTGTACCGAGCGATGCCGTATTTTTCCCACTAAAAGTAAGGTGTCCGTAATTTTCCAGTCTGTGTCCGTACTTCACCCCACATGTCCGTATTTACCCTGATTTGACTAGGTAACTTCAACTGCATTTTCGCAGTATCTTGGGCGAAGTAAACTGTACAGTATAGCGAAAATATCAAAGAAGAAAGTCGTGAAATATTAACACATAGGTTTTAGGGGTCATGGCTTTCAAACTGTAAGAGTATTGACTAACGAAGGTGAGCTGTGTAAAAATCGTCCGTATTTACCCGGATTGACCCTAATATAATCTCATACTTATAGCAGACTTTCTTTGTTGGCTTATTGGTTTAGGCTTATGTCACAACGCAATATGTTATCAAAGCCGATCTGCAAGAATATGGAAGAGATGTATGTCAAAATAAGAAAAGCTTCCTTTTCCGCAATGTTTTGTGTTTTCAAAACAATGTAGTGCTTTTGATTGATATTTGCTTATCAATACTTTGTGTCATTCAGGTTATTTCATTGTATTTGTTTAGGTTGACTGCAGATGTCTTTGTGTGCACAGTTGACTAAGATTAGACTGCTCAACTGGACGGTCCGATCTTGATCTGCATTGTACACAATATTGCACATCTATCATATCTTCAGCCTTTGTACAAACACACATGCTCAAGCTTGGAGCTTGCAGAGAGAAATTTGTCATTATTATTATCAGTTTTGAGATCAATCTGATTTATCTGTAATTTAGCCCTTTGATTTATGTAGAGGCAATAGAAGACATTTAAGCCTTGTTTATGTAGTAGTGAGACTTGCTGAAGCCAAATTGAGTTAATTTGCAAATGTGTGGTTTGAGATCAGCATGCACTTCCATGCATTCTGATCTTGGTCTATACTTTCTGTAATTATTGGGCAATTTGTAAATCCAATACATTCGACTGTGTATGGATTTTAATACGAATAATTTAAAAGTCTTGCTAATTTTGGAAATAGGCTTTAGGCCTAGCTGCACTTATTAGAAGTTGTTACTTAGTGCACTTTTCTTTGTTTTACAGCTTTTTACCACATACATGAACACACTTTGTACTACCAAACTGTTGAAGTAAGCGGTACAACCCTGGTTAACTGGCTGTTAGATTTTTTGTTAAAATTGAGGCAGCACAGTAAAAAGACTATTGGTTACCAGCTCAATATCAATGTCTGCTTTTTGCCTTTGTGAAGATAGATTTACCGACAGTGACTGAATGCTCAAGCATTCCAGATAATAGAGATGAAATACCTACACAGAACATCGCAATTTGTTATCCACACTTACAAGACATTAGTCACAGTATTCCTCCAATAGATGAAAATGCACACATCATGTTATTACTTGGACGCGATGTAATCAAAGCGCATCATGTAATAGACCAACGGATAGGGCCTGGTAACAAACCATATGCTCAGAGGCTACCACTTGGCTGGACCATTATTGGTGAAAGTTGTTTAGGAAATACACATGTTCCAGAACAGTTCAATGTGAACAAAACGAACACCATGAAAATGGACGTGCCACTCATTTTGATCTATGCAAAAGTACCCTAAAGTTATCAGAAATTGATGGTAAAAGTGAACCTTGTGAGTATGATACACTTGGCCAAAATGTGTTTTTCAAATCTGAAGATGATGACAGGATTGGTTTGTCAGTAGATGACAGAACATTTTTAGAATTTATGGCGAAGAACTTTCACAAAGAAGAGACTGGTTACTGGACATGTCCACTGCCATTCCGTAGTCCAAGACAGAGACTGAAGAACAACTCTGTTGAAATATTCAAAAGAGTGAAAACTCTAGACAAAAGTCTATCGAAGGACCCTGTTAAGAAGGAACAGTTTATAGAGTTTATGAAAAAGTTGATTGAAAAAGGTCATGCTGAAGAAGCTCCGGCTCTAGATAGTGAAGAAGAGTGCTGGTATATCCCAATCTTTGGTGTTTACCACCCTAGAAAGAAAGATGAAGTTTGGGTTGTTTTTGATTCAGCAGCAAAATACGGTGGAATATCATTGAATGATGTCTTGCTATCGGGGCCTGACCTAACAAACACTCTGCTTGGAGTATTAATGCGTTTTCAAAGGGAACCAGTTGCAGTAGTAGCTGATATCCAGCAGATGTTTTACTGTTTCAGAGTGAATGAAGAACACAGAAATTATTTAAGGTTCTTCTGGCATGCAGACAATGATTTTGACAAACCACTTATAGAATTCAGAATGTGTGTACACGTTTTTGGTAACACAGCATCACCTGCAGTTGCCTCATATGGACTAAGAAAGGCGGCCTGTAAGAGCACATTAGGCTCAGATGTCACAGAATTTGTGTTCAACGACTTCTACGTAGATGATGGGTTAACTTCTCTTCACACTGTAGAAGATGCCGTGAGTTTAATCCGTCGAACCCAGAAGGTCCTTAGCGAAGAAGGTTGTCTTAGACATAAGATTGTGTCTAACTGTGGTGAAGTTATGCTCGCTTTCCCGCCAGAAGACTTGGCAAAGGATATAAAAGACCTTGATTTCGGATTAGAAGTATTACCCACTCAGCGAACTCTTGGTGTAGCGTGGAATCTCGAGTCAGATTCATTCTTATTCCATATTGTGGCAGATCCACAGCCTTACACTCGTCGCGGCGTGCTGTCAGCTATCAACAGCATATTTGACCCTTTAGGATTTCTGGCTCCAGTGGTGATAGAGGGCAAATTACTACTACGTAACTTGGTACATTGAACAGTTGACTGGGACATGCCTCTTCGAGAAGAGTATCATGACTTATGGAACATATGGAGAGACTCTTTGAGTGAACTACACAAACTGAAAGTTCCGTGTGCATACATTGATAGCTCTTTCAGTGACTGCAAACAGAAGTCAGTTCATATTTTTTCAGATGCTTCTGAAAAAGCTATAGCTGCAGTAGGCTATTTGAAAGCATCAGATGGATTCCAGACAAAGATTGGGTTTATTTAGGGAAAGGCCAAGGTTGCACCCGTCAAGGGGCACACCATACCGAGATTGGAGTTGTGCGCAGCTGTACTTGCAGTTGAACTTTATGAGTCAATTTCGCTCCATCTTAACTTGCCCATCATAGATTTCAAGTTTTACACGGACAGCAAAGTTATTTTAGGCTACATTCACAATGAGTCGAGACGATTTTATACATATGTCGCAAATAGAGTACATAGGATTAGGAAGACGACAAACCCAGATCAATGGTCCTACATACCAACTGATAAAAATCCAGCAGATCAAGGTACACGCTCCATTCCAGCCTCAGAAATGTATGACAGCGTGTGGATTACAGGTCCAGAATTCTTACGTAAGGAAAACTCTCAGAATGCAGTATCATACCAAGTGCAAGACCCAGAAAATGACAAAGAGATAAGACCCGAAGTTAGAAATTTAAAGACAGAAATTCAAGAACCACACTTGGTATCTATGGGATCCCATCGTTTTAACCGGTTTTCCTGTTGGAAAAAACTTCTACAAACAATCGCATGTCTTACTCATGTTGCACAGAGTTACAGCAAGAAAAGTCTAAGCAAACTGGGTGCATATCAGAGAACTGTTGAAACATTCAACAGAGCTGAAAATCATATAATAAGAGAGGTTCAGAAAGAAGTCTTCAGTGAAGAGTATAGAAGTCTCAAAGTGGGCCGTTTGGTTCCAAAAGGCAGTCCAATTTCATCTTTGAATCCCTATTTGGATGAATCCAGTATCCTTAGAATTGGTGGGCGTCTAAAGAATGGGGATATTACCTTCCAAGAGAAAAGTCCCATTATCATCCCAGGGAAACACCATATTGCTGTTCTCTTGGTAAGACATTATCATGAGGAAGTAAAACATCAAGGTAGACATTTTACAGCTGGTGCTGTTCGGTCAGCGGGATTTTGGGTGACTGGAGGAAAACGACTGATATCTTCTATGATAAACAAGTGTGTTAAGTGCCGCAATCTAAGAGGTACTCTGAGTTTCCAGAAAATGGCAGATCTCCCTATGGAACGCCTTGAAATTTGCCCCCCAATTACAAATGAGGGTGTTGATTGCTTTGGACCGTGGAACATTGTCACTCGTCGCACACGTGGTGGTCAAAGTAACAGCAAGAGATGGGCAGCTCTTTTTACGTGTCTCTCGACTCGAGCCATTCATATTGAGGTCCTGGAAGAGATGAGTGCTTCATCTTTTATCAACACTCTAAAACGGTTCATTGCAATCAGAGGTCCAGTCAAACAATTTAGATCTGATCAAGGAACAAATTTTGTAGGTGCTACAACAGAATTGGGTTTAGATACTGTGAATGTCGAAGATGGCAAGATCAGAGACTTTCTGTACGATAATAAATCTACTTGGGTTTTTAATCCACCACATTCTTCCCATATGGGTGGCATTTCGGAAAGAATGATCGGTGTAACACGCAGAATATTGGATTCGCTTTTGCAAAACGTTCCTGGAAACTGTTTGACACATGAAACTCTGACAACATTCTTAGCAGAAGCCACCGCCATAGTTAATTCAAGACCATTAGTTGCTGTTTCCTGTGATCCAGAGGATCCGTTTCCTCTTAGTCCCTCAGTGCTATTAACGCAGAAGCCACAGGTTATATCCACCTCAATGGGTTTTGATACAAAGGATATGTATGTGAAGCAATGGAAAACAGTACAAGTTCTTGCGGAAAGATTTTGGTCGCGTTGGAGGTCTCAGTACCTTCAGACTTTACAAGAACGAAGGAAGTGGAAAACAGAAGTGCAAAATTTCAAGTGTGGCGATGTTGTTCTACTTCGAGATAAACAAGTGCACAGGAATTCTTGGCCATTAGGAATTGTTATCGAAACCTTTCCAGGAGAAGACAGTTTGGTTCGCAGTGTGAAGATACGCACTATTCAAGATGGTTGTCGTGCCACAACATTTGTTTGTCCAGTGTCCGAACTTGTTCTTTTACTATCGGAGAACCAAGATTAACAGTTAGTGATTTGAATTAAAATAGTGATTTATTTTCATAGAATCGGACAGGGAGTGTTGTGTTACCAGGTTACGAATGAATGCGCGGACAAACTGAGTTATTCTGAGTGATTCTTACGATTTAGTACAATTCACTGTCAAAGCGTTTGCGATTTTCATGGTTTCGCGCCACATGTCCTTTGTCAGACAGATTTGAAGAAAATGTGAATTTCCAAGTTGTGTAACCAGACGACAGTGTAAGTACTGTGCTTATAAGATGTCAAAGTGGGTACTGTAGATGCCATATAAGTGAATTCTCTCCATTATGACAAATAGCGAACAAATTAGCAGTTAAAGTTGGCTGGACTCAAGCGTGAAGATTCTACTTTCGGTTTCTATTTTTAGAATAAACTCATTAACAGCAATTTTCATATAGTATAATATAATCTCATACTTATAGCAGACTTTCTTTGTTGGCTTATTGGTTTAGGCTTATGTCACAACGCAATAGGTTATCAAAGCCGATCTGCAAGAATATGGAAGAGATGTATGTCAAAATAAGAAAAGCTTCCTATTCTGCAATGTTTTGTGTTTTCAAAACAATGTAGTGCTTTTGATTGATATTTGCTTATCAATACTTTGTGTCATTCAGGTTATTTCATTGTATTTGTTTAGGTTGACTGCAGATGTCTTTGTGTGCACAGTTGACTAAGATTAGACTGCTCAACTGGACGGTCCGATCTTGATCTGCATTGTACACAATATTGCACATCTATCATATCTTTAGCCTGGCGGCAGCCTTTGTACAAACACACATGCTCAAGCTTGGAGCTTGCAGAGAGAAATTTGTCATTATTATTATCAGTTTTGAGATCAATCTGATTTATCTGTAATTTAGCCCTTTGATTTATGTAGAGGCAATAGAAGACATTTAAGCCTTGTTTATGTAGTAGTGAGACTTGCTGAAGCCAAATTGAGTTAATTTGCAAATGTGTGGTTTGAGATCAGCATGCACTTCCATGCACTCTGATCTTGGTCTATACTTTCTGTAATTATTGGGCAATTTGTAAATCCAATACATTCGACTGTGTATGGATTTTAATACGAATAATTTAAAAGTCTTGCTAATTTTGGAAATAGGCTTTAGGCCTAGCTGCACTTATTAGAAGTTGTTACTTAGTGCACTTTTCTTTGTTTTACAGCTTTTTACCACATACATGAACACACTTTGTACTACCAAACTGTTGAAGTAAACGGTACAACCCTGGTTAACTGGCTGTTAGATTTTTTGTTAAAAATGAGGCAGCACATCTACAACCGGAGTGAAGGGCGTGTTATCATCGGCTTAAACCCTTACCCACTGCAAACTATATTTTACCACTTGCTGTAGAACTCATTTTTGCTGACAAATTTCTCGAAACGGAGAATTTACTCTTTTGCATGATTTTTTTAAAACAATTTTTTTCTTCCATATATTAAACCTCAATTTATGTTAACTATCCATATTTTAGCAGAACAACTCAAAAAAACTAACTTCTTTCTTTTTTTTTTACATGTTTTAACGTCTTTGTGGAGTCTTTGTGCGTCTTTGTGGTGTCTTTGTGCGTCTTTGTGTGTCTTTGTCGTATTTAGGGTGTCTTTGTGGTATTTAGTAGGACCCATGTGTTCAGAGCTGTCAACGGCAGATTGAGGATCAGGATGCAACGAGTTTATCACTTAAAACTATTTGTGGAATTTAATAGTTGTCAATTAATAGTTGTCAACTCCTGTCTATTACCTGGTGGGGGATCCTGCATAGCTCAGTGGTAGCAAACTATAGGTCCTGGGTTCTATCAGCACCCGCTGGGTTTTTTTCCATGGTGACCACTCTTGGGGACGGTACTTCATCCTAAACCTATCATAAACACCGGAAAAAGCACACACAAGAGAGCTGTCGCCGTGATATGTCTAAAATTATAGGCCACTGAAGTTCCCTTGGTTTATCATGAAACACCTAAAATTTCATTGCTCGATCATCAGACACCGTTACTTAAAATAGCACACTGATGCATGGTCACTATATCGTATATAATACCACTAAATACGATATAGAGGCGACGTGCGTATGTGCTATTTCTAGTAAATGTGGCCGATGATCAAGCAATGAAAATTTCGGTGTTTCATGATGGACCGCTGGAGCTTCAAAGGCCTGTGCCCAAAATGATGACATAGGCGTTCGGGCAGTCAGTCATTAACCCATAGGCTGCTAATCTCGACTCACTGACCTTTTGCGGACAGTGTAGATCAAGATCAGTCTGCACAGAACATGCAGTCTGATCTTTGATCTACACTGTCCGATAAGGGCATATTTAAACCCCCCCCCCCATACCTTTGAAATTTGGGGTTTTAATATCGGCTTAAAATTTTCATTTCATTTATTTACCAAGATACGGGTTAAACAGTATTGCTAGATACCGGGTCTTTTCTGAACATAAACAATTTCTGTTGCAAATAGCTTAATTTAACTAGTTTTGCCGCAGAAAAGAAGAAGAGGAAGAAGAAGAATTTTTACTTATTTTCAGTCTTTCAGTTATTCCTTGTTTTCAAACCAAATTCATGAGAAAGTAAAATGTGTATGAAGTGATAGGTGCATCATTTCACAAGCATCTGAATCTTTTTGACAACTTCGACCTCAAAAACATTACATACGAGTCTTATACAAGGGGCTATCAAAAAGTTCGTGAACTAGGTTAATTGTTTTGTAATCTGTTGTATTGATATTTTTGCTGTTATTGAAAACAAAACTCGTATCTGTATGCAAAAAGAAAAAAAAAAAAGGTTTTATACTTTTTGAAACTGCATGACAATCATGTGGTGCATTTTCAGGACGCCACAACGTCAGGCACAACATGATTTTGTTAAGCATGCTATCAGCCTTGTTATACTCTGTTCAGTCGTTTTCGAAGTATTCCCCAGCATAAGCAATCCACTTCTGCATCCGCTTTTCCCACTGTCTTAAAGTATTATTGAACTCAAATTCAGTTTAACGAGTTAAAATGCGTTGAACTGTGCTCGTCAACACTGGACACCGTGTCCGTGAATTCTGGCTGAGGAAAAACTGCCACATCAAAACTAACATGCCAGAAACTTTACCATTTCCGTAAAAATCATTATCCAAGTCTTTGTTGGTGTACGCACAAATCTTCGCTCTGAAATAACAACTTTGAAATGACGTTTCGTCAACGTGCACCCCATTTCCGCCAAAATATTGACACTGAAAGATCTTGTGATGTCAACAGTTGTGATAAATGGGTGTTTTATTTTCAAATTTCAGCTATTTCTGGTGCGCAACATGTCATTCTCATCGTTTCTATGGTAATAAATAAAAAGGTTGTCTATCGGGAAAATTTTGGTCAAAACCTGCACTCTGGTCAATAACATCTCGTATTTTCGTACGGACAACCTTCATATGATTCACGAAAAGAAAAATGAATTCTACGCCGGGTGAATATATGCACAAACTTTTTGATTGCTCCTCGTATATATATTCAAGATTCAAGATTTTATTAACTACTTACGCATGTACATGCATTTCGTATCATACACATTCATATTACAAATTTATAAGTCATTTAAAAAAATTAGTGCATGTATTATTTATCAGGAAAAGTGTAGCATGAGCACGGACAATTTGATTTTTTAGTTACAGTATAGTATAGTATATCACATAGGTGAAGTGGTTTAATTTGTAATCCACAGGCCATGGATTCAATCCTTACCCTTTTGCTGGGTTTTCCATGGGAATGTCCTTAGGAAAGACTCTTGAAACCTTGCTTACAGTATACGTTTCCCCACAGACAGCAATCGTTAGACTTGTCTCGGCATTGATAATACGGCCAATTAAAGAAGCGAATCCATCGACCCACCGTATTACTATACAGTGTGGGCATTTTGGGTTAAACAGTTAACCCTTTAATAATCCTGTGTTCTTACGATCCTGATGAAGCAGACTTTTGAAACCACTGTGTTGAAAGGAGAAAAAGTCAGTCACAAGCATTTTCTCCCCTTCCCATAATGCTCTCCGCTCTTTCAGAGCCCAAATGAATGAATGTTGTCGAAAACATATATCTTTTCGCCATGCGGCGACATCATTAAAACTAAAATAGGCATTAAGCCTTGATAAATTCGTAAAAGGCGAACAGGAATGGTATATGACAGATACATGTATTTACAACCGCCTCAAAGCACTGGTTATGTCATATCCCACAAGTGGGCCTATTTACGATGAACTTCTATACTGCTAGTTATGATCACCCATATCCCTCAGTCTACACTGTTTGATACCCACTTGACTGTTCAAGTCTTCCTGAACTCATTTGATGTTGTACTGAACAGTCCTGACTTGGAGAAGGGAGGCTTCTGAAAAATGAGAAACTGCTGCTAACCACCATTTTTTCCTTTCCAAACGATGTTTTCTACCGTTTCAAAGCAAATTTCATTATTTAAACCACATTTTATCTGTCGCCTGCAATTAATTTTAATCTGGACAAGTCTAAAATTTTGTGGTCTGGTAAAGTGTCAATATTAATAAGTAATGATGGTTGGTTCCGCCGATCAAAGTTTCGAAATCGCCGTACATTTACATGTAGTAGTAAGGGCAGCGATTGCCCCGGCGGGGAACGATCAAGGGTCAGCTTTTGCACTTTTAAACTGGGTCGCTATACCCCCTCGCATTCTAACCATTTTGTATTTCCTATACACTTCAATGTCCTTTTCGCGGGAATAGGCTAGACCTTTATAACCTTTTCTCAATCGAAAAACTTTAAACTGTTCTTAATTGAATGCATCTGCACACCACAAATTCAGTAGTCTACAAATGAACAGATTTTTTTAACTTTGCGTATATGGTTGAAGACCTTGAGGGAAAAAGAGAAACTGTTTGTTACTCGTGAGCAGTTTCTCCTTTTCACCAGGGATCGTATATACAGGGATCATATATACGATTCCTGTATGATCCCTGTTTTCACATAATTGTTTGAAAGACATTTCTTCTGAAGAAAGATTAAATTATATGACTGTTAAAAGTTAGCCCCCTTCCCCCACTAAAAACCTTCAGACCCCTTTTTATACGCCCGTCGAAGACGGCACGTATTATGGGATCAACCATGGCATACGGGCGTACTGGCGGGCGGGTGGGCGGCGTCCAGTTCTTTGTCCGGAGCATGACTTTGTCATCTCTAGTCCGATTGACTTGAAACTTGGCATTTGTGTTTGTTGCAATATTACGGAGTGCAGTGCGAAAGAACCATAACTCTACCACGTGCTGTCTCTGAGTTATTTCCCTTAGATTGTCATTTTTACAGCATTTTCTGCTTGTCCGGAACATGACTTTGTCATCTCCAGTCCGATTGACTTGAAACTTGGCATTTGTGTTTGTTGCAATAATACGGAGTGCAGTGCAAAAGAACCATAACTCTACCTCGTGCTGTCTTTGAGTTATTTCCCTTTGATCGTCATTTTTACAGCATATTCTGCTTGTCCAGAATATAACTGTCATTTTTAGTCTGAACATCTTCAAATTTGGGATGCATGATTGTTAAAAAATTACGGATTGCAATGCACAAGAACCATAACTCTTCTTAGCACGAATTTTGAGTTATTCCCCTTTGATCTTCATTTTTATAGTATTTCTTGCTTGTCCGGAGCATAACTTTTTCATCCTAAGGTAGTGGACCCGTAATTGAAAACAGCTATGATCCTACAAAATTTGCTATGATTAAAAATGAGTATTATTTTACTACTTTAAACGAGGCACTTTTTCCTTTTTTTCCTTCTTACAATTATTATTTATAAATCTAAAACCACTATATTCTCATTACAAAGGGAGATAATAGTTACCTCCCTTTTCTGAAAACTAATAAATGTATTAACAAATAATTTCAAGATAGACATCAAAGGAATTTCTGGTCAGTTAAAAATGTGCAAAAGTATTATATCAGTATAAATCCTTATTTATCAGCTATCAAGAAATTTTATTCCATGTTGCACTAGAAGCGTTATGGGTCCACTACCGTAAGTAGGAATGACTTGAAATATGGTATGCTTATTTGTTGCAATATTTGGAAGTGCAGTGCGCAAGAATTGTAGCTCTACCTCGTGCTGTCTGAGTTATTTCCCTTTGATCGTCATTTTGACAGCATTTAGCGCTTGTCCGGAATATAACTGTCATCTCAAGTCAGAATGACTTCAAACTTGGTATACATGTTTGTTGCAATATTACGGAGTACAGTGCGCAAGAACAATAACTCTACTTAGCGCGGATTTTGAGTAATTCCACTTTGATCTTCATTTTTACAGTCCAGTTCTTTGTGCGGAGCTTAACTTTGTTATCTCCAGTCCGATTGACTTGAAACTTGGCATTTGTGTTTGTTGCAATAATACGGAGTGCAGTGCGAAAGAACCATAACTCTACCTCGTGCTGTCTTTGAGTTATTTCCCTTTGATTGTCATTTTTACAGCATTTTCTGCTTGTCCGGAATATAACTTTGTCAATTTTAGTCTGAAAATCTTCAAATTTGGTATGCATGATTGTTGAAAAATTACGGACTGCAATGCACAAGAACCATAACTCTTCCTAGCACGAATTTTGAGTTATTCCCACTTAGATCTTCATTTTTATAGCATTTCTTGCTTGTCCGGAGCATAACTGTCATTTTAAGCAGGAATGACTTGAAATATGGTATGCTTATTTGTTGCAATATTTGGAAGTGCAGTGCGCAAGAATTGTAACTCTATCTCGTGCTGTCTTTGAGTTATTTCCCTTTGATCGTCATTTTTACAGCATTTAGTGCTTGTCCGGAATGTAACTTTGTCATCTCAAGTCAGAACGACTTCAAACTTGGTATGCATGTTTGTTACAATATTACGGAGTACAGTGCGCAAGAACAATAACTCTACTTAGCGCGGATTTTGAGTAATTCTACTTTGATCTTCATTTTTACAGTATTTCTTGCTTGTCCGGAAGGGATCTTTGTCACCTCAAGTCAAATTGACTTGAGACTTGGTAAACATGTTTGTTGCAGTTACGAAAAGTGCAATGCACTGGAGCCGTAACCTTACCTAATGCCCTTTTGGAATTATTCCCTATTCATTATTATTATTTTTTTTTTACAGCTTTTCATGCTTCTCTACAATATAACTTTGTCTTTTCATGTTGGAATGACCTGAAACTTTATATGCATGTTTCCTTAACATTAGAGGAGACATTCATGCCTATTTCAATCGCTTACATGATTTCTGCTGCACTACTATTTTCCTCTACCCGCCCTTTACGATTATTATCCCCCCTCGACAACTGGCGGTGGGACGGGCGTATCTTGCGACAATTTGCCGCTCTTGTTTTAATATTGCATGTCGAGTAATTGAGGTTTTATCATAAATATGATAAAGGTCAATTAAGCTTATTTGTGAAATGAACTATAGAAGCATGGGATTGCTTTGGTACTCATTAATACTTGGACCAATTTTGCAACAGACGTAATTTGAAAACATAAGATATGGATAACGACGGTCCAATACATTGGACGAATCTCACTGGCCAGAACTACTTTTTGCATCACGCCGCGTCATTTCAAAGCTGATATTCAAACTTTATCGACCAGTCAAATTCATTTATTATATACACTGCGGAATCAAATTTATTTTTAAACATATTTCTTTTGCACCGTTTATGAAAGAAGCACACAAGCAACATTAATCACTTTCGATGATTGCTTCCTGGAAACCGTAACCAGTACTCGCGCGGTTATGTGGGTAGGTCCAAAAGTTGACCCCGCTGAAAAATAATGACAACTGACTGTGGGTGGTGCTCGGCTGGTATAACAGTTGGAAACCTGGTCTACATGTATATACTAGCTAGGGAGTTAAGTTTGTCAAAAAGTAAGCGTTTGTGGTTTATCCTTATTCTGCCGTTAGCGACCATAGATGACTTTTGCGGAGAGTGTACAGCAAGATCAGCCTGGATAAACGTGCAGTCTGATCTTGCTCCACACCCTCCGCTTCTTTATCGATAGTTTGGGCCATATAAGCCCAGCCCAATGCTCGTACATTTAACCACATATCTTTGTGTAATCGTCAACAATTTTTAATCGGCAGAATAAGGATTAAATTCAAAACGTCAAACAAATCTTGATAAGGCTTTTAAAAAGACTGCTGCACAGAGCTTGTATAGTAATCCTTTTTGTACTCTTCTACTCTAATTTTATGATAAATTATTATGTAATCAGTGGGGTAGCTAACCATATATATTGCCTCCATAATTTATTCATGTGGATTCATAATTGTGCTAGAAGGGTGCCGGTCATGGCGGGAAATGTCCTTCTCTCATCACCCCCGTAAAATTTTCAAAACAATAACACCGTGTAGGCTTTGTGATGGGTGTTGGTTAGTAGATCTACATAAGATCGACAGTTAAGCAGCATAAAGCACAAATAACTTTTTTTCCGAATAAGATTCATATGGATTTAGCCATGGACTCGCGTATAATTATAACAGCTAGGCCTACATGCAGACATACATGTAGCTTTTTTTTTTTTTAATGATTTGACCGAAAATAGACAGGTATCTCGCCTATATTACTCTAAATATGATTTGATAAAGAATCACAATTTCCCGAAGTACATCACCACTAGAACGAAATTCAGGTAGATCTATACGTTTTTCTAATCACACACGCAAAAAAAAATGCGAGAGTAAGAAAGCGCACGAATTCAAGAAGACAGCCTAAACAACTGAAAACTGAATTGTATTGCACGATCTCGTAAAAAAAATCTGAAGATGTAATGGAAAGTAACTCTACAAGGGCTGTTCGATAAATTCATGGAATTTTGTTTTTAAAACCACATTTCTAAATATTCTAAGTTGAAAATTTGCCTATAATACTAAATATAATACTATACTACTAGCATTCATGGGCATATTGTAAACTTGACAGGCCTACAGAAGTTTACAGCTGTAGAAAATATTAAACGCAAAATATGCGTAACTATAGTATGTAATGCACATTGCCGGGCTCCAATATCCTTCAATTTTAGAAATAGGTTATTTCGTGAAAAATGAACATCCAGAATTGTTCGAAATTTGCAACATTTGTGCACACTGTCAAATTACATATCATCATTTCCTTAAATTGATTGTATGATGTTTAACGCCGTTTTCAACATTATTTCAGTTCTATTTCAGCGGCCAGTGCACCTATCCATGCTTTCCTGGAGTCTCTTTTACCGGTACTCTGCACAATTTTCTTTCCAAGCCACTGGCTGCTTTCCCACATAATCATTGTCGAAACAATGGTCAGCGGTGGGAGAGGAATGAATCCTGTCGCAGTGACTATCATCAATCCTCGGAAAGAGGCTGGCCGAGCCAGGGGTCGTAGCCAGGGATCGAACCCTGGACCCCGTGTTCTCAAGTCCTGCGCGCTACCGACTGAGCTACCGGGGCTCGGCTCATTTCCTTAAAACACTATCGCTGTTGTACTTCCGTTTACTGTAATAACATAGTCTAGATTTTTCTAGTCACTGCCAGTCAATTTTTGACGCAATGACGTCTTGAATAGATGGTGAATTACGTGCAGTAATCAAATTTTGTGTTTGACTCGGTAGAACACCAGAACAGATCACAGAATTGAGTTAAGAGTCGACTGTACGCGAAAAGGTGAATAACGACCGGCGGGTTACAGTGCGTGGCATATCCGACGACTTAGCCCAGGTGTGTCTTGTTCCACAGTACATCCGATGTCCTCACACAGGATCTGAGAATGTCTAAAATAACATTTTGGGAAATATATTATAGCTACAGAGCGGCTACATATCGATATTCTACTTATTTTCAAGTAAATCAGCTGCTTTAAAGAGCGATCTCGGCTGAAATATGTTGCTTTGAAAGCACTGTTTATGCTTTGATTGAACATTGTTTTTGTTTATAGTCCACTAATAGGCCAACGAAAATGTAAAAAAAAATGTCCTTCTCATCAAATCAAAACAAAGCCATAGCACTACTCTTTTTTTTTCCCATGCAAAATCCCTGAAAATACAAAAGCAAATGATTAGGAAAATCCACAGCAAGGAACAATTTAAGAAACTTGTATGAATTTTCACAGATCAATTGCTGTTAAATTGTAACCTGAAAAGCATGGCACATTGTAGTAAAAAAAAATCGAAGATGTATTGGAAAGTAACTCCATAATGCTATTTGAGAAATATGTTATAGTTACAGAGCGGCTATATCGATATTCTAATTATTTTAAAGCGATTTGCTTTAAAGAGTGAGAATGAAATATGATGCTTTGAAAGCGCTGTCAGTGCTTTGATTGAACACTGTCTATAGGCCAATGAAAATGTCAAAAAAAATGTCCCTCTCATCGTACCAAAACAAAGCGATTGTACTACTCAGCTTTTTTTTAAAAACGAAATCCATGAAAAAACACAAGGAAAATCCATAACAAGGGACAATCTTGAAACATGAATTTTCACGGATCAATTCGTATCAACTTAACATCGGAAAGATCACAATCGAGTACGACCTTTCATCCCGTTGACGAGATGAGTGTCAGCATGGATGATCCTCGAATTACAGAGACAAAAAAGTTAATTGAGATATGTCCTGATTTTCCGAAAAAGGGGATCAATTTCATGTAAGTGTGGTTTCTAGTCTGTTCCTGATTATCAATCGTATCTAAATTACGTTATTCAAGGTAGGTGTGCTTGTTTACACCACTACAGGTTGCTGTAGGCCGGAATCTGCCACGGCGCTTGAAATCTGACCCGTGATGAGTTGTCGTGCTCATATGGCTCTATTTAGGACAAGAACATCCTCAAATAGACAGATTTTGTTTATAGTCTATATATTTTAATGAATGTCTCAATTACTTTTAAAAGATTTAATTGTAAAGACTATCAAACGACAAAATTGAAGACTTGTTAGCGTTGAAAACATTTGAACAGACAACCTGTTATTTTGCACTAATTATGGTCCACTATGTCTATGATATTCTGGTTTGTTTCGGAAAGGATAGATTGGTAGGTGAGCACGGGTCAATCATTATCTTCAAATGCCATCTTCCTCGGGATCGTAGAATGACACGTGTACAAATCTATAGACTAAGCCTACATGTACGTGAAATCGTTTGGTAGACCGTCAAGGGTTTAAATAGTGGTCAAAAAATAGAACTTGGTGTGTTCAGAGTGATAATGAAGTCACTTGTCTCTTAACCCTTTACCAAACAATCCCTGGTTTTTACGACCGTGAGAGAGAAACCTTTTGAAAACATTGTGGGAAAAGGAGAAAATGCTGGTAACCAGCATTTTCTCCTTTTCCCACAATGTTTTCTACCCTGCTTGAAACAAATTTCAATTTTTGAGTTATGTTTATTTTGTCGTCTGCAAGTGCTTTCAATTTGGACCAGACTAAAATTTGTCATTTGGGAAAGGGTTAAATGCCTCCAATGCATGTTTTAGCTTTACTGGTCAAATGCCAATTAGCTTGTGTCATGTTTTAATAATCCTCAATCAAGGGTCAATCTATGCCTGCATGAACTTAAAAATTATCTGAAATATCATCTCAGAAATTACAGTCAGCTTGAACAGGGATCGTATGTAACATCTATATATGGCCTGCAACACGCGAAAAGGGGCATTCGGACATTTGCGTAAAGTGTCGTCTCGGATCAGCCTGCGCAGTCCGCGCAAGCTAATCCGACACGGCACTTTCCGTTTTTATGTAATTTTCTGTTTTGTGCAAGTCTACTGTATCACACAATCTAGTGTAGTCGTAAAGTGCCGTCTCGGATTAGCCTGCGCGGACTGCGCAGGCTGATCTGAGACGACACTTTACGGAAATGTCCAAATGCCCCTTTTCGCATGTTGCAAGCTATATATAGATTCCCTGGCTTGAACAAACTCTCATATAAACATAAAAGCATACTACAATCCTCTTTTAGATTTCTCAAAAACAAAAAAATACATGATGAACCCTGGTTGCCATGGTAACAGAACTTAAAAGTTGGAAAAATCTTCTCCAGATCTGCTGGTCAGACTTCCTTGGCTTGACTGATCAATTCTTTAGATCAGATGTCTTGATAAAAACTTCATCTGTCAAAAGCATGACTGCCATATTGTGTATTTTTAAATCTACATGTATATACAAGTCATGCTCTGCTGAGCCCCAGTGGCTCAGTCAGTAGTGCATAGAACTTGAGAACAGGGTGTCAGGTTCAATCCCTTGCTCCGCCAATTTCTTTCCAAGGATTGATGACAGTCATTGCGACAGGATTCATTCCTCTCCCACCCCTGACCATTGTCTCGATAATGGTTACTAGTAGACTAGTTTGTGGGAAAGCAGTCAGTGGGTTGCAAAACAATTTGTGCAACATACTGGTAAAAGAAGCTCCAGGAAAGCATGGATAGGTGCACTGGCCACCGTGATATAACTGAAAAAATGTTGAAAACAGCTTTAAATACTATACAATCAATCAATCAATCAGTCAAGTCATGCTTTGGAAATGGAGTTTAATGCATCTCCGTGATGCACTACACCAAGCAAATTACCACATAATCATGGATCCATAAGATCCATTTTGTCTAACAACTGGCTGAATCCTGAAGTAGAATGGTCCTTGTCAGACCATGCTGAAAATTGACTCATAGCAAAAAGTTTGGACCAAGGTAGGCCTGCTCTGACTGTGCTGGCTGACATGGGTCAGTACTTTTGGTGGATGCAGTAAATTCCTTTTCACAGAGCATGACTCATATGTAAGCCATTGAGCAAACATGGAAAATATTCTTTCTCAAAATTGTTCGTCATAAATTATTCATGTTTTTCATAAATGATCCTTTGATTGAGCATTTTTAGATTTTGTAATAAAATCTTGATCCATAAAAATATGGTTGCAGTGGATGCAGCTGTTGATTGAATAAGTTTGATAAATTAAATTCTGCATACTCAATTTCTTCATTACAACCTGTGTTGGTTGTATGTTTGGAGAGTTTGAAACAAAAAATCATTACAAAAATAGTGCAATCTTTTAATGAACTTGGAAAAAAAGGCCATAGAAATATGACAATGTGAGAAACTGCATGTTAAATGCAAGGCAGATGTCCCACTTAGATCACCTGGGCACAAAGTGCTCCTGTTAAGGCACCTTTAGGTCTGGTTATTGACTGTCATCATGCTTTGTTTATGTGTGTCATCAATGATTTCTTGAAACATCTCCTAAGTGATTGGGCAAAGTGCAATAAATCTACACCTTTTGTGGTATTTTTTCCTTGTTCAACGTCTGTTGCATATCAGTGGTTCACAGAGACACAGAAACATGAAATAAGTTTTAGACGAGAATTTGCAAAGATCTTTTTCTCAGAAACTTCTCTTTTCCACAGAAACTATATCCCAAGTCTGGCTCAATTTTCAAATCCATATTCCCAAGGTTTTAGGGGGAAAAAACCTTGCTCTTATAATCATTCAGGTCATTTGAACAAAAAATTACCCTTTGAAAATATAGAAAAAAATCCCTCAAAAACCTCCAGAACTAGACATTTGAACATCTGCCTTAGTTCTCTAAATGGGAGCCCTTGGATTAAAAATTTCTAATCAGTTGGTTGTTCATATATTCATATGGAGCTATGGAAGACAAACTTACAGACTGTTGTAGAATGATGTCAGATTTAGCCATTAATTCAGGCGAGCAGTTATGGCCATCATGGCTATCTTGTTTCAAGTTGTTTCTGTGATTTCTTCGCTTTTTAGTCACATGGTTTCAAAAACAACAGAACTAGTTAACTACATTCTTGATTGCACACTTGATTCCCAAGAAGCATAACAGGTAAGACGGTTGCTTTCAAGTCCCTGTGTCACCATTTTTTTGTTGTATGTATTCGCTTCCCATCAATCCTTTAGGGCACAGTTGCAAGTTTTAACCACCCTGAGAAGGAGGGCTTTTGAAAATATTGTGGATGAAGGAGAAAATGTTGGTAACCAGCATTTTCTCCTTTTCCCATAATGTTTCCTACTGCTCCAAAGACCAATCCAATAATTTGTACCACATTCAGTTTGTCACCTACAAATGGTTTTGATTTGGTCAGGTCCAAAATGTTAATGTCTGGTAAAGAGTTCAGACTAAAAGAGTCACATCCTTGTCACTAGCATTTGATTTTCGTATTTGTTATGGTATTTATCTACTAATACCGCATAAACTCTAGTTTCAAATGTCAACCATATAGATTAAGGCCTTTTGAAAACATTGTGGGAAAAGAAGAAAATGCTGTTAACTGCATTTTCTCCTTTTTTCATGATGTATTCTACCCTTTCAAAAGGTGAAATTTCTATTTTGGGGCCACATTTGATTTGTTGTATGCAAAAGTTTTGAATATAAGCCAGGCTTAAATTGTGTCACTTGATAGGGTTAAGTACATGAAATTGTTACATTTGACAGGAATAATAAAATTGATACATTACCATAATCTGGTACAATACACTGACAACTTCTGTCTTATCTTTGTACACAGGAATTTGTTTCCTGTGCTCCGTAATCCAGCTGTCTTTAAAGGTTTAGTAGACTGTCTCACTGAAGACATCAAATCAAAGTACCCAGATGTAGAAGTAATTGTTGGACTGGATTCAAGAGGATTCCTTTTTGCACCATTGATTGCCCAGAACTTGGAAATTGCTTTTGTACCAGTCAGGAAAAAAGGAAAACTTCCAGGAGAAAAATACACTGTTGAATACATTTTAGAATATGGTTCTGTAAGTTTAATTCATGATTTTTAGCTCCACTGGCCGAAGGCCAGCGGGCTTATGTCATGGCCTGTTGTCCGTCGTGCGTCCGTCCGTCCGTCCGTCCGTCCGTCCGTTAACTTTTTTTTAAAACGTCTTCTTCTCTGAAACTACCCATCCAATTTTGATGAAACTTCACAGAAATGATCCTGCCATGGTCCTCTTCAGAATTTCTTGAAAGAATTTAATTCCTTCAAAAACTCTGGTTGCCATGGCAACAAAACTGAAAAATTTTGAAAATCTTTGAAAATCTTCTTGTCTGAAACCGTAAGGCCAAGGGCTACCAAATTTGGCATGTAGCTTTATCTAGTGGACCTCTACCAAGTTTCTTCAATTTATAGCCCTGGGGTCAAAATTGGCCCTGCCCCGGGGGTCACAAGTTTTACATGGGCTTATTTAGGGAGAACTTTAAAATTCCTCTTCTACCTAGCCAAAGGGCCTAGAGCTACCAAATTTGGCATGTAGCTTTATCTAGTGGACCTCTGCCAAGATTGTTCAAATTATAGCCCTGGGGTCAAATTAGGCCCTGCCCGGGGGTAACAAGTTTTACATGGGCTTATATAACAAGTTTTACATGGGCTTATATAGGGAGAACTTTAAAATTCTTCTTTGACCTAGCCATGGGGCCTAGGGCGACCAAATTTGGCATGTAGCTTTATCTAGTGGACCTGTACCAAGGGTGTCCAAGTTATAGCCGAGGGTCAAATTTGACTTCGCCCCGGGGGGTAACATGTTTTACATGGGCGGGCTTATATAGGAAAATCTTTCGCATCTAGCTATAAGGGCTAGGGCTATCAAATTTTGCATTTAGCTTTATCTAGGGGGTCTCTATCAAGGGTGCCCAAATTATAGCCCAGGGGGTCAAATGTAGCCCCACCCCAGGGGGTCACAAGTTCTACATGGTCTTATATAAGGAAACTTTAATAATCTACTTGTACATAGCCATATTTAGGCCTAGGGCTACCAAATTTTGCATGTAACTTTATATAATGGGCCTCTACCAAGAGGGCCCAAATTTTAACTTTGGGGGTCAAGTTTGACTCCACACCAGGGGTCACAAGTTTTACATTGGCTTTTATAGTGAAAACTTGATAAACCTGTGTCATGGATCACATATTTTACAGGGCCTTTTATTCAGCAAACTTGTTTTACATGACTTTTTATTGGGCAAGATTAAAAAATCTTTTTGTTTATAACCACACATTCTAGTTTCATATTGTAGGTCTGGGGTCAAAATTGCCTTCATTCCAGGGATCGCAAGTTTAACATGGGCTTCAAAATATTGTCACTTCAATTTAAACATTAATCAAGGGAAATAACTCTTTTTATGAAAGATAAAGTTCGTTACTATTTACCTCCCTTGATTATCAAGCTGCAGTGATACATGATTGGTGCTAGACAAGTTTTTTAGCTCCACTGGCCGAAGGCCAGCAGGCTTATGTTATGGCCCGTTGTCCGTTGTGCGTCCATCCGTATGTTAACTTTTTAGCTCACTTGAGCACAACGTGCGTCATGTGTTGTCAACAATTCTTTAAACATCAACTCCTCCTAAACCACTGGGCGGATTTGGACCAAACTTGGCTGGAATGTTCCTTGGAAGGTCCTCTTTAAAAACTGTTCACAGAATTTGATTCCATCAAAAACTCTGGTTGCCATTGCAACCAAATGGAATTTTTTAGGGAATTCTTTAAAAATCTTCTCCTCTGAAACCACGGGTCAGATTTTGAAATAATTTCACAGATATGCTCCTTGGGTGACCCTTTTTAAAAATTGTTCGTAAAATTTTGATCCGTCAAAAAATGTGGCTCTGGTGAATGGGGGCTTCTTGCACCATATAGAAATGAAGGAATTCTTCAAAATTCTTCTTCTCTGAAACCGCTGGTCAGATTTCGAAATAATTTCACAGGATTGTTCCTTGGGTGACCCTTTTCAAAAACTGTTCGTAAAATTTTGATCCGTCAAAAAACGTTTGGCTTGTAGTGTTTTTACTTAATAGCCAGTGGAGCGATACAGGGCCATCATGGCCCTCTTGTTATTTTACCTAACTGATTTTTAAATTGATTTATAACTTTTTTAACTGCTAACATAGATTAGAAGCATCACTAGTGAAGAAAACCTAGCTCTTTAGGAGTAGTTGCTCATATTCCTGCAAGCTTTGCTTTACCATTCAATTTTTTAGCTCCACCGGCCAAAGACCAGCGGGCTTATGTCATGGCCAGGTGTCTGTCGTGCGTCATGCGTGTGTCCGTGTGTGCCTTAACTTTTAATTCAAACATCTTTCCTCTGAAATTTTGATGAAACTTCACAGAAATAATCCTGCCATGGTCCTCTTCAGAATTTCTTGAAAGAATTTGATTCCTTCAAAAACTCTGGTTGCCATGGCAACAAAACTGAAAAATATTGAAAATCTTTGAAAATCTTCTTGTCTGCAACCATAAGGCCTAGGGCTACGAAATTTGGCATGTAGCTTTATCTGGTGAACCTCTACCAAATTTGTTCAAATTATAGTCCTGGGGTCAAATTTTGCTCGCCCCGGGGGTCACAAGGTTTACATGGGCTTATATAAGTAAAACTTTAAAAATCTACTGGTACCTAGCCATAAGGCCTAGGGCTACCAAATTTTGCATGTAGCTTTAGCTAGTGGGCCTCTACCAAGAGGATCCAAATTTTAGCCTTGGGGTCAAGTTTGGCCCCACCCCAGGGGTCACAAATTTTACATGGGCTTTTACAGAGAAAACTTTATAAATCTTCTTGTTACTAACTGTAAGACCTAGGGCTACTAAATTTAGCCCTGTCTCAGGGGTCTCATGTTTTACAGGGCCTTTTATTGAGGAAACTTTGAAAATCTTGTTTATAACCACACATACTAGACATGTATTATTTGGTATGAGGCTTTATCTTGCGGACCTCCACCAGTAATTATAGATTTGTGGTCAAAAATGTCTTTGCCCTGGGGTCATAACTTTCTCGTAGGGTTGAAAAAATTTTGTATGTCTTCTAGATTAAAACCAATTGGCCAAGTATCGTAATGTTTGGCTTGTAGTGCTTTTACTTATTAGACAGTGCAGAGATACAGGCCATCATGGCCCTCTTGTTTCCTTAAATTCTTTACATTGTTATTCCATTTTGTCCTTTTCTTTTGGTCAGTCTTATCCCCAAGAGCTCAAGGAACAACTACATGTATCTCTTTTACAAACAGTGTAGATAAAGACCATTTGATGTCATCTGGAATATACACTGTTCAATAGTTGGGGAAATATATTGGCCATTTACAACAAAGAAGTTAAATTTTAAGAGTTTGTTTCTCACAACTAAAGATTTACATTTAATATATTCAGTGCCCATGGAGTTAATCCTAAACACTTTACCAAACACTCCTGAACTGCTTTTAAAAACATTATGGAAAAGTAGAAATCCTGATAAGCAGCATTTTCTCCTTTCCCCATAATATTTTCTACCATATAAAATACAAATAGCATCATTTGAACCGAAGTTAATCAGTTGTCTGCTAACACTTCCAATATGGAGAAGTTCAAAATTTTGTCTTACAGTAAAGAGTTCAGTCTGGCAAAATGATTTAGCCATGCTATGTGAAAAAGGGGTGGGGGGGGGGGGGTGGGGGGTAAACGCATTTGCGAAACATATCGACCCCTGTTGGCCTGTGCAGTCTGCGCAGGCTGACATAGGCCAAAACTTTTCGTAAATCTTTAAATTTTCTGCTTGTCAAAGGATAAATCTACCTCATGATTTAGTTGGTTGTTTGACAAAATGTATTTTATTGGTCAATAATTATGGGACAACTTGCTTGGTATGCTGCATCATGGAGATGCATTAAGTCCCCATTTGCCAGAGCACACACAATTATTGTATTGTACAATATACAAAACATGTATTTCAACACAACATGTGGTTTGAAAATTTTTATCCTATCTCTTGAAATTTCTGAAATTGAAAAACAAAAATCCTAATTTCACTCTGTTGCTATTTTACAGGATTCCTGTGAAATCCAGAAGAATTCAATAAAAGAAGAACAGAAGGTGGTTATTGTAGACGACTTGTTAGCAACTGGAGGTAACATTCTGTGGTACCATTCAAAGTGTATGAGTCATGTTTTGTGAAAAGGGGTTGAACACATTTGCAAAAAGTATTGACCCAGGTAAGCCTGCACAGCCCGTGCAGGCTGACCTGGGTCAGAACTTTTTGCTATTTGTCAATTTTTTGTATGTCAAAGGACCATTGTACTACATGATTCAGTTGGTTGTTAGACAAAATTGACTTTGTGGATCAAGAATTATTTCATGACTTGCTAAGTACACGTATAATAGATCACGGAGAGACATTAAACCTCCCTCTCCCAGAGTGCTGCTCATATGTATCACTTTACTGATTGTTAGCACAGGACAAAATGTAATACTGCTATGTATTGAAACCATTTTCAATTGACAAATTACCTGTCTCTCAAATGGTAGATATTGTATTTGAAAGGGTAGAAAACATTAGGGAAAGAGTAGAAAATGGGAGAAGATGTTACCAGCATTTCTCATTTTCCCATGATAATGTTCAAGAGCCTTTTTTCAGAGGGTTGTAATAAGAAGGGAACACTATGAGGTATATGAAAATACAGTAATTAACTTTATGCACTACTGGACAAACATTACTTTCTCTGCTCTTTGAAAACAGCATAACTTTTTGTAAAATGCACTGGTTCCTTTCCCCACAATGTTGTCTGTCTAAAATGGCTTAATGCCTCATTTAAGGTGCAATTTTTTTCATGGGACTGTCCAAGGGCAAGACACTTCAGAGCCCAAGCCCAGTACTGGTAAAACCCAGGACATACAATGCACATGAACAAGTGAGCTGTTACTGTGATATGACCAAAATAATGTTGAAGTGGCACAGAAACCATTCAACAAAGTCATTTCAGTGTGCTGAGTCCCTATGATGTAGACAAAGATCTGGCCGCAAAATTTGTTGTCTGACCTCTGTCTACATATTTCAGTATTCATTTATTACTTAAAACTAAAATCTATGTCACTTTGTCCAGTTTAATGCTTATTTTAATTTTAGAGCATTGTTTGTTTAATGTTTAAGATTGCTATCAGTATTATTTCAGTCATGCTCCAGCCAGTGTACTCTCCATGCTTCCCTTGAATTTCTGTTACCGTTGCTCTGCACATTCCTTCAAACACATTGTGGGATCAGTGTTTGGTAATCCTGTCGCAATAAAGCTATCATCATCTTCAGAAAAAAATTGGCAAAGCAGAATCTAACCAGCGACCCCTAGGTTTCAAGACCTGTATGTTACTGACTGAGCTACTGGGGTTGGCACAGTGGCATAGTAAATTACTCATTATTTTGATTATCACCATTTTATTGTTATGTAAATTGCATGATTAAAATATGAGCCATGCTTTGTGAAAAGGTGGCATAATGCATCTGCAAAAAGTATTGACCCAGGTCAGCCTGCAGAGTCTGCGTGGGCTGACCCCGAGTCAAAACTTTTTGCTATTGGTCAATTTTCTACATGTCAAAGGACCAGTGTACATGTACCTTAGGATTCAATGGATTGCTATACAAAATAGATTTTATGGATTCATAATTATGTGATGACTTGTATCGCTTTGTATTGTGCATCATGGGAGTTGCATTAAACTCTCTTTTGCTAGAGCATGGCTCATATACATGTATTTTTATTAACTCTTTACCAAACAACAGAATTTTAGACTTGTCCAAATTGAAAGCATTTGCAGACGACAAAATAAATGTGACTCAAAAATTGAAACTTGACTTTAGAAGAGTAGAAAATGTGGGAAAAGGAGAAAATGCTGGTTACCAGCATTTTCTCCTTTTCCCACAATGATTTCAGAAGGCTTCTTCCTCTTGGTCGTAAAAACCAGAGATTGTTTGGTAAAGGGTTAATATACATTTAATATTGTTTTCTTTACAGGCACCATGAAAGCAGCCTGTGATTTGATGGAAATGGCGAAGGCAAAGATACTGGCTTGTGTAGTGGTAATTGAACTGAAAGAGCTCAATGGGAGAAATAAATTGAAGTACCCTCTGTTATCCTATATCAGTTAATGGTGCCTGGGGTTTTACTAGGAAATACTTTGAACATCTTCAACAATTAGCTCAAGGTCGTTAAGACATGGCATTGTTTAACATAGAGATAAGGAGCTTTTTTTTTCTACTGTCATGTTTTTCATAATTTACTTATATATCAACTCTTTACAAAATGACAAAATTTAAGAATCATTCAAATTCAAAGTATTTGCAGGTGGCAAATTAAATTCGTCTCAAGTGATTAAATTTGTCTTTGATCAAGTAGAAAACATTGTGGGAAAATGAGAAAATGCTGGTTTCCATTAGTTTTGTCACCTTGGGCCTACACTTCATGCAGAAACTGACATTTTCCTTTATCTGCTGGCATTGTTGAAAATATTGATTTCAAACTATGGTTAGTTGTTTAAGGAGATACCCCCGGTTTTCACTATAGGCTTGAAAGTTTCATTTCACTTATTCAGCAGTTTAACCCTTCCCCACACAATCCCGAGTTTTAACGACCCTGAGAATGACAGCTTTTGAAAACATTGTGGGAAAAGGAGAATATGCTGGTAACCAGCATTTTCTCTTTTTCCCCACGCTGTTTTCTACCCTTTTCAAATCAAAATTTCAATATCAACATTTATTTTGTCGCCTACAAATGCTTTCAATTTGGAAAAAAGTCTGAAATTTTATTGTTTGGTAAAGAGTTTAGGGGTTAAAAGGATCACCAATTCCATAAGGGCAGGTAACCCTCAAAATATTTTTGATAAAGAATTTACACTTAAAAAGCAACTGCATCTGCGTTTTTGTTATCTTATACAGTGCTTGTTTAAATTTGAAAGAGTCAATCATTGATGTATGTGGGTAATTGGGTATCTTGTATGCTTCTGTAAGTTATAGGCTGTAAGAATTGACCTGGCAGGGCGTGGCTAACCTTTCACATAGGTCTGCCAGTTTATTTTTCATTTTAGTGGCTTTGAGTCAGATTGGATTTGTGAGTCGTAAACACATGCATCATATGCAATACCTTATAGTAAAATCTCGGTAGTTTGTTGCGCAAGGGACCAGAGTTTTTTATTCGAACTAAACGTAGTATGAACCAAAAATGTGACTGTGTTCAGGTATTTTCAGTGCCATTTACGGAAACAGACCATCGGATTTACGTAGCATGTCTTGCGGTACCCTAAACTGGTACCCATTACAATGATAGCCTTGCGGATCTTTAATTCACGGCATTACGATCCGATCAAGAAAAAATGCCAAAATTGTATTGGAGTATCGATCTCTATAGAATTGATCACAAAATAAATTCTGAATTTCATCATTTAGTAAGCGTCATAAAATAGTAGCATTCAATTCCATCCAAACGTTTGAAAGAAAACAGACCTTGAACTACGTCACTATCCTGTAGCCATTTTAAAATTCAATCATGTGACTTTGCCGGGTTCGTCAAAAAAGCAAAAACCGATTGTAACGTGATACAGTTGGCGCCAATTTGCATTCTCATGGTTTGAAAATATTGCCATGTGATCTAGCAAATGACCTAAATACGTCATCTTCAGTTTGTTAGTAAAACTGTGTGTTAAAAAGGATTCTAGGGGGTGGGGTAAATGGTGTAAAGTAACAAGGTGCCGATTACATTGTTTTTGCTTCCGGAATATTTCTTTCCATTCTAAGAGTGAAACCAAATGATTAAGCCAATCATGAATTGTGTTGCTTTAACCCTTTACCACATTATCCCGAGTTTAACTCTTGTGTTACTTTGAGTAGGTAAATAGGAAACACTGGCCAAGGTAGGATTTTTTTCCCACAACATTTATGTAATTTTGTCTGGATTAATTTCTCTCCTATTGTCTCGGTCAGCAAGCCTCTTGAAAGCTGTATCCTTTTGCAGAACTTATGTATACGATACTGCAAGATTATGCACAGATAGGTGTACCAGTTGCTGAGACATAACTGAAACCTATTTAACTGTTTACCGACAAAATTTTGAACTTGTCCGAATCCAAAGCATTTGCAGACAGAAAGTGGCATAAATTGTGCGATTTGTCTTTGAAGGAAGAACAGCTGGTTTCTAGCATTTTCTCTTTTCCCACCAACTAGTATTTTGGAGATAAAAGTTGACTTAGGAGAGATATCGGAGTCAAGATATTTACAATGAAAATTGAGGACAAACAAGCCGCAAGACAGCGCCGATGATTATCATGACGTTAGAACTGCGTTTGTTGAATTCCTTCGGAGTGATTTCCCTTTTGGAGATCAAAGCACTCAGAGCACTTCAGACCGTTATTGTTGTTTATCCCATGTTGGATATTTTAAGGAATTTCAGAGTTGTTCATTGTCGTTTTAATTGATTAATTGACGTTACAAACCAATTGACGTCTTTAATTACATTCGTAGTTCAAAACTGATTTGTACCATCGATATCGTCAATCAATAGGTGTGAAAATCAAGGTTGGTCGCGACTTTTCACACCTTCGTAAGTTTGCAAGCGGATTAATTGACATACGAACTAAAGGTATGAATTTGTGTTTGAATAATACTTTAGGGACATGAAATATACTACGAACTACTGACGTTCAAGGAATCCAGAGGAATTTAACAATGATAAAGAAGGATAAATATCGGGACCAAAGATAGCATACGAACTAATACATAGCTGCGAACCAGCGACCTGAGAACTAACGAGATTCCACTGTATTTATCTTGATGTATAGGTAAATATTGCTACTCACGATGATTTCTGAATTACCTAATTCATCTCAAAGTAAAATGCAGTGAACTGAAACACAGCTCAGCCCTGCCAGGTCAGTTCTTACAGCCTATACAAATAGTTATCAATATTGTTTACCTTTGTTTATGATGAAATATAGGAGTTGTATATTCTTTTTATGCCTAAAAATTTTATAATGTTCAATAAAATACTAAAGGCAGATCATTTTGATGTCTGTTATTATTGTTTCAGCGGAGTCCCTGTCTCTCAGTATGAAGGGACAGGGTTAGTAATCCAGGGGCAGTATTTGATGTTAGACATTGTTTTCATCTATATCTCAGCCGGCAGTGCATCTATATTTTCCTGGAGTTTCTTTAACAAGCACTCTGCACATTTTTTCCCAAGCCACTGGCTACTTTCGCTCTTTGAGAAAGTGGAAACACTGTTCAGCCATGAGAACCAGGGATTTGAACCAGCTATCCCTTTGTCTCAAGTCCTGTACTTTACCGGCTGAGCTACCGAGCTTGCCTTCACAGCATTCTGTCAATAAAATAACCTATATATGTTTTTTCCCCAAGCCACTGGCTGCTTTCCCACATAATCAATGTTTAAACAATGATCAGCGCTGAGAGAGGTATGAACCCTGTGGCAATGACCATCATCGATCCTCTAAAAAATGTGGGCGAGCTGGGGATTCAATCCAGCAACTCCCCAAATCTTGCACTCTACCGACTACTCTACTGGGGCTCTGCTCAAAGTAAGGGGGGGGGGATATTTAAATCAGGTTGTCTGTCTATAGATACAATTTTGTATCCTCTAATACAGTTTTCAAGGAATTTGGCAGAAATTGTAATGGAAGCCTTCAACCTTTTACCACACAATGCCGAGTTAACATCGCTGAAGAAGAGAGCTTTTATAAACATTGTGGTAAAAGGAGAAAATGCTGGTTACCAGCATTTTCTCCTTTTCCCACAATGTTTTCTAGCGCTTTGAGGAGAGATGCTATTACCACTTTCACCCACATTCATTATGTTGTCTGCAAGTGCTTTCGATTGCGGCAAGTCTTACACTTTCGTGTGGTAACAAATTAACCCTTTACCTCACAATCCTGACTTTTAACAACCCTGAGGGAGGGGCTTATTGAAAACACTGCTGACGAAGCATACGGTTCTTGGTATTCATGAGTGTGCAACATTTCTAGTTTATGTTTGTCTTTCATCTTATTTGCAGTAGTTTTTCTTAAGTCTGTTCAGTAAAGTATTGACACAAATACAACTGAAAATTTTGTGGCACAAAAAGAAATGGGTTGTACCAAACATATTCTTATTTTGCAAAAAGGTGTTTCGAGCATCTCTGTGATGTATAATACCAAGCAAGCCATCAACATAATTATTGATCTGTAAAATCCATTTTTTTTAACAACAGACTGAATTATGATGTATACTAGTCCTTTGACATGCATAAAATTCATAAATAGCAAAAAGTTTTGACCAATGTCAGCCTGCGCAGTCTACAGGCTGACATGGGTCGATACATTTTACAGATTAAGCCCCCTAATTAGACATCGCTCATATGTAGGAAGTTGCTGTGAAAAACTACAGTACCACGGAAAATGGCTTAAACCAACTCTGATACTCTGCCATAACATAATTCATTTGATTAGGGTGTGATTGCTCCTTTTCCCACAATGATTTTAACAGTGAATATCCTTTGTGTATATTTGTAATGGTTTGTTTAAGGTTTAATAATAGCTTGTTTAACCCTTTACTAAGTAAACCCCGAGTTCTAATGCCCCGGAGGAAAAAGGCCTTTGAAAACACTGTGAAAACACAAGCTACAAGCACAGACGTTTGTTTTATGACGAACTTGGCCACCTATATAATGTATATATGTTACATTATATAGGTGACGAAATTTGTCATAAAACAAACACCTGTGGTTACAAGGGACAAATCCAATCATTTGAACCACATTTGTCATCTGCAAAGGTTTTCAACTTGAACAAGTTTAAAATCTTGTTGTCTGGTAAAGAGTAAACAAGAGGGCCATTGGCCCTAAATTGCTCACCTGAGTAAAGTCATCTAGGGTTAATGAAGCTAAAGAGATCCTTATTTAAATGATGTAAAACACATGAGTGTGAGTGACATAATTTTTGACTCAATTTCAAACTTGTGGAAGATATCAAAAAGACAAACATTCTAACCAAGTTTCAGGAGCATCAGGTTGAAAATGTGGCCTCTAGGGCGCACATAAGGTTTTTCAAAAATTTGGCCCAGTGACCTACTTTTCTATCAGACATGACCTAATTTTAAACTTGTCTGGGATGTCATCAAGATAACCTTTCTGACTAAGTTTCATGAGTATCAGGCTGAAAATGAGGCCTCTCCAGTGCACAGAAGGCTTTTCTAAGATTTGGCCTGTGACTTACTTTTTGACTAGATATGACCCAATTTCAAACATACCTGAAATCGCAAGAAAACTAATCTGACAAAGTTTCATGAGTATAGTCCATTTGGTTTCCATAAAAACTAATGTTTTGATCAAATGCATTCAAATGGAACAGCTTCCTCAATATTTTGTTGCAATGTTGATTAATTACAAAAACTATGCAGTAGTCAATATTTTCAAAACTTTTCATTTTTAGCTCCACTGGCCAAAGGCCAGTGGGCTTATGCCATGGCCCGGTGTCCGTCGTGCGTCCGTCTGTCTGTGCGTAGGATAAATTTTATTTCAAACATCTTCTTTTCTGAAACTACCCATCCAGTTTTGATGAAACTTCACAGGAATGATCATGCCATGGTCCTTTTCAGAATTTCTTGAAAGAATTTGATTCCTTCAAAAACTCTGGTTGCCATGGCAACAAAACTTAAAAAAAATGAAAATCTTTGAAAATCTTCTTGTCTGAAACCATAAGGCCTAGGGCTACCAAATTTGGCATGTAGCTTTATCTAATGGACCTCTACCAAGTTCCTTGAAATAATAGCCCTGGGGTCAAAATTGGCTTATATAGGGAAAACTTTAAAATCCTTCTGGTACCTAGCCATAGGGCCTAGGGCTACCAAATTTGGTATGTAGCTATATCAAGTGGAAATCTACCAAGTGTGCCCAAATTATAGCCCTGGGGTCACAAATTTTATATGGGCTTATATACGGAAAACTTAAAAAATCTTCTCTCACCTAGCCATAAGGCCTAGGGCTACCAAATTTGGTATGTAGCTTTATCTATGGGTGTCTACCAAGGGTGCCTAAATTATAGCCCTGGGGTCAAATTTGGCCCCGCCCCGGGGGTCTCAAGTTTTACATGGGCTTATATAGGGAAAACTTTAAAAATCTACTTGTACCTAGCCATTAGGCCTGGGGCTACCAAATTTTGCATGTATGAGGGTCCTCCAGTAATGAGTGAGACTGTTGTCATATCTCAAATATTGTCTGACAGATTTTAATGAAACTTTGCACATATATTGCCTAACATATTAGCAACACAAAAATTACGCCAAATGACGTTACGTTATGACGTCACAATTATGACGTCACTTCCTGTGACACAAACAACTGCAACATGGCCAGCTTCACAGCAGAAGAACAACGTGCATATATAAAAATTGAGTATTATAAGGGTAGCACTGGAACAGAGATTTTTCAAACCTTACAAAAAGTTTGTGGGGACCAAGCTATTTCTTGTGCAGCAGTGTTCCAGTGGATTGCACAGTTTAAGGAAGGAAGGACTAGTGCAGAAGCAACCCAGCCCAGCAACAAGCGAAGAAAATATCCAAATTTGAAGGCTGTAATGGAGACTGATCGAAGATACACATGCGAAGAAGTAGCCAATGAAATTGGGATAAGTCATGGGTCAGTACATACAATTTTGACAAGTAAGTTAAACATGCAATGTGTTGCTGCAAGGTGGGTACCCCATGCACTGAGCTCGGAGCAGAAACAGGCAAGAGTGGATGTTGCCAGTCAATTACTGGAAAGATACAAAAATGAGGGTGATATGTTTCTTAACAGGATAGTGGCAATAGATGAGACTTGGATACGAAGTTATGAACCAGAACTAAAAAGACAATCTTCAGAATGGCACACGCCGGGGTCCCCACAACCCATTAAATTCAGGCGAAAACAAGGAAATTTGAAGATGGTGATGATTTTTGCCTATGATAATCTCGGCATAGTAGCTGCAAATCGGGTCCCGATCGGGAAAACAGTCAATCAAGAGTATTATCGTACATTTCTGATGTCTATCTTGAGACCTGCCATTCGCAAGAAGAGACCGGAGCTGCTTGAACTTACACCATTAATTCTGCATGACAACGCTGCCTGTCACAAGGCAGGTAGGGTGACGTCACTTTTGACGCTCTGTAACTGGGACATTTTACTGCACCCTCCATATTCTCCAGACATGAGTCCTCCAGACTTTGATCTTTTTCCTAAGTTGAAAGAACCATTGCGAGGCGTGCGTTTTGAGGATTTAGACGCCCTGGAAGAAGAGGTGGCCGGTCAAATTTGACGCATTAACTCTGGTTGCCTAGCAACGGGAATAAGAAGACTTCCTCACCGATGGAATTCTGTCATTGAAAAGGGAGGAGCCTATATTGAAGGAATGTAGGAACACTGGATGAGTATTAGTTCAGGTATTTCTTCAATAACTACAGTCTCGCTAATTTTTGGATGACCCTCGTAGCTTTATCTAGTGGGCCTCTACCAAGAGGGCCCAAATTATAGCCTTTGGGTCAAGTTTGTCCCTACACCAGGGGTCACAAGTTTTACATGGGCTTTTATAGTGAAAACTTTTTAAATCTTCTTGTTACTAACCATAATAAGACCTAGGGCTACTAAATTTAGCCCTGTCTCGGGGGTCTCATGTTTTACAGGGCCTTTTACTGGGGAAACTTTGAAAATCTTCTTGTTTATAACCACACATTCTCGACCTGTGTTATTTGGTATGGGGCTTATCTTGTGGACCTCCACCAGGATTCAAGTAATTATAGCTTTGTGGTCAAAAATGGCTTTGCCCTGGGGTCATAACTTTCTCGTAGGATTTAATAGAAAAAAATTTGTATGTCTTCTAGTTCGAAACCAACTGGCCAAGTACTGTAATGTTTGGCTTGTAGTGTTTTTACTTATACAAAATATTTGTGCAAGGATAAGTTATTGTGATCCTAGTTTTTCAATATGCTTGGCCTCATAAAATTATGTAAATGTTTTCAAATTGACCGTGAAATAGTATGCTGTTCTAATTGTTGCACTCTCTCCACTATTTTCAGATGTCAAAATTAACATTGAGTTTAATGGACAAAATAATTAAAATAAAGTTTTTTAGTCAAAGTATTCTTTCTCTCATGGTTTTGGTGAAATAATTTGATAGGTACAAAAAAATTTCCAAAAGAAATTTCAGATACCAGTTGATGATTTTGAGCCAAATGTTAGTTTCCATATCAATAATACAGACTATATCTGGCAGGAAATGTGGCCTCTAGAGTTCACACAACGTTTTCCTATGATTTTGCCCAGTGACCTACTTTTTGACCCTATACGAACCAATTTCAAAGGTGTCCGAGATATCAGCAAGACAAACATTCTCACCATGTTTAAAGAGTATCTGGCTGATACTGTGGCCTCTAGAGTGCACAAAAGGTTTTTCTAAGATTTGAACCAGTGACCTACTTTTTGTACTGACTTGACCCAATCAAGACAAACTCTGACCTAGTTTCATGAGTATCAGGCTGAATGAAAATGTGGGCTCTAGATTGCACACAAGGTTTTTCTAAGATTTGGCCCTGTATCCTACATGACCCAATTTCGAGCTTGTCCCAGATCTCATAAAGACAAACACTCTGACCTAGTTTCATGACTATCAGGCTGAATATGTGGTCTCAAGAGTGCACTCAAGGTTTACCTAAGAATTGGCCCAGTGACCTACTTTTTGACCCCAATAACCCAATTTCAAATTTGTCCAAGATATCATCAAGACAAACTTTCTGATCGAGTTTCAGGAGTATCAGTCTGAAAATCTTGCCTCTACGATGCACACAAGCTTTTTCTAAGATTTGGCCCAGTGATCTACTCTTTGACCCCACATGGCCCAATTTCGAATTTGCCCAGACAAACATTCTGACTAAGTTTCATGAGTATCTGACTGAAAATGTGGCCTCTGGATTGCACACAAGGTAAATGTTGATGACCCCACGCAGGATGCAGGACACAGCACGATCACAAAAGCTTACTTGAGCTAAAAGGAGGAATGAAAATAGTAAGAATCATTGCCAGAGCTATGGGAATAAGCTAAAAACTGATAAAATCAAAACCAAAGTGTATTTTCACTTAAACTTAGCATTTAATCACAATTTACAACTCTACACTATTATACATATTTTTCAAATACATCTATGTACACAATTTTTTACATATATCCATAGAAGGAAAATCTGTACCAGAGATCTTTATTAGATGACAATATATTAGACTTGCCCTCATTAAAAGTGAGCAGCACTCTAGCAAAAGGGGTTTTGATGCATCTTTGTGATACATTATACCAAGCAAGTCATAACACAATCAAGGATCCATAAAATCCATTTAGTCTAACAATTGACTGAATCTGAAACCAGAATGATCCTTAGACCTGCATAAAAATTACAAATAGCAGGAAGTGTCAACCCATGTCTGCCTCCCCTTTTTCACACAGCATGAACTTGCATTTGCCATGCACTGAAGTAAATGTGGCTCAAATGATGGAATATGTCTTTTAGAGGCACAAAACACTATGGGAAAAGTAGAAAATGCTGTTTATCAGCATCTTCTCTTTTTCCATAATGTTTTCAAAAGTCTTCTAAAAGGATCATAAAATAAACAGGCTCCATCAGGTACCAGGCCAGAAGTCAGGAGTATCGCAGTTCAATCTGGACTTATTCAAATGCCTTCTTTAACTCTTTACCAAACAATATTTTGAACTGGACCAAACTGAAAGCATTTGCAGACAAATGTTGCTAAAATAATAATTTCTGTCTTTGATAGTGTAGAAAACATTGTGTGAAAAGGAGAAAATGCTGTTTACAAGCATTTTCTCCTTTTCCCAAATGTTGTCAAATGCCTTCTCTGTTGCGTTTTTTCACAGTCAGATTGTGTAGTAAAGAGATATTTCCTTACCAAACCCTAAAATGTTATACATGTCCATACTGAAACCATCTGCAGGCGACAAATGTAGCTCATATAATAAGATTTGTTCGTGAAGGGACAGAAAACATTTAGGGTTACCCTTATGGTTAACTAAGCAAGCAGTTTCTATTTTCGAACAATGTATTCAAAAGCTTTCTTCCTTCGGGGCTTTAAACCATCAGATTGTTTGGTAAAGACTTTTCTCATCTCCTCAAACACAACTGTAACAAACAACTATTAAAATTATGAATAAGCAGTATTTTCTAAATTTTGTTGATAGAAATCATCCTTTGAGCTACACTAAATGTCTTCTACAAATGCTTTTAGTTTGGACAAATCCAATTTTGTTGTGTGATACAGTTAAGGTTTAACTATTGGCCTAAAATTTTGCAAACTTCTTTTGAAAACCTTTAAACAGAAGAAAAAAAATAACTTGTATCAAGCAGTTTCTCTTTTGACCACAATATTTACACATAACCTCTTGTTTTTGACGTTCTTTATGGCTATCATTAATGCAACTTTGTATGACAAGAACATCACAAATGTAGGGTGTGTGTCCCAATGTAATAATCTTGTATGCTGCAAATTTGTTTAACCCTTTACCACACGGCAAAATTTAAGACCTATCCAAATAGAAAGCATTTGCAGACGACAAATTCATAGTGGCTCAAATGACACAATTTTTCTTTGATAGGGTTGAAAACTTTGTGGGAAAAGGAGAAAATGCTGGTTACCAGCATTTTCTCCTTTTCCCACAATGTTTTCAAAAGGCGTCTTCCTAAGAGTCGTTAAAAGTCGTCATTGTGTGGTAAGGGGTTAAAAAGGTTTATAAATGAAAAAGTGAAAATGATGTCAGAAAAGAAATTCCATGATGATTAATTCTTTACTACATATCAAATTCTTAGAATCGTGCAAACTGGCAGCATTTGCAGAATACAATTCATATGTTGTTCAATTGATGGAATTTGTATTTGATGGTTTGAAAACACTGTGGTAAAAGGAGAAATACCGGTTACCGCATTTTCTCCTTTTCCCACTGTGTTTTCACATGGCTTCTTCCTTAGGGTCATTAAAACTCAGGATTGTATGGTATAGAGTTAAATTTTCCTTTCCACACGAAGTTAAACTGCTGCAAGAGAAAGAGGTATTCTTTTCTGTGTAATGTGTTGCTTTGACTCTGTCAGTCCACAAAATGTGATTCAAGTCCAAATTCAAAACATTTGCAGTTAACAAATATAGTGTAGCTCACATTATTGAATGTTTTTTAGCTCCACTGGCCGAAGGCCAGAGAGCTATTGTCATGGCGTTGTGTCCGTCGTGCGTCCGTCCGTTCGTGCGTGCGTCCGTAAACTTTTTCCTTAAAAAACTTCTCCTCAGAAACTATTGACTGGATTTTTACCAAATTTCACAGGAATGTTCCTTTGGTGGTCCTCTTTCAAATTCCTTCAAATAATTGTGTTCCATGAAGAATTCTGGTTGCCATGGCAACCAAAGTAAAAAACCTTTAAAAATCTTCTCCTCCCAAACCGCTATTTGGATAGCATTATTATTTTGCAGGAATGTTCCTTAGATACAGGTTTACAGAATTCCTTAAAAAAGAAAAGATCTGTCAAAAAACATGTCTTTTATGGGAGACTCATTTTCCTTTTATGGTATAAAGTAAAATCTTTGAAAAATTTCTTCTCTAAAACTATTCATTGGATTTCAGTGTTGTTTTGCAGGTAAGTTCCTTTGGTGGTCCTCTTTCAAATTCCTTCAAATAATTGTGTTCCATGAAGAATTCTGGTTGCCATGGCAACCAAAGTAAAAAACCTTTAAAAATCTTCTCCTCCCAAACCGCTATTTGGATAGCATTATTATTTTGCAGGAATGTTCCTTAGATACAGGTTTACAGAATTCCTTAAAAAAGAAAAGATCTGTCAAAAAACATGGCTTTTATGGGAGACTCATTTTCCTTTTATGGTATAAAGTAAAATCTTTGAAAAATTTCTTCTCTAAAACTATTCATTGGATTTCAGTGTTGTTTTGCAGGTAAGTTCCTATGGTGGTTGTCTACCAAATTGTTTCTTCAGTGAGCTAAAATGCAGGATTGAATGATAATTGTTAAAAACTTCCTTTCGCCATTATAGAAATATCAGGCCTGTGGAGCGATACAGGCGCTCAAGCGCCTCTAGTTTAAAAGGTAGAAAACATTGTGGAAAAAAGAGAAATAGCTGATTGTTTGCATTTTCTTTTCCCAATTTCAAAAGCTTTCTCCAGGCTTGTTGTAACATGGCATTGTTTAGTAGAGGGTTACTGAAATGTCTCCCAAGGTTGATTCAAGCAAAGAATTAACCCTTTACAACACAATCCTGACTTTTAACGACCTGAAGGAAAAAACTTTCTGAAAACATTGTGGAAAAAGGACAAAATACTGGTAACCAGCATTTTCTCCTTTTCCCACAATCTTTTCTGCCCAATTCAAGTTCACATGTGACAACTAGTCACCTTATCCTTCCCTTTCTGCAGGAGGTGTACATGTATTATAACATAATGGCAGTGGAGAATGTTGGAAAAAATCAGGGTAATTGGAGAAACTGCTACTGGCATGTACAAAAATCCTTTTTAAACTCGGATTCATTCCTATTTACTGAGATTCAAAAATTAATCACAAACAAATTGCCTGATTATAAAACAATGGGTTTGTGCCAATGCATTTCTGTGTAAAAAAATCTAAAATCTAAACCATCAGTTACTGAATATTTAACAATTCTTCTGTGTACAAATACAGCTTTCATACACCTCTTTTATATTTAAGTTAACCCTTTACCACACAATCCCAACTTTTAACGACCCTGAAAAAGAAGCCTTTTAAAAACACAGTGGGAAAAGGAGAAAATGCTGGTAAGCAGCATTTTCTTCTTTTCCCGCAATGTTTTCTACCCCTCCCAAAACAATCTTTGAAATTTGAGTCACATTTATTTTGTCTGCAAGTGCTTTCAATTATGACTAGTCTTAAATTTTGTCCTTTTGGTAAAGAGTTAAACGTTGCTGGGAAAAAAGAAGAAACTGTTTGTTGTAAGCAATGCATATTTCTCCTTTCCCCACATTGTTTTCAAGATTATTAAGAAAGACTATACCATTATTCCTTTCCTCAAAATAAATCCAGTGTAAACTGTGGCAGTCTTCTGTATACTACAAATAACATGTGCCGATAGGTCAACTCTATATTGAAGATAAAGATTAAGACTTGTCCAGATTGAAAGCATGATATTTTGCAGCAAACAACAAATTGTGACTCAAATGATAGGATTTATCTTAAAAAGTGTAGAAAACATTGTGGGAAAAGGAGAAAATAATAAGAATTGGCATTCTCTCCAATATGCATAATTATTTGAAAGGATCTGCTTTTTCTCAGGGTTTTTAACCCTTTTCCGCAACATGCTGACTTTCAACAACCCTGGGAAAGCAGCCTTTTGAAAACATTGTGGGAAAAGGAGAAAATGCTGGTTATCAGCATTTTCTCCTTTTCCCACAATGTTTTTTACCCTATCAAAAAAAAATTGCACAATTCGAGCCACACTGAAATCATCGTCTGCAAATGCTTTCAATTTGGACAAGGCTAAAATTTTGTCATCTGGTAAAGGGTTAAAACACAAGGTGGTTCTGTAAAGGGTAACAAATGATATACCGAAACATACCAGTAGTAACTAATGATGCTTTCTAGAAGAAAACATAATTGAGCCATGCTCTGTGAAAAGCAAGTTTAATCTATCTGCAAAAAGCAACGACCCTTGTCAGCCTGTGCATTCCACCCACGCTGACATTGGTTCACAATTTTTGCTTTTGGTAAAATTTTCAGAATGTCCAAGGACCATTCAATTCATAATTCAGTTGGTTGTCAGAAAAAATGGGATTTATGGATCCATAACTATTTGGTGATTTGCTGTGAGATGCATTAACCCTTTACCACACAATCCCGAGTTTTAAAAAGCCTGAGTATAAAGCCTTTTGAAAACATTGTGGGAACAGGTGAAAATGCTGGTTACCAACATTTTCTCCTTTTCCCACAATATTTCATACCACAGCATGGACAAATTCCATCATTTTAGCCAAATATAAATATTCGTCTGCAATTTGGATAGGTCAAAATTTTTGTGTGGTAAAGAGTTAACGCCCTTTTGTCAGTGCATAGCTCGTATTCATCTTTCCTATTATGACTCTTCAAGGAAACTGAGCTGCTGTTGAGCAGTGCTCCCTGTACAGGTCTTCCTTCTTCTGTCAAGTAAAGATCTAATCTGATCAAATGTTTTCATGAACCTGGGACTTGTCGGCGATGTTTGTTGAATACCATCAACTTTCTTTTGGCTGGTTTCACCACTGTTATTGGATTTTCCACCACCTAAGTATGTGTCTATCTCAACCTCCTCTGTTTCACATGGTGAATCATGAATTTCCATATAGAGGTTTTTGTTCTCTTGAACAGTTATTAAATCAACTCCCTTTTCATTTTTTTGCAGACTGGTCTTTTCAAAATGTTGTAGTTTGTTATGACCAACACTACTTTGACTGGCACTGGCTTTATCAATATCTCCAACTGAGACTTCATTTCTTAAATTCATATATGTTCTTTTATTGTCTCCTGTTATAGGCATGTCTTTATTTCTCTGTATTGGCATTTCCTCATTTTCTCCCCTCATAGATAAATCAATATTGCCTTCTTTTCTTGAGGCTAACTTTTCAGGACAAACATGTTCTTCGCTCAGTTTCATCCCAGGAAAAGACGTAACAGAAACATTATTGTCACTCAAATATGCAGTATCACTCTGAACAGCATCATCACTGTCTGAAAAAGTACCTTTAACAACTGCAGTCACTTGACTTTTTGCAACTTTATGCCTCTTTAAACGTTTCGATTTTTTTGTAAAATTTGATTTCTGTCCTGGTGAATCTTTGGGCACTAAAATCTTTTTGATGATTTTCTTAACATTTAAAGGTCTTTTGGGTTTGCCTTGATTGGTTTGTAAGTTAAGAGAAAATGCATCTGAATCCAGTTTTTCCTTCCAGGTATAATCACAAGACTTTTCAAAAGCCAATCTAGCTGGATGTGATCTAGCTGCCCTTTTTCTGCTTCTAGTACTCTGATCACTGGCACTCTTTTGTTTCCCTGCATCTTTAACAGCAATTTTTGAAACTTGACCTCTTGAATCTTTGTTTAAATTGTTACTAACTGCACGAACATTCCTTAATCTTGACTTTCTGGCTGATACCTTAAGTTGCGGTTTGCTCTTGGTTTTCAAAGTATCTATATTTTTATCAACTTTTTTTCTTGATACTTTTCTTTTTGTGCATGAATATGATTCATTTTTTGCCAATCCCTGTCCTCGATCATCAACCTTTTGCTGACTATTAACAACATTTTCTGTGTTTTTAAACTTCAGTTTCTCTGATATTATACTCTCTAAACGGTTCCTTTTTCGTTCAATATTTTCTGACTTGGGAAGAGGGTTGTCAGACTTCTGAAATTTTGTATCAACAGGATAATTAAATCTGTCAATATTTTTTTCATTGCCTTCCTTTCCTGTATCACATGTGTTCATTTCCCCTTTCTCAGTCTGACCAGATTTCCTCTTTACCTGACAAGATTTTCGTGTATTTATACAGGATGTTTCAACTTTCCTTTTTCTGTTCTGTTTTAAAACACAGTCTGGAGTCAATCCTGTGCCATCAAGTCTGTTTGGGGTTTTGTTTCCCTTACAAACAGCCAAATGCTCTATTTCATGATGAGGGTCATCTTTCAATTCAGAAACTGCACTTTCTTCTGATTGAATTGTTGTTGATTTTTTACTAGATCTTTTTTTATTGTCTTGAACTCTTTTCTCATTGGTTGGAAGACTTTTCCAATCACTTTGAGCTGGCATACTTATGACTGTTAAATTAGTAGTGGAATCAATTATTCTATTGGGTTCAGCTGGCGAGGCGTCGCAAGTTCTATTACTCTTTTCACCCCATGTTACTCTTTTTGTCCCTCTTGATTTTCTGCTCTTTCCCTTAAGTCTTGTTGAGGGCTTAGATTTTGTTGATAAATTCATACTTGAAGTCAAATCAGTGTTCAGATTTGATGAGAGAATTTTGGTAACATTACCCATATTGGAACCAATTAATTTTTGACTATTTCTCTTTGTATCACAGCTTTTTTTGCCCTTTTTCACTGTACTAATTTTTGCATCACTTTCTATATCTGCACTACCTTCCGTGTCACTCTCTACTGTACAATATTTGTTCACTGTTTCAGTTTCACTTTGGGTATCCGTATTGCAGACACTCTTTTGTCGCATTCTCCTTAATGCATTTTGAATATGTTTTACTTCATTCAACTTGTGTTGATACAGTTTCTGAAGATATTCTTCATTATAAATCATGTAATCATCTGTTTCATCCTGGCTCTCTTCATCACTTAAATTATTTCCACTTAATGACTTTTGACATGCTATTTCATAGCTTTCTGTTACCTTAAAATGTTCAGGGCTAAACAATGACCTTGTTTGCCTTTGTTTCTTTTCAGGATGTATATTAAGACTAGTAGTTGGCTGTTTACGCTTTTTTACATTTCTACCTCTGACAATATTTGTCCCATTTTTGTCAAAATTTCTAAAACTACTTTCTGCTATTTCTTTTTGTGGTTTATGCTTTTTTTCATTTAACATTTCATTATCATCTACAGTATTACAAGAGCAAAATATTTTATGGTTTTTTGATCTCTGTTGCAAACATATTGTTTTGTCATCATCATCAATATTTGTACAGCTACTCATTTCTTTCTCCTTTTGTGGTATGCAATTACATGACATTGTTGTTTTGTTGTCTGTACTTTGAGAATTATCTGCTGCTTCCTGTGGTATAAGTTTTCTTACACTTTTCATTTTGTCAGTAGCATTTGTGGTGCTATCAATTGCTTTTTCTGTCTGTGATTTACCGCCTCTGGAAATTCTTCTTTTATTATCGCCAACACATGTATTCAGAGAACTGTATGTTGTTATTTTTTTCTGTGGTTTACCCTTTCTTTTTCCTTTTGTTTCATCATTAATACTCATATGACTATCTACTGCTTTTTTCTTCTGTGTAATACATTTTCTAGCCCTTCCTATTTCATTATCATCAGTATATGTATCTGTAACAGATTCTTCAGTTATTTTTTTCTGTGGTTCATGATTTCCTTCACTTTTTGTTTTCTTACGGTCAATATTTGCAGAGGTGTCTATTGCTGTTTCTTTCAAATTACCATAAATCATGTCTGCTTCCATGGTCTTATCCACATGATTTACAACACTTTTCATTTCAATACCCTCAGTCTGAGAATCAACATCTTTCATTCTGATTTTGCTCAAATTAACTTCATCTTGACAAGTATTAGCCACTTTTTCTTCTGATTTGTTTTTAACTTGACTGCAGTCTTTCATTTCATTGCTTTTTTCAGCAACTTTTTTCATTTCCAAAATATCATTTTCTATCTTCTGAATCTTCATTGATAGATAGCTAATATCCATTTCCGTCTTTTTCTCCTGCAATACCTGAGCAGTAATTCCTACAGAAGCAGGACACTTGGTGCACTCTGAAAGTTTCCCATCTGGGTCAACTTTAAGGACTATGGGAGATTCATTTGAACATAAACTAATCTGCGAGGTTGTGGATGCATTTTCACTGAAACAAGTATTTTCAAAGTATTCTACAAAGTCAGAGTCAGTCTTTTTCACGATATCTGTTTTGCTATCCACCAAATAATTCTTATTTATGTTGATATTATCTGTGTCTTCCATTAAACTGTCGCAGGTCTTTTCAACAATGTCTGTTTCAGTAGTTACAAACTGACAACTATCTTTCTGCACTTTATCTATATCACCTGTCCCAGTTTGTACACATGATTCGTCAGTCCTAGCAGTGTCATAGAGACCACTACCAGTTTCAAATCCTGAGTCATCATCCACACTTTCAGCATATGAATTGTCAAAATTGATGTCTGCAACAACTGCTGTATATTGTTCATAGGTTTGCTTATGTTTAATTGGCTCAACGTTATTGTTACTTGTCTGCTGGTGATCATAAACACCGTCATATACAATATCAGGGTCAGGAGTATCCTGAACAACAGCTACTCTAACCAACTTGTTCCCATTTCTTACAAATTTATACTGAGTTGGTAAAGGAGTCTTATTCATATCTGGTATAAATACTTCATTTCTTTTTTCATCTGTTTCTTTACCTGCATCATATGTATGTGCTATTTTTGGCAAATGGACAGGATTGTTTTCAAGTTCTTTGTGAGATGCTTTAATATTAACTTGGGAAGAATTTAAACCAGTTGAACTCTGTTCTACAAACTTTGACTTGTTTATTCCTTTTCTACCCCAAAGTTCATCTGACTCGGTCAAATCACAGTCTTCTCTACTAATTTCTTGATACACTTGTAAATTTGCATGGTATTCATTCTCTTTGATATCTCTAAACTGTTCTGACACAGTATCATTCACCAGAGATGGTAGTGTACTTGCAATATTTTTTGCACCAAATGAACACCTTTTGTTGGTCTCAAATATACCTAAGTTGTCAGATGCATGGTAATTTTTTCCAACAATCATATCTACTCCTGAAGAATTCAAACTGCTTTCTTTGCTTTTGGTACTTTCTGTCATACCTTTTTCTGTATTATCAAAAATGTTATCACCTAACAAACAACTGTTTTCCTGTATCATTAGAATTTCATCATTATTGTTTGATTCTGAATTGGGTAAAGTGACTTTAGCAGACAATACAGGATTTCCTTTTTCATCATGACATGGTGTTACATCCTGTAGGAGAAAGGTTTGAGGTTCATGGTGATGTGATTGCCCAGTTTTAGCAGGTTCTTCTTCATTTGTTCTAGCAGATCTTGTAGTTCCAACTGTTGTACAGATACTTGACAGTTCATTTATTTTAGTGGTGGCCTTGGTGTTGTCTTTGTTGAGGTCCATGTTAACAGCATTAATATTTGTAATCCTTTCCTTTTTTTCGGTGCTATCATCTTCCTTCAACTCTTTCTTTGCTTTTTTTTCTGTCTTTTTCGACATATTTAGATAATCGAACAGCTCATCATCAGAATCCGACTCTTCAGACGGTGACTCTGGAACAATCTCTGTATGAGTTAGTGTCTTCATGATGTCAGTGTCTGCCTACAAATAGTTATATAAATGTTTACTTAAAAAAAAAAAAAAAAATGTGCTTATTTTGTATTGTTCAAGTTTACTAATGAAGAATTTCAATGTCTAGCCAATAGAAATATGTACAACTAATGAAACTGTGCATAATTTCCATGATGAACTAATGAACACAGTAAAATAAGTAAGTACATGTACATGTAGTTACCGTTATTTCAATGTGTATGCTTCACTTTTAACTCTTTACCAGAAGACAAAAATTTACTTACACTTTGAAAGCATTTACAGATAGGATGATTTGACTGACAGGGTAGAAAACATTAAGGGAATAGGAGAAAATGCTGGATACCAGCATTTACTCCTATTGCCACACAATGTCTGCTAAAGCAACTCCTTTTGGGAGTCATTAAAAATCTGGGTTATTTGGTGAAGAGTTACAGTAAACATTATTTGGCCATTTGTGCTTTAAGAATGATTGATTTACAGGAGATATCATAACATTGGATTGCAACTTTCGAATTCATGGCATGTCCTTCATACATGTGTTGATGTGAATGTAGGTAAAAATGTCAGAGGTAAAAATGCCAGATACTAAAATGCCAGAGGTAAAAATACCAGAGGTAAAAATGTCAGAGGGGTAATAATGTCATAGGTAAAAATGCCAGATGTATTAACAATAGTACATGTATATAAATATGGGAAAAAAACGGTAGCCATTCAGGTTAGCTCAGTTGGTCAAGGTGTAGCAGGTTCGAAACCTGGTCGGAACACGCTTATTTCTGGCCTCTGAATCATCTGAGAAAGCAGTCAGTCAAAAACAAGATTGGTTTATGAACAAATAGAAGAAATGTGTGAACTAAGATCGCATACTATTATCTAGGATACTTTTTCACAGATGTTTTTTCAGGATTGCACTGTTTTCAAAAGAAAAATATATTTGGGAGAACTTCTTTGAAATACCCATTTATCGTAATTCATGAATAACATCGCACTCACTGATAACTCATTGATTTTATTCGATTTTTACTGGAAAACATATGATCAAACATCAATGGAAAAGCAATGACGTGAATATAAATTTTATATCTAGCATCTACCATTTATTTCGAAATCATCACACGTTGTGACAAAAGAAAAAAAATCATCCTTTTGCTCAGTTCATTTACATATTCTCCTTTTTCTCCATATTCTCAATTTCTCCTTTTGTTCCAATGTTTCCTCAATTATTTTACATCAGTTTAAAAAAGTTATCTGTTATCAATTGAAGATGCTATGGTGTGGTGTACATATATCTGGTGAGAAGTCAGAGGCAAATGCTTTTTGCTAAAATAGGTGTGTTTCAACATGGTATCAAATCTGCAAATGAGCTAGCTTTTTCCCTACATATTCAAAATAGTTAATACATCTGGCATTTTTACCTATGACATTATTACCTCTGGCATATTTACCACTTTGGCTCTGACATTTTTACCTCTGGTATTTTTACCTTTGGCATTTTTACCTCTGACATTTTTACCTCTGACATTTTTACTGCACACCGTTGATGTTACTACATAACCCAGAGTTTTAACAATGCTGAGAAAGAAGCCTTTTGGAAACATTGTGGGAAAAGCAGAAAAGGCTGGTAACCAGCATTTTCTCTTTTTCCCACTTTTTCTACCCTTTCACAGACAAACTCAATCATTTGAGCAATATTTAATTATCATCTTCAAAATTAATGCTTTAATTAATTTCGGACAACTCTACTTTTTTGGCACGTAGTAAAGAGTTAAGTGCACAAGACAAGAGCTACTATATATGAAATCTCTATAAGTGCTGTCAGAGTTGTATGGAAACTATAGGTAACTTTAATCATCTACCACACAATCCTGAGATTTAACAACCATATGAAGACGGTTTTTGAAAACATTGTAGAAAAAGGAGCCATATTGGTAACCAGCATATACTCATATCCCCACATTTTCTACCCTTTGAAAAGCAAATTTCAGTTTTTAAGTCACGTTTATTTTCTGAAAATGCTTCCAGTTTGAACCATTGTCCAAACAACTGGAGCTGTGACCTTTACAAGACAATCCCCTACTCTCACGGCACCAAGGTAAAAGGCTTTTGAAAACATTTTGGGAAAAAGAAATGGTGGTTACCAGCATTTTCTCCTGATCCTACCCTTTTCTACTCTTTTACCAAAAAAAAAAAAAAAAAAGTCACACAGCTGGGCAAAGTTTTCTTTGTCATCTGCAACTGCTTAATATGCCTTACATAAGTCTAAGTTTTGTGTTTTAGTAAAATGTAAATAAACCATCTGCCAAGTTCAAATGCACCATACTTTTAGTATGTAACACTAAAACTTCCCAGATTTAAATGATTCCACCTGCGAAATGTATCTAAATGTACCCAAGGCTAACTGTAAATAGATCTACACACTGAATTGTGCATCAAGATATTAAATTCACAAATATTTTGTCAATCATGTATCAGATTGCCATTTAATTATAACCCTCTGTTGACATCATTTTGTGTAAAGTCTTTGTGTGATGCAGCAGACTAATATTAACCCTTTACCACAGAATCCCAAGTTCGAACGACCCTGAGGAGGAAGACTTTTGAAAACATTGTGTGAAAAGGAGAAACTGCTGGTTATCAACATTTTCTCCTTTTAGCACAATCTTTACTATCCTTTCCAAAGCAAATTTCAAATTTTCAGGTACAATTTTTTTTGTCATCTGCAACTGCTTTCAATTTGGGTGAGTCTAAGAATTTGTCATCTGGTAAAGGGTTAACAGAATTATTGTGCCAACTGGAGAAATGGTTTGCTTTGTAACAAACAATTAGGCATACTCTTATGTCACAACTTGTACACACATACATGTATATTGTTCTAGTCAAGCTATTTACTGTTTATCAGGGAACAAATTCAATGTGACTAACTCGAGTTGTCTTAAAAATGTTAAAAAACATTGTGCAAAAAGGAGAAAATATTGGTTGCCAGCATTTTCTCCTTTTCTTACAATGTTTTCAGAAGCTGTCTTTCTCAGGGTCAATAAAACTTAGAGTTGTGTGGTAAAGGGTTAAAACACATTGTGGTAAACTTAGGTCAACTACCTGTTACCCAACATTTCTTTCCCCTTTTCAGCAACTTTTCTACCTTTCACAAACAAGTCCATACATTTGAGCCACATTTCATTAATAGTCTGCAAAGACTTTCAAGATGGACAAGTCTGAAATTATTTCATCTGCTAAAGACTTATTCAATATGACCTATTTCAGGTCTTACAAGGGTAAAAGCCATCTGCTTCATTTCATTTGATTCTTGGCAAGTTTACTTTTTGCATGTCTTGCAAAGGGTATATCGAAGTTGTCTTCTCAATGCTTTTTCAAGATGTAATAAATCCGTCTGAAGAAGTATCATAGAGTAGTCTCGATAATGAAATGTTTTCACAGCTTCTTTTCATATTTGGACATTTATTGTGCACTGTACCGTCTCACATCCATCTTTAATTTTTCAGTAGCAAAGCTATAGCACTGCACTGAATTTCTGTTTTGTCTGTTTAATCTGTATCACAGCAAAATGCAATTAATTTTCAGTCACACACATTACCGAGGACAAATTATTAAATGTTTCATTATCTAAAAGCCCTTAAAAAGATCTAACAAATTATTTCCTTTTGGCCATTATGTGTCTTTTTTTGGGAAATGTAAACATCTAGAGTAAAAATATTCGTATTTGAGATGAAGGACTATTGAATGCGCAAGCATCAGGTATGTTCAAACTCTAGTTTTGTTGTCAGTACGAGAACAAACGTTTGCACAAAATCCGTGGAAAGAGTTCAAACACTTATATCTCCATCATCTAAAAAAAGTACCGGCTGGCGATCCATCAAAAATTTAAATGGGACAATTATCTGTACCACAGAGTAACACAGATATTAAACTTAGTTTACATCAATACATGACATTTTGTTGTACAAACAACTTCTTGTTTGTAAATATAGTGGTCAACCCTTGTTGACAAAACGAGAGGAAATTGCATACATTTTTTTTTCTTAAATGACTTGAATGAAACATAAAATTTAAATGTCTTAGGAATTTAACTCCATTATCCTTACTAGGCCAAGTTTCCATTCATTCCACTTTCATTAAATAACGCTAAGAAATGAATGCAATGATTGTGACAATCCGGTCATCTTTTCTATACAATTCTTACATTCAATATTGCAGGCTTAAAATAATTCTTGACGAGTTTCCTATCCTATGCAATAATAATTTGAGGCAAAGACAGAAGTCGCATCTCATAAATCTCTTCTCAGATAGTATAGGCCAAAAGTTTATAATGACACCGCTTGACCTAATTCGCTTGGCTATGAACACGTTCGTTGTCTGCGCATGTCATATTCTTCGAAGATTCGACCTGTCTGCTACATGACGCATCACTATCCCATTTTAGGAGAAATTATTACGCCGCTAAGTAGCAATGGAAAGAATGACTATGAAAAAAAAAAAAAATCTGTGAAAAATGTAGCCCGTTTATCGCTCCAAATATCCTGAAAGCTCAATTATATAAAAATGGGAAATTAGTTTTCCCAAATACTCTTGTTTTACTCGGGGATCGTATCTAAATTTACGATCCCTGTTTTACTGCACATCTTTTATTACAGTTTCTAAATATAGACTTTAGGAAAACCAGGATTTGTGCAGGGTTTTTCAACAGACTTACCAACAGGAAGTGTCTGGGCTTAAATACCCAAGCCATTACTTAAGCCTGTAGAGGCTGTTTTTTAGAATGACTGGTGCATATAGGTTATATGCTAGCCTGGCATTCAGGCCCTGCATTTAAGTCATTCTAATAAAAAAGGTACACAACTACAGCAAAATCACAGAAATATGTGTTGTTATTTGCCCTTCTTCTGAAATACGTTAAATCAGACATTCAGAACATTGAGAACACAGAGTATATGTTTTGCAGTTTCACTTGATGATATTGTTTTAATGAAAATTCTCTATTTAACAGACTGACACCAGTCTAGCTATATGCTAGCTGGCCCTAGTTGAATAAATCGTACCAGCTTGGTCGCGTGTTATTGAGTAAACGTTTATCTTATTTTGAAATTCGAAATAATGGTTGTCGGTTTAAAAAGTAGTTGCGTTCTGTACCCAGAATGCCCAAATCAGATAAATGTGTATATCAAAAATGTCACCTAGTGGAAAATAATGAAAAGTTTTTGCCAACATTCTGGCATGAAATCTAAATTTATAAACTAGTCCATAAATTCTTCTTGCTTTAGTCTTTATTCTGTACCGATGATTTGCCAGTTATATCATCTTTGGGTGAGGTGACAAAAACCTGAAAAGATCCCAGATAGTCTGGGGGAACACAGTTGAAAGGAATGATGACCACTAGAACACTACATAAAATCAAACAGAGAAAAAGACCAGGAAACGGGTCTTAGGAAGAGAATTGCTTAAAAACTCAGTGCACAGATATATTAGTACAGATAACTGTCCCCAAAAGCGATGTTACTTTTTGACTGGTCGCCTCTGGGTACAGAGACGATCAAGACAAAATCAGTTGAAAGCTCTGCACAGATTTTGTGTGCAAGTTTGAACTCTTATAATTTTGCAAATAGAGCACAAAACTACGATTTAAATATACCTGTTGCTTGCATATTTAATAAACCTTCGTTTGAAATACAAATATTTTCAATCTAAATGCTGAACATAAAAGAAAACCATGCATTTCAGCTGTTACTCGAGTTGTTTACTTTCCCGAATACTTACAAAATGACCGCGGGATAAGTTTCGTCAGAGTTTTTTTATGTGATTTACATGTTATAAACGACTACTACGAGCTCTTTATGTAACAAGTTGGCTTCTTTACAAAAGAAGCCAGGAGAGGTCAGTATCAATGTTTTCAAATAGTTCATTGGCTTTTAATTTCAATATATTTCGGTGCATGTAAACAAACAAGTCAAAAAGCCGCCGCGTAGAAACCTCATATGCTTTACATGACGGTCATTTGAGCTTCTTGCCGCGGTTTCAAGTTGCATTGTCTTTTTTCTCTTTTTTAACGAAATTCTTCTTATTTTTTTCTTCTGCTTAGACTTATTTGCTTAATAAAAAATTAAAATTATTTGAGAGGTCATTTGCAGCCATGGCAAATTAATATAACAAATCTTTTCTGAAATTCGTGATATAAAAATAAACCACGTCTATTTCCTGTTTCGGTTTTTTGATTTCGCTTTATTTACAAAACCATGACGAAACAGACTGTGTATCAGAACAATTTCGCAAGAAAAATGGACTTAGACACCAAATTCTGTGACAGTCTGCCTTTTAAACTCACCACTGTTGGAGAGGTCTGATGACCTCTCCAATGAAGGGTTTAATAATTTGTCTTTGGTCATGTTTTTTACTAAAAGTCAACTGCATTTCGCTGCAATACAGATTAAACCGACGAAACAGAATGTCAGTATAGCACTTTATCTTGCTACCGGAAAATTCGGTCACACTAAAATACGCCACAGAAGAATTATACGCCACAGGAGAAATGTATACGCCACAGCAAATATATAGCTATCAAAGCGTGATTTTTATGTTTTATCTTGTAGATTATGTTATTATCTATCATCTGTGCAAAAATTACTTAAAAATATTTTGTACTTATGGAGTAAATCGATCTTAGAATATACGTCACAGCAAATTTACAGGGGACTTGAGATGGTACGGTGCACAATAAATGTCCAAATATGAAAGAAATCACTGAAGCATCTCTTTATCGAGACTAACAGATATATATGCATTTAAATGCTCTAGCTGTGAAATATGAAGACTAAATCTAGCTATAGATCGTACTTTTTTTTTTTTTTTTTATAGTCCAACTGGGTGGGTGCCACTCTCTGCTATGGTTTGCGGGGCGAAACGACTAGCGAGGGAAATGGTTTGGGGATAGGAATCCACTGACAAAGCCCATGGGTGATCCGTTGCTATTTAGAACGGAGCGGTCGAATTTTGACGAGTACCTAAAGCCGTGAACTTAGCCAAGTACACGGTGAAACATTGAAATAATACACTTCCGGTATATCTTGAAAGCAAAGATGTTGATCAAAGTAAAGGTAACTGTTAACGACCAATTTTACCTACAAAGCATCTGAAAATGTTTAAAAAAAAAAACAATGTAAATTATGAAATGCTTAATGAACTGGTTGAATGGCTGCTGGAGAAATCGTCCCCTGGTTGAATCATCCTCTGTATAATCGTCCCCTAGAGAAATCGTTCCAAACTCTTTGCAGACGATTACGCGAAAGAAATCGTCCCAAAGGGAACGCTGTTTCTGGAGAAATAGTTCAAAAATACATTTTTAAGAAATCTTCCTCACTAACAGTCAGACCTGGGTTCAATTATTCTAAAAAGGATTGTAATTAATTAATTACAAATAAAAAAGATTACCTTCAGTCTGAAGGTTTGCTTCGATGCTATTTTTGTTATTGGTCTCTGCAAACCTTCAACGCAACCTTCATCAAACACGTCTGGAATTAATATGATTTTACCCGCATCTTTTCGAATGGCTCTATGCGACAAAATTTCCAATTACAGCTAATAAATGGGCATGGATCGTTAGATAAATGATTAAAAAACTGATGTTAGTTAATATCTAAATCTTACCTTCATGCAAACCTGTACTTTTCAACGTAAATAACCTTTGACCTACTTCACCAGAAATCAAAATATGGTGATATCATCAATGCGCATGTCTCGGCAGAAATCGCAGTATCTCAGACACGCTACAGGACGGTTCATTTGGGAATTTCACTGTTGACAAAGTCACATTGTACGAAAATGGTCGTTAGGGTTAGAGAACCAGACTGCACAAAATTCAAATTCCGTTGAGTGCGCATGTCTGTTTAACGGAAGTCGCCGTGTAAGTTGTTTACAAATTACACTGGATTAATTTATGTTGGGGAAAAAGGGTAAATTTCCATTGATTTAATTGGTATTTTGCAGCACAGTTTGTGTGATGTTAAAGATTAATCATTTATCTAATGATCCATGCCCATTTTATTTGCTGTCATTGGAAATTTTGTCGCATAGAGCCGTTTGAAAAGATGCTGGTAAAATCGTATTAATTCCAGATGTGTTTAAATAGGGCTGCGTTGAAGGTTTGCGGAGACCAATAACAAAAATAGCATCGGAGCAAACCTTCAGACTGAAGGTAAAAAAAGATATGTTTCAATTAAATTACAAATATGATTACTTGCTGTTTATGATAGTAATCAATTCAAAACAATTATTTTCAGTAAAATAATTTATTAGTTTTTAATTATTTGTCATTACATTTTTAAAAAGATTATGAAGTTTTAACCCTTTACCACATACACAATCCTGAATTTTAAGGACCCTTAAAGAGACGGCTTTAGAAAACATTCGGGGAAAAGGAGGAAATGCTAGACATTGGCATTTTCTTCTCTTCCTGCAATGTTTTCTAGTCTAACAAAGACAAAGTTGTGTCAGGCCTATCAAAAGAATATCTGTGTTTAAGGTTTCTTGACCCTACCTAGGAAATGCTACCGACCCTAAGCTTTGTACGCTTAGATTTAAAAAAAAAAAAAAATCTATAGGTGTGATTTCGGTACAACATGGTCCATGTAAAAAGTTTCTGGAAAAAAAAGAACATCCCTACCTACCCTACCAACAGCATCTCTAAAAACAGATACTTTTTTGTTAAGCCTCATTTGAGCCACATTTAGTGTATCGTCTGCAAATACTCTCAATTTGGTATTGCCCAAAATTTAATCGTTGGGTACAGAATTCAAAGATCAAAGTAGACTTGTATACATGTATTCAGTCAAATTTTGAAAAATACATAACTACGATGAACATACTACAAATGGGAACAAGACAGTTCCCCGACACAAGTTTTCGAGACAGTTCCCAGACAGATTTGAAGACAGTTCCCCAACACTTTTGTTTGATGTCAAACGACAAAATAAATCTTATCATAGATAAAAAAAATGTTTGATGAAGGATCTCATGGATAAATGATCTGTGACTGATTGAAGCATCTGTACATGTGATTGGCGAGTACATTTAGTCACCGTGGTAACATCTATAAGCTTAGTTCGACAGAACAGTTTGACGGCCTTTCGTCACAATATATAAAAAAATATCGAAATACATTACATTCTCCCAAATGGTATACAGATCTACAATATATACTAGTTAGTGTATGTAAAATTGTCCGAGTGTACAAGGTAAACAGAAAAGGTATTTCACTCAGATAACCCCCCTCTCTCTCGCCCTCTCTACTGAATTTCTATGAAACATAAAAGAATACACACAACTAAAATACAAATTATCCATAGACTTTAAAGAATCAACTCCAAATAATCTGGAATCAAATCCTTTTATCAACTGTGATGCTGGCTTAAAGTTTCCTTAAAATTTTCTTATTTTCATGATGTCCAGTTGTGATTCCTTGTGAACTTGCCCATGAGATACCGTAATAACTACCCGTCATTACATTTAGAAATCTTCTTCACAAGGTACAAATAATTTGATCACAACATCAATAATCCATGAATATTTCTAATTCCTCATGATTATCAATAATAACTGTGTATTGTACAGTATAAAAGGTTATTTGACATGAAACAGAAGTTTTGGGGAACTGTCTTCAAAAGTGTCAGGGAATTGTTTCCAAATCTGTCGGGGAACTGTCTTGGAAAACTTGTGTTGGAGAACTGTCTTGTCAGGGAACTGTCTTGATACCGAATGTAGGACGTTTTGGCCACGGATGTTTTGGCCAGGGCGTTTTGGCCAGGACGTTTTGGCCAAGGACGTTTTGGCCAGCTAAAAATACAAAGTAGGACGTTTTGGCCAAATGTTTATTTTGGGAATTTGTGCCCCATAAAACAAGATTTGTACATAACATTTAAGGAAAAGGAGAAATTGCTATTATTTGACATACATGGAGTATTGAGTTAATTTTTTTAGATTCATTTTTGTCCGGGAAACAACGGTCTAATTGCCGAAATATTCAAATCTTCTATCGACATTATATTGCCTTATCTCAAATCACTATTTAATAAATTGTTCAGCAATGGTTTCTTCCCAGAACAATGGTGCGAAGGTTTATTGATACCAATTTTCAAGGGAGGTAATCATGAACCGAAGAACTTCAGAGGAATCACACTTAATAATATTTTATCAAAAATATATTCTAAAGTACTTGTAAATCGTTAACAAAATGGTGAGAAAAACATGAAGCACTAATAGATAACCAGTATGGCTTTCAAAAACATAAATCAACTATAGATTGTATTTTCATCCTACATGCACTCATTTCAAAATCCCTTGCCAACAGTAAAAAATTATATGTTGCTTTTCTCGACTGGGAGAAAATGTTTGACAAAATCGATCGATTTACACTTTGGAGAAAACTCTTAAACAATAAAATTAGCACAAAGTGTATTCTTGCATTAAAATCAATGTACAATACTGTCAAAAGTTCAATACGTTATGAAAACTTAAAATCTGATCCTATTCACTCATTTGTAGGCGTCAAACAGGGTGATCCTGCTAGTAGTTTACTGTGTTTATTCTATCTAAACGATATACTAGATAACTTAAATAGCAGATTAGACGGTATAATTAATATTGACGGCATAAATAATTTCCTTCTTTAATTTGCTGATGACGCAGCTTTATTCGCGCATGACCCAGTATCTCTACAATTGCTTTTGAACGATATAGAAACTTATAGTAATAAATATAAACTTCGTCTTAATGTTGCTACGACAAAGATAATGATATTTGAAAAAGGCCGCCATACGAATTACGATTTCTTTCTTTATAATACTCGTACTGAAATTGTAAAAAGTTTTAAATATCTCGGCGTATTTCTTTACAAAAGTGGAATTTGGAACCGTACGCAAAAACGCTTAGCTCAACATGCATCATTGGCCCTTCACAATCTTTTTGTCATATTTAGTCAAATTGAATTACCATTTCAACAAAAAATCCAATTATTTGATTCTTTAGTTTCTTCAATATTAAACTACCCGAGCGAAGTATGGGGCACACATATAGGCCCAGATATAGAACTGATTCACACCAAATTTTGTAGAAAAATACTTAGTTTACGTTAAACAATCAACCAATCGCGACGCACTCTTTGGAGAATTGGGACGAGTCCCAATGTACATTCATAGAAAAATAACCATGTTAAAATACTGGAAAAAAATATTAAATCAACAAAAAATAGTCTCTTACATAAAACTTATATCATGTTAAAAAACGACGCTGAAAATGGACTAACTTATAATGGAAATAATTGGGCACACAATATAAAGCAAATTCTAATTGAACACGATCTATCATTGGAAGCCGCTCGAAAGCGGCTTCCAGTAGGAATGTACCTAAACTATTTACCATGTAGATGATCAGTAATTATTCGATTGGTCATTATTTTTGGAAAATTTCTAATAATGTTGTGTTGTTGTGACAGAATTACTCCACACAACTCTTTCTTAAATATTCCAACAGACCTACACGAAATTCAAGCCTGGTTTTCTTGCAATATATAGTTCATTCCCAAATAAGAATAAAAAGTACAGAAAAATAAACATCCTTTAATTGGCTAGTCCCCCGAAGTTTTCAAACATATAGGATTCCTTCTATTTTCCCAAACGAAGTTGTTATGCTTTTCGTTTATCACAGGCTTTCTCGCCTCTCAATGGTTTTAGCATTTGTCTTCTTTTTTACAAAACAAAATAATGATAATTATGATATAGAGAGCATCTTAGAATATGATAATCAGAAGCAATTTTATGTACAAGTTTTTCGGCCAATCTTAATCTGTAAAGGATAAAACGGCGGTTAACCTTTGATCAAGGTATAGACTGGTTACCTTCCTACACAAGAGGCGTCTACGTCAGCTATTTATAGAATACTTGCGAAAAGATAACCCTTTTTCTTCCCTTCGTCGACAATTTAGCCGAATGGATTTCTGTTACACGGAACATCTACCTTATGAGACCTGTAAAATTTACCATTTACTGTATTGTGTGTCGAAGCTGTTATGATCAGACTGTACGTACTGTAGGTATGGTCTTGATCTACAGACCCCGTGAAAAATGTATGGATCGTGATGTACATTGACTACAGTAATTATCATGGTGTTGCCTGGTGTTCTAAAGGTTGAAGCTGCTCGAAAATGACGGAAATAGATGAAGATCAGACAGCACATAGCCCGTGTAATATTTTTTTAGTATTCTATATTTCGTAAACATAGAAAAATCTTGTTTGTTTTCCTTACTCAGTTTATTAATTTCTTTGTGTAGTCAAAGGGTTAAAGTTATTACAGAACCTATTACTGTGAATATACAACTTTTTACGTCGATGCTGGTCAAAGGTTTAGAATAGCTCTTGAAATTTACATTAGAAGTTTTACACTAGGTTTGTACAAGGCCTATGCAGAAAATGGTTCAAACTACTGTTTATTAAACGAAATATGTATAGTAACAGTTATTATGTTGCGGTTGAATAGATCCAGATCTTTAAAGACTTAAAAATTGTGGATTTTTGTGTGTGTGTGTGTGTGTGTGTGTGTAGCTGTCATTTCAGGAATAAAAGAAACGCGGCTTGTGCCAACAGTGCATACTATGATCAGAATAATTTTGGAGATGCCATGCAAAAGTTTTTGTTTCTAGAGTAGAAATGTAAACATTCACTGTGTTACAAGCATGCTAAGATAATTTTTTACAACCAAAAAGACCATCCTATAGAAAAAAGTTGTTGATTTTTTTCCCCTTTTTTGTTGTTAAAAAAAAAAAAAAAAATGAAACACAAAGAAGAGATCACTGATAAAAATTGTAAATACATGTAAACATCGTATGTGAATAACGATCTTAATATCACTTTGAATAATTAGTAACTTAAATAATTCCTAGTATTGCCTTTGATGCCGCTACAGAAGTTTCCTTTCTAAAATCATTTAATAAATGGAAAATGATGTATTAGAATGCGCAATTTCTCCATTTTCAAATTTCGAGTACAAATTTAAAAATTCCGATGCTTTTACGTGTTTTTTTTTTTTTAAATAACCATTATCACTTTATAATAATAATATAATAACAAGATTATTTAAGATACCTCTCTAAACTTTTGTCTTTTTTTTTTCAGAATTAGAATACATGTACATATTATTTTCTGTTTCTTTTTTCCTTGCATTTTAGTACCATCTGTCATGATTTTCCGTTGGTGGGGGAGGGGGTAAAAACAGATACCAAAAAATGTAATCACAATTTCTCAAGAGAGTCAATATTTCTGAAATTGTCCACCAAAAGATTGCGGCTTCTATGATGCTATGCATCATAAATTTGTCTTGTTTATCTGGGAACATCAAACAAATATACGCATCGAGTTGGAGCCGATAAAATTTCGTAAAAATTGTAAATACATGTAAACATCGTATGTGAATAACGATCTTAATATCACTTTGAATAATTAGCCGATAAAATTTCGTATCCTACAAATATATCACGAGCGTTGGTATCATTCGATTAATAACTCCCCAAGACTCAAGTGCTATTCTCTTTTTAAACACTCTTTTGAATTTGAACAATATCTGAACATAATAAAAGTCCCTAAATTCAGAATAGTCTTAACACGATTTAGAATTTCTGCTCATAATCTAGCCATAGAACAAGGACGATATATTGAACAACCAAGGAATCTACGCTTCTGTGAAAATTGTAATCAAAATATAATTAAAAATGAATTCCATATCTTGCTAATTTGCCCAAAATATACTCATCTACCACAACAGTATCTTAAACGTTACTATTATTCATGGCTGAATGAACACAAATTCATTAACCTTTTAACAGAAACTTCATCAACAATTATTAATAACCTTAGTAAATTTATTTACTATGCCACTTTATTAAGAAATTAGTTTGTGCTTATAGCATGTACCTGTATCAGTTCTTCTAGTTGAATACTATTGCTATTTCTACATATTTGAATTAATTTTTGCTTTTTCCACATACTTTATGCTCTTCATGTAAATCCATGTTCTCTAAATATTTTGTCTTATTTGCCGTAAACATGTATTTGTTTAACGCAATAAAATTTTGAATTGAATTGAATAATTTTGAACTTGCAAATAGTTAACTTCTTTATTTTTAATTGTTTTTAATTTTTCAATTGTTTGGTGTTTCTGAATAGAATTCCTGACGTTCAGGTGGTATTTTGCTTTTATACTCAACTAGGGACAAAACTGTGTTTGATGATTTCTTTAATAGCCAATTATCAACTCTGCCAATTAATAATGATTGAACAATAACTTGAAATTTTCAACAATAGTTTGCAACAAAGTATAAACAATCTAAACAGACTGTTATAGAAGATTGCACATCAAAGTCAAAGTGTGTTTTGGCCAAATGTTATTTTAAAGAAAAGAAAATGCATAAAAAGAACTGAATATGCTTTTCTGCTTCTAAAAATGTTTACTTAAAAGAATAGAAAGTTCACTTATTGTATTTTTCTATGTTATAAAGCATTTGGCCAAAATGTCCTACTTTGCACATTAAGCTGGCCAAAACGTCCGTGGCCAAAACATACTGGCCAAAACGTCCTGGCCAAAACGTCCGTGGCCAAAACGTCCGTCCACCCTTGATACCCTACAGATCAACCCTTTACCATACATTCCTGACTTTTAACAACCCTGAAACACACAGTCTTTAAAAACATTGTGGGAAAAGGAGAAGTTGCAGGCCTTTCCCCTTTTCCCATAATGTTATCTATCCTTTCACAGACAAATTCCATTTGAGCTATTTTTAATTTGTCCTCTGCATATTCTTTCAACTTGGACATGTCAACAATTTGGGTAAAGGGTTAATTTAAAGTACATGTAGTTCAACAGTTTAACATTTATCAATGATCTAGCAACACCTTTTTAGGTGACAACCAGCTCAACCAGGTGTGAAATTTATACTCCCAGGTAAAAAAAGAAACTGAATAAAAACCTGTTTTTTCCCAAGGTTTTTTTTTTGTTGCACTGTTTGCTACTATGTAATTGGAAAGTAATTGAATTTACTTGTGAATTACTTAGTTTTTATACTTTCTTAATTAATTTCAATGAAAGTAATTGATTTGTATACGTGCAGTTCGCACAGGCTGACCAGGGCAGAAACTTTTTGTAGATACATTAAGCCCCCTCTTCACAGAGCATGGCTCCTATATATAATACTTGTAAATAGATTTTCAGATATGACAGAAAAATAGCTTATATAAGATTCCTAGTATGGAGTGTGATGGAGGTTGGGAAATCTGCAAAATCAAAGTTTGGTTACAGATAAATGTAGTGCTGTTATTTATCGTCATCTGACGATAAAATTTTGTAGTTCTTCTTACAAATACCCTTACAAATTTGTACAAATATTATAGATTGTACTAGACTGCACCAGATTGCACCCGTGCAATCTATCTTGTGAAAAATATGAACAACAACCTGTGACACTTGTAAAAGCAATTATCTCAGTTTAATATAATCATATGCATATCATACTACAACATATACTTTATCATACAAAATTATCATACAAAAAAAAAAGAAATTCATACAGGATGGTTTATAATATATGTCCTTATTCTAAACATGAATATTGTCTACACAGGTAAGTTTAAAATTAATGGAAAGATGCTACCTTTTTGCAGACATAGTAAAATTTCATTTGATATATAATACACAGATATATTACCTCAACATTCTTTGATAGACTACACTTTTTCTGACAAGTCCATTTCACAACAAGTGTCTTGCATAACGTCAATTCTGGGACTTTAAATGACGTCAACTCTTTGTTTAAAGATTATCCTGGAAGCGTACATGTTTACAAGCAGCAAAATGGGTTTAGAGCAACAGAGAAAATTGTTTTAGAGCAACAGAGAGATCGGGCTTTCATATTGAAAAACTGCTACACAATGAGACCATTACCTCATGGGCTGTTTTCAGCGCAGATGGTATAGTGGGTCCCATATTTTTAGCAGATGGCAAGAATACGATGCCGACGCAGTAAATAAGGAGGGCTATTTGAACAATCTGAAGAAGAATTTCATTTCGATGCCATTAGAAAAAATTATTACCATTGAAGATGCATGTAATAGTACATGCATTTGATTTATTATTTTTTTTTTGTAAACCTTATTAGCCACGTATATTGGATAGGGGAGGTCGTGGCCATCCTCCCTCTATCCTTACAACAATCATTATTTACATCCAATAACATTTCTGACCCCTGCGAACAGTGCAGACCAAGATTCGAGTGTAGACTGATTTTGGAATTCACTGCTCGCAAAGGTGACAAATTGCAGAATAAGAGTTAATAAAAATACATGTACTGTTAGAGATCCAGATAAAGTTATGTGTTTAAACAAACTAGTTGAAATGAAATATGATCATAAATTAGTGATTTTATGGAAGAACACCGCGGGAAAATGTGAAATCGATCTTTGCTGGCAGTTTCACTCCCCTCCATAATGCTCTTAAAATTCTTTTTTCTTCATTGTGTTAAACAGAGCATGAGGGGAAAGTGTCAAACAAACGGCCTATTTAGTTCACCGAATCTGGATCAATGAATAGTTATCAAAGACTAATAAGTTTTACAAAGCTATGGAAAAACAAGAAAAACACCTAATAAGAAAGTGAAGGAAAAAAAAAAAGAAAAGAAAGGGGAAAACAGAAATGACTTATTGAATAAGAGCATAAAATGGGAATATATATATCAATGCATTTTATATCAAGAGTGGTTTTGAATAATATGTTGTACAATTGACCATCTTTCTAAGGCAGAGTCAGAAGATTTTGTTTCTTTATAAGTAGTCCAAGCCAAATGTAAACTATTTTGAAGGCCATAAATTGTCGGGACTTTCGATTTAGATTTACATAAAGCAACATATCTTTTGACATAAAGAAAGAGTGTGTATAATTTGTTGTCATTATTGAATGTATCGATTAGAACGTTGACGCTATTTATAAGTCTTTGAGTTGATGGGTCTATTTCTCTTATTTTTGATTCTAAATGTTGTACGAGGATTTTCACCTTTTCACATTCGTAAAATATATGGAGCAGACTCTCTTCAGTAGTATTGCAGAAACAGCGTAAGTTACTTGGGGTAATGTTCATTTTGTTTAATAGGGAGTTAGTGGGGAAAAATCTATGAACTATTTTTACTTGCATCCATTGGATATACGAATCCTTTGTATTTTCAAAAATATTACTATAAATTTTTTTCCAATCAAAATTTTGAGTAGGGAACAAAAATTCCCATTTCTTTTGGCTAGTAGGAATTTCATTGTTATCAATAAGTGTTTTATAAATTGTTTTTGTTTGGTTTTTTATTTACCAAAATTTCATTTAAATACCTATTAATACAGGAATTGGCATAGTCTAAAATCAAGTTTTCATTTTTATCAATATCAACCTTTCTTAAGAAGTTTTGGATAGTGTTTATCAGACCGTAATACCTCAAATAGTTAATTTTTTTACCTAAAATCGTGTCTATCGACTTTAAGCAAGTAAATTTTTCATTCTTATCCATTATGTCTCTGACATTTCTAATTCCTCTATCATATAAATCTTTGATAAAGATGACTTTTGAATCTATTGTGAAATTTTCGTTGTAGAACAAGGGCATATTTAATATCAAGTCCCAAGAGTCAATTTCAATTTTTGTCATATATTCTATGTATGATTTAAGTACGTCTCGCCAGAAATCGTTTTTTATTAATTTAGAGATAAATTCGGAATAAGCTTTTCCTAAGTTTATTATTTTTTGTATGTCCATCATGTCATATACTAGCTGATAGCATTTATTAGGTTTACGATTTATTAGATTTTTAAGCCATTTTAATTTCATGCTAGCGTTAAAACTTTTGATATCTATCATTTTCATACCACCTTCCCCATAGCTTTTAATAAAAATAGATTTTTTGATTTTTGCCCTTCCATCCCATACAAAGTTGTATAGTAAATCGTTTAAATGTTTTATGAAATGCATTTGATTTTAGCGAGAAGGAGCCACACAACACATGACCGAAAGCATAATTGAATGACATTCAAAAGCATCCTGGCAATAGTTAATTTCTTTCAGGAATGGTTACACAAACTAACCCTCCAGACTTTACTTGTAAGGTGCATTATAAAAGGTGCATAGCCTAATATCAGGAGATACTTTGGACTTTGAAGCTGCAGTCAAGAAACAAATGTATGAAAATAGCGGGGCGGGGGGAAGATGCAGACATGTAATGAAAAACTCTCACAATAATCTCGACGTCAGAACTGCACAGAGTAGACGTCATTGTTGTAAAATGGACTTGTCAGAAAAAATGTAGTGTATTAACTATTATAAGAGTAACGTCTATGCACCACTTATCAAATTAAATTTTATTATGTCTGCAAAAAGTTGGCAGCTTTCAATTCAGTTTAAATTGAAATTAGTAGAAAATAATGACTATTTGAATAAAGACAGATAATATGAAACACCCTGTATATACATGTATATTTTCAAAGATTACTTGCAAAATGCAACACATTAGACAAGGATATTGTGGGAACAATTTCTCCAAACTAATACTTGGGGAAGATTTCTCCAGAGATATCCAAGTTGGGGATGATTTCTCTAGGGGACAAGTCCTCCAGCATAAATAGTTTTAACTCAATTCAATTTACTCTTTTTTTTTTTTAAATTTCAGACGCTGACAGGCAAAGAGGTGAGGAATAGAGTTACTTGCTATGAATATTTCATTAAAGTTAAAAAAATCCATGTTGACTTACAATTTATTCCATTTTTTACTTCTTACTTTATTGTGGTTTTAAAACTGTAGCTTTAGTTATGAAACTATATGAAAATATAGCAAAATGAATTATACGGACAGGCTGGCTCCAGTTACCTTGGTTTTTTACTAGCGTAGGTTTCTTGTGATTGAATGTTCAGAAGCAGGGTAATTAATTCTCTTGCACACTGAAAAATACATGTTAAACAATGGGAATTCACAATTTGAGGAAAAAGTTATGGCTACAATTATTATTTTTAAAGCTTTGCCGTCTTTATTGAATCACATGATCTATGAATTGTATTGAAATGGTCATATTTTTTGTTGAAACTGTATAATTTTAAGATGACTTATCTTGCCTTAGAAGAATAATTAGCATCTTTAATTCTTTTAACCCTTTACCAAACAGTCCGGGGTTTTAAGGACCCTTGGAAAGAAGCCTTTTGAAAACACTGTGGAAAAAGGAGAAAATGCTGGTAACCAGCATTTTCTCCTTTTCCCACAATATTTTCTTCTCTATGAAGGACAAATTCCAGCATTTTAGCCATCTTTCATTTGTTGACTGCAAATGCTTTCAATTTGAACCAGTCTAAAATTTTGTTGTATGGTAAAGAGTTAATTTCACACCAAACTTAAGTGTTGTGGGTGTTTCTTTCTTTCTCATTGACCACCAGCACTTTGCTGATACAAGTATATCATTGTCTGTAGCCTCTGATATAGCATGCTATGCACAGATCCTTGCTTGAATTAGTTTAGTCCTTTCTTTGAATTTCTTCCCAATACTTTAAAATGGCTAAGCAAACATAGTAAATTTGAAATTTTATTGATAGAATTGGTCATGACAGCACCATTTACCTAGTCTGTGTGCTATACTGGTTATGTGTATGAATTAGTTGCTTGGGAGCCCATAGCAGCAGTACCTAGGAAGTTTTTTTTTTATCTCATAGTTATTGATCCATACATTCTATCAAGGATTAAAGAAAATACCATCAAAAATGAAAAAATGAGATTATTCTTTGAAAGGGTACAAAATGTTTTGAGAATTTTGACAAGAATTTAATACTAGTTACCAGCATAATCTTGTTTCCCTTGATACTTCCTCCAATTTGCTGAAATATGCATCTATTTGGTAAACAGGTAAGTATTTCAGTATACGAGCCTGATTTCTTTCTATTTAATTGAGGTACATATCGACATGTGAATGTATTCGTTTGTTCAGCAAGTAATTGAAATAAGGCTTGCTGAATTTTAGCCCTTGATAAATTAATAAAACAGCTTTGTTATGAAAATTTATAACCTCATTTAGAGAAACCATGGAAGTCATCTGTACAGATTATATTTTTGTTTTCTATTGCAGATAGAGATAGACATTGAACCTACAGACAAGGTATGTATTTGTGAGCTATGAATTAAGTGACTGATTACCTCTTGAAACAAATTATTACAGATAATTTTGAAAGCACTAATAGCTGACCTGAGCATGAAGTGCTCAAGGTTCACATTTATGATTGTGCAGTGCCATTTAATGTGAGGTCTGACCTCCATCGTGCATCATCTATTCAAAAGTTAGTCAGAGTGTTTGTCTAGATGATATTTCTGATAAAGTTGAGAATGAGTTTGTTGGGTCAAAAAGTAGGTCACTGAGCCAAATCTTAGAAAACCTTGTGTTCTCTCTAGAAGCCATATTTTCATTTAACTATTCATGAGTCTCTGTCAGAATGATTGTCTTGATGATATCTGAGCAGACTTCGAAAATGGATTACCTCAGGTCATAAAGCAGGTCAATTGGTCTAATCTTAGGAAAAGCTTGTGTGCACACTAAAGACTGCAATTCCAGTCTAATGTACATAAAACTTGGTCAGAATGTTTGTTTTGTATCTGTCGTGAGGTTGAATATGAGTAAATGGATCAGTATACAGTATATAGGCCAAAGGTGATGATGCAGGATTCTTGTTTGTCTATCATTTGTTTTATGTTGTAAATGAAATCTCATATCTCTATGTACTACCATTTTTACTGAACTTTTTTACTAAAATATATATGATGCTGGCAAAAGCTTGCAGCCACTTCTAATGATTTAGTCATGGCTTCTGATAAAAGTGCTAACATCACATAAACACAGATGTAAGATTCCATCTATTATATATATGGCCACTATATTATGTCTTATAAGTTTCTGAAAGGTACACAGGCTCAGGTGGACGATTTAGGGTCATCATGGCCCTCTTTGTTGAAAAATCAAAGTGAGTCAAAATTTAGCCCATGAATACATGAGAAAACATGTCATTGGGAAAAATCACTCATTGCATGACATAAGCTATTTATCTTTGATTGAAAACAAAAATGTCTGTTGTAGTTTTGTTGTGGGACAGAAAGTGTGAACTAGATGACAAATGATCTTGAGTGTGCTCCAAATTTAAACCATTTGCAGACTAAATATGGCTACAATGATATTGCCTACTTCATTTGACCTGACCCAGGTCAAAATCATTTACATAAATCAAAATTTTATCTTACTCTCGGTGTCGCTTGGAGATGGCATATGTCACGAATGGGCATGGAAATATTTCGTACTATATGTGCAAATTAAATTGCTTACCAGTACCTTCCCGTTTATAACTTCCCGAATAGTAATAGTCGGAGTTCTATTTATATGCCTACCTATATATTCAGCATAAAGGTCAGGATCAGGTTAAATGAAGCAGGTAATAATATCTATATTTTAACGCTTAGAAAACATGGTGGAAAAGGAGAATATGATGGTTTCCAGCATTTTCTCCTTTTCCCACGATGTTTGAAGAAGAATTTCACTGCATAGTCATTAAATCATAGGAATGTTTGGTTAAGGGTCAATACAAATTGTTTAAATTTAAAGGTAGAGAGAATTAAAGAGAGAGTAGAAGAAAAAGAGGGCATTCCTCCACCACAACAACGGCTGATCTTCAGTGGAAAACAGATGTAAGTAGATCACCACTATAGGAAGGATAAGTGATTAGTACATGTACATGTGTAATTAAAAGAGAAAAGATGAGCCCTTACTGGACAAAAAGATGTAGACTTTTCCAAATTGGAAACATCTGCAGACAACAAATTTAATGTGACTGTTATGGTAAAACTTGTCTTTGAAAGGGTTGAAAACATTGTGGGTACCAGCATTCTTTTCTTTTCCAACAAAGTTTTCAAGTTTTTTTCTTCAGGGATGTTTAACCCTTTACCACACAATCCTGAGTTTTAACGACCCTGGGAAATAAGACTTATGAAAACATTGTGGGAAAAGGAGAAAATGCTGGTATCCAGCATTTTCTCCTTTTCCCACAATGCTTTCTAACTCTCAAGAACAAACCCAATCATTTGGGGCACATGTAAATTGTTGTCTGCATATACTTTCAGTCTGGACTAGCCTAGAATTTTGTTGTGTGGTAAAAAGTTAAAACTTGGGATTGTGTGGTAGAGGGCTAACTCTTTAGCAGAAGAAAAATGGTTTCTCAACAATGAGTGAAAAACAGCTGTTGGATGTAGATGGGATTATAGTTTAATACTTTACCATACACTCCCGAGTTTTAACGACCCCAGGTGGGAAGGCTTTTGAAAACTTTGTGGGAAAAGGAGATAAATGCTGATAACCAGCAATTTCTCCTTTTCCCACAATGATTTTTATCTGACCATTTAACAGGTATTTAATTTGTTGTCTGCAAATGCTCTGGATTTGGACCAGACTGAAATTTTTGTCATTTGGTAAAGAGTTAACACTTGCATACTTGTGCAAACATTGTAGTTAAAGGATGAATTACCTGTTACAAGCAGTTTCTCATTTTTCCACAGTATTTTTATAAGTATTCTGTTGTACAACAGTAAGAGAAAAGCAGTAATCAGGAGCAGGAAGTGTTATAACATAGGTTTAGATGTTTTATCTATTTTCAGGAACGATGAGAAAACAGCACAGGATTATAAAGTGACAGGAGGATCAGTACTTCATCTTGTGTTAGCTTTACGTGGGGGATTATGATAGACAGTTTTGTAATGATTGTTATAATGCTAAAAAATAGGCTTACATGTTGTTTTGTGATGAACTTTGGATGAACCTCAAATCTTGGACTGAAGCTGAAGGCTCTGATGATTCTTTTTTCACCTTATCCCAAACAATCATGTGTTTTAACAACACTGAAGAAGATGGCTTTTAGAAACTGTGTAGGACAGGGAGAAAATGCAGGTAAACAGCATTTTCTCCTTTTCCCAAAACGTTTTCTATCCTATGAAAGGGGTATCTCATTATTTGGGGCAAAACTGATTTTCTATAAATGGTAAAGGGTTAAAAGGCAGTTAAGCACAGGGCACCTGAAAGCAATGCATAGCAAATAATATTTTTCCATGTTGTTATCAGTATTTACGTTAGGCTTGATTATTATTAGTTTGTAACATACCAATAACTTTTTTCCGAACTAAAAAAAATTGCAAAAATTTTATTGCTGGGTAATGGAAATTAGGATTTTGTATGATCAACACCAAATATTTTTCACACTGTCTAAATGTGAAAATATAGACATTTGTGTTAGTATTTAGTTTTGAATTGGAAACAGTTTCATAAGGAAATACAAGTAGAAGAATTTCTTGCAAATTCCATATATGTGACAAAGGAATACCTAGCTTGGCTTGTGTGTTGCGTGACACTGCCTATGTTTCTTTTACTGCTAATGTAATGTGTATAAATTTTTAGCTCACCTGAGCACTTTGTGCTCAAGGTGAGCTTTTGTGATCATGCTGTGTCTGTCATCCAGATGTCAACATTTACCTTGTGGGCACTCTAGAGGATACATTTTCAGTCAGATAATCATGAAACTTGGTCAGAATGTTTTTCTTGATAATATCTTGGACAAGTTTTGAAAATGGGTCATATTGGGAAGTAGAAAAAACTTGTTTGTGTGCACTCTAGAGGCCACAATTTCAGCCTGATAATCAAGAAACTTGGTCAGACTGTTTGTCTTGATGATATCTTGGACAAGTTGGAAATTGGGTTACATCAGGTCAAAAAATAGGTTCTTGGGCCAAATCTTAGAAAAACTTCGTGTGCCACACTTTCAGCCTGATACTCATGGAAATTGATAGCAATTGAGCCAGGTCTTGTCAAAAAGTAGGTCACTTGCACTCATGTTTTTTACATCATTACAACCAGGATCTCTTCAGCTTTATCAACTGTAGATGACTTCACTCAGGTGAGCACTTTAGGGCCAATGGCCCTCTTGTTTAGTTATGTACATAGATTCATATCATATGTACATGTATTCATATTAACACTGTGGTAATTTCTAGATAGAAAGTATTGAGCATTTGCTAAAAATCACACTTGTTGTACCTATGGAAAGATTCTGTGGCATTGGTCCATTTAAGTCAGATGCCAGTGTGTCCTGTGATAATGCACACACAGGTGGGACTTTGTGCCTTTCAGATTTATTTGAAATCAGTCTTGAGTGCATTTGTCTGTCTTATTTTGAAAATATCCCTTATTGCTGCAACTGCAAATTTAACTCTTTACCACACGACAAAATTTGAGACTGGTCAATATCGAAAACAATTGTTCGAAGACAAAGTAATTATGACTCAAACATTGAAATTTGTATTTTGAAGTGTAGAAAACATTGTGGGAAAAGGAGAAAATGCTGCTTACTATCATTTTCTCCTTTTCCCATAATGTTTTCAAAAGGCTCTTTTTTTTTTTTTTTTGGTTCGTCAAAACTCGGGATTGTGTGGTAAAGGGTTAAAGGGACAATTGACCTAACGACAGCTGTCTATCAAAAATAAATAGATAAAGCAATCTGAACCTGTGATTGGTATTTTTTTCCATTCAAAGCAGAAGTCCTTTCGCAAGGTTTTTTCCTCATCTATTCTGAATCAATAGCATTTACAGATGAATAGGAATATATAAATATATGACCTAAAAAAGAAATACCTTATCTCTAACCCTAAAGATGATATCTGTAATCAGTACTTACAATGATGATTTCATGATATGGATCTGAGAGTAACACACAAAGCTATTTTTTCAGATGGCAATGTTAGATAAAAACAAATCAAGAAAATAGATGGTCAGTTTTGTGAGACATTGCTCTATACTGTTGCAAATTTCCCGGGATTCAGTTGTACAAATAGGTATCCATTTATTTACAAGATATTTATATATATCATAATGTTGACAAGTGGTTGGATTTCTTCAAGTTTATTTATAATTTTTTACAATTGAGTTGGCATACTGTAGTGAAAATTGGTTAATAGCTCTTTTGTCTGATTATTTGAAACAAGCCTCCAGTAAAATGAATTGACTACATTCTTGTCAAAAACAAATAATTTTCTTCATAAATACTTTTAATAAATGCTATGTACAAAGCGTTTTTTTACAATAGCCAACCTTGTATAGCTTTTCCTCTTATCAAAAATTTCATGTTTGTACAGATTTGACTTTTGTTTAAATTCAACACAAATGTCATCATCCTTCATGAGCAGAACTTTACAAGCGTTTTACTAAATGGTCTGTATGTCAACAGTATTTTTTATAATTCAGCTATAAAGTCAGGTAACCCTTTACTGCACAATCCCTAGTTTTAACAATTGTGAGAAAGCCTACATGAAATTATTTAAAGAAAAGAAGGTAGCCAACATTTTCTCCTTTTTTAAAAATGGGTTGCCACCCTATCAAAGGTAAAGTCCATCATTAGAGTCACGTGATGTTTTGTCTGTAAATGCTGTCAATTTGGAGAAGTCTAACATTTTTATTTGGTAAAGTGTTATGGACAGTATGTTACCCCATGTTATACCATCCATACTTTATAGTAGTCTTTGTCGCTGGTTCGATTCTTCTTTCTGAAGATTGATGATAGTCATTGCAACAGGGTTCATTCCTTTCGCGCTGCTAATCATTGTTTTGACTATGGTTATGTGGGAAAGCAGCGAGTGGCTTGGACAGAATATTGTATGGAGTACTGGTGAAAGAAACTCTTTCTTTGAAATTGGTATGATACTCTAAAAAGCACTGCACTGGGCCACTTGTTATTTTACACATGTGTGTCAAATTAGTCTGAAATTTTGTATTACCTACTTCCTTTAACCTGACCCAGGTCAACATTATTTACATAAATTAAAATTCTATTTTTGCCATCGACATCACACAGGGCTGCCTTCGGCATATGTCGCAAATGGTCATGGAAATATTTGGTATGGTATGTGCAAATTAAATTGCTTACCGGTACCTTCCCGTGCATATGTAACTTTCGGAAAAATAGAGTTCTATTTATAGACCTACTTGTGTTTTCAGCATAAAGGTCAGAATCAGGTTAAATGAACTAGGCATTATGTGACCTTCTATAACCTTTTTTGATTATAAGTGATTGAGACTCGGAATTCACACATGTTTAGTGAGTAAGTCTAATTAACTTCCTCTTTTTTTTTCTCCTACTTTTACAGATTAGCAATAGCAGTGATGCTTAGAAATATGAATTTATAACGTTTTTGTTTCATTGTACTCGTCATTCCCCCCATGGAAAAGTTCATTTTAATACAGTAATTTATTGCATGTACATGTATATGCGTTATGTATTGTTACAGGAGACCACTCCTTCATGCATGGCTTGGTCCCGATTTAAATACAATACCTAACAACTGCGTTAGGGAGATGTCTCTTTAGCTCAGTGGTTATTGGCCTTTCGTCTGGGCGTTCTAGGGTTCGAATCCTGCCCGGTCCCTTTATTTCTGCCATGCATTTGTTCATTTATTTCTTTGTTATGGACTTTGTTCATAAGATGGGGGCTCGTCCGGGATTGGCCATTGAGCCATTAATCCTATTTGTTGTCCAAAAACGGACATTTGTTGTCTAAATAATAGACTTACTTTCTAATAAGGCTTTGAGTCATTAATAAATGATGACTTTAAGAGGAAGTGTGTTACGGGAGACCACTCCTTCATGCATGGCTTCATCCCGATTTAAATACAATACCTAACAACTGCGTTAGGGAGATGTCTCTTTAGCTCAGTGGTTATGGTATTGGCCTTTCGTCCGGGCATTCTACGGTTCAAATCCTGCCCGGTCCCTTTATTTCTGCCATGCATTTGTTCATTTGTTTCTTTGTTACGGACTTTGTTCGTAAGAGTATCTAATGTCAAATATTCAGTAACAATTCCTCCGCTGTAAATATATCTATGTGATACCAGCCTTTAGAATCTGGAAGAATGATTGAGCCACTCATCGGTTGCTGAATAACCAAAAAAAAAATATGTAGATCAAGTGCAGTTTGAAATTTGAAATATACATGTAAAATCTTATTTTTTGCTTATTAAAAAGGTAGATTTGAATTTCAGATCAGTGGATTAAACATATTTTGGAAGTTGGATTAATTACATTCTCAAATGCGAGAAGTTCAGGATGTCAGTTTACAACAGACTTTGAATTAATCCAGCATTTATAGTTATTTTCACCTGAAACTAAAAAAAAAAACCCTTAACCTCTAGATGTACATGCCTCTGCTTGATTTATTCACAGGCTTGATTTTATAAGAAGATCACTTGATTGTTCATACAGGATGTCTCTGACTTTATCTGTTAGTAGAGATTTTTCCAGGTGATAGTCTGGTTTACAGTTCCCCAGTGGCGGCAGTTTTTCTTGTTTCAAAACAGCATCTGAATAGAAATGAGAATCATCACTTAACTATAGCAAACCAACAATGTCTTAATTGTCCTTTACCCAGTGTGCAAATTGAAGTTGGCTTTCAATGACATTATTTTTGAGGTGCTGGATAAATGAATATGGTGTCAATTTCAGATCAAAACGAAGTATTCTCTTTGCACTTGAACAACTTACTATGTTTGTAACATCACCTAAAATCTTTCTGATCTTTGCAGCATTTCTGAAATAACATCTTGAATACTTGCCATGTTTTTGGCAGTTCTCACAGACTTGGGTTGCACAGGATTTAAATGACATCCATCTGTTACTAATCCTGTTTTTGCAAATCCATCAACAATTCTTTTTATTTTCATTCTTGATGAGCTCTTTCTCCCAGATTGCTGTTTTGCCATGTCTCAAATAACTGTAGTGGGAGAAAGTGTCAGAACTATTTGAATTATTTAACAACGCCATCTTGAATAACAAGTAATGGCGTCATAAATTTTTCTGTAGTTTTTGGCTATAGAAATTTTAATCTATGAATATTGATAATAAATACTGACCAAGAAATGATAAAAATGCACATATTTCAAATACATGTAGTGACAGATATTATGGGACACCCTGTATATAGTCCAGATTTCTTCAAGTAACATGCACAGGTCTACCAGCTAAGCCATGACTGAAATGGTACATTGGTTGTCCAAGGTTTTTTATCTATGGACCATAAGACATCAGTGGGTGGTGCAATCTATAGACTGTTGGTTGGCCAATTGTCCCTCTCTGAATAATCTTTTGCAGAACACTTTATTACAAAAATATAATTTCTTTGAAGTACACTGGCATTTTAGATACATGTATCTCTTTTTCACAGATATCATTGACTCTTTACCAAACACTCCTGTCTTTTAATAAACCTGAGGAGAAAGGTCTTTGCAAACATTGTAAACCAGGATTGTCTCCTTTATCCAAAATATCTTGTCCCATTTCTGAGACACAATAATCAATCAGCAGTATTTAATTTGTAGTTTTCAATTTGAACAAGTCTTAAATTGAGTTGTTTGGTAAAGAGTTAAGTCAGAACACATACTTGCAAGATAAACTAAGGCAGGCAAAAATGTTTTTTTTTTTTTCTTTGAATTTGCTGCAAGATGAAAAAAAGTTGTGTGCAGGTTTTTAATGTGCAGACCTTCAAGATTGGACCTCTTATTAGATAAAGCATATAGTTTAAATTCGAGTGGTTTTTCTGTGGTTCAAAATATAAATCTTGGGACATTTGACTTCTCAATTTGTGAAGAAATTGTTAAAGAAGCTTATCTAGGTCCTGTTTCTTCATATTTCATATGGAGAATGGTGACCTACATTCAGTTTCCTGTCTATTACTAGCTTCTTACATACTATTTGATTTTTAGTTTGTCAAAAAAAGTGTTCAATTATTTGCACAATAAATATTGTAACCAAAGAAATGGTTAACATTATTGTTTGGAGGGATTTTACAATGGAAAAATATACATATTATGAATTTGCATAGTTTAGGTAGAGCTCCGTCATGTGATGTTTTTCTGTAAAGATGGTCGTTTAACTCTTTACCACACAATCCTGAGTTTTCAAGACCTAAAGGAAGAAAGTTCTTGAAAACATTGTGGGAAAAGGAGAAAATGCTGGTAGCCAGCATTTTCTCCTTTTCCCACAATGTTTCTACTCATTTAAAGGCAAGTTTCATCATTTGAGCTATTCTTCATTTGTCGTCTGCATAATGCTTTCAATTTTGACAAGGCTAATATGTTGTCATGTGGTAAAGAGTTAATCGTTGCAGTTGCTTTCACAAATTAAGTTGTCTTTGCAGCCAATGTAGATTAAGATCAGACTCCACAAAACAGTCGGTCTATTCTTCAATATAAACTGTCCACTTTGTTGAGATAATCAGAACAAAGGCAACCATGATACCGGTATTGCAATTATTATTGTCTTATTTCTAGATTGCATTATTATGTTTTTAGCTCTAGTGACTGAAATCCAGCAGAGCTTATGTCATGGCATGGTTTCTGTCTGTCTGTCTGTCTGTCTGTCTGTCTGTTAAGTCTTCTTGTTTACGTGATAAAGTCTGCATTTGTAGTCAGATTTTTGTGAAACTCGCACAGTTTGTTTATATCATCAGTAGCTTGAATCCTGTTGATTTTGAAAAGAATCTGACAATCAGTAAGGTAAAAAGTCATATAAGATTTAAAACTTATATTTCTTGTTTACGTGATAAAGTCTGAATTTATGGTAAGATTTATGTGAAACTTACATAGTTTCTTTCTGTCGTCAATAGCCTGAACCCTATTGTTTTGGAAAGAATCTGACAATTGTCGAGGGAAAGGTAACCATTTAAAGTTGAGAGTGTACATTTCTTGTTTACATAATAAAGTCTGCATTTGTGGCTCAATTTTCATGAAACTTGCACAGTTGCTTTATATCATCATTAGCTTGAACCCCATTGATTTTGAAAAAAATCCAACAATTTGTCAGGGAAAAGGAGCCATTCAAAGTTGAAAATTTTCTTTTCTAGTTTATGCAATAAAGTCTGCGCTTTTGATCCAATTCTTTTGAAGCTTGCACAGATTACCTGTATTATCAAGGGATTGAACCCTATCTAAAATGAAGAAAATCAAGCAATCTATTTGGGAAAAGCAGCCGTTTGATAACTTATTCTTGTTTACTCAACTCAGTCCACATTATTGGTCATATTTCTTTTAAACTTGCAGGGATTGTTATTTATTTCCAACAATCTTTTCAGTTCTATGTTGTCTATCACAAAAGCAGATCCCATAATTTTAGCCACATATAATTAGACCTTTGCAAATGCTTTTAAGATGGGCAAGTCTAAAATTTTATCATCTGATACAGCGCTAAAACAGCATGACAGACAAACAGTATGACACAGTATCTAGCAGGAGTTGATTCTTTACCACTTGACTAAATTCTAAAGCTCTCCAAAATTGAAAGCCTTTGCAGACTACATATGAAATGTGCCATATGAAATGATGGGACTCTACGTTCTTTGAATGAGAAGAAAGCATGTTAGGAAAAGGAGAAAATGCTGGTTGCCAACATTTTCTTCTTTTTCTACAATGTTTCAAAAGGCTTTTCCCCCATGGTTGTTAAAAGTCTGGATTGTGTGGTAACGGGTTAAAGCGTTAAAAAAGTAAGTAGTCTATCAGTGTATCAAAAGGTTAATCCTTTGACGTTGTGCAGGCACTTTCTACACCTGTACAGGCTAACACATTTGAAGATAATATGGCAAAAAGAGAAAAACCTTAAAATAAGTCATGATTTCCCTATTTGTCAAAGTATTTTACGTATTCTTCCAGTAATTATTCCCTTGAAACTTTTTTCAAAGTTTGTGTTTCAAAGTAAGATTGGCCTAAAATAACTTCAGATGATCATGGGTGCAGATATGAGAGATATCGAGATGATTTGACCTTATTAACCCTTTACCAAGCATGCTTATTTTGCTATCCCGAGGTAAAAGATGGTTAAGATGAGAAAATAATGTTACCCAACCTTTTCTGATTATCCCACAATTCTTTTACAATCTCTTGAAGAAAAATCTCTTTACATGTATTTGAACAACCATAATTTGAGACGTATTTTATACATGTGTTTATATTCTCATTTTCAATTTTTTTCAATATGCAAGAGTCTAAAATTTTGTAGTCTGGTAATCAGTGAACAGATAACCTATCAGAGATTAATGCATTGTAAAAATTATACCACAATGTACAATGCTTACATGTATGATAAGCATGTGGGCTGACCCCAAATTTTAAATCAGTTGTGTACAAAATGGACTGCAATAGCGGTTAACAGGTAATTGGTAAGCATGCTCTTCCATAGCCAAACAGAACTGCTGCTTCACTTTTTCCAATGTGATAAATCTGTAAAAGCAAGTAGTTCAACAAGACAATCCTCAGCAAAATCTTGATTATTCACATACAAGATAGAATGAATTAAAAGTTAGTTTCACTTCCTTTCTGGCTATTTCTCAGTAATTATTCGTTGCGACCCTCTGAGTAAAAGCCAATTGTCATACGACATTGAAAACTAACATAAATATTTCTAATGATGAAAGTGGGAAGACAACTGCTTTGGGGTCACAAAGGTCAAACTCACCAGTTTAATTTGTTGGAAATGGCATGGCACTGAGCCACAAACAAAGGCAGCCTTATGGGAGATATAGATCAATCTAGGACAGTTGTACTTGTATCATAAAAGAAATTCTTTCCCAACTTTGTTTCCTATATGTGAACTTGTCTTTTCCTAACATTGCGAAACAAGAATTAAAAAAAGGCTGCTCCCATAATGACAGTACAATACAACAAGTATGTTAAAGAACCAGGCATAACTTTGGATGGGTTTCGTCCTTTATCTTGCACTATCCCCCCTAACATAACACCCATGGGAGCATTGCCCATATGGACAACCAGTGGTGATGATAAATAAATGGAAAATCAATCAATCTGTCATTTGTACAGTGTTGCAAAGTATAATCTTATACATCAGAGGACACCTGTCAGTATTACACACATTTTTGTTGGTAATAGTTTTTGAAAGGCCTAAAAATATGCTTTCAGATGTTAAAGTCTGCTTCAGGTGATTTTTTAGAAAGCTTTGATCAAGATCAGATGGCACAAAATATGCATCTGATCACAGATCTAAATTGTTATTTCTTTATTGCTCAATATTCTAGACAAAACTGCAATGGATATTTCTGGATATACTGAATGAAAATATTTAATACAGTGGTGCAGCATGTGAGATGTTGACAAAGTGGATTAGTTTTCCAAGCAATTTACTGTAACTCTTTACCAGATGACAAAATTGTACTCTCAACTGAATCAAAAGCTGTTGCAGACGACAAATCAAAATTTGTCTTTTGTCTTTGAAATTGTAGAAAACTTTGTGGGAAAAGGAGAAAATGCTGGTGACCAGCATTTTCTCCTTTTCACACAATGTTTTCAGAAGCTATTTTCCTGAAGGTCATTTAAACCTCGAACTGTTTGGTAAAAGGTAAAGAGCTTTTTTAACAGAACAAATGAAAAAAGCAACAAAAACATTAGGATTAGTTCAAAATTTACTATTCAGATATATTGAAAAGAAAGGAGGTTTGTTAAAAATAATATTCAGATCTATTTCACCTGTGTGAAAGAGTCAAAAGCTAGAGCAGTGAATAAGCGTAGGCACCAAATATTTGAATCATGGAAACACATGTAAATTTGAGAAAAATGCCATTGGTCATCTTTTCCTTTAATCCTTTCTCAAATAAATTTTGGTCTCTTTTTAACTGAAAGCATCTGCAAATGACAACTCATGTGTGGCTGAAATGATGAGATACATCTTTCAAATGATGGAAAACATTGTGAGAAAAGGAAAAAATACTGGTTATCAAGATTTTCTTCTTTACCCAAAATGTTTTCAAAATCCTTCTTTGGGTTTGTTAAACAAAGGATTGTTTGGTAAAGGGTTAACTAGACACTTCCAGAAACAAATTTGTAGCTGGTGACAAACATCCTTTTAATTCTTGACCACACAATCCCAAGTTTTGATGACCCGCTTTCAGCATTATTACAGTCATATCACGGTGACAGCTCACATATTCATGTTTCCTGAGTTTTGCCAGTACTAGGCTTGGGCTCTGAAGTGTCTTACCCAAAGACACTCCCATAAAAAACCCAGTGAATCTATTGCAGCTCTAACCCAGGGCCTCCAGGTTATGAGTCCCATACTTTACCACTGAGCCATGCAGGACCCCTGCCCAAGTTTGAAGTAAATATCTTCAGTAATTAGATATGAGAAAGTGTCACAGTTTTCACATGATGACAGAGGTATGATAATACCCCAATGTTTTCCTCAAATAAACAGACCAACATAAAAATATGACAGTAGGAGGTGGTTTTAAATTCATGGAGGCAAAGGTATATGCAATAAAAAAACTGAAAATGTTTTAATAGATAGGGTGAACCTTACTTTCCAAACACCCCTCTTTGTCTTTATTCTCTATGTATGCACATGTGATGGACACTGATCAGTACATTAATGAGTCCTAGATCCAAGTCTCTTTTACCATGATGCAGACAGCTGTTGAACATTTGCATAAAAGAATTTTATTGAATTAAGTATTTTTCATTGCAACTCAACAATTGTCTCACAGAAGCAAGTGTAAACTAGCACACCGCAAAATGAATCTTGCCAAGGATTTTGATGCCATCACTGGAATGACAACAACACTTCCAAGCATTGAAATGGATTTGAAATGAAAACAGCTAAGGAAATGCACTATTGGTCAAGCACTTTACTTGCATCTGTATTCATTGCTGTTGGGATTACAGGAAACATCCTTTCAATAATTGTTTGGAATCGCAAGAAAATGCACTCCTCAACGGGGACTTATCTGATTGGTCAGGCAATAGCAGACACTGGACTTCTAACATTTTTTTTCCTGACTGACAGTATACCAATGATGTTGCCTAGCATAAAAACTGCCTATAGCTATGCATTAACCCTTAACTGTTTACCAAATGACAAAATTATAGGCTTGTCCAAATTGAGAGTATTAAAATTTTACAGATGACAATTTAAGTGTAGCTCAAAAGATGATTTGATTTCTGTCTCTGAAGTGGTAGAAAATATTGTGGGAAAAAGAGAAAATGCTGGTCGACAATGTTATCAAAAACCTTTTTCTCAGGGTTATTAACCCTTTACCACACAATCCCGACTTTAAATGACCCTGAGAAGAAGTCATTTGAAAATATTGTAGGAAAAGGAGAAAATGCTGGTAACCAGCATTTTCTCCTTTTCCCACAATGTTTTTCTATCCTTCCAAAAACAAATTTTAATTTTTCAGTCACTTTTATTTTGTCTTCTGCTAATGCTTTCAATTTCGACTAGTCTAAAATTTTGTCGTTTGGTAAAGGGTTAAAACTCAAGACTGTGTGATAACTACAAAATAAAAGCAATAGACATTTTCAGTTTAGAAATAACCAAATTATTCCAATTTTGAGTTTTTTTTTGTAAAAAATGTTTCAGCAAAGAGGGAGTTGTACATTTCAGTATAGATCAAAGATCAAACTGCATGTTTGGAGCAGTGTGATCTTGGTCTACACTGGCCCTGAAGGCAACTATAGTTGTGACAGGCACTCCAAGGGTTAAAATTGAAAAAATTATCATTCCAATACTGAAATCAAAATAAAAAAATGTGGCTCAAATGATAGCAATTGTCTTTGAAAGGGTAGAGAACATCATGGAAAAAGAGGAAAATGCTGGTTACCAGCATTTTCTCATTTTCCCACATTGCTTTCAAAGTTTTTCTTGCTCCAGGTAGTTGAAACACAAGACTGTTCGATTAAGGGTTGATTTTGCAATTTTTACCAAAATAAATAGAACAAGCTTGTCTAGGCTAGCAGACTCCATGAAATAATGGACGATTAAGGTAAAGGTCTGATTCAACTTTTCAAGATGGACACAATTTCATTTTAACCCTATACCAACCTAAAGTAAAAATGACCCACAAGAATAGGGCTTATGAAAACAGTGTATGAAAAGGAGCAATTGCTGGTTACCAGCTTTTCCTTTCTCTTCTTTTTCTACACATGTAAAGGCAAACTCAATTATGTGAGCCACATCTGATCAGTGATTTACAAAAATGTTTTCAATTTAACTCTTAACTCTTTACCAAACGACAAAATTTTAGACTATTCCAAATTGAAAGCATTTGCAGACGACAAAATAAATGTGATTGAAAATTGAAACTTGTTTTGAGAAGGGTAGAAAACATTGTGGGAAAAGAAGAAAATGCTGGTTACCAGCATTTTCTTCTTTTCCCACAATGTTTTCAAAAGCTTTCTGTCCCAGGGTCGTTAAAAGTCAGGACTGTGGTAAAGAGTTAACCACATGAGAAAATTCTAGTCGTCTGCATTTAAAGCACTTGCAGACAACAAATAAAGTGTGGCTCAAATTATGAGATTTGACTGTAATAGGATAGAAAACATTGTGGTAAAGAGCAAATCCTGGATACCAGCATTTTTTTTGTTTGGCCACAAAGTTTTCAAAAGCCGCCTTCTTAGGGGTTGTTAAAAGTCAGGATTGTGTGGTTAGACAGTTCTTAAAATTTTGTCATTTGGTAGAGTCAATTGATGGAAAAAAGGGGTCTTTGGTGATATGTTAGAAAAGATCCACTCATTCGAAGATCACTTAGCACACTTACAATCCTTAACTAAACAATTCTGGGTCTTAAAGACCCTGAAGAGGAAGCCTTTTGAAAACAGCTGGTAACCAGCATTTTCTCCCTTTTCCACAATGTTTTTCTATCCTCTCATACACAAATCTTATTGTTTTTGTCATTTTTTGATTTTTCGTCTGCATCAGCTTTGGATTTGGATGAGTACAAAATTTTATCGTTTGATATTGGATTAAACCATCATAACATCATAGAAGTAAAAACATAGAACCCAGTCATTCATGAAATTTACATAAGCATACTTGAAATTCATACAAGTCGTATTTGAGCTGTGATTTACAAATGCCATCTGTATTAACAATTCTGTACTAAAATTTTGTCATTTGGTAAAGAGTTGATCGATAGAAAGAAGCGGTCTTTGGGACACACATTAGCACACATTTGAACCATCATAATATCATGGGAGTATCAACTATAAACATAAAAGCCACTATATTATAAAATTCACAAAAAGTTAAGATTTGAATTCTTGACTGCTATTGTGTTCATATTTGGTTCATTTACAGACTTGGTGCAACAACAAGCGAGCAGTAATCGCTATGGTGATGATAACCATCATCTGCCTGATTGTGGATGGCCCACATTTCTTCACCTTTAGGCCGTTAGCCATCAACGAATTCAATGAAACAAATTCAGCTTACGTTGAAACCGAGTACGGCAGCGGAGACGGCAGTAGAATGTATGAATTCTGGGTACACTGTATGTTTATGGTACTGGGTCCATGGATGATTATTTTTATACTAAATATTCTGATTCTGCAGCGAGTTGGTCAATCCAGCAGGAATGTAGCTCAAGGCAAATCGAAGTCAATGTCTGAGAGACGCAAGAAATCAGAAATACACATGACTCGTCTGCTTCTCACTGTGACCTTCACCTTTCTGGTACTGTTGGCCTTCCAGTGTATTACACAGTGTTTCTTCATGCTACAAAAGGTAGGTTGTCCATTCTGTAATATGGAGTTTTGGACTACTGTTAGTCTTGTTCATACCAAGTAACCCTTTAACAAATGGTCATATGTTTTAACAGTCCTACAGAAGGCATTTGAAACATTGAGAGAAAAGAAGAAAATGCTGGTAATTAGTATTTTCTCATATCTTCTACCCTTCAAACAGAAATTCCCATCACTTCAGCCAACTTTACTCTGCAGCCCTAAAGAAGGCATTTGAAACATTGACAGGAGAAATTCTGGTAACCAGTATTTTCTCAAGTCTTCTACCTTTCAAATAGAATTCCATCACTTGAGCCACATTTACTCTGCAAATGCTTCAACATTGGCAAAGTTAAGTGTTTGACCTGAGAGGCAATTTAAATGTTTGGAATTGTCCCTGGGGGATACACTACATAGTGGGGAAAGGAGAAATTGCTGGTTACCAGCGTTTTGTTCTTTTTTCACCATGTTTTCAACAAATTCACAAGGGTTGTAAAAATGTGATTGTTTGCTAAAGGGTTTTAGAGTTAAAAAGTATTGGACAGAGTAGATCAATGATTAGAAATCATATTTAACATGGTCTGATCATGATCTACAATGGAAAAGCATCATATGTTGCCTTTCAAATGCTACAAGTTACATTCTATCATTGAAATTTGGATATAGAGAACAATACGAAACTTTGCCAGTCATCTAAATGAGTATTTTTTTCTATTTATCACAATGTTTTTATAAACCTGCAGAAGCATCAAAAGCCAATTGCTGTACCCAAATGCGTTAATATTTTTTCTTACCTACAAGCATAAGCTCCTTTTTAGAATGAGCAAAAAAAACTACTGCCATGCAAGCATCCTACTTTCATTTCAGCCAGAGCTCTGAACTAACTAATACACACCCAGTTCATTTAAACAACAAAATTTTGGACCTATCCAAATCGAAAGCAAACAGTAGAAATTGACTTTGCAAGGACAGAAAATGTTGTGGAAAAAGAGAAAAATGATAGTTACCAGTATTTTCTCCTTTTCTCATAATGATTTCAAAAAAGCCATCCTCCGCAAGGTCATTGAAACTCTGGATTGTATGGTATAGGTTTAAGATCAAGATTTTATTATAATGCTAATTTGACATTTCAGGGCAAGAAGCATGTGGTGTCGGAAGCATTCTCTATTGCAAAGCTTGGAGTGGTTATAAACTCTTCTGTAAATTTTTTCTTGTAATGTTTGAGTGGCAGAAAGTTCCGCCATGAACTCATGGAAGTTTTGTCATGCTGTCAGTTGGTTTCCTTGAGGGCAAATCGGGTTATGACACTGACATCAGACACTTCCTCCACTGCCTTCTCTGCACAGAGATTCTGCTCTACATCAGAAGACAGCATCAAATTGGGCTTTGCAATATCCTCAAACTACTCTGAATATATAGTGGATAGGAAAGAAAAACTGAAACCTAATGAGGAACTGGATTCATTTACTCATTTGTAGCCTTGCTATTATGTGACTCTAAGTTGTAATATGTGGTGATTACTGATTGTTAATGCTTTATAAGCACTTTACATTTTCATGAAATGTGTTCCATGGTAAATCAGAGTGTTTTGCCTCTTTACCAACAACAAAATTTTAACCCTTATCCTGCTAAATAAAAGAAATGAAACTTTCAAGACTATTGTAAAAACCCAAATTTTCCCATTTCAAAGCTATTCTTGGAGGAAAGATATCTCCTTATCGGACAGTGTAGATCAAAGATCAGACTGCATGTTCTGTGCCGTCTGATCTTGATCTATGCTGTCCGCAAAAGGTCAGTGAATCGCGCTCAGCAGTTAAAGGGTTAAATCCAAAGCATTTGCAGGTGACAAATTCAATTCGACTGAATGGTGGAATGCGCCTTAAAAAGGGGAAACACTGTGGGAACAAGAGAAAAAGCTAGTTGTCATCATTTTCTCCCTTTCCCACAATACTTTCAAAAGCCTCTTTCTAGTTGAAACTTGCAATTGTTTGGTAAAGGGAAAAGTAAAAAAATGTTACTAAATTACTAAATTTTTTCAAAGACTATTTTAAATCCTTTAACAAAAAATCTCGAGTTTTATAAGCCCGGACAGAAAAGGCTTTTGAAAGCATTGTGGGAAAAGCACAAAATATGTCAAATAAATTTTTTCCAGGACTATTTCAAACATTTTCTCCTTTTCCCACAATGTTTTCTTCCCTTTTGAAGAGGAATGTCAGTTTCCTAGCCACATTTGATTTGTTGTCTGCAGGTGCTTTCAATTTGGATCAGTCTAAAATTTTGTCATTTGGTAAAAAAACAGTACTACTGGTCTACATGCCTGTATATCATTCAGTCACCACTTTACCAAACAACCCTGTATCTAAACAACCTTGAGAAAGAAAGCTTATGTAATCCTTGTGGGAATAGGAGAAAAAGCTGGTAGCCAAAGACAAAGCAATTAAACCATTTAAGCCACACTTAATTTGTTGTCTGCAAATGTTTTCAGTATGAAGAAGTCCATTTTTTAACATCTGGTAGGGTTTTTACTATATGGTGTATCAGGTGCAATTCTATTTCTTGAATCTTGAGCACTTAGGAAATTTTAATAAAATTCATTTTACTAGAAACAAATACCAAACTAAAACTTGTTTTTCTACAAAGAAGCAGATGTCTCGCCTTTTTTGGTGTCAGAAGGATTGATATGTCACCAAGGCAATTTATAACTGAAATAATGGTCATTTTTCTCTAACGGTTTTCGAGTTATAGAGCAGACACAAAATTGTACGTAAAATGAGTAAGGAAAATAATCAAAGGGAAATAACTCGAAGAATATACAAGCCAGAGTTATGGTTTTTGTGCATGACACTTTGTCTCATGGTGCTTTACAAATGTGTGAAGTTTTATCAAAATATCTTAAAAGGTTTTCAAGTTATAGAGCGGACACGATTGTTGAAGGAAAATAATCAAAGGGAAATAACTCGAAAAATATACAAGCCAGAGTTATGGTTCTTGTGCATGACACTTCGTCTCATGGTGCTTTACAAATGTGTGAAGTTTTATCAAAATATCTTAAAAGGTTTCGAGTTATAGAGCGGACACGATTTGTGACAGACAGACAGACAGACGGACAGACGCACGGGGAAAAATAATATGTCTCCCGACCCTGACTGGGGAGACATAATAAAGTATTACCATTACAAAGCTTATTTAAACTAATGTTGCTTTTGTATTCAAAGTAGATCATGTTCAGACTGCACAAAACATGCAGATTGATCTAGGATCTGTATTTTGTCTGCTATGTTAGCTCTTTACCACACAATCACAAGTTTTAACGACCCTGAAGAATAACAGCTTTTGAAAATATTATGGGATAAGGAGAAAACCAGCATTTTCTCCTTTTCCCACGATGTTTTCTACCTATTCAAAGACAAATACAGTCATTTAGGGCACATCTAAATTGTCACCTGCAAATGCTTTGAATTTAGACAGGCCTAAAATTTTGAATTTGTCATGAGGTAAAGAGTTAAACAAATTTAGGCCAAAACAGTCCTCAGCTTAAAAAAATTCGTTTTTTCTTTGCCTGACAGAAATTGCCTTTTAGATAGATTATTTGGCTCTCTGGTTTTTACTTTTAACCATAAAAACGAACTAGTCCAGCTGACATGATGAATTGCTCAAATTTGTCTTTAAAAACCCAGAAAACATTGAGGGAAAAGGAGAGAGTGCTGTTTAGCAGCCTTTTCTCCTTTTCCTTCAATATTTTCAAAAAGCTTTCATCTCCAAATTATTAAAATGCAGGATTTTATGGTGAAAGTTTAAACAAGACAAAAATGAACCACTGATTGAAATACATAATCTCTTTTATTTCACTCAGGACAACACAATATACAGCTTTTTTTATTCCTCCTCAGCTTCCAGGTTGATACTATTTCCAAACTTGGCATAAAGTTCTACTTTCAATGCCTGTAATATTTTTTTGTGTTCATCAATTAGATTTTCTAGATTTCCAATCTCTATCTGTGTGGATTCTTTGGCTTTTTCTAACATTTCGCCAGTTTCCTCTGAGTTCATACTGATAAAAACTTCGCCTATCTGGTATGTTTCATCAGTCAAGGAAATAAAAGAAAAACAAATCAAAGTGCAGTAGTTATCTCTTTTTCTCACAGTCCCGAGGTCTGAAGTCCCTGACAGAGAAAGCTATTGAAAACATTGTTGGAAAAGGAGAAAATGATGTCGCCAGCATTTCCTCCTTATTCCATGATGTATTCTATCTTCCAATGATAAATCCCATGATTTAAGTCATATAATTCGCCATCTGTAGGTGCTTTCTTTGCAGATGAGACTAAAATTCTATCAGCTGGGTTAGGGCTTTGAAAAATTTTGCAGGAAAAGGACAATAAGAAAGTATGTAATAAACAGGGCAATATCATTTAGTCATACAATTTACATCTAAGTTTGGTTGAATTAATGTTATGGATCTAGCATGAGCAACTTTCTCGTTGCTCAAGAATGTTTTCTAGATCTCTAAATCCATGTGCTACTGAGTTATCAGAGGGACATTTGCCAGAAGAACATTTTTCTTTATCACAAGAAAAGGTCTGCTATTTACCTATTACTGTATACTTACTTTTTGCACCCTTGCAGTAGTCGGGTTTGGAAAACATGGAAAAGGTGTGTTTGCTTATAATAAGCAACTGCTTTCTCCAAAGTTTTCAGTTCATTCAAATAGTAATGCCCTCTTGAGGTTGTCCCGTGTTTATTTTCAAAAGCCTTTGGCAGTCTGATCTTCATCTACATCACATTGAATCGCCTCAAAAGTTAATCTACTGCATCAAAAAGCTGTCTCATCTAATTCTTCATTGTCTTCATAACAAGTAAAATGTGCATTGCACTCTTAGGGTTAACTCTTTATCAAACGATAAATTTTTGGACTGGACCAAATTGAGGCATTTGCATATGACAAATGAAATGTTTCTTAAATGATGGTTTCTGTCTTTGATAGGGTAAAAACATTTTGGGAAAAGGAGAAAATGCTGGTAACCAGCATTTTCTCCCTTTTCAACAATGTTTTCAAAAGCTCTCTTTCTCAGGGTCGAATTACTGCAGCATGAAGAAGGGAAGAAATAAGACAGGTAAAATAATAATTTTTGTTACCATTTCTGATGATTTTACAAACAGGTTATCTCTTTACCACAACAGAATTCTAGGCATTTTGAACTTGAAAGCATTTATAAAATAAATGCAAGTCAAAAACTGAAACTTAATTCTGGTAGGGTAGTAAACAGTGTTGAAAAAAGAGAAATGCTGGTTACCAAGATTTTCTCCTTTTTCAAGAATGTTTTCAAAAGTCTTCTCCTTGGGGTTGTTAAAACTCAGGATTGTATAGTAAAGGGTTGTACAGTCACATAAAGGATATGAAATCATTTCACCATCATCCAACATCAACAGGTCATCCCCAGCATCTTCCAAATTTTGTAGCTCTTTCTGGAGAATAAAATGAATATCAGTTGAGTATACTCGACCCATTACCAAACAATCCCAGGTTTAAATGACCCTAGGAATGAGGTCTTCTAAAATCATAGTGGGAAAAGGAGAAAATGCTGGAAACCACAGAAAAACTACAAATAACAAAAAGTTTCAGCTAAGGTCAGCCTGTGTGGACTGCACAGGCTCACATGGGTTGAAACTTTTTGCAGATGCATAAAGCCCCCTTTTCTCGGAGCATGGCTCGAATAGTTTGGTCTTTATACCACATAGAAAATGTGAATTGTGTTAATTTGGTGCTCTCACAGGTAACCCTCTACTAGAGGCTATTCTTATCAAAACTAAGAAGTGTTCCTCTGACAAAGGAAAACTTGAAGGGATACAAAGTAACTTTCAGATACTATGGAAGCACAATGGGAAATGAAGCATTTGCTCGCAATACACACTTTCACCTTTTAACATAATATTTTCCAAAAAGTAGTCTTTGGCAGGGGCATGAAGTATCTTATTTGGACAGTAATGTGTTACATTTAAACATGACCAATACTTTTTAAAAAAAAATATGCACTTTAATGTAGTTGCAATGAAACTACATAGTATAAAGCGAATACACACTGTTTTATTCTTTGTTTGGTACATGTATTTGATGGCAAAAAGGCAAAAATTTACCTTTAGAGATGCTTGTCTTTGAAATGTATAAAAAAAAAAAAGAGAGGAAAAACAGAGTAATTGCACCTCAGTGATCTCAGTGGCTGTATGCTTCTGGAATGTAAACAGTTGTATTTAAAAGGTGATCGATTCATACAAATCTGATACAAAACTAATAACAATCATTAACTTCTTTCCAGACAAACTAGTGTTTTAAGGAATCTGAAAAGGGCCTTTGAAAACATTGTGGGAAAAGGAGAAAATGCTGGTTACCAGCATTTTCTCTTTTTCCCACTATGTTTTCTACCCTATCAATGACAAATCTCAAAATTTTAGCCATATTTAATGTGTCGTCCACAAATGCTTTCACTTCGGAAAAGTAAAAAAAAATTGTTGTCATGTAAAGAGTTAAAGACAATAGCTATAAGTAAAACTGAGTCATAATATAAACCTTTTTTTTCTCATGTTCTTCTTTCAAATCTTGTAATTTATTATTTGTTCTGGCAAATTTATTTATCTTTTGCTGGTCCTCAAATGTGACTTGAGCATCAGCGTCCTGCAAAGAAAAAGAAATTGTACCTGATTTCATCTGCTATGAAGATTTATAATATGATGAAATAACATTTCATTTTGTTTTGTACTGCTTATAAATATAACCTTGCAAAATTACTTCCTTTGTTACATTAACTTTTCACTAAAATTTCAAACTTTTGCATAAAAAGCAGACAGTGATTGAATGTTACTAAAATAATGGGATTCGTCAATGACAGGGTTGCAAACATTATGGAAAAGGTGAAAGTATTGGTTACAAGTTACAACTTGTTTATTAGCTCACCTGAGCATGAAGTGCTCATGGTGAGCTTTTGTGATTGTGCTGTGTCCGTCGTCCATTGTGTGTCGTTCATTGTCAACTTTTACCTTGTGTTTGCTCTAGAGGCGACAAGTTTTGTCCGATACTCATGTAACTTGGTCTGATTGTTTGTCTTGATGATATCTCGGACAAGTTCGAAAACGGGTCATGTCGGGTCAAAAACTAGGTTAGTAGGTAAAATCTTAGAAAAACCTTGTGTATGCTCTAGAGGCTGCATTTTCCGTCTAAAACTCTGGAAAGTTAGTCAGAATGTTTGTCTTGATGATATCTCGGACGACTTTGAAAATGGGTCATGTCGGGTCAAAAACTAGGTCAGTAGGTCAAATCTTAGAAAAACCTTTTGTACGCTCTAAAGGCCACATTTTCAGTCCAAAACTCTTGAAAGTTGGTCAGAATGTTTGTCTTGGTGATATCTTGGATGAGTACGAAAATGAGTCATGTTGGGTCAAAAACTAGGTCACTAGGTCAAATCTTTGAAAAACTTTGTGTACGCTCTAGAGTCCATATTCGCAGTGCAGTACTCATGAAACTTGTTCAGAATGTTTGTCTTGCTGATTTCTTGGACTACCGTTTGAAAATGGGTCATGTTGGGTCATTAACTAGGTCTCTGGGTAAAGTCTTACAAAAACCTTGTGTACCCTCTAGAGGCCACATTTTCAGTCAAATATTCATGAAAGCTGGTCTTCAAATGGGTCAATCGGGTCAAAAACTAGGTCACCAGGTCAAATCTTTAAAATAGCTTGTGTAGCTCTAGAGTCATCTTTTTCTGTCCAATACTTATTTAAATTAGTCAGAATGTTTTTCTTGATGATCAATATGATGAAATTGAAATGGGTCAAATTGGGTAAAAAACTAGTTCGCCATGTCAAATCTTCGAAATCTAGAGGCCACATTTTCTGTCCAATACTTATGAAAGATGGTCAGAATCTTTGTTTTTGATAATATCTACAATATGAAAATGGGCTATGTTTGGCTAAAAGATAGGTTACTGAGAGAAATTCTAGAGGCCAAATTTTCAGTCCAATAATTATGAAAGCTAGGTAAAATGTTTGCCATAATATCTCAAAAGAGATTGAAAATGGGCCATGTTTGGTCAAAAGACTCAGGTGAGCGACTTCAGGGCCATCATGGCCCTCTTGTTTTTCCAGATTGACTGATTGATTGTATAGTGTTTACTGCTGTTTTCAACATTATTTCAGTTATATTGCGGCGGCCAATGCACCTATCCATGCTTTCCTGGAGTTTCTTTTACCAGTACTCAGCACAATTTTCTTTCTAAGCCACTGGCTGCTTTCCCACAAAAACACCATCAAAACAATGGTCAGCAGTGAGAGTGGAATGAATCCTGTTGCAATGACTATCATCAAACCTCAGAAAGAAATGGGCTGAGCCGGGGATTGAACCAGTGGCCTCCTGTTCTCAAGTCCTGAACTCTACCGACTGAGCTACCAGGGCTCTGCCTTATTTTTCCAAATTATTTTCAAATATATACTTTTCTTGGGGTTAAAACATGCTCTGGTAGAGGGTTTAAAAGTGATTTTCTTTCTGTTTTTTCTTTTGATGCACTAATATCTTGTACGCAATTTTTCAATCACTGAGATGAGCATTTTTCCCATACCTTGCAACAACAGCATTTTAAGTATATTTACAAAATCTATTTTTACTATTTAGTTCTTTCATTCTATAGTTTTCACAAGAAAAAAGGGGGGATGGTCTGGACTCTAACCTAGGATTTCTTTTCTACAGTGCAAATGCTTCAACCTGTGTGCAAAAAGGCCCACTTGACATCTATATTACCAAATATGTTATCATTTCCAAAATTAATGGGAAGTATCTAGAGGACCACTGAGCTACCCAGCCTACTTGACATCAACACTAATGGCTGGTTTTGATAGATGAACTTTATCATTTCAAAAAATAAAGGAAAATGTTGAGGAATCATATAAATCAAAGCTTGAAATGGACTTTTCCTACACAACATGTTAAATATGAAATGCTTGTTCTATACAATGGCCATCAAATAAAACTGTTAAAGAGATGGTAACATTTACATGTGACACAGGAAAGTTAGTTAATTTGATGTCTGCATTTTGATGACGTGTTCCAACTGTCCACATAATCAAAGTATGGAGGGTTCTGAGTTGTTTTGAACAGGTTGTTTCAGCCTGGGTCATTTCAGTTTAATTTCAGGGTTAGATTGAATAGTTGATTTGTGGAACTCTTTATATCAGGAGACTATCAATTTACAAATGACATGTGTTCTTCTGACTGCTCGCCGCAGCAAGTACACCAAATTTCACTAATGTTGTCTTGTTCAGTTCTCTGATATTGGGTTATATTGAGTTTTTTCTTTCTCCAATTCAGCACAGTTCTAAAAGATGCTGTAGGTTTTGTAGGATGTCTTCTTGAAGATGGGTCTGTCTTGCATTTTTCCATCAGCTCACATAATATCCGATGTAATATTGGATTTATGATTGTAGAGCTGCTAGAACAGCTTTTGTATGCATTGTCATTTGAAAACGATGCTTCTTCAGCCTTTCCTTTATTTGATTAGACGCAAATTTTACAAAAAGAACATGAAAGTTGCTAATCTTTTCTTACACATCAAAGTAATCAATGTTCGTTTCACTTGTAGTTGCTAGGTGATCACATGGTTCTAAGTTATTTTCAGTTGATTTGAGCCGAGTACTTGTTAACGTTTTTTCTAAATTCCCAGAAAAAACATGATTAGGATTTTTTCATTGTGACATGACCACTGTTTAAAACGAAAAGGTTTACCTTATTCGTATTAACATGTACAATATAATTATATTCATTTGCATAATTGACCTTTGATAATTTTTAATCATACTTTTTGTAGAGTGCTTGAAAATTCAGCTCGCATTTTCCAATTCTGACACTTACTTTGCAAGTAAATAGGTGGGAATGTCAATGAGGGTGATTTCAGTCTAGGTGAATTTAGCCTCATGTTTTATATAGTACTACTAAAAAGTTCTATCTTCAATACAGTTTTAAAGAGAATGTAATGGACACTTGTGTCACCTGAGAACATACATATCGGTAGCTTAGGATTGAATTCCCTATTATCGTGGTACTAACCCATTCTACTATGTGTAGGAAATTTAATGTCTTGCCTGTCTTGCCTTATATTTTTTTGCAGCAAAAAGCATGCAATATCTCATATATATTTCTATGCTAGCAGACTATCTGTTTGTCAGTTATCTTTTGAATACAGCAAAGCAGTGTTCAACATTGACATACTTTCAAAAAGGGCTACTTCTGGATTTGATGTTGTATTGAGAAGTGGCCCTGGTAGATGCACTTTCTCATCCTATTGTATTCAAAACTTTAGCAAATGAATTATTAACAATTTTTTCTTTCAAGAATTTTGAACAACAGATATTCATAAATTATCCCTGTAAAAACTTAAGTACAAAAAAAAAAAAGGAGGCAGATCTGTGTTTAAATAGCATCAAGTACCCCATTTTGGATCTCTTTTATGGATAACAGCAAATTATTTCTAGAGTGTTCTCTCATCTTAATAAAACAGTGAACACAGTAAAGAAAAAATAAATAAATAAATAAAATGAAGTGCCTTGAGAATAAGATTTTAGATTTAGCAAGTCAAAAATTGCGTCACAGCACCTTATTTTCTCATATTTGTTGAGGTAAGATTGCCAAGTATGTTGACAGTATCTGACCTACAAATGCCAATGTGATAAAAATCTTCTAGGTGAAGCATTTCAGCCTAAATTTTGGAATTTGCAAATACCACGAAAACAAAGAACCCACAATTATACCGGAAGCGACTATAATTATGTCTGAATTATGCAATATGCATCAGGCTCATGTCATCACAGTGTATAGAATCTTTGAAGTACATGTGAACTCTATTTTTTGATCATAAGAAAAAATAAATATAATTACACATAACATGGGACTGAATCAAACAACTGGAATTAACCAGAGCACTACACATTCTGAAATAATGTTCCAAACTACTGCTTATCAGTGCATTAGTGACAAAAGGACGTTTAACCCTTTACCACACAACCCCGAATTTTAACAACCCTGAGAAAGAAGCCTTTTGCAAACATTGTAGGAAAAGGAGAAAATGTGGTAACCAGCATTTTCTCCTTTTCCCACAATGTTTTCTTCTCTTCCCAAAAGAAGTTTCAATTTTGAAGTCACATTCATTTTGTAGTCTGCAGATGCTTACACTTTGTACTGGTTCAATACTTTGTTGCTTGGTAAAGAGTTAAATGACATTCTAAAATTATCAGTCACATTGACAGGCAAGACGACTCAGTAAGAGAAGCCAAAGTGACCCATTTGCAAAACAAGTCCAAAACTACCCAGTCCGAAACAACGCGGCCGAAACGGCTGAGGGCCGAAACAACTGGTAGGGCGAAATGGCTCCGGGCTTGTTCGTCCCAAAACCAGTTTGTCCCTGGGCTTGTTCGTCCCTGGGCTTATTCACCCGGGCTTGTTCGTCCAACACTACCTTATCGATCGTATTGGAATGAACAGTGCTGTGTGCCTTCTAAAATGAATTGTAATTTTACACATAAAAGTACTTTGAATAAAACTTTCTCTTGGTCGTTTATTGAACTATCCTCTCTTCTCCAAGACACATTGACATGCCTTTTGTTGGCAAAATACCATTTACAATGGGGTTGTTTAAACATGTGTTTGTATGGTAAAAGCTACTATGATACAAAGGAACACAGAGTTTTTTTTTGTTATTCAACGCTGACCTGTATTCAACGCCATTTTCGGCAATATTGCAGTTATATCCTGGCAGCCAGTACTACACTGCCTCTTGCCTATGGCTTACCATCCTACAACACAGTATAAACACACTTTAAACTGAAAATTCATGTCCATATCCGTAAATATTTTTCTTTACTTTGATTTTATCTCTAAGCGTAATGATGGGGATGAATGATTGAATTTGCATTTATTTATCGTCGCCACTGGTTGCCGATATGGGCGACGCCCCCTGAAGGCTGTTAGTATTGTTACGGGGGATAGTGCAGATACAGGACAAAACCCATCCCAAGTTACGCCTGGTTCTTTTACGCGCTCGGTGTATAGCACCGTCACACAGGACCTCGGTTTAACGTCTCATCCAAAAGACTATTAGTAACTTTAGATGGCCAGCCGTGGGGATCGAACCCACACCCTCAAGTGACTCGAAACATTACGTTCACGAGTCCTCCGCTCTACCTATTGAGCTATGCGGGCTGGTCTAAGTGATGGGGATGACTATTTTTGCACAGTTATATACCTTAGATTGAGTAGGATGATCGGGGATTGTGTGCAGATAACACCTTTTCATATATACCTATCAAAATCAGTGAAGTATGCACTATTAACACCTTTGGTTGGCAAGTACATAAGTTGGGACGAACAAGCCTGGACAAACGAGAAATCAGTTGGGACGAACAAGCCCGGATGAACGAGCCCGGACGAACAAGCCCGGGCGAACAAGCCTAGGACGAAAAAGCCCGTTACCGGCGAAATGACCCGAGACCAGGTTGAGGAAAGAAAGAATACCAATTATATCAGTTCCAGAGAAAGCATAATGAAGAAAACACCGATAATGAATTACGAGATGTATTATCACATAATATTTAAATAATACTTGCTTCTTTAATCGTTGTTGCCATTTTCGTTCTCGAACAGGCCCTCTGATGGTAGATTGATAAATTCCGGTTTCTATACACCGGAACACCGGAACATTCCATGCAGTAGATCTATTGTTTGGGTGGGCCTATCATACTGATTTTTTAGCTGTAGTGTTTTCTAAATCCATGGTTAATTTTAAATACTCACAGAGAAAATGATTAATTTTGCATTTTGAAACGTAAAAGAAAAAATAATTGAAGAACACAGTGTTTCACCCGAGTATTGCTATTCATGTAGGCTAATCGAAAATACCCATTATGATCGAATGTGGTATTAAAAAAAAACAATATGGTGGATGCGACGAGCTTGTGGAAAATATTTCTTGTGTTATTGACTGGTATGTTGATTGACAAGTTGTCCCATGCATTATTTTCACTGAATTTTACTTAAAATAACTTGCTTAAATTGTGTATTTACAGGTCCTGTGGTTAATACCAATGCACGGGTTGTGGAACTCGGTGAAAGGTAAGTCGGCTGTCATAATTTGAACTTGTATAGTATTCGGATGTGTGACAATCGGATGAGTAATATATACTTTTAAAAAAATAACCCTGTCTCTAATCCAGCATTTGAAAAACACTTTTGAGAACATTGTGTAAAAGTGATATGATATCAGAAACGTTTTTATCTGGTTCCCTTAATATTTTCAGTCCTGGCTTCACATTCTATAAATGTGGGAGTCATGTGTGGCTCTGACTCTGAGGTAAGATGTTGGACTCACAGGTTTGAGCCTCACTGGAAGCAAAGGTTATTTTGTTGGAGTGACCGTGAGTAAGACACTTTAGAGTCCTAGCCTAGCACTGGTGAAATCCTATCTTGATCTACCTCAAATTTTATTTTTGTGATTGTTTCTGTGCTCCCCTATGTAGCAGGCATTCATCTTATGCTTTTGGAAATTTCAAAATCTCACTGGTTATCTTTCAGCTGTATGCAGTCAGTTCGTGCCATAACCATTTCATACCATTCCGTTTATGACCATTTCGTACCATAGATTTACCACTTCATACCATATATTTACCATTTTGTACCATAGCGTTACCACTTGGTACAATGATAATACCATCTCGTACTATGACCAAAAGTATCAATAAATGTGGCAAAAAGAGACATTTAATATATTTACTTAGTATAAACCAATGCTTTGGTAATCAAATTTACGGGATTATCAATATCAATTAAATCAGTTGAGACTGAGAAAACAGGTAATTAGTCTGTTTGTAATGTTTGTTCAGACTTCCCGAAAGTTCATAAAAAGTGTCAGACATTCGGTCTGACAAGGCCTGAAAATCTGTCAGACCGAAACAAAATCTGTCATACCGAATCAAATTTAACAAAAACAAAGAAAACATAAGACAGAAAGGTAACAGTTATATAAACTTTATGCATATAATGATATTAAACTATTTCTCCACTCAATAAGACTTTCAAAAGTCACTGAAATTTCTGTTCACATTATTATTCTCTGCTGAATGTCATTACTTGTCAGACCGAATCAAATTTAACATAAACAAAGATTGTACAGTTTAGATTTTTCATGGTCGTCAACTGAGGGTGCTCTAAAATTTGTGCATCCAAGAGTAAATGTGTTTGTATTGCGAAGATGTTGGTCGGTTCTAACTTTCTCGCCATAAAAATTCAGACAGTCTGTGCAGCTTATTTGCACCTTGTCTGAGTCATGAACCAACCATTCTCGTTGCTGCTTCCATTTCTCATTAAATTTTCTCTCTGGTCTCTTTTTCTCGTATTCCTTTTTCTTTTCAGCGCACTCCTCTTACGTTAATTTTCTTTTTTACCAGGTTTAGCACCTTCGTAATATTTTGACGACGCCATTTTTGTCCGAAACGTTGCAATTACGTTTTCAGCGGCTCAGAATAAATGCCAGACAGTCGGACTGATCCGGCCTAAAAAATCATCGGTCCTTGTCAAGATTTGTCGTTCATGTCCGTCGGACCGACATGTTTTGGGAAGTCTGTTGCAGGTCGGGTAATTTTCACTGGGACCAAACTGATTACATTAAATTGAACATTTAATCAAAGAATTATAATTATTTGATTACCCTTGATTGCATAGATCAGGGATCTTATATACCCCCATCTGTCATCCATTACATTTCGATCTGCTTTATTACTATTTTTCTAAACATGATGCCAAGACAAGGACAATGTCAAATGTCATGGTCAGTGTGACAATTTTATTTCTTGTAAAATCATCATTTTCCACAATATTCATTTGCTAAAACTACACACCTTACAAAAGCAATTCGATTTATGACTCTCTGAGAAACTACTTTGAAAACATTATGGGAAAAGGAGATAATCAGAAAGTGTTATTGCCTATTTATTATATATTGGTTCACTTCAATATAACTCGAATAAATAGCGTTTTTGATTTTGTTTTTCTCCTTTCAAAATTGTCATAATGGACGTTTTTCATACTCAAAACTTTGTCATAGGACCCAAAAATATGGTACAAAATGGTATGACTATGGTACCAAGTGGTAAAATATGGTACGAAATGGTATAACTTATGGTACGAAATGGTCAAATTATGGTACGAAGTGACTGGTACGAAATAGTAATGGTACGAAATAGTAATGGTACGAAATGTCTGTAATTCTCTTTCATCTGAGTAATGTGTGTTTAATCTGCTTGTCAGCTATGAAAATGGGCATGGATCAATAGACAAATGGTTTACCTATATCTTGACACCAAGTTTTGCACAAGGTTTTCATCGATCTTTTGTAATTCATCTTTTTCACATGAATACATCTGTTCCCTAGAAAGACCAAGACACCAATGACCAAAAACGCTGGAAAACAGAGGAAAACGCCAAATAACATTGGAAAACATCCAAAATATAGTAAATTAGATACAGATTTGGGGGAGGTGGGGTCGAAAGGGTGGGGTTATATGTTATTGGGTATTTGAGAAAGAAGTTATCAACCTACACTCGCCGAAAACCACTTGAATTCACCAAAAAAACACCATTGATGCTACCTTTTCCTTTTTTAATTGTATCGCCGAAAACCATCACATAGCACCAAAACTGCAAAAAAAAGCATACCACATTGGTCGATGGGTGTTGTTTGGTTGGGGTTATCTGGTCATTAGGGGTATGGGTGAGGGTCTTGCCCTTTACTCACCTAAAACCACCTAAATATGCCGGAAAAACACTTTTATACGCTTGGAAACACCATGCATTGATGATACATCTACTACTAGTGATCATATACCCAAAAAACACCTAAACGCAGGATTATCCAGCACAAACAGGGTAAATTCTAGGTAGTAAGAGAGACTTGAGAGAGAGAGAGAGAGAGAGAGAGAGAGAGAGAGAGAAACTTAATCATATGAAAGAAATATGCCTTTTCAATGTACTTTGTTTGATTACAAAGAGAGGGAGGGAGAGAGTTGTTCATAATTTATGTACAGATTTTATCTACCATTGACTTTGTGTTCAAATCCTTTTGATATGCTATGCCGCAGTAAACTGTTTAGTACATTAAAACTATGAATCCGTAGAAAATAACATGATTAGAATAAGAAAATCATTTTTCCAAAGAATAACTCAAACAGGTCTACCCAAAATTATGTAAATGTGTTCTGTCCCCTCAGTATATTTTCAACCATTTTATCTTCGAACATGTCTGGTGACTCTATTACCAATACACTGGAAACCCTTTAATTAACCCAAATACCCTTCCAGCTTATCCCCAAGATAGTATGAGATGCTTGTTATGCAAATTTGGGTGTTTTTTTGGCATTTTCCAGCATTTTTTGGTCATTAGGTGTTTTTCAGTCTTTTCAGGGACCCAATACATCTCGTTAATTCGTAAACAAACACTCATTATTTATTTGGTTGACTGTGCATGCATGTTCAATTTCATTTGAAAGAAAAAAACACAGTATAATGGGCAATTTAAGAGATAAATATGACCCATGTAAATGAAATACATCTAATACATTTTTGTTACCATTTCCATGCCCAAGCTTATAGAAAAGACAGCTGGTAAATTGTGAAACAAAGAACTTTTTCTTATTTGAATGACTTCTGGGACTTGCGCAGTAAATGTCAAGCCCAGTTTTGATTTCCTTGGATCATGGTCAATAGTCTTAGATAATGACATTTCAAAAATTGGAATTTCAAGAAGGTGACAGTTACATTACCTAAGTATTATGGCATTTTTGTTTAGGTCAGTCATTAATCTATGGATCAAGGACCTTACTGTTGCCTGACAATAAAAGACAAATGCATACAGCCATTTGAAACAATGCCGGTATTTTCACTTTCTATCCCAGAATGGGCATAGGAATTGCTGTTGGGGGGGGGGGGGGGGAGGAGGATAAGCCTAGACACATTCAACATTCACAAAAATACATCCAAGCTAACATCAGGGGAAGTCATGGGTAGTGAAACTGAAAGGGTACCAGAATATATGAGCTATCACTCAGATATAACTGAAAAAATGTTGAAAGCAGTGTAGAACACTGTTTGATCAATCAATCACAGATAAATGCCATCACTGAATTTGTTGTCTGCATAATACATGTACTTTCAACACTTACTATCATGACTGCATTGATTCAAAATGTAGCATAAAATCAGACACCGAAGGGATTCTTGTCCCATGTTTGAAATTATTTTGTATGATTTAGGGTTTTCTTGATCAATTGCCATGTTTTTATTTGTCTTAAGACCATCATCAAGACAATTAATTCTGTTCTCGGAATATTTGCAACTGATAAAAGAAAATACAAAAAAATACCACCGTCACCATCTAAATCCTTCTGCTTCAACTTTGTAGCTTTTATATAAAGTGTTGGTTCAGAACAGTCTTCACAATCACTTGAAAATTAACTATCGTGGTAATTTTTAGGGAATGAAAAAAGTCCGTTTCACTTGTATAGGATTACTTGTAAATGAAAAGGCCATTTATAAGTAATTTTTTGACCTACCAAAATATTACTCACAGACATTGTATTTTTCATGAAAGTCTGACATTATTACTAATGCTGTCACTGGGGCACTTTTCTAGACTATTGGATGAAAAAAAAATTATTACCATATTGCTGAACCTCCAAGTTAGACTCAAAAGTGTGTATCCATTTTTTACCAATGCTTTGAATTTGGACCTGTCTAAAATTTTGTTGTCTGATAAAGAGTTAAAGAATTTGTTGTCTGTTTACAGCTTTGGTGACCAGTATAAACAAGGAAACTGGCTTGTGAAGGTTTGTATCCTTTAACTTAATACCAAACAATAATAACTTTTAACAACCCTGAGGATGAAGATTTTTAAGAACATTGTTGGAAAAGGAGAAAATGCTGGTAAACAGCATTTTCTCCTTTTCCCACAATGTTTTCTACCCTAGTATCAAGGACTACTTTTGTCATTTGAGCCATCTTTAATTTGCTGTCTGCAAATGCTTTCAATTTGGATATGTTCAAAGGTTTTTAATTTGGTAAAGAGTTAAGTTATTACCACCAGAGACAAATTGACAACATCCTTGTGAATTATGGCTAATCAAATTGATTATAGGTTTTATATATCAATACATGCGAAAGCATTATTACAAGGAGTTTTTCCTTTTGCCACAATGCATCCTAAGAGGGTCTGCAGCAAGATGAAGAAAGTTGACAGCAAAGTGGAAATTATTAATATCATTTAATTGGATACTACACAACATATTTCATCTTAGGCATATATATGCATGTTGCAATTGGATGCCAAAGATGAACAAAAATATCAATTACCTATACTGAATTGGTGTTGTGGTAGTGAAATTTTCTTCTTCAGTAAAGTCTTGGTGCTTGGCTCTGATTTCATAACATACATGTAAATGTCATCAAATTCTGATGCCAATGGCTTTACTATGGAGTATGGGCTGAATCAACAGGTGGCTACTCTTTGATCATTTGCTAATGAACAGATAATGGAAAAGCTATTTTATGATAGAAAAGGGCAGTGTGCAATTGATAGCTTTTACAGGAGGCAAGATGTTTCTTGAAGTAAGTTTAAAATATGACTGAATTGAAAAAAAAAAAGAACATTACAATCTTTTTTAGCAATGATTTGGGTCTTCAATCTTGCCTAAAGTTTGATAAGTATGTAGGAAAGTACAATTTTGTTAATTAACTCATTACCAAACGGCAAAATTTTAGGCTATACCAAATTGAAAACACTTGCAGACAACAAAATAAATGTGGCTGAAAAATTAAAAGATGAAGGAGAAGGGTAGAAAACATTGTGGGAAAAGGAGAAAATGCTGGTTACCAGCATTTTCTCCTTTTCCCACAATGTTTTCAAAAGGCTTCTTTCTCAGGGTCGTTAAAAGTAGGGATTGTGTGGTAAAGGGTTAATGGTATGAATTACATTTTGGGAAAAGGAGCAGCTGCTTATGACATGCAACCTCCTTCGCAGCAACATCTTTAGAAAGCTCACATGGGCATAAATTGTTGTACATGTATTTGTATGATAATGTGTTATAAAGAAAGTATTGTGACAAAGTCTCAGAACCAATAGTTTGTAGTAGTTTGTAGGTGTTTACCTTTTGCTGGCATGTTGGATATTGTAGATCCAAGATCAGATTACACTTTCTGAACAGGCTTATCTGCTCTACACTGTCTGCAAAACACCTTTTTGTTATGCTTGGCATCCTAAAGGTTAAGATGTATCTCAATTTATTAATCTCTGTCTACATGAGGTGATTTGTTGTCTGTTAGTGTACCAGATCAAAGAAATTGTGATGTACATGTATCACTCTCTACCAAACAACAAAATTTTAGACTTGTCCAGATTCAAAGCATTGCAAACAACAAAATAGTGTAAATTAAAAGCATTTTCAGGCAACAACAGATATGACTCAAAAATTGATATTTAAATTTGGAAGGTTAGAAAACATTGTGGGAAAAGGGGGGAATACTGATTATCAGCATTTTCTCTTTTCCTACTATGTTTTCAATAGCCTTCTTCCTTAGGGTCATTAAAAGTTAGGGTTCTTTGATGAAGGGTTTTTGATGAAATGTTAAACGTACCTCAAAGGTATCAGTAGCAAAAGTGTTTTTATCAGAATTTCAAACAAAAGAATTTAATGTATAGATTTAAGATCAGACTGCTTGTTCTGTAAAGTCTACCAGTTAATCTTCATTTACTCTGTATTAAAGCAGCTTCCATTGTTATAGGCTATTCTGTGATCGAAATGAACTTTTCTTTCTTGTCCTATCAGTTTTATGCACCATGGTGTGGTCATTGTAAGAAGCTAGCGCCAATTTATCATGATGTTGGGAATTCCCTGAGGAATACTGATGTGGTTGTGGCCAAAATGGATGCAACCAGATATTCCCTCATAGCATCAGAATTTGAAGTACGAGGATATCCCACAATAAAATTGTAAGTAGAGCAAATACTTGACTATTCTATTGTAAACATGTAATAACTTGATTGTATTGGGTTTTAGTTCCAATGGCCAAAGGCCAGCTAGCTTATGTCATAGCCCTGTGTTTGTTATGCATGTGTAGTTTATTTCACGTGTTAACTTTTATTTCAAACATGTTCTTCTTCTCTGAAACTACCAAACCAAGTTAGACTCGACTTTTGCAGAAGTGACTCGTCCATGGTCCTTTCATAATCACTTCAAGAATTTGATTCAATAAAGATTTGTTTGTCATGACAACAAACTGAAAAATATTGAAATTCTTACAAATTGTTCTTTTCCAAAACTGTGGCTTGAAATTCTCTGCAAACTAGTATTAATGATCCTTTCAGATTTGTTGATAAAATTTAGATTGGTTACGGAACATACCTGCTAAAAGCTGAGTTTAATTGTAGTTTGTAAGAAGCTGAAGTTAAGCGTTGTAATGATCAAGGGAGAAAACTCTTGTTCTTGACAGTTTTTTGATGCTATGTACCCCCCTTGATGATCATGCTTTTCCATGGTAAGTATTGTATATTCAGTCTTTTTGGATAGAAGATATTTGGTTTTAATTCATAATGAATTGTTTTGATCTTAAAGTTTTGTTGAAAGTCTTGTATGTTTAACACGAAACAAGGTTTGTATCATTCTATAGTTTGTTTGTAAACTTTGCCATTCATGCAGAAAAAAAGTGTTGTTTTGCTTCAAATTCTTTGGAAATCTTCTAGTTAAATCTTCTAGTTAATAAACTGTCAGATATGTGGTATGAATGATTCTTGACAAGACCTCTTATGCACTGACATCAGCTTGGAATGTTAAAATTGGACTTCAATGGCTGGACTTGTTTTCAGTATAAAATTCTATTGCATGACAGGCTTCTTAGGGTTTAATGTCTCGGTCTATGTTTAAACAGTTACCTGTGAATAGCAGCCACTCATTCATTAAATTGGCTGCTGTACACAGGTTGACCGCTGCTGTCAGGTTTAGATTTACAATATGAACACATGAACACTATTAACATTGGTTACAAAACTATCCAAAGTTTATTGCCTGATCCCTTTTGTTAGTTGTATTGAGATAGTTGTCTTGTAATAACAGAGCTTCTCAAAATTTCTCTGTCAGTCCATGTCTAGTCAGTAAAACCCTATAATTTCATGTTGACGTTGTAATTTGACCAAAAAATGTATGTTTCTCTGTAATTGAAAAAAAAAGCATGTAAAAAAAGATACGAGTTATGCTCTGGCAAAAGGGGTTGAATGCATCCTTGTAATGCTTTGTACCAAGCAAGACATCACATACATGTTTATGGATCCATAAAATCCATTCTAACAATGTGACTGAAAAATGTGGTAGGCTGGTCCTTTGACATGCAAAAAATTGACTCATAGCAACAAGTTTTGGTCCATGTCAACCAGTGCAATCTGTGGATTGTGTAGGCTGACACTGGTAGATTTTTTTTTATTAGATGCATTAAACCCCCTTTTTACAGAGTGCCCCTCATATTGTTTTATGTTCACAGTTTTACAGATGGAAATGTACATACATATCAAGGGGAAAGATCCAAAGAAGATATTGTGGAGTTTGTAAAGAAAGCAAGGGGGTATGAAGTCTTTCTTGTAAGATATCAACACTACCAATAGGGGAACAATTTTGAAAATGCTATGGCAAAAGAAGAACTTACTCCATACTAGGAATTTCTCCTTTTGTTACATTATTTTCTCACGTATACAGCATAAACTCATGTAGATTATTGATATGTAGAATAAAGGATACTTTGCTAGAGTATTTCACAATATAGCAGAAAGTGAAGTTCCACGATCCGTTTGCATACTGTAATCTTATCTTATTGTTCTTCAGTGTTTGCAAACAGCAGTCTGATCTTGATCTGGAATATGTTTGCAAAGACAACATAAAGATACATCCCTACAGCCAGAGAGAAAACATGCTTTAAAAAATTTGATGGGACTGTAGAATGGTTCAAACTTTAGTCAGCTATGTAAACAGAGATAAATTACTGATATATATTGTGTAAAGGATAAATACACATATTGGAAATCTTATGTTAAAAATCAAAAACATCACAACAGTGATTTCTTTTATGGATTCCAAAAAGGTAATTTTCTATCAGTCTTAATCTATGCAACTTTGCAACCATCGGGGGCAACACTTGACATTAAGATACAAATTTATACATGTAGTTTGGTAAAATAAATATGAAATTAGGTTAAAAACTGGCTGAAAGCGTGTAAAGATGTGGCTTCAAGTATTGCTGAGCACTCTGATGGTTTTTGTTTTATTTCAAGACTATGATATTCTGTCTTTTAACAGCCCAGCAGTGCGCTCTTTAGCAAGTATTGGAAGATTCAATGAAGCTAAAAGTGCTCATAGTGGTGATGTATTTTTCATGTTTGTGGGGACTGATGACCCGAATAATGACCTTTATGTAAGTATGAAATTTACGTATGAATTGTTTGCTATTTCATCATGATATTGTATTAAGTTGTTGGACAAGGTCAAGTTAAAACATTGAAATTATGTGATGATCAAGTTATTGCAACGGGCAGACAATCTTTGTATACACATGGGCCAAGTATTACATACCCCTGGTCATCCACCTGTCTGTCCATCCATCTGTAAGCAACTTTGTGTCTGCTCTCTCTTTATCTCTTGTACTCCTTGTATGATTTGAAAATATTTCACACATGTGTGCACCTGGTTGAGATGACATGCAGAGTGAAGACTTCAAGGTCACAGGAGAGGGGGGGGGTCAAAGGTCACAATGCTCTTAAATTGTGTCTGCACATCTCATCTAGTATATTGAATATTTGAAATGTAGCTTTTCTTTTTTCTAGTCTGCTATTCCCATAAATTCTGAGCAATTTCTCCTTTTCGTGTAATATTCTCATTTGTACTTATGTATCAACAAACCATAATCCTTGTTTTTAATACATGTTTTCTAAGATTGCATACAAAGGTGTTTTATCCTCACCAGCATCACTGGTTTTTCATGGGAGTACTCTTTTGTAAGTTACTGCACAGCTCCAGCACTTGTGAAACTCAAGAAACATCAAAAGTGACCTGTGCACTGTGATATGACTAGAATATTGTTGACACCATTTTGAAACTCCATTTAATCAGTCAATCCAATAGTGTTTGCTGCAGATTTTTTCAGGAGTTGATGACTTAACTCTAAACCATATAATCTGGAGTTTTAACAAGCCCATGGAAGAAGGCTCATAAAAACATTTTGGGAAATGGAGAAAATGCTGGTAACCAGCATTTTCTCCTTTTCCCAAAATGTTTTAAACCCTTTCAATGACAAATTCCAATGTTTCAGCATTTGATTTGTCGTTTGCAAATGCTTTCAATTTGGACAAGTCTAAAATGTTGTCATTTTGTAAAGACTTAAAGGATGTTTTCATTTCACATACAGTCTTAAAGTGTAAGGTTAAATTTTCATTCAATGTTTTTTTTTTTTCTATCATGGGTTGCAGGTTTCTGTAATAGTAACCATTCTATTTCAGAGAAAGTATTCAAGTATAGCCAAAGAACAAGTTGCTGTAGCCTACTTCTACAGTGGCTCAAGGAAAGTTCTACCAGATGTAATGGTGATGTTATCTGGATTTTAACTCTTTACCACACAATCCCGAGTTTTAACAACCTTAACAAAGAAGGCTTTTGAAAACATGGTGGGAAAAGAAGGAAATGCTGGAAACCAGCATTTTCTCCTTTTCCCACTATGTTTTCTACCCGATCTTAAACAACTTTCATCATTTGAGCCATATAAAAACTGTTGTCTGTAAATGCTTTGAATTAAAACAAGCCCAAAATTGTGTCACTTGATAAAGAGTTAACTCTTCACCCTCATATTCTGTTTAAGCAACCCATGGAAAGTGATTTTGGAAAAAAATCATGAAAAAAGGAGAATTTCATTCTGGTGGTCAGCATTTCTCCTTTTCCCACATTGTTTTGTACCCTTTAAGAGAAAAATTCTGTGTGTGAGTCACCTTTTGTTCATTGTTTGCAAATACATCCAATTCGGGAAAGTCTAAAATTTGTTGTCTTGTGAGGACTTTATTGTACTTTGAAATTTTAAAAAAATTAAGCGTTTACCTTGTAATACAAGAGTTTTGAGTTTTAACCTACAAGCAGTTAAAAATACTTAATGAGATGTGACGATAGCCATTGTAAAGTATGTTAATACGAGGGTTGTCCCAAAATTCCATGACAATTGTATTAGCAAAAGAAAATAAAACGCTACAAATGCAATTTTTCGATATGTTTTCAATACACATTAACCAAACATATAAATAAAAAAAATCACACAAAAATCTTTACAAATAAGAAAATTATAGCATAAATACCACAACAAGTACCCACACTGCGGCGCATGTCAAGCGTTAATAACGACGTCAATGTTAAGTTTAAGAGCCTTTGTCAAATTATTCTCCTTGAAATTCAAGGCATTTGCCATGTCATTTAATCCATGACTGGTCAAAAACTGTCTTAAACCAAATCTCTGTCAGACCTCTGTTAAAAGCAAATATAGCAGACATCATCTCATTGCTAGATTCGAACTTGCAACTTCGTAAATCCTCCTTAAGCTGTGGAAAGCAGGCAATGTTGTAAATCCAAGTAGAAATCTTTGCCTTCTTGTATGGAGGGGTCCCAGATGTCTTTTATATACTGGACTGTCGCTTTCTTTCGGGTTTGAAGTAGTTTAACCACCTCTTATCTGCTATAAAAAGAGGATCCAACAGAGCGTCTTCTTCTTCAACTCGAGCAAGAAACTCTAGGGACGTGTGACCCCTTCTCTGTTTCTTTTCATCAGACAGCAGACGTGGAACCCAGCTCGCGCAGACTCATCACATGTTCAGTTTGTACCTAAGTATTCTGTAGACAGAAGACAATGAAATGGCGAATGACGACGGTATCTCTCTGAATGTTAGTCTCCGATCTGCCAAAATGCATCTCTTCACCAAATCACATGATTCTTCATCTAAGGAAATCGGCAAACCATTTTGTGCTTTCTCCTCTTCCTAGCGTACACCTGCCCTTAAGTCTGTTTTACTGCCATGGCACTTGTAAGCCAGTGCTCAAGAAATGTTTTTAAACTTTTCAGTACGCCAAATTTGTTCTACAGTCTAGTCGAGTATCATTCCAAGATCGGCACAAAATTTCATAATTATTCGCTGCGCCGCGCGATCTTCTGACATCGTCATTTCAAATTTCCTATTTTCTACTGATCTTTTTCGTTTGTTTGTATACCGTCTATTATTTACACGATCACGTTCAAATTTTCTGTGATGACATAAAAAATTCAGAAGAAAACGTCCATGATATGTGAAGCAGAAATAATATCAAATATCGTAAATATTTGTACATGATTGGAGTTCATACAAAAACGTATATGGAGAAAATGGCATGCGCCGGGAAATGATACCTCCGTATTAGTTTTGAGAATTTAAATGAAAAATAAAGCTAATATTTCACTGGAGACTTAGTAGAAAGTGATATAACATCTTCATGGATGAAATGTTTGAAAATGAATGTCCTGACGCTAAAAATGTCTCGTTTATAAAATTTGTCACAGAGTTTTGGGACAACCCTCGTACTTTATCGCCACTGAAGATTCTCTCCACTGTCTTCATATGGTAAAGCAGCCAGTGGCAAAGAAGGATGTTACAATTATTTTATGGTGCCATAAGTGACACATGGTACAAACAAAGCAAACGGTATTAATTGTGGATCAATGATTGACTGCACCTGTACTTAAAATAAGCTAGGTCTTTAGATTACAATAATTAATTTTGGTACACCTCAATCAACTGTTGTAGGAAGTTATTCAATTGAAAGGTAACATGAAGACCTTTACAACTCTTTCATATTTTATACATAGATAAATATGAAAGTTAGCATTGAGGAAATGTGGTTTGACAGAATGGAAATATGTGCTTGGGAAATGTTATGAGATAGAGCTGTCTTTTCTACAAAAGCAAATGGGAAAAAAAGAGGTAAAGTTAAATATGTGAGCCATAGAGTAATGAGTAAATGTTTGAATTTTCAGGATATTTCTCTGAAGAATTATCCAACGGTGTTAGTATTCAAAGACAAAACAGTTTATGAATATGAACGTATGTATCTTTTCAAACTTTTTTATGGACATCGTTTTGTGAGTGTTGTTTGTTGATGTATATTGTTTGTCATTTTTTAACTCACATTCAGGGCTCATAGCACAGGCGTTTGTGTTATGACGAACTTCGCCACCTATATAATGTAATATATAAGACTTATATATTACATTATATAGGTGGCGAAGTTCGTCATAACACGAACGCCTGTGGCTCATAGTGTTAAAGCTTAGCTTTATGCTCACAGTTTGGCATTTATCTGGCATCCATTAACTATTTAAAAGATCTTCGTAAAAGCTGTTTGGCCAATTAACCATTTACCATATGGCAAAATTTTAGACTCCTCCATATTTAGAGATATGGAGGAGTCTAAAATTTTGCTATGTGGTAAAGGGTTAATTGGCCAAATTGGCCAAAGAAATTTACAGATGACAATTCAAATCCTTTTCAAATGATAGTTTTTGTCTTTGAATAGGTGGACAATATTGTGGAAAAAGGACAAAATGCTGGTTACTAGCATTTTCTCTTTTTTCCACAATGTTTTTAAAATCCTTCTTTCTCAGGGTTGTTAAAAATCTGGATCGTGTGGTAAAGGGTCAAGCAGAAATTTTATGAATCAGGTCATGTGTCTAGTATGCTTCTAAAAATTGAAAAAAAAAAAGAAAACAAATGTTAACAATCTTGTTCCAGGACCAGACATCAGATAGCATTAAAAACTTTGCATTATAGTAATGAGCCATGCCTGGTGAAAAGGGGTTTAACTCTTTACCAAACGACAAAATTTTAGACTGGCCCAAATTGAAAGCATTTGCAGACAACAAATTAAATGAGGCAGAAATACTGGGATTTGTCTGTGAAAGGTTAGAAAACATTGTGGGAAAAAGAGAAAATGCTGGTTACCAGCATTTTCTCTTTTTCCCACAATGTTTTCAAAAGGCTTTCTTCCCAGGGTCATAAAAACCCAGGATTGTTTGGTAAAGGTTTAATGCATTTGCAAAAAGTATCAACTCATGTCAGCCTGCACAGTCTGGGCAGACTGACATGAATCAATACTTTTTGCTATAGGTCAATTTTCTGCATTTCAAATGTCCATTCTACATCATGATTTAGTAGATTTTTAAACAGAGTTGATTTTATGGACCCATGATAATGTGATAACTTGCTTGGTATAATGCATCATGGAGATGGATTAAGCCCCTTCTGTCAGAGCACATCTCTAATAGAAGGGATATTACAAAGGTTATACCCATTTTTACTGTAGATGTAGATGTGACCATTTTCTGCATTGCTCAAACTTTGTGCCTTAATGTTCTATAGGTTAAGATTTAGATCTTTTTTTCTTTTCTTTTATTTCTACATCCTGTTAAACCTAATACATTATCTTTGCGTAGGATTTTTTGGACTGTTTCAATGAAAAGACCTTTGGGAAAAAATGATGGAATGGTAAGGTAGAATTTATTTAAAATCTGTAATTTGTATTGATACAACTTGGATAGGGAAGCAACCAAGTTTGTTGCCATGGGCAGCATCAGAACAGTAGCTTTTGTAGATATCATTATTCAATATCAGAAAGTCTGGTACTTGACCTACACTGTGTGCTTTTAGACCTTGAAAAAAGGTAGTAGAAGTTTATAAAGGATCCAAAGAGTGGTTAACCCTTTACCACACAATCCTGAGTATTAACGACCTTCAGCAAAAGGCTTTGAAAATGTAACAGTTTTGACAAATAACCTCCCGAGGCGAGAATTGAACCCTTGACCTCCAGGTCCCAAGGCGAATCTTCTACCACGTTGCTACAAAAGCTAGCTCTATAGCAAGGCAGTATAAGCTTCCCCTTATACCAAGACAGGCTATACATTTATATCTATCTGTGGGATAGACCAGTGTACTACAAAAACACTCTTGGAAAAGGAGAAAATGCTGGTTAACAGCATTTCCTCCTTTTCTTAAATGTTTTCTATCTTTCCAAAGACAATTGTCACAGTTTGAGCCAATTCTAATTTGTCATCTGCAAATGCTTTGGATTAGACAAGTCAGAAATTTTTCTTGTTTGGTAAAGAGTTAATTTGAAATAAGAATATCCACTTTATTGTTTTTAGCTCCTAAAGGGGTGGCTACAATGGGTTCCTTACAACAGTGGATCAAAGGAGAAAAATTCACAGCATATCCTTTAGTGACAGGGGGGAACATCAACCAGATGGCAGATACTGGGAAATTACTAGTCATATTTGTGATAAATGAGAAAATAGCAGAGAGTAAAGCTTTAAACGAAGGGTAAGCAACATTATTGGTATTGTTTTGGTTATTGTATATAGAGGATCATTGTTCATGTTGTGTAAAATTGGATATAAGTTCACTGAATGCAAGAGGCAAGTCTCTCAATCCTACATCATAAGAAGCAATTTTCCATTCTTTTACTTCTCTACAGACAGACCAAAAAAAAAGATTTCTGTTATTCTACCATATTTGTTTTTGCATGATAAGTTCACATTTATGGTACTAGTCATTTTACATCATTTGTATTATCCATCTAGAAACAAATTGATTTTACCCAAATGGTGTTGCTGATTATGGTGATGCCCATTGTACAAGAGGAAAACAATTGTGAGAGTTCATTACCTTCATGACCTAATAGTTTATGGGCTTATTTAGACGTTACGCATGTTATTAGAACTGAGACATGTGGTAGAAGTATTTGAAAATACAAGCAATGTCCTTTATGCATAATATGAAAAATACGCGGGAAAAAGCAGAATTGTAAAATGCAATTGCTGTGTATGTCGGGTACATTGACTTATTGATTTTTTTTTTCATCAATATATTGTTGCAACCCATTGCCCATATGGATGATGCATCAGAAGGCTGTTGGTTATGTTACAGGGGTGTAGAGCAAGATACAAGATAAAACCGATCCTAAGTTAAGTTTGGTTCTATACAATGCTCGGTTTATACCACCATCACATGGGACCTTGGTATGTCTCATCTGAGCGACTATTAGTAAATTTAGATGGCCAGAAATGGGGCTGGAACCCTCAATGGCATGAGGGGTAAATTTTGTTGACCTTTTGCTCTCTTGCCCTTTACCACAAATCCCAGTTTTAACAACCAAAAGGTAGAAGACTTGAAACATTGTGGAAAAAGGGGAAAATGCAGGAAACCCGCATTTTCTCCTTTTCCTGAAATGTTTTTTTCCTTTCATTATATAATTTGAGTTAAATTTAATTTGCTGTCTGCAACTGATTCACTTTTGAAAGGTCCAAAATTTTGTCATCTGGTAAATAGTTAAATATGAATCATCATGCTCCTATTTTATGAAAACAGTGGGGGAAATGGAGCATTTACTTTTATTAAGCAATTGGCCCTTTATCCACCTTGGTTGCTAATTTAATCAAGATTTTATCAAACAATCCAAAGGCTAATTATTATGAAGAAGAACAACTTGGAAAAAATTATTGGAAAAGTAGAAACATGCCAGTAACCTTTCCCCACAATGTTTTCTATTCTTGCTAGGAAAGTTCCTGTCATTTGAGCCATACTTAATTTGTTGTTTGCAAATGCTTTCAATTTTGGACAAGTATAAAGATTTATCATCTGGTAAAGAATAAAATCCTATTTGAAATGAGAAGTTTTAACTTCACAGTAGGTAATTTCTGCACTAATTAGATGTATAGCCTTTTAACTCTTTTCCAAACAGTGCACAGTTTTAAGGACCCTAAAGAACGGGGCTTCTGAAAAAATTGTGCTTGACACCAGTATTTTCTTCTTTTCCCAAAATTTTTCTTACCATTTTGAAGACAAATCCTATCATTTGAATTCCATTTAATTTGTGGCCTGTAAATGCTTCCAAATTTGTCAAGTCTAAATTTTTGTTTAATTCTTCAATGAAACCAAGCCCTGGTGGTGCAGTCAGTAGCATACAGGACTTGAGACTAGGTGGTTTGAATCCTCAGCTTGGCCAATGTCTTTCTGAGGATTGATGAAAGTTATTGTGATAGGATTCATTTCTCCCTCTCCACTGATTATTGTTTCGACAATGGTTGTGTGGGAAAGCAGGTAGTGGCTTTGGAAGATAATGTGCAAAGTACTGGTGAAAGAAACTCAAAGAAAGTATGGATAGGTGTACTGGCTGCTGCAATGTAACTGAAACAATGTTGAAATGGGCATTAAATACCATACAATTAAGCAATCAATTAAACCTGTATGAAACAACAATTCTTTATGTGGACTGTAGATAATACTTCAGCCAATCGGATGGCTAGTATTTTGTTCCTTTACCAAACAATCTTGTTAGTTCCACTGGCTGAATGCCAGCGGGCTTATGTCATGTCCCGGTGTCCGTCGTGCGTGTGTGCATCAGTCCGTTCTTGCGTCTGTCCGTCCGTCCATCCGTGCGTGCATTAACTTTTATTTCAAACATCTTCTTCTCTGAAACTACCCATCCAAATTTGATTAAACTTCACAGAAATGATCCTGCCATGGTCCTCTTCAGAATTTTTTGAAAGAATTTGATGCCTTCAAAAACTCTGGTTGCCATGGCAACAAAACTTAAAAATATTGGAAATCTTGGAAAATCTTCTTGTCTGAAACCATAAGGCATAGGGCTACCACATTTGGCATGTAGCTTTATCTAGTAGACCTCTATCAAGTTTCTTCAAATTATAGCCGTGGGGTCAAAATTGGCCCCGCCCCGGGGGTCACAAGTTTTTAACTTTTACATGGGCTTATATAAAGAAAATTTTAGAAATCTTCCTGTACTTAGCCATAAAGCCTAGGGCTAGCAAATTCTGCATGTGGCATTATCTACCAAGAGTGCCCAAATTATAGCTCTGGGGTCAAATTTGATCCCACCCCGGGGGTCACAAGTTTTACATGGGCTTATATAGTGAAAACTTAAGAAATCTTCTTGTTACTAACCATAAGAACTAGGACTACCAAATTTAACCTTGTCTCAGGGGTCTCATGTTTTACAGGACCTCTTATCGAGGAAACTTGGAAAATCTTGTTTATAACCACACATTCTAGACCTGTATTATTTGGTATGGGGCTTTTTCTTGTTGGACCTCTGCCAAGATTCAAGTGATTATAGCACTGTGGTCAAAAATGGCTTTGCCCTGGGGTCATAGCTTTCTAGTGAGATTTTATAGAGCAAATTCTGTATGTCTACCAGTTTGAAACCAATTGGCCAAGTATTGTAATGTTTGGCATATAGGGTTTTTACTTATTAGCCAGTGGAGCGATACAGGGCCATCATGGCCCTCTTGTGTTTTTAAGATTATGGGGAAAAAGCTTTTGGAAAAACATTCTGGGAAAAGGAGAAAATGCTGATAACCAGCATTTTCTCCTTTTCCCACAATGTTTTCCACTCTTTCAAAGACAAATCCAATCATTTCAGTTACATTTAAACTGTCGTCTGCAAATGCTGTTAATTTGGACAGTTCCGAAATTTTGTTGTGTGGTAAAGAGTTAATAAAGAATTACCTGTGAATATGAACAGTTATATGAAACCTGTATTCTCATGCTAAATACTGTAATCTGGCTTTGATTTTGTGAATATTGTATTGTGCGGTTGTTAATCCTTCCTCTTAAAATTACAGACATGTTTTGTGGATGAGATCAAAGAAATGTTTATGTAAGAGAATGCATCTTTTATTGAGCATTTACAGTATAGAATAACTCTAGAACTGAAAATTTCTCGAAGAATTAATCATGACGTAGACTATCAATCTGTTGCCTTGTTTCAAGTTTGATTTAAAAATTTGTACGACTGCATATGCTTTCAATTATGACCAGTCAAAAATTTTGCTGTGTAATAAAGCGATGACTCTTTTCCAGGCAGTCCTTAGTTTTAACGACCTGACCTGAAGGAGAAGGCTTTTGAAAATAGTGTAGGAAAAAAGGAAGATGCTGGTTACCAGCATTTTCTTTTTTCCCACAAAACTAGTATTATCTGCCCTTTCAAATCCCATCATTTGGGCCACGTTTAATTTTTTGACTGCAAATTATTTCTAGTTGGACCAGTCTGAAATTTTGTCATTTTGTAAAAAGTTAACACAATTGGGTATTGTAAGGACTGATAAAGAAGGCTGTTTGAGACTTTGTAGGACAATGTTTTCTACCCTATCAAAATTAAGTCACATTATTTGAGCCACATTTAATTTGTCATCTGCCAAATGCTTCAAATGTGTACAAGTCTAAATTTTTGTCTAGAGTTAAAATGCCATTGAAACAAATAATTTAAGTGATACTGGAATATGTAAGATGTACTTCCATAATGTTAGTATGTTTTATTTTTTTAGATTGTAGATTGTTAATAAATTGATGAGACTTTTTGAATGCTAGAGAAAGCCTAGAGTCCAATGTTGCTCAGTGGTAACTTTTAGGACTCACAACCTGGAGGCTGTGGGTTCGAGCCTTGCTGGAAGCAAAGGTTTTTTTTTTTTGGTTTTTTTTGTGGGAGTTTCCTTGGGCAAGACAATTCAGAGCCCTAGCCTAGTACCGTTGAAACCCAGGACATACATGAGTACATGAGCTGTCAGACTGTTACATGATAAATAATGTGGAAAGCAGGGTAAAACACCAATCAATCAATCTGGCATCTCAGTCACAAAGTCAGTTTATGGAGACCTTCATACAAAATATAAAGCAGCATAGATCCATGATCAGACTGCACATGCTACGGTATGCACTCTGTTCCTGATAAACTTTATCTTAACGCTTCCAGACAACAAAATTTTAGACTCATTCATATTCAAAGCATTTGTAGACAACAGAGTGAAGTACACTAAAATGACAAGATTAGTCTGTGAAAGGGTGGAAAACATTGTGGCAAAAAAGAGGCTGGCTACCAGCGTTATCTCTTTTCCCAAAATTTTTCAAAATCCTTCATAGTCAGGCTCATTAAACACAGGATTGAGCTGTTTAGGTTTAGAAGCGCCAAAAACAGTCCTCAGTGTTCTAAGGGTTATTTTTGGCAAGAAGAGAATGATTGTGTGTTGATGTTTTAACACTTAAGCGCTAAGTGTGACTTCAAGGGCTTTAGCGGACAGTATTGATCAAGATCAGATTGCACAGAATGTGCAGTCTGATCTGGGATCCGATACTGTGAGATTTCACTGATGAGCAAAATTTTAAAATAGTTAACTGTGTTTTCACTAGCGGCAGGAAATCTTTAGTTTGAATTATTTAGCAGCTTAACTCTTTACCAACTCTTTACCACACAATCCCAACTTTTAACGACCCTAAGAAAGAAGCCTTTTGAAAACATTGAGGGAAAAGGAGAAAATGCTGGTAACCAGCATTTTCTCCTTTTCCAACAATGTTTTCTACCCTTTCCAAAACAAATTTCAATTTTTGAGTCACATTAATTTTGTCGTCTGCAAATGCTTCCAATTCGGACTAGTCTAAAATTATGTCGTTTGGTAAAGAGTTAACTCTTTCACTACTGAATAAATAAATTTTCATTTTCTCATTGGCATCAAATACAGCTCCATTACAATATCAAGAGACGGTTTGCTCATAATCTAGAATAATGCAGTGGACAGTGTGGATCAGAGATCAGACTGCACGTTCTGTGCAGTCTGATCTTGATCTACACTGCCCACAAAAGCTTCTGGTGTTGTCTGTGGTATTTAAAGAGTTAAGGGTTCAAATCAGACTACTACTGTATCAGCAGAATTCCTAGAAATTCATAGCACCATGATAACTTGTTACCCTCAGATTCTGCACTTAACAATGATTTGAGGATACATTCTTTGAAATAATCCATTTTTTTTTAACTTCACTCCTTCATTCTTGTATTGTTTAGTGATTTGAGAAGACGTGGTTGAAAATGAACTTACAATGATTTTTTTTTTCGTAACTGATACAAATTTGCTGCAGACTAAGCAAATGATGTTTGAAAGATCCGTGAGAAATATGGATGATCACCATAAATTAAGGATTAAATCCCATGATTTAATGACCTTGATGAAGAAAGTTTTTAAAAACGTCAAAGGAAAAGGAGAAAAAATCTTGTTGACCACCATTTTCTCTCCTTCGAACAATGTTTTCTATCCTTTCAAGGACAAATTTATTCATTTCAACCTCAATTGTTTTGTCATCTGCAAATGCTTATAATATGAATGAGCCTGAAATTTTTTCGTCTCGTAATTAGTTGATATGCGAGTACACATGTGGATAAGAGATCACATATTGCATATATCTGGGCACCTTCCATATGATCCCCTGTTTAACCCTTTACCACACAATCCCGAATTTTAATGACCCCCAAGGAAAAAGCCTTTTGAAAACATTGTTGGAAAAGAAGAAAATGCTGGTAACAGCATTTCCTCCTTTTCCAATAATGTTTTCTACCCTTTCCAGGACAAATTTAAGAAATTAAGCAACTTTTAATCTGTCGTCTGCAAAAGCTAAAATTTTGTCGTTTGGTAAACAGTTGATGAGTGCTTGAAATATTCAAGATGGCTATGAAAAAATACTGCTAGATAGGCAAAATCTTTCTGAAAGCAATTTTAAACTGCTTTTCATGACATTTTGAATTTAAAAAAGGAAATGTCCACAGAGAGCTCTGGAACCCTCCTTCTGTCCCCCTGAACAAACATTGTTGCACTCCTGGAAGAACACAGATGTTCATGGGTGAAGCCCTTTCAAAAGCCCAAAACACCCTGTGAATATTTATTTTGCCTATTTGTTAGGGTGGTTGAGTTATAAGTGAGAACAGGAAGTCAATTCTGATTAAGATTCTAATTTTATGAAGAATGTTGCAGAATAGTCCATGCAAGTAGATAAAATAGAAATATTTACTGATAGATCTTAAAGATATCCTTTCACTGTTATCAGAAGTTGAGTAGATCTCCAGTTTCCATCTCTTTGAAATCTGACATTTAGCCCTACCACACAAATATTTTTAAACGATTAAAGTGCAGGACCTGGTATAACTCTTTGCCATTTATCCACAATGTTTTCTGAAGCCTTTCTTTTTCAGGGTCATTAAAACCCGAGATTTTATCATCTGCATATGCTTTGAATTTGAACAAGTGTAAAACTTTGTTTACTGGTAATTTATACATTGATAAGCAATGACTCATTTAGCTCCTTACTTCTGAAAACAAATCTGCTGCAAAGGAATTAAAAATGCCCTTATTAGCCCTTTACAAGACAACAAAATTTTAGCCTTGTCTAAATTTAAAGCATTTGCAGACAACAATTTCAATGTGGCTCAAATGATGCAACTTCTCTTTGATAGTGTAGAAAACACTGTGGGAAATGGAGAAAATGCTGGTAACCAGCATTTTCTCCTTTTCCCCATGTTTTCAAAAGCCTTCTGCCTCAGGGTCGTTTAAAGTCGGGTTTGTGTAGTAAAGGATTTAAGTTAAATTATGAAAATGCATTCAGGTTTCATACATGATCAATGCATAAATATTGCTTCAAAAAAAGAAACTGATGGTCATTACCAATTTCTTTATTTTCCTTTGTGTTTATAGAAGTGATCTGCTGATAGACTATAGCCTGGCCAAGTAGCTCAGTGGTTTGATACCCTGTTGAGGCAAACTTTCTTTATGGCCATTTTTTGCCTCTCACCTCTGAAAAAAAACCGTCAGTGACTTACAAAGAAAGTTGTGTCAATACTGGTGTGAGAAAGCCAGGAAACAAATTTGTAGATGCACTGAGTGCCGTGATATGAACTGTTAAAGGGGTGTTAAACTCCAATACAAACAAAAAAGCTATACTGCGAAAAACATCTGCACAAGGGAATGTGGTAGATTCTATTTTGTTTTTTGGTTGGACATTAAGATTCTTTGAATTCTTTGTATTTTGCAGAAAAAATGAAAATGTCATGCTCTGTGAAAAGGGGGCTTAATTTGTCTGCAAAAAGTATTGACCCAGGTCAACATGAGCAGTCCATGCAGGCTGACCTGGGTCAAAACTTTTTGCTTTTGGTAAATTTTCTGCATGTCCAAGGACCATTTTACCAGTCAGCAGTTGTTTGACATTTTGAAATGGATTCTATGGATTCATAGTTATGCGATGATTTCCTAGTGTAATACATCGCAATGATCCATTAAACACCTTTTTGCCAGAGTATGGTTCAAATAGATTAGCACACCAAAATGTTATGGCCACAGGGAGATAGCAATTTTGCACAAGCAGTGTGCCAGAATTATCGTCTTTGATAATGTTCTTAAGTTATCTTGAGCAAAGATAAAGATTTTATTTTATTCTTGAAGTGTACATTAAAACTAAAGATAAACAGGACATTTTTATAACTGAACTGGAAGGTGTTAGCAAGTGCTTCAGAAGGATGTGTTTTATGGTCATGTTTTCACCATCATAATAAAATTTTAATACCTGTGAGGAAAGAAAGAAAAGTATATATTCCATAAGGAACTTACGCTTAATATGTAAGTTCGCTTAGAAATTGAGATAGCGTAGTATGCTACCCACACAATAAATTTGTAAGACTAAACTACCCATGATACTGATGGTCACATGTTCAAGAGACTACCAGGCTTGAACCCTTTACCACACCATCCTGTGTTTTAACAACCCTGGGGAGTAGACATTGTTTGGTGTTTTATGCCATTTTCAATAGTATGTCAGTTATTTCATAGGAACTAAGACTTAGTGTTTTTCTGTTGTTTCCTATGCGATTCCTGCTTATAGCACTCTAAGCCACTGGCTGCTTACCAAAAATAAGATTAACCCTTGGGCTTAACCCTTTACCACAGAGTCCCGACTTTTGACGAACCTGAAAGAGAAGGCTTTTGAAAACATTGCGGGAAAAGGAGAAAATGCTGGTATAAACCAGCATTTTCTCCTTTTACCACAATGTTTTCTAACCTTTCAGAAACAACTTAAATCGTTTGAGCAACATTTAATTTGTCATCTGCCAATGCTTTGAATTTGGACCAGTCTAAAATATTGTTGTGTGGTAAAGAGTTAATGACCCTGAAGAAAAAGGGATTTTTAAAACTTTGTTGGAAAAGGAGAAAATTCTGGTAAACATCATTTTCTCCTTTTCCCACAATATTTTTTATCCTTTCAGAGACAAATCCCATGGTTTGAGCAACATCTATGTCTGTAACTGCTTTGAATTTAGACTTAAGTAGACTTTTGTCATTAGGGAAACAAGTTAAAACTATGTTCAAGGGTAAGGAAGGAATCAATTCTGTCATATTATACTGTTGAAGTTCATCAATCCTCTAAAAGTTCTGGTCATGCTGGGACACTGACGTGGTAGAGTTGTGCCAGTGCTGGGGCATGACATTTCCTATTGTCCCAGTACTGCAAAATACTTGACCATGGATAGGTGTACTAAAATACTGTATGCTAATCTCCATTGTCTGCAGAATCCAGTAACGTTATAACTGGCACCTAAAAATTAACCCTTTACCCCACAATATTGAGATTCAATGACCTAAGGAAAAGGACTATTGAAAACACTGTGGGAAAAGGAAAAAATGCTGGTATCCAGCATATTGTTTTCTACCCTTTCAAAGAAGAATTTCCTAATTGTGCAGCATCTTGTTGTCTTCTGCAAATGTTCTCAATTTGGACCTGTAAAAAAAAAAAAAGTCCACATTCATGCAATCTTTTTCACATTGCAGCATATTTAAAACATGACATGTAAAAATCTTGTGGCAAGAGGAAAAATTGCTTGTCATGAGCATGTTTTCATTTTGCTACAATGTTTTGAAAAAAAATCTGCTGCAATGGGAAAAGAGTTTTCTGCTGCTTGTAATCTGCTTAGGAGATCCCCATAAAAATTCCACATGACGAAATTTTGATAGCTGCCAAAGTATGCTGCCTTTTTCAGTATAAATGTATTTCTACATGGAATCAGGAGTGTAAAATTCCACTCATCCACTCGCATTGGCGACCATTAGTGACCTTGACTTCAGGTGAGTACAAAAAATATGACTTGCCAAACTGGGCGAGTGCATTTTCTGACAATTATAACATGTACTTAAAACCTATAAAATTTGGCAAAATTCCAGACAGAGAACTGCTAACCTAGAGGAAGTTTATATGTTATTAAGGTTTTGTCTAGTTACACACCATACATGCATTCACACCATACAGTGCTAGTCAATCAAATGTCAATTTCAACTTGCCCAATCTGTATCCAATGGTGTGCACACCACTGTCTGCGCATGTCATATTCTTCAAAGATTCGACCTGTCTGCTATGACGCATCACCCATCCCCCGAATATTCGGGAAAAGTAGGGCTTACAGCCTATTACCCAAGCATGTAGGGGCTGTTTTGATAAATGGCTGATGCATAGGTTACATGCTAGCCGATCACAGCTGAATGAATCGCACCAAGTAGCGTTTTATTGAGTAAACGTTTATTTCATTTTGAAATTCAAAGTAACGGTTGTTGTTTTGAAAAGTAGTCTGGTTCTGTACCCGTAATGCCCGTATTAGATAGATGTGTATTTGTAGAATGCCATCTAGCGGGAGATAATGGTGTGCAAACAGAGTTTTCACACAATCTCTACTGGGAACCAGTTAGGAATCTTGTATCAAATTTAGTAGCTACCCATAATTTCTAAAGCCAGGCTTTGAATCTGCATTACATGTATATGATTTGCATCCTGTCATAAATCTATGACTAGCATTAATGGTGTGTATCTAGGGATGACCATTACAGTTCAATAAAAAGCTAAAAACCAGACATGGTGATATTTCTAAACATTTATTTTAGTTCAGAATTATGTGTAAATATAGTTAATTACATTGCTTTCAGTTGTCTTGCACAAATATTTCACAAAAAAGAAGGACATGTGAAAAATTCTGCAGGGCTAGTAATTTTTTACAAAATAATTTTACACCCCTGCTGGAAGGAACTACTTCTTTACCAGACACCTAAGTTTTAGGCTCGCCAATACTGAAAATATTTGCTTACAACAAATTGAATGTGGTTCAAATGGCGGGACTTGTCTTAGACAGATTGAAAGCAGGCAACATCATTAAATGTAAAATTATAGATTGGTCCAAATTGAAAGCATTAGTAGACGACAAAATAAATGTGACTGAAAAAGTGAAATTTGGTTTGGGAAGGGTAGAAAACATTGTGGAAAAAGGAGAAAATGCTGGTTTCCAGCATTTTCTCCTTTGCCCACAATGTTTTCAAAAGGCTTCTTAGGGTTTGTAAAAGTGGGGATTGTGTGGTAAAGAGTTAAATGTGAAGAAATTGACTGAGAGAGGGTAGGAGAGCACTTTCAGTCAATTTCCTTTATCTTAACAGATTAAATATGGTTTTAAAGGATGTTAATATACCCCCGCAAAACAAATGCTTTTGGGGGTATACTGGAATCAGCCTGCCTGTCCGGACTCCTCCTACAGTTTTGCTGCTATTGTATTGAAAGTTTGTTGATACATTGATCATATACTGAAGTTGTGCAAGACACAGTTTTCAATCATCTACTCCCTATGATTCAAGGGTAATCTCCCCTTGAACTTAGAAAATTTTTTGTTAAATTGCCTGTTTCTGTCAAAGCACTGGCGGGGGTATTAGGTCACATTCAGTGACAGCTCTAGTTTTTTCTGTGGGAGGTTACAAAAGACAGTGGAAAAAGATGAAAGTGCTTGTTATTGCAATTACTCCCTATTCCACTTTGTTTTCAAAAGCCTTTTTCCTCATATTTATCAGAATGGGGAATTGTTTGAGAAAGAGTTTAAGAGTGTAGGTTGATTTGTAAATACATGCAATGTTACATTGCAGGACTATGAATTGAATCATATTTACAGTGGAACAAAACCTGTCTTGCCAAATTTAACAATCTTACCCACATAATTTATGTATCAGATTGGTAATCTCCTAAGCTTAAAATGTAAATAAAATGTTGTTGTTATTTATTGCGAATGTGGAAAAAAGTTGAAATATATTCTGATATTCAAATCATTTTAAGATTGGACTCCATCTCTAACATTATAATATTTCAAGACTATTAGATGCCCATGTACTTGTCTTTCATACAGTTTTTACTTCTTTACTAAACAACAAGATTTAGGATTTGACAAAACTGAAAGCATTTGCTGACGACAAAATAAATAAGGTGCAAAGGTTGATTTCTGTCTTTGATAGGGCAAAAAACATATTGGGAAAGGCGAAAATGCTGGTTATTAGCATTTTCTCGTTTTCTTACAATGTTTTTAAAAGCCTCTTTCTTCAGGGTGGTTAAAAGTCAGGATTGTGTGGTAAAGGAATGACACTTAGACTAACTGATGATATATTTGAATGGTTTGGATGGTTTGGCTATGGACAAAGGTGTTTTGGCCAGCTGAAAGCTCAAAGAGAGACTTTTTGGCCAAATGTTACCGTATAAAGATTTTTTCTGCGGGTATTTATTTTTCTGCTTTTTCTGCGGACCAACTGAATGCCACAGAAAACAAACACGCAGATTATAATGTCTGATTTTGCCTATAGACAAAACAGCATATAAAACATGGATGACTTCGGTTATATGGTTATATATAAAACACCAGTGTGTTCAATCCTGCCATGAAACGGTGATATTTAATTTCATTGATCTTCAGGAAATGTTGATCAAATATGACTTCTTAATACAGGTAAATTTCAGATGAAAGCTTTTAATGAAGATTTAACATGTAATTAGCAGGACCATTTTCTATAATTGCTGATTATAGTTTCGGTATTCTGCCTGTACTTGTTTTCTCACTTAAGTGTTAAAATCATCACAAGTCAAATGCTCACATTTCAAAGATAACAATAGGTCAACAGTTTTACTTGTGTTAAATTATGGTATTGTTGTCTTAGTCTACCATAGATTTACAACTATGGGAAACACGTAAATGTGTTGATATATGTAGAGTTTACAAAACTGTCGATCTTCAATAAGGTAGCATCTAAAGACAGCTGGTGGGGATATCTTTCCGATATTTAAACAAAGCCGAAAGTCTTGAGAAACGAAAGTAGATTGTTGTCAACTATAATTCTTGTAATTCAACTGCAGCAGAGATTAAATACCAAAAATGCTCAGTCTGGACATCGCAGATATAAGGTTTGCAGAAATTTAAACACCCCTGGCCTCTTTTTGGAAAAAAATACAGAATTTGGACCCAGCAGAAAAAACGGCTTATACGGTATTTTAAGGTACAAAGTTGCAATAAACAAACTTTCTATAGATGTACTTTTAAGTATAGTTTAAAGAAAAAAGAAATAAAAAAAAAAACATCTGTAAATAAACACCTCTATGCTTTTTGTTTTCTAAAACTGTGTACATGTACTTAAAAAAGCATGGAAAGTTCAGTTATTGCATTTGTCTGTTTTGAAATAATACTGAAATTGTTAGCATTTTTTTCATGAACATCTTGTATGATATAATAAAGCTTTTTCACATCTAATTAACATCTAATCATCTAGGTATTACATCTACATCTAGATCACAGATATGTCAGAATCAAAGGGAAACATCATTCCTGCAGGATATGTTGCATAAGATTTTCTGATGGAGAAAGTTACGGTAATTAATTATGACTGCAGCAACTACATTCCATACAAAGTGCATTTCTGCATCATGAAATTATCTACCCATTTACCAGGCAATCCCGTATTTACAAAACCCTGAACAATGCTTTTGAAAACATAGTAGGAACAGCATTTTCTTCTTTTCCCTGGATATTTTCTACCCTCTGAAAGACTTATCTCATCATTTTGGCAATGTTAACCCTTAAAGCGCCTTTTACAACACATGCAGTCTGATCTTTGATCTACACTCTCCACTTAGCTGAAAGATTGTGAACGTGAGCAACCTTATAGTTTCAATTAACCCTTCACCACACAAACCCGGCTTTTAATGACCCTGAGACGAAGGCTTTTGAAAACATTTTGGGAAAAGGAGAAAATGCTGGTTACCAGCATCTTCTCCTTTTCCCACCATGTTTTTCATCCTTCCCAAATCAAATTTCTATGTTTGCATGGTGTTTATTTGGTCGTCTGCAATTGTTTTCAATTTGGACTAGTCCAAAATTTTGTCGTTTGGTAAAGAGTTAATTAGGTCTAATTCTTAGACTGAAAGTGTCTGTTGGGTTTATTTGGTGCTCTAAGGGTTGAATTTGTTGTCCATAAATGCTTCGAATTTGAACAAATCCAAAATTTTTTTGTGTGGTAAAAAGTTCCATTTTACTGCTTATCAGCATCATGAAATTACTGGTACACTGCTATATAAATCTTATCCTAAATCACTGGTAGTAGATTGTCAAATAAACAGTTAATTTCAGTCTAAAAATAAAACCAAAATAATTGCGATTTCAAGGTTCTTCTTGTTTTGAATGTCCTAACAAAATAAATGGTGTATCAATAATCAAATCACACATCTGTTGCTGTCTGGTTTTGATCTACCCATGTCACAAAGGCAACTTAAGCTGTAAAAGGCTATTTTACGGCTGTTTTGATCTGGATATCTCAAAATATTGCACAGTTGAGGTTATTGTTCTGTGCAGTTTGATCTTTATCTACACTATTCACAGAAGCACCATTGTTGTGCTCAACACGCCTAGAAATAACCAATATCTGCAAGGACGCAGATAACCCTTTACCAAACAATCCCCTATTTCAATGGCAATCAGACAGGGCTTTTGAAAACATTGTGAAAAAAGGATGCCCAATCGGTAAGACTGCTCAGTAAGCAAGAATATCTGTTTGTTTTGTGCAAACAGCTTTTAAAATGTCCAAATTATATAAAATTTAAGTACAAGCACTCATACACATGTGCACTGACCAATGCCCAAGCAAAGGATGATCAGGGGTATTATACAAAGCAACTCCTTTCATAAGTACTGTATGACGGAGTCTTATCTTGCTTCTGTAGTTGTGAACCATTGGTGTTTTTCACCTGACATGAGTCCTTGTTAGTGCTTATTATTTCCAAGACATCAGAAAGTGATTTCTGGAAAAAACTACATGTCCAAGAGTCCTTTTGGCAGTCCTTTTGTTGGTGCCTGCAACATGTACCAAAAGAGAACTACAGGCACATGACATTGTATTTATCTGCTTTTCAGGATTGAGAAAAATGGTTCAAAAGAACTGTTTTGGTGAATTGGTGAAGGCTGAATACTTCGAAGGCTTGTAATAGAAATGGTTTTAATAAAACAAAGTGTTTGACTCTTTGACTTTACTGCATAACAACATTTTAGACTCAACCAAATTGAAAGCACTTGCAGACAAAATAAATGTGACTTAAAAATTGACACTTGTCTTTGCACGGGTAGAAAACTTGGTTGGAAAAGGAGAAAAAGCTGGTTACCAGCATTTTCTCCTTTTCCCACAATGTTTTCAAAGGCTTTCTTTCTCAGAGTTATTTAAATTTGGGATTTTGTGGTAAAGGGGTTAGGAAATCCAAGCCCAATGACAGAACTTTTTGCAGGACCGTCATAAAATGTATGATGAATGAACGAAAATGTCTTATCTTTCAAATGCAGTCTGCAGCTGAAATTGCAGACCACATAATTATAAATGCAAAAATAATTTAATTAAGACTGCACACTATTTATCTCGCATCAGACTGCATGCCTTTCATATCAAGACAATTTTAACCCTTTACCACACAATCCCGACTTTTAACGACCCTAAACAAAAGGCCTTTTGAAAACATTGTGGGAAAAGGAGAAAATGCTGGTAACCAGCATTTTCTCCTTTTCCCACAATATTTTCTACCCTTCCATAAGCAACTTTTAACTTTTGAGTCACTTTTATTTTGTTGTCTGCAAATTAATGCTTTCAAATTTGACAATTCTAAAACTTTGTCGTCTGGTAGAGGGTTAACCACATTATTCCTTTCCCAGTGCACAATATATGTGAATGTGTCATTTTTGGAAGCATGTGCAGACAATAAGTTAAATGTAGCTCAAATGAAGGATCTGTCTTTCAGCTGGTAGAAAACATTGTTGAAAAAAAAGGAAATGCTGCTTACCAGCATTTCATCCCTTTTTGTAGATTTTTTCAAAGAAATTCTTCCAATGGGTTGTAACAACAGAGAATTATTTGGGAAAGGGATAAACCTATACCATTTTGGCTATTTTCAGACATACTGCCATCCAGCACAAGTGACAAATAAGTGATTGATATATAATGGTTTTTTTTTTTGAAAGCAATAGAAAACATTGCTGATTGAGCAATTCTGTTCCTCAGTTATCTCTTCTTTTACCCACATTGTTTTTGAAAGTTGTTTTCTACAAGATTGTAAATAATAATGGTTGTGTATTAAGGGTTCGAAATGTTAAAGAGATCTGGTTTTATTTTGGGTTTTTACGATAGTTTTTTTTCCAAGAGAATGCCTTTTGCCTATACTGCTTAACTCTTTACCACACGACAAAAAATTAGACTGGTCCAAATTGAAAGGATTTGCAGACGACAAATTAAATGTAACTGAAATGATGATTTTTGTTTTGGATGGGGAAGAAAACATTGTGGGAAAAGGAGAAAATGCTGGTTACCAGCATTTTCTCCTTTTCCCACAATGTTTTCAAAAGCCTTCTCCTACAGGGGCTTCAAAACTCGGGATTGTGTGGTAATGGATTAACACTTAATGCCATGTTTTATGACCCTAGGGATATTGGTTTTTGAATACATTGTGGGAAAAGGAGAAAATGCTGGTAACCAGCATTTTCCCTTTTTTCCACAATGTTTTTTATCCTTTCAAACACATATTCCAGTTTTTGTGCCACATTTGAATTGTTGTCAGCATAAAGTGCTGGCATTTTGGAGCATTATAAGATTTTGTGGCTTGGCAAAGAGTTATGGCAGAAACATGATATGTTCATGAAAATTAAACCTTTGACGTTAAAAGTAGTCTAGAAAATAGCAGGCAGTCTGGCATGAAATTCAAATGCTGAAAAATTGCCATATTAATTATGTTTTTTTTTTATCTATTTTAGTTGCTCTACTTTGTTGCTTAATCATAAATTTTGATTTAATTATTGTTTGGCTCATTTTATTGAATATTTGAAAAAACGTTCTAAATGGAAACATGATTTAGCTAAATACTAAACCTACTATTCCTGCATTTTTCAGGAAATATGAATTGAAAGATATGTAAAAGAAAATTAAAATTCTGTATTTAAGCAGTTAATTGCAGTTCTCCCTAATTTTGTTGAAGCTAGTCTTCTGTGACAAAGCTTAAAGACATGCCTTGATAAGGTAACACATTGAATAAGTAGATCAAGATGAGTATTGTAACTTCAGCTAAAGTTAACTCACCTTAGTTGTTCTTACAAATATGCTGGGGCACCATGCAAAACACCAATTAGGATCAGCTCTTATTCATCAATGCTGTACAGATAGATGCCTAAATGATTCAGACACATTAATTTTCTTATATATGCAGATATTGTAGCGAAAGGAAAATTACAAGCAATTTCTCCTCTTGTCAGTATGTTTCAAAAGAGGTCTGCTGCAAGAGTCATAAGTAATTTGCATTGTAACTGGCAATTTTTTGCCACCATGTTTTAATTCTTTAAATGCCTATGACGATTAAAGTTGCCTTTGCAGCTAGTGTAGATCAAGATCAGACTGCACAAAATGTGCAGTCTGATCTCTGATGTACACTGTCTGCATTGCTGAAACATTATAGACAATAGGAACCTTTAACTCTTTCCTTACTGTAGACGACACCAGAGGCTTTTGTGGACAGTGTAGATCAAGATCAGACTGCACAGAATTTGCAGTCTGATCTCTGATCTATTCTGTCCACTTCTTTTATTTAAATTAAGGCCAAACTGTCTCTTCATCTTGCAGGGAACCTTATTTATAGCCAATGAAAAAGTGTAATTTACATACTTGGTAGTGAAAGAGTTAAAATGTAATAATTTTGGTCCTTATTTCTAGATTGAAATTATTTCTTGGTTTATTTGGTGCAATAAGAGCCATAATCTCATCTGTATGCAGTTGGCACTAAGTAAATTGGCTAATATAAGTTAATTCTTTTTGCAGTGCGTGCAATGGTATTCAGATGATGATTAGTGATAATTACTAATTAGTTTTTTTGCATTAATCATTTTCAAAGGAAGATTCATTATGACTCAGTTATGTTTGGTAATGACAAGTATCTATGCATATGAATCCTTAACTCTTTTTGCATATGCATTAGCTCTTTACCAAATGTAGAGTTATCAAAATTGATAGTATTTGCAGACAACAAAATGAAATGTGGCACAATGGGTAGAAGTTTGTTTTGAAATAATAGAAAACAATGTGTGCTGGTTACCAACATTTTCTCCCTTTTCCACGGGGGTGGAGGGGTGTCCTGCGTGGTAAAGTGTAGGACTCTTGACCTTGAGGCCCCGAGTTTGAGCCTCACTGAATCCACTGGGTTTTTTGTGGGAGTGACCTTAGGCAAGACACTTTAGAGCCCTAACTTAATACATGTACTGGTAAAACCAATGTAATACATGAATATATGAGCTGTTGCAGTGATATGACTGAAATAATGTTGAAAGTGGCGTAAATCACCACTCAATCAATAAATCAGTCTCCTTTTCCTACAATGTTTTCAACAGCTTTCCTTTTCGGAGTTGTTAAAGATTGTGTAGGAAATGGTTAAACCACCTTTTCACCATGCATGACTTAAATGTGTATAAAATGGAATCAACAGTTTTTGTTTTAAGATTCTCCTATGTTGGGGATGAAGCTTCAAGATGATGGCAAAGCAATCAGACAGATTCTGTAGCAAGTAGAAACCTGTTATCTTAATTGATTAACCCTTTCCCAAACAATCCCGGTTTTTAACAACCCTTGGAAAGAAGCCTTTTGAAAATATTGTAGGAAAAGGAGAAAATGCTGGTAACCAGCATTTTCTCCTTTTCCCACAATGTTTTCTACTCTATCAAGAACAAATTCAGCCCTTTGAGTTGTCTTTAATTTGTCGTCTGCAAATGCTTTCAATTTGGACCAGTCATTTGGTAAAGAATTAACTCTTTACCAAACGAGAAAATTTTAGACTTATCTAAACTGAAAGCACTTGCAGACTACAAAATACGTGTGACTCAAAAATTGAAAAACTTCTTTGCATGGGTAGAAAACATTGTGGGAAAAAGAGAAAATGCTGGTTACCAGCATTTTCTCCTTTTCCAGCAATGTTTTCAAAAGCTGTCTTGCTCAGGGTTCTTAAACTCGGGAGTGTGTGGTGAAAGGTCTGGGTTACTCTTGTAACCAGACCAGAGAATTTTAGACTGGTCTGAACTTAAAATACTTGCAGTCAACATATAAAGATATTGTAACTGGTGGGATTTGCCCTTGAAAAGTTAGTAAACACAGTAGGAAAAGGAGAATACCCTGGTTTCTCGCAGGTTCTCCTTTTCCCACAATGTTTTCAATAGCTGTCTTTCTCAGGGTTATAACAACATTAAGTGTGGTGTCTGTGGTTGTGAGGTAGAGCGTTGGCCTCTTAATCATAAGGTCCTGAGTTCAATACACGGTAGCGGGTGTCAACATCGGAATTGTTCATTGGCCCACACATTCGTCACGAGTACTGGTAGAGTTTCCAGGAAACAGATAAGCATAGGTTGTAAGAACTTGTTTCTCAGTTGATGTAAAATAAATATCGTCGCATTATTATAATAGTGTTCTAACTGCCACTTGGATGTTTTCGAGAAAATTAGCTCCAAAGTTTCTGAGGGTAGTAGAATCAAGAGTGGAGTTAGAACAAGTTAATACTGAAAACTTCTTAACAAGGGCCTATACTGCAAAACTGATTTCATGGGGAGATAGAACTCTTCAAGACGATTGGAACAATATAAAAATCTCAAATTTCAGAAAAGTGGAGTTAGAACACTATTATAATAATGCGACGATATGTTTAACAGCATGAGATTGTTTTGTTGAAGAGTAAAGACAAAGAAGAGAATGTGAAATTAATTTGAATGTTCTTCTCTCTTTAACAGACAACAAAATTTTAGACTTGTCCATATTGAAAGCATTTGCAGATGACAAATTTAATGTCACCTGAAATGTTAAATGTGAAGTATATCTTTCATTAAAGGTTGAAAAAATTGTGGGAAAAGGAGAAAATGCTGTATTTCAGCATTTTCTCTTTTTCTCACAATTTTTTTTTAAGCTTTCTTCCTCGGGATTGCTACAACTTTGGATTGTTTGTACCGGTACGTCCATTTCTTGTAAATGCAACTCCTCCCACATTTCTTGACGGATTTGGATAAATTTTCACAGAATGTTTCTCATCATGTGACCTAGCGCATATTGTCAAGGTTTTACAATTTATAGCTGCATCATGGAAAAAGGGGGCTTCTAGTTATATTTCATTCCATTTCTTTTGAACGCAACTCCTCCCACATTTCATGACAGATTTGGATAAAATTTTCACAGAATGTTTCTCATCATGTGACCTAGTGCATATTGTCAAGGTTTTGCGATTCATAGCTGCATCATGGAAAAAGGGGGCTTCATGTTATATTTCATTTTTCACCAATATCTCTTTAAAGGTGGCCCTTCAGATTTGGGGACGAAAATTTTACAAAAATCCAAAAAAAAATCATCCTTATACTCCCAAAGCCTTTTAATTTTCAATCATAAAACCCCAGTAGTCGAAAACCATCCGACAACAAGAGAAATTAGAGATTTACTACGGCCCAGGTAGACACCGACGGGAAACATGGTCTATTTTTACATGAGCAACTCGCTCATTTACATACCGGAAATACACAGACGAAGCTTCAAACATAGCGTCCGAAGAAGACATTATGGAAAATAATTACATGTTTGTTATGTTATGGAATTTAAGCGTCATTAGTCACGTGCCAGTCACTTGACATTCCCACAATGCTTTTTTGATTTTTGGCGCGAAATCTAAAAATACCTTAAGAGGCTACGTAGCCTTTTAAGGGAACACCATCAAAAAAAATTTTTTTTGTAATTTTATGATTCTTAATTATTGATGATGTGTATTGTTTTTTCATATAAATTTCAGCGATATATATATTTTTTAATTTGGTGAGATGTGAAAAATCTAAATACCCACCTTTAATTACTGGACATATTTCAACAGATTTGGATGAAATTTTCATAGATCATGTGACCTAGCACATATTGTCAGGGTTTTGGAATTTATTGCTGTGTCATGGAAAAAGGGAGCTTCATGTCAAATTTAATTTTTCAACAATGTATCTCCAACTAATGGACATAATTTCATGAAACTTCATATTTTTTTTGGTTAATCAAAGCCAATGACCAATGAGTCTTCAGTTTTTATATGCGTTTATCTTGGCGTCATCTTTTCAGTCCCTGCGTCTATCTGTACGTATGTCCATTTCTTGTGAACGCAACTCCTCCTAAGCTTCTGATCGTATTTTTTTAAAATTTGCTCAATGTCATTACCATAGTAAGTAGATGTGCATGAAACAGGGATTTTTTGGTTCATTGATTTTTGCAAGAGTTATGTCCCTTCAAACTTAGTCTGTATAGCTGATCATAATTCAGCCTTGTGAATGCAACGCCTTCATAATTTATAAACAGATTTGTATGAAACTTGGACAATGTCATTACTATAATTGATAGATCTGCATGAAGCAGGGATTTTCTGTTTCATTGATTATTGCAAGACTTGTGTCTGTTGAAGCTTAGTCTCTGTAGCTTACTGATATTCAGCCTTGTGAATGCAACTGCTCCAAAGTTTCTGTATGGATCTTTATGAAACTTGATGAATGTCATTAAAATTATGGGTAGATGTGAATTAAACATGGATTTTCCAGTTTAACAAATATTCACTGCTATGCCTTTTGAAACTTGGTCTTTATTTATTTGTATCTGATTTTCTTCCTGATTGAAATAATCTGTTGAACGTATCATTAAGCTCCAAGAAGTCACAAGTCAGTTCAATACTTTATTTGCTGTTTCTTTATACCCCCCACCTACGAAGTAGAGGGGGGGGAATACTGGTTTCACCAGGTCTGTCTGTCAATTTGTCTGTCTGTCCGTCTTTCCATCTGTCCGTCCAGGTATTTCGTTTCCGTGCTGTAACTCAGACACCATTCGACCTGGGGATGTGAAACTTTACACAAATGTTGTCCACAACCCAAGGAGGTGCCGTATTGTTTTTGGGTCACATGGGTCAAAGGTCAAGGTCACAGGTGAACTTTGTTTGAAAATCGTTTCCGTGCTCTAACTCAGAAACCGTTTGACCTGGGAACGTGAAACTTTACACATATGATGCCCATGGCCCAAGGAGGTGCCCTATTGTTTTTGGGTCACATGGGTCAAAGGTCAAGGTCACAGGTGAACTTTGTTTGAAAATCGTTTCCGTGCTCTAACTTAAAAAGTGTTAGCCCTGGGAACGTGAAACTTTACACAAATGTTGCCCATGGCGCAAGGAGGTACCCTATTGTTTTTGGGTCACATAGGTCAAAGGTCAAGGTCAAAGGTGAACTTTGTTTAAAAATTGTTTCCATGCTCTAACTCAGAAACCATTGCACCTAGAAAGGTGAAACTTTACACAAGTGTTGCCCATGGCCAAAGGAGATGTCCTATTGTTTGGGAGTCACATGGGTTAAAGGTCAAGGTCACAGGTGAACTTTGTTTGAAAATTGTTTCCGTACTCTAACTCAAAAATTGTTTGACCTGGGAAGGTGAAACTTTACACAAATGTAACCCATGGCCCAAGGATGTGCCCTATTGTTTTTGGGTCACATGGGTCAAAGGTCAAGGTCACAGGTAAACTTTGTTTGAAAGTTGTTTCTGTGGTCTCAGAAATTGTTTGATCTTGGAAGGTGAAACTTTACACAAATGTTGCCCATGGCCCAAGGAGGTGCCCTATTGTTTTTGGGTCACATGGGTCAAAGGTCAAGGTCACAGGTAAACTTTGTTTGAAAATAGTTTCCGTGCTCTAACTCAGAAACCGTTTGACCTGGGAACGTGAAACTTTACACATGTGATGCCCATGGCCCAAGGAGATGCCCTATTGTTTTTTTGTCACATGGGTCAAAGGTCAATAGCTAGCTGTTTGAAATAGCCATATGGCGGCATATATTGTGACGACGGCACTCTTGTTCAAATGTTGTTCAACTCTTTAGTGGCCATGATTATAGTTTGTAGACAGTGGGGTTCAATCTTTTACTGACATAGAATCAAACCCATGTATTCTTTAAAATCTTTAAAGGAACACAGTTCATGATTGGCTAAATCATTTGGTTTACTTTTGTTACTTTTGAGTAGATAAATGGGAAATACTAAGGTAGGATTTTTTTTTCCATATGATTTTTTATGTAACTTTGGATTAATTTCTCTCCTATTGTCTTGGTCATCCAGCCTCTTGGAAGCGGTATCCTTGTGTAGAACTACTGTATAAGAAACTGCAAGATTATGCATGGATAGGTGCACCAGCTGCTGAGACATGACTGACACCTGTTTAACCCATACCCTGCTCAAAAGGTGAAATGAATCTTTTTAGCCATTAGTTAAAAACAAATTTTGCTTTTTCAAATTTATTCTTTGGGAAAAATATCTCGTTATCAGACAGTGTAGATCCAAGATCAGACTGCACGTTCTGTGCAGTCTGATCTTGGATCTACACTGTCTGCAAAAGGTCAGTGAGTTGTGCTTAGCAGCCTAAGGGTTAGCTCTTTTCCAGTTGACAGAATTTTGAATTTGTCTAAATCCAAAGTATTTGCAGATAAAAAGAGGCATAAATTGTGGGAATTGTGTTTGAAGGACAGAAAACATGTTGGGGAAAAGGAGAAGAGGCTGCAGGTTACTGGCATTTTCTCCTTTTCCCACCATAATTTAATAGCATTCTTCATGAAGGTCATAAAAACTCAGGGAAAGGGAAAGGGTTAATGTAGTCAGGGGCGTAGCTGCCTGTCAGCAAAAACGCAATTTCGTACAATATGCAAAACAAAAAAGGAAGAAAATGGAAAAAAAACTTTGGCCTCCAGTTATATCTTAGGTAACTATTACTTTTGCATATGCTTTATTTTAGTCTAGCTACGCTCATGGCAGTTACTAAGACACAAAATCGTGCATCTTATTTGATTTTATACTGAAGCCTATTTAACTTATGCCATTTTTTCCAGACAGTATAATTCAGATAAGACTGTACAGAAAATGCAGACTGATCATGGATCTACTACCCAATGTGCCAAGATATTCAAACTATATTTAAATTGCAATTGCATGAAAATTTGCCACATTTCATGCCCTCTTTCTAATAATGGAAATGAAAACAATTTTCTTTATTTAGGGCCCTAATTTTGGCCTGTTAATTCTTTACCAAACAGCAAAATTTTAGATTTGTCCAAATTGAAAGCGTCACTGCAGTCGACAAAATCAAGTGACTCAAGAATTGAGATTAGGTGTTGGAAGGGTGGAAAACATGGCTGGAAAGGAGAAAATGCTGGTTAACAGCATTTTGTCCTTTTCTACAATGTTTCTTCTATTTCCACAATGTTTTAAGAAATCTTCTATTTTACGGTCGTTAAAACTAGGGATTGTTTGGTGATGGGTTATGTCAGAATTTTGTCATCTCCTAAAGAGTTATCTCTTAACCAAATTACAAAACTTTAGACTGGTCCAAGAGAAAGCATTTGCAAATGACAAATATGACTAAAATGAAGGGATTGTCGAACCAGAAAAAGATGATTTCCAATTGTTTCTCCTTTTACCACAATGTTTTCAGAAGCTTTTTTCCCCAGGATTGTTAAAACAGGGGCTTGTTTTGGAAAGGGTTAAAAAACCTGACAAAATACAGTATACAAAATCTTTACTTTGTTAAATGCTGCATTGATACAAATAAAATGCAAGGCAAATAATGAATAATACTTAGAAAAAAGTCACATTAACTATTTCCCAAACAAACCTGCAGTTTAAAGACCATGAGGATAAAAGCTTTTGAAAACATTTTTTGAATATGAGAAAATGTTGGTAACTAGCATTTTCTCCTTTTGCCACAATGTTTTCTAGCTTTTTGGAGACAAATTCCAACATTTGAGTCTTATTTAATTTGCTGTCTGCAAATGCTTTCAATTTTCAAGTCTCTAAGTTTTGGGTTGTTTGGTAAAGAGTTAATTTTGAAAAAAAAGTAACAATAGGGTACTTGGTACCAAGCAAAGCTAATGCAAGCTGTCATTACAAGTTAACACAAATATCATCCCATTTTGAATGGAGTTCTTGGAATCTTTTTCATTATATGAATGCTGTTTAGGGAGATAATCATTTGTAAGTCAAACAAAGATTGCAAAACCAAGAGTTTTGTGTCTGTTAAAGGGGCCTATTTAGATTTTTCACTGAAAGTAAACATTTCTTGTAAAACAAGTATAGATACTACGTACATGTATCTTTGAAGGGGTGAAGACACTGGACTGTCTTATTTGGTACAATTTTGATGTTTAAATAGTGGGATGGTTGTTTTCCTATTGGGCACCCCATCAGTTTTTATAGGAATGTAATTATTATGACATCATTTTGCCCATTTGATTACAATTCCACATAATCGAAGCAAGTGACATTCCCAAAAGCCATGGCAAAGTTCTGGCACAAAACAAGAAAAAAAATGGAAAAAAAAGGGAATTTCATTTGCAGGAAATCCTAATTTGAATAAGCAATTTATTCTTTTGCATCTTGTTTTTAATTGCCAATCATTTGCAAGCTGTTTCCTTTCTCAGTTCAGTGAAAGAACATTTTTGCAGTTTGATGTGATTGAAAAATCTTGAGAGTCCCCTTTAATTCTTAACCTTTTAACACACAAAAAAAATGTACACTTGTCCAAATTGATAGCATTTATAAACAACAAGATAAATGTGGTTTAAAAGATAGTTTGTCTTTAATAGAGTAAAAAAAATTGTGGGAAAAGGAGAAAATGCTGGTTAACAGTATTTTCTCCTTTTCCCACAATTTTTTCAAAAGGCTTTTTCCTCAGGGTTGTTAAAACTCGGGTTATGTGGTAAAAGGTTAATGCAACTATACCTACATGTATGAAACTGTAAAAATTCATTATCTACTTGCCGTTTAAGTAGAGCAAATGTTTGGAAATATACTTGTCAGAAACCAACTGTTGGAAAATACGGATAAGCCATCTGTTTATTTGTCTGTTTCTTAAAATTTTCCCCTTTCAGTATTATTTTTAACCCTTGTTGTGCTGGGCCTGGATTAATTTGCTGATATTGACTAAGTAGATTAAGATCAGACTGCACAGAACATGCAGTCTGATTTCAGATCTACAATTGTCAGGTAGTTTGCCAGATACTTTGACATAAGCAGCTTTGATATGGCAATATCTGCATCTATAGTACTGACCGAGAATGGCTTTTGATTTAGTACTCCAAAGATTAAAGATACACCCTTACAGCCAGAGAGTAAAAACACTGTGAAAATTTGATAGACTGTAGAATGGTTCAAAATTTAGTCAGGTGTGGAAACATTGATAAATTACCAATATATATGGTGTTGGGGATAAATATATATATTGGAAATGTTCGATTTAAAACCAGGAAATGTTGCAACAGTGGTTTCTTTGATGGCCCCAAGAAAATGAAATGCATTTTCTATAGGTCGTAATCTATGAACCTTGAAAAGGCAACATTTGGCATAAAGATACAAAAATGATCATAGTTTGATAGAATAAAGATGAAATGGTTTAAAAAACTGGCTGAAAACAAGTTTATAATTATGCAGATGTATCTTTAACCCAATACCAAACAATGCAGTGTTTTGATGACCTGGAGGAGAAAGGTTTTTTGAAATTTAGAAAAAAATTACTGGAAAAGGTAAAAGTGTTGGTAACCAGCATTTTCTTCTCTTCCCACAATGTTTTGCTGTCGTTGATAAGCTAAATTTTATCAACATAGAATATGTCCACAAATGCTTTTGACATAGACCAGTTTAAAATTTTCTCATACAGTAAAGGGTTAGATATAATATAGCTGTATAGGTAGAGTTAACCCTAAATGTGCCTTTCACAAATAAAGTTGTTTTTGCAGCCACTTTAGATCAAGATCAGACAGCACAAAACCTGCAGCCTGATCTTTCATCTACACTGCAGAAACAAAACAGATAAAAACTTTCTTGAAATTCGTATTTCTGCTCTGCAGATGTTAGGTTTATTCTGTACTATAAGGGTTAACTTTGCTTAAAATCTGAAAAAATTTTGCTGCCCTATCGTAATATTGCTTATCCTTCATTTCCAGACATACTATGTCTTCCAATAATGTGTACACTGATAAGCACATCAACATCTTCCAAGATCTTTTGTCTTGTGCACACCACGTTTAACCCTTTACCAAACAATACAGAGTTTTTCAATCCTACAGAAAAATTCTTCTGAAAATATTGTGAGATAAGGAGAAAACATTGGTAACCAGCCATTTCCTCTATTCTCACAATGTTTTTTACCCAATCAAAGACCTTAAGCTCATTTATACCAGTTTAGAATTTGTCGTTTACAGCTGTTCAGGATTTATATGAGTCTTATATTTTTTGTTTGGGAAAGGGTTAAAAATGTCTTGGGTGCATATTCACCAACCATACTCAAGAACATTCTTGGTCCTGTTCTCAAGAACATTCTAAATTTGAAAGAAACACAATTTCTGATTGGCTAAACCGTTTGGTTTAGCCAATCAGAAGTTGTTTTACTTTCTAAATCAAGAATTAGACTTAAAATGAAATGAAGAATGGTTGGTGAATACAGATCCAGGTCATAGAAGAAATTACTCAATATTATCAGTTTTTCCTTTGTCATTATATTTTCTTTTGCATTCATTGTATTGAAGGATAATCATATTGAATATACATGTACTTAGTTTATTATGGCCTTTTTTTTTAAGTGGTCTGTTACAAAATTCAGGGTCCAAAAAATCCACTCGTCCGCTCGTATTTACGAGTGAGAAATGGATGAGGACGAGTGAAATATCTGTCATGGTCGTCCGACAGGACGAGTGGTAAATAGGAGGTACTAAACAAATAAGTTTTTCCAGATGAAAATTATCTTACAGGAGACAAAACGGTCATTTCATTATTGAATAAGACAAGGGTATTCTGGAAATCAAATATTGAAACAGGACATAAAACCTGCTGGTACCCGCTCCAAACAAAGACCGGTTTCAGGTCAGCCTAATGATGTAACCCGGGACATTTTCATTGCATACAGATGTTTTAATATGCCTCGGGTAGATCTAATTCAATACGAGTGACTTTGCCAATTTATTAAAACGATCGACATTAACAATAATGCAAATACTTTCCCGAAACCAGGTCGAAAAACTGTTGTTCTGGCTTTATTAATTTCTTATAACTTGACCGGATAAATGATACCGGATATTCAAACCCAGTATTTAATGTTCGTTGCTATGGGAGACAATATAATTAGCGTTTCCGTTTCGTCTGAAAAAAAACGCCAGTCAAATATTAGACGGGTTTTTCTCTTCGGACGAGTGAGGATCAAGGCAGGACAAGTGTTTTTTCAAAGTCACTTGTCCTACAGGACGAGTGTCCTTTCTGGAAATTTTTGGACCCTGAAATTGTAACAAATTGATAAACAACTGGACATCTGTTAGTAGAATAGCCTTCTTGTTGCAGTTTTCAAGGCTATTGACCAGGCCAAATGTCTCACAAAATATTTGACTGTGTAAGTCCAAGATCCAACTGCATGTTCTTTGCAGTCTGATCTTATCTGCCCATATTAAGCTTAGTTTTACTTAGCATACAAAGATGCAAACCTTATGAATCAAGCTGTTGTGCTACCCATGACAGAAATTGCACAACCTTTCTCAACACTTTGCCACCTGTATATGACTTTTTGCATTTTGCAGCAGGCCACTTTTGGAAACATAATGGCAAAAGCGGCAGTTGCCCACAAGACACAAGTTCTCATCAATAACACAGTGTTTTTATTTGACACTTAATTCATCCATTTAACTTTTAAATCATATTGACTATCCCTGTTCTAGAAGAATATTCTGAAAGCTGTCTGCTGCGTTTTTGTCCCATGATGCATTGAGTTAAGGAGAATTACTATGCAATCCCGGGTCATGGGGTGAAAGTCGGCTCGGACGTATTTTCATCTCTGCCTGTGCTAGCTGCTCATGTTTCCACTCATTCCACGAAATACCACGATACCTCACACTGGATACATTGTAATAAGGTCCGGTCAAAAAACCAAACCAGCAGTTGGTGAACCACCACCCAGCTTCCCACTCTTTTGCACAGTTATAGCCATTGTAAGCATCGTTATCCTGATCTGGCGTACTAAATTTCTTACCATTGTGTTTATGAAGTGCATCACGTGCACTGCCTTCAAATGAATTCACATGCATGCGATATTTATCACGTTCCCCATCTATTTTGAAAGTTTTATATAAGGCATAGACACGGTTTCCTGTAAAATCCCATAAGTCAATGCGTAATTCATAATGGGCTTGATTTGTCAATAGAAAGATGTTATTGTTGCCTATATAATACTCTCCAGCAACATTTCCAAAGCCGTGTTTGTACTCCTCCCATAGTCTATTAAATTTAACCTTGCCATTTGTCCTTCGAAGTAGAAGAAGCCAGCCTCCATCTGTAGTTTCCATATCACACCAGACTAGTATAGGACAAGGGGAATAATCAGGTGTTATGTAGTAGATGCCAGATGTTGAGTGTTGTCTTTGGACAGCAGTACAGTCTGAAAAATTAATAAAAGATGATGCCATTATTAGTAAACCTTATACATACATCTTCACTTGTTTTCATCCAGTTTTTTTAACCGTTTTTTTCATTATTTTATGAAACTATAATCACTCTTGTATCTTCATGCCAGATATTGACCCTGATGGTTGTAAGGTTGCACAGATTACAGCAGATAGAAAATGCATTTCATTCTATTGCGGCTAGCCATAGACATAACAACCACAGTTTTCGGTTTAAATCGAAGACAGATCCCTACAGTTTCTTTACCCCATACACCTTATATTGATTTTTTATCTATGTTTACACAGCTGATTGGATTATAACACCATCACATTTTAACAGCATTTGTTTATTTTCTGGCTGTAAAGATGTCTCTTTAAATTTTTGTGCCGTTTTTAACGCTTCTGTTTTTAGAAAGCTTTGTTGTCCTCTGCATTGTTGTCGTGCTAAACCTTTGACATTTTCACATATCTTGGTTATCATCAAAGACATGTATTGTAAACCTAGGATAGTTGTTAACCATTAACTTTTTACCAAACGACAAAATTTTAGACTGGCCCAAACTAGAAGCATTTGCAGATGACAGATTAAAATGTGACTCAAATGATGGTATTTGTGTCCAATTAAAAGAGAAGAAACCATTGTGGAAAAAGGAGAAAATGCTGGATACCAGCATATTCTCCTTTTCCCACAATGAATTCAAAAGGTCCCTTTCTCAAGGTCATTAAACCTGGGATTGTGTTGTAAATTAAGGGTTAAAAGGGGAAGCTGTACCAGAAAGGCTGATAACCCTCTAATTTTTTTGGACACAGCTGTACAGGTATAATAAGATACCAACTAGTATTTGCTCCAACTTTAACCCCTAAAGTGCGTATCACAACTATAATTGCTTTTAAAGCCAGTGTAACTGAAGATCAGAACGCACAAAGTGTACCGTCTAATCTTGGGTCTAAACTGTATGCTATGCTTAGACCTTGTGGGAAAAAAATCAAACTTAAAACTGCAGTTACAGCACATGGGTGGTCTATAGTCTGTTTGAAGACCACCCATGGTACTTTTTAAAACTGATCTTACTGCCGAGGTGGACTGATACCCTAGTTTCACCAACTGATATTATTATACTGCAAAGAAATTTCTCGTGATCTGATTGGATAATATGCCCCGAACATATATATCATGTACACTGGCAAAACCAACGTAAAAGCAGTTTCCCTTTCGGGAGCCCCGTATACATGACTACACTTTCAACACAACGTCCAAAATGGTGGCGTCGATTAAGATTAACATCAAGATTATGCACCAAACTGCACGTTTTACCAAGGTTTCAGTGGCGTCAGTTCCCAGTGACGTCAGTTTTCATTGAATTGGGGCACTTCGTCAGCGTATTCAATTTTTGAAACCAAAAACAGGTAAAATTCGCTTAACACACGTTGGAATGGTAAAACTTTGCAGTATAATAAATTCGTTGTATGGTCAGGTGGCAGGGGACTTGGAAACTTGTTCACGGCTGAGGCAAATCATGTCGCCACCTCGCCTTCGGCTCGGGGCGACATGATTTGCCACAGCCGTGAACAAGTTTCCAAGTCCCCTGCCACCTGACCGTACAACTAATAAAGTTTCATGGAAAGAAAGGCTTATTTCATGTAGACTTGCCTCTTTAGAAATAAACTGAGTGCACAGTAAACTATATTTATCAAGAGAAGCCTGGCACACACAAAAAAAATGACAATTTGAGAATTTTATCATGTTTCGGATAATTTTCTGTGTTTCTTGAATTTAGAAGCAACTGTTTGCTGTTAATTCAAAATTGTCTGAATATCATACATTATTGCAATGTGTGCATAAAAGAACACAATAAAAAGATACAATTTTGGATGGTGATGTGCTTATATTTCCTGGCTTGTTGACCATTGAAATAAAGAAGGAAAAGTTCCGCTCATACAAAAATTGTTTGTAAGGGTAGGGTGCTTGTATTCTCAGGGTAGTCTTTAGGTGAGGCTTTGCTGTATTTGTGTGTTTTTATTGAAAATGTCAATGTTTTTTCGAAGTCTATAGTTACCTTATATACTTGACTACCAGAATAAGGCGTCTGTCTTAGGCAAATTGACCATTTATTGCAATGTTTTCTAGAGCCTTTCTGCAGAGGCATCATATGATTCCTGCAATAGGTAAGGGATTGAGACAATTACAGCATTGTATATGTCTTGTTTTTTGTATGAATAATTTTGTTTGTTAGGCAAGAAATTCCTGTTGGCAAGATAGTCATACTACCAAGATATTTTTTTATGGAATTGACTTACCTCTTTTGTGACTTATTTTTACGCAGGAATGTGGATTGCATTCTAAAATAATGATGTACTGGAGCTTTTTTTTGAGCCACTTGTGTAATATTTTACCCTATGCTAAACTATCCTATGTTTTGGTGACCCTGAGGAAGAAAAATTTTTGTAAACATTGTTGGAATAGGAGAATTCTGGAAACCAGCATCAGAGATACTCTCTCACAGATGAGCCACTTTCATTGTCATGATTTATGCAAATTAACCCTTTACCACACAATAGCAAATTTTAACAAAACACCCCCCATGGCAATGGACTTTTTAAAAGATTGTGGGAAAGGGAGAAAAGGCTGGTAACCAGCATTTTCTCCTTTTCCCACAATGTTTTCTAACCTTTCAAAGACAATTAGAATCATTTTAGTCATATTTAATTTGTCATCTGCAAATTCTTCGAATTAGGACCAGTCTAAAATTTTATTATTTGGTAAAGTGTTAATGCTGATAGACAACTTCTGTAATTATGTTGTCTGGTAAAGGGCCAACTCTTTTCCAGACTACAAATTTTGGACTGTACTAAATCAGAGGATTTTCAAACAACGTAAATTTAGATGTAGCTTAAATTGTGGGATTTTTGTAAAGAAGAATTGAAAACATTTTGGAAAAATAACAAAATGTTTAGAATTTTCTCCGTTTCCCATGATGCCTTAATGCTTTACCAAACAATCCCATGTTTGAATGACTATCATGAAGACACTTTTGAAAAGCTTGTTTTTTTCTATTGCCCAACTTGTTCTACCAGTTTGAAGACAAAACCAATCATCTGAGCCACATTTGTCACCTGCAAGTGCCTTCAATTTGGGCAAGTGCAAGATTGTGTCATCTGGTAAACGGTCAACTCTTTATGTAGCAACAAAATTTTAATACAGGTGGAAATTGAAAGCACACACAGACATTAAATAAGATGTGGCTCAAAAAGTGATACATGTATTTGCCTCAAAAAGTGATATTTAGAAGTGCATAAAATATCATGGGAAAGGGAGAAAATTATGGTATCCAGCATTTTCTCCTTTTTTTCTACAATGTTTTCAGAATTCTTCCTAGTGTCAACGTAGTTAAAAACTCAGAATTGTGTAGTAAAAGGGTTCAAAATGCCTTCTTTCTCAAGTTCTTAAGGCAATGATTTGTTCTGAAGAGGGATTCGTAAACAAACTGTAATGCACATTTAGCAAAATAATGGTAAAAAATGAGCAGAGTGCCTTTAGTGTTCATTTTGTAGCAAATACTTGTGAAAAACATAGAAAATGCTTTTAGGTTGCAATTTAGCCATTTAACACAATAAAGGTAAAGTCTGTTTCAATTAGCATTCTTTACTTTGTGCCAATGCATTTTCTGTCTTTAATTTGATAAGATCTAGTTTTTGTGAGTGTTAAAAAGTCCATATAATGTATGGTAGGCAATATGGGTACAGTTGTGGTAAATTCTCGCATTAACCGCATTCCTGGACAATGCCGAATTGAAGCCTTACAATGAACAGAACAGAAAATTATTATGAAAGTGCTATCTAGATAACTGTATTGATGCACTACAGGAAATGTTGTGCAATATGTTGTGCAGTTTCACAGATTTTTCTTAAAATTTCCAGACTTATAGTATTTATAATTCTAAACAATAAGAAAAAATAAAATGGCACCTATCCGGGCTTATTTTGTGAGAAAACAAGGTTGAAGGTCACTGTGGAAGTTATTTTTTCAAGGAAAAAAATAGGATAAAAGCTCAGCAGACATGGTGAGAAAAGGAGAAATTGCGCAATAGGAGCGATTTCTCCTTTTCCAACAATAATTTTCAAAGTGGAAACAGCTATACTTCCACAGCTTCAAATTTCCTGCCTTTGTTTCCATGTTTGGTGTGTAACGCCGTGTCAGCAGCATTTCAATTATTTCACGGTGACAGTTCAAAGATCCATTTTTTTCTCTTCACCAATACTACCCGAAGAAAGTGCTACTTGTTTCAGTGTACCAATAGTATTACCATTATGTGCAAAAAATACATAGGTGCACTATTGATTCAATATTCACGACAAAAATACATGCGCAGTAGGATGCACGCAAACATTTGTCATATATGTCGTTAAGTAGGTAGTAAGTATTTTGAAAAAAATAGATGTCATGGGGGAAAGGAAGGAAAAGCAGCAATTACTTGATACAATTGATTGCAACTTTTTCCCTCAGTGTGTTCCATATGAAGTCAAGGAAAGTATTTTCTTTTACCACAAATCACAAGTTTAACGACCCTGATGAAGAAGCCTTTGAAAATACTGTGGGAAAAGGAGAAAATGTTGGTAACCAGTATTTTCTCCTTTTCCCAAAATGTTTTCTACTGTTCAGAGTCAGGTTGCATCAACTTAGCCACATTTAGTTTGTTGTCTGCAACAGCTTTGACTTTGGACGAGTGTAAAATTCTGTCCTTTTTGTTATGACTTGAACCTCAATTCATGCTGATGCAGCATTTTTTGCTGGGATGGTTTTTAAGCTGTCTGCTGCAAATTTGTTTGAGTAAGTAATAAGTTGACCCTTTACCAGACATTCCTATGTTATTCATGGCCTGGAGGAAGACAGCTTATGAAATCATTGTGGGAAAATGAGAAAATGCTGGTAACTAGCATTCCTCCTTTTCTCACAATATTTTCTACCACTGTAGAGACAAATCACATCATTTCTGTTATTTTAAATCTGTTTTCTGCAAATACTTTTCTATTTGGACAAGTCATAAAATTGTGTTGTCTCGTAAAGAGTTAACTCTTTACCAAACAACAAAATTTTAGACCTCTCCAAATTAAAGTAAAATTTGCAGATGACAAATGTTGCTAAAATAACGATTTCTTTCTTTGATAGGGTAAAAAACCTTGTTGGAAAAGGAGATAATGCCGGTTACCAGCATTTTTTCCTTTTCTAACGTTTCCAGAAGCCTTCTTGTTCAGGTGTCATTAAAAGTCGGTATTATGTGGTAAAGGTTTAATGAACATGCTTCCTAAGATAGGTGTAGATTTGGCCCCCAAGTCTGAAGCAGTATATAGACAAAGAACTGTCAGAGTAATAATGTAGATCTATGGTTTTGACAGAAAACATTATCACAGGCTGCTTTTTTGTTTTTATTTCAAGAGGAAGCAAACAAGAGAAGATTTACCCTATACTAAACAATCCCGAGTTTTAACAACCCCAGGGAAAACAGCATGTGAAAACATCATCCAAAAAGGAGCATGATGCTGATATCCAGCATTTTCTTCTTTTCACACAATTTTTTTCTACCCTTACAAAGACACCTTCCATCATTTGAGCCACACTTAATTTGGACAAGTCTACATTTTTGTTGTGGAGTAAAGAGTTAACTCTTTACCAGACAGCAAAGAGATTTGTCCAGATTGAAAGCATTTTGCAGACGACAAATGAATCTGGCTCAAAAGATGGAATTTGTCTTTAACTGTTTCCCACACAGTCCAGACTTTTAAAACCCCTGAGAAAGAAAGCTCTTGAAAACGTTGTGAAAAAAGGAGAAATTGCTGGTGACCAGGATTTCTTTTTTCGCTGAGCAAGACACTTCAGAGCCCCAGCCTAGTACTGGTGAAGTCCAGGACATACATGAATCTGTGAGCTGTTGCTGTGATACGGAATAATGTTGAAAGCAGCGTAAAACACCATTCATTAAATAAATAAATACATGTAAATAAATAAATCTTTTTACGTTTTGTATAGAAAGATGTATTCAGAGTGATCTGCTGCACCATTTTTCATGAGATAATCATTCAAGCAGATACCTGTAGAACACCACAAAAAACTGGTGGTAAGAAAGGCTAATTAAGACACTGATTAAATGGCTCATATATGACACTAGAAATTAATCATCCCTTTCTGGTTTAGAAGTTTTAGGGAAAGTGTATCATAATATTTTTTTTTTGTAGACCTTTGTTTGCAATTGGAAATATGTTTGTTCAATGTTTTTGTGCTATTGCAACAGTGGTTCAGTTATATGACTGTAGCCAGTGCTGCTATCCATGTACTGTGCACAGCATTCATCAGTCAGGAACTTGCAGCTTTCAGAGCTTGACATAGCATAAACAGCATGTCTTGGATGCTTTGAAAAGATGTGTGCAAACCATAATTAACACTCAACAACAGTTTCAGATTTTTACTGAGCCCTTGTGGAAGAATGGGACAACATCTAATGGCATGAAATGACCTTGAAATTTTGTCAAATTGTGACAAAGCTAGCAATTTTTGATAAATCCGAGGGTTGGCCATGCTTAATATTAATCATGTGACCTTTTGATTTGGGGCAAGGAGCTGTTTATAGCATTTTATATTGGAAAATTTTAAAGCATTTCAATGAAAATTTGTGCATCATTCAATTGAATAACAGGACTTACATTAATGGTAAGCTAGATCAGAATGTTGTGTCTTCGGGCTGATTTTCAACCTAAACTAGTGTTGTACTTTTAAATGTACAGAGTGTGGCAAAGTTTCTGATTGCACAACAAAAATTCCCAATTTTAAAAAGTCAGACTTGCCCCTTTTTAACAATCCAGTTTCTATATGTATGCAAAGAAAAAAAATATTTAGTAGTACTTGTCAGTGTATTATGAAAAATTTTGAATGACAGCAGAAAGTCTAAGTATGCTCCTTTAACATGATCTTTTGACCCAATGAATAAATCATGGTCTGTGGCCTTAGTTGTCTGACCCTAGATGTAAATCATGTTGGGCCTTTAAGTACATTTTGTTTTCCTGCATTTCATTACGTATTACAACAATGTCGTATGATGTAGATGTTAAATGCCTGAAGGCTGTTAAGGGCAACTTAAGGATAGGGCACCCTAATGGGATGCGTGTAACATGGCCTTTCATCGCTGAAAAATGTACAGATTCGGCTAAGACTAGGATAATCCGTAATCAATGCTGGAAACTAGCGTCTATCGGCCAATCAATTACAAATTACCTGAGTCTGAGCCGAATCCGTTCTTTTTTTCAGCGATCAAAGGCGATGTTACAAGAATCCCTTTAGGTTCTATAGATGGCATACATTCAGATCAATCTGCACACAATGTGCACTCTGATCTTGGATCTACACCATCAGCTAGCCGCTGAAGCTAATCTAAGATGACCAATTCATAAGTAGTTAAACTGTTGGAGATCAAGAAAAAAGTCTACATTATTTTTTAGCTTTGAAAGAGTTAAAGCCCCCATTACTACCAAAAGTAAATAAAGCGGGCGTTAAAATACATTTGAATTGAAATCATACTTTCTAAAAGCATGGAAATTATTGTGAAGATGACAATCTGTTCTTGTATGACAGACTCAAGTGGTAGTTGCTGGCAGAAAAATGAAATTTAAAATCAGTTAAAAAGTAAACAAAAAGATAGAGCGACCTGGCAAATTTTGACTTACTTTTAAAATTCATTTTTCTCCTGGTTCTCATTTCCTTCCCCCCTCCCCATTAAATACATGGTCAATGAAAATGTTGAAGGCAAAAAAAGGACTTTTTATGTCATACAACTGTTGACAACTTTGGTAAACATTTGGGAAAAACAGGCCTTTTACAATTGCTCCTTTTCTTGGAATTTATTCCATACAGTCTTCTTGAAAGTATTTTATTTTCCTACAACCATTCTTCTTTGTATCATTAATTTTGTACTGTGGTATTGAGACAGAACCTGGGTATCTCAGTGCTGACATGTAGGTCTAGTAAACCAGTACCGGGTTCCACAAAAAAACTTAAGTCTTTTGTTTTGCTCAAATCAGACTCATTTTTCGACTGATGTTGATAGCGTTATTGAAGACCCTTTTCACTAACATTAAGAGACTTAAGAACATTATCAACTCAACAAAATAAACAGGGTTAACCCAGTTGACTGACTTAACTCTTTACCACACAATCCCGACTTTTAACGACCCTGAGAGAGAAGCCTTTTGAAAACATTGTAGGAAAAGGAGAAAATGCTGGTAACCAGCATTTTCTCCTTTTCCCACAGTGTTTTCTACCATTCCAAAACAATTTTCAATTTTTGAGCCATATTTATTTTGTCGTCTGCAAATGCTTTCAATTTGGGCTAGTGTACAATTTTGTCGTTTGGTAAAGAGTTAAGTCCATTATTATGCCGAGTTGAGACTGAAACATGATGTCAACTCAGGTTAAACAAAATATAAAATGTTACCTCAGTCTGTTAATGTTAGTGAATTTAACCATCCTCTCAGACAACAGACTCAATTGAAGTCAGAAAATTAGTCCATTAGCAGATTTGAGAAAAATGAGGGACTTATGTTTTTTAGTGAAACGCTGCCCTTGAGCTGTGATGTCCATTCCAAGTTCAACCAAAAGTATTTCCACTTGGATCTATAAAAGTCTTATTTTATGGCATACATTCCTCTTTAACCGCAAGATTCTATAATACCAAACAATGATAAGTTTAACAATTCAGAAGATAAAAGACTTTTTAAAACATTTAGGGAATAAAGATACTGGTTAAATCCAAATTTTATCTTTTTTCAGCATAAAGAGCTAGAGCTGAAAGGGTTAAGTGAGAGAAAAGCCACCGGCATTGAGAAAATGTTATGCATGGCACTGGTATTGAAATTGAAATTGCATGGATAGGTGCACTGGTCACTGTGACAATACTGATCTACTATCAAATATGACATTAAGAACCAAATAAACATACTAGTTTTGACAGTACAGGGGGCGTATTTGTTCTAGCGAAACCCGTTTCGGTTCCAGACCATTCTGGTCAGAATGTCCGTTTCAGAAACCAGTCATTTTTTCATCGAAACCATCAGGAAACTGGTTTCCTTTTTTTCCTTTTTTGGGAATGAAACCAAACTATTTAGCGAAACCATCAAAACTGCCAGATAGGGTAGTTTCAATGGTTTCGTCTGTCTGAATATAGGTACGGTTAGAAACAAAAATCAAAGCGCTGAAAGCACTAATGGCTAGGGGCAGGTGGAAAGTGCATATACGCGTAAAACAACTTGTATTCAACCATTAACTGTCTGTTTAAAAAGTGAAGAAAAAAAACCCCAACATTTTTTTTGTACTGCTGCCCATTTTTTTTCTCATTCATATCCAAACACTTAGAAGTAGAGAGTGGATGTATCCACATGCTGCATCCTCATGTTGCAAAAATTCAAACAAGAAATACGTATATACCATTCTTCCAAGTGCATTTTATGTTGTCCAAGTCCATAGCAGTACCAGTAATAGTTATAAAACACCTTGCAGTGATTTTCATCACTCTTCAAAATGAGAAATTAACAAACAAAACTGACGTAGGTTTGAAAGACATTTCATGTGAAGCAGAAAATGCAATTCTGTGTGAAAGAAAAAAATGATAAAACTGGTTTCACACCACATTAATTTTATGTACCACTATTAATATTTCAAGTTTGGTGTGTAAATGCTTTTTTTTTTTCAGTTATTTTCTTCCTTTTTTTTTTTGCAAAAGAATAAAAAAGACCAGAGCACCACATGTAGATGTCAGTGCTCGGATGCAGTTGCTTTTAGTGAAAATTGTAAGTCAAAAAACTGTGCATTGCTGTGTCAATAAGTATTAAGATGGTTACCTGCCCCTTTTTTATTGGTTCTCCTTATGATAACTACCAAACTCGCCCAAGTTTGAAGTTAATATGATAGTTAACAACTACTCCAAGTTTGAAGTAAATATCTTCATTAATGACAGAGATATTATAAAATGTCAAAATATCTGAACATTCAAAGTCAAAAAGGGGCATTTATAACTCTTTCAAAAATACTTTCTTGGATTTCTGCCCCTGTTGTAGGGCTTTTGATAGTTAACTCCAGTCCAAGTTTGAATAAATATCTTCAGTAATGACAGAGATATTTTAAAATGTCAAAGTCCTTGCACGCCAACACAGAAGACGCAGCCGACACCAGTGCCATGAAAATGTCTCAATGTTTTCCTTGAAAACAACGGGGCTAAAGATCTAAGTTATTCCATAGAATTAAAACTTTGACTTTGTCTGTCATGGATTTCTTTTGCAATATGAAATATGGATGAAATTAACAACACAATAGAAAACAGAAAAATGCGCAGGAGAAGCAGCTTTTCTTTTGACAAGGAAAATAATCACTTTTTCGAAATTTTATCTATACAATAAAACACTGTCACATTAATAATATTGTCTTTGGCACTTTCTCGGTATATGTAGACACCGACCCCTCTCTCCATTTCTATTTTACATCACAGATGAATAACTGGTAAGGTGTAAAGCAGTTTTAAAGGGTGTGTCGTTTAAAGCCAATCAGAAACGACAGCTGGAGTTTCGGAAAATCAGAGACAGCGAATGTTTATACATGATGTTCAGCTTTCATGAAAAGGTCTGAAACATGGTTACTAAGGCTAGGCGCCATTAGACCCTTGCCAAAAACGGCTGCGACGAACCACTGCAAGTTGATGGTCAAATGATGCCCTGTTCATGCCAAAGCGTTGCTTGAAATCATCAATGCTGTACTTCAGCATCACATATTCAACTTAGTTTTCAATCCTCAGCCTTGTGTACCTTATTTAAATGGCAGAAACAATGGTGTTAATGGATGATGCCAGAGTTTGTCCTCTCCTGTTGTTTATTAAGTATAACAATTCGTTTGATGGACTTTCTCCAACAAGTTCTGTGAGAAGGACAAAACAGGCCGCCATTTTGAAACTTTAGAAGTGAAACTGCTTCTTTTTTTTATGAAACCAGAACTGGTTTTGGTTTTGTCAAAACCGTTGCAGAACCTGAAACCAAAACCAAAACCAGTTTCAGTACAACAAATACGCCAAGTGTATAACAGCTGAAACAGGAGCTTGCACAGTATGGGTGAAGAGTAAATAACACTTTGAGTACAGTGCCCCTAGCCAAGTGCATATGCACTAGATCAAGTAAAGCATCAAAGCTTTTTGGACTTGTCCAAAATGAAGGCATTTGCAAATGACAAATTAAATGTGGCTCAGATTGAATAATTTGTCTTTGAAAGGGTAGAAAACATTGTTGGAAGAGGAGAAAATGCTGGTTACCAGCATTTTCTCTCCCTTCTTCAATTTTTTGAATAGCTCTCTTCCTCAAGTACATTAGATCTAAGAACTGTGTGGTGAAGGGTTAAACTGGGAGTTTGTTGCATCAAGGATTGTTGCATCATCCTCGATGCTTATAAGTTGAAGGATGTTTTATAGCATTATATTATATTTCATATGTCTATTTTTAGAAATGTTATGGGTAAAGAAATGTCATAATTTAAGCTGGGGGGAATTATTTCCCCGTCACAGTGAATATTTTCCTCCTGCTGAAAGTCTGGAACTACTTTTTTAAGTTTTTTAAGTTTTTAAGTTTTAAAAGTGGCATTTGTTGACAAAATAATCAGAGGAAATATAATATATAATTTATTTCATCAGCTTGTGATTAATATGGGGAAATATTTGCCTCAAAAGGGAAAGGTCTGCGGGCCCTCGTTATTTTTGCAGATCTTTCCCTTTTTCGGCAAATATTTCCCCATATTAACCACAAGCTGATGAAATAAACTCTATTTACTGCAAAACTTGTACATCACAGGAAACTTTCATTATACAATGTAATAGATGTCTTGTACAATAATAATTGATGGATTCTTTCAAATTAAAAAGAGCTCTCCATGGTTTAATTATCTGAATGGTTTAAGAAGTTTGCCCTTCACCACAAATTCTGAGTTTTAAAGATTTGTTGGTTACAAGCATTTTCTCTTTTTCCTACATTGTTTTCTACTCTATCAGAGACAGCAATCACCACTGCAGTTCCATACATTAAGTCATCTGCACCACATACTTTCAATTTGGTCAAGTCAAAAATTTTACCTTGTGATAAAGAGTTGGTATCCTTTTGGAGTGATAGAAATCATTATGGGAGATGATTGCCTGTTTTCTAACAATGTTTTCCAAAATTGTCCTCTGCAATGATTCTAGAAACTTCATTCCAGATGACAAAGTTTTTAGACTTGTCCATTTTGAACAAGACAAATTTATGATGCATAGCATCATAGAAGCCGCAATCTTTTGGTGGACAATTTCAGAAATATTGACTCTCTTGAGAAATTGTGATTACATTTTTTGTATCTGTTTTAACCCACACCGCCCACCAACGGAAAATCATGACAAATGGTACTAAAATGTAAGGAAAAAAGAAATAGAAAATAATATGTACATATATTCTAATTAAAAAAAAAAAGACAGAAGTTTAGAGAGGAATCTTAAATAATCTTGTTATATTATTATTACTATTATCATTATTATTATTATTATAAAGTGATGATGTTTACATGAAAAAAACACGTAAAAGCATCGGAATTTTTAAATTTCTACTCGAAATTTGAAAATGGAGAAATTGCGCATTCAAGTACAGCATTTTCCATTTATTAAAATGATTTCAGAAAGAAAACTTATGTAGCAGCATCAAAGGCAATACTGAATTATTTAAGTTACTAATTATTCAAAGTGATATTAAGATTGTTATTCACATATGACATGTATTTACAATTTTTATCAGTGATCTCTTCTTTGTGTTTCAGTTTTTTTTACAACAAAAAAAATATTCAACAACTTTTTTCTAAAACATGATCTTCCTGCTTGTCAAAAAGTATCTTAGCATGCTTGTAACACAGTGAATGTTTACATTTCTACTCCAGAAACAAAAACTTTTGCATGGCATCTCCAAAATTATTCTGCACAGTTGGCACAAACCACGTTTCTTTTATTCCTGAAATGGCAGCCACACACACACACACACACACACACAAAAACATTTTTTAAGTCTTTAAAGATCTGGATCTGTTCAACCACAACATGATAACTATTACGAGGGCTGTTCAATATGTAATGTGTATTGTACCACAGCGCGATAACGCTTTGCACGATTTCGTGGATAATGATACACTTGAATGGCTCTATTCGATACCTTTCCAACGGTATAAACACGAGCCTTCAGCTCCACATAGTTTTAAACTTATAGTCACTTCAGTAGAGCTAGTTGTTGACCACTGTTGTAAAAATGGTTGGGAAATGGATTAAGAATATTAAAGAAATTAGAGCTTATATAAAAGTTCGCACAAAACTCGGTCATTCGGTAATGCAGATTTTTACTGAATTGGGGGAAGTTTATGGGTCTGATAAGGTATCTTATGAGACAGTTCGTAGGTGGAGAAAGAAATTTCTGACTGGCACAGAGTCCGTCAAAGATGCAGCAAAATCTGGCCGACCTGTGACTGTAACAGGCAAGGCAAATGTCTCAAAAGTCAGGGAAATAATTGAAAGTGATGGCAGATACACGATTCGTGATATTGCCAGCGCTGTTGGCATATCGCTATCACGGGTGCATTTCATTTTGAAGCGTATTTTGAAAGTACAAAAGATTTCTGCCAGATGGATACCGCATATATTGACAGATGACCAAAAACGGGTACGAGTACAAACCACTAAGCAATTGCTCAAAATGTTTCCCAAATTCAATCAAAGACAATTTGCAAACATTGTTACTGGTGATGAAACATGGGTTCACTATTTCGAACCAGTAAGAAAAATTGGAAACAAAATATGGCTAACTAAACACAGTAGAAAGCCTGTAGTTGCCAAAAGAAGCATAAGCACAAAGAAGGTTTTTTATTGCATATTCTTCTCATGTGATGGTATAACCGTACAAATTCCGGTGCCGAAGGGCAAAAGTGTGACAGGTCGGTATTACCGAGATGTTATACTAAAAAAGGTTAAGAAATATTATCTTAAACAACGCCCTGTGTCAGGATTTAGGCATGTTCATCTACTTCATGATAAAGCTCCATCACATACATCTGAGCTTGTGAAGCAATTTTTGAAGTCGGAGAAGGTTACCGTCTTGCCACACCCACCATACTCTCCAGATCTAGCGCCTTGCGACTTTTTCCTTTTTCCAAAACTTAAAAAGTTCATATCTGGTCGTCGTTACATGTCCCGACAAGCCCTTGGCTCAGCCATCAGTCAGTGCCTCAGAGGTCTACCTAAATCAGCGTACTGTGACGCATTTCAGAAATGGATTCAGAGATTGAAATTATGTATTTCAAACCGCGGAGAATACTTTGAAGGGATGTAATGTTCATTTCACTATATGAGTCGAATGCTTTTGAGATATCGTACAATACACATTACATATCGAACAACCCTTGTACTATACATATTTCGTTTAATAAACAGTAGTTTGAACCAATTTCTGCATAGGCCTTGTACAAACCTAGTATAAAACTTCTAATGTAAATTTCAAGAGCTATTTCAAGCCTTTGACCAGCAGCGACATAAAAAGTTGTATATGCACAGTAATAGGTTCGGTAATAACTTTAACCCTTCGACTACACAACAAAATTAATACACTGAGTAAGGAAAACAAACAAGATTTTTTTAAGGTTTACGATATCTTATAGAATATTTAAAAAATGTTACACAGACTATGTGCTGTCTGATCTTCATCTATTGCTGTCATTTTTTAGCAGCTTCAACCCTTAGAGCACCAGGCACCACCATGATAATTTCTGTAGTCAATGTACATCACGATCCATACATTTTTCACGGGTTTTGTACATCAGGACCATACTGTACAGCACGTACAGTCAGATCATAACAGCTTCGACGCACAGTACAGTAAATGCTAAATTTTACAGGGCTCATGTGGTAAATGTTCCATGTAACAAAAATCCATTCAGCTAAAGTGTCAACGAAGGGAAGAAAATAGGATTATCTTTTCGCAAGTATTCTATAAACAACTGACGTAGACTCCTCTTTGTTCTTCGATTAAATGTGTAGAGAGGTAACCAGTCTATACTTTGATCAAAGGTTAACCGCCGTTTTATCCTTTACAGATTAAGATTGGACGAAAAACTTGTACATAAAATTGCTTCTGATTATCATATTCTAAGATGCTCTCTATATCATAATTATCATTATTTGGTTTTGTAAAAAAGTAGACAAATGCGAAAACCATTGAGAGGTGGGAAGGCTTGTGATAAACAGAAAGCATAACAACTTCGTTTGGGAAAATAGAAGGAATCCTATATGTTTGAAAACTTTGGGGGACAAGCCAATTAAAGGATGTTTATTTTTCTGTATTTTTTATTGTTATTTGGGAATGAACTATATATTGCAAGAAAACCAGGCTTAATTTTCATGTAAGTCTGTTGGAATATTTAAGAAAGAGTCATGTGGAGTAATTCTGTCACAACAACACGACATTATTAGAAATTTTCCAAAAATAATGACCAATCGAATAATAACTGATCATCTACATGGTAAATAGTTAGGTACATTCCTACTGGAAGCCGCTTTCGAGCGGCTTCCTATAATATATCTTTACCCGCAATGTTTTAAAAAGTCTTATTCCTCAGGGTTGGGAATGTATGGTAAAGAGTTAAACTAAGGTTAATGCAGTATCTCAGATGGCTATTAGCACTGTCCAGAGTACACCAGAATACATTCTTGTTTTCAAAATTTTTCTAGGGGCATGCCAGCTGGACCATCTATTACCCCTGCTAGCTACACCTCTGTTACTGAATTTTTAATGGTGGGATATGCTGAATCAAAACTTTAATTATGTTGCAAGAGCTTTATTCTTTGCAGACCCATCAAAAGTATTTCAGAATTGTAAAATTAAGCATTTTATTGGACTTTAATTACTCTATGATTTGGCAGGAGAGCCACTTATCTCTTTTAACTCTTTACCACACGATAAAATTTTAGACAGATCCAAATTGGAAGCATTTCCAAAAGACATAGTAAATGTGGTGCAAGTAATGGGATTTGTCTGTGAAAGATAAGAAATCATTGTGTGAAAAGAAGAAAATGCTGGTTACCAGCATTTTCTTCTTTTCCCACAATGTTTTCAAAAGCTTTCTTTCTCAGGGTCATTAAAACTCAGGATTGTATGGTAAAGGGTTAATGGCTTTATTGTTTGTAAAACAAGCCCATCATTGTGTTATCTTCAGACAGATGCCAACAGATAACTCAAATAGTTACAGCAGTTTCCCTGTCTCCACAGTTCAGTAAGATGCAGGAATTTTAAACTATGATTTCACCTCTTGAAGTCATAATTTTGACGCATCAAACAAAGATTATGCAAATCACAGGAATGCAGGATTATGACTAAAATATCACACTTCGGGCAATATCATGTGGTGATGGTTACTTAACTCTTTACCAAATGACAAAATTTTGGGCTAGTCTAAATTGAAAGCATTTGCAGACAATAAAATAAATGTGACTGAAAAATTAAAACTTGTTGGATACCGGTAAGTATAAAACATTGTTGGAAAAGGAGAAAATGCTGGTTACCAGCATTTTCTGCTTTTCCCACAATGTTTTCAAAAGGCTTCGTTCTCAGGGTCCTTAAAAATCAGGATTGTGTGGCAAAGAGTCAGTGTTTTGGTAAAACAGTAACTTGAAACCTATGGTTGGTGAAATAGTTTGTAAGTATCTAATATTTTAAGTCAATGAATAAATCATCTTCTCAATAACCAGATGCCATGGTATATAATAACTAGATAATTGTGTATTCTAACCATTTCATTTTGATGTAGGAGTAACAAGATAGTTAGTTGCCCTCCATCCCCATAAAGAATATTAAGATGTTACTATCTTTCAGATAAGTATTGTATTACCAGAGCATCAGCTCTAGTGCCTTGTACAACTCGAGTTTCGTTTGCAGACTGTAGATGAACTAACTCTGTACCAGAGTACAAAATTTTAGATAGTCTTGTCCAGTTATTTAAAGCATTTTTGTACAACAAATTAAATGTTAGGATTTGTTTTGGATAGAGTAAAAAGCATTGTAGGAAAAAAATGAAAATGTTGATTACCAGCCTTTTCTCCTTTTCCTACAGTATTTTCAAAGTGTCTAACTACTAGATAGATAATATGAAGATTTCAATTCAATAGTTAATACCTGCATATTGGCACAGGTGGTAATCTGGGAACTAGCTCCAAAAAGAGTCAATGGAATTTTGTTCCCTCAACACATTCGTGAGCTCGCAAGCTAGCACCCTTGACAAAAAAAAAACAGTAGACAAAAGGTCTGTCTCAAAGAATTTAATCAATATTCATTACTTTATTAGCGATTCATTTACTCTTTTGGGAGCCAGTCCCTCTGATTATCACCTGTGTATTGGGGTTTTAAATTTAATATTGCTGGAAAAATGACATGGTATTGGACATTCTCTGCAGTCTGATTTTGATGGGAATAATGTCCGTAAAAGCGCTTTGAGTTGCATGAAACAGTCAAAGGATTTTAAAAGATTAGTTCAGATTTAAAAAGGATAATTGAAAGAGCCTTTGTCATGTTAACTACCTGTGTCCTTTAGTTGGCATTATCCCTGTGTAAGAGTAATTTAGGCCTAGATAGTTGATACATGATATTAAATAGCTTTTTTTCTCCATGATAAATCTTTATTGTAGGTTCCCTGATAAAAGAGTCCCTATTGCAATTATCCAATAATGAGTTCTTATCAGATTGTATTCTAGAAGAGTTATTATCACCAAGTTTAACGGATCCCTAGGAAAGAAGCCTTTTTGAAAGCATTGTGGGAAAAGGAGAAAAAAAGCTGGTAACCAGTATTTTCTCCTTTTCCCACAATGTTTTCTACCCTATCAAGTACAAATTCCATCATTTGAGCTGTTTAAAATGTTGTCTGCAAATGCTTTTATTTCGGACAAGTCTACATTTTTGTCATGTGTCTAAAACTTTGTGATGAAGAAATAAAGTTGTTTTTGAAATTTCAAAATTTTGGTCTCTTAAAGATATCCAAAAATTTGCCTTATCAGATATTTTGAAAGCTAGCAAAATAAATAATACAGGTTTTTAGCTCCACTGGTGGAAGGCCAGAGAGCTATTGTCATGGCGTTGTGTCCGTCCGTCCGTCCGTCCGTCCGTCCGTGCGTGCGTCCGTAAACTTTTTCTTTAAAAAACTTCTCCTCAGAAACTATTGACTGGATTTTTACCAAATTTCACAGGAATGTTCCTTTGGTGGTCCTCTTTCAAATTCCTTCAAATAATTGTGTTCCATGAAGAATTCTGGTTGCCATGGCAACCAAAGTAAAAAACCTTTAAAAATCTTCTCCTCCCAAACCGCTATTTGGATAGCATTATTATTTTGCAGGAATGTTCCTTAGATACAGGTTTACAGAATTCCATAAAAAAAAAAAGATCTGTCAAAAAACATGGCTTTTATGGGAGACTCATTTTCCTTTTATGGTATGAAGTAAAATCTTTAAAAAATTTCTTCTCTAAAACTATTCATTGGATTTCATTGTTGTTTTGCAGGTAAGTTCCTATGGTGGTTGTCTACCAAATTGTTTCTTCAGTGAGCTAAAATGCAGGATTGAATGATAATTGTTAAAAACTTCCTTTCGCCATTATAGAAATATCAGGCCTGTGGAGCGATACAGGCGCTCAAGCGCCTCTAGTTTTGAAAAGAGGTCAAAAAAGTAATATTCACCCTACTTGTGCTTAGTTGGTTACAGAAAGAAGGATATTTGGATAAATATTTTCCAAGGGAAATAAAAATTATTTATTCTTGAACTCTTTACCAAATGGCAGCATTTTGGACTTGACCAAATTGAAAGCATTTGCAGATGACTAAATAATTATAGCTCATATGGTCATTTTTGTCTCTGACAGAGTAGAAAACATTGTGGGTAAAGGAGAAAATGCTGGTTACTTGCATTTTCTCCTTTTCCCACAAGGTTTTCATAAAGCCTTCTTCCTCATGGCCATTAAAACTTGGCATTGTGTGGTAAAAAGTTAAGTATTATAGTCCAACTGCATTGGAAAGATTTATAACAATTTGACTTTTAGGGTCATTTTGTTCTCAGATTCTTCCATTATCTGCAAAGATTAGAACATCCATGCATCAGTGGTAAAGGTTGAATGTGATACATTGAAAATGTCATCAGGTCATGTCATTATTCTTATATCTATTTTCTCTTGAAAATCCCACAGATTCTCCCAGTGAACATTAATCTGTTAGGTAAAGCATTCAGTCTTCTGTTTCACAGAGAAAATATGCGGCAGTTGTGCAGTGTAACCCTTAGAGCGCCGTTTAAACCCAATGGACTTTTTCAGTCTAGAAATAAGACCCAATCAAGTGCATTTTCAAGGTTCCTTTTTTCTATAGTGTTGTAGCAAGGTGGACAGTGTAGACCAAAGATCAGAGTGCATGTTTTGTGCAGTCTGATCTTGATTTACACGGGCCACAAAGGCAGCTATGATTGTGAAAGCATTTTTAGGGTTAATACTATCAATTATTGAGTTAACCACTGTCCTTTATTGCTCAGCAAAAACTTATACCTTTGCCACACTATAGTGAGTTTTGAGAACTTTTTTGGGGGAACCTTGAGAAAGAAGGCTTTTGAAATTGAAAACATTGTAGGAAAGGGAGAAAATGCAGATAACCAACATTTTCTCTTTTCACCACTATGTTTTCTAACCTTTCCTCCAACAGAGCAACATTTGAATTGTTGTCTGCAAATGCCCTTGATTTGGTGAAGTTAAGTTTCATTGTTTGGTCAAGTATTGAATTGGATTATTTTTGAGAAAACAGAAAAGACATTTAATCATATTCCTTTGATGCTGAAGGTAACATTTTAACAAAAAGAGCAATTAATAACAATGAGCTATTGTGCTTTTTAACAAAATCATTTCAAAAGTTGTCTGCTGTAGAGCCGTAAAAGACAATCAGTGTAATAAGGTCTGGCAGTAAGATTAACTGTTTGTGACACAATCCAAAGTATTGAAGACCCAGATAAAAAAGGCTTTACAAACATTTGCAAACTGGTCACCAGCATTTTCTCCTTTTTCCACAATGTTTTTACCCGCTAAAAACAAATTACATCATTTAAGCTCCATTTGTCACCTGTCAATGCTTTCAAAGTGGATGAGTCAAAATTTTGTCTTCTGGTAAAGAGTTAAGTAAGGAAGTGTTGATAAATGTACCTGATCTTACCTCTAAATGTGATGACTTCTGGTGACTTGGTGCAGGATGTTACTTGAGAAGCGCTCTGTACTTTAATGTCTTTACCCTTAGCTTGGTGACCGTTGACAACTGGGACTTTGTTTGAAAGTATGTTGTTAACTTCGACCACATCAAGCATCACACCAGATAGCTTTTTATCTAAATTACGAGTCTGCAGTCCTTGCTTTTGAATTGATTGCTCAAGGTAACGAAGCATTCTAAACACTGATGTAAACTCTGACTGATATTCTTCCAATTTTTTTTCAGCTTCATTTAATGACATTTCATGTTTTGAAAGAGTAGAATTAATTTCATTTGTTTTTCTTAACTCTGCAAATAATTGTTTTTCCATATTGTTGAGCCATGATTTTACTTCTCCGGAATTGTCTATGCTATCCAATTGAGCTGGCACATTCAAGTTGAAAGCACTTTGTAGTGGATTTTTATATACTGATTTTCCAGGTTCTTTGTCCGCCTGAAGCTTGGACAGTGTACTAGGACAGTTACTTGTGTCCATCTCGTTGACCACAAACTCATATCTACACTTGCGAGTTTTTATCCTTCGCTTTAATGCAGAAGTTGTATTACAATTTAATAGAAACGTGGAAACAAGAAGAATTATCAGTTTCATTTCAAAAGCCATTTTATATTCTGTTTACTAGGGGTCCTCTCAAGTGGGATACCATAAACTGTTCTGACTGTATTTCCTTGTAAAAGTGCTCATCTAAGGTCACATCATTGTCTTCTTTGGCCTATTGCAAAATTATCTGATTTCTGAAAGTAAAAATAAAACTGAATGATAACAACCATCTCTCTCCATACTATATTTCTTTTAATATCAGTGTTTCCAAATATCGTCTAATTCTTATTGTGTGTATACATGCGTCTATTATATGCCATTTGGTGCAGTGACCTCCTTTTGAGTCAAGCGAAAATTTCCTAAAGATTGCAAATTCACAACTGTTTTGGCCTGAAAAGTCATGGAAAATGCTTGAATGTCCACAAAAGTATCTGAAAGTGCTCAAAACTCTACAAAGTAAGATATTGATCTACTGTCTCTGCAAAAATGCCTTTAGTTATCCACAGCATGCTAAAAAATTAATGTGCAAAAAAATAGGTGTGTGGTTTAATTAAGATACAATCTCAATGCATCTCACTGCTTTTTGCTTGAGTGGTGTTTATAAATGTATTGAAATGAACTTGTCTCTATGTGCACGATTGTTCAAGGCATTGTTATTACATGCATTTACATCAGTAAAATGTTTACCATAACTAAAGGCATCACAGTCCACAAATGTATGCTCAGTCTCTAAAAATGAGTTACTCAGTCAATGGATTAATGTGTACTACAGTCACAAAAGTGTGTACCTAAGTCTCTCCAAAAGTGTACCTCAGTCCTAAGAAAAGTATACTTCAAATAGTGAAAATATGTACTTCAGTCTGTAGAAATGTATACCTCTGTAAAAATTTCTACCATAGTCTACAGAATGTGTATCTCAGTCTGTAAAGATGTATACCTTAGTCTGTAAAAATGTGTTGGTTGGTTGGTTGGTTGTATTGGGGTTTAACGCCACTTTAACAGCAAAGGTCATATCATGGCGGTCGGTGACGCACATATGTTTCCTGGCTTTCTCACACCGGTACTAACACAACTTTCTTTCCAAAGCCACCGACTACTTTTCTCACATGCTTCAGCAGAGGTGAGAGGCGAAAATACGCCGGAAAGAAAGTTTGCCTCAACCAGGTTTGCCACCAGGTCATGAGTCCGACACGCTCACCACTGAGCCACCCGGACGGGCGTAAAAATGTGTACCTCAGTCTGTAAAATGAGTTCTTTAAGTGTGTAAAAAAATCCATTCTTTAGTCTGTACAAGTGAATACCCGAGTTTGTAGAATGACATTCCTCAGTCTGTGGAAAGGTACTTTATTTTAATCTCAGTCTGTAGAAATGTGTGCCCAAGTCTGTAGAAATAAATACCTCAATCTGTAGAAATGTATTATACCTCAGTCTGTAGATATGTATACATCAGCGATGTATACCTTAGTCTGTAAAAATGTGTACCTCAGTCTGTAAAATGAGTTCTTTAAGTGTGTAAAAAATCCATTCTTTAGTCTGTACAAGTGAATACCTGAGTTTGTAGAATGACATTCCTCAGTCTGTGGAATGGTACTTTATTTTAATCTCAGTCTGTAGAAATGTGTGCCCAAGTCTGTAGAAATAAATACCTCAATCTGTAGAAATGTATTATACCTCAGTCTGTAGATATGTATACATCAGCCTGTTACTAAGAATTGTATATCTTAAGCCTTGAAAAATTTATATCTCATTCTTTGGAAATGTGTTACATCTTTATAAATCTGTAAAAATGTACTGCTCATGTTGTTGGAAGGTTTACCTCAGTCTTAAGTTGCATCTTTTTGTCTTCTATCTTTACCAAAAGTGTGTAGTTAATTACTGCAACACTTTTAGTATTAAATGATACTCAGTTGTCTGTTAAAATGTTTTAGTCTGTAAAGATGTCTGTCTCTGAGTAAGTGAATGTATTAAGTCTGTAGGAATGAAAATGTTCTTGAAATAAGAACCTCAATAGCTTAAATGAATTGTTCAATCTATAAAGCATTGTCCTTCATTTAAAAAAAAAACATTTCAGAATGCCTAAATTCTTTTGCTTGAACTTTCTCCTCATGTGACCTGGTTGACATTTGACACTCAAGCAGACAATTTTTGAATGAGGAGTTCACAAGCTCATGAGCAGCAGTTCAACAGTCATTCCAAATTTTTTTTGTAAGGTCCTGACTTGACCCGTCATCGAATATCCCTGTGTTCTAATAACCCCTTAGAAAATACCGTCATAAATATGGATTGTGGAAAAAAGAGAAAATGCTAGCAACAAGCATTTTCACTGTTTTCAGTAATATTTTGTAGCCTCTCAAAAACAAGTCTTATCGTTCGAGCTATATTTGATTTGTTGTCTGCAAAGACTTTCAAGTAAGACCAGTCCCAAATGTTGTTGCCTGGTAAGGCATTAAATATAAATGATTGCACAGTAAAATTATTAATGAATTATTCATGAGCAGGGTAATAAAATCTGTCAAGCAAAATTTAGATTACCATTGGATGGGTTGTAAAATTGTGAATGAATGGGTGTAAAATTGCTGTCTTTAAGTTTTTTTTGTTAAATCTGCTGGAATAATCAGTCGGCCGATAGATGCAGATGTGGTTCCCAGCATCGATTACATATTACCCGAGTCTTAGCCAAATCTGTACGATGAAGGCGATGTTACACGAATCCCATTAGGATGCCCTATCCTTAACAAGTTACCATTATTTGGTGTTTTTTTTTTTCACTCTTAAAAAACATATAAGTAGTGCTCTGGGAAAAAGTGTTTCAATGCATCTTCATAATGCATTATGCTAAACCAGTTGTCACATAATCATATCCATTTTGAGCAAAAATCATTTGGCAGAATTGTCCTTTGACATGCAGAAATCCTGCCAATAGCACAGATTTTTTATTCAGATCAGCCTTCACACACTGCGCAGGGTGACATGAGTTGATACATTTTGCAAATGCTTTGAACCCCCTTTTCACAGAGCAAGGATTATACATTATATAAGAAAATATTATGGAAAACAGTGTAATTACTTTTTACAAGGAGTTACTCCTTTTTTTCCACCCCAATATTTTTGAAATGTTAGAGATATTTGTCTCCAAATTCAGATGTTTTTTCTTAACTCTTTACCAAATGACAAAATTTTAGACTGCTCCAATTTGAAAGCATTTGCAGGCGACAAAATAAATGTAACTCAAAAACTGAAATTCGTTTTGGGAAAGGTAGAAAACATTGTGGGTAAAGGAGAAAATGCTGGTTACCAGCATTTTCTCCTTTTCCTACAATGTTTTCAAAAGGGTATTTCCTCAGGGTTGTCAAAGTTGGGATTGTGTGGTATAGGGGTTAATGTGTGATGCACGATAATGGCTTGTCAAAGAGAGCCTGTGTAGAAATAGATGTCTGCAGTACAGTGCGGTATAAGTTTTTGAAGCATGTAGGATTTATTTATAAACTTTTGATCCTTTTAGTTATCAGGCTTAAAAAAAATGTGTTTAGGGTTTCCCTACCTTACCTAGAAAATGCTGCCAACTGTAAACTTTTTACGCTACAATTGAAAAAAAAAAGATGTCTGGTGTGATTTCAGTACATGGTCATGTAAAAAGTTTCTGGAAAAAAAAATAAATCCCTACCTACCCTACCTACAGCATCTCGGACCGAAACCGTAAACACGATATTTTTTTGTTAGGCCTCAGTAAAAACTAAAGAGTAGTATTTTAGCATAGGCAAAATAATTAACTTGTATACATTGTGTTGTTTGTACATTTAGTTAGGCGTCTAGGGCATATCATTTTAACACTTGAAATTATTCAGTTGGTGAAAGAGGGCCAGATAAAGAGATGTTATGGCTATGTAAAGGACCACTAGTTGCCCAATGTAAACAATAGGTGGGGGAGGGGGCATATTGCAGACAAATTTAGTTCATACAATTTAAAAGTATGGACACTACTATGGGTCTGTAATGTGGTCAGTGCAATCTGTCAAAGTTTAGTTGCTGGCAGAAAAAATGTATTGTAAAATTAGAACAAAAGTTGCTAACTTCCGTTCTAGTTTTACAATACATTATTAGCTCACCTGAGCACATAGTGCTCAGGGTGAGCTATTGTGATTGGTCAATGTCCGTCATCCGTCTGTCTGTCCGTCTGTAAACAATTACTAAAAAATCTTCTCCTCTGAAACCGCCAATCAGATTTCAATGAAACTTCACAGAAATGATCCTTAGGTGATGCACTTTCAGAATACTTCAAAGATTTGAATTCCATGAAGAACTCTGGTTGCCATGGCAACCGAAAGAAAAAACTTTAAAAATCTTCTTGTCCCAAACTGTAAGGGCTAGAGCTTTCATATATGGCATGTAGCATCATCAAGTGGCCGTCTACCAAAATACTTCAAATTATGGACCTAGTATGGAAATTGGCCCTGTGTTGTGGGTTCTCGGATTTCACATAGAGATAAAGAAGGAAATCTTTAAACATCTTCTTGTCCCAAACCGTAAGGGCTAGAGCTTTCATATATGGCATGTAGCATCATCTAGTGACCCTCTACCAAAATACTTCAAATTATGGCCCTGGTGTTAAAAATTGGCCCTATGTTGTGGGGTCTCGGATTTCACATAGAGATAAAGAAGGAAATCTTTAAAAATCTTCTTGTCCCAAACCGTAAGGGCTAGAGCTTTCATAATTGGCATGTAGCATCATCTAGTGGCCCTCTACCAAAATACTTCAAATTATGGCCCAAGTGTTGAAAATGGCCCTATGTTGTGGGTTCTCGGATTTCACAAGATGATTGTAATAAGTACTAACAACATAGGATTTAGCTCAGCATAAAGGCTTTAATCCATGGGGCATTCAATTCCAGCTAGTCTTATATACAGGGGTAAAAGTTTTCCGTATTGTGACGGAATTCCGTATTTTCAGGGGCCGACCAGGTCATTTTTCCGAATCGTTTAAATCTGAGGAGAAATTTTCTTGGGGGGGGGGGGTACCCCTTTATCTAATATCTGTTGCAAGTCAATAGATTTCCAGATGCCGTATCAATAAAATTTATTACCCCACTGCATTTGCTTTGTCCGAGGCTGATCTCGGTCATTAATGTCTCCTGTCAAACGCACTCGCCTTAAAAACAATGAAATTCAAAGAATTTTGTAATTTCGGGGATAACTTGCACCGAAATGTTTACAGTCACTCACTCTTGCTTAGGGTTTCCCGATTCTAAATATAGATGCTGAACCGGAACGTTCTAAGGTTATCGTATGATGTTATATTGTTCGTGTCCAAATGTTGCGGCTGTGTTTTGATCGGTTTGCCGACTTTAACATTTTTGCCGCTAGGATTGTAAAACAAAATAAAGCATTAACAAAGCCCTTCGTTTTAGGGGACAAATATTGGCTGCAATTTGATTATTTGCTAGCGAAAGATGGCTCAGTTTAAATTATCTTTGTTCTTTTCAATAACAAATGGATGTCAGAGCTGGGGATCGGCAACTATCTTCCGAAGTTGACAGTACGTGCTACTCAAATGCCGAAGCGACCGAAAAAGGGGGAAAAGTTTCATTCATACACTGTAGTCCGATTTGTAGTGGTGGGCCAATGATTGACTATAGTCGAAAGTCAGTTGGTTTTGGCTTCCGATTGCGATTAGCTCTTGAGAAATCCAGGAATCGATTGCAGTCGGTACCGAAGCTCGCTCGGTCGTGAAACGTGAATACTGGTTTGTAGCGCTTGGTTTTGTGACTGATATTAATCACACTCTAGGATTCAATATAGTGATAACAAACACGAAAATTGGTTGGAAAAATGAGAAAGAAATTTTTGTCCATGGATGTCTTGTCAAAACTCGACAACTCGGCAAGTTTCTTATTTGATCCCTGAGACCGGGTTTTCACGCTTGGAAATTTGAAATGACATGTCTTTGACGCTGAAAAATATTTGCTTAATTGTCAATCTGACGCATGAAATTATCATCAAGAGCTTCATATAACCTAGCTTGTGCGCATCCGGCAGAAATACGGGCTAAACACGATCAGTATAAAATGTGAAGGACACGCGCGTGATCTAATGAAGCTGGCGAGTCATTTACGAGAACGTAATAACGGTGTTAATCCTCTGATCTAGTGTAAAGTGACAGATTTTAAAGTTACCTGCTATTCAAAATGACTAACTGATGTCAAATCATGTGGTAATACTTCTCCAGAAATTAACTGACACGAAAAATTGATCGCCAAAAAAAACGTGAAAACCCATGACACTACCATGATCAGCGTGACATCGTCCGATCAGACGGACTTCAAACTATCTTCTCGACTTTAATTATGAATTCAAACATTGAATTTACACAAATCTCTGAATAAAACAATAAGTGGAATCTAAACTTCTGTCATGAGTGAAAAAATTGTTGTTTTATGAAATGAAAATATAGATCTAAAGGGGGGGGGGGGGTCGTGTGCAAATGCTTGAAATATGTGAATTTTTTTTAACTGGTTTGGAAATAAAAATTTAAAGATCAAAATAAATTATATTAAATAAAGTAAAAAAAAATTAAAGTACAAAACATCACATATTTATAAACTTGATATCATGTAGACAAATTGTCAAAGTATTTAAAGCAAAAAGGCATTCCCAGTTCAATGGAGAAACCGATTGTACAACCAATAGCTAGTTGGTTTGCTCTCCCGGTTACAAAGTGATAATCATTTTTGCATTTAAACTGATTGCCCCACACTGCCGATTTGATAGATTTTTTACAGGAATTGGACCAGTTCCATGGTATATCACTTACCTGCTTGTTTTAGCAAACATTAGAATTGATTTTGCCAAAAATGCTTGCACATTTTAGGAAAGGTTCTTAAAGTGTTTGAAGAGCTTTTAACAGTGAACATGTAGATGTATCTATAAAATCTTGTTTGGGCATGTTGCATGAAAACAGTCTATCTTTTAATGGGCTGTCATTAAAACTTGATATTTTAATGAAATTAATATGTAGTTTAGATCTGAACCCCCATCCTTGTTTGTGTACCCCAAACTCCAGTTACCAAAGGGTGCAAAAACCTCAAGCTAGAAAATGCACAGCATACTCTGTCACATTCTCCCTGATGAATTAGCCATTCTTAAAGAGAGTGTTCTTTTCCTATTTGACAGATTTGATTTTATTCTTCTGACAGAAATTTAGCATATGTGATTGCATTTTAATGAATCAAATATTAAATACTAGATATGTCCTTTCTCATACTTGTTGTACTTTCAAATACAAAACTGATGTAGGGCTAATCTGATAACGTCCTGTGTACAAAATGGAGATAAAAGAGAACAAAAATAACATGGGTGCTAAAAACTTTGAGATTTTCTTAGGTTTTAGCATATCATATCTTTCATTCGTTTCAAGATTTTTTCAACTTTAAAATGCTAAAACTGGATCTCATTAGAGGTATTTGATGCTTATAAAATAGCTAAATCTCAGGAGCTTCCGGGGGCCTCCGGCCCCTTGGACCCCTGGCCAGGGCATTGCCCTGGACCCACCGGGGGCCCTAGCGGCCCCCAGCTCAATTTTCAGTATTTTCAGATTTTTTAACTTTTACCCCTGTATATATTTCAACAGAGACATTGGAAATCCTATCGCTTAATAAAAGTGTTGGCTTAATAAACGTAGTCGCTTAGCTAAGCAAGATCAGCTGTATTGCCCTTTGACAAATTGGAATTCATGAACAACTCTGATTTCTATGTCAACTGCTGAAAAAAAAAAAAATCAACCCAACCACAAAGCCTACATCTTAATTGGCAACAGTAGCACTCTACCAAAGTACATCGAATTGTGACCTTAGGAAAAAAAAATAAGTGCTTTGTTGTTGGATCCCAGTTTCCACATCCAAATAAAAGATCTTTTAAAATCTTCTTTCATCCAAACATTAACCCTAGAGCTTTCATATTCAGCATGGACTGGTGGATAGTTATAAGGGCGAGCATATAGTCGCCACTTCGTCTGTCTGTCTGTCCATCCGAAGCGATTTCTCAACAACCACTTGACAGCTCTTGTTTGCTAATAGCATTTACCAAATTTCTTCCTTGGAATTACAAAAAGTCCTTTGTAGTCACAATGTGGGATCAAATATGTAAAGAGTGTATTCTTGGAATCCTCCTGTTCCATATTGTATGGCCCACAACATACACTTGGCATGTGATTCTGTCTGAAAACCCATTATCAGCTCACCTGAGCATAACATACTCATGGTTAGCTTTTATGTATCCTTGAATATGCGTCGCCAAAATTCCACTGTTTATTATATAGCTATCGGAATTCCAGCATAATCTTGATCCATCGCACAGAATGTTTGTAAGGTTGTGAACATGAAATGAACACACTCAGCAACCACAACTCTGGCTCAGTCATACTCAAAATTTCCCTGGATGTTCATAATGACCTAAGGACAAATCTGATCAAAATGGGGACAAGCTAAAAGCATCAAAATAGGGGATCTTGATGACAATTCCATTGTTTACACTCTAGGGCCTATAATTTCGGCGCCGAGCCCCGGTAGCTCAGTCGGTAGCGTACAGGACTTGAGAACGGGGGGTTGTGAGTTCGATCCCAGGCTCGGCCAATTTCTTTCCGAGGATTGATGATAGTCATTGCGACAGGATTCATTCCTCTCTCACCGCTGATCGTTGTTTCGACGATGGTTATGTGGGAAAGCAGCCAGTGGCTTGGAAAGAATATTGTGCGGAGTACTGGTAACAGAAACTCCAGGAAAGCATGGATAGGTGCACTGGCCGCCGCGATATAACTGAAATAATGTTGAAAGCGGCGTTTAAACACCTTACAACCAACCAACTATAATTTCGGCTTTATCATTTTCTTACCTGCTCTGATTGTTGGTATTGTCATATGGAGGAATCATTTTCAAAACTAAAACATTCCAGCAAAGAGGCAAGTGGCCATAAGAATGACAGCTGAGTTGCATTTCAGGTGAGCGATTTAGGACCATCATGGTCCTCTTGTATTGTTAAATTCATAACAATATCCATACTTTTAAATAGTATGATTTAAATTTGTCTGCAATTTGACCCCCAAATAGGTTACTTCGGGCTGCTAGTGGGCTTTTGACTAGAAAATACTTCTTGAAAATAGTGAACAGTACAGACCCTATTTCAGATATGTTTGATGATGATGATGATGATGATGGGTGGGTGATTAACTTGGTGGGTGGGTGGGTTGATGGATGGATTGATTAATTAACTGACCGATTGATTGATTGATTAAATGTTGAGCTGCTGTCAGTATTATTTCAGTCATATCAAAGCAACTGCTCACTTATTTCTGTTTTATCAGTACTTGGCTGGTGCTGTGCAGTGCCCTGCTGTAGGTCACTCCTAATACTCTTGGGAAACTATGTTTAACACCAGAATATAGAATACTTGTATATTGGAACAGGTGATGAAAATAAATGGAACACATTATTGAACTTGTCAATGTTACCAAAGATTTGCTAAATAACTTCTCTCACGAAAAAATTGCAAATGTTTGCTATTTTCCTGGTCTTTCATTTAAAAAAAGTTGCTTGATTGACTAGCTTGTGTAAGAAACCTGTCAGATATGAAATAGAGCTAACAAACAGGTATGACAACTATCTGGCAAGGCAATATGCAGTTTTACCTAGTATTCCTGACTGTGAGCTGATTAGCCCTTTGCCACACAATCCTGAGTTTTATCGACTGGGACAACTTATTTGTATGTATATGAGGTTAACGCCATTTTAACAGCCTAGGTCATATCTCAGTGGTCAGCACACCTACGCATGTGTTTCCTGGCTTTCTCACACCAGTACTGACACAACTTTCTTTCTAAGCCACTGATTACTTTCCTCACGTGCATCAGAGGTGAGAGGCCAGAAAGAAAGCTTGCCCCAACCGGGTATCGAACCTGTAACCACCAGGTCATGAGTCAGATACACTAACCACTGAGCTATTAGGCTGGGCTTGACTTGGACATAGAAGGTTTTTGAAAACATTGTGGGAAAAGGATGAAATGCCTTTAATCCTTTTCACACAACATTTTCTACCCTGTCAAGGGCAGTTTCATTATTTGAGTGATGGTTTTGATGTTGTATGCAAATTCTTTCAATTTGGTTGAGTCTAAACTATCGTCATTAACCCTTTACCAAACGACAAAATTTTAGACTGGTCCATATTGAGAGCATTTGCAGACAACAAAATAAATGTGATTAAAAAAATGAAATTTGTTTAAGGAAGGGAAGAAAACATTGTGGGAAAAGGAGAAAATGCTGGTTACCAGCATTTTCTCCATTTCCCACAATGTTTTCAAAAGGCTTCTTTCACAGGGTCGTTAAAACTCGGGCTTGTGTGGTAAAGGGTTAAGAAGAAAATGAAAGATAAGACCTGTGCATGGTAAAAGCATCTGCAATTAATGGCAAATAAAGTAAGCCTCAAAATGATATGATCTGCATTGGAATGAGTTAAATCATTGTGGAAAAAGGAGAAAATGCTGGCTACCAGCATTTTCTCCTATTCCAAGAATGTTTTAAAAACCTGTTTTCTCAGGATTATTGCAACATTAGTTTGTTTGATGAAGGTTTAACACATAATTACCTGCAGACAAAGTATTGGTCTGAAAGCAGAGATATGTCCAAAAAAACAATTTGGCAAATGAGGAAATGCTTATATGACATGACATGCTTCTTAAAATTAGCTAGACTAAGTGGCTGGCCCCATGCATTGCATATTTGCACCAGCTGCTATTATTTTATTTATCAGTTACATTTTATTAAATGAATTTTGCCACATGTTTTTCTTCTACAATCACCTGTTGGAACAACATATCCCTCAACAAGTAAATGCCAAGCCCATTAGTGCGGTCAGAAGCATACAGGGCTTCAGAGACCACCATATTCACCAACCATTCCTAAGAACATTCTTGATCCTAATCTCAAGAGCTGTCTAAATTTGAAAGCAACACAACTTCTGATTGGCTAAACCACATGATTTAGCCAATCAGAAGTTGTGTTCTCTCTTAAGAATTAGACCAAGAATGTTCTTGTAATTAAAGAATGGTTGGTGAATACAGACCCAGGGAGTTGTTGGTTTGAATTCCTTAAAACCTTGATTATCTAAATGAAAAGCGTATGTACGAGGGGCTATCCAGAAGTTTGTGGACAAAGCACTTAAATCATTGGATTCATCTGAAAATTTATAAGTACATATTTTGATTTCACTTTGAACAGTATTCAAAATTTCTTTCAATGAATACAACCTAATGAGTAATTTACATGCAATCTATTGAAGCCATGTACAACAATGTGCTGCATGTTAAAATTTCAAATGACGTTGGGACGTTAGGTTTTATCAAAGTACACACTATCTTAAAAATATTTTTAAATCTGTGACCTGTTGGTCCATCTCATAATCCTTCAGTAACCCGTTGTCTGCGCATGTCATATTCTTCGAAGATTCGACCTGTCTGCTATGACGCATCACCCATCCCCGTATACCTGGGAAAAGTAGGGCTTATACCAAAGCTATTAGCCTATTATCCAAGCATGTAGGGGCTGTTTTAATAAATGGCCGGTGCATAGGTTACATGCTAGCCAATCATGGCTGAATGAATCGCACCAGGTAGCATTTTTTTGAGTAAACATTTATTTCATTTTGAAATTCACAGTAACGGTTGTTGTTTTAAAAAGTAGTCCGGTTCTGTACCCAGAATGCCCAAATTAGATAGATGTGTATTTGTAGAATGCCATCTAGTGGGAGATAATGTTCAGTAACCAATTGGAACCCAAGGGCACTAACTCAGAAGCAGTTCATCTTTCAGTATGTTTAATGTTCGGATAACCCATGTCTAATTCACTGCAAAGTTAATGCATAGTTACATACCAGTCCACATCCAGATGATCCTTAACCCTTTACCACACAATCCCGACTTTTAACGACCCTGAGAAAGAAAGCTTTTGAAAACATTGTGGGAAAAGGAGAAAATGCTGGTAACCAGCATTTTCTCCTTTTCCCACAATGTTTTCTACCCTTCCCAAATCAAATTTCAGTTTTTGATTTACATTTATTTTGTCATCTGCTAATGCTTTCAATTTGGACTAGTCCAAAATTTTGTCGTTTGGTAAAGAGTTAACCAACTTAACATCGTTTGTTTTGGATATTGACACTAGGCTGTTACCAGCATTTTCTCCTTTTCCGAAAATGTTTTCAGAGGCATTCTTCTCTGTTTTTTTTAATGTACGATAAATAAAAAAAATATTCAGTTTGTCCACAAACATCTGTAATTAGCCCCTCTTACTTGCCCAGCACTTAAGAAGCAGTATACAAAATTCCCTTCAGCAGTTAAGATTATAAGTCCAGATAAATTGTTACCTGTAATATTTTAACCACTACCAAACAATCCCAAGTTTTAACGACCCTGAAGAAGAATGCCTCTGAAAACATTGTGGGAAAAGGAGAAAATGCAGGTAACAAGCATTTTCTACTTTTTCTCGTTATATTTTCTTCCCCTATAAGACATCTAGTTCATCATTTAAGATACATTTAACTTATCGTCAGCAAATGCTGTCCATTAGGACAAGTCTAAAATTTTATCATGAGTTCAACCTTAACATAGCACAACAATAAATTGTTATATAGGGCAGCATAGTTCAAGATCAGGCGATCTGATCTTGGATCTGACAATCTCCATTACAGTCTCAGATATCCTAATACAGCATGAAATAAAGAACAATATCCTTTGGACCTTTTGAGGGACTTGAAATTGGTAAATTGCATTTACTTGGTAACCTAAGGGTTCAATACCAATATGAAAGCAAAATTATATTAACCCTTTACCACACAATCCCGAGTTTATACGACCGTAAAAAAGAAGACTTTTGAAAACATTGTGGGAAAAGGAGGAAATGCTGGTAACCAGCATTTTCTCCTTTTCCCACAATGTTTTCTACCCTATGAAAGATCAGTTTTATGTTTTGAGTAACATTTGTCATCTACAAATGCTTTCATTTTTGACCAGTATAAAATTTTGTTGTTTGGTAAAGAGTTAATAGCATAATCATTTTTAGCTGCACTGGCTGAAGACCAGTAGGCTTATGTCATGGCCCGTTGTCCGTCGTGCGTCCGTCCGTCAGTCTGTCCGTGCGTCCGTCTGTCCATCCGTGCGTGCGTTAACTTTTATTTTAAACATCTTCTTCTCTGAAACTACCCATCCAATTTTGATGAAACTTCACAGAAATGATCCTGCCATGGTCCTCTTCAGAATTTCTTGAAAGAATTTGATTCCTTCAAAAACTCTGGTTGCCATGGCAACAAAACTTAAAAATATTGGAAATCTTTGAAAATCTTCTTGTCAGAAACCATATGGCCTAGGGCTACCAAATTTTGCATATAGCTTCGTCTAATGGGCCTCTATCAAGTTTCTTCAAATTATAGCCCTGGGGTCAAATTTGGGTCACAAGTTTTACATGGGCTTATATAGGGAAAACTTTAGAAATCTCCCTGTACCTAGCCATAAGGCCTAGGGCTACCAAATTTTGCATGTGGCTTTATCTAGTGGGCCTCTACCAAGAGTGCCCAAATTATAGCCCTTGGGTCAAATTTGACCCCACCCGGGGGGGTCACAAGTTTTACATGGGCTTATTTAGGGAAAACTTTAGAAGTCTCCCTGTACCTAGCCATAAGGCCTAGGGCTACCAAATTTTGCATGTGGCTTTATCTAGTGGGCCTCTACCAAGAGTGCCCAAATTATAGCCCTGGGGTCAAAATTGGCCCTGTCCCGGGGGTCACAAGTTTTACATGGGCTGATATAGAGAAAACTTAAGAAATCTCCCTGCACTTATTCGTAAAGCGTAGGGCTACCAAATTTCGCATGTAGCTATATCTAGAGGGCCTTCACCAAGAGTGCGTAAATTATAGCCCTAGGGTGGAATTTGATTCACCCAGAGGGGTCAGAAGTTTTACACAGGCTTATTTAGTGAAATCTTTAGAAATCTTCTTGTTACTAACCATATGAACTAGGGCTACCAATTTTAGTCCTGTCTCAGGGGTCCTATGTTCAAAACCAATTTGCCAAGTATTGTAATGTTGGGATTTTACGTATTAGCCAATGGAGCGATACAGGGCCATCATGGCCCTCTTGTTGTATTTAAGATGCATAGATGGAAGGTCAAGATCAGCCTGCACAGAATGTACATTCTTATCTTGCATGTGTGCTGTTTGCTTGTTTAGTGAAGCCAGTAAAATAAAAATTGCTCTTGAGTGTCAGTGGATTGTGTTTCAGCAATTAAAAGAGGTAGAGTTTACCTGTTTGATGCTGATGGTTAACTCCTAAAAGCAACCAGCAGCTGACTTTCCTGCTATGCAGCAGACTAATTTCAATACAAATAGGAGAAATTGCTTGTATAAAATTTTCTCCCTTTGCCACAATGTTTTCATATTAATTAATGTATCAAATCTTTATTTATTTTGATTACACATATTCAACAAAGAAGTTTTCTCAATAGTCTGCTGCGAACCAATATTTTCTCCTTTTTCCACAATGTCTTTAAAAAGCTTTTTCCTCAGGTTCGACCATTGCCTCGACGATGGTTATGTGGGAAAGCAACCCGTGGCTTGGGAAGAAAATTGTGCGGTATACTGGTAAAAGAGACTCCAGAAAAGCATGGAATGGTGCACTGGCCGCCGTGATATAACTGAAATAATGTTGAACACCATACAATCAATCAATCAATCCTCAGTTTCTCTAAAAGTCAGGATTGTGCAGTAAAAGGTTAAGAAGTATAAACTTTTCTGGCTGAAAAATTTTAATGTACTTGCCCAATACTGAATGAAACAGCAGAGAAAATTTCCCTCATCAGTTACAAAATAAATCCCCACACTGTTTCCTTTAACGTGTTAATTTCCCATTTGAAGTCAAAATCATTTTAATAGTGAATATTTATAGCTGTCTGACAATGTTTAGATGCACTGCAATGAATGAAGTGTTTGTACAACTTTGTTACTTAGTCAGGGCAGAAGTATTCAAGTCAAATAGAGAGCCACTGTTTTATATACTCCCCCATTTTACATCTCTACAGCCACTATAATTATGATCTAGTCTTAACCCTCAAACCCTTTAACAAACAATCCTGAGTTTAAACAACCCGGAGAAGGAAAGTATTTGAAAACATTGTGGGAGAAAACTACTAGCATTTCCCCTTTTCTCACAATGTATTTATCCTGTCCAAGACAATACCACCATTTGAGCCATAGTTAACTCTTTACCACATGACAAATTTTTAGACCTGTCCAAATTGAAAGCATTTCTAGGCAGCAATTAAAATATGACTCAACTGATGGCATTTCTGTCGGCTGGTTACCAGCATTTTCTCCTTTTCCCACAATGTTTTCAAAAGGCTTCTTTCTCAGGGTCGTTAAAACTTGGGATTGTGTGGTAAAGGGTTAAACTGCTTTGAATTTTGAAGGGTCTAGAATTTTGTTGTTTGGTAACAATTTAACAATCCCATGTTTTAATGACACTGTGAAAGAGGGCTTTTGGAAAGATTGTGCAAAAAGCATTGTTGAAAAATAAGAATAATGCTGGTGACCAGCTGATTAAAGGAACTATATCCGTTGTAAATGGTATGCAAGACTTAATGTGGCAAAAGGAATTATTTCATGTCACAAGAATTCAATTCTTTTTCAACTGGGAATTTTCACAGATGTCAGAGACAGTAATAGGTTTAATACAATACCATAAAGGCTAATTTTACACATATATACAGCCCTGCCAGGTAGCTCTGTGGTGGTTAGCATATCTGATTGGTGACTCGGTGGTTGCGGGTTCGATACCCGGTTGCGGTGAACTTTCTTTTCGGCAATTTTTTGCCTCTCACCTCTGATGCATGTGAGAAAGTAGGCAGTGGCTTTGAAAGAAAGTTGTGTCAGTACTTCTTTGAGAAAGAGTGGAAACACATGCATAGGTGCACTGGCAGCTGTGATATGACCTAGGCTGTTAAAACAGTGTTTAACTCCAATTCTTAAAAACAAAATTACGCAAGTATACTGCTAAAAAATAAGTGTCACACTAAATAATGTCAGAACATTTTGGGAAAAGAAGCAGTTGCTCTTTTCCCACAGTAGTTCAAAAGTTGTGCCATCCTTGGACATAAAAAGTTTTATCTTTATACTGATGGGCTAACCCGTGTCTGCTTGTCGCATATTTCTTGATTGTTTGTAATCGTGTGAAACAAAATCACAGTAACTGACATGAAAAGCATCCTTGTAAAGCATCCTTGTAAAGGATGTATAATCTAACCCTTGAACTCATAATCCCTAGTTTTAATGACCCTGAGGAAATAGGCTTTTGAAAACAATGTGGGAAAAGGAGTAAATGCTGGTAACCAGTATTTTTTTCCTTTTCCTGCAGTGTTTTCTACTTTGTCAAAAACAAATCTTACCATTTGAGTCATGTTTAGTTTCTGCTCTACAAATGCTTTCAGTATGGGTGAGTCTAAAATTACTCATATGGTAAAGGTTTAACCCTTTACCACACAATGACGACTTTTAACGCCCCTGAAAGAGAAGGCTTTTGAAAACATTGTGGGAAAAGGAGAAAGTGCCTCCTTTTCCCACAATGTTTTCTACCCTATGAAAGAAAAATCATTTCATATGAGCCACGTTAAAACTGTCATCTACAAATGCTTTCAATTTGGACAGGTCTAAAATTTTGTTGTGTGGTAAAGGGTTAACCCTTTATCTGATGTTAAATTTTAGACTTGTCCAAATCCAAAACATTTGTAGACGACCAATTATAACATGGCTCATATGAAAAGATTTGTTTAAGAAAGAGTAGAACACATTGCTGGCAAAGGAGAAAATGCTACTTACCAGCATATTCTCTCTTTTCCCATAATGTTATCAGAAGCTTTTTTCCTCAGGATAGTAAAAACACAAGAATGTTTGGTAAAGGATGAATACATATGAAATAATGTGACAAAAATTGAAACTGCTCATTCAGCCATGAAACTACAAAACAAGTGTCTGTCTTTTGTAGTTTGCAGTGATTGAAAATATATTATATTATTTGTAATTATTTACTTGTTTTGTCAGGATATGTATAAATATACATGAAAACTTTCAGGGAAAGAAAAAGCTGAAATTCCAGTCGTTCGAAATGTTAATTTGCCAGGCTTTGTGAATTAGTGATTGGATTGCACATTGTGTGCGTCTGATCCTGATCCTCATTGTTTGCAATGCCGTTTTTAGGTGCTCTTAGCAGTAGATAGTTTTAGAAATGTCTAACTTCTAGCATGTCATTTTTTTTTTTGTTTTCAACATAATTTGTATTTATTTTTTCCCTTGTTCCTTCGGAAAACATGAACTATTGCCAACACACACTTTTTTTTCCCAAATTGTACTGATATACACACATTTCTTCTCTTCACATCTCATGCTTATCTTGTATAACTGTATTTTCACGGGTAGGAAACTTCATATTCGGAGTCAATAGCTCTGACGAGAAAATGTGTTGTCTTCCGTTTCTGAAAATGTCGGCTGAAAAACAACCAAAAAACAGGTAAGCTTGTCATTATTTGTAATCATGTGTTCTTATGTCTTTGTAATTCCAGAAAAAGGAGAATGTCATGCAATGCTCTTGTCTTTCAACTTGTTTTCTGCACTACAGAAAGTTGTAACAAGTGTACGATGTTGCCTGAATCATTTGTGGCATGGGTTGATCATAGCCGAAATTATACGTCACAGACCTAAATTTAGTTTATTATTGCCATTTAATTGGCAAATAAGAAAGAGTCTTCCTGTCCCAAAAGCGTGAATTAATGTCTTGAAATATTACATTCACTGCTGGTAAAGAATTGAAATAGCACAAAAAATGATAAAAATGAAGAAGGGCTCTGATTTTGTGGACCGGCTCTGAATATGTAAGTCGGCACCGATTGATGAGGGTTTCATTTCAAAAAATTAGTTTTCTGTGAAAAATTACTTAGGAAGTAGGCTTTGTTTTTCTGTTAATACCTTTCAATCCAAAATGTAGTACAGTTCTTGGATGGAACATAAAAACGACGAAAGCATGACAAATGCTATATACATGTATACATCATTCTGTTAACCAAAAGCTACACAAAAGTATTTTCAAAATTTAGATAGACCAATGTTTGACAGCATTTTTCAGTTGTGACAATACAAGTCCTTTATATTTTCATAAATTCGGCCATGTTCTATCCAACAAATGTACTACATTTTGGACTGAAAGATATTAACGGAAAAACAAAGCCTACTTCCTAAGTAATTTTTCACAGAAAACTAAATTTTTGAAATGAAACCTTCATTAATCGGTACCAACTTACATATTCAGAGCTGGTTCACATAATCGAAGCCCTTCTTTATTTTATCATTTTTGTGCCATTTCTTTTTAATTCTTTATCAGCAGTGAATGTAACATTTCAAGACATTAATTCACGCTTTTGGGACAGCAAGACTCTTTCTTATTTGCCAATTAAATGGCAATAATAGACTAAATTTAGGTCCGTGACATTATTTCGGCTACGATCAACCCACACCACAAATGATTGAGACAACATCGTACACTTGTTACAACTTTCTGTAGTGCAGAAAACACGTTAAAAGACCAGAGCATTGCACGACATTCTCCTTTTTTGGAATTTCAAAGACATAAGAACACATGATTACAAATAATGACAAGCTTACCTGTTTTTTGGTTGTTTTTCAGCCGACATTTTCAGAAATGGAAGACCAACACAACATTTTCTTGTCAGAGCCATTGGCTCCGAATATGAAGTTTCCTACATGTGATTTTGTATTGGCTATAAATATTATGCCAAATAAAGATTATGTTATGAAAATATCTCATTCATTTATTTGGTGCTGCATGGATGTAAACCTTTCCCAAGCAACAAATTTTAGACTCTTTGAAAAATTATCTGCTGATGACATTGTAGAAATTGATACAAATCAACAGAATGTCATAGATCAGGTAGAAAACATAGTTAGAAAAGAAGAAATTGCTAGATGTTTTTAAAAACGTCAATCTTTAGGGTCTTACACAGGATTGTTTGGTACAGGAATAATGTGCAAGTGTTAATTGTTGAATATTAATGAGCAATGTCCTGTTGATTGCATATTGAGAACCAAGTATTTTTTATACAATTGCAGTTAATTTGCATAAATCTTGATTGAAAAATCAAAATTGTGTTTAATCACTATTGTAACTGTGGGCTGTTTTTTTTTTCCCTAGGTTCGATTATTATGTAAAGATTATAATGTTGTAGTTGTGTAAAAAGGGTAAAGTCCTGTATTTAAGCCACTGTTCAGCTCATGAGGGCAGTCATTCTATTGAAAGATGTTAAACCCTGTCCCAAATGACAAATTTTAGACTCGTCTAAATTCAAAGGGTCTGCAGATGACAAATCTGAACGTGGTCCAAATGAACTAAAGTTCTTTTTCAACTTTTCCCACAAAATTTCCAAAGTGCCACTTTTGAAAGGCTGTTAAAACTCAGGGTTAATTGTTAAAGGGTTATATTGATGAATAAATTAAATGAAAATTTCTGACCAATAGTAAAATTGAAATATTGTGATTTCAAACTTCTCTTTTTTCATAAAAATAAAAAGGAATCCCCATATTGGACAGTGTAGATCCAAGTTCAGGTTTCATTTTCTGTGCAGTCTGATGTTGATCAACACTGTTGGCAAAATCTGTTCAGTCTCTCATAGCAGTGTAATGGTTACCAGCAAAATAATGGCTGTAATGGGCTGTCATTGTCATGCTGTGAAACGTGAAACTTAAAGATGGACACTACTCCAGAGATATTAGATGCTATGATATGGAACGCCATAGCTGTCATAAGTTAACACAATTTGAGCTGTTTTGTTGGTATGAAATTTCATTTTGTTGAACAGATATCTTAATATGTCTACCTGGCATGTGATTTGCTCAATACATAACGTTATCGGGTTGAAAATCAATGTTGAGTTGTAATACCGTTGTATTATTATGTCTACATATGTTGTTGTTATGTTAAGGAGACATGATGACTTGTCGATTCTTTCTGTTGTTTGGTCAGAAAAGAATGGTGACTTGTCATACAACTGAACCATTATGTTTACACTTTATGTTATTGCGTACATTAGCAATGCTGACCGGTCGGTTCTTTGTGTTGGACGGTTAGAAAACAATGTTGGTTTGTCAAATGGTTTTATTACTATATCTACAATGCATTTTGTTGTGTTCATTGGACATGTTGCCTGGTTGACTCTCTGTGTTGTTGGCTTAAAAAACAAAGTTAAGTTGTCAAATGGTCATGTCACCAAATCTACTCGACATGTTATTGTGTTCGTTGGAAAGGTTGTATGGTCAACTGTTTGGTGTTGTTGTATTGAAATACAAGTTATCATGTCTGCATGCTACGTTACTGTTTATATTGGACATGTTGGTTGGTCGATTCTTATTGTTGTTGGGGTTAAAAACAGAGTAAGCTTGTTAAACAGCTGTATTATTATGTCTACAAGCCGTATTATTGCTTTGTTACACCATGTTGACTGGTTGATTCTTTGTGTTGTTTGATTGAAAAATAAAGCCATTATGTCTACGTACTACGTTATTGTGTTCACTGGACACGTTGACTGGTCTCTAGTTGTGTTTTTGTGTTACAAAATTAAGCTAGTATGCCTACATGCAACGTTATTATGATTATGTCCTATTAACACGATGACATGTCTTGTAGACATAAAAATACAACTACTTCACAACCTAGCATTTCTTTAAACAAATCAATACAGAAAGTCCACCAGTCAACTGGTCCAGTGAACACAATAACACAGCACGTAGACGTAATAATACATCTGTTTGACAATTTAACTTTGTTGTTTAACCACACAACACTAACAATCGACTAGTCAACATGTCAAATGAACACAATAAAACGCCATGTTAACATAGCAATATAACCATTTGACAACCCAACATTGTTTTTTAAGCCAACAACATAAAGACTAGACCAGTCAGCATGGCTAATGAACACAATAACATGGCGTATAAACATATTAATTTAACTATCTGACATGCTAACTTTGTATTTTAACCAAACAACACAAAGAATCCGCCAGTTAACATGTCTCATAAACACAATAACGTAGCATGCAGACATAACAACTCAATTTTTTAACACAACAACATAAATAGTTGACCAGTGAGTATGTCAGATGAACACAATAAGGCAGCATGCAGACATAACAACTTTGATTTTTAACCCAACAACACAAGGACTCGACCATTCAAGATGTCAAATAAAGACAATAAATTGGCGTGTAGACATCACAATACAACTGTCTGATGAACCAACATTGTTCATAGACCAACCAACACAAAGAATCAACCAGTTAACATGTCTTTTAAACGCAATAAGATGACATGTAGATATAATGATTTAATTGTTGACAACTTAACTTTGTTTTTTAACCTAACAACACAAAGGGACGATCGCTCAACATGCTCGGTCAACACAGTACTACAGCATTTCAACAACCCAACATTATCTTTTAACCCAACAGCACAAATAACCTACCAGTCAACATGTTCTATAAACACAACATGGTGTATAGACATAACGACACAACTGGTTGATAAGCTAACCGTGTTTTTTTAACCCAACGACCTGAATAGTCGGCCAGTCAACGTAGTGTATGCACAAACTGAAGTAACATGCAGACATAATACCTTTGTTTTTTAACCCAACAAAACAAATAGTTGACCAATCAACCTGGCCTATGAACAGATCAACATGGCGTATAAACGCTATAATATAACTCTAGGACACTTTAACTTTGTTCTTTAGCCCAACACCACAAGGAATCGACCAGTCAATATATCCCATAAACACAATAAAGTAGCATTCAGACATAACAATACAACAACTTGACAAGTCAACATTATCGTTTAAGAGAACAACACAAAAGATCGATCATTTTACTCATCTTATCAATACAATAACATTTTAAAAGACACATTTATACAAAACTTAAAGAAGTCAAAAGAGTTCATTAACCTCTACATGACGAAAATTGACAGATTAAAGTACCGGACTAACGCAACAACACGTCTGACTGACGTAATAAAAACTTTCGTGTGTCGGACACAGTAACACAGTGCATAGACCTAACAGTAACACCATTTGACAAGTCAACTTTGTCTTTCAACATAACAACGCAAAGAATCAAGCAGATCTCTTATTCGATTACCATGATAAGATAGTGTTAAAATATAATAAGTTGAGAGTTCGTCAACTAAACATTTATTTATAACATAACAAATCCATGTATTGAGAAAAACACTATTTTAGCTGACGAAATAATGCATTCTATGACATAAGAAAGTTTGTTTAAATACGAAAACTCGAAATGTATTAACATATGACAGCTACGGCGTTCCATACTATGACATGCTGAGCATTGCTGTTTTGCCGTTTCTTGAATTTTTCAGAGAATGTTGGCCTTTATTGGTCCATTTCTTGGACTTTCAGTGTACTTGGGTCGAACATTAGAATCAACTGTGAACTTGATATAAACAGATATTGTCTTCCATAGACCTTACTTTTGGTTATCAGTTTCAGGGGCTATTTTACATTTTTAATATCTCACCGAAATTCAAGAATGATTCAGCAGTGAACCAAGTAAGGCGATAGCTGACAAACCATAAATGAAGAAGAAACACAAATATGAGAAAAAAATGTTTTTCAGTGGTGTTTCCTTTATGGGCTATATCCTTTAAGAGACAAGCGTATTTTGTAGTATTTATCAGTGTTTAAGAAAACAAATAGTTTGCAGTAATAAATCTAAAAAGGCCCCTTTAAAACTGGATACTCACCCACTTATGTATTTTGCTGTTTAGAGTTGAAAGACCCATTTTAGTATAGATAATTTTCAGATTTTGTGAATTTATGTAAATATTTTAGACTGTCATTCTGCTTTTCCCATTATGTAAAAATTTCAGGATTGGTCAAGGGTCACTATGAACAGTGCCATGAGAAAGTGCAAATTGGTAGAATGTCATGCATTGCACCATTGATTTTGAAATTCCTTTCTACTTTTGATGGTTATTTTCAGCAAAATACAAATTAAAAACACATGAAACTATGAAGTGGAACAAAATTTTTTTTAGCAACTGAAAGACAAAACATGAACTCTTTTAAATACAGGGAACGCCTCAAAATACATTCTGATGAACTCAGAAATATTTTTTGTATTATAGGATTGACTAAACAAGCAGACGGCATAGATCCAAGATCAGACTGCATCTGTTGTGCAGTCTGATCTTGATGTATGTTGTCTCCAAACACCCCTTTTTTCCCCCATGGTGCAAAAAGGGATAAAAACAAGAAAACTTCAGAAAAAAAATAGTGAAAATTTTCCAACTTTCTGAAATTCAATAGAAAAAAAATATCTGTGGTTATTCAAAAATTTCTTCTGGAGGGAAAAGTGTTGACTGCAATTCTCCCTCAGGTATTCTTTGTATCAGATTCCATACAGATGCTGTGTTTATAAATAATGATCACCTAGTCTAACCACTCAAAGCCACCTATCCTCATTTAAATTTGCATGTGCAGCAAATTACTTATCGCTGACTCCATGGTCGTTTCATGCACAGATGATTTCTCATTCACTGCTTCAGTTGCCTACTATATAAGACTGTGTTTCATTTAGCACTGAGTCAGTAAATTAACCCTTTACCAAACGATCCTAGGTTTTAAGGATCCTGGGAAAGAAGCCTTTTGAAAACATTGTAGGAAAAGGAGAAAACATGGGTATCAGCAATTTTCTCCTTTTTGCACTATGTTTTCTACTCTATCAACGACTGATTCAGCTATTTGGGCCATCTTGAATTCAACACCTACATATGCTTTGAATTTAGCAAAGTCTGAAATTTTGTTGTCTGGTAAAGAGTTAACCCTTATTATTAACAAAATTAGAGTTTTGACATCTCCAAACTTTTTAACCCTTAACCAGATGATAATATTTATACCCCAGCAAAACAAATGTTTTTGGGGGTATACTGGAGTCAGCCTGTCTGTCCGTGTGTCCGTCTGTGTACAAAATACTAGTAATTTTGTGTCGCGAACTCCTCCTACAGTTTTGCTGCTATTGTATTGAAAGTTTGTTGATACATCGATCGTATACTGAAGTTGTGCAAGACACAGTTTTCAATCATCTACTCCCTATGATTCAAGGGTAATCTCCCCTTGAAGTTAGAAAATTTTTTGTTAAATTGCCTGTTTCTGTCAAAGCACTGGCAGGGGTATTAAGTCACATTCAGTGACAGCTCTGGTTTAGAATTGTACCAGTAGAAAGTTTTTGTAGACAAATTAAAAGTGGCTCAAATTATGGGATTTGCCTATCCAAAAATAGAAGAAAAATGTTGTGGAAAGAGGATAAGATGCTCTTTACCAGCATTTTTAGCTCACCTGAGCACGAAGTGCTAAGGTGAGGTATTGTGATCGGTCATTGTCGGGCGTCCATCCCTCAGTCTGTCCGTCCATCTGTCCACAATTCCTTAAAACATCTTCTCCTCCTAAACGCTGGGCCAATCTTGATGAAACTTGGCAGGGATGTTTCTTGGGTGAAGCTCTACCAAAGTTCTTCAAGAGATTGAATTCCACCTATAACTGGTTGCCATGACAACAGAAAGGAAAAAAATTAGCAAAATCTTTGAAAATCTTCTTCTCTGAAACTAGAAGGCATAGAGATTTGATATTTGGTATGTAGCATCTCCTAGTGAACCTCTACCAAGTTTGTTCATATGATACCCCTGGGGTCAAAACTGGCCCTGCCCCGGGGGTCACAAGTTCGAACATAGGAACAAAGAAGGAAAACTTTAAAATTCTTCTTCTCTGAAACTGGAAGGCGTGGAGCTTTGATATTTGGCATCTAGCATCTCCTAGTGGACCTCTTCCAAGTTTGTTCATATAATGCCCCTGGGATCAAAACTGGCCCTGCCCCGGGGGGTCACAAGTTTGAACATAGGAACAAAGAAGGAAAACTTTAAAATTCTTCTTCTCTGAAACTTGAAGGCGTAGAGCTTTGATATTTGGTATGTAGCATCTCCTAGTGGACCTCTACCAGGTTTGTTCATATGATGCCCCTGGGGTCAAAACTGGCCCTGCCCCGGGGGTCACAAGTTCGAACATAGGAACAAAGAAGGAAAACTTTAAAATTCTTCTTCTTTGAAACTTGAAGGCGTGGAGCTTTGATTTTGGCATCTAGCATCTCCTAGTGGACCTCTACCAAGTTTGTTCATATAATGCCCCTGGGATCAAAACTGGCCCTGCCCCGGGGGTCACAAATTCTAACATAGGAACAAAGAAGGAAAATTTTAAAATTCTTTTCTAAAACTGGAAGGTGTAGAGCTTTGATATTTGGTATGTAGCATCTCCTAGTGGACCTCTACCAAGTTTGTTCAAGTGATGCCGCTGGGGTCAAAACTGGCCCTGCCCCAGGAGTCACAAGTTTGAACAAAGGAACAAAGAAGGAAAACTTTAAAATTCTTCTTTTCTAAAACTGGAAGGCATAGGGCTTTGTTATTTGGTATGTAGTGAACCTGTTCTAAGTTTGTTAGCCCACCTGAGCACAACGTGTTCAGTCTGTTCGAAATTGGGTCACCTGGGGTCATAAACTAGGTCACTAGGTTAGATTAAAGTAATACCTTGTGGGCACTCTAGAGGCCACATTTATTGTTCAAATGACCTGAAATTCGGTCAGAATGTTTGTCTTGATAAAATCTTGGATGAGTGTGGATTTGGGTCACCTGGGATCATAAACTAGGTCACTAGGTCAAATTAAAGTAATACTTTGTGGGCACTGTAGAGGCCACATTTTTTGCTCAATTGACTTGAAAATTGGTGAGAATGTTTGTCTTGATAAAATCTCACATGAGTCTGAATTTGGGTCATGTGGGGTCTTAAATTAGGTCACTAGGTCAAATTAAAGAAATACCTTGTGGGCACTCTAGAGGCCACATTTATTGTTCAATTGATTTGAAAATTGGTTAAATGTTTGTCTTGATGAAATCTAGGATGAGTTCAAAATTGGGTCACCTGGGGTCATAATCTAGGTCACTAGGTCAAATTAAAGAAATACCTTTAGGGCACTCTAGAGGCCACATTTCGTGCTCAATTGACTTGAAAATTGGTCAGAATGTTTGTCTTGATGAAATATTGGGTGAGTTTGAAATTGGGTCACCTGGGGTCATAAACTAGGTCACTAGGTCAAATTTAAGAAATACCATGTGGGCACTCTAGAGGCCACATTTTTTGCTCAATTGACTTGAAAATTGGTCAGAATGTTTGTCTTGATAAAAGCTCGTATGAGTTTGGATTTGGGTCAACTCGGATAATAAACTAGGTCACTAGGTCAAATTAAAGAAATACTTTTAGGGCACTCTAGAGGCCACATTTTTAGCTAAATTGACTTTAAATTTTGTCAGAATGCTTGTCTTGATAAAATTTCACATGAGTCTGAATTTGGGTCATGTGGGGTCTTAAACTAGGTCATTAGTTCATATTAAAGAAGTACCCTGTCGTCACTCTAGAGGCCACATTTTATTGTTCAATTGATCTTAAAATTGGTTAAATGTTTGTCTTGATGAAATCTAGAATGAGTTTAAAATTGGGTCTCCTGGGGTCATAATCTAGGTCACTAAGTCAAATTAAAGAAATACCTTTAGAGCACTCTAGAGGCCATATATCTTGCTCAATTGACTTGAAAATTGGTCAGAATGTTTGTTTTGATAAAATCTCACGTGAGTCTGAATTTGGGTCAAGTGGGGTCCTAAATTAGGTCATTAGGTCAAATTAAAGAAATACCTTGTGGGCACTCTAGAGGCCACATTTATTGTTCAATTGATTTGAAAATCGGTTGAAATGTTTATTTTTATGAAATCTAAGATGAGTTCAAAATTGGGTCACCTGGGGTCATAATCTAGGTCACTAGGTCAAATTAAAGAAATACCTTTAGGGCACTCTAGAGGCTACATTGTGTGCTCAATTGACTTGAAAATTGGTCAGAATGTTTGTCTTGATGGAATACCTTGTGGGCACTCTAGAGGCCACATTTATTGCTCAAATGACTTGAAAAATTATTCAGACTGTTTGTCTTGATAAACTTTCAGATAGGATCTAAATTTGGTCACCTGGGGTCATAAACTAGGTCACTAGGTCAAATTAAAGAAATACCTTTAGGGCACTCTAGAGGCCACATTTTTTGCTCAATTGACTTGAAAATCAGATAGAATGTTTGTCTTGAAGTAATCTCACATGAGTCTGAATTTGGGTCAACTGGGATCATAAACTAGGTCACTAGGTCAAATTAAAGAAATACCTTGCTGGTACTCTAGAGGCCACATTTATTGCTCATATGACTTGATAATTGTTCAGAATGTTTGTTTTGATAAATTTTCAGATGAGTTTTAAATTGGGTCATGTGGAGTCATAAACTAGGTCACTAGGTCAAATTAAAGAAATACCTTGTGAGCACTCTAGAGGCCACATTTGTTGTTCAATTGATTTGAAAATTGGTTAAAATATTTGTCTTGATGAAATCTAGGATGAGTTCAAAATTGGGTCACCTGGGGTCATAATCTAGGTCACTTGGTCAAAGAAATACCTTTAGGGCACTCTAGAGGCTACATTGCGTGCTCAATTGACTTGAAAATTGATCAGAATGTTTGTCTTGATGAAATATTGGGTGAGTTTGAAATTGGGTCACCTGGGGTCATAAACTAGGTCACTTGGTCAGATTTAAGAAATACCTTGTGGGCACTCTAGAGGCCACATTTATTGCTCAATTAACTTGAAAACTGTTCAGAATGTTTGTCTTGATAAATTTTTGATGAGTTCTAAATTGGGTCACGTGGGGTGATAAACTAGGTCACAAGGTTAACTTACTGAAATTCCTTGTGGACGCTCTAGAGGCCACATTTTAAGCTCAATTGACCTGACAATTGGTCAGAAATTGAATTATGCATGTGGAGTGAATTTCGCCTATTGACTCAGGTGAGTGATCCAGGGCCATCATGGCCCTCTTGTTGTCAACTCCTCCTGTGACAAGTGAGACATAGTCAACACAACTACAGTTTGGTGTTTGTCCTTGCAGGCATGTGTCCATCTGTCAATCCATACAGACTTCTAGCCCTAACTTAAACATTAATGGATGGGTTTCAAAATAATTTGACACAGTTGTTCTCCTTAATGAGTAAAAGTGCCATTTATAACAGCTGTGTGGGTAGGTGAAAGATGAGGGTCACTTCATGGTCAAATGATAAAATTATCATAAATAGAGCTTGTCCAAGCCATAAGTTCTATGTTTATGGCTGGATTTCAAAATAATATTGCACAATTGTTTTCCTTTATTAGTAGAAAAGCCATTTGTATCATTTGACAGGTCCAAGGTCAAGGTCACACTTGCAGGTCAAACAATAAAGTTTTCATAAATAGATCTTGTTGGAGCCATAACTTCTACATTTATAGATGGATTTCAAAACAAATTTAAACAGTTGCACTCCTTCATGCATAGATTAGAAGTGCTGTTTGAAGCAATTGTTCTGGTGTGTCAAAGGTTAAGGTTTCACTTGATGGTCAAATGATAAAATTTTCAACAGCTTTTCTACCTAATGAGTAGCAAGTGTCATTGATTTGTTCACTTCAGTAGTATCTTGTTCAAGGTCACACCTGAAGGTCATAAACAAAGCTTCTTATTGTTCATAGATAGTGAACAATCCTATTGTCATATGATTTGAAAATAAATGGATTTGAAATTACACAGACATGCATTGAGTGATGGGTTACTGTTTTCTCATGTGCAGCTTATAAGGTTCTCTATTATTTCTCCAGCCAGAGTTTGAAGTAAGTATCTTCAATAATGATATAGATATTAGAAAATTTCGCAGTTTTGGGATGACAACACAGATGACAACAGCACTTTGGACAAAAACTTGCCATTTTCTTCAAGAACAGAGCTGGTGAGCTAAAAATGTTCAAATTATAAGTGTCTTTATTTGCCCATGCAATGTGTTGAGAAGTCCTTCTCAAGGCCATTGAAACATTAAATGGTATGGTATAAGTTAAACAAGCAATCATTATTTGGGTTAGTTAGCCTTTTATGGTCGTATTTGCTTTGGACTTTATTTATCAATGAATGAGTGACATTATTAAATATGCTGTTTATTCTTCCTTTAAACATTTATGTTGTCTCTTATTGCCCTTTGATCTGACAGTTAAGGATGTTTCAGTTACAGTATATCTAGTTGTGGTCATTAATTGTCAGCACAGGGCATAAAAACTTGTCTGTATTTCACATTAATTATTTGGTAGCTGATACTTTCTGTATTTGAGTGATGCTCTGTGGAAAGGGGGTTTAATGTATCTTCAAAAAGTGTCAACGTATATCAGCCTGCACTGTCTGCACAGTCCAACATGGGTCAAATCTGTTTTTTGCTATTTGTAAGTTTTCTGCATGTCCATGGACCATTCTACCTCATAATTCACTTGGTAGAAAAAATGGATTTATGTATCCACAATTATGAGACGGCTTGATTGGTTTAATGCATAATGAAGATGGATTAAATGCCCTTTTGCTAGAGCACGGCTCATTTTCATTTTTGGATCCTGGGTGATTCAGTAGTGAAGGCGTAGGATTAGTAACCATGAGGCCCTTGGTTCACTCCTCACTCAAGGCCCTGGGTTGTTTGTATGAGTGCCCTTGTGCAAGATACTTCAGAGTCCTACTGTAGTTCTAGTGAAACCCAAGAAACACATGAGTAAGTAAGCTGTTGCCTGATATGACAGAAATGCCATTTTGAAAGTAGGATTAACTCTTTATTAGACAACAAAAATTTTGGCAAGTCCAAATTGAAGTCATTTGCAGATGACAAAATAGATTTGACTCAAAAATTGAAATTTGTTTTTGGAAGGGTAGAAAACATTGTGGTAAAAGGAGAAAATGCAGGTTACCAGCATTTTCTCCTTTTTCTACAATGCTTTCAAAAGGCATCCTCATCAGGGTCATTAAAATTCTGGATTGTGTGGTAAAGGGTTATACACTTGAGAAACAAAGGGTTTTAGCTGTTCATGCAAAATTTCACAGTGTATTGAATATGATTCAGCAAGTGGAATTTTGATCAAGCTGGAGTAAGCAGACCTGTATGATAATCATAATTTGACAAATACTGAAATTTATACTGGCCTTTGCGATGGAATGCAGTGATATCTGGCTTCAAAACTGCACCTTTGAAAATGATTTGAGTATCTGATTCCAGTTATTTTTAACAATTTCACTAGAGATATTCCATTTTTTCTGGGTCCTTAGAGTAGATTTCCACGGCTACTGAAGACAACTTTTGTCAGAGCTCAGTATCAAGTAGAAGACAGTGTAGGTCCAAAGTCACACTGCACCTTCTGTGCAGTCTTATCTTGATCTATGCTGTCTGTGCAAGATACTTAAGTCATCATAGGTAATGAAAGAGTTAATTCAAACTCTTTTGAATCCCAAGCAATTTCACAAATTTTGGTTTGTAATCTGAGGATTTATCAGCAGAATTATAATTTTTTAAAAATATTTACCGTCTTATACCAATTATAGGGGTCCTGCATGGAACAGAAGTATAGGACTCGTAACCTGGAGGTCAGGGGTGTGAGACTTACTTAAAGCACTGGGTTTTTTGTGGAAGCGTCCTTGGGCAAGACACTTCAGAGCCCCAGCCTAGTACTGGTGAAACCTGGGACATACTTGAATATGTGAGCTATCGCTTTAAATTATGTCTGAAATAATGTTGAAAGTGGCATATAACACTTTTCAATACACCAAACATATTTTTTTGGATGTTTCCATACTGAATGCATGAATTCTATGTGGTTCATATTCTAGGATTTATCTTAAAAGCATAGAAAACATTCTGGAAAAAGGAGAACATGCTCTCTCATGGTCATAGATATGGGATTTTTTGGTAAAATGTGAAACATTTTTTTCAACAACAGGATGTGTAAGTCACAGGAAGCAACTGTTTTTCTAAACCTATTTTGCTATTTTTTAACCCTAAGAGGGCCAAAAAACCCAACAGTCATGTCTAGTTTTGAAATAAGACCCTTAAGTAAGAGTGATTTCAAGGTTTCTATTATCTAGAAATTGTTTCAGCAAAACAGACATAACAGATCAAAGATCAGACTGCATGTTTTGTGCCTCAAAGGCAATTGTAGTTGTGAAAGGTGATTTAGGGGTTAGTTTTATTTACATGATACAAAATGTGCATAAGATGAGACTTAAGAGTCTTTGATAGGCTATGATAGGAGACCACCCAGCCTCTACGTTGAATTATATATTATAATAAATCAGAGCTGACCTCAGTATAATAAATGTCTATTATCCCAAGTAAAAAGGGATAGTATTGGAAAGCAAACTTATTGCAATGCTACACTGGTTGAGACAAAAACACTTTCATTATTATGCATAATTATGGGGGCCTGTGCAATGGCTTGTCTCAATCATTTTTGCCAAGGTCTGAAGCAAAGTACTTGAAACCAAGGGAGTTGCTGGTTGGAAGACCCAGCTCGGCCAATTTCTTTCTGAGGATTGACAATAGCCATTGCCACAAGATTCATCTGTTTTTTCACCCCCGATTGTTGCTTCAAGTGGCCTGGGATAAAAAATTGTTCAAAGTACTAGTAAAAAAAAAAAAAACTCCAGGAAAGCATGGATAGGTGAACTGGCCACTGCGATATAACTGAAATAATGTTGAAAAAAGCTTTAACCCCATACAAACAAACCTTTAAGGCTTTATGGTTCAGGAGCAGGGTTAGTTATCCAAAAATGTTTGGTCTGATCCTAAACCAAGGAACTTGATTTTTCGTCTTGGTATCATAGGGTAAAGTACAGAGTCCCAGCCTAACTAGGTACTAGTGAAACACACGAAACATGTGAAAAAGTGAGCTGTTGCCATTATATGACTAAAATAATGTTGAAAGTGTTGTAAAATACTATTCATGCAAAGGCCACTATTTACATGCAGTTATTTGTATCCACTCAGCTAAGCCAAAAGGATAGGACATAATCTTACAGAAGGGTAAGGGGCTCAATATTTACCCTTGCAACTGTTTCAGTGCACCATGCTGACTCCCCTATAAACCCTTTACTACTCAATCCTGAGTTTTAGCTACCCTGAGAAAGAGTGCCTTTGAAAACATTGTGGAAAAAACAGAAAATGCGGGTAACCAGCATTTTCTGTGTTTTCCGATATGTTTTCTACTCAACTATTGTCATTTGAGCCACACTAACCCTTTACCACACAGTGACGACTTTTAACGCCCCTGAAAGAGAAGGCTTTTGAAAACATTGTGGGAAAAGGAGAAAATGCTGGTTACCAGCATTTTCTCCTTTTCCCACAATGTTTTCTACCCAATCAAAGAAAAATAATTTGGTATGAGCCACATTAAAACTGTCATCTGCAAATGCTTTCAATTCAGACAAGTCTAAAATTTTGTCTAGTGGTAAAGGGTTAAAATTGTCATCTGTGAATGCTGTCAATTTTGAATGGTCTGAAATTTAGTCATCTGGTAAAGAGTTAAGGATCATACCATATTTTCCAACTTTTAAAGACAACTATATCAATTGTCTTCATAAAAAAAGTGGCAATTTGTTCTGTTTTGTTTGTACTTGTTTGATTGGCATAAGCAATTTATGTCAGTCAGTTTGGAGTCTAGACTTACAGACTCATAACAGTTCTTATCAGGACAACCCCCTCTCCCAACCCCCTCTTATAAAAAAACAAACCTGGTAGATGGTAGATTTTTGTCTCACAATTGTACATTTTTCTTTTTCCAACCATTCATCATATCAAGTAAACTGTAAAGCCATGGTCACATTTGGGGTCATGCACGTAGTTGACCGTAGTTCATTTCAAACGTAGTCTGCCGTAGTGTTAATACGGTCAACTATGTTGAAGTAAGTTCATAGTTCAAATTTGGCAACAAAGAACGTCTAAGTAGGTTGAACTACGTGTAAGTACGGTTAACTACATTTAACTGAGTGCAAAGTAGTTAGGGTTAACTAGGGTATTACTACGTCAGAACTACGATTAACTACGTTAAACTATGTATAAACTACGTCCTAAGTATGCACAACTACGGTAAATGAAGGTCAACTGCGTTAAGCTATGGTAAAATGTTGTAATTGTGCCTGCTAAGTACAGGAAAGCTGCAGTCATTGTATTTTAACGCTGTCACATCTTACGTAGTGGACCGTAATGGAGAATTACCGTAGTTGGCCGTACTTGAACATGTTAAACACACTACGGTTAAGTAAGGTCAATTACGGTAAACTACATTCAAACTACAGTCACAGTAGGGTCACAAAATCGTAGTTAACCGAAACGAATTTTTTAACATGTTAAAAAATTATGCACTTACTACGGGCAAATCTTAAGTTCAAACTACGATCTTTACTACATTGAACTACAGTTAACTACGTGTAACTATGTTCAACTACGTCTAATACGTTCAACTACAGCCATCTACGGTCATTCCCCACTACGGTCAACTACGTAAGGTGTGACCACAGCTTAAATAATGAAGAAAAGTTTTCTAATTTGACAACAGAAATAACAAGTGCCAATGATAGACAGAAGGGAAGAGATAAGAATTTTTTAAATAATGGACTGAGCCAATTTAAATCATTTTTCTGTCACAATAGATGAATTTGCCACTTTTCAAAATTGTCTGCTTCATTTGGGAAGGTATTGATAGGAATAAATATTTTCCTACAACAGTATTCCATCAGCCCTTCCAGACATACAAGTATTTATTGTACACCTGAAAATTTTCCGACTCAAATACATGTGACGCACGCGGATAAAATATCACATACGACAGAAAAAAATGTGTATATGCACAGTGTGAAATACGCTTCCAAATATGGTATGATGATGTAACTCGCGCACGGATTATGTATGTATGCAATTTGATTGGCTAAAATTTTATGCTGTAATATTCATCCACTATTCAAAAAACGAAGTTACTATACTGTTATTTTTTTTTTCAAATAAAATGTCATTAATTTGCAATAATTTGTCGCTGAAAGATGTAGGTATTTAATAAAAGGAATATTATGCTGTAGTAACTTTCCTGGTGCTAATACATACATATTTGTTTCTCGCTGGGCAAGAAAATTTTGACATCCCGCTCAACCTTTGGTCTCGCACATTATCAAATTTTCTCACGCAGCTGCAATCAGAAATACAAGCACCAGGAAAGTTACCACAACATAATATTCCGTACTTATTCTGTACAGAATGCATCCTTGAACTGACAAGATGATATGAGAGATACCTGTGAAAGATGAAAGAACTACAAAATTTTGTGCAATAGTCAAGGTCATTGCCAAAGCTCAAGCATGTTACTCTTTACCAAACAATTAACAGTTTTAACGCTCTTTAGTATAAAGATTTTGTAAACATTGTGGGATTAAACAAGAAAATGATGGCAACCAGCATTTTCTTCTTTTCCCAAAATGTTTTCAACATTATCAGACAATTGAAACTCAGTTGTACCAATTTTGAATTTGTCATCTGAAGCCAGTTTGAAATTGGAAAGGCCTTAAATTTGTTGTTTGTGAAAAAGGTTAATGGTTGGATGTATATCTACATTAAATTTGGTTAAAAGATTCTATTTCAAAGCCTTTAATTCGCAACACACTGCTTTTCATCATTTAACAATAAGCATTTGACTCATACTTACATGAAATGGACAAGATTTTGTACCAGTGTTTAACCCTTTACCAGACAACAAAATTTTTGCCTTGTCCAAACTGAAAGCATTTGCAGACGACAAATTCAGTATGCGTCAAATGGTGCAATTTTTCTTTGATAGGGTTGAAAACATTGTGGGAAAAGGAGAAAATGCTTGTTACCAGTGTTTTCTCCTTTTCCCACATTGTTTTCAAAAGGCTTCTTTCTTAGGGTCGTTAAAAGTCGGCAATTTGTGGTAAAGGGTTAATCTAGCTTTGCTTGTAAGGGGGCCCATCAGGCCCACAGACATCGAAGTAGAGGGCCATTTTGGAAAACTGGGGGCCACACATAAAAAATTTACTTTATTATTGATTTAACAAGTGTTGCCTTTTTATTTAACCAGTATGTTCTCATTCATGTATCTCATAATGAATACTGTGCTAATAAAACTGCAACACTGCAGAAATTATCATTGTTATTGACGCAACCTTGTTTCCATCATTAGTTTAATCCTAAAAGATAAAAAAAAAAGGACAAAATATGTCTGTCAGTGGTAAACTTTCAAAAATTCTGATTTCCCCTCACAGAGGGATTTGACTTTCCCATCAATCACTCAAACTAGAGTTTAATGTTCTCATCATAAACTAAACAATTTTTAAACGGATTGTCTGGGAACCATTTTTCTGTGGGGTTTTATTAGCGTCACTTGAACTAGTGATAAGTACATGCCGGATTGTGCTTACCGAAGTAATATTTTGACAGTTTTTGCCTTTTTTCACCCCATTCAGGCTTCCAAAATATTCAGAAAATTGCTTAATTGCCAAGTTGAATGATCAGCATAAGCTCAAACATCTGTAACCTCTGGTACCCATTTTTCATGGGAAACCGTCGGATATGAAGGTCAAAAGCAGGCTACCAGTTTTATCTAGCCAAAACATCCTTCGGGTTATCGATAAATTCTCACTAGAAAGCTCAGCATTATGTTTATTGAGCGGAAAAAGCAGAAATGGATGAAAAGGACCCAAATTTGTGGAATGACACCTGTATAATCGAGTGTGCCCAACGGGCCTGAAGTTGGTTTACAATTGTGCTATCTGGGACTTTAGGGGGCCAATTGCGCAAGGCGCAGTGGGATGCTCTAGATTGAACACTGTTGTACATAGGTTTAGTCCTTTGCAAAAGGCCAAGTTTGTCGGTATTGGCTAGATATGTAGAGGATTCTTTCAAGAGTGTTTTATATATCATTTTTCTAGTTTACTAAAGTTGTATGATTCCGCAATACTAATAAACATCCATGCAAATTATAGTTACTTCAACAGGTAGGGACCTGTACATATGTAAGCACATTATGAGCAATTTCTCTCTTTTCCCAGTGATTTCAAAAATTTAATTTTGCAAGTCAGCAAGTTGTTGGCAGGATGTAAAGAGTAATTTTGTTTGTGTTTCACATTGCAAGGAGTGGATATGATCCCTGACACTGCACAGGATAAAAATGAAAACCCTAAATTTTAAAATTTGCAAAAAACCCAATTATCAGCCTCTAGTATATAATGAGAAGTGTCATTTGCTGCATTTCAAAAGTTTTATGAAGAAACACTATCTCCTAAATTGATGATGTTTGCATCAATTTTGTCAAGGCAGATTAAAATTTGTTACAAACTCTTAACCAGCAGTTTATCTTACATCTGCAAGCACTTTTCTGTTTCTTCATTCGACTGTAAAGATTATCGTAGAATCAGACTTCATCATGCAGACTGGATGATATAGATTACTAATGCGTATCTCCGGGGATATTTCAAATTAACCCTTTACTGCACAATGCCGACTTTTAACGACCCTGGGAAAGGAGCCTTTTGAAAACACTGTGGGAAAAAGAGAAAATGCTGGTAACCAGCATTTTCTCCTTTTCTCACAATGTTTTGTACCCTATCAAAGAAAAATTGTGTCATTTAAGCCACTATAAGATTGTCGTCTGCAAATACTTTCAATTTGGATAGGTCTAAAATTTTGCCGTGTGGTAAAGGGTAAACCTGTGCAGATGATTTTTGAGCAAAAACGAAAACTGAAGAAATAACATTGGATTTGCAATACTTGAAAATTAGCTTATACTTGGTATGGTTTTTGCCTGGTGTCCATTGGTCTGTATGTTAGACTGTTTCATGTTTACGTGATGAAGTCCACATTTTGTTCCATTTTCATGAAACTTATGCAGGTTGTTTATTTCATCAATAGCTTGAACCATAAATGAAGGAAATTTGACAATTTATACAGGAAAAGTAGCTGTAGAAAGTTTAAAACTTACATTAACCCTTGTTTATGCAAAAAATACCTGCATTTTGTAGCCAATTGAAGATGTAGAAAATTCAATCACCAATCTCAGAAAACAAGTCATTTGATGAGATATTCTTGTTTATGCCGTGAAGTCCACCTTATTGGTCACTTTTCTCCAGACCTTGCAGAGATAGTTAACTACAATTAGTACTGAAAGCCCTATTAAGTTTTGCTGGATTCAGGTAAAAAGCAATGAGAAATTAGATTTTGACTATTTTTTTGTTTGTACAATATGACATACATACTTATTACGCTGTGCTGACTTACAATATCATCCTGAAAGTCTTGGGTTCAAGCGCATTTTATCTCCCTCCACCCCCCTTTTTTTTCTCATTACAAGGTCTTGATTGAACAAAAACTTAAAATTTCCTGAAATTTTGTTGAAAAAATAACGTTGATTCTTTTTCGAACAGGAACATGAAATCCTAAAGTGTGACATTAGGTTTTGCTATTTGAACTTTAAATAGGATAACTTTTTTCATGGGTTAGAACCAATGGATCATCATAAAATTTCATCCTTTTGTAACTTTTTTGATCAAGGCACTCATGTGCCTATTCTCTAATGTTGGGTAAATGTACCATATTTCAAAATTAATTAGACATTCTTAGATTAATATATGATAACATGTGAAATCATTATGACAAGGAAAGAAGCTGCTTATCACCAGCAATTTCTCTTGTTGCCAGAATGTTTTCAAAAGTTTTTTTTTGTATGTGGAAAATAATGTGCCTGGAGGAGGCAATGAGTTAAAACTGCTATGTTTTTTTATGTGGAATTTATAACAATAATATCACAGCTGTATCTGCTTCCAGCTGAGATCATAAGTATCTGGTGAAATATTGGATAATTTCATCATCATACAGACCTCTACGGTTTGTACCAACTGTAGCTATTTCTCTCCTGAAACAAACTTGCAGCAAACATCATTGAAAATCATCCTTGTAAAATATTGACAGTCAAGGTGAATAATTACCCATATTTTCCATAGATGCTTTCAAAAATTTAAAGAAATTATGCAGAATTTGTAAAAATTTTGATTTATTTACTGAATGACTTAACTCTTTACCACACAATCCCTACTTCTAACGACCCTAAGGAAGGAGACTTTTGAAAACATTTTGGGAAAAGGAGAAAATGCTGGTAACCAGCATTTTCTCCTTTTCTCAAACTGTTTTCTACCCTTTCAGTGACAAATCTTATCCTCTGAACCATGTTTAGTTTCTCCTATAAAAATGCCTATATTAAAGATGATTCAAAAATTTTGTTGTGTGGTAAAGGGTTAAAAGACTTTACATGCCTCCACTTTTGGAGACTTCACTGTTCAATAACAAAATGAATGTTGAGTAACCACAAGTAATTTTCATTTAACCCTTCACCAAATAATCCTGTGTTTTAACAACCCTTTGAAAAAAAGTCTTTTGAAAACATTGTGAGAAAAGGAGAAAATGTATTTTCTTCTTTTCCCACAATGTTTTCCACTCTTTCAGAGACTAGTCCTATCATTTTAGCCACATACAATTTGTTGTCTGAAAACGCTTTCAATATGGACAGGTCTAACATTTTGTTGTTTGGTAAAGTGTTAACATCAAAGTATTATGTTGGTGACAAATAATTTTGGAGGGGAACAAAGTGTACGGGTCATGCTCTTTGAAAGGGGGGTTGCACCTGCAAAAAATATTGACCAAGTTCAGCCTGCTCATAATGAGCAATGTTGCCTTTCTTACATATCAATTTATGTTGATTATCCCTATCGTACAAGTCTGCCTCTTTTTTGTTTCAGGAGGTAATAAATTAACGCTATACCACAGAACCTGATTTAAATGATCATGGGAAGACAGGTTTTTGAATTCATTGTGGGAAAAGGAGAAAATGCTGGTAACCAGAATTTTCTCCTTTTCCCACATTTTTTTTCCCCAATTTTTGAGTCACAATTACTTTTTCATCTCCATATGCTTTCAAAGGACACATATAAGATTTTGTATTTGGTAAAGGTTTAACAAAAAAAGACTTGGACCAGCACAATGTTGATTCTTTTCTTGCTTATTCGATATATTCTTTCTATTTTCAGGATCAAAGGTATAGGCAGATCCATGGCAGTAGATGGAAGAAGTAAATATCATAGGTAAAGTTAGAAATCATTCTCTATAAGGCAATGATTGTTAAAATTTAGAAAAAGAAATTAACATCAGAAATGTTAGAAACAACACATCTGTGAACTTTCCTAGGTCTGAATGGAAAGCAGGGTTTCCAAATGAACTGACAGTCATCCAAAGAGAGAAAGGAATAAGATGGTAATCTGGAACTAAACTGTCAGGACTAGAATGAAAAAAATTGACTCTTAACCCTTTACCACACAATCCAAAGTTTTAACAACCCTGAGGAAGATGCCTTTTGAAAAAATTGTGAGAAAAGGAAAAAATGCTGGTTCAACCCATTTAACCCTTTCCCAAACAATCCCTGGTTTTTACGGGTCAGGAATAGAAGCCTTTTGAAAACATTGTGGGAAAAGGAGAAAATGCTGGTAACCAGCATTTTCTCCCTTTCCCACAATGTTTTCTACCCTATCATACAGAAAAATCATGTTTTTAGCAACTGTTAATTTGTTATCTGCAAAATGCTTTAAATTTCGTCTGGTCCAAAATTTGCCGTTTGGGAAAGGGTTAAAGACATGTGAGTCGTACTTACATCGTCGTCTGGAAAAGCTTTCAGTAGGGACAAGTCTACTTGTTTGTTGTGTGGGAAAGGGTTAATCAGATGAAAAGATTTTAGCTTTGTCGTTAAAACTCCGGATTGTGTGGTAAAGGGTTAACTACTGCTCGCGGGTCATCATGCTGCATCATACTGTATTCCCCATATTTGGTAATGATTTTACTGGGGGAGGTGGGGTTATAATAGAGGTACATGTTTATGAAATAAACTCATAAACATGTTTGTTCTTTGCCTGTCTTAAATAGAAAGGGGAAAATGCAAGACATGAGCATTTTCATAGGCTAAAAAAGTTTGTTGAATGCTCAGCACTGTGCAGAGAGTAACTGTTGAGATAAAACAAAGGATAATAAAAAAAAATCCTGTTGTCTTTACTTTTTTCATACTCTCTGGCAGAGGTAAACATTCCAACATTCTGGCAGTCTAGTGCAATATAACTGTCAGTTTGAATAAAATATATTATAACATACAATAAGGTTGACTCCATGGGTATTGTAAAGTATACATTCCAGACAGATTTATATCTTTGCAAAGGAGGATAATGATAAAAGTGAAATCTCTGTTATTGGGAAGAGATGCTCTATGGATCAGTGGTTAAGGCATTGGATTTGCCTTTGGTTTCTTTGATGTTAAACAGTTTTGAATGTTTTATCCAGTTATGTTTTGAGTGGTCAGTACACCTATCCATGCTTTCCTGGAGTTTCTTTTGCCAGTACTTTGAATATTCTTTCCTATTTACAGACTTCTTTCCTACATAAACATCATTGAAATAAAGTTCAACAGTGAGAGAAGATTGAAACCACTTGCAATGACTGTCATTAATTAGTAGAAAGAATTTGGTTGAGCTGAGAATTGAATCAGCTACCCACCAGGGTTTCAAGTCTTGTAGATTGCCAACTCAGCTACCACATTCAGGGCATTGGATTTGCAATGGAGATATCCTGGCTCACTCCCCACTCAGTGGAGCTGGTCTTGGAGTATCTAGTGGCAAGGCACTGCAAATCTCAAGTCTAGTTCTCAAGGAGCCCAAGAAAGACTTATTGCCATGATAACTCTGAAATGCTGTTCGAAACAGTGTGAAATCAGATCAAACAAACCCCACAGTTCAAACATAATATGGCTTGCAACACGCGAAAAGGGGCATTCGGACATTTGCGTAAAGTGTCGTCTCGGATCAGCCTGCGCAGTCCGCACAGGCTAATCCGAGACGGCACTTTACGACTACAATAGATTCTGTGCTACAGTAGACTTGCACAAAACAGAAAATTACATAAAAACGGAAAGTGTAGTTTCGGATCCGGGACGACACTTTACGCAAATGTCCGAATGCCCCTTTTCGCGTGATGCAGGCCAAATATGAACCATGCTCTGGCAAAAGGGGGTTTCACACATCTCAGTGGTGCATCATACCAAGCAAGTCATCACATAATTATGGAGACATAAAGTCTGATTTGTCTAACAACCAACTGAGTAATGAGGCACAATGGTCCTTTTACACGCAGAAAATGTATCTAAAAGAAAAAAGTTCTCACCAAGCTGACCTTGGTCGATACTTTTTGCAGATACATTAAACCCCCTTTTCCCAGAGCATGGCTCATTTAATTTGTAAACATTAGTAAATTAGAAGTACATGTATTGGTTGGATTTGAAGGATGGTAAATAATCTATTGAATTGTATTGAAAAATATGAATGAAGGAGCAGTTGCTTGAGAGAATTATATGTTTTTAAAAGCAACCTCCTAGATTAGGGACGCTAGTGATCTCTAGCCACATGTGACTTGTAATTGTAGCTACCACAGGATAGAATAGTACTTAGATGATAACTTTATAATTACAACTTTTTGTGGGAGACACATTTTGAAAGCAAACTGGATGAAGAGCAATTATTTCTTGTAGCAAGCAAGTACGTGTACTCCCTTTTCCAACAGTGTGACCTACACTTTCAACTGTAGGTGTATAAAAAGTCATATATGCATGGCTAATTGTTTTACCAGACAACAAAATTTAGACTTGTCCAAATTGAGATAATTTGCAGACAACAAATTAAATGCTGCTTAAATGAAAGTATTCTTCTTTCAAATGTTAGAAAGTTTAGTGGGAAATGGAAAAAATGCCGGTTTCTAACATTTTCTTCTTTTCTCATAATGTTTTCAAAACCTGGGCTCTTCGGGGTCATTAAAATACAGGATTGTTTGGTAAAGGGTAATAATTTCAGTTGATGGAACATGTACTTGTAGACATTTTTTCGCTCTTTTTTTTCCCAGTGCTTTTCAGTTTTTATGGATGGATGATCCAGAAACAGCCAACAGTATCATGATGACATTTATTACCATGCCATATGTATTGATATTAGACCCGACCCTGCATGTGTTTTATGTGCCAAATACCGACATAAACAAGCTAGATGCAGCCTCATTAGGAACATTTTTAGAAGACATTTTAGCCAATGAAGTACAGGTATAATAATAAATTATGTCACTTATTTGATGGAATTCATTTTCTAAAGAAGTCAGTGAAACCCAGGAAAGTCATGAATAAGTCAAAATGTCATAGTGATGTTACTGAACTATTGTTGAAAGTGGCATAAAATGCCATTCAAACAAAGAAAGAAGTCAAATCCTCTCACCTTCATCTTATTTGAGAAATGGGTCTAAATTCTTGTTTTAGTACAAAGGACTTAATTATTTAAAAGGGTTTGTTTTCACTAGCTTTCATCTGTATTTCTGTTTCATCATTGTAACAACTCACCTGTATGTTTCCTGGGTTTCATCAATACAAGCTGGTACTATGAATTGCCATGCTGGAGGACACTTCCAGGCCATAAGCGTTGCAGGTATGGAACTAATTTAGACAATCAAACACAGCAAGCAGGGAACTCTGGGGGATCCCTTAGACAGAACTGTAGAAAGAAGATTACATTTTGCAGTTTGATCCTAATTTACTGTATTGTAGCTACTAAAGTTGTGCTGTGATTTTTTGACCCATAAAGCAGTAAACATTACCCGAGTTGTTTTTACAGACAACAGAACATGCAGTCTGATCTTTAATCTACACTGTCCACTATTTTTATGAAATATTTTAGCAAAATACTGTTGAATCTACAGTGTCTGCTTTCTGTGATTGGAAAGAAACTGAGCACTTGATTTACGGCTATAGGGGCTAAAGTTTGTATCTTTTTTGCTTAATTAACTTACCTTATCATCAACTATAATTCTATACTATAGAGTGACAGCTCTTATGTTGCACATCTTTGACTTCTCTCATCTTGCAAAACAGCTCTTGAAAATGCTACCCTACCCATATTTTTAATGCCCCTATGGGCGTTACATTTTTCAAAAGGGGGCAATTTATAGAGGTAAAACAACATAGAATTTTCCAAGAACCACGATAACACTACCGTCCGGGTTACTCAGTGTCTACTGCGAAGAGATGGCCATTTTGAGAAACTGCTGTATTTAATGCCGAATATCGATTTTACAGCCCATCATGATTCATTTGGACATTAAATAGCATTCATAAATAATATTGGACACTGGTTTTCGATTCTATGGCTTTCTTAAAGTTTTTCCAATGTACTTTACAAATTTTATAGCCAGAATTTATATTGTTATCGAAAGTGTAAGTACATGTACATTGGCATAGCCAGGTGTTAATGACATCGATGGCTTGGCCATCTGGTAAGGCAATTTTTGGTTCAAAAAAAGCTGGGGGAACGTTGATTAGAGGGGTAGCATCAATAACGGACATTACAATATGTGTGAAAATACTTTGCAATCTAGATAGTGGCTCTTTAACTCTTTACCACACAATCTCTAGAATAAAAAAAAAACCTGAGAAAGACACCTTTTGAAAACATGCTGGTAACCAGCTTTTTCAGCTCACCTGAGCACAAAGTGCTCAAGGTGAGCTTTTGTGATCCGGTGTCCGTTGTGCAACGTGCGTCGTGCGATGTCAACTTTTACCTTGTGTACGCCCTAGAGGCCACATTTTCTGTCTGATACCCATGAAACTTTGTCAGAATCTTTGTCTTGATGATATCTCGGACAAGATTGAAAATGGGTCAAGCTGGGTCAAAAACTAGGTCACTGGGTCAAATCTAAGAAAAACTTTGTGTACGCTCTAGAGGCCACTTTTTCGGTCTAAAACTGTTGAAAGTTGGTCAGAACGTTTGTCTTGATGATATCTTGGATGAATTTGAAAATGAGTCATGTTGGGTCAAAAACTAGGTCACTAGGTCAAATCTTAGAAAAACCTTGTGTAAGCTCTAGAGGTCACATTTTCAGTCAAATACTCATGAAAGTTGGACAGAATGTTTGTCATAATGATATCTTGGATGAGTTTGAAAATGTGTCACATTGGGTCAAAAACTAGGTCATCAGGTCAAATCTTTAAAATAGCTTGTGCAGCTCAAGAGTCATCATTTTCTGTCCAGTACTTACAAAAATTAGTTAGACTGTTTTTCTTGACGATCAATATGATGAAATTGAGAATGGGTCACATTGGGCAAAAAACTAGGTCATCGTGTCAAATCTTGGAAAAATCTTGTGTACACTCTAGAGGCCACATTATCTGTCCAATACATATGAAAGGTGGTCAGAATCTTTGTTTTGATAATATCTACAATGGGAAAATGGGCTATGTTTGGCTAAAAAGTAGGTCACCGAGAGAAATTTTAGAAAAAGCTTGTGTACAAGCTAGAGGCCAAATTTACAGTCCAATAATTATGAAAGCTTGGTAGAATGTTTGTCATAATATCTCGAAAGAGATAGAAATTGGGTCCTGTTTGGTCAAAAGACTCAGGTGAGCGACTTCAGGGCCATCATGGCTCTCTTGTATCCTTTACCCACAATGTTTTCTACCCTGTCTAGGACAAATTCCATCATGTAAGTCACATTTGAATTATCATCTGCAAATGCTATCAATTTGGACAAGTCTTCAATTTTGTCATGTGATAAAGAGTGATCTCTTTGCCAGATGAAAAAATTTAGACTTGTCAAAAATTGAAGCATTTGCAGGTAACAACTTAAATGTTGCTTTGCTTTTAAAAGGGTATTAAACCTCCTTTTCCCACATTGTTTTTATAAGTTTTCTTTCTCCGGGTCTTTGAAAGAAGATTGTCTGGTAAAAGGTTTGCTCTTTTCTGAACTGAACAGTGATCTCTTTCAAAGAATAATTGTTTTCAATCATTTAATCACTGTAATCAAGAATATTTGTCAAACTGTAGGGATTTTTACTCAAATTTGGGACCCAGTATGGGTCCCATAACATTCTTAAGGCAGGTTATATTTTGCAATTTCATCATTTAAAATTCCAAAGATATGGATGAATCATGCTTAGGTTTTTTTTTTGCTTTTCATAGGCCAACTTCAGTTTTGCCATCAAACCAATTTTTAAGGGGTGAACTGGTTTCCTGCAATTTATTGCAATGACTTAGCCTTTTTGATACAAGTACATCTGCTGTTTGAGAATTGTTAATTTTACAATGTTATGACTACTTTGAATATTTATAGCACATTTCTTATCAACCAGAAACGTTCTGTCTGCATTCAAAACACTTTTTTTTATCTGTTGTTTAAAATGGTTTTCGCAAAAATTTTCAAATTTGATAGGTTTACAATTCCATTTTTCACTCTACTGTTTTCAAAGAAAACTCAAAGCAGTTTCATAGCCCTGTCATCATTGGCATGTTGTTTTGGTTGTTGTGCGAAAATGTTGACTTGTCCTCATGTCGGATTTATTACCAAAGAAATTTACTCAAAAAATTGGGCTTATTATCATCTATCAAAAGGTGAACCAATATAATATGGGCAGGTAACCCTAAAATATTCTTTAAACAACTATGCCCTTTTTCAACTTAGAATTATCACTGAAAAAGCAAGTGTAGCCAAGGGTTGGCATGCAGCCCTCTTATTCAGAATGTCAGTGGTCCGAGGCCCCTCATGAAAAGAGTAAGGAATATCCCTAAACAGGGGTTCAAACTCTTTAACTCCCTGGATCACGTGCAGTAACAATAAAAATAGAAGAGATTGTGGCTCATACTGAGGCAACAGGTGTATCTGATTATATGTTGCTTTTTTATGAAGGTATGGTAAGCATCCAGTAAGCATTCTTTATAGCTGGGTGCATTTTATGACATAAAAATTGAGGCTAAACAAGTTTGGCTTGTTAACCCTTCACAACATAATGCTGTGTTTTAACGACCGGGGTGGAGAACCCTCTTGAAAACATTGTAGGAAAAGGAGAAAACACTGGTAACCAGCATTTGGAGAAAATGCTGGTAACCAGCATTTTCTTCTTTTTCCATTATGTTTCTTTCCTATCAGAGACAAATCCTATAATTTGAGCCACATTTGATTAGTTTTCTGCAGATGCTTTTAATATGGACTAGTCTTAAATTGTCTCATGTCCCAAAATGAGCACTTTCTCCTTTGTTCACAATGTTTTTCTGTTGTATTCGTGCATTTAAACCTTACTTCATGTTGATTTGTGTGTTCAAAGGTCGTTTTGCATGAAATTGTCACCAAGCATTGAAAACAGGTTGGAAAAGGAGAGTGTGCGGATTACCAGCTTCTTTTCTTTTTCTGTGTTTTAAAAGCTTTATTCCTCAGGGTCACTAAAACACAGGATTTTTGGTATGTCAGTTTAACCATAACCTTGCTGACATGCCGAGCCTTATATCTCTGACCTGTTATCATATGAAAGTATGCTCCCTGTCCTTATCCCTTTATGCCTAGTAATGACCCTGAGGAAAAATGCTTTTGAAAACCTTGTAGGAAAAGGAGAAAGTGCTGGTAACCAGCATTTTTCTCCTTTTCCCACAATTTTTTCTACCTATGATTGACAGAATACATATTGTTACATTTAATTTGTAGTCTGCTAATGCTTTCAATTTTGACAAGTCTAAAGTTTTGTTGTGGGGTAAAGGGTTAATGGATATCAGCACAAGGCAGTAAATTAATTCTAATTCACCTTTCCTTTGATTATTTCTCCTTTTTATCACTTGTACAAGTTTTTGTTAGTCTAGAAGAACTTTGTACTACTGTCGTTTAACTCTTTACAAGATGCCAAAATTTTGTTCTTGTCCAAGCATTTTGCAGACAGCAAATATAATAATAGGTTACATTAAGAATTTTGTGTTTGAAAGTGCAGAAATAGTGTTGAGAAGGCAGAAAATGCAGTTACAGAATTTTTTCCTTTTCCTGTTACATTTTCAATTTTTTTTGTTTTTTGGGGGGGGGGGGGGGAGTGGTTTGGTAAATGATATAAATGAGAAAAAAAAGGATTTAATTGCCTAATATTTATTTCTTTGTTGTATGCAAGCCAACTTTCTTTAAGAAAACAGAAATGTCTGAGACTGAGGCATTGACTCGAACAATAAAACAATAAAAAGCAGGATGAAATTGAGAATTTAGCTCTGTTCCAACTTATCCTTTTACCTGTTAGCAACCAATCCCATGTTTTATCAATTCTTGAGAGGGAGGCTATTTTTACATCATGGAAATAGAATAAAATGCTTGTACCTTGTATTTTCTCCTTTTCCCACAATATTTTCAAGCCTTTCAAAGACAAATACAATCATTTTTAGCTATATTTTATTTGCCATCTTCATCTGCTTCCAATATGGACATGTCTAAAATTTTGTCATCACATTTCAACTGATACTGGTGAATTCTTTCCCTGAAAACAAATACAAGACTTGACCACATTGAAAGAATTTGCAGATGACAAAATAACTTTGGTTCAAATGATAGGAGTCGCCTTGGAAAGGGAAGAAAACATTGTGGGCAATGGAGAAAATATTGGTGACCAACAAAAACCTTATTTGCCAGAGTCACATAAGATTATGTGATACAGGGTTAACTCTTAAATAGCAAAGGGCAAATTAGCAGATGCTATTTGGACACTAGATTTTAAGATCAGGCAGCTCAGATCTTGCACTCATATCTAGGGTCTACATTGTTTTGTGAGATTCTTTGACCATGATAAGCCGAGTCTAGAATTTGGAATATTTTGGTTGTCTGAATGAAAGGATTATTTTCAATTGTTCCTTTCCCTTGTAATCCTGTGTTTCAACAACCCTAAGGAAAAGGCTACACTTTGAAAACAACATGGGAAAAGGAGAAATGCTGATTATCAGGATTTTCTTCCTTTCTCACAATCTTTTCTATCCTTTTGAAAACAGATTCCATCAATTTAGCCATATTTATTTGTCATCTGCAAATTCTTCCAATTTGGATGAATCTGAAATTCTATTGTGTAGTAAAGAATGAAAAAGCAGTCTAGCTGTTTACTCATTTCCGTACAAATACAACATTCATGGCCTCAATTCCCTGATTATTTTATTGAAAACATTCTTGGAAAGAGACTGATTACTGTGCAAGCAAGTTATACTTTACCCATATTATTTTCCACATTGTTGGAAAAGATTTTGCAGGCTTTCAAAAAGTTCATTGGAAAAAGAGCAGTTGCCTGTCCAAACAATTTTTCCTTTACCCACAGTGTTTTCTATACTGTTCAAAAACACCTTTTTCTTTCCTTCAAATGTTTGTCTTTTGTGTGAATTGAATAGATATTGGTAGAAAACCAGTCTGTAGAATGAAGGCTTTAGCATAATACACGCCAAATAATAACTAGAGCAGGCTCTTTCGTTGAATGTAAATCTCAGCCCGTGCAGTCACAAATGTCGTCTTTCTAGCGATACACAGCCAAAACCTTGCAGTTAGGTGCCACTGCTACTTATAAGCCCTTTTCATCTTTTGCACCGCCTACCTCTGCTGAGAAATAGATACCTGAACTATGAATCATAATGAATTATGTGTGAGGTAATCTTTTTGCACATTACCACCTGCAGACGACTCTTTATTGTCTTGCACCAGACCACTTTTGTAGTCATTTTCTGCAAAAGATGAAATTGCTCATAACAAGCTATGTTTGAGTCATGCTCTGGCCAATGATTGATCAATTATATGGTGTTTAACGCCGTTTTCAACATTATTTCAGTTATATTGCACTGGCCAAAGAATCTATCCGTGCTTTCCTGGAGTTTCTTTTACCAATACTCCATACAATATTCTTGCAAAGCCACTGGCTGTTTTCCCACATAACCATTGTCAAAACATTTGTCAGCCGTGAGAGAGGAATGAATCTAGGAGTGTCGCAATGACTATCATCAATCCAACATTGGCTGAGCTGGGGATCAGACCAGCGATCCCCTGTTCTCAAGTCTTGTATGCTATCAACTGAGCTACCAGGTCTTGGCATATGCACTGGCCAAAAGGGGCTTAACGCATCTCTGTGATACATTATACCAAGCAAGCCATCACATAATTATGGATCCATAAAATTCATTTTGTCTTACAACAGACAGAATCTTGATGTAGAATTGTCCTTGGACATGCAGAAAATATTAAATTTATATCAATATCAAAAAGTTTCAATCCATGTCAGCCTTTGCAGACTGCACAGGCTGACATGGATTGATACTTTTTGTAGATGCATTAAGCCCCCTTTTTACAGAACACAACTTATTTATTTTTTCTTTAGGCACATTGTTTTCACATTTATACAAGTATTAACTCTATCAAATGACAAAATTTTGGACTGGTCCAGTTTGAAAGCACTTGCAGATGACAAAAGAAATGAGTCACAAACAATGGAATCTGTATCAGAAAGACTAGAAAACATCTTTGAAAAAGGTGAAAATGCTTGTTATGAGCATTTTCTCCTTTTCCCACAATGTTTTCAAAAGCCTTCTTTATCAGGGGTTATTACAACAAGGGATTGTTTGGTAAAGGGTTAAGTATATATGTATATAAGTATCTTGTAGATCATTCTATTTCCCAAGGTTGTTTATGTCATCTGCTGTTTGCTGAGAGTTAGTGTGTTACAGCTTTTGGATACTTTGTGGGAGAAGGAGAAAATTCTGGAACCCTGCATTTTCACCTTTTTTCTGTTATGTTTTGTACTCTTTGAAAGACAAATTTCATTTCTTGAGCAACATTTGTCATCTGCAAATGCTTTCCATTTGGACAAGTGATTAATTTTGTCATAATAAAGAGTTGGTTGCTTTGGTAAGTCTTGCCACACAATGAAAGGCTGGACAATATACTGGGAAACCAGCTTTTTTTTCCTTTTCCAACTTTGCTTTCAAATGCCTTCTTCTTCAGGGTCATCTAAACATTGGATTGTCTGGATAAGGGTTAATTAACTACATCTGCATTCTTAAATGCAAAACTTTCATTAAATTAGTGAAGAGACAGTGTTAAAATAGCCATTGTGACAGCAAAGAAATGATCAACATGATCAGTTGCTTCCTTTTTAGCTCACCTGAGCACAAAGCACTGGGCCATATCTGAGAAAAACCATGTGTGTGGTCTAGAGGCCACATTTTCAGCCTGATACTTATGAAAATAAGTCAGAAAAATTGTCTTTCTGAAATCTCAGACAAGTTTGAAATTGGGTCATAACAGATCAAAAAGTAGGTCATGGAGCAAAATCTTAGAAAAAACTTGTGTGCAGTCTAGGGACCAAACCTTTAGTCTGATACTCATGAAACATTATCAGAATATCTGTCTTGATGATATATCTGACAAGTTCAAAAGTAGGTCAAGTTGTTCAGAAAGAAGGTCACTTACACATGCCTTTTACATCATTGAAGAGTGTGGCCGGGTAGCTCAGTGGTTAGCATATCCAATTCGTGACCTGATGGTTGTGAGTTTGATACCTATTTGAGGCAAACTTTCTTCTGGCCATTTTTAGCCTCTTACCTCTGATGCATGTAGTCAGTGACTTGGAAAGAAAGTTGTGGTACGAGAAAGCTAAAAAACACATGCGTAGGTGCACTGACCGCCATGATAATATCTAACTGTTAAAACGGTGTTAAACTCTAATACAACTAATTACATCATTAAAACCAGGATCTCTTCAGATTTATAACCATAGATGACTACTCAAGTGAGTGCTCTAGGGCTAATGGCCCTCTTGTTTACAATGTGTGCATGTGTCATAAACATTGAAATGTGTCTGCAAGAATTGTTTTAATTATTCATACAATCTGTCTATAATCATGATATTTTGATGATTCTTCAACATATTTTTCAGCCCCTTGGTGGCACTGGCTTTTTCCAGAGATTAAAAAGAGTATTTTATGAGCTGATTGTGACAGTGATTGTGAGTATAATCTTACAACTTTGCTTTCTTTATCATCATGTTGATGCCAAGTTCCACTTCATAATAACCCGAACAAGAATTGTCTAAAAGGCTATGATGTGTTGAAAAGATTTAACAAATGCTAGATTAACCCTATACCACACAATCCTAAGTTTTAAAGACCCTGAGGAAGAAGCCTTTTGAAATTATTAAAGGAAAATGAGAGAATACTTGTCACCAGCATTTTCTCATTTTCCCACAGTTTCTACCCTGTCAAAGATTAAAATCATTATTTCTGCTACATTTAATTTGTCGTCTGCCAATGCTTTTAATTTTGACAGGTCTAGAATTTTGTCGTTTGGTAAAGAGTTAAGATTTTGTGAATATTCACATGCAGTGCTAAACTTTTCTTCAAATATTTTTGAAGTCCTCCATTACAGTGGCTAAGGTTTAAGATTTGTTACATGAGCCTTGTTGTCTCAGGTTTGATGCTTTTTGGAACCAGTCATGATGGAGTTGGCTCAAATTCTTTACCTCCTTTAACAGCATTTTCCAGAGATGAATTTCAAAACATCTTGGGCAAATAATGGATGATAAACATGCAGTAGGGATAACTACGAGGGCTATTTGGAAATTATTGAGACAGCGCTTATAATATGAGAATGATAAGACTTACAAACGAAATATCTCATCACAGATGACATATACTTTATTACTTTATACATGCCAAATATCAGGCCGTCTTCTGTATAAGTGTCGGGGCCCATTTGAAATATACTACCTCGCTCGGTCTGGAGCACAACGGCGTTTTGAACGTGACGTCCTGTCAACATTACTGCGTGTTTACACCATTGCCTGTCATTCCTTTTCAAAATAAACACCATTCCATCTAATGTGATATGTCGCTGCACCCATTTGTCGTACAGTTGTACATCATTCACTATCTCAATACCTCACTACATTTGGTGCCACAGTCTTCAATTCACTGAATTATTGAATCTTATACCTCTTAACTGGGACTTGACATGTGGAACGACGTCGATAATAGTCGGTCCCCATCACTTTTTGTGATGAATGGAGATGATGCATCTTTTACAAACCGATAAACAAGAGTCCGCTTCGTGTCATGTCTAACATCTTTTTTTGTTTCAACACGAGTTTTTTCCAACCTGGATGCAAAAATTTATGTAAGCTTGCTGCTCTGCCTTTACGTCGTTACCCATTTTGTCGCTGTTTCTTTGATAACACGAACTTCCGGAAAATGGTCAAAACTTGTTTATCAATTACGTAAACATTATGAAACTTTACCGAAAATTCGACAGAATAATGCAGTATATATGGCATTATTTTAATTGAATTTTTCCCGCTATTTTGATATCATTCAAGCTTTTATTCAAGTGACATTTTCACTAACTCATTTTTTCGGTGTGCTCCGGTTACTCACGCCTCTTGTTGATTATAGATGATACACAATTATAACGTGTAACTAATACAAATTTCATTTAAGTCTTTCAATTTATCAAAGGTCAATTCACATTTATGGAAAATATAATGTACATACGTTAAGTTTTCCTCTCAAAACATACATTGTCTCAATAATTTCCGAACAACCCTTGTATATGATTTCATGTGAAAATTGCTCATTTAATTGGAGGGGGAGAGTAGTGAGTTAAGCAAGGCATTTGTCTGCAGGGGGAGTAGCAAGTGTAACTCTTCACCAAATAATCCCGTGTTTTAATGATTCTGTGCAAAAGAACTATTGAAAAAATCAAGGGGAAAGGAGAAAATGCTGGTTACTTGTGGCTTATTAACAAAACGACCAGCTTCAATTTCTAACTTATGTGAACTTAGTCCAAAAGCAGCAAATGTATCAATAAACTTTATGTTTTGAAGATTCTGTAAATAAAACTCAAAGCAAAAATCTGTTTTAAATTTACAATACATAGATAATTTTAGCGTGTTATCGATTCCTTCCGCCCAGTTTTGAATAAACTGATCTCGTAATCTTTTTTTGAATGTTGAGTAATAGTTAACTTGATTATTATAAGCGATTCGAATGTTAGTAATCCCTAAACAGTCAATGATATTATTAATTTGGCTTGACCAAGAATTTTGATACATTCTGTTACATAGCTCATTTATACGTTTCATATAACAGATAATTATTTTGTTCATGATTTACACCAAAACTTAAGAGATCGTTGTTTACAAATCACAGATAGGGGTAGTTTCCCAAACTCACAAAGAACTGCATAGTTTGGTGTTTGATGTTTTACACCAAGAAGAGACTTGAGAAATTTCATATGCAATTTATCAACATTTCTAAATTTGTAGACACCCTAAATTTCTGCACCATAAAGCAAAATAGGTACAACCATAGAATCGAAAAGTGCAAGTTTGGTTTTTAGCTCCACTGGCCGAAGGCCAGCGGGCTTATGTCATGGCCTGTTGTCCGTCGTCCGTCCGTCCGTCCGTCCGTCCGTGCATTAACTTTTTTTTAAAACGTCTTCTTCTCTGAAACTACCCATCCAATTTTGATGAAACTTCACAGAAATGATCCTGCCTTGGTCCTCTTCAGAATTTCTGGAAAGAATTTAATTACTTCAAAAACTCTGGTTGCCATGGCAACAAAACTGAAAAATTTTGAAAATCTTTGAAAATCTTCTTGTCTGAAACCGTAAGGCCAAGGGCTACCAAATTTGGCATGTAGCTTTATCTAGTGGACATCTACCAAGTTTCTTCAATTTATAGCCCTGGGGTCAAAATTGGCCCCGCCCCGGGGGTTACAAGTTATACATGGGCTTACTTAGGGAGAACTTTAAAATTCCTCTTCTACCTAGCCATAGGGCCTAGAGCTACCAAATTTGGCATGTAGCTTTATCTAGTGGACCTCTGCCAAGATTGTTCAAATTATAGCCCTGGGGTCAAATTAGGCCCTGCCCGGGGGTAACAAGTTTTACATGGGCTTATACAACAAGTTTTACATGGGCTTATATAGGGAGAACTTTAAAATTCTTCTTTGACCTAGCCATGGGGCCTAGGGCGACCAAATTTGGCATGTAGCTTTATCTAGTGGACCTGTACCAAGGGTGTCCAAATTATAGCCGAGGGTCAAATTTGACTTCTCTCCGGGGGGTAACATGTTTTACATGGGCGGGCTTATATAGGAAAATCTTTCGCATCTAGCTATAAGGGCTAGGGCTATCAAATTTTGCATTTAGCTTTGTCTAGGGGGTCTCTATCAAGGGTGCCCAAATTATAGCCCAGGGGGTCAAATGTAGCCCCACCCCAGGGGGTCACAAGTTCTACATGGTCTTATATAAGGAAACTTTAATAATCTACTTGTACATAGCCATATTTAGGCCTAGGGCTACCAAATTTTGCATGTAACTTTATATATTGGGCCTCTACCAAGAGGGCCCAAATTTTAACTTTGGGGGTCAAGTTTGACTCCACACCAGGGGTCACAAGTTTTACATTGGCTTTTATAGTGAAAACTTGATAAACCTGTGTCATGGATCACATATTTTACAGGGCCTTTTATTTAGCAAACTTGTTTTACATGACTTTTTATTGGGCAAGATTAAAAAATCTTTTTGTTTATAACCACACATTCTAGTTTCATATTGTAGGTCTGGGGTCAAAATTGCCTTCATTCCAGGGATCGCAAGTTTAACATGGGCTTCAAAATATTGTCACTTCAATTTAAACATTAATCAAGGGAAATAACTCTTTATAAAAGATAAAGTTTGTTACTATTTACCTCCCTTGATTATCAAGCTGCAGTGATACATGATTGGTGCTAGACAAGTTTTTTAGCTCCACTGGCCGAAGGCCAGCAGGCTTATGTTATGGCCCGTTGTCCGTTGTGCGTCCATCCGTATGTTAACTTTTTAGCTCATTTGAGCACAACGTGCTCAAGGGGAGCTTTTAGCATTTGTTTCAACTCAATAAAAGAATTTTCAATCATACACCAAACAAAAAATTAGGGAGAACTTTAAAATTCCTCTTCTACCTAGCCATAGGGCCTAGAGCTACCAAATTTGGCATGTAGCTTTATCTAGTGGACCTCTGCCAAGATTGTTCAAATTATAGCCCTGGGGTCAAATTAGGCCCTGCCCGGGGGTAACAAGTTTTACATGGGCTTATATAACAAGTTTTACATGGGCTTATATAGGGAGAACTTTAAAATTCTTCTTTGACCTAGCCATGGGGCCTAGGGCGACTAAATTTGGCATGTAGCTTTATCTAGTGGACCTGTACCAAGGGTGTCCAAATTATAGCCGAGGGTCAAATTTGACTTCGCTCCGGGGGGTAACATATTTTACATGGGCGGGCTTATATAGGAAAATCTTTCGCATCTAGCTATAAGGGCTAGGGCTATCAAATTTTGCATTTAGCTTTATCTAGGGGGTCTCTATCAAGGGTGCCCAAATTATAGCCCAGGGGGTCAAATGTAGCCCCACCCCAGGGGGTCACAAGTTCTACATGGTCTTATATAAGGAAACTTTAATAATCTACTTGTACATAGCCATATTTAGGCCTAGGGCTACCAAATTTTGCATGTAACTTTATATAATGGGCCTCTACCAAGAGGGCCCAAATTTTAACTTTGGGGGTCAAGTTTGACTCCACACCAGGGGTCACAAGTTTTACATTGGCTTTTATAGTGAAAACTTGATAAACCTGTGTCATGGATCACATATTTTACAGGGCCTTTTATTCAGCAAACTTGTTTTACAACGTGCTCAAGGGGAGCTTTTAGCATTTGTTTCAACTCAATAAAAGAATTTTCAATCATACACCAAAACAAAAAATTATCCTCCACATATCTGACTGTGTTTACAAACTATGAAGTGTTCATATTAATACACCATGTCTACTGTTTGATGATGACTAGCTTAGAAAAAGTATTAATAAAATAAGTTTGAAAAAAAATCTTAGTGATTTATTATGACAATTGTTAGCACACATGTAACTCATTACCAAACGATAATATTTTAGGCTTGTCTAAATCGAAAGCACTTGCAGACGACAAAATAAAAGTGATTGAAAATTTGAAATTTGTTTTGTGAACAGTAGAAAACATTGTAAGAAAAGGAGAAAATGCTTTTCTAAAGCCTTCTTTCTCAGGGTCATCAAAAGTAGGGATTGTCTGGTAATAGGTTAAAAAGATATATTTCAAACTGAGATTGATGTATATACTTGTTTTTTACTGGCACTGAAGGTCCGTCCGTCCATCTGTCCGTGCGTGCATTAACTTTTATTTCAAACATCTCTGAAACTACTTATCCAATTTTGATGAAACTTCAAAGAAATGATCCTGCCATGGTCTTCTTCAGAATCCCATGACAGAATTTTATTCCTTCAAAAACTCTGGTTGCCATGGCAACAAAACTGAAAAATATAGAAAATTTTCAAAAATCTTCTTCTCTGAAACTGTAAGGCCTAGGGCTACCAAATTTGGCATGTAGCTGTATCTAGTGGGCCTCTACCAAGTTCCTTCAAATAATAGCCATGGGGGTCTACCAAATTTTGCATGTAGCTTTATCTAGTGGGCCTCTACAAGGAGGGCCCAAATTATAGTCCTTGACCCAAGTTTGTCCCCACACCACGGAACACAAGGTCACCAGTTTTACATGGGCTTTTGTAATGAAAACTATCTTAAGTCATCATGTTACTAACCATTATAAAGACTAAGGCTATTAGATTTAGCCCTGTCTCATGGGTTTCATGTTTTACAGGGCTTTTCATTGAGAAAAATTTGAAAATCTTCTTCTTTATAACATTCAAGAACTGAATTATTTGGTATGGAGCTTTATATTGTGGACCTCCACCAGGATTCAAATAATTATAGCTTTGCGATCAAAATTGGCTTTGCACATGGATCACAACTTTCTCGTAGGATTAGATAGAAAAATGTTTGCATGTCCTCGTGTTTGAAATCAATTTGCTGAATATTGTAATGTTTGGCTTGTAGTGTTTTTACTTAATAGCCAGTGGAGCGATACAGGGCCATCATGGCCCTCTTGTTATATCTAATGAGACTTTATCAAAAACCAGGAGAAGGCCATGATAAGCTTTATTGCTTGTTCATGTAAACACTGTACAGCAAGCTGAAAAGTGCCTGTGTAGGAGAACTTAATACCTAAATAAGTAAAACTGTCGACAATTTTAACTACTTTTCCATTTATGTAAAAGTTAATATCACACAAACACTTACATTTTTCAAAAATACAATTTTTTGTCTTTTTAACATTAATTTCCAATCCCCATAATTCCGAGTATTTAACAATACTATCAGTATGGGCCTGCAAACTGACTGGATTTGTCGTAAAAAGGACTAAATCATCAGCAAATAAAATCAGATATTTTGAAAGTAATTCCAAGTCTGAGTCTTTGTAAAAATCAAAATCAAGATTTTCTGCAATATGGTTAATAAAAAGAATAAAAAGTAACGGTGACAAAGACTCCCCTTGCTTCAATTCAATTGTGATATCAAAAAAGTCAGATAATTCAGACGTGTTATACAGTTTAACACATGCTTGAACTTTGCTATAAATACATTTGATAATATTAATCATTTTGGTGCAAATACCCAATTGTAAAAGTTTAAACATCAGCGCATCTCGATCAACAGTGTCAAAAGCGTGTTTATAGTCAATAAAAATACACCAAAGCTTATGATTTCTAGATGAAATTTTTTGAATGATAGAATGTAGGATAAAAATTGCGTCAACAGTAGAATGACCATCACGAAATCCAAATTGGGTATCAGTGAATATGTGCTGGTTTTCACACAAAGTGTTAATACGATTTCTTAAAACAAATGAAAAGATTTTAGCTGTGATATTCACTAACATTAGTCCTCTTTAATTTTCTGGTTTGTTTTTGTCACCTTTTTTGAATAATGGAACAATCGCACCTTTGGTCCATGCATCAGGATAAATGCAAGAATCAAATATGTGATTGAAAAAATGACAAAGATAAGGAGAAATAATCTGCTTGGTTTCAATGAAGAAATCTGTGACAATGTTTTCTAGATCACAACTTTTATTCCTTTAGAGGGACGATATTATTTTCTCAGTTAGAGTTAGAAAAAAAGGACACAAAGTTCTCAGCCTACAAATTGGCCTGATTTGAAAAAGATTTTTTGTACTTGTTAACATATTTCCAAAAAGACTGTGGAGAGCTTTTGCTCAGTTTAGTTAGTTTGGATCTCTCAAGGAAATAAAATTTTCTTTTTGTAACACATTTAACTTTTATAAAATCAGCTCTAGAATTTAAAAACGATGTTCTCGTTTCTGTGCTTGGATTTTTACTGTAATTCTGCTTAGCGGTATAAAACTTGGTTTTAGACTGTTTACAATTACCGTCGAACCAAGGTGCTTCTTTTCTTCCAGTGTTACAGTGAATACCAGAATAAAACCTTTTTCCACAAAAGTTGTGAGAAATGCCATTACTTAATTCTGAGAACTCGGTCATACATTGGTTAATATCAATTTCATTAGAAGATAAACGCTCAGATATACTATTAAGAATATAGGTTTTGTTTTTTAAACTGTTTGAAATTTCCTTTAAAGAGGTATCTCAAATTATCATGTCTTTAAAAAAATGAATATCTGGACTGTGGATAGTATTTAGTTGCGAAAGAAAATTAAAAGTGACGTTACTGTGATCTGAAAATTCAGTTAACTCTTTACCAAACGACAAATTGTACTGGACCAAATTCAAAGCATCTGCAGACAACAAATTAAATCTTGTTAATATAATGATTTATGACTTTGATAGGGTAGAAGATATTGTCGGAAAAGGAGAAAATGCTGGTTACCAGCATTTTCTCTTTTTCCCTCAATGTTTTCTATAGGCTTCTTTCTCAGGGTCGTTAACAGTTGGGATTGTGTGGTAAAGAGTTAGAAGACAAACATGAAAATTACCTACATGCTGAAAATTATTTTGACTTGTAATTACTTGACAATTGTTTTTAAATGTTCAAAGACAGATTTTATTAACTGAACCACATTTAATTTGTCGTCTGCAAAAGCTTTGAATTGGGACTAGTATAAAATTATGTCTCCCCCAATCAGGGTCGGTAGACATATTGTTTTTCCCTGTGCGTATGTCTGTCTGTCTGTCAGTCCATCACAAACTGTGTCCGCTCTATAACTCGAAAACCTTGTAAGATATTTTGATAAAACTTCACACATTTGTAAAGCACCATGAGACAAAGTGTCATGCACAAGAACCATAACTCTGGCTTGTATATTTTCCCAGTTATTCCCCTTTGATTATTTTCCTTTACAAATCGTGTCCGCTCTATAACTTGAAAACCTTTTAAGATATTTTGATAAAACTTCACACATTTGTAAAGCACCATGAGACGAAGTGTCATGCACAAGAACCATAACTCTGGCTTGTATATTTTTCGAGTTATTTCCCTTTGATTATTTTCCTTCACAAATCGTGTCCGCTCTATAACTCGAAAACCTTTTAAGATATTTTGATAAAACTAAACATATTTGTAAAGCACCATGAGATGAAGTGTCATGCACAAGAACCATAACTCTGGCTTGTATATTTTTCACCTTATTTCCCTTTGATTATTTTCCTTATTCATTTTACGTACAATTTCGTGTCCGCTCTATAACTCGAAAACCATTAGAGAAAAATGACCAATATTTCAGTTAGAAATTGCCTTGGTGACATATCAAACCTTCTGACACCAAAAAGGGGGGGAGACATCTGTTTTTTTTTTTTGTAGAAAAACAAGTTCTAGTTTTGTTGTTTGGTAAAGGATTAAAATCACCTTTTTTTTATCGGTGAGTTTAATCAGGCATGGGGGAGGGGTGATTAGCAGGGTTAGTGAGTTTATCAAGACTTTAGTCTTCAGGGGTTAGTGAGATTAGCTAGGCATGTGTCTGTAGGTTAGTAAGTATACCAGGGTATGTATCAGCAAGGGAGAGCGAGTTTAGCATTTGTCAGGGGTCAGTAGGGGGAAGTGAGTTAAGCAAGATATTTGTCAGCAGGGATAGTGAGTCAGGGTTCAGGGGTCAGCAGGGGGTTAGTTAGTTTAGCAAGGCATTTTTCAGGGGTCAGCAGGGGGTAAGGGAGTTTAGCAAGGCATTTGTCAGGGGTCAGCAGGGAGTTAGTGAGTTCAGCAAATTACTTGTCTGCAAGTGAAGTGAGTTTAGCAAGACACTGTCAGCTGGAGTTAGTGAGTTTAGCAAGGCGTTTGTCTGCAGAAGTTAATGATTTAAGAAAAGCCTTTGTCTGCAGGGTTAGTTTAGCAAGGCATATGTCTGCAGGGTTAGTTTAGCAAGGCATTTGTCTGCAGGGTTAGTTTAGCAAGGCATATGTCTGCAGGGTTAGTTTAGCAAGGCATTTTTCTGCACGGTTAGTTTAGCAAGGCATATGTCTGCAGGGCTTGTGTGTTTAGCAAGGCATTTGTCTGCAGAAGTTAACGAGTTAAGCAAGACATTTATCTGCAGGAGTTAAGGAGTTAAGCAAGTATTTGTCTGCAGGGTCAGATTAGCAAGGCATGTCAGCAGGTGAAGTGAGTTTAGCAAGGCATTTGTCAGCTAGAGTTATTGAGTTAAGCAAGGCATTTGTCAGCTCGAGTTACTGAGTTTAGCAAGGCATTTGTCACCTGGAGTTAATGAGTTTAGCAAGGCTTTTGTCTGCAGGGTTAGTTTAGCAAGGCATATGTCACCTGGAGTTAATGAGTTTAGCAAGGCCTTTATCACCTCGAGTTAATGACTTTAGCAAGGCACTTGTCTGCAGGGTGAGTTAGTTTAGCAAGGCATATGTCTACAGGGCTTGTGAGTTTAGTGAGAAATTTGTCTGCAGGGTGAGTGACTTTAGCAAGGCATTTATCTGCAAATTTGTGAGTTTAGCTAGGCATTTGTCTGCATTGTTAGTGACTGTAGTTAGGCATTTGTCTGTAGGGCTTGTGAGTTCAGGGAGGCATTTGTACGCAGGGTGGGTGACTTAAGCAAAGTATGTGTCTGCAAAATAATGAGTTTAGCAAGGCATTTGGCAGGGTAGAGAGTTCAGCAAGGCATTTTCTGCAGGGTAAGTGAGTTTAGCAAGGCATTTGCCTGCAGTGTTTGTTAGTTTAGCAAAGCATTTTCTGCAGGGCAAGTGAGTTTAGCCATGCATTTGTCTGCAGTGTTAGTGAGATCAGCAAGGCATTTGTCTGCTGGATTAGTGTAAGAAGTCTTGTGTTTGCAAGTTAATGAGTTCAGCACGGCAAGTGTCTGAAGGGCTTGTAAGTTTAGCAAGGCATGTGTCTGCAGGTTAGTGAGTTTAGCCAGGCATTTTCTGTGGGGTTAGTGAATTTAGCATAGCATTATCCACAGGTTTAGTGTGTTTAGCAAGGTATGTGACTCAAGCACTATCAAGGCAGCTTGAACAAGTATTTTCACACCAAAATATGGCTGCTATACTTGTTTACTATTAAAAAGGCTTTTAAACATCATAAATTTTAATATTTTGGGGCATAATTCCCTTTTTTACAAGATTTTTTATTGTAGCTTTTAATATTATTGCCATATTGTCACATCAAACTGTCATTACCATCAGTATTTACATGGTAATTTTATATGAGTCACATATTAAGTATGGAAGGTTTTTGCTAATAAGTAATTCAGCTTTTTTTTTCATATTTAAATTAATTTTTTTAAGCTGAACATCAAATTGCCCCGTACGATTCTTAGTACAACTGCAAGTAATTTTTGCAGACAGTGTAGAATAGGATCAGACCGCACAGAATGTATAGAACTGTTTATCTGTCAACTACACTGTCTGATATTTTGAGAGACATTGTGACTAAAAGCAGCCTGAAGACCCTTTACCACACAATCCCAAGTTTTGATGACAGAAGGCTTTTGAAACATTGTGAGAAAAGGAGAAAATGCTGGTAACCAGCATTTTCTCCTTTTCCCACCATGTTTTCTACCCTAACAAACACATATCACATCATTTGAATGAAATCGAATTTTTCGTCTGCAAATGCTTTCAATTTGAAGGAAGTGGCATTTTTTGTTATCTTTTGGCAAAGAGCTAACATTGCAATATTTGAGTGATATATACTGACTAAAAATACCCATTCTGTTTAGGTGGCATTTTACAGATAAGAATGTCTAAAACCCCCTAATGTGCTTGCTGTCAACCTGTCCATCGTAAAGTAAAAAACTGTTTAACTGCAATTATCTTTTAAATTCTTAATCCTTTACTGTACTAGAAAACCCTGTGTTTTAACAGTCCTGAGGAAGAAAGCTTTTGAAACAGTATGGGAAAAGGTGAAAATGGGGGTATTCAGCATTTTCTCCTTTTTCCACAGTGCTTTTTTTACCTTTTCAGAGACAAATCCCATCATTTAAGGCATTATCTATTTGTTGTCTACAAATGCTTTCAATATGGACAAGTCTAAGAACGTGCAGTCTGATCTTGGGTCTTTGCTGTCTGACAAGGAGATATCTTTCCAAAAAAGTACCTTTGATTAATACCCCCATTCCACTAGGCCGTGATCTACAGCGCTCTCACAGAGCGCCGTAGATCGCCATGCAGAGCGCCAAGAACGCCAAGAACACTAACAGATCTTTAACGGATCGCCAAGATCGCCATCAGTCTATTCCCTTGCACAAAGATCTGTGGTGATCTGTTCAGAACGCTGTCACATCGCTACTTAATTGCTTAAATCGCTATCGAAACGCAACTTCAACGTAAACATCGTAACTGGAGCGCTATCGGATTGCTCAAGAGCGAAAATGTTCGCCAGTATGCTGGTCATCGTGCTCCAATGTGATCCGATAGCGACCATTAGAGATGCAGTAGCACTCGGTCATCTGGTTGTTATCTGAGCGGGAGTGTCTTCATAATCACCAATCCGGCAGCGATGTGAGGCGATCTACGGCGCTCTATATGAGCACACAGAGCGCCGTAGATCGCGGCCTAGTGGAATGGGGGTATAACAAAATTTGGGTTTTTTTTACTGGCTTCCTTTCACTTAATTAGCAGACTCAGGGTAAAGAGTATATCCTTTTTTCCAATATATAAATTTTACCATATAATTTTGTTGGTACTGCATAAGAAAATATTTTGGCTGGTAGTTGGAAAATATTCCTTGAATAAGACTGTTTTCTGAACTCTGTTTTCTGTAACCCATTCATTTGTCATTGATATTGTCATTTTTCTCCATTCTTCTCATTTACCCATTCTGTGAAGTATGAATAATTTTCATGTGATTTTCCGGTAGTGATTTATATAATTGCTGACTGGCTGACTGTCGTTTTTTGTAATGAGTGTGTAATTTAAAGCTTTTAACAGCTGCACAGTATTAGTGCATCCTGCTGTTACAATCTTAATTGACAATAAACTTAACTCCATACCAAACGACAGAATTTTTGACTCCACCAAATTGAAAGCATTTGCAGAAAACAAATCATCTGTGGCCCATAAGAAGATTTCTGTCTTTGAAATGATAGTAAAACAGTTTTTTTAAAAGATTCCTCTTTTGGGGTTGTTAAACACAGGATAGTGTATATCAATTGGTAACACATGTCTAGTCTGGAAATATATGCAGACCATAAATTGAAAAAGGGCTCAAATGATGGATTCATGATGTCATTGAAAACTGTCAGTATTCTGCAAACACTTTCAATGTAAATTGGTCTAAAATTTTGTCGTCCGGTAAAGTATGAACTCAATATCCAACCGCAAGATTTTAGACTAGACAATATGAAAGAATACCACAATCAGACTAATATTCAAATGTAGTTCAAATGATGATTTTATGTCTTTGAAAAGGTAGAAAATATTCTTAGAAAAAGGCAAAATGCAGGTTTTTTGAAGACTTCTTTCCTGAAGACCATCAAAACACAGGATTGTTATGATACAAGTTTTTGACTTGTCCAAGATGAAATCTTTTGAAGACAGTTGTTTGAGTTGAGCTGAAAAAATTATTTCTGTGATGAAAATGGTAAAAAACACTGTTGGATAAACAGAAAACACTGGGTACTAGCATTTTCTCCATATCCAACAATTTTATTACAGATGACCTTTCCTAAGATCATCAAAACATGGGATTGTTTGGTAAAGAGGTAATAGAAGAATATTTTTCAGAGTGTATGGGAATCCTCGACATGGCTGTTTTTACTCATGTTTGGCTTGCCCACAGCAGTGATATCCATAGTGTGTTACAGTCTGTGTTGTATGGACACTATAGATGAACAAATACAGAGTGATGAAGAGTCTGATACAGACGAGGAGTATGTTAGATTACTTCAAGGTAAATACATAAACCTGTTTATCTGTTGTATGATACTCTAACTCATTACCCCATGAAACTGGTTTGAACAAGAATTGTTTCAAGCCCACAAATACTCCTACTGGCAGCCTTAGTTGAAATTTATGTGAGCCATGCTCAGACAAAAAGGGGTTTAATGCATCTCTGTGATTTGTTACGCTAAGCAAGTCATCACATATTTAATGATGTTTACCAGATGGGTTTGTTCACATCCTACTGTGCATGTGTTTTTGTCATGTATAGTGAATCAAAAGTGCACCTATGTATTTTTTGCACATATGGTTACACTATTGGTGCACTGAAGCAAGTAGCACTTTCTTCTGGTAGTATTAGTACACAGAAAAAAATGGATCTGTAAACTGTCATTGTGAATATTTAAAATACTGTTGACACGGCATAACACACCAAACAAACAAACAAACAAAAGCAGGAAATTTAAAGCTATGGAAGTATTGCTGTTCCCACTTTGAAAATTATTGTGGGAAAAGGAGAAATCGCTCCTAATGAGCAATTTCTGCTTTTCCCACTATGTGTGCAGATCTTTTATCCCACTTCTTTCCTTGAAAAAATTAACTTGCACAGCGACATTCATCCCTCTTTTCTGATGAAATAAGCACAGATAGGTGCCATTTTTATTTTTTCTTTTTGTTTAGAATTATAAATACTATAAGTGTAGACATTTTAAGAAATATCTGTCCATTAAAAAGTATGTATTTATTAAAGATTGACCCTTACTTTGGCCAAATTATCTCCCTTCTTACCTCAAATGTCTATATATAACATGCAAATTTCTACATTTACCATGCTCAAAGCCAGGCTTTTATATATTTTTTGTGCAGAACTAAATGAATTTTTGTTAAAATGATCTATATTTGTATATTCTTCTGGTAATTTTCCTGTTTAACTGAGTATTAAAGAAAAGTGTGTTAATTCAAATATAAGCAGAATTTCGGAACTGTAGAAACCTTTTTCAAAGGCAAATTTCTCAGAAATGAGCACAGTGACCCATAACATTTTTAATGTAATTTCCTAGAGACATGATGAGCTTTGTATGTGCAAAGTTTTAAAAAGATATGTCCGCTAGAAAAATTTGTGATATATAAGTGGTTAAGCATCCATAAAATCTGTTTCATCTAACAACTGACTGAAACAAGAAGGAGTATGGTCCCTAGACATGTAGAAAATTGACCAAAATCAAAATGTTTCGACCCAGGTCAGCCTGCACAGATTGCTCAGGCTGACATGGTTCAATACTTATGCAAATGTGTTAAACCCCCTTTTCATAGAACAGAGCCCATGTATATTTATTGTACAAACTATATTGGTAGTAAGCAAGGTTACTTGAGATATTTAAACTAATTTGCAAATATAGTTCCAAGCCTGACATAAGTTTTAGTTCTCTGAAGTCCAGTTACATTATTATTTCATCAAATTTTGCTGAAGTCACCAGTGACTTTTATGCATAAACATTTTTTTCGATAGTATTGATAACTTATAAAGTGATACATTTTAATCCCATTACATTGTATCAAGTCTGAAAACATATACATTGTGTCTAGAAAGTAAGTTAACACTTTTGTACATTTATAATATAGCTTTAAATTTCAGATGAAAAGATAAAAATATATGTACATGTACATAAAATGTGTTTTGCCTCTGATGATGTAATTCAATTTTCATCTCATTACTCATTTTTATACAGATTTCAAATCAGAAGTACCTTTCTGTCATTGGCATTATTTTAGTACTTGATGACATTCTCTCACTTCTTGTTGTCTAGACATGTTTTTGACACATGAACGACCACACTATTTCACAGAGAGATCACCGTACAGTGAAAAACTAACAGTATGGTGTGCAATATCATGTCACAGTGTTATTGGGCCATTATATCTTTAATGACATGATCAGTTCCCAGTGCTTTTGAAAAACAAGTTTGTTTTCGCGCTTGAAAAGAAAGCCCCTATGATGCAAAACACGTGGGTTATGCGAGATGGTGCTCTGGTGCACACATCTTACACTGTAATAGACCTTTTATATGATAAGTTCAGTGATAGGATAACATCAAAAACAATATACGGAGGTAAAAGATTGCGGAATATAGTGGCTTGCGCACTGTTTCGACTTCAACCCATGCGACTTCTTCCTACGGGGTTGTCTGAAGTCAAGGATTACAACTCCAAGCTAGACAGCACTGCACTGACATGTTTTTAAAGATGATTAAATGAAAAATTAAGAAGATTGACATAAGAATGTGTGGTAAAGTGAATGACAATATCATGGTGTGTGTTTGGCATCGAAAGAGCATAAAAGGCTGTTCCAATGAAATTGTCAGAAAATGACAAACAGGTACTTTTGATTTGGAATCTGTATAAAAGTGCATAATGTAATGAAAATTCAATGAAATTATCACATAAAAACTTACATTTTTTGTCTACATGCATGTATATTTTTATCTCTTCATCTGAAATTGAAAGCTATATTATAAATGTACCAAAGTGTTACTTTACTTTCCAGACACCTTATATTTTAATGTAAAATTTATTTTACTTCAGTTTAACGTAAGTTTTACAGCAATAGCTTTATCATTTAAACCACTCTGAATTAAAAAGTTAACTTAGAAATACATTTAAGTCATTTAGGATTCAGAATTCAATGGAATATTGATGGCCACAAACTGGAGATGTTACATGTTGTTGATGCAAAGATCCATAATGGGCTGTCAGTGTAAGCTGTGTGGTGATTTCGTAAACTTTCAGTGAATGCAATTTATAAACATGACTTAATAAATCTGCGAGACATGATACTGTGATGTAGACCAACATTGTAATAAAGTTTTTTAGACAGTACCTTACACCATTGTTTTGCCTTACCCATAGAGCACTAAATTTATGCAATAGTACTCATTTTGGAATATTACAATGTCAAGATTGGCCATGATGTATCACAGTAGTATTCAGTGTAAATCAAAGATCAGACTGCACATCCTGAGCCAAGGGCTGAAGGGGTATCACCTCCTAAACAACAAATTTTAGACTTTCAAATTGAGAGCTTGTGCAGGCAACAAATCTAACGGTGGTACAAATGAACTGATGTTTTTTGACAGTAAAGGGAACATTGTAGAGAAAGGAGAAAAGGCCTCTTCCTCAGGGTCATGAAAAAGAGTTTAATCTCTTCAATCTTGCTTACTTTCAGAACAAGAAAGACAGAGAGGACTGGAAAAGGAAGAAAGGACAGACAATCAAAATATAGATCCATCACACCTTAAGTCAGAATAGGAGAAAAGAGTTTAAACAGAAATTGAATTGAAACTGTTTCTATGAGAAAAAGGCCTATTTTCACCATCCAGTCATGCTTCTGGATCTAATTCTAAGTTTAAGTGTAGCATGATGACTGGTAGAGACATTGTATTATCCAAATTAGAGTGGTTTTGAATTGAAACCAGAAAGGTTTTTGGACTTAAAGTGAATTCTTATCTAGTTATTTTTCAACCCAGTGCTGCACAGTTGCAACCTTGATGGCCCTGCAGCAATAAAAAATTACTTTATTTTCCTCATAGTTTTCATACCATGTAAAACATTACTTTGGTAATTTTATAGACTTCTTTAAGCTCACCTGAGCATGAAGTGCTAAGGTGAGGTATTGTGATCGGTCGTTGTCCGGCGTCCATCTGTCCGTCTGTCCACAATTCCTTTAAACAACTTCTTACTCCTAAACTGCTGGGCCAATCTTGATGAAACTTGGCAGGGATGTTCCTTGGGTGAAGCTCTACCAAAGTTGTTCAAGAGATTGAATTCTACCCATAACTCTGGTTGCCATGGCAACAAAAAGGAAAAAAATAGCAAAATCTTTGAAAATCTTCTTCTCTGAAACTAGAAGGCATAGAGCTTTGATATTTGGTATGTAGCATCTCCTAGTGGACCTCTACCAAGTTTGTTCATATGATGCCCCTGGGGTCAAAACTGGCCCCGCCCCAGGGGTCACAAGTTCGAACATAGGAACAAAGAAGGAAAACTTTAAAATTCTTCTTCTCTGAAACTGGAAGGCATGCAGCTTTGATATTTGGCATCTAGTATCTCTTAGTGGACCTCTCCCAAGTTTGTTCATATGATGCCCCTGGGGTCAAAAGTGGCCCCGCCCTGGGGGTCACAAGTTCGAACATAGGAACAAAGAAGGAAAACTTTAAAATTCTTCTTCTCTGAACTGGAAGGCGTAGAGCTTTGATATTTGGTATGTAGCATCTCTTAGTGGACCTCTACCAAGTTTGTTCATATGATGCCCCTGGGGTCAAAACTGGCCCCGCCCCGGGGGTCACTAGTTCGAACATAGGAACAAAGAAGGAAAACTTTAAAATTCCTCTTCTCCTAAAACTGGAAGGTGTAGAGCTTTGATATTTGGTATGCAGCTTCTCCTAGTGGACCTCTACCAAGTTTGTTCAAATGATGCCACTGGGGTCAAAACTGGCCCCACCCCAGGGGTCACTAGTTCGAACATAGGAACAAAGAAGGAAAACTTCTTTTCTAAAACTGGAAGGCATAGAGCTTTGTTATTTGGTATGAAGTGAACCTGTTCTAAGTCTGTTAGCCCACCTGAGCACAACGTGTTAAGTCAGTTCGAAATTGGGTCACCTGGGGTCATAAACTAGGTCACTAGGTCAAATTAAAGAAATACCTTATGGGTACTCTAGAGGCCAAATATATTGCTCAAATGACCTGAAATTTGGTCAGAATGTTTTTCTTGATAAAATCTCGGATGAGTGTGGATTTGGGTCACCTGGGATCATAAACTAGGTCACTAGGTCAAATTAAAGTAATACCTTGTGGGCACTCTAGAGGCCATATTTTTTTGCTGAATTGACTCGAAAATTTATCATAATGTTTGTCTTGATAAAATCTCACATGAGTGTGAATTTGGGTCATGTGGGGTCTTAAATAAGGTCACTAGGTCAAATTAAAGAAATACCTTGTGGGCACTCTAGAGGCCACATTTATTGTTCAATTGATTTGAAAATTGGTTAAAATGTTTGTCTTGATAAAATCTAGAATGTGTTCAAAATTGGGTCACCTGGGGTCATAATCTAGGTCACTAGGTCAATTAAAGAAATACCTTCAGGGCACTCTAGAGGCCACATTTCTTGCTCAAATGACCTGAAATTTGGTCTGAATCTTTGTCTTGATAAAATCTCGGATGAGTTTGGATTTGGGTCACCTGGGATCATAAACTAGGTCTCTAGGTCAAATTAAAGAAATACCTTGTGGGCACTATAGAGGCCACATTTTTTGCTCAATTGACTTGAAAATTGGTCATAATGTTTGTCTTGATAAAATCTCATATGTCTGAATTTGGGTCATGTAGGGTCTTAAACTAGGTCATTAGTTCAAATTAAAAAATACCTTGTGGGCACTCTAGAGGCCACATTTATTGTTCAATTGATTTGAAAATTGGGTAAAATGTTTGTCTTGATGCAATCTAGCATGTGTTTAAAATTGGGTCACCTGGGGTCATAATCTAGGTCACTAGGTCAAATTAAAGAAATACCTTTAGGGCACTCTAGAGGCCACATTTCTTGCTCAATTGACTTGAAATTGGTCAGAATGAATGTCTTGATAAAATCTCACATGAGTATGAATTTGGGTCATGTGGGGTCTTAAACTAGGTCATTAGTTCAAATTAAAAAATACCTTGTGGGCACTCTAGAGGCCACATTTATTGTTCAATTGATTTGAAAAATGTTTGTCTTGATAAAATCTAGGATGTGTTCAAAATTGGGTCACCTGGGGTCATAATCTAGGTCACTAGGTCAATTAAAGAAATACCTTCAGGGCACTCTAGAGGCCACATTTCTTGCTCAATTGACTTGAAAATTGGTCAGAATGTTTGTCTTGATGAAATATCAAATGAGTTTGAAATTGGGTCACCTGGGGTCATAAACTAGGTCACTTGGTCGAATTAAAGAAATACCTTGTGGGAACTCTAGAGGCCACATTTCTTGCTCAAATGACCTGAAATTTGGACGGAATCTTTGTCTTGATAAAATCTCGGATGAGTTTGGATTTGGGTCACCTGGGATCATAAACTAGGTCACTAGGTCAAATTAAAGAAATACCTTGTGGGCACTATAGAGGCCACATTTTTTGCTCAATTGACTTGAAAATTGGTCATAATGTTTGTCTTGATAAAATCTCATATGTCTGAATTTGGGTCATGTAGGGTCTTAAACTAGGTCTAGTTCAAATTAAAAAATACCTTGTGGGCATTCTAGAGGCCACATTTATTGTTCAATTGATTTGAAAATTGGCAAAATGTTTGTCTTGATGCAATCTGGGATATGTTCAAAATTGGGTCACCTGGGGTCATAATCTAGGTCACTAGGTCAAATTAAAAAATACGTTTAGGGCACTCTAGAGGCCACATTTCTTGCTCAATTGATTTGAAAATTGGTCAGAATGAATGTCTTGATAAAATCTCACATGAGTATGAATTTGGGTCATGTGGGGTCTTAAATTAGGTCACTAGGTCAAATTAAAGAAATACCTTGTGGGCACTCTAGAGGCCACATTTATTTTTCAATTGATTTAAAAATTGGTTAAAATGAATGTCTTGATTAAATCTAGGATGAGTTCAAAATTGGGTCACCTGGGGTCATAATCTAGGTCACTAGGTCAAATTAAAGAAATACCTTTAGGGCACTCTAGAGGCCACATTTCTTGCTCAATTGACTTGAAAATTGGTCAGAATGTTTGTCTTGATGAAGTATCAGATGAGTTTGAAATTGGGTCACCTGGGGTCATAAACTAGGTCACTTGGTCAAATTAAAGAAATACCTAGTTGGAACTCTAGAGGCCACATTTATTGCTCAAATGACTTGAAAATTATTCAGAATGTTTGTCTTGATAAACTTTCAGATGAGTTCTAAATTGGGTCATGTGGAGTCATAAACTAGGTCACTAAGTCAAATTAAAGAAATACCTTGTGGGCACTATAGAGGCCACATTTATTGTTCAATTGATTTGAAAAGTGGTTAAAATGTTTGTCTTGATGAAGTCTAGGATGAGTTCAAAATTGGGTCACCTGGGGTCATAATCTAGGTCACTTGGTCAAATGAAAGAAATACCTGTAGGGCACTCTAGAGGTCACATTTCTTGCTCAATTGACTTGAAAATTGGTCAGAATGTTTGTCTTGATGAAATATTGGGTCACGTTGGGTGATAGATTAGGTCATTAGGTCAACATTTTAAGCTCAATTGACCTGACAATTGGTCAGAAATTTAATAATGCACGTGGAGTGAATTTTGCCTATTGACTCAGGTGAGTGATCCAGGGCCATCATGGCCCTCTTGTTGTAAATGTAGAATAAGTCTGTATGATAATAGTTTATACAAGTGAAGAAACTTTTTGAAGTGAAGAAACGTGCTTGCCATTTTATGATTTGAGTTTGGGAAGAGGTTGATAGATACTTAACCCTGTACCACTAAGTGCCAACTTTTAACAACCTTGAAATAGAAGACTTTTGAAAACGTAGGAAAAGGAAAAAATGCTGGTAACCAGCATTTTCTCTGTTTCCGACTATGTTTTCTTTTCTATCAAGGACAGAAGCCATCTTTTTAGCTGCATTTATTTTGTCATCTGCAAGTGCTTTCAATTTGGTCGAGTCCAACATTTTGTCATCTGGTAAAGGGTTAACAAAGCATTTGTGTGTGTCTCATTGTTTCTGAAAGGTACCACCTTCTCTCTGTATCTAGTATTTCATGTCATTATTTTTTGTACAAAAATGTTGAATGTTGTTAATATTTCCTTTTTAAAAATGTTGTCATAATAAAAAAAACAGTAATTTTGTCTAATCCGTTTATATTCATATTATAATCTGTAACATTAGAGAACCTGGCATATTCAATTTTACATATCCTGGCTGTGTGGCTGGGTGGTTAGGATATTTGACTCATGACCTGGTAGTTGCGAGTTCAATACCTGGTTGAAGCAAACTTTCTTTCCAGCAATTTTTTGCCTCTCACATCTGATGCATGTGAGAAAAGGAGTCAATGGCTTGGAAAGAAAGTTGTGTCAGTACTGGTGTGGGAAAGCCAGGAAATTCATGCATAGGTGCTTTGAGCGCCGTGATACGGCGTAAAACTCCAATTCAAACAAGCAAACAAATGTAACTTGAAAAGGGTAGGGGGACAGGAAAGGAAAGATGGTTGACTTTCTGTTTTAACTTGTTTCTGCTTGAAGCAAATTGCACAGTATGAATTTCAACATCTATAAAATGTAAATCAAGGTTACACACATGAAAACAAGTGAAACAAGAGCCATGTTGACATGGCCATCCCCCGCCGAATGCTTGCTCAATAGAAGATGTTTGTCTTCTTGTAGGTTTTTTTAAAGGTTCAAACAGCTAGATTTAAGAATTATTTTCTGGCAATGCTAAATACCAAGTACAATGTAAAGTTTCATTAAGGTACACTTTTCTTACATAGCTGTCAAGTGTAAACATATGAAATCAGACAAAAAAAATCTGAAAAACAAGAAAGAGCAATAAATAAAATATTATGGAAGGTAGAGTTATCATTCTTGCGTACTGCACTCCTCCTCGGAGACAACTATCCAGCTGTGAAGTTAATACAGCTGAGTTATGCTCCAAGAAACCTTGAGATTCAAAAATTAATAAAGGGACATTACTCTAAAATCATGGTACTGCACTTCTCCTCAATAAAATCTGCCTAACTGTGAGGTCTCGTATTGACACCTTTCCTAATTTTAGAGTTGTGCTCCAGACAAAATTTAAGTATGAAAAATAATAAAGGGCAATAACTCCTAAATTACGGTACTGAAAGTTAATGTGCTTGTATCCTGCACTTCTCATCAATGTCATCAATGAACATGTGAAGTTTCATGTTTATATCTCATGTAGATTTTAGCTCCACTGGCCGTAGGCCAGCGGGCTTATGTCATGGCCCGGTGTCAGTCGTGCATCCGTCCATCTGTACATTAACTTTTATTTCAAACTTCTTCTTTTCTGAAACTACCCATCCAATTTTGATGAAACTTCACAAAAATGATCCTGCCATGGTCCTCTTCAGATTTTCTTGAAAGAATATGATTCCTTCAAAAACTCTGGTTGCCATGGCAACAAAACTGAAAAATATTGAAAATCTTTGAAAATCTTCTTGTCTGAAACCATAAGGCCTAGGGCTACCAAATTTGGCATGTAGTTTTATCTGGTGGACCTCTACTAAGTTACTTCAAATTATAGCCCTGGGTCAATTTTGGCCCCACACCGGGGGTCATATGTTTTGTATAGGCTTACATAGGGAAAACTTAAAAAATTCTTCTGGTACCTAGCCATAGGGCCTATGGCTACCAAATTTGGCATGTAGCTTTATCAAGTGGGTATCTTGCAAGAGTGCCGAAATTATAGCCCTAGGGTCAAACTTGGCCCTGCCCTGGGGGTCATAAGTTTTACATGGGCTAATATAGGGAAAACTTTAAAAACCTTCTCATACCTAGCCATAAGGCCTAGGGCTACCAAATTTGGCATGAAGCTTTATCTATTGGGTGTCTACCAAGGGTGCCCAAATTATAGCCCTGGGGCCAAATTTGGCCCTGCCCCGGGGGCCACAAGTTTTACATAGGCTTATATAGGGAAAACTTTAAAAATCTACTTGTACCTAGCCATAAGGCCTAGGGCTTCCAAATTTTGCATGTAGCTTTATCAAGTGGGCATCTACCAAGAGTGCCTAAGTTATATCCTTGGGGTCAAGTTCGGCCCCAGCCCAGAGGTCACAAGTTTTACATGGGCTTTTATAGTGAAAACTGTATAAATCTTCTTGTTACTAACCATAAGACCTAGGGCTACTAAATTTAACCCTGTCTCAGGGGCCTCATTTTTTACAGGGCCTTTTATTGAGGAAACTTTGAAAACCTTTTTGTTTATAAACACACATTCAAGACCTGTATTATTTGGTATGTGGCTTTATCTTGTGGACCTCCACCAGGATTCAAGTAATTATAGCTTTGTGGTCAAAAATGGCTTTGCCCTGGGGTCATAACTTTCTTGTAGGATTTTACAGAGAAAATTTTGTATGTCTTCTAGTTTCAAACCAATTGGCCAAGTATTGTAATGTTTGGCTTGTAGTGTTTTTACTTATTGCCAGTGGAGCGATACAGGGCCATCATGGCCCTCTTGTTAAGTTATGCTCTGGACAAAATTAAATAAGAAAAAATAACAAAGGTCAATAACTCCTTAACTATGCAACCAAAAGTTATTCTTCATGTGCACTGCACCTCTCCTCAATGTGATCTATGCACATGTGAAGTTTCATCTTTATATCTCATGTAGTTTTCAAGTTACGCTCTGGACAAAATTCAAGTAAGAAAAATAACAAAGGGCAATAACTCCTAAATTATGCAATCAAGAATTATCATTCTTATGCACTGCACTTTTCCTTCATGAGATTTATCCACCTAAGAAGTTTCATGTTTTCACCTCTAATAGTATTTGAGTTATGCTGTGGACAAAATTTAAGTATGAAAAATAGTAAAGGGCAATAAATCCTAAATTATGGCATTGAAAGTTATGGTTCTTGTACACTGCATTTCTCCTCAATGTTATCTATCCACCTGTGAAATTTCATGTTTACACCTGTAATAATTTTTGAGTTATGCTCTGGACAAATTTTAAGTGAGAAAAATAACAAAGGGCGGTAACTCCTAAATTATGCAATCAAGAGTTATGGTTCTTGTGCACTGCATTTCTCCTTGATTAGATCTATCCACCTGTGAAGTTTCATGTTTACACCTCTAATAGTTTTTGGGTTATACTCCGGACAAGAAAGTGGGACGGAAGGACTGATGGCTACTATTACCATATCCCCCGCCGCCTTTTCGGAGGGGGATAAAAAGAAACAACATTATTGTATAAAGATCCTCTAGAAAAGCAGAATTGTTTCAAACAGTTTTTTCCTATCTCACAAAACAGACTGCTGCAAGATACAAAAAATATGGTCTGTGGGACATATTGAGAAATAGCCCAAACAAAGCTATGCAGACAACAAAATAACTGTGACTCAAAAATTGAAATTTGTATTTTAAAAGTAAGTAAACATTGTAAGGGAAAAGGGGAAAATGCTGGTTGCCAGCATTTTCTCTTTTTCCCACAATGTTTTCAAAATTCCTTTTCCTCAGGGTTGTTTCCCAAGATGTTTTCTGCAAAATATAATAAGGGCATTTTCTTTTTCCTTCAACTTTTTCTCTATGTATCACATACTAGAATTGATGTTGTATCAATAAAAAGCTTGTTAACTTACCGCCTCAAGAGAAAAAAATCTTGCAGATCACTTTGAAAGTATCCCTGTAAAATATGGTTAAACCTTTACCACACAATCCCGAGTTTCCTGAGGTAGAAACCTTCTGAATACATTGTGGGAAAAACAGAAAATGCTGGTAACCAGTAACAATGTTTTCTTACTCTCTCGAGGACAAATTAAATCATAAGAGCCTTATCTAATTTTTTTTGCATCTGCAATTGCTTTCAATACAGACAATTCTAATGTTAAGTCATTTGAGAAAGAATTAAGTGAATAAGAAATGAGTTTTAGTTCATGAATGCATGTAAACATTGTGCCAAAAGGAGAGGTTATGTGTAACAAGCAATTACTTTCTCCAAAACCATGTTTGGTAAGCAAGTGGTTAACTGCAAGATAGGAAAAAAAATCTGCAGGAGAAAATGTGTCAACTGAATAGAATAAAGCCACTGATTAAAATAGGAAATGCGTCAACTGAATAAAATAAAGCCATTGATTATAATAGGAAATGTGTAAACTGAATAGCATAAAGCCATTGATTATAATAGGAAGTTCATTGTTCCACAGTTTTTAGCTTACCTCAGCACAAAGTTCAAAATTGGGTTTAGCTCACCTCAAAATTCAAATTGGGTCACTTCAGGTCAAAAAGTTGGTCACTGGGCCAAATCTCTTCATTTTGCCACATTTGCAAATGTTGTGATGTTGTCTGCAAAGGCCTATAGTTTGTAAAATGTAAACCTAGACATGGAAAGCACATGTTTTGGCTGACTTTGCAGACAGTGTAGATTAAACATAGATAGCCTTATGTGCACTCTAGAGGCCACATTTTAAGTCTGATACTCATTAAACCCGGTCAAATGTTTGTTTCACTGGTATCTAGGACAAGTTTGAAATTTGGTCACTTCAGGTCAAAAAGTGGGTCAGTGGGTCAAATTTTAGGAAAACCTTGTGTGCACAATAGAGGCCACATTTTCAGTCTGATACTCGTGAAAACTGGTCAGAATATTTATCTTGATGGTATCTTGTACAAATTCCAAATTGGGTCTTACGGGGTCAAAAAGTAGGTCACTGGGCCAAATCTTTGAAAAACCTTTGTGTGCAATCTAGAGGCCACAGTTTTAGTCTGATACTCATGAAACTTGGTCAGAATGTTTGTCTTTATGGTATTTTTGACAAATTCCAAATAAGGTCACTTAGGGTCAAATCTTAGAAAAACCTTGTATGCACTCTATAGGCCACATTTTCAGCCTGATACTCAAGAAACCTGGTCAGAATGTCTGTCTTGATAATTTCTCTGACAATGGTAAAATTTGGTCACTTCGGGTTAAAAAGTAGGTCACTGGGCCAAATCCTAGGAAAACCTTGTTTACACTCTTGAGGCCATAGTTTCAGTCTGATACACATGAAATTAAGTCAGGATGTTTGTTTCTCAGACGAGTTTAAAATTGGGTCACTTTGGGTCAAAAAGTAGGTCATGGGGCCAAATCTTAGAAAAATCTTGTGTGCAATCTAGAGGCCACAGTTTCAGTCTAATAATCATGAAACTTGGTCAGAATGTTTGTCTTTATGGTATTTTCAACAAGTTCATAATAAGGTCACTTTATGTCAAAAGGTAGGTTACTGGGCCAAATCTTCAAAAAACCTCGTATGCACTTTAGAGGCCACATCTCATGAAACTTAGAATGTTTGTCCTAATAGTATCTCATGCATGTTTAAAATTTGGTCACATTGAGTCAAAACGTAGGTTACTGGACGAAATCTTGGAAAAACTTTGCATGCACTCTAGAGGCCACATTATTCAGTTTCAGTTCAGTATTCAGTTCATGAAACATGGTCAGAATGTTTGTCTTGATGATATCTTGGACAAAAAGTAGGTCACTAACACTCTTGTGTTTTACTTAATCACAACCAGGATCTCTTCAGCTTTAGCAAATTTAGATGAGTTTACTCGGGCACTTTAGGGATAGTGGCCCTCTGGTTACTGTGATCTCTCGTTCGTAATGAATTACAGCTAGAAGGTAAAATACCGCATTAACCCTTTACCACACAATCCCGAGTTTTAACTACCCTGACAGAGAGGTGTGTTATAAACAATTTGGGAAAAGGAGAAAATGCTGGTAACCAGCATTTTCTCCTTTTCCCAAGTTATTTTCTAACCTTTCAAAGACAGATCCAACTACTTCAGCCACATTTAATTTTTCATCAGCAAGTGCTTTGGACTTGGACAGTCCAAAAAGTTGTCCTTTGGTAAAGGGTTAAAATGATTCATTTAACTCTGTTATTACCTCCTGAAATATAATGCCTCAGACAGCTCTGGAACATCTGTGTCAAGTATTGATATTCAACATGCATTAAGGTTTCATACATTATTTAATGTTAAAACATCATGGCAAAAAGAGAAATTGCTCATCACCATTTCAATCAGAGTCGCCAAAAAACTGCATAATACATTTGGGTTTATGAAGGATGAAGCCATAATTGAAATCATTGCTTTGTTGTCTAACCTCTTATTAAAAATTCCGTGTTTTAACAACCCTGAAGAAGACTTTTGAAAATGGAAAAGGTTTGTCAGAATGATTTTTGTGTAGTAAACTGCATACATATAATTTTTCAATTTTTTTAATGACTTTACATGTAACCATTGTATTTATAAGCTCCCTTTTTTTCATTCAAATCATTCCATTTAAACAAATATTAATTTATAGATAATCTATGTGTATTTGTGTTGAAAGCTATACTCTGTATATGATCAATCTATAGTTGCCCTATATCTATAAGGCCTCTTTATGACTATTTTCCCTTCATTCATTTTTATGATATCGTAGACAAATTTTAAAATTGGTCATGTTGAGTCAAAAATTAGGTCACCAGGTCAAATCTTTGAAAAACCTTGTTAACGCTCTAGAGGCCACGTTTTTAGTCTGATACACAAATTGGTCGGAATGTTTGTCTTGATGATATCTTGGATGAGTTCGAAAATAGGTCAAAAACTAGGTCACTCAGTTAAATTGTAGAAAAACCTTGTGTCTGGAGCCCACATTTTCAGTGCATTTCTTTTGAAAGTTGGTCAGAATGTTTGTCTAGATAATATCTTGGATGAATTTGAAAATAGGTCATATGTGATAAAAAACTATGTCATTGGGTCAAATCTTTGAAAAATCCTTTGTACACTCTAGGTGCCACATTTTCAGTCCAATACCAGTGAAAGTTTGTCAGAATGTTTGTCTGATAATATCTTGGACAACTTTGAAAAATTAGGTCACTAGGTCAAATGTTAGAGAAACCTTTTGTATACTTTAGAGGCCACATTTTCGGAACAATACTCTTGAAAACTGGTCAGGATGTTTGTCTTGATAATATCTTGGACAACTTTGAAAATTTGTCACATCGAGTCCAAAACTAGGTCACCAGGTTAAACCTTTGAAGAACCTTGTGTTCGTTCTAGAGGCCACATGTTCAGTCTGCTAATCTTGAAACTTGGTCAGCATATATGTCTTGATACTATCGTAGACAAGTTTGAAAATAGGTCATGTTAGATTAAAAACTAGGTCACCACATCAAATCTCAGGAAAACCTTTTGTACACTTTACAGGCCAGATTTTCTCTCAAATACTCATGAAAGGTGGTCAGAATATTTGTCTGGATACTATCTACAAGTTTGAAAATAGGCAATGTTGAGTAGGTCACTGAGACAAATTCTAGAAAAAGCTACTCTCTAGAGACCATATTTTAAGTCCAATATTAATGAAAGTTGGTCAGAATATTTGTCATTATATCTTGGAAGAGGTTGTGTTGAGTCAAAAGGCTCAGGTAAGTGACTTCAGGGCCATCATAGCCCTCTTGTGTCCTTTTCCCAGAATGTTCTCTGCAATTTCAGTGACAGAAATCATCTTTTGAGCTATATTTAATTTTTCTTCTGCATTATGATTTCAATTTGTTTAAGTCAAGTTTTGTCGTTTGGTTAAGATTAAATGGTTTTGTGACATGCAATGTTAACTTTTGAACAGTAACTTATATTCTTTATCATAACCAAAAATTGCTTCAGTAGAATATTTACATCAGACAGGATCTGATGGGTTTGCTTATTTCATCTTGCTTATCAACTCAATACCACATGAGCAAAATGAAGACTTTTCCAAATTGTAAGCAATTTTAGACGACAATATGGCTCAAATAATGCAATTTGTTTTTTGATACGCTAAAAAAAAAATTATGGGAAAAGCAGAAAATACTGGTAACCAGCATTTTCTCCTTTCCCGACAATGCTTCAGAAGGCTTTTTTCTCCGGGTCATAAAACTTGGGATTGCGTGGTAAAGGGTTGAACAAGCCATGACATAGTATGATTTTCTAATGGTGTTAAATTTAAGCGTTTTAATGCTGCCCTGTCTCATGATTTTATTGGTATACTGGGCTCAGCCTTTGATTGTGATCATCTGTCTGTCTGCCAGTCTGAAGATAGGTATATTTGTGGCTCAAATGCCTTCACCAGTTGTACTGTCATTGTATTGACACTTTGCACATAAATTACAACAAAATACATAAAAGCAAGTAAAAACATTGTGGCAGAAGGAGATATTGTTTACCAGGAGCATTTTCAGTCAGTAGTGATTTGATCTTGATAGCTTTCTTCAGGCCTATATCACCCAGTTTTGCGGAACTCTTGTTTTCTTTTGCCACAAGGTTTTCAAAAGTACTCTGCTGTAAGCTGGAAGAAGTCACTTTCAAGACGTAATGTGTTAATTATTCACCAAATAATCCCAAGCTTTAACAGTCCTGGGGAAGAAGGCATTTGAAAACATTGTGTAAAAAGGAAGAAAGGCAGGTAACCAGCATTTTCTCCTCCCCCCCATTGTGATCTACCCTTTCAAACAGAAATCCGAACTTTTGAACTGCATTTAATTCGTGGTCTGAAAATGCTTTGTAAAAGACAAATTTAAAAGTTTGTCTGCTTGTATAGAGTTATATGTGTATTAATAGTGTAAAATTTATGTGAATGATCATGTTGTATAATTATGTAAAATGGTTGAATGTCTTGTGTTAAATTTTTACCAAACAATCATTTGTTTTAATGACCAGCAGGAATAAGGCATTTTCTCCTTCTTTAGCTCTACTGGCCAAAGGCCCGCCAGCTTATGTTATGGCCCGGTGTCTGTCATGCGTTCTACCGGGCGTCTGTCCATGCGTGCCTGGGTGTGTTAACTTTTATTTCAAACATCTTCTCTGAAAGTACCCATCCAATTTTGTTGAAGCTTCACAGAAATGATCCTGCCATCGCCTTCTTCAGAATTCATTCAAAGAATTTGATTCCAACTAAAACTCTGGTTGCCATGGCATCAAAACTGAAAATATTGAAAATCTTGTCCAAAACCTTAAGGTCTTGGACTACCAAATTGTGCATTCAGCTTTATCTAGTCGGCCTCTACTAAGAGAGTTCAAATTATAGCCCTGGGGTCAAATCTGGCCCCACCATGGCAGTCACAAGTTTTACATGGGCCTACATAGTGAAAACTTTCAAAATCTTCTCATCCTAACTGTAAGTTTTAGGGCCATAAAATTTTGCATGTATATTTATCTAATGGACCACTACCAAGATTGTTCAAATTATAGCCCTAGGGTCAAAATTGGTCCCAATCCAAAGTTACAACTTTTACATAAGCTTATATAACGAAATCTTTATAGATCTACTTGGTCCTGACCTTTTTTTTAACCACACATCCTAGACCTGTATTATTTGGCATGTGTGTTTATCTTGTGGACCTCTACCAGGATTCAAGTAATTTTAGCTCCATGGTCAAAATGGCTTTGCCTGGGGTCACAACTTTCACATGGGCTTTTTCTAGAGAAAACTTAGTAAGTCTTCTTGTTTGAAACCATTTGGCCTAGAATTGTAATGTTTGGTATGTATGGTTTGCACTTATTAGCCAGTGGAGCAATACAGGGTCATCATGGCTCTCTTGTTCACATTGTTTTCTACCCTTTCACAAATATAAACCCTATCACAGATGACTCCCGTCACTTCAGACACATTCGATTTGCCATTTCCAAATGCTTTCAGTTTGGAAAAATCTATAATTTGTTATTTGGTAAAGACCATTTACCTATGGATCACTTAGGTAAAGGGCTGAAAGAACATGTACTGGTATGTGCTCGTATTTGACACAATTTTATTGAATTATGATATGAAATGTATGTATTTGTACTGATAGTTTGTGACATTGTTCTATTAAAGTCAATGACAGTCATGAAACACCTACAAGGCTTTTATCATCATTCTTATTCTTCCATTCAAATCTTTTTGAACTGGTATTGAGCATCCATTCTTGACCCTTAAAACACCTTTCACAACAATAGTTGCCTTTCCAGCCAGTGTAGATTAAGATCAAACTGCATAAAACATACAGGCTGATCTTTGATCCACACTGTCTGCCTTGCTGGACATTACAGGCAAAAGCAACCCTGAAATTGCTATTATTTTGGTTTTATTTCTAGACTGAAAATGACTGTTGACTTAATTTGGCACTATCTAGGCATTCATAGTATAATTCTCAATTTGCGGAGCCCAGTCGCACAGTCAGTAACAAACATGACTTGAGACAAGGGGTTGGCTGGGTTGAGTCCCAAGCTTGGCCAGTTTCTTCCCAAGGATTGTTGATAGTCATTGTGACGTGATTAATTCTTCGCTCACTGCTGATTATTGTTTCAACAATGGTCATAGGGAAAGCAGCCAATGGCTTGGGAACAAAATTTTGCAAAGCACTCGTAAAAGAAAACTCCAGGAAAGCATGGATAAGTACTCTGGCTGCCACAATATAAATGAAAAAAATGAAAACTGCATTAAACACCATGCAAAATAACACAAAATAGTATATAGCAAGACAATTATCAACTGGCTAAAATGTATACATAGGGTGGGCCAAAAGTAGGGTTACAGTCAACATTTAGCAGGTTTACAAATGACACTTAAACATTTTACATTCCTTTATTTTCCTTTTAAAACATTTTATTACATTTTCATTTCTTACAGCTAATTAGTTTAGAATTGTTTATGCACTTTTTTTTGATAATTTAATTGCATGTGTGTGGGAACATTTAATCTCTCTTTAATTTAGTATCCACTTTCTTTGGTCTATATTTAAATTGCTTGTCATCGCTCACAGTTTAGAGTTCCTGTAAATAAAAAACAAATTTATAAAATCTAAAATGTTTTTAAGACATGAATAAGTATATAAGAGTTGTCTTTCTTTCATGCTGTTCATCAAATTCTGGATTCGGATTTTTGTAAACTAGATAAATAATGATGATAATAATAATAATAAAAGAAATAGAACACAAAACTACAAAAACAGTAACCCTACTTTTAGCCTACCCTGTATATATAAGTCAGTGCACTAAATTATACCGAACTTAACCTGACAAACACACAAAACTGCAATTACCCATTTAGGCAAAATCATGGAATTTGCTGATGACACAGATGAAGATCAGACTGCACAGAATATGCAGTCCTATGTTGGATCTATACTGGCCACTTGTTAAGTCGCACTTAGGAGATAAAAATCTCTCTAAGTTTAAGTGCATTGTATATTCAGCTGGTAAAAGGGGATGAGTTTATATAATTTGGCCTTGAAAGAGATTAATTCACTTCTTTTTCTTAAACAAGAGAGATACAGGACAATTACAGCATTTAAATAATATCACCATGTGGTCATGCCCTCAAAAAATAAGGTTCGATTGATTAACAAATATGCTGTGCTCACTTTATCTTCAGTTTTTTGCAACTACATGTAGATTCGGTCAGTAACAAGGCCTGGCCTGGTAACTCAGTGGTAAGTAAATCTAACTTGTGACCCTGGTGGTTGCGGATTCGATATCAGGTTAAGGCAAACTTTCTTTCCGGCGATTCTTCACCTCTTACATCTGTTGCATGTTGGAAAAGTAGTCAGTGGCTTGGCAAGAAAGTTGTGTCATTACTGGTGTGAGAAAGCCAGGAAATACATGCGTAGGGGCACTGACTGCCGTGATAGAGCTAAGCTATTAAAAGGGCATCAAAATCCAATACAAACAAATAAATAAAATCAGTCAATTTCAACTTTTTTTAATAAACAATGTTTTTCTATGAGCAAAATTACCGTAATTTACCTATTTTGCTACTTTAAGCAATGCACGTGCCAGCTTAGGACACTCGAAGAAAAAGGGTCAATAAATTATATTTCTGTTCATCGGAAGATGCATTAAGCTCCCTTTTGTCAGAGCATGGCTCATATATACATGTACAGAATTTATGTAATTAAGCTTTTACCACACACGAAAAAAATACGCTCATTCATTTTGAAGGAATTTACAGACAACTATTCAAATGATTTTCAAATAATAGAACTTTTCCTTGAACAGGTAGACAACATTGTTGGAAAAGGAAAAAAATGCTGGTTACCAGTAATTTCTCCTTTTCCCATAATGTTTTCAAAAGCCTTCTTTCTCATGGTTGTTCAAACCTTGGATTATGTGGTAAAAAAGTTACAACAAAATCCCATGTTTTAACAGCTTTCAGGAAGGAAGCATTTGAAAATATTGTAGGAAAATGAGAATGGTGGTAACCAAGATTGTACGTTGAATTTGTTTTAATGGGAAAGAAATAATATAGTCTAGTATTTCATTTTATAAATCATAATTTTGTGTAACCCTTAGAGAACTGAATGAATGCTAGCCTGTATCAGGGGAGGTAACCAATCTATACCAGCTGTATATGTAGCTGTAGATGTATGTACAACGGGGACATATCTAGCCGAAATCTGAAAGGCCTTGCCTGGCATTCAGGCCCTGCATTTGAGTAATTCTAAATTTCATTACATCAAATCATAGCTTAAAACTGTTCAACAAATCCGCTTTTCAGGACTTTCAGTCCTTTGATTAAAAGATAATTCTTGCTAGCATAGCCTGCATGAGGATTTTCAGAGCAGCAAAGCTGTCTATTTCCGGCGAAGACATGCAAGATTAAGGTAAATTATCACCCATCGTGATACAGCCGAGAGATTTAATCAATGCATCATCCGAGGTTTGCCGAAAGGACTTTTTTTTCGTTTTCCATCACGTTGAAGCACTACTCCGTTAAACATGATTACTGTCGTTTCAATAAATTTTATTTGACGTCTGCAAAATTGTTTGCAATCTGGACGAACCTGGATTTTTGTTACCTGACAAATATCGAAAGACAAATATACGAGCTAAACAACAATAATTTTACTACAAACGAAACTAGAAAAATAGCACTAACACACACATATGTGGGGTCTGTGGGGGTTCCCGGCCGCAGCTCGGATCCTCCCTCGTCTATGAATAAAGGAATGAAGACTTATCATTGACACCCTCTGTATTTCCCGTAAATATTTATGGAACCAGTGAAACGAATTTACTTCATCGACATTTAGCTGCCTTTTGGTCCCATCTCATAGAATAATGCTTTATACTGATTTCAACATTTTCTTCGATCTTAACACAGCGAAAGCTCACATATTCATATGTTTCCTTTGTTTTACGAGAGCAAGATTGGGGCCTTGAAGCGCCCTGCCCAAGGACATTTCACGAAAAACCGAGTGCGATAAGTGAGCCAGCAGGACCCTGGAATTAAAATGGAAAATACACTAGTTATGTGTAATGTTATATGGGTAAAATGTATATATTGTCTTTGTTCGCTACGGTTCATTGTCATGGACAATACAACTTTTAACTTTTTACCAAACGACAAAATTTTGGACTAGACCAAATTGAAAGTATTTGCAGACGACAATTTAAATTTTGCTGAAATGATGTTTTCTGTTTTGATAAGGTAGAAAACACTGTGGGAAAAGGAGAAAATGCTGATAACCAGCATTTTCTCCTTTTCCCACAATGTTTTCAATTCAAAAGTCTTCTTTCTCTAGGTCGTTAAAAATCGAGATTTTGTGGTAAAGGGTTAAACTCAGCTCTGTGATCTGTTCTTTCTTTCACATTCCATTTTAACCCTTTGGCTGCTAAGCGAGACTCACTGACCTTTTGCGGACAACGTAGATCAAGATCAGACTGCACAGAACGTGCAGTCTGATCTTGGATCTACAATGTCCGATAAGGCGATGTATTTCTCCAAAAACATAAGTTTGCATTATTTGATTATCTAGGTTTTTACTATCGGCTTGAAAATTTCATTTAATTTATCTAGCAGGACAAGGGTTTAAAAGAACTAAATACCAATGAACGACAAAGCGTTTGACTAATCAGACATTCGTCCCAATTAGTACACTTAACTCTTGTTTTAGGTTTACCCATTGCACTATTACAAATAAATCACAATTGATTTGTGTTTTATTTTCTTATGTATTCATTTTTTAAAGGCAATCATTACAAGGTGCCATAAGGGTGAAATGAGTGGAAAAAAGAAAACGTTTTAATGACACCTTCTGTGTAAGGAATATTTCAATCGGCATATATTATAAAGGAGTGTAATTCATAACTGTCTGTATTGACGTACTGTACATTGGAAATGGGTGTAGGTATTACATTAATGAATTTCTTAAACGATAGTATGTAATAATGAACGAAATAAAATGGGCTATGCTCTTGCAAAAGGTGGCTTAATGCATGCCCGTAATGCATGATACCAAGCAAGTCATCATATAATATGGAACAATAAAATCCAGTTAGTAATTCAAGCGACTGAATCATTCGGTAAACTGATCCTTTTACATGCAGAAAAAAGACCAAAAGCAAAAAGTTTCGGCCCAGGTCAGCCTGCGCGGACTGCGCAGGCTGACCTAGGTCGATGCTTTTTGCAGATGCATTAATCCCCTTTTTCACAGTGCATGACTCAAATATAGAGAGAAGTATAACTTATAAAGTGTTATAACTACAACAAAGATGTGCACAGCGACAAGAAAACATTGTCCAAAATCTTTTTGTTATCTTTCTGACATGTTTGACCACTTTCTCAATCAGAAAAAGGGCTAAATTGTAATACAACAGTCTCAGGCCGAAGTACAGACTGATTACATGTACGTAACACTTGGATGTTTCTGCCTATATAGGGACATGTATTGTGAGCTGTATTGTTTGAAGTGCCTGTTATGCGTGCCGAGTAGACTGTCCACAAGCTTGTCTATTTTGAAAATCTGAACCGTTAAACTGTAATATTAATGGCACGTATTAATCAAATCTCCAAGGTAAAAAAAATGTAATACGTTTCAAAGATATTTTTGCCTACATGCACCCTTACATGCCTCACATTGTAGATCCAAAATCAAAGTACACTTTTTTATACAATATGATTTTGATCTACACTGTTCACAAAATCATATAAAGTTGTTGCTTTCACTCTACGGGTTAAACGTAGGTAGAAATGTTGAAAACGTTGAAGGAAAGAAGAGTGTCACTCGAAACGATAATCGTTGTTAATTTTTTGTATCGTTTTCAGCGCTACTAGTGCGAATAAAATCATGTATAAATGCAATTTTCTGAAGCGTCCCCTTCATCTTAATAGTTTGTCAATATGTACTGAATTCAAAGAGGCAAAAACAGTTCATCGGAAGTTGGCGTGTGCCGAGGGGGATGGGATCTGAAAGGGCAAATGTATTATAAGCTGATATTAAACTGTAGGAAAAATTTCAACGTAGATAAATAGTAACAGCATAACTAAATGCTTGCGAATGCCAGGGTAGCAACATTGGCTTGGTCTTGTTTGAAACTCTTTCCGAACATAAGTCTTTTTTTTTTTTATGGCCTAGCAGTTAAATCTGCGCATGCATGATCCCTTAAATATCAAGTGCTTAAAAGGCAAGCCACGATTACAATTGTTTAAGATCTTTGGCGACCATGACTTGGCCAAATGGAACTCCTACTGTCAGGGCCAGACTTCACAGCCACTGGGATAGTTCCACACAAATTGACAAACCTAAATTGTCTTAAAGGTAAAAGCAAATACTTTTTAAATAAAAAATCTCAAAACATATACTTAAAACAGCATCAGAATAAAGCAGACATTTTTTTTTTACATTTCATGGTTTGATATTTCTCTCACCCTTGAAGGCCGGTAACGCAAAGAAGAAACCTATCACAAGGGAGGTAATTCTATCACAACCAACTTCGCAGCCATCAGGAGAGGTAATCTTTCTTAACCCAGGGAAACAAACTGTTCGTGGAATAGGCAAAAACAAGAAAAATGGTAAGGAGTTTAGATATTTAAGTTACTTTATCAACATGGTTGGGTGGGGGGGGGGGATATTCAATTAAACTGTTAACAAGTTAGACTGAGCAATAAACACAGAAACACCGAAACACCGCAACTCTTAGGATGGTCAATGTAGAGATAAAGGACCAATCTTCACGTTCGATGCCGTCTGATCTTGACAAACATTACCTAAAAGTAGCATGTAGTATAATCATTTCTGATTATTCATGTACATAGACACTCAACCTGTGCTGCAGCCAAGATTTAAGTAGTTCACAAGACCGATTCCGTTAATTGCAGGATTCCAACCCACGACTTCTGATATAAGAGACCTGTACATCCTGATTCACAAATTAAGCCTTCACCAAACAATTCCGAGTTTTAAAGACTATGGTGACAGAGGCTTTTGAAAACATTGTTGGAAAAGGAGAAATGGTTAAAAATAGCATTTTCTCCGCTTATTGTTTTCTACCCGTTCAAATGTAAATTTTATCATTTGAGCTATAATTAATTTGTTGTCTGTAATCGCTTTAATAAACTAGGTAAGATTAACATTTTATGGCCTTTTAAGGAGTTATCAAAAAGATTTGAGCCATGCTCTGTGAAAAGGGTATTTAATGCATCTACAAAAAGTATCGACCCAGGTCAGCCTGCGCAGTCCGCGCATGCTGACCTGGGTCGATACTTTTTGCCATTTGTCAATTTTCTGTATGTCAAAAGACAAGTGTACCTCATGATTCAGTCCGTTGATAGTCAAAATAGTCCGCGCAGGCTGACCTGGACGAAACTTTTTGCCATTGGTCAATTTTCTGTATGTTAGAGGACAAGTCTGCCTCATGATTCAGTCCGTTGTTAGACGAAATGGATGTCATAAAATCCATAATTATATGATGACTTGTCCATAATTATGTGATGACTTGTCCATAATTATGTGATGACTTGTCCATAATTATGTGATGACTTGTCTTGTCACGGAGATGCATTAAATCCCCTTTTGTCAGAACGAGGCTGATTTGTAACAATCCAATTGACACGCTAACAAACGTGAAATTTACAACAAAGATCTTAAACTTCTATAGAGTGTTTTTCGGAACAGGCGCTTTTGTGGCCTATGTAGATCAAGGTCAGACATAAATATGCAGTCTGATCTATAGTCAACTCACCCCGCTTTTTGAGTCACTCTTGCAAAATGCTGCCTCGAAACTGTAATGGTTTGAGTCCTTTGTCCAGACTGAAAATGTCCATTTTGTCCGAAGCGTTAACCTTTATTATACAATCCTGTATTTCCCCGACATGGATAAAAAAATAAGCTTTTGACCCTTTACCGAACACTCCCTGGTTTTTACGACTCTGGGAAAGAAGGCTTTTGAAAACATTGTTGGAAAAGGAGAAAATGCTGGCAACCATCATTTTCTCATTTTTACACAATCTTTTCTAACATTTTGAGGACAGATTTTGTCATTGGTTTCACATTTGGTTTATCGTGTACAAATGCAGTCCAAATTTTTGTTGTTTGCTAAAGGAGTTAACGACTGACATCTCATTCTACACGGTGACTTTAGCGCTTTGAAATCCTTTCAGCACCACTGTACTTAAAGAAGCTACACACATGGGCCTGGGAAAATGCGGAACACCATCACACAAAACGGTTCACCTTACCTAAAGCAGGAACACTCGTGGTTAGACGAGGTCAACCATTTAAATTGACACTGACCTTCAATCGACCTTATAATTCACTGACCGATGAATTGAAATTTTTCTTTGAAACAGGTAAAGTTTGATATGCATCAAAATACCCTTCACTGGTTTTATAACATGCCCGTATCTTTCTTTCGTAAAATTCCCTTCTATATGGCTTGCAACACGCGAAAAAGGGCATTCGGAAATGTGCGTAAAGTGTCGTCTCGGATCAGCCTGCGCAGTCTGCGCAGGCTAATCCGAGACGGCACTTTACGACTACATTAGATTTTGTGCTACAGTAGAATTGCGCAAAATAGAAAATTACATAAAAACGGAAAGTGTCGTTTCGGATTAGCCTGCGCGGACTGCGCAGGCTGATCCGAGACGAAACTTTACGCAAATGTCCGAATGCCCCTTTTCGCATGTTGCAGGCCATATATGGGTGTACTTTATGAGAGTTCAAACCAATATCAACCTATGTGCCGTCTGATCTTGGCCTTCATCGTCCAATTCTTTGATCACTGTACAGGTTAACGCCTTATCCTGCCGAATTTAAATTAATTAACGGTATTACAAAAGTACTAAACATATCTTTCGTCAAGTTAATTTGCAAAATAAATTAAGTTTAAATAACTGAAACTATTGATAGAGCAGCCGAGAGTGTTGAACAAGATCAGCCTGCACAGACTGATCTTGCTTTACACGTTCCGCAAGAATACATATAAGGTCGTGAACGGCAGAATAAAGTTAACTGATCGTATTCATTGTTTTCTTTGTCAGTTTAAAATTCTACTGTACTCTGTGTTCATTTGCTTTGAAAATACGTAATTATTATTAAACCTCGTTAGTGTTCATGGAAAGAAGTTTTCATGCTTCCGTTCGAATCCTTATAACATTGTTTTGTAGTTTTTTTGTAATACATATAATATTGTTTAAAAATGAAAGTGTTAAAAACAATCTGATGAAGTTTTGATAAGAACTATATTACTGAATACACGTCGAAGGTAAATGTTTTCCCCTGAAATATTTTTCATTTGAGGATATCTTTCCACGTATTTACTTAACCAAAGTACTGGAAGTACTGAAAATCAGCGAGGCGTGAGGAAATGTCGTAAAAATAACACTTATCAGCAGTAATTTACTGTTGTATCAGAAGTTGAAGGAAAAAAGTTGGTCGTTTTTACTTAAATACTTAGATTTTTTAGAGGGGTTTCTCATAAACGAGTTACTGTACATACTATTTCATTCGATCGGAGTAACACATAACACTCAAAGGACAAATATTAAGCGAAAAAATAAGATAAGACCTGTATGTATGAGAAACACCGTGTCCCTGAACGGTAACTAATCATGCATGGTTGGCAAACATGATTGCCTTTAATGTTACAATATTTTCTCAATCATTTAATTTAGAGCAACATGGCAAAGTTTATTTCATTTATTGCTACTATATTCTAAAGTTACTTGACTGAATCCAAGAAATTTCAAATTTTCACATTTTCAAAGTCACTTAACTGTATACTTAACCAAAAAATTCGTCAATTTTTTTTTTCCACGAAAATAGCATTGGCTTGTTTGCAGGAAGGGCACATAAAAATTTTGATATTTTTCTTGAATATCATTACCTGTAAAGCTACAAGAAATAAGGCCAGTTTCACTTTCTGGGCTTCAAAGTCCCAATGATTGATTCAATGATGTATGTGTACATTCATTCATTCTCGGTCAGTTAGTCAATCAGTCAGTTAACCACTTAGGCAGTCAGTCAGACAGGCAGTCCAATTGTAAAGCATTGAGTTATTCGGTCAGTTTCTAAGCTTGAACTTTTTATTTGTTCATTCTAGGAGACAACCCACTACCCGGTAACGACACCATGGTTTGTCTCTCATCCTATACCTCCCAGGGTTCGAGCGGCTGGAAGTCGGACTTTCTACCAATCATTGGCACGAAGTCGGTTGACTGTATCAAAGCCAACTTGTGGATCTTTACCCCAGCCGACTGTATTGTCTCCGATTGGAAGTTTTCACTACAAAGTATATTACGCAGTGAGAGAGATACAGCAACTGCAACATATGACCACCCGGATCGGATTTATATTCTGTTTAATCCTTGGTGCAAAGGTAATTGTAGACCCGTCCAAATTCAAAGCACCTGCAGATGACATTTTGAACTTACGCTACTGAACTCCACTGATGGAACTTGTCTATTTATTAGCATTTTCTCCTGCAATGCTTTCGAAAGCTGTCTTTCTCGCGGTCGTGAATTGTAGGTTTTGAGTACAGGGTTAACCATTTAATGTACAATCTTTTTTTTTTTCACTATTAAGTTCAAGTGACATATGGCCCACAACATGCGAAAGGTGGCAATCGGACATTCGCGTAAACTGTAGTACCGGATCAACCTGCGCACCCCGCAATGACTTATCAGAAACGACAAGTTTCATTTTTACTTTTCATTTTGCGCAGATGTCCGACCATACCTTTCTGCGTGTTGCAGGCCATATATGAGAAGCATAAAAGGAAGGAATTTTTCATAGAAACGATAAGGTAAAAGAAACGATTGCTTGTAGCCAACATGAATACGTCCTAATGATATCGCGCGAGGATTAAATCTAAAACACAAAATTTAAAAGCATTTCAGATGTGAAAAGAGAAACACTGGCAAGCAGCATTTCTTCTTGTCCCTTTATGTTTTCTTTTCTTTCAAAGACAAATCATTTGGGCTACACTGAATTTTTCGTCTGCAAAATTCTTTCAATTCAAAAGAGACTGGAATTCTCTCGTTTTACGAATACTCATGGGAAACCTGAATTATTGCTTGATATACCCTGAACGTATCTAAAACACTGCGTTAGAAAGACCCTACTTTTAACCTTTTACCAAACGACAATTTCCTACAGTGTTTCAAAAGTCTTGTCCCTTTAGGTCATCAAAATACATAATTATTTAGTAAAGGTTTAATTTATATGAATCATGCTCTGTGAAAAGTTGGCTTAATGTATGTGCGAAAAGTATCGACCCGGGTCAGCCTGCGCAATCCGCGCAGGCTGACCCGGGCCGAAACTTTTCGCTATTGGTCATTTTTTTTGTATGTCCAAGGACCAGTCTCTCTCATGATTCAGCCAGTTGTGTAAAAACGTGACTATTATGGATCCATAATAATATGATAGCGTAATTGGTACAGTACACTGCGGAGATGCATTAAGGCCGCTTTTGCCAGAACATGCCTCATATAGACTATTTTTCCATATACAACTAGCTAGTATAGATGATACAAGGGGGAGTGAAAACAATGAAAGATTTTTTTCGGCGAAGCTGACTACGCTGGCTTCTGACCTACTTCTAGGCATTGATATACCCAAATGTATAGATAGTATTGTTTGATTGGTAGAAAATGTGGGACATGTTGATTCGAAGGATCCTGCTAGCCTATTTACAGGCACATTTATGACAGTAAAGCAGCGTGCTGCACAGTACGTGTGCATGTATATCCAGGCACATAATTTCTAACAGTAACTGCTCCTTTTCAACGTTGATTTAGATAAATATTTAGTCATAAGAATATATCTAAATGAAAAATTCAGTATTCAAAACAACATGCAGAACAATGAGAAAAAGAGACAGTTTCTGGCGAGGTTACTTTTCATTATTTCTATTCATATTGTACTATAAAAGAGTTTCAATATTCATATTCAAGTAGGTACTTCTTACGCCGTCTGTCTTTTTTAAAAAGGTATTTCTATGAATTTTATTGTTTCTTCTTCTTGGAATGATGGGGGGGGGGGGGGGGGGGTGGCCGAGGGAAGGTAGGCACGAAGGAGCATGCTCTAGTTACGAACTTATGTCTTCAAAGTTTTTATAACAATTGTCAACCTCTCTCTGTGAACCGCTTTGGTATAAAAATCTGCTGTAGTGAAAACCCTTTTTTCTTTGTTCAGCTGATGACGTGTATTTGGCAGCCGAACCCTTGCTAGACGAGTACATTCTAAATCAATGCGGTATAATGTTCCAAGGCTGTAGAAAACGTATGACAGTCAAACCGTGGATATTTGGACAAGTGAGTACATGTAAGAGCCATGCTTTGGGGCAAGTGGGGTGTAATGCATCCCCGTGATGCATTATACCAAGCAAGTCATCACATAATTATGGATCTATAAAATCCATTTCATCTGATAACCGGCTTAATCCTGAGGTCCTCTGATGTGCAGAAAATATACCAAAAGCAAAACGTTTCGACGTAGGTCAGCCTGCGCGGACTGTGCAGGCTGACCTGGGTCGAGGCATTTTATTGACGCATTAAACCCCCTGTTCACAGTATGGCACAGTATGGCTTATATTTTTGTGCTTTTTGCAATCAAAGAACCAACAGAAATTTTCAAAAGCATTGCACCGTTGGTCTGAAACTTCTCTTCGATTCCCTCCGCACTTTTCTAATTAATTAACTCCTAAAAAAATTGAAGTAGATGATGTTGGGAGCTAGACAGGAACTAAAATTTGATGTTCGTTTACATTTAAATCGACCGTGACAAGAAAATTGTGGAACACGAGAGAGGAAAGCCATTGATACAGTTGAGTCTAGGCGTCTTTGTTAATAGTCCTTGACGGTCAAACCAACAAATTCTACATTGAGACATACGTTCGTACAAAACTGTACCCACAGCCTTATGCGACACATTATAATTCAGTCAAAAAGGAAGGACTTTTATCCAAATACAAACAATACTTCGTGTTCCTATTTATTCTATTAGAGGTAAACTATGACTTGAAAATAATGTGGGAGAATACGGACCAGCATATAATAAATACCAGGAGCAAAACATCCTAAACTCAAGCACATGATACAGTCATAGACATTTAGAGCTTTTGTAAAAAATAATGAGCTATGCTCTGTGAAAAGGAAGTTTAATGCGTCTGCAAAAGGTATCTCGACTGTGCAGTCCGCACAGGCTGACCTGAGTCGACATTTTTTGCTGTTGTTAAATTTTCAGGTTGAGTCAGCTATTTGACAAAATTGATGTGTAGGATCCATCATATGACTTGCTTATTATAATGCATCATAGGGGTGCATTAAACACCCTTTTCCTAGAGTGCGGCTGCAATGTATGACGTGCACCCTTCTACTTTTCCAGTTTGAACCTGGTATTCTAGAAGCATGTGTATACATCCTGAAAAGAGGCTTCAATTTTAGGACAACTCGGGCGATGGGTGACCCTGTCATAGTGTGCAGGCTAATAGCGACCATTGTAAGTAGGCTTATTGCATTGGTTATATCAAAGTGCAAGCTGTGTCGAGCAGTTTCTCGTTAAATAATATCGTCTGTTCTTTCGTAGTTTCCTAGCTGTAATTGTAAACAAATAGATTTCTGTACAAACGGTGGGAAGAAATGACTAAACTTTAACTCAAACAAAAGTTCATTGCACGTGTCAAAGAAGGGTGAAATTAAGCATTTTCTGAACGATTTGTACCCGTATACATGATGATCTCTAGCGTTCTTATTGACAGATCCATTCTTTGCCAATGAGAGAATGGTTCGATTCTAATTTAGATAAAGAAATTATAAATCAACATTTCACACGCGACGAAACCTAAAATTTATTCAATGTATATCAATTCATTTCGCATGGAAAATACTATTTTCATTTTTGGTATGGTAGCAAATGATTGAAAGTGATCACGATATGACTCACAAAAATTGAAATCAGTTCCTTTTTTTAATGGTCATTTGTTCTCCGTTTCTCATCTGTGTCTTCTTTTGTATAAAGGTAAATGGGGACAACAACAACGGTGTATTACTTGCCGAGACACTTTCTGGTGAAAACAAAGATGGCCGAATTCCAACCATGTGGAGCGGAAGCATCAATATCTTAAAACAGTATGTCGAAAACGCTTTAAACACGAAGGGAAATAATCCAGAACCCGTCAAATATGGCCATTGTTTTGTTTATGCTGGGCTAGTCACTACAAGTAAGAGGCGATTATTTATTGAGATATTCGGAATCGTGTAACCAGCATTGTTATTTCAGGAATTCAAAGGCTTTTCTGCTTTCAAAGACAGAAACTTATGACTTTAGATATTAGGCGGCATTAGTGAACTTCTAAAGAAATTCGACATATAGATTTAATCAATTGGGTAACCAAGTTGCAGATCTGTACCATCTGTATATCTTTGTATTCATTATTGCTTTCCCAAATGAAGTTTCGAGAGACACTGTTCGGTTTATGGCATGTCTTTTTTTTTTACAAAGAATACCCATTATTAAAAAGGGAATTTATATATAATCACAATGAAATGTATATACCATGGAAAGAATTGTAAATTGAGGAGATATTGGTGACGGTATTGCGACGTGAGTACTTCTAGGGACTACAAGGGAAATTGAAAACAAAGTAGTGCCTATATTAGGACCAAGATAGTATTAGATAGAAACAATCTTGAGAGGAATTTTGAGAAGTACGGACTGGAACATTAGAATTTAAGAACTGACGTTAATGAAAACCTCTGCATTTCGATGGCATTAATCCTTAGAGAAAAAAATAATACAAATAAACCTGCAATACATATCTGAGGTCTGTCAGAAAAACCCCAACAAGTATTGTTCTTATAATTTTGATACGTATTGTTCAGTATAGTCACAAAATAATGTACATCCAGATCAAACAGTACGTTTTTTCTTTTTGCAGTCTGGCTTTGACATACGCTCTCCAAGGCATCCGGGGTTTATCAAATTGCTCTCAAATAAAAGCATGAAGTGTATTGTTCTTACAGTTTGCAGGTCTTTGGGAATCCCTTGTCGCTGTATTACCAATTATAGCTCTGGGCGGAACGACGATGGCAGCCTTTCTCTGGATTTTTATTATGAGACAAAAGACGATGGAACCATCGAACAAATAGAAACAGCCAATCAGAATTTAGTATGGTAATTATGCAAAAAAAAAAAAAACATTATCTTTTCAAACAGACAAGAAGCGGGCTGCATTGCTACAGTTATAACGAACCATTCTTTTATTATTCCATCACTTTCATCCTGATTTGTCAATATAAGTCGAATCATACAGACGACTTGGATTGTCTTGTAATACAGTATTTTTTAAAAGAAATGTCGAGGTAACCTTGTCTTTTGCCACAAGTACTCTACATTATTCTAGTCTTAATTCACGTGTACTGTCGCTATTTAACTAGGATTTTTGTCAATCATCTGCTTCAAAAATTGTGATATCGACAATCTCATGGATACACTAAATTACTTCAAATAGATATTTACGAGTATATTCAAATCGGGTACCATAAAGGTATTATACGATTGACCTTCACGGATGCTACAGTATCGTAATCAAATTTGCTGCTACATTTTGTTCACAGAGCGAATACTTGAAATTTGCCTTTGTATTTGAACATTCACTTGTTTGAACATTGTAAAACATACAGTACTCAGCATACATACCATTCGTACGTTCGGACCAAGGGATATTGAAGAATAACTGGATCTGTCTGGGGACGTATTGACCATGCACTCTAAATGTCGTTTTGAATGCAAATTTGAAAGCAACCCGACTAAGACAGTACGTCTTAGCCATTTAGATTGCTAGGCTTGAAATTTAGAATAAGAGTTAAATACTTGAATACTACCCCCGACAGTTACATGAACTTTACAGGAATTTCCACGTGTGGAATGATGTATGGATGAACCGTCGTGACCTGAATATACCCGGAAGTGAGCCAGACTGGCAGGCCCTGGATGCAACACCCCACGTGACTAATTTCAACAGTAAGATTTGTACATACCGAATACAACGGCTATTTTTCGACGCATGAAGTGCTTTGATAGCGGTGATAAACTATATTTTGACAAAAATTTTCTTTTTGTAAAAAAAATTAATAATAATAAAAAAACTAGAATAATCATGATATTTGATTAGGTGACTGCTCACTCATGTAGATTCATAGTCAGAGAGCAAGAAAATAAGAAATATACCACTTAACTCTGTACCAGACGGCATGTCTTTTTTTTTTTTTTTTTTTTAATAGTCCAGATTGAAATCATTTTTTAAACGACAAAATTAATTGAATCTGGATTAAATAACTATATTTGTCATTGAAGGGTTAGAAAGCATTGTTGGGTATGGAGAAAATGCTGGTTAACAGCATTTCCCTTTTTTCCTCACAATATTTTCAAGAGCCTTCTTCAGCAAGATCGTTAAAACACGGGGTTGGTTGGTAAAGGGTTAAAAAATATGCATGTATGTTGTCATGGGGACCTAGACATGCCAAATTAGTCAACACCTAAACCGACTCAGGCATTGCGCAACGTAGAAATCGGGTGTATTTGAAATCTATTTATAACATATGACTGTTACAGGCTACCTCGTGACTGCAGGGTACGAAATTTTATGACATGACTAACTGAATTGGACTTCTGTCTTCTTTTTGACACGTAGTCTTATGTCAATATCTTTGGTCTAAAGGCCATAATTCCAGGGCAATTTAGAAACTCCAAGCTTTTGCGAATATTTTCTTTTCAAATTTGCTGAAATCAAATTTAGTTTTGAGTCCCTTTAGTAGTCTTCTTTTGATTAGCTTTTAAATTAAAATAGAGTTTGACTTGCTATATCCCTTCTGAATGGAAAGCTCAGACTTTTTTCTCGATCGTCTTGCATCAGTCGACTTTTTAAAGCATTTTTCGAAAGGGGAAATTGAGAATAAGAGCAAGTTTCTCCTTTAGCAGTAATGTTTTACAGACTGATTAGTTTGCATGTGATAAACCTTAGTGCATGTTAATCGTCCCTTTTCTTAAAAAGACATGAGACATTATACCAAGCAAGTCATCACATAAAATCCATTTTGTCTGACAAGCAACTGAATTATGAAGTAGAATGGTCCTTGAACATGCAGAATAATACAAACATGAAAAATGTGTCGACCCATGTCAGCCTGCGCGGACTGCGTTGGCCGACATGGGTCGATATTTTTTGCAGATGCAATTAGCCACCTTTTCACAGAGCATGACATATTTTTAAATCACTTTGTCAGGTTTCCAGAATTGCGGACCAGCGCCGCTAGTAGCCATTAAAAATGGTCAGACGGACATTAGTTTTGATGTTGGGCACATTTTTTCTGCAGTGAATGCCAATGTGTTACACTGGCTCAAACTTGACACCAGCGAATGGACAGTGTTTCAGGTCGAGGATTCAAGGTCTGTTCCTCTCTCTCCTTTCATAAAAGGAGTTTTTTGTTAGAATAAAGTTTCCAAATCAGGCTTTAGCTAGATACACGTACTGTTATGTGGCTATAGCGGAAGGACAGGGCGCACTATACTGTCAACGACATATATTTCCGCAGTGAAAAGATCTCACATATTTTTTAGATCTTTGTAATTGTTGGATAAATGAGCGGCGCTCTGACATAACGGGGCTTAATGCATCCCCGTGATGCGTTATACCAAGCCATTACATAATTGTGGGTCGATAAAATCCATTTTGTAGAACAACGGGTTGAATCGGAGTTACACTGGTCCATGTAGGAAATTGACCAATAGCAAAATATTTCGACCTATGTCAGTCTACGCGAACTGCGCAAGCGGACATGGGTCGATACTTTTTGCAGATGCATTAGGCCCCCTTTCACAGAGCATAGCTCAAATAGAATCTACAATCTTGTTATATCCCACTGACAGTTCTAAATTGGTTAAGCAAGAGTACGAAATATATTGGCAATGAAGAGTGTTGATGAAGATAACAGCTGTCTTTCAATACACGAAAATGTTCAATGGTGATAGCTTTTAACTCGAGATCTTAACCCACAACTGCACAAAAACGACACTTTATGTCTTTGCAAAAGACATTTTTGGATACGTAGGTGGAAAGGCAGCAATTGTTTCTTAAAAGTAACTGATTCAGTTTTCTTTAACATTTTTCATAGGATTAAACAAGATGTTTTTCTCTTCTATAGTTTTGGTCCTTTGTGTGATTTGTAACAGTTCTGGGCCGGTCTGATAGTAGTTTTTACCTGAATGGATCAATGTATGAATCAAAATTAAATCTGTACCTTTCAGGGTTGGGCACTCTATCAGTACAAAAACTCCAGACGGCAAACCTGCCAAACTGAAGTTCAAATTAAATGCCGCTGAAATGGGAAGAATTCGACAAATTGTAACAAATGAATACAAATACAAAAAAGGTATCACGTTATACGCCTTTTTTTTAAAAACTTTTAGTTTAAACATACATGTATTTATTTTACATCGACTGAGAAAGAAGTTCTTACAACTTATACTAATCTCTCTCGATTGCCCGTCTACAGCCGGTAAGCAAAAACGCTGTTAAATTTCAAACAATTTAGAATGGTACAGAAATCAGTCCTTTGTGTAAACATGGATAAACAAGACAAATTTATGATGCATGGCATCATAGAAGCCGTAATCTTTTGGTGGACAATTTCAGAAATATTGACTTTCTAGAAAAAATGTGATGACATTTTTGTATCTCTTTCCCCCCCCCCCCCCCCCACACACACACACACACAAACGGAAGATCATGACAAATGATACTAAAATGCAGGATAAAAAAGGCAGAAATTAAGAGAGGAATCTTAAATTATCTTGTACCATTATTATCATCATAATCATCATTATCATTTAAAGTGATGATGCGTATGTGAGAAAACATGTAAAAGCATTGGAATTTTCAAAATTCTACTCAAAGTTTGAAAATGGAGAAATTGCGCATGAATTCAAGTACAGAATTTTTCATTATTAAATGATTTTAAAAAGCAAACTTCTGTAGGGGCATCAAGGCGACACAGCGGAATTATGTAAGTTAGTAATTATTGAAAGTGATATTTAGATCGTTATTCACGTAGATCTACCTGCATTTACAATTTTTTAGTGATATTTTCTTTGTGTTTCATTTTTTTACAAATAGAAAAAAGAAAAAAAAAATATTCAACAACTTTCTTCTACAACATTATCATTTTGCTTGTCAAAAAAAATCTTAGCCTGCTTGTAACAAAGTGAATCTTTACATTTCTACACCAGAATTAGAGACTTTTGCATAGTATTTCCAAAATTCTTCTGATCATAGCCTTCACAGTTGGCGCAAACCAAGCCTTTAAGGATCTGGATATATTCAACAACATAATAATAACTATTACTATATATATATATCGTTTAATAAAAATTAGTTTGAACTAATTTCTGCAAATGCCTTATACAAACCTATAAAACTTCTAATGTAAACTTCAAGAGCCATTCAAAAGCCTTGACCAGCAGCGACGTAAAAAGTTGTATATGCACAGTGGTAGGTTTGGTAATAACTTTATCCTTTCAACTACACCGAATGAAATTAATATACTGAGTAAGGAAAATGAAACAAAAATTTTTTACGTTTACAATATCTTATAAAATATTTAAAAAATATTACACAGGCTATGTACTGTCTGATCTTGATCTATTTCTGTCATTTTCGAACAGTTTCAACCCTTAGAGCACTATGCACCACTTTGGTATTTTTTGTGGACAACGTACATCACGATCCAAACATTTTTCACGGGTATTGTAGATCAAAACCTTACTGTACAGAACTTACAGTCTGATCATAACAGCTTCGACACACAATACACAAAATGCTAAATTTTACAGGGCTCATAAGGTAGATCGTCCATCGTCCATCGTAAATTCGATGAGGCTAAAGTGTCGACGAAGGGATGAAAAAGGGTTATCTCTTCACAAGTAGGCCTATTCTATAAATAGCTGATGTCAGCTCTTACTGTGTAGGGAGGTAACCAATCTATACCTTGATCAAAGGTTAACCGCCCTATTATCGTTACAGATTAAAAATGGACGAAACACTTGTACATAAAACTGCTTCTGATTATCATATTCTAAGATGCCCTCCATCTCATAACTGTTATTAGTTTGTTTTGCAAAAAAGTAGACAAATGCGAAAACGATTCAGAGGTGGGAGGGCATATATGATAAACGGAAAGCATTATAATTTCGTTTGGGAACAAGGAAGGAATCCTCTAAGTTGGAAAAGTTCTAGGGACTGGCCAATAAAAGGAAGTTTATTTCTCTGTATTTTCATTGTTATTTGAGAATGAACATGTATTGCAAGAAAACCAGACTTGATGTTCATGTAGGTCTGATTGAATATTTGAGAAAGAGTCATGTGGAGTAATTTTGTAACACTAACACGACATTATGAGGAAATTACCAAAAATAATAACCAGTCGAATAATTACTGATCATCTACATGGTAAATAGTTTAGGTACATTCCTACTGGAAGCCGCTTTCAAGCGGCTTCCAATTACTGACATATATAGTGTAATTGAAAAAAAAGAAACACGGAGATTTGTATCAGAAACCGAACATTGGTCAGAAGAAAACTGGCTGACGATCGAAGCTGTAAACAATAGCGGTGCGTCACGGAAATTTATCGTTGGTTTCCGGCTAGAGTCGGATACGGTGTAATTTGCATATACATGTAGGTCGCGACCTCCGTCTGAAAATCGAGGCTGCAACAGAGAAGCCTCCATTTTCCTTTGTTTACCTCATTAGACGCAGGGCGAAGGTCAAATATAGTCACGTGACAGAATGCATGATCTTCATACGAATCTACCCGAGTGTATAACGGATATATCCAAGTCTTCGATTCAAAAAACCGGAAACGACGAGTCTGTTTACATGAAAGTCCGCAACTCAGCGAAATGCATTTTCTATCGACCGTAATCTAAGCAACCTTGCAACCGTCAGGCGCAATATTTGGCGTGAAGGTATAAGAATGACTATAGTTTGATAAAATAAAGACAAAATGAGTTAAAACTGGCTGAAAACGAGTATAAGGGCCTCTTTAAAACTTTTCGTACTGTTTTCAGCCGTTATCCTCCCGCATACGACCTTTTTGTATGTTGTAGCAGACAATTTTGGAAATTATAATTTGAGGTAATCGTTTCGAGCTATTTTGTCCTGTGCCACAACGTTTTCGTTTGTTTTTGACGTATGAAATTTGCATAATTTACAAGGATGTTTTCAGTCTTCTGCTGCAAAGTTGCTAAAGGAGGCCAGAAGACAGACATTCAACCTGTGGAGCGTAACACTAAACAATTAATATCAAGGGGAGAAAAGCAGACATCTGAAAATTGCGTCTTGCGCATGTATTTACAGCTTCAATAAATGCGCCGTGCTCTGGCAAAAGGGGGTTTAATGCATCTCTATGTTGCACAATACCATGCAAGTCATTACGAAATTATGGATCCACAGAAAGCATTTTATCAAACAATCGACTTATTCATGAGATAGACTGGTCCTTTGACATGTAGAAAATTGATTGCAAAAAGTTTCTAACCAGGTCAGCCTGCAGGGACTGCGAAGGCTGACATGAATCGATACTTTATGCTATAATAATTGGCTTGCAACACGCGGAAAGGGGCATTCGGGCATTTACGTAAAGTGTCGTCTCGGATCAGCCTGCGCAGTCCGCGCAGGCTAATCCGAGACGGGACTTTACGACTACATTCGATTTTTTGCTACAGTAAACTTACGCAAAACAGAAAATTCTATAAAAAACGGAAAGTGTCGTTTCGGATTAGCCTGCGCAGTCTGCGCGGGCTAATCCGAAACGACACTTTACGCAAATGTCCGAATGCCCCTTTTCGCATGTTGCAGGCCAATTATGCAGATGCAGGAAACCCCCCTAGAGCATTACACAAATGCTTCTGTTCAACGACAGCAAAACTGCAGAGGGATTTCGAGACACAGGTGTACCAACATGTATGTAAATGTCGCAGACAGACCAAAGGACAGACGCACAGACAGACACATAGACTGAAATTTCTAGTGTGTGTGTTATGTCATTTACAGGTACAATGGCTGAAGAAGGAGTGATGCAAAGATTTACTCGGCGAGATAGGCCGATATACAAACAAAAAGCAAAGGTACATTAACATAAGTTTTTCAACCAGATTTTTTGCACTTATAAAAATCCTTGACACAGTCGTATCAGTTGACTGCTATTACAGGTACCAGTAACTGTACCCGAAAACGATTTTAGCTTTTGACGGGTCACATCCGAGTCAAGAGAAATTCGTAAAAAAAAACAGGATTGTCAGAATCCTCTGCACAGATTTTGTGTGCACGTTTCAACTCTCATATTTTTTCACTAACTGACAACAAAACTTGAATTTGTATACCTGTAAGACTATAACTAACATACCTGTGGTTTGCGTATTCAATTATCATTCGTTTGAAATACAGATATTTACATTTTAAACGCTTATATAAAGAAAAACATCTTTTACTCGTGAAAATACCGTTTAGATATTATACATACTATGAATATATTCTAGGATGTTGGTTTTCGACTTGAGGAAAAAGAGTACGAATATACTGGTGACGATTTCTACATCAAGGCCAAGGTCACAAACGAAAGCGAGGCCCCAAGAACAATCAAAGCACTGCTAATGCTAGAAAGCGTCCATTACAGTGGGAAAAGACATAATTTGATTAAGAAACAGGTTTTCTCTAAAACTTTGGAGACTGGTTCAGGTTAGTAAGCGGCAAATGAAGATCTGTGGCCGTATTTACAAACCGTTTTAAAATACATATTCATTTCTTCTTCTTCGAAATACATAGACAAGACGTCTAATTGGCTGATTTGTTCTGTCTTAACTAATCTGATGGCTGGTTTTGGCATTTAGAAATCGGACAATATTTCGGATGGTGGGTAAATGCTTATAGTGTATCATGGCTATAAACAAAACAGATTGTTGTCAGTCCGGACATATGAGTCTGTGAGTTTTTCTCTGTCCTTATCCAAGTCTCTATGTGGTCTGCCTGTATACTTCATCTCATAACGACGATCTTCGCGAAAATGATTAAAACATTTAGAATGTTATTTGATTGTATTGCATGTTTTTGGAGGCCCACAAGTGGCCAAAAGTAAACAACTCGTTGGTCAAATTGCAGGCAAAGTTGATTCACACCATTTTAGAGAGAGTATGGATAATATTATTATTATGGATCTGACAGTGTGTTACAGTGCGGTCTGCCAAAGTTCGGGTCGCTGGCATAAAAACGAACCTTAAAACTAGAATCAAAGTTGGCAACTTTAATTATAGTTATACAATTCATTTTTCTGCCAGCAACTGGAAATTGACAGAAAGCACTGTAACACATTGTCAGACCCATAAATGGTATGAATGGTATCATGAATTAAATCTGCCAGCAAACTAACTGCCTAACTATTGTCGCTAGTGGGCCTGTAATGTATTCTGTCTGCAATAGCACTTGACGAACTCTAAGTAATTGTTCTATGAGTCCTGCTGTGTGAAAAGCAGGCCTTAATGCCTCTCCGTGATGCATTGTACCAGGCAAGAAATCACATCATTATGGATCCACGAAACCCACTTTGTCTTATAACCGACGTGATCTGAAGGTAGAATGGTCTCTGGACATGCAGAAAATTGACCAATAGCAAACAGTTTCGGCCCAGGGCAGCCTGCGCGGACTGCGCAGGCTGACCTGGGGCGATACTTTTTGCCGATGCATTAAGTCACCTTTCCACAGAGCATGGCTCATTAATCTACATGTCGATCCATGTATTTCACAGAGGAAATGTTACAACTTGGAATTTACGAAAATGAATACATCGGGAAACTAGCGGAACACACTTGCATGAAACAATATGGTTTATTGAGAGTTGAGGAAACTAATCAAGTTGAAGCCTGGGTAGACGACTTCTTGCTACAAAAACCGCATTTAGACCTCGTGGTGAGTTGTCAGATCTCGTTGTTGGCTTTTGTGATGCATGCTATACTTATACGTTGATATTGTGTCACATGTACGAGGGGAATTAAAAGATAGCGTAAACAAACCATATTACCAAGCTTTTAACGTGATATTTTCATGGCTATTTAATACAGTGTAGCCAAACATTTTTACAGCCTAGGTCTAAAATATCTCGGTCATCGGTCCGCTGGTTGTCTAGATACACCATGTTATGCTACAATGCCATTACGACCACGGCACAGTATTAATTACATCGCCTGACGTCGTTTGGAAACTCACCTCACAGCTCTTCAAAATTCTTACTCCTGCACACAGATAATAATAATAATAATAATAAACACAGAACGGATAAAATGAATTTCGGAAGTATTGTATATGAGCCATGCTATGACAAAAGGGGGCTTCATGCATCTCCATGATGTATTATACTAAGCAATTTATCACATAATTATGAATCCATAAAATCTATTTTAAGTAACAACCAACTGATTCATTGGGTAGAGTCCTCCTTTGAGCTGCAGAAAAGTGACCTATGGCAAAAAATTTCGGCCCAGGTCAGCCTACGCAGACTGCACAGAATGACCTGGGTCGATACTTTTTACAAATGTATTAAGCCCACTTTTCATAATGCACAGCTTATATGTATTTGTAGGATTGTTGTTCATCGATTAGAAGATTTAATGAAATTTTTGATATTTCTCAAAAAAGAATGGTTTGACCCTACCAAGTCACACACAATGGTCGTTATACTTTACATAGCTTAATGGCGGTAGATCGTCAGATAAATACATAACGTATAAATTTATGAAAAAAAGAGCGTTGGGACTGGTTGGATACGGGTAACATTTTGTTTAGAAAAACAGAAAAAAAACAGTGTTTAAAACATCCTCATAATGCATTATACCAAGCACTTCGTCGGATAATATGGATGCATTTTATCTTAAAATCGGCTGAATCTGGAGGTAGAATGGTTCGTTGACATGCAGTAATAATACATATATCAAAGGCAAAAAGTATCGACCCATGTCAGCCTGCGCGGACTGCCCAGGCTGACATGGGTCGATACTTTTTGCAAATGCATTAAGCCACCTTTTCGCAGAGCATGACTCATTTATAATAGAATTTCCGTTTAATTACCTTTTGAGGTTTTTTTTTCTTCAGCCTGACGAGATTGTTTACAGAGGAAAAAGTTTCCAGTTGAAAATATTCTTTAAGAATCCATTGCACCGGTCGCTAACAGAGTGTATGGTAAACGTAGAAGGAGTCGGTATAGAATCCATGCAGTACATAAGAAACATCGAGTAAGTTCTGATCTTATGGTGTCACACCACCGGTGTTTTTTTTTTTGCAACATTGAAAATAGAGTGAAATTCACCATATTTGACCCTCTGCTGTTCTTTTATTGGCAAACTCATAGCTTTGTTGTTTGTTTCTATCAAATATATGTCCAGTGACCTACACAAGAATCTAAAGAAATTGGCACCTCAACCGCTTGCGCTTTTGTATTCCACCTCAAATATAAGTACCCTTAAAAAATCACAGTGAAAAATGGCCCTTTCGGGTGGCAGACCATGGACCTTTATGTTGGGCACAAGCACAAAATAGTTCCCAAAGAAACGACTTACTTTCACTGAGTTTCCACAGAAATCATCAAGTGAACACCAGAAAACATGTTAGACATGTCCTTCCGTTTTCTCTGATAAAATGGTGCACCAGAAGTGCTTGTTGTCAAATTTGCAAATGGACTACTGGCGACTTCTGTGACCCGGAAGGACTTCGCACTGGTTTTACATCTTATAGGCCGATAAGAATTCGAAAACATACACAAAATATAAAATTTCTCTTAGGCCTAGCCAAACAATCTCGTCATTCTACTATCTCCGGTAAGAGCGCGTTAGAATAACGGATAGAAAGTAAGAAAATGGCGTTAATTTGCATTTTCTACTCTACTCACAAGTTTTCCACCATTTCAAACACAAAACTCCACCTTTTAAAGTGTGATATACTTTAAAACTATAAATGCTTTTCATATGGACATGTCTAAAGTGTTGATGTCTTGCTAAGAATAAAAATGTTTTGGGATAACGGATCGCTGAAATTAAGAATGACATCAGGCAAAGTCTTACCCGTTGGCACTTTGATATGTTATTTGAATATATCTTAAGAGATTACCTAAGGGTGATTAATGATGAATTTTACCTAATGCTAATTAATGCTGAATTAACTAAGTTTTATCACCGTCCCTACCTTTTCAATCCCATGGCTTCATAACAGAATTAAAATCTGTTTAAAATTGCTCGAGATACTGAAAATCAACATTCGATTATTCCAGCAATGTTCCTGCTCAATGTGAATGGACCGGAGTCGTGCATCTAATGCCAATACGAACAAAAGCAGTGGAACTCTCAGTGACTTTTCATTGTAAACAACTGTTTGACATTGTCGGTGCCATATCAGTGAAAGTGGAGACAGAACAAGTTGGAGATGAAGGTGATAACGTGAACGATAAAGTGGACAAACCTCCGGATGACGTTATCCTAGACAGATGATTTTGTGCTGTTTATAAAACGACCCCGTGCTTTAACTACCCGAGGAAGAAGGGTTTTTGAAACATCCTGGGGAAAGGGAGAACGTTGGTAATCACATATTCTCCTTTTCTACCCTTACAAAAACAAATCTTTTTCATTTTGTTGTCCAAAAATGCTTTCAATATTTATTAATCTAAAATTTTGTCATGTTTATTTTGTATTGTAGGTAAGATATTACACAGTACTAGACTACGGTGGGAAATGTATTATGCGTTGTGGGTGTACATGCCTCCCACCCCCTCCGTATACGACATTTGAGCGTTCATTTATTATCGACGAACGGGAGTCCAAGATCAGCCTGCATGTTTGTGCAATCTGACCTGGAATCTAATCCTTTTGTTTTTCTATTTAACTAGACATCTCAAATTCAATCCCACTAAAATCACGGAAATATATTGTGTGAAAGTCAACGATACATAGTTACGCTAGAATACCTGTTGTCAATAAACAGCAGAACCTGGCGATAGGAAGCTCTCGGTGGTATCACGCAGAGTTATATCCTGTTAGATTTTCATGAGTCAGACAGGTTTTCAACAGGATTTAGTCATATCTCTACAACAGTATTCTTGTCTTTTTCCGCTTAAACTTACAAAGGCTTTTGAGAAATGTCTTGTCCAAGATCGCTTGCATCATGCATGACCGAATCCAGCGGAACTCGAACTCAGTACAGTTGAACTACAATTCCTAATCCTTCACAATTAAGCATTAAGGGAGACCCTAGACAGATGTTTGCTTGTTTATTATTTGTATTTTATCAGTTTCTATACCGCTCTTAACAGAACTTCAGTCATATCACATCAACATCAACAGTACTTCGTATCATATCACTGCGACAGATTATTATTGTTTCACCTGAGCTTCAACAGAACAACGCTGGGGTTCTGCAGTGCCTCGCACAAGGACGCTTTCATTTGATCAGCGCTGCTCCCTGGAATCAATCCAGGTTTTCCTGGTAGCACATCTAATATCATGGGGGACTCTTCAGTTTCAAGAAGATGAACAATCATAACTGTTATTTATGAAAATAAAAAGAAAAAAACTTCATTCATCAGTTTTAAATTGAATATTTAAAAAAAAAGTTATTATAAATATGTCTCAGTGGTCATAGCTGTCACGCTTACGTCATACAAATGGCTCCTTGGAGCCCGGAATGCAATTCATTACGATGGCAACCACATTTGAAGCATGTCCGGGAAATACATTTTCAGCTGTCCTGAAGAAATAAACAAACCCTACGTGTAAAATTTGTTTTTTTTTTTTAAATAAAGTTTAAATGTTTGATGGTAAATGTTATCCGACAGATAAAGAATACATGTATCTCCTTAACTCTTCACCAAACGTTAAAATTTTAAACTGATCCTAGTTGAAATCGTGTGCTGACGATGAATTGCATGCTGCTCAAAGGATGGTATATTTCTTTAATAGGGTAGAAAACATTGTGGGAAAAGGAGGAAATGCTGGTTACCAGCATTTCCTCCTGTTTCTAACAATGTTTTTAAAAGCCCTTTTTTCGAGGTCGTTAAAGCACTTATTGTTTCGTAAAGGTTTAAGTCGTGGTTGTTCAGCCACTACTTGTCTATCAAGATTTTTTTATTATGTAAATGTTAAACTTGTTTATTTGTAAGCCTATCCACAATAATATTTGTTTGGATTTTCTCACAAGGAATCAATTATGCAGGGAAAAAACCCGAAGTTAAATCTCGAAGACAGTCTCTGGTTTTTGGTCACCCCTAATTTAAGAACAAGTCGGATGTCACCCGAATGTTTGTCAATAGGTCAGGTTCCAGTAGATTGATTGATTTTCCGTTATGTATCGTCGTCACCGGTTGCCCATATGAGCGACACCCCAAGAAGGCTGTTAGTTATGTTATGAATAAACCAAGATACCGGACGAAATCCATCTTGAGTTACGCCTGGTTCTTTAACGTGCTCGGTCTATAGCACCGTCACACAGGACCTCAGTTTAGCGACTCATCCAAAAGGCTATTAGTGATTTCAGATGGCCAGCCGTGGGGCTTGAACCCACTCCCTCAAATGGCCTAAGAATCAACGTTTACAAGTCCTACGCTCTACAGCTTCACCCATTCGGGCTAGCCGAAGGTTTGTTAATAGGCCAAGTTCCAGCAGACCACGTGTAACGTATATATATAACTTACAGAATGGCGAAGCCCATCAACGTCATCTGCGAGACAGATGTGTGACCACTCTCCCCTCGTTCCGTCTAGGAATCGGTAACCGTCGACTACTTTGAAGTCAACTAACAAATTATCTGCCGCAAGCCCAATCTATTTTGTGATGTCTTCCTCAACAGCCTCAGAAATGAGCCGGAAACCAGGGCGGGCAACATAGTGTTTAATAACGAGTCGCGTTTTAACTTGTGGAATCCTGGAGGACTCTACCGCGTCTACAGACGGCGGACACGAACAGTAACGTTGTATAGCACAACTGATACGGGGCTGAAGGAGTTATGGTGTAGGCAGCCATCAACAGTGCTGCCCAAAGATTTTTTTTTTTTAAAGGCCTTATTCGTTATATACCAAGGTAATCTCATTGCCAGGCATTTTGTATATCAAATATAAAGCGTCCGATTCTTGTTCCTATGTTTCGCCAACGTCACAGCATCATTTCTAAAGATGACAAGGCGATATCTGTGTACGTGCTTTTTTTCATTTTTCATATATCTAAAATTTGGTGATCAGAGCCGGAACAATCTGTACTATGATATATGATAACGTTATCATGAAAACGTTAAGACGTCGTTTTTCCAAGAAAATTACGGTGTTTACGAACTTTTGGATCAGCCCTCGTATGTGGAGTAACATTGAAATGAGCCATGCTCTGTGAAAAAGAGCCTTAATGCGTCTGTAAAAAGTATCGACCCAGGTCAGCCTGCGCAGTCAGCGCAGGCTGACCTGGACCGAAACTTTTTGCTTTTGGAAAACTTTCTGCATGTCAAAAGACCAGTGTATCTCGTAATACAGTTGGTTGTTAGATAAAATGGACTTATGGATTCGTAGTAATGTGATAACTTGTTTGGCATCATGCAACACGGTGATGCATTAAGTTCCCTTTTGCCAGAGCATGGCTCAGATAGATGTACGATGACGTCATATCTAACCTCATGAGAGTTGTTGGAGTTCCGATTTGCAAAACGAACAGTTGAGGACTCTATATCCTGTCACCTGTTCTAGTACACAATAGCCTTTGTGGTACTGGAATAACTCTCTAGGCAGCGCCATACATGAAAACAGGGTGTTTTGTGGTCGTCAAAGATCAAGATCAGACTGCCCAGAATTTGCAGTCTGATTTTAATCTATAGATACCTACCTATAGACTTGTTAAGTCAAGCCTAAAAGATAAAAATCTTTCTGAGTTTCAGTGGATTGAATTTTCAGCCGTCGAAAGAGGTTAAGTATATGTGCCATGCTCTGTGAAAGGGAGGTTTAATGTATCTACAAAACTATCGACCCATATCAGTCCACGCAGTCCGCGCAGGCTGACATGAGCCGAATCTTTTTTGTTATTTGAAAATTTTCTGCATATAGAAAGACCATTCTACCTCATAATTCAGTCACTTGTAGGAAAAAAGGGATTTTATGAATCTGTAATTGCTAGTATTTGATGACTTGCTTTGTATTATGTATCGGGTAGATGAAGTATCCTTTCCCATATCCACTCAAATATTTTGTGCAACAAGTGTCAAGTATTGTCTAGCGGCTGTTTCTCTCATGGGGATTTTGTCCTCACACGAGAGATGTCGTTGACATATGATTAATGTATGCGTCCTGCCCTGGCAAAAGGGGGTTTAATGCATCTCAGCAACGCTATATACCAAGCAAGTCATCCTATAGGCGCTAATTATGGATCTGTAAAATCCATTTTGTAAGACAACCATGAGTAAACAATCGTGAGAAAGCCCGGTTCTTCTACGTGCAGAAAATTGACCAAAAGCAAAATGTTTCGCCCCAGTTCAGGCCTTGCCGACTGAGCAGGCTGACCTGGGTCGATACTTTTTACAAATACATTAAACCTTCTTTTCACATAGCATGACTCATATATGGCATGCAACACGCGAAAAGGGGCATTCGGACATTTGCTTAAAGTGTCGTCTCGGATCAGGCTGCGCAGTCCGCGCAGGCTAATCCGAAACGACACTTTCCGTTTTAATGTAATTTTCTGTTTTTGTGCAAGTCTACTGTAGCACAAAATCTTATTTGGTCGTAAAGTGCCGTCTCGGATTAGCCTGCTCGGACTGCGCAGGCTGATCCCAGGCGACATTTTACGCAAATGTCCATATGCCCATTTTACCGTGCTGCAGGCCATATAACGGTGTTTATATCTATACGACAAGATTTTATACCGGTCCAAATTGAATGCATTTGGAGAAGACAAACTAAATGCTGAACAAATTCTAAAATGTTCACATGAAAGGACAGAAAACATTGTGGGGGGAAAAAAGAGAAAATACTTGCTACCAGCATTTTCTCCTTTTCCCACAATGTAAAAAAATTCATTTTCCATTAGGCCGTTAAAACTCGGAATTATGAGGTAAAGGGTCAATGAAATTTTCTTTCACCCTTTGACAAGGCGGATACGTGCAGGCTGACATAGGTCCACACTTTTTGCTTTTTTAAAATTTTCTGTATGTCCAAAGACCATTCTACCTCGGGTTTAGTCGGTTGTACGACAAAATGGATGTTACGCATCCAATATTATGTGATGACTTTCTTGGTATAATGCATCACAGAGATGTATATAACCCCCTTTTCATAGAAGCATGGACCATATAAGGCCTGCAACACGCGAAAAGGGACATTCGGACATTTCCGTAAAGTGTCCTCTCGGATCAGCCTGCGCAGTCCGCGCAGGCTAATCCGAGACGGCAGTTTACGACCACATAAGATTTTGTTCTACAGTAGACTTGCGCAAAACAGAAAATTACATAAAAAACGGAAAGTGTCGTTTCGGATTAGCCTGCGCGGACTGCGCAGGCTGATCCGGCACGACACTTTACGCAAATGTCCGAATGCCCTTTTTCGCGTGTTGAAGGCCATTATTATTTGGTGTAGTAAGAGTTAGATGTTAAGAAACTATTATCGTAACTATCACTAACAATGACAAAACTGAACCTTTGGAGAGCTAGAAATTGCCATGGTTTACTTGCTTTTGCGGACATTTTACTGCATGATCAGACTGGAATGGGCGAATAGTCTGATCTCCTACAAAGCCCGATATTTTGTGATAAATTATGATGAAAAAGTCTTGAAGGTGCAATATATGTGTGCGATGCTCTGTGAAAAGGGGGCTTAATGCATCTGCAAAAAGAATCGATCCGTGGCAGCCTGCGCAGTCCGCGCTGACTGACTTAGGTCAAAACCTTTTGCCATTAGTCAATTTTCTACACGTCGAATGACTATTGTACCTCATGATTCAGCCGATTTTATGTATCCACTTTTATGTAAAATCTTGATTGGTATAAGGTATCACGGACATGCATTAAGCCACCTTTTGCCAGAGCATGACTCATGTCTGTTTTAACTGACTGAAAATGACCATGTATCCATTTGATACTTCCCATATATAGGTTTATTAATTACAATTGCCCTCACGCAATATCAGTGGTTTCACTGGTATTCGCTTGACCGCTTCACTGGTTGGTCTTTAGCGTGTCCCTTTCTTATATTGAATGAATGTGATAACCTCGTCTCACCGACCAAATGTTTAACCCTGAAAGTGCTTTGCACAACTTTATTGGCTGTTACGGACATTAAAGATCTAAGCCTTGATCAGACTGTACAGAACGTACGGTCTGACCTTGCAGCTATGATGTTCGGTGCCTTGTGAGATGTCGTGTTAAGAATGACCTGAAATTGCAAACTTAGGATTTTATCTCTTAACCTTCAAAGTAAGTTAAATGAGACCTTCCAGCCGATAGTTAAAATCCGAAAGTTGCTATTAGCTATTTCGAAGTTATTTTAGGGGCAAAAATGTCTCCTTATCGGACAGTGTTGATCCAAGGTCAGACTGCACATTCTGTGCAGTCTGATCTTGATCTACACTGTCCGCAAAAGGTCAGTGAGTCGGGCCAAGCAGCCTAAGGTTTTAAGGGTACCATTCAGAGTTCTAAAACCTTACCGAACTTCATCAATGATTGATTACTGAATTAAGTAAGAATTAGTTGATATCGCGACCTCTGATCTCCTGTAATCCTTTCAGCTCCATGGGCGAAAAAACATGGGCTGTTGTAGGAGGCATAGATTAAGGCCAGACTGCACAGAACGTGCAGTCTGTTCCTGGATCTGTAGGCCTTACACTTCCCCTTGTTATTTCAAGCCAATAATTTGAAAAAAGGAATCTTTTTGAGTTTCAGTGAATCGAATTTTCGGCCGTCAAAAGAGGTCGAGTATATTTATTCAGAGTTCAGTCTTTACCAGACGACAAAATTTTAGACTTGTTCGAAATGAAAGCGTTTGCTGACAACGAATTCAAATGACGGGATTTGTCTTGGATAGGATAGCAAATATTGTGGGAAAAGGAGAAAATGCTGGTTACCAGCATTTTCTCCTTTTCTCACAATGTTTCATAAGGCTTATTGCCTACGCGATTGGTTGGTAAAGGATTTTAGCCTGTACTTTATTTGATCTTGGTGCAGTAAGTAACTCTTTATCTGACTACAAAATTTTAGATAAAACTGAAAATTCTGCAGGCGACAAATCAAATGTCGTTAAAGTAATAGGGTTTGTCTTTGGAGAGGGAGAGGGAAAAAATCTGGAAAATGGAGAAAATGCAGGTTAAAGACATTTTTTTCCTTTTCAAACATTATTTTCTGAAGCTTGAATATTTTCCCTTAGTGCCGAGGTTGTCTGGTAAGGGTTGGACCATAAGTATAAAAATGATTATACCCTTTTCCATGAAAATCCCTCCCTAACACACCCCCCCCCCCCGGCAAGAAATTTTTGAAAACTTCACTTGCTTGCTACAAACATTTGCTCAATTTCCCTGTTTTGTTTTATTATAATATTTTATATATGAAAAATGCACAAATTTTACAAAATTAGCCTGCGCGGACTGCGCAGGCTGATCCGAGACGACACTTTACGCAAATGTCCGAATGCCCCTTTTCGCGTGTTGCAAGCCAGTTATAGTGTAGCTCAGTCAGCAATGTACAGAGTTTGAATCCAGGAGGTCACTGGTTCCAGTCCCCGGCGCGGACATCTTCTTTCCGAAGATTGATGAAAATCATTGCGACAGGATTCAATTCTCTCCCAACGTTGATCATTATTTCGACGATGGCCATGTTGAAAAGTAGTCAGTGGCATGAGAAGAATATTGTGCAAAGTACTGGTAAAAGAAACTCCAGGAAAGCGTGAATATGTGCACTGGCCGGAGAGATATAACTGACATAATGTTGCAAAAGTTATTGATCACCGTAAAAACAGACAACCTGTTTGATAGTTTGTTTGTTGTTCTATGACGTTTAACCAACAATATTCTAGATATTTCACGTCGGCCATTGCACCTATAGGGGAGAACAGGGCGTAATGGTACGTGCAACATAGTATTATTTTTTCAAGTAAAACAACATTGAGGAAATTGTTTATATCATGTTCTATTTTCGCAATTTGATCTTTATAACATGTTAAATCTTTTTGCGCGTCAATCTTCCCCACACCATGTGTTACGATCTATGTTAAAACGTTTGCGTCGTTAGTTTATGGTTAATCTACGAAGAATTATTTCTCTGTCAAGTAAGTAAATATTACCTTGTCAAATAAATTTCAATTTTAGTGCTTATTTTTCTGAAAATTACATACAGGTGGAAAATAAAGCCAACATTTTAACCTTTAGAGCCCCGTACAAACCCAACAGATATTTTACAAACCCAACAGATATTTACAGTCCATAGAAATAAGACACAAATTAGTACACTTTCAAGGTTGGTTTAGTCAATAGTGTTTCAGCGAAGGAGACGGTGTAGATGAAGGATCACATTGCATTTTATCTAAAGTCTGATCTTGACCTACACTGCCCCCCCCCCCCCAAAAAAAGGGGGGGGGAAACTAAAGTTAGTTAGATAACGTGCTTTTAAGAGTAAAGTTGACTAAAACAACCATGTTTTCATTGGTTGAAGTTCTGGTTTTTTCTTACCAGGCTGAATACTTTTTGCAGGAATAGTAATTTTGGAATGCCGCGCAGTGTTATGTGACTAGCCCGGTAGCCCATTTGGTAATGTACAGGGCTTGAAATCCACTGTTTGGTAGTTCGATTACCAGCACGGCCTAATTCTGTCCGAGTCATTGCCTCAGGGTTCATTCCTGTCTCACCTCTGAACATTGTTTCGACTATATTTATGTGGGAAAGTAGCCGGTGAGTGAATTGTGCGAAACACTGGTAAAAGAAACTCTAAGAACACATGAATAATTGCACGGGTCGCTACAATAGAATCCAGTTAAGGTTGAAAACAGCGTTAAATACCGTATCAGTGGAAAATTTAGGGACGTGGAAATTTTTGCGATTTAGCGAATTTGAAATATTCGCAAACTTTTCTGTTCGCATATTTTACCACAAGTATACCAACAAATAACGCGTGTCTTGAATTTGCAAACATCTCCGTACGCAAAATGCCCTTAATCGGTAATTCGCAAATTTTTTCGACACGCGTATATATCGTATACAGTACAACAATAAAAAAAAAAGAACCAAAACAAAAAAAAAACAAAACAAACTAAAACAAAATAAAGAAAGAAACAACAAACATAATTATGTGATTGTAGAGTGTATAACAGTCTGCTCCAGTAACTCTCCAAAAAGCAAAGTAATCAATACGTTTGCCTGCAAAATGGAATTCAGGTAACATTTCGGCTGCTTTGCGTTATTGCATTATTATGGCCTAATATAAAATGACAAACCAAATCAAATCGAGTTACACGAGAAAACATTCTTTTCAAGAAACACTATCAATGATTTCAAAAAGACATCTCAAAAATTTCAAATTAGATAATTGAGCCGTGCTCTGTGAAAAAGAGACTTAATGCAGCTGCAAAAAGCGTCGACCCAGGGCAGCCTGCGAAGTCGCGCAGGCTGAAATTGGCCGATTTTTATTTTCGCTGTTGGCCAATTTTCTGAATGTCAAAGGATTAATGTACCTTATGATTCACCCAGTTGTTGTACAAAATGGATTTTGTACATAATCACAGAGATGTATTAAGCCCCCTTTTGCCAGAGCATAGCTCATATATATTAGATCTACTTATCCCATTCAGCGCCTTAGTCGAAAAAAAGGGTGCTATTGCGAACGGCATAGATCAAGATCATACTGCACAGAACGTGCAGTCTGATCTTGGATCTATGCCGTCCGCTCATTGGGTCTAGCCTGTATGATAAAAAAAATCTTGAGAATAAGACTAACAGTGTTGATAAGAATGGTTAGAGAACACGGACCCTGGACCCGTCTTCACCAAGCATATTTTACCCTTAGCCTGATATATAAGTTCAAAAACTCTTTCACGCCGATAGTAAAAACCCCATATTGCTACATTTCAAACTTATTTTTTTGCGAAAAAACATGTCCTTATGGGACAGTGTAGATCCAAGATCTGATTGTACGTTCAGGCCGCCGCCACATAACTATATTAGCGTTGAAAACGGCGAAAACACCAAACAAATAAATAAACAACCATAGGGTTATGTTCTTTCGCCAACTGTTTCTCCAGCATGTTCGATGTGTAGATACAGATCTACTAGCTGGTGGTTGATCTAGATCTATGTGTTACAAAACAACCATCTATAAGGTCATACTCTGTGAAAAGGGGGTAGATCTATAGATCTAATGCATTTCCGCACTGCGTCTCTTGCATTAGAAAGCAAACAAGACATTACATAATTATGGATCCATAAAATCCATTTTGTCTGTCAACCAACTGAATCCTGATTTAGACTGGTCCTTTGACATGCAGAAAATATACCAAATGCAAGAAGATACTTTTCGAAGATGCACATAGCCCCCTCTGTTCAGAGCATGGCTCCTGTTTTAAATAGCCAATATAATGACAATGGATGTAATCTTTCTTCATCTAACCCTATTAGCACTACAGGTTTTAGCTATTTTTAGAGGTCTGTGTAGATCTAAGATCAGATAGATCTAGATCTAGCACAGAATGTGCAGTCTCAGATCTACACTGACGATAAGTCGTCTGCTAGATCTAGTCCTGAAATTAGTATTAACCCTTAGGCTGCCAAGCGCGACTCAAAGACCTTTGGCGGACAGTGTACATCAAGATCAGACTGCACAGAACGTGCAGTCTGATCTTGGATCTACACTGTCCGATAGGGAGATATTTTTTCTCTAAAGATATCTTTGAAAAAGCAAAATTTGGGCTTTTACTTTCGGCTTGAAAGTTTTATTTCACTTATTCAGCAGGATAAGGGTTAAAACGTATTGGGGTTAAGATAGTCAGGTCTCATATTTGTCCACATCCATTTGAGCCATGCTCTGGCAAAAGGGGGCTTAATGCATCTCCGTAATCCATCATACCAAGAAAGCCATCACATACTTATGGATCCATAATAGCCACTTTTTTTAACAACCGACTCAATCATGAGGTAGACTGATCCTTTGACATGCAGAAAATCGACCAATAGCGAAAAGTTTCGGCCCAGGTCAGCCTGCGCGGACTGCGCAGGCTGACCTGGGTCGAAACTTTTCGCAGATGCATTAAGCCCCCTTTTCACAGAGCGCGGCTCATTTCTTTGAGTCGCCGCTGTAAGGGTTTGTGCGCATCTTTCGCACAATAAATATCGGAGATATTAAAGGTGGCCCTTCAGATTTTGGGACGAAAATTTTACAAAAATCCAAAAAAATCATCCTTATACTCCCAAAGCCTTTTAATTTTCATTCATAAAACCCCAGTAGCCGAAACCCATCCGACAACAAGAGAAATTAGAGATTTACTACGGCCCAGGTCGACACCGACGGGAAACACGGTCTATTTTTAAATGAGCAACTCGCTCATTTACATACCGGAAATAACACAGACGAAGCTTCAAACATAGCGTTTGAAGAAGACATTATGGAAAATAATTTCATGTTTGTTATGTTATGGAATTTAAGCGTCATTAGTCACGTGCCAGTCACTTGACATTCCCACAATGCTTTTTTGATTTCTGGCGCGAAATCTGAAAATAACCTTAAGAGGCTACGTAGCCTTTTAAGGGAACACCATCAAAAAAAATTTTTTTTTTGTAATTTTATGATCCTTAATTATTGATGATTTGTATTGTTTTTTTCATATTAATTTCAGTGATATATATTTTTTTTTAATTTGGTGAGATGTGAAAAATCTAAATACCCACCTTTAAACAGAGGGAGTTTGTATATAACTCGCCATTTCCCAACGCAGATTCAGTTACTACACACGTGCTCGCAACCGTAGCCACGTGTGAAGTTATCAGCAACGGGTCACGTGTGCTGTTTTCGCCGTCGGAGAAAAAGTCCCTCCCAATCTCTCTTACCACATTGCTACGAAGGAGATTTGTATAATCATGGCTTAAAAACTGAGATCTATTAAAGTAGATTCTACATGTATATTGACTGTTTCATTGATACAGAATTAATTCTGAGAAAAGGAGCTACAGCTTATAACACGAAATTGCTTCTTTTCCTGCAGTTATTTTCTAAAGCAATGGACTTCATGGAAATTGAGGGTCGTATTGCATAGTAAATGGAAAAGGCTTGCCTGCTCTTCGACATAACCCTTATCTTTTAATGTTGTGAAATCGTTCAAAGTCTCTGATAGCTTTACTACTCACGGTTAAAACGTGCACTTGGAACATCTATGTGGATCCAGAGCTACGCACTCTGCGAAATCAGCAATTAGACTTCTAAAATGTTTAAAAGCGCTTCATTGAACCGAAAAACAATGTGATACGGCTACTACGCTGAAGATGATGTAGGTCAATCTCTGACATGGATTTCAAATTATCGTCTGCATTATGCTAGATCTATCTATAAATAGCATAATCGACATTTCGGAAAGAAAACCGATTTCGAGACGATCGAGTCTTAGTGCAACAAATTCAATGGCGTACGCGTTGCATAGCAACATTTTCAAATACATTACAGCTGCGCTTTAGAAAGGGCAAACTGTCAACCTCTCGATGAGCATGATTGTACTAAAATGAATCATCGGCTGTCAGTGTCATACGGCGAAAAATTCACATATTTTTACGAAACCACCACGGAAACAGCCGATCGCTATCCGGAATTTATCGCGGAAAGCTCCGAGTACAGTGCATCCAACTTACAACATGAGTGCCCGCTCTGTATATATGAGCTGTAGAATAATGGAGAATGTCAGTTTAACATCTTCAGCTAAAGCTCGCTCTTCATGAATGGGAGTCTACGTTATTTTTCTGAATATGCACTAATGATACATTGAGAAAGGGTTTCATAAGGAAAAGTGGACAATTTGAAAGTTATAAAACGATTTGTTTTAGCAATGGATATACGAATAGGTGCAATTGTTTGTGTACTTTTCCTGTCATTCGTCAGTTATAGACGTAAGTATGATACACTCTGGTCATTTAGTTGAAATTCAATAAACGTCTGAACTGCAAGACCTAGATCTACCTCTCTCTCTCTCTCTCTCTCTCTCTCTCTCTTTTTCTCTCTCTCTCTCTCTTCCTCTTTTTCTTCTCTCCCTCCCTCCCTCCTTCTCCTTCCTCTTCCCATTCCCCTCTTTCTTGCTTTCTTTCTTAATGCCTTTTGCCTAGATCTATTAGTCTTTTTTTCGAAGATGCCTTTGCCATCAGCTTGTTTCTAAAGTAAATTTCTTTCAGATTATGGTGTTATTGGTTATTATGAACATTGGTACATTGCCCAGTCTGCAGCGTTTTCTTATTTCATTAATCGGCATAGTACTGCACAGAACGTACAGTCTGATCTGGATTTATACCATCCGCTTGTTTAGTCAGGCCTTGTAGATGGATCGTATTTTCAAGTCTATTTGGCGCTGAAAGAGTAACATGATTGCCTGAATTCCATCTATACATAGATAGATTAAACCTGGAATTCTATCCATTTATTTACTCGTTCTTCACCAAATGAATATGTTACATCTTCTCAATGGCTACATCAAGGGACAGCTTGGTCGTAATCTAGAATAAAATAGTGGACAGTGTAGATCAGAGATCAGACTGCACGCTCTGTGCAGTCCGATCTTGATCTACATTGTCCACAGAAGCTTTTGGGGTCGTCTTTGGTATAGAAAGAGTTAAATCTTGCGATACCAACTTAATAAATTTGATTCTTTTTCGAGGTCTTCCGTCTAAAAGTAAATAGATTGTTTGAAGTTGGTTTCAGCAGGGATCGTGTATACATATACGATTCATTGTTTTGGTCAAAGTTAAGAATTTTGTGGTGAATGGTGTAGATTAAGGATCAGACTACACGTTCTGTGCAGTCTGATCTTAATCTACGTCGTACTGTAGAAGTATATAATTCGCCAAAGCAGCCAAAGATTCAATAAAACTAGGTTTCCTTTATTGCTTTGTGCACCCCGAGGCTATGCTAATGTGCAATTATACTCTAATTATTTAATATAATTAATTATTAACCCTTAGGCTGCAAAGTGCGACTCAAGGACCTTTTGCGGACAGTGTAGACCAAGATCAGACTGCACAGAAAGTGCAGTCTGATCTTGATTTACACTGTCCGATAAGGGGATATATCCTCATAAAGATAAGTTTGAAATAGAAATATTTGAGTTTTTGCTATGGGCTTGAAAGTTTCATTTCACTTATTCAGCTTGTTAAGGGTTAACGGAATAATGTGGTTTATTTTGAATTATCCCTTGAGAAAACAGCATAGCAGGAGTTCTAGTATCTTTGATTCGAGAAGTAGCTCCGATGTCATTCTTGAAATTACAAAAATAACATCGGAGCTACCCTCCGCATCGGGGACAAGGTTCTTGTTGCTTAACTCTTTACCAAAACGACAAAATTTTAGACTGGTCCAAATGGAAAACATTTGCAGACGACAAAATAAAAGTGACTGAAAATTTGAAATTTGTTTTGTGAAGGGTAGAAAACATTGTGGGAAAAGGAGAAAATGCTGGTTACCAGCATTTTCTCCTTTTCCCACAATGTTTTCAAACGGTTTCTTTCCAGGATCGTTAAAACCAGGGATTGTTTGGTAAAGGGTTAAATGAGTGACCAGTACCGCCGCCACGGTGTTTTGATAAGGGTAAAACACACCTTCAGTATAGTATAACCACCCATAAACTATCTCGTTGCCAACTGACTAATGCAACGTCACCTTCTCGAAAAGACAGGACTTTTTTGTAGAAAGGCTTATTTTTTTCTATGAAATTTCAATTCTGTACAGGCGTATCTTACGGTTAAATGACTGCTAATTACGTATATGGCACGTTTGCTTTTAGACAGTGGAGCGATACAGGGTCATTAAGGACCTCTTGTTTCCTCAACCGGCCCTAATCGCATAGCAGACAAGGGCACAGGGCCAATAATCCAGCGGGGTCGTTAACCCGCATTTCTGCTCGGTAAAAAGTCGTTCCGAGGATTTATGAAATTCATTTCAAGTGAATTGTTTTCTTTCTTTCCGCTGAACATTGTTTCGAATGTGTATGCGTGAAGGAAAGGCAGCCGGTGTTTGGAAAAACCATGAATAATAGGTGGAGTAGCCTACTGGTTAAGAAACCGAAAATGCATCTACACATGTACTGACTGGCATAACAAAGTTTCGTTTGAACCTGCTTTACACAGCAAGCAAACAAAAGAAATTTGCATCTTAGTCTGAAAGGTCAAAAAAGTAGTGCAGTAGTAACAAAAGTTATTGTAATAAAGCAGTCAATTTATGCTTTTGACTAGGGGCATTAACACTCTGTCCTGAATTTTTTTGTTTGCGTTATGTAAATAAGAATGAGATAATCAGAGAGAGGAAGAGAAAGAGACAAACAGACAGACAGAGACAGAGCGAGATGAAGAGAGAGAGAGAGAGAGAGAGAGAGAGAGAGAGAGAGAGAGGGCCCAGGCTGGCATGCAAATGACTGGTTATTGTTAAGGTGATTAGTATCCTTATTTCTGATATAATGCATCTAATTATTATCATAATTGCTCCCAGCATACGTCGAACCTAATATATTAAGTACCTTGTGTTATATATACCCTATGGATATAGATTTATATACGTATAAATCTAAAAAGCATAACTATTGATGGATTTTTGACAGTATAAATTTCAATCGTGATTGATATGACTTGGTCAAGTTGACAGGAAACCTTCGGGCAAGTTCGAATCATCTTACCCAAGGATATAAACTTTAAAGTCCACTATGTTGCTTATCGTTTTATGTGACGACAACCTTTTAAAAGTATCTACAGGCAACAAATTTTAGATTCTTCCGGTACTTAAAAGTATCTACAGACAATAAATTCAGCACAGTCTACATGGAATGGATAGAAAACATTGTGGAAAAAGAGAAAAATGCTGGTTACCAGCATTTTTCTCTTTTTCCAACGATGTTTTCAATAGCCTTACTTGTGAGGGTTGTTTTAAGGGGATGGTTTGTTAAAGCATTTAGTGAGGACTTAGTACCAGAGTCCATGGTACCAGATGCAAGATCGACCCGATACATCCAATAAGAGCCGGAGTTTCGATGGATCAATTAGTTTAAAGTCACAACGCGGTAGTTTAGTTGCCAAACTCGATATAATACAAAAACTTACGAGTCACGCGTTCGAATTCTGCTTTGATGCCTCGATTCGCTGTGATTTCATACTTTTTGTATGACAATGCATTACAATAAGACATATTATTTAAGGCGCTATTTTCTGGTGCTGTTTCGAGATACCAGCGGCCATAATTAGTCGGTGACAAAAGCAAGTCCACAGTCCCCTCTTACAGAAGGAATCGTATATATACGCTCCCTGATTTCAGAGAAAGCACAGCCTTATTATTTCCATATAACAAAAACTTGAAGGTGTGACACCATTTTGACAAGGTTTCTATGCAATACGTCGAGCCCTGTTGGCTGTGTGGAAACGCACCGAGAGCAGAAACTTTGACGTGCAGCTCGACCAAATTGTTCCTTAGGATTGATGAAAGTCATTGTGAAATAATTAGTTGTTGTAAGTTATTATTTCATGGTTTAGAGAAAAACACTCGTGCCAAACAGCTCTCATTCGCGTGATTGAAGAATGACTTCAGAAAATGGATTCAGGAAAATCATTGGTTCTGTCTTTATAGACCTAAAAAAAACATTTGACTAGATGACCATGAAATTTTATCACATTAGCTGAAACTACATCATTTTTCCGAGAAGTCTTTAGCATTTTTCGAATAATCTTTGAATGATAGAAAAATATGTTAACTCTTTTCTTACTGTAGACGACACCAGAACCTTTTGTGGACAGTGTAGATCAAGATCAGACTAAACAGAACGTACAGTCTGATCTCTGATCTTCAATGTACACTACTTTCTTTTAGATTAAGGCCAAACTGTCTCTTCATCTTGCATATGAAAAGCTGTAATCTCTATACTTGGTACTGAAAAGAGTTAAACATAACATGGATATTCTTCTCCTCAAATTCTATCTAGTGGTGTCCCCTAAGGCTCTATATCGAGACCCATACTGGTTTAATCTCCATATGACGTGAGCTTGCTGATTGATAACTCAACAGTAGACCTCTATGAAGATGATTCGACACTGTACACACACACACACATACACACACACACACACACACACACGCGCGCGCGCGCGCACACATAAGCTTTATTGCCACAGATTTTAAACTGAAATTATTTCATTTTTCATAATGCTACCTTTTTGAAAAGATGAATGTATGTGAGTCGTTCTCCGTTAAAAGGGGGCTTAATGCATCTGCGAGAAGGTATCGACCCAGGTCAGCCTGCGCAGTTCGCGCAGGCTGACCTGGACCGAAACTTTTCGCTAAAGGTCAGTTTTCTGTATGTCCAAGGATCATTCTACCTAGTGATTAGGTCGGTTTTGAGAAAAAAAGTGGCTGTTGTGGATTCAAAAGTATATGATGGCTTGCTTGGCATGATGGATTACGGAGAGGCATCGAGCACCTTTTTGCCAGAGAATGTCTCATATATATTTTTATAAGAAAATGTTTTCTTTCATGAAGTTATTGTAAATACGTTTAAATGTTGGTAAATACGTTTATATCATTTATATGTTTAGAAATGAAACTAACACTGTCTACTAACAGCTTATGTAAGGTATGGTGGGGGATGACCACGACCCCCACGTACCTATTGACGTGGTAAATAAAGCAAAAAAAAAAAGATGATTCGACACTGTACAAATCCGGTTCAACTTCATCCTAAGTTCAAACTAATCTTCAAAATAGCTTCGATTCTATTCTCAAATGGTGTGCTCGGATCAACCTGCTCATAAACCCAAATAAAACAAAACTATGCCTATAGGACCTAAAAATGAAGTCAAATAAATAGAGGATAATCAACTGGTTGTGGTGATAAAAAGAATCTGTCACTAGAATGGGGTGTGATGCGGTTGAAAAAACGAGTCCGAAGAACGAGTTTTTTAAACTGTATCAAACCCCATTCGAGTTACAGATTTTTAATATCACACACAACCAGCTGATTATCCTATTTATTATATATTCCTAATTCATCCTTTTTATTCTAATCATTATCAAAAATGGTACAATATGAGCAATATAGGAAAAAAGTAGTTCAGGCAAACATTGTAAAACCATATCGTCACTAGTGATGATACCATATTTATCATCACTTATCATCGTGCTTTAACTCTTTCTATACTGAATGAATAAATAGCATTTACTCAGTGGCTACAAATGCAGTCTGATTTTGATCTATGCTGTCCACAAAAGCTTCTGGCGTCGTCTATGCTATGGAAAGAGTTAAATATCAACAAAATCCGCATTATTTATGAATTCCTCTCCCACCGTTAAGGATTGTGGAAAGTAAGTAAATATTTTATAATATTTAGTGAAAAGCAGCAAATTATAGTGACAATAATGATATTAATAACAAGCAGGGTTTTAGGTCAATATTTCATTTTTATATACAGTTTCAGTACTAATAAACAAACTTAATACTTCCTAGGCGAAGGAAATGCTTATGTGGGAAAGCAGCCAGCGCCTTGGAAAGAGTTTTGTTTGCTTTACTGTTACATAAACCCCAGCAGGCCTTGTACGTGCAAAAGGGCAATAAACATGAAGCAAACAAACTTTGGGAACAAATAATCGAGTCATGCTAAGTAAAAAGGGGTTTAACGTATCTGCAGAAAGTATCGACCCAAGTCAGCCTGCGCAGTCCGCGCAGGCTGACCTTGGCCGAAACTTTTTGCTATTGGTCATTTTTCTGTATGTCAAAGGACCAGTCTACCTCCAGATTCATTCGGTTGTTAGACAAATTGGATTCTTATGCATCAAGATTTACGTGACGACTTTCTTGGTATAAAATGCGCCACTTTAAACCCCCTTTTGCCAGAGAATGACTCAGTTTTATATAGCTCATTAAGTCTTTGTCCGATGACAATATTTCATTTTATACGAGCCGGGGAATCTGTGATCTTCTTAAGGATGATGTAAGAATGCAACATCCGGAACAATAAACCTTTATGATATCTCAGCTGGATTTAAAGATACATCTTTACAGCCAGAGAGTAAACAAATGCTGTTAAAACTTTACAGTGTGCAGAATCTAGTTAGCCGTGTAAAGGTAGATGAAAAATCGATATAAGGTGTATGGAATAAAGAAAGGCCAGGGATTTGTCTTCAGTGTAAACCGAAAACTGTGGTTGTAATGTCTATGGATAGCCTCCATAGAATGAAATGCATTTTCTATCCGTCGAAATATGTGTAACCTTGCAACTGTCGGGGGCAACATTTGGCACGAAGATACAAGAACGATTATAGTTTCATAAAATAAAGATAAAATTGGTTAAAAAACTGGATGAAAACGAGTAAAGATGTATCTTTAACACAGAGCATTACCGTCGTTTGTCATAAGTGTAAATTTGTGACAGATGCACATTTACGAGAAAGTTGATGGATTTTTAAGGCCATCTCTTCGCCATATGACAAAATTTTAGATTCGTTCACATTGAAAGCATTTGCAGACAGTAACCTAAATGTGGCACCCAGGATGGGGTTTGTTTTTGAAAAAGTGGAAAACATAGTGGGAAAAGGAGAAAATGCTGGTTACCAGCATTTCCTCTTTTTCCCACAATGTTTTTAAAAGGTTTCTACCTCATTGCTAAAAACAATGAATTGTTATAAAGGGTAAATTAACCCCATTATGTCTTGAACAAATTTGTAGCAGATGACTTTGAAAATAGGGCTGTAGAAGAATGATAATTTTATATGATTGATTACATGCGAAAACATTATTTTAAAAGGAGAAATTACTCGTTACGAATAATTTCTCCTTTTGCCAAAATGATTTCAAAAAGTTGTCAAGCTGTAAGACGCAAAATAATATGATTGTCAGAGGCCACGTACTACGTAATAACTTCCCCGGGGTGCCAGCTCTGACGTAGTTCCCAATGTGGGACCAACTGTTGCGGGAGCGATAATGAGGTCAATTGTATAATTATTGCCTGGTAAGGCATTATTCTCCCAATGTCTCAAATATTTGAAGGCATTCAATTGCTCCTCTCCCAACAATGTTTTCTGAAAGCTCTGTATTGCATGCTTATTCTGAACAATAGTGGGTTAAATAGTAGACCGTATTTAATACCAAGTAATATGAAAAAGAGCAATTGCTGAACTTCTGTGTCCAAGGCTAATACAGAATTACAGCGGAAATATGCATTTTTTATTATGTTACTACATTCTATACAAATGCATTTTGTGAAGTAAGCTGGCCCTTTGACATGCAGAAAATTAACCAATAGCAAAAAACTTCGACCCAGGTCAGCTTGCGCGGACTGCGCAGGCCAGAATCGATACTCGTTGAAGATGCATTAAACCCCCTTTCTACAAAGCTAGGCTCAAATATATTGGCTCAAGACACATAGCACGGACATAATAACACAGGTTCTTCTTCTGACTAATTCTGACTTCGATTTTTCCCCTAAATTTCTAATTCTAATGCTATTGTTGTAATAAGATACAGTTCGACAATACATTGAAGTGCCATCCTGTACAGTTAATTTTGGATTTTTTTTAAGCCTGACCCTTTTTCTTAGTAAAAATGATATAAAATATATTTTAACCGAACCAACAAAGGGTTGAAATAACGGCAGATGAAACTAGTTGAAACTTGTTTGACTCTCATAGGCGAAAAATGGAGGTTCTGCGGACAGCATGGATTAAAATCAGACTGCAAATACCGTACAGTTTGATCTTGGGTTGATATTTATAACCATCTACCAAAAAATCTCGAGTTTTGACGACCCTGAGGAAGAAGGCTTTTGAAAACATTGTTGGAAGAGGAGAAAATGCTGGTAACCATCATTTTCTCCTTTTCCAACAATGTTTTCTTCCTTTTAAAAGATACATTCTTCAATTTGAGCCACATTAAGCTTGCTGTCTGCAAATGCTTTTAAATGGGAAGATTCTTACATTTTCTGGTGTGGTAAAGAGATGATTAAGAAGACCTACTAGATGAAAGAAAATCCTGAGTTTCAGTAAATCGTACTTTCAGCCGTCGAGAGTGTTCAAGTTTGTATATTAACCCTTTACCAGACAACAAAATTTCAGCCTTGTCCAAATTCAAAGCATTTGCAGATGACAATTTCAATGTGGCTCAAAAGGTGCCATTTTTCTTTGATGGGGTGGAAAACAGAGTGGGAGAAGGAGAAAATGCTGGTTACCAGCATTTTCTCCTTTTCCCACAATGTTTTCAAAAGGCTTCTTTCCCAGGGTCGTTAAATGTCGGCATTATGCGGTAAAGGGTTTGGTACTGCAATAGTTAACCAATGACACATACAAAGAAGCTGTGCGCTTATCTAAAACTGTGGCAGATCTTATAGAGGTAAACAAGAAGTTTGACGAGGCCCCCGACAACGTTTGGCATGTACCGGAAACAAAGATCAGGCGCTAAACAAATATCGTCCATTTTTGTAAACATCAAAACTGATGCAGTGGACACCTTTCATACCGTTTTGATAAGCCTGATTTACGTGTTTTTTGAGAGAGAAAGACATGTATACTCCGAACTAAATAACATTCTAAATTATGTAAACACGGCTAGTTATACTGCCGAACTAAAGTTAAGGGCCAGAAGAAGAATCATCTCTCATAACTCAAAAAATGAAAGCAACACCTTCGACTCTTGAAATGTTTTAATACGACATGTAACCTTTCGATTCATGTAAACAAAATCACCAACAAAGAAATTTCATTCGCGCTGCAAGCGTCGGAAGTACCCCACCCCCCTTTGAATAGTTGCAAGAAAGTTCTTTCAGTTTGGTCAAGTTCAGTAACAGGTGTGCTCACCCTGGGCTGCAAGGCATTCACCGATCCGTGAGCGCATTGAGTTCACATGGTCAAGACGATAACGCGACCCCTCATCGCGCTAGGGTGGTCCAAGATGTCTTGCAGCATCACCAGATTGTGAGGATGAACTGGCCAGCCCGATCACCCAACTTGGCGCCCATAGAACACCTCTGGGGCATCTTTGGGCGCCAGGTGAGGGACAATCACCCCCACCTGCTGATGTCGACCAGCTCTTCCTATTCCTGCAGCAGGAGTGGATGGCAATCCCTCAACAGATGCTCCAGAACCATGTGAACTCAATGCGCTCACGGATCGGTGAATGCCTTGCAGCCCAGGGTGGGCACACTCGTTTCTGAACTTGACCAAACTGAAAGAACTTTCTTGCAACTATTCCAAAGGGGGATGGGGTACTTCCGACGCTTGCTGCGCGAATGAAATTTCTTTGTTAGTGATTTTGTTTACATGAATCGAAAGGTTACATGTCGTATTAAAACATTTCAAGAGTTGAAGGTGTTGCTTTTATTTTTTGGGTTATGAGAGATGATTCTTCTTCTGACCCTTAACTTTAGTTCGGCAGTATAGAAGGACTAGATCTAAGAATTAATAGTCATAACAGGTTCTTTCACGCTCAGCAACCAACCGCTTAACTCCACTGGTAAACTTTCTGCATGTCGAAGGACCATTCTACCTTCTTATTCAGCCAGTTTTTAGACAAGATGAATCGATATTTTGCGACGACATGGGAACCAGCATTTGCTCCTTTCCCCCAAAATGTTTTCTACCCTTACAAGGATAGATACTACGATCAGTTGAACCACATTCGTTTGTCGTTTGCATATGAGCCGTGCTGTGTGAAAAGGGGGCTTAATGCATCTGCAAAAAGTATCGACCGGGGTCAGCCTGCGCAATCTGCGTAGACTGACCTAGGCTGAAACTTTTTGCTTTTGGTAAATTTTCTGCATGACCCAGGACCATTCTACCCCAGGAGTCAGTCATTTGTTCGAAAAAATGGATATAATTGATCCCTAAATATGTGATGACTTGCATCACCGAGATGCATTAAGTCTCCTTTTGCCAGAACATGGATCATGTGTTTGAATGTGGACAAGTCTAAAATTTCGTCATTTGGTAAAAGGTTCAGTAAGTCAGACAAGTATATCTCATATGACTCACAACGCTGTGGCAGAAAGAGACTTAATGCATCTCTGCCATGCATTGTACCAAGCAAGTCATCACATAATTATGGTTCTATTGCCTAACAACCGGCAGAATCACGAGTTAGACTGGTCCTTGGACATGCAAAAAAATTACGAAAATCAAAAACTTTCGACTCAGGTCAGTCAGCTCGGACTGTGTAGGCTGACCTGAGTCGATATTTTTTGCAGATACATTAAGCCCCCTTTTCACAGGGCATGTTCGATTGCTTGTTAATCATCATTCTAATAGAGTTGTTTAGCTATGAATACATAACTAGTTAATGTAATATGACCATAGTTCCGAAACAAAACTTGTGCTACACGATTCTTGCAAAATGTATTTGTAATAAAGTGTGTCCCTATTTATTTTCATGTAATTTGAATAAGGAAAAACATGAATTCGAGCGCAACGAATGATTTGTACAATAAAACGAGCCGTGCTCTGTGAAAAAGGGGGTTTAATGTATCTTCTAAATGCATGATACCAAGCGTGTAAATGCATTATCTTCGCATACCGGTAATATCGATTCATCTTTTCTTAAAACCGGTTTAATTAAGGAGGTAGAATGGTCCATCGACATGCAAAAAGTTTCGATTCAGGTCAGCCAGTATGGAATACGCAGGCTACAGCATAGATCAAGATCAGACTGCACAGAACGTGCAGTCTGATCTTGGATCTACACTGTCCGATAAGAAGAGAACTTTCCTCCAAAACTACATTTCAAACAGCACGATTTGGATTTTTACTATCGGCTTGAAAGTTTCATTTCTTTTATTTAGCAGGATAAGGGTTAAATTCTAGAACTCTTTGTCAGATTAACCCTTATCCTGCTAAATAAGATAAATGAAACTTTCAAGCCAATTGTGAAAAATTCTTCAAATATTGTAATTTCAAAATTATTGGGGGAGGGGGGAACAATATCTCCTTATCAGACAGTGTAGATTCAAGATCAGACTGCACGTTCTGTGCAGTCTGATCTTGATCTGCAGTGGCCGCAAAAGCCCGTTGATTCACGCTTATCAGTTGAAGGGTTAAACAAGCTAATTGCTCTCTATGGAAGTCCACGCAAACACAATAAAACGGTCATACTCTTTATCGAAATTATTACTCTATGACGAACTGGTTTTGGGGCGAATAAGCGAAGATGCCTCGTTGCTATCCTGTTTAGAACATTATTCATTGTACGGACAAGGTCGATGAAAATACTGTGTTACACTTGCTGATTGATTGGTTGGTTGATTGATTGGTTGATTGATTGGTTGTTGTTGATTGGTTGGTTGGTTGGTTGGTTGGTTGATTGATTGATTGATTGATTGATTGGTTGGTTGATTGACTGATTAATGCAACGCAAGTATTTTTACTTTGGTCATGATAATACTAGAGGGATAATGTGAACTTTTCGAAATGCTTTCCCGTAGCACAACCCTCAAGTTAGTATGGACTGGTTAATATTCAGTATGTATTACAGAGTCAAACTTTGAACGCAGCATTATCCAAGTATATAAACTTTCAAGGTATAATACTCTAAATACAACAGAAAATCCGCGCCAAATTTACGTAATCAGATGATGTCATTTATATAAACAGTGATAGAAGTTTGATATGTTTAACTACTATCATCAGCTACAGACCAAATATGATAACATATAACCAATTTTGTGTGCAAAAGGCAATGAAAATTTCTTATGTCTACGAGTCTGTCTGTAGACCTACATATTTTCTTTTACTTATTCCGTACTTCTTTGACAATAGAATCGGAACAATCAGCTTGATGAGGTGGATAACTAGAAGTGTAATGTTTAACCGTTTACAAATGACAAAATTTTAGTCTTGTCCAAATTGAAAGCAATTGCAGACGAAAATGTAAATATGGCATAATTGGTATTTGCTGGGGTAGAAAATATTGTGGGAAAAGGAGAAATGCTTGTTTTCCATAATGTTTTCCTTTTCTCACAATGTTTTCAAAATCTTTTTATCCAAGGTCGTATAAACACTGGATCGGTTGATATGGAAAAATTACGACACATGAAATGGCGCGTTTCGTTTAAAGACACTTCAAGTTAGCGTTTTTCCTTCTCTTTATCTGCCAACTTGTCTCTTTCTATCTTTTCTCAACAATACTTCCAAAACAAATAGATTTATTGGCAACGAGAGGAACAGTTAGGCCTACAAGCACAAATATATTAATGACTACTAGTTCATTAATCCCAGATGACAAATAATAGCACCACGAGGACCACACTAACTGTTAAAAAAGTTTTGCATGATACATGTATAATTATTGTTCTCATTTAAAATCTGTCTGTCTGTCTGTCTGTCGGTCATTCTCTCTCTCTCTCTCGCTCTCTCTCTCTCACTTTCTTTCTCGCTGCCTTTTGTTTCTTTTTCTCTTACTCGTGATACAGAATACAGGTATATTTATACCGTATTTCTTAATATATTGAAACTCACAGTACATTTATCTGTCTTGTTTTTCCAGTGTCCGAAGCTACAACTCCGGAGCAGATACACCTGAGTTTAGGTGACAGTCTCGACTCAATGGTCGTTATGTGGTCTTCAAGTGAAAACCTGCCGTATAAAGTGAACTATGGAAAATCACGTGACAACATGATTCTGCAGACAGGAAGTGACGTCGTCCATCAACCAAGACAGGCAGGACTGGCAGTTCCTTTTGTATACAGAACGGTTTTAAAGGTCGGTTCTAGGATTATATTTTGAAACGAAAATTAATATACATGAATATTTCCGACCAATAGAAATAAGTCAAACATTGCGATTTCAGTATATTTTTGATGGAAAAATCTGTATCGGACAGTGTAGATCTAGGTGAGACCGAATGTTCTGTGCAGTCTGATCTTGATTGCATTGTCCGCAGTAGCACACTGCGTCGTGCTTACCAACCTATTTGTGAAATAGCACTCTTGATTTGGAGTGCGTAAAGATTCTGAACCCCTGGTTACGTCCCATGTGATATATTGGTAGTAAAGAAAAGCGGATGTCCCAACAGTTGCATAAAGAATCCTCAAATAAGGAATGCTGTGAACTCTTTCCACGTAAAGCATATCGACCTGTATCGAAGAAGGGAAATATAATCTACTCAAACTTCGAAAAATATGTGTTTTATGAGCATGGCTAAAAAGGCGGACTTTTTAAGTCCAAGATCAGGCCCCATGCTTATAAATCTTTAGTTTGTGACTAACTTAGTTTGTGCTTAAAGTTTAGATTTCATTACTGCTTCTGCGAGTACGACGATGAGAAATAAAGACTTTCATGTAATAAGAAGGAAAGAGAGGTTCAAACAATCAAAATGTTGCAGTCTGTGAGGAGAATCAAGTCAGTTCTGAATAGTCTTGAAATTTCATGCTCAGCTGAGTTAAGCATGGAAATAGTTCTATAAGCACAGACCCAAACAGCATAGAATGTGCAGTCTGTTCGTCGTTATTCACATTTCTTAATTTCGTTCTTCATCTATAGTTTTCGAAAAACAACTTATGTTGCCATAAACATCGTAAAATGGGTTTTCATTTTTCAGAATTTAACAAGAGGCATGAGATATTTTTATAAGATAAGATCGCCAGTTTCAAGCAACAAAACACTGCAGTTTGAGAGCGAAGTTTTCAGTTTTTCAACGCCTGCAAATTCACAGGTTAGATCTTTCATGTCTATCATTCTTGTCTATGTGCCTGTCTATGTGCCTGTCAGTCCGTCTGTCCGTCTGTCTGTCTAATTACGTTGTATCTAGCTTTTTTTTTTTTTCGAAAGAAAAGCTCTGTCCCCAAAACGATTTGCAAACCATATTGTACAAACATTCATGATAAGCATAAATTATGGTGAAGTATATAATTACGGGTGAAAATATTGTAGTACAGAAGAAAGAGCGCATTATAAGCTAATTATGCCTTTTGGAAAAATGTTTCCAAAATTCATGTGCCGCATGGCGAAAACATTTGGCCACAGAAGGTGATGCTTTGAACTGGTTGACTCCGGGAATGATAGTGTCACAATGTTTAAACCTTTATCCTGCTAGATAACTTAGAAGCATTCTAACCGATAGTAAATACCTGAATTTTGGTGATTTATAAGTTATTTTGTTGGGAAAATATCTCCTTATCGGACAGTGTAGATCCAAGATCAGACTGCACGTTCTGTGCAGTCTGATCTTGATCTGCACTGCCCGCAAAAGGCCATTGAGTCGTACTCAGCAGCTTAACAGATGGTCTGCTGCAAGACTCGCAAAACGTCTTTCGCAGGAGATTGTGTATTAAGCTTTTATAAATTTGTGATAGAAGTCTACAAATGGGCCATGGTCTGTGAAAAGGTAGTATAAAGTATCTGTAAAAAGCAGGCTGACCTGGGTCAAAAATTTTTGCTATTGATAAAATTTCTGCCCTGTCATATCATTATTCTAGCCGATGATTCAGCCTAGTGGTAGACAAAAATAGATCCACGTTATGCGACGTCTTGCAAAGTACATTACATCACTTAGATGCATTAAACACCCTTTTCTCAGAGTGCTGCTCAGATACATATTATCTGATATGTGGTGACATATATGTAGGAACTGAGGACAAGCAGTGATATTGGAACTGGGGACAACAATCAGACATGCATCATGCAGAAGATAATGCATGTTTTTTAAATATAAATTTCAGGTAGAACCTTACAAATATCTTGTATACGGCGACATGGGGGCAGGGGATGACATTCCTTCATATGGCATGTTAGAGACACTTGTTGACTCGGGGAATTATACAGCCGTGCTACATGTCGGGGACTTTGCGTATGATATGCAGAGTAATTCGGGAAAGGTACTGTATCTTTATTGTGTGATGTTGGTTGAATGGTGAATTAACGCTAATCCTGCTAAATAAGTGAAATGCAACTTTTAGGCCGATACTAAAAACCCAAATTTTGCTATTCCAAAGTTTTCTTTTGATGGAATGAGATATCTCCCTATCGGACAGTGTAGACCCAAGATCAGACTGCACGTTCTGTGCAGTCTGATCTTGATCTACACCGTCCGCAAAAGGTCCTTGAGTCGCGCTAAGCAGCTTGAAAGTTAAGAGAATTCAGACAAAAAGACAGGTAATCACAGATAAGCTGAAAGTCGACACGGTGTCGTGAAACTTTACAAGAAGCAAAAACTTTAGATTCATCCAAATTCAAAGCATTTACAGACGACAAATTAATTGTGCCTCAAATAACTCGATTTGTCTTCGAAGGTGTAAAGAGCATTGTGGGATAGCAAGGAGAAAATGTGCATTGCATACTATGAATATTCATTATGTGAATATTACGTTAAAAAAAAGAATTTTACTATATACAGTGATTTTCAAGTCCACTCATTTATTTAGAACTCGTTTGCTTTAACTCTTTACCAGAGAACAAAATTTTACACTAGTCCAATTTCAAAGGATTGCAGACGACAAAACAAATGTGACTCAAAAATTGAAATTCATTTTGGGAAGGGTAGAAAACATTGCGGGAAAAAGGAGAAAATGGTGATTATCAGCATTTTCTCCTTTTCCCACAGTGTTTTCAAAAGCTTGTTTCTTCAGAGTCGCTACAACTCATGATTTGCTAGTAAAGGGTTAAATACATCCATGGAAGCTCTGTATGAACAGATCATGAAAGAATGTTATACTACTGATTTTTTTTTCAATTCGATCGCGGTTTTGTCGCAGATTAATCTTATTATCATGCTGTTTTTGTTAATTTTTAGTCACAATTTGTTGTTCATTCTTTACAGGTCGGGGACAAATTCTTTAACCGCATACAGCCATTTGCGTCAAGACTGCCATATATGCCATCACCAGGAAACCATGGTAACCATATCTTTTTTTACATAATGCATAGTTATGACAGGCATAATAACCTTGTCTTGGTCGTTATATCAGTCGGAATGAAACTGAAATCAGCTCCCTCTTGGTCTTACCAAATTTATGTACATTTAATAGTCTTGCCTAGTTACAAAGATAATTTGTGTAACAACTGTCTGAATCATAAGGTCCACCAGTCGCCCCTTTAACATGCAAAAAATTGATCCATAGCAAAAAGTTTCGACCAAGGTCAGCCTGCGCGGACTGCGCAGGCTGACCTCGGTCGATACTTTTTGCAGAGGCACTAAGCCCCTTTCTTCACAGAGCAATTCTCTTATGTGTGTTGAACATGTTGTATTTTTATCTTCTCTACCATATACACAGAGATGGCTGATGACTTTCTACACTACAGAACACGTTTTTCCACACCAAACACCCCATGGCCTATTCCTCTAGATCAGTTATGGTATAGCTATAACGTGGGACCAGTGCATTTTATAAGGTAACTGTCCCAAGTTCAACCACAGACAAATTAGTTACTCTTTTAACTCTTTCACTACCAAAGAAATAAACCGTTCTTTTTTAATGGCTAATAATACAGTTTCTCTGAAAGATGAAGAGATAGTATAGTTAAAATCGAGAATAAAAGTGTGGAAATTGTAGATCAGATATCAAATTGCACATTCTGTGCCGTCTGATCTTCATCTGCATTGTCCGCAAAAGCTTCTGGTGTCGTCAGTTGTGATAAAAGAGTTAAGCCATTACCAGTTAATCTCATTTTCTATCGAACATTCAGAAAAAAAAAAAAACAGTCGAAAACTTTGTGGGAAAAAGGAGAAAAAATGAAGCATCTTCTGAATTTCCAACAATGTTTTCTACTTTTTCAAAGAAAAATTCCATGACTTTAGCCGCAATCTATTTGTCGTTTGCAAATGCTTTCAGTTTGGACGAGTCTAGTATTTTGTTTTTAAGTAAAGATTTAATTTTAGTTGCTTTGTTATTTTGGGCTATTCAGATTTTTACAAAAACACCGAAGTTTTTTTTTTAAAAAAAGTGTTTATCAACGAATTTAGTTGCGAGGGAAAAAAGGGAATAGAAAATTAAGAAAACGGATTTTCGGACTTGTTTTTTCAACCGCATCACGCCCCATTCTAGTGACAGACTTAACATCACACACAATTAGTTGATTATCCTCTATGTAGTTAGTCGACACAGCATAAAACTGTATAACGACGTACAAATATGGAATAATATAACATATATGCATTATTTCATGTTTCAGTTATTCAAGTGAGGTTTTCTTCTCGTACAACCAGTATTACGTCTGTAAGCAGTTCCACTGGTTACTTCAAGATTTGATAAAAGCCAACAAGAATCGAGCACAGCAGCCTTGGATTATTGCGATGGGTCATCGACCAATGTATTGTTCGAACAGTAACGGGGACGATTGCACAAATCGATTCCTGCAACGTTGGGTGAAATATGGGTATGATATTCTTGTAACTATTTTCATCGGTACAGGTTTCAGTGATGACGATATAGTAAAACAGTCTTCCGTGCCTGATACTGGATTTTTTTTTTGTGTTGAATCAGATCTTTAAACTACCCAGGGATTGAACACTGTGAACTAAATAAATATGTTTCTCAATATTACGCCCATTGCCTTTAAGAAGATTTTTGAAACATTAAATCCTTTGAGAACACACTTAACCGTTCATAACGTCAGCCATATTATTTTGAAAATTTTGAAAGGTGAATTCTGATAGGAACATTGTTACGCACCTGATATCGTCAACCATATTATTTTGAAAATTTTGAAATAATATATCCGATATGAACATTCTTACACGCGTATATCGCCAAACTTTGGCACATCATTTTGAAAATTTTGAAACATGTAATCAGGTTGAAACATTGTTTCGCGTACATAACATCGGTCATTTTTTTTTCTTTTTAAAATTTTAAAACGAAAAACTGTCTGCAATATTGTTGTGATATTTTTTTTTCAGAATAATATGGCTAGCATTACATACGGTTTAGAATGTTCTAATCGGAAGTAATGTTTCAAAACTCTTGAAAAAGGCAATAGCCGAAATATTGAGAAACACAGTACTTTTTTTCACAGTGTTTCATGATGAAGACAGCATCGGCGATCTACATCCTTAGAAATGCCATTAGGATACCACAGCTTTCAGATAAATGGTGTTTGAGAAACATTTGTTGTATGTGAACCTACAATATTTACGATGTTTTTAATTTGAGTTTTTTTTCTTTCCAGACTTGAGGATCTGTTTTATGCCCAAGGTGTCGATCTCATTATCCAGGCGCATGAACATTCTTATGAACGTTTATGGCCTATTTATGATGGTAAAGTCTATGGTAACAGTTACGTCAATCCACGTGCACCTGTTCACATAATTTCCGGTGCCGCTGGCTCCGTAGAAGGAATTGACTGGATGACACCAGGTAACTGTTTCTAATTTACTATATTTTAACTTTCATTGACAGATTCCTCTTTTAATTTCTCCAACTGCCAAAAGTAAATATGTCTACAAAAAACATAGATAATGCCCTTTTCGCGTGGGATCAAGCTGCTCTTCGGTCCAACTTTTCGGTTTTCCTTGTGAACGTGGTCAACACATCTCAAACAATATGAGCCACACTGTGGTAAAAGGCGGTTTAATGCATCCCTATGATGCATTATCCTAAGCAAGTCATCATATAAATATGGATGAATGAAATCTATGTCGTCTAAAACCAACTGAATCATGAGGTAGACTAGTCCTTTGATATGCAGAAAATTGACGTATAGTTTCAACCAAGGTCGGCCTGCGTGGACTTCGCAGGCTGACCGGGGTCGATACTTTTTTTTTCCCCACATGCATTAAACACCCTTTTCACAGAGCATATTTAAATCACCGGTAAAGGGCATGCGAGGATTTTTAGAACTGTTTTTTGTATTCAATGTATACGTAACGATTGCGTAGAAGAAAAAGGCAGGATCTAGGGAAAGGGACCCTGGAGATGCAATTGGTTCTGTTTTTAGTTCAAAAGAGTATGGCATCGAATCGCTTCGCCGGTCGTTACGAAGATGGAGAATAAGATATTGTATTATGCTTTCTATGAAATCGAAATGAATTTTGATTAAAAATTTCTTTCTCTCTTTTTTTTCGATACAAAGGAAAGACAATTTATGTGTCAAATGCAAGTTGGCCTGTTCTGCCTTTCCTTTAATGTTCTATTAATTTTTTCGACTTAAAGATTTGTGGAAAAGGATTAGAGGTCACACTAAAGGCGTTTTGTAGATAACAAATTATAATAATTGGCTTGCAACACGCAAAAAGGGGCATTCGGACATTTGCGTAAAGTGTCGTTTTGGATCAGCCTGCGCAGTCCGCGCAGGCTGATCCGAAACGACATTTTCCGTTTTTATGTAATTTTCTGTTTTGCGCAAGTCTACTGTAGCATAAAATCTAATGTAGTCGTAAAGTGCCGTCTCGGATTAGCCTGCGCGGACTGCGCAGGCTGATCCGAGACGACACTTTACGCAAATGTCCGAATGCCCCTTTTAGCGTGTTGCAGGCCATATATAGCTCAAATGATGGTATTCTCTTTTCAAAGGAAAGAAAACACAATGGGAAAGGAAGAAAATGCTGGTGAGCAGTATTTTCTCCATTTCTCAAAATGTTTTCAAAAGCGTCCTTTTTGGTTAGGCTAAGCAGAGAAATAGAAAGGGAAGATAAAATCAACATATTAACCCTTTACAGCACAGTGCCGACTTTGAACGACCCTTCTGAAAACATTGTTGGAAAAGGAGAAAATGCTGCTAACCAGCATTTTCTCCTTTTCGCATAATGTTTTCTACACCATCAAAGAAAAATTGCTCCTTTTGAGCAACATCAAAAATGTCGTCTGCAAAAACTTTCAATTTGGACAAGGCTAAAACTTTGTCGTCTGGTAAAGGGTTAATTGCCACCAACTAATTATCATCGAACTTTTACATGTATGAATAACTGAGGTTTCACTTTAATCTATTTTCTTTCAGGTCACAAGAACGTATGGTCTGCATTTAGCGCTGACCGTACCAGTAGGTTCACTTTCGGTCAGCTTGAGATCCACAACGCCACGCATTTGTTCTTTGAACAAAGAGATTCTTCAATAAATAAAGTATTAGACGGTTTCTGGTTGGTCCAGAAGAACCACGGCCCTTTTGTGCCCAATATAACCTGTGAGGGCAAAGACAGACATCCGTCGTGTTCCTGTCCACCTCCTATTCTATACATTTATATAATAGTAGGCTCAGCAGCATCCGCCATTTTAACTTTGGTCATGGTACTAGTCGTTTACGTGTATTACAAAAAAAAGTGCAAGCGAGGTCGAAGAAAGAAAGTAAAACGTGACCGAATCGGTAAATACACACAGTTACATGAGGAAATTGACGATGAAAATTTTGACAAAGACGATGGTGCTACATTTTTCCTCAAGAGCAAGAAATCAAAGTTTTCCAAATGAAAATGTGCCAGTTAACTCAGCCAATGGGGACCACGGAAGATCACGTGAAACAGGTCGTAGAGATAGTAGCAGCACAAACTCTGATGACAGTATGCTAATTTTGTGATATATTGTGGCATATCTGCAGGGAGAGCTATTTGTTGTACATATTATTTTGTGATTACTTATGTATTTACACGTAAGACATGCTCTGTGAAAAAGGGGTTAAATGCATCTCCGTGATGCATCGTACCGTCCAAGTCATTACATGATGATGGATCCATTAAATCTTTTTTTTTTCTAATAACCGACTAAATCACGAGGTAGGATGTTCCTTGGACACGCAGAAAATTTACAAAAGGCAAAAAGGTCAGACCCATATCAGCCTGCGTGGACTGTGCAGGCTGACATGGGTCGATACTTTTTGCCAATGGATTAAACCCCCTTTTCAAAGAGCATGGCTCAAGTATATGTGATATGATATTTTGAAAGACCTTTTTCTAACATGTATTTTTCCCATGTCTCGAACCAATCAGGTTGTTTTACCTAATATCCGTGATAAATTGTAAACAAGCAAGTCTGCATCTCTTTCGCTAGTAAGAGTCTCAAATTCTGTTGAGGTTTTTTACCATCTTTTGTTTGTTTTTATGTATTTTTGGGTGTTGAAACTGTTTACTAAATGACAATATGTCAGGTTTTTGTCATAGTTCCTGGGATTATAAATAGGACAATATGTGTATTCGAAGAACACGAGATGTTTATTCTAAAAAGTGATGTTTACTTTAGGATAATTATAGATAGACAGACTAATGCTATTAGAGACGATGTACTTATTATACAGGGGTCAAAAACAGTAACTCTATGAAATATTTATACAGGCTATCATGTGTTATTCTCCATATTGTAACAGCTTTCCATAACTGAAAGCATTTGCAGACTACTATTCAAATGTAACTTAAATGATAAGGTTTGGCTGTTAAAAAGTCGAAATTATTGTGGCTAAAGGAGAAAATATTGGTTACAAGCTTTTCCCACATAATTTTTAATTCTTGTCCCGCTAAGTGAAATGAAACCTTCAGTCCGATAGTAAAAAACCCAATTTTGCTATTTCAAATGTATTTTTTGGAGGAAAGATATTTCCGTATCGTTGTCGAAATTTTCATCGTCAATTTCCTCATGTAACTGTGTGTATTCACCGACTCTGTCACGTTTTACTTTACTCTTTCGACCTCGCTTGCACCTTCTTTGCAGTCTAATCTTGATCTACACTGTCCGCAAAAGGTCCTCGAGTCGCGCTTAACAGTCTAAGGATTAAAAGCTTTCATCCTCAGGGTTGTGAAAACACATGATAGTTTGTTAAAAAATTAACCGTTAGGCTGCTAAGCGCGACTCAATGACCTTTTGCAGACAGTGTAGATCAAGATCAGACTGCACAGTCCGTGCAGTCTGATCATTGATCTACACTGTCCGATTAGGACATATTTTCCCAAAAAATTACCTTTGACATAGCAAAATTTGATTTTGTAACAGCGGCTTAAAAGTATCATTTCATTTATTTAGTAGGATTTTTTGTACTTATAGTTACACATTTTCCTCCCACAGGCAACGTTTCTTGCGAAATGTTTGGGAGCAGATACATAAACACAGACAATAAATTTTACGTCAACAATTTACATTTTTATTGGAAAATTCTAGAACTAGAGCGATCTGCTAACCTTAACTTGAAGCTTGCCCTAATAGAAAAGTAACTCTTGCCTCGATTTTTTCTAGAAGAGTGTCTCTTGCATCTATATGGCATAGAATAGAAATGTAGCTCTGATCTTAATAGAGTTGGTTTGCCATGGAATAAAGAAGTAATTCTTGGCTAGGTTTAACCTAGAATAGAAAAGAAATTCTAGCCTTAATTTACCCTATGATAATGAGTTGCTGTCTTGCCTCGATTTGTCCAAGAATAGTTGATTGATTGATTGATTATATTGTGTTTAACGCCGTTTTCAACTTTATTTCAGTTATATCGCGGCGGCCAGTGCACCTATCCATGCTTTCCTGGAGTTTCTTTTACCAGTACTCCGCACAATATTCTTTCCAAGCCACTGGCTGCTTTCCCACATAACCATCGTCGAAACAATGATTAGCGGTGAAAGAGGAATGAATCCTGTCGCAATGAATATCATCAATCCTCGGAAAAAAATGGCCGAGCCAGGGATCGAACCCACAACCCCCCTCAAGTCCTGCACGCTAGCGACTGAGCTAGCGGGGCTCGGCTGTGTCCTAGAATAGAATGGAAACTCTAGCCTTAGTTTGCCTCAGAATAGAAAAGAAACTAAAAAGCTTTGGTTTACCGTAGTAGTATTTGCCTTTATTTGAAAAGTAAATATTTCTTTATTAGCTAAGAATTAAAAGGTAGTTATTGCCTTTACATGTATTTGACCATAAATAAAAAAGTGACTTTCTTGCCTTGAATTGTCCTAGAGTATAAAAGTGAGTGTTGCCTTAATATGGCCTGCAACACGCGAAAAGGTACATCCAGACATTTGCGTAAAGTGTCGTCTCGGATCAGGCTGCGCAGTCCGATACTTTACGCAAATGTCCGAATGCCCTTTTTCGCGTGTTGCAAGCCATATGGCCTAGAGTAGAAAATAACTTTTGCCTTGATTTGCCACAGTATAGACATTTTAGCCTTGATTTGCTTTAGAATTGAAAGTCACTCTCTTGCCTTGATTTGCCCTAGAATAGAACAGAAAAGCAAACTCTTGCCGTATTTTGCTAAGAATAGAAGTGATTATTGCCTTCTGTTATTGGGAAAAAAAATCAAATGTCCATTATTTGATACTTTGTTGTTATTTTACCTTCTTGTAGCAATATAGTTAAAATTTTTAACTTTTAAAGTGCTAGGAAAACGAGACAAACATGTTTTTTAGACTGAAAAGCAAATTGCTAATACTGATGTTTGAAATAAGTACATGTATACATAATTTGACGATGCTCATAAATTCCTTCGTCATATCTTGTACTCAGTCGTCAGTTTTGAGAACTATATACTTAATTCCGTATTTTGTTCATGTTGTTCTTGACGATCAAATATGGAATATGCCGAGCATGGATGACAGACAACATCGGGTTTAGCCAAAAAGTTCATACCAAAGGGCATTTCATTTAGAAAATTACTGAAAATAACGGACATTGCAGAGCTCATTGAACAGGTATTAATATTTAGTCTTTGTAATTGTTCACCAAATATTCGCAAGATGAAAAACATTAGTATATACATGCCTTTTCATGTTCGTGTGTGTGTACCTATGTGCATATGCATATGACTTCGTTTGGTTGGATGCCATTTTAGTTTGAATTTCATTCATTTTATGAAGTTACATACTAGTAACATATACAAACAAAAAATATGCAAATCAACAATAACCCAAGACAAAGGTAAACATACACGGAACTTCTGGATAGGAAATCAAGAAGTTTTAAGCTGACACCCTTTTTGGTAATGTTGTTTTTGCCATGTATTGTATCATTTCGTTTTTGCCATTTATTTTGTCATTTTGTTTATTAATGCCATTTATTTGCCATTTAACATCTGACTAATTTCCACAGTAATCTACCTCAGGAAGACGTCATCTGTTCTATATGACACCTAGCGGCCGATAACAACAAAATGTCATTACGCAGTCTAAAGTTGAGTTTAATATCATGTTTACTTTATTATATTTTGCCAGCTAGCGGCTGATCCAGCAAAATTTCAATACATAGTCTATTTAAATTTTGTATCTTATTATTCTTCATACAAATGTGAATGACAACATGTCTCAGAATTCAGAGCAGCAGCAACAGCCTAACGATTTAGACCTAACACAATTTTTATTGTTTTCGTGGACAGTATTGTCTAAGATCAAACTGCACAGATGTTGCAATTGAATTTACATGGTCCAATATTTTTGTAAGATTTTCTGAAAAAAAAAAAAAAAAAAAATCTGAGGGTTTAAATGCCTGAAATTGTCCACTTCATTAGCTAGGTACATTTATGGGTTTAAGATACAACTTTCGTTACTTTTGTTGATAAATCTAATACATATCAGGATCAGACCGCACAGAATGTAGACAAATAGGCTGGAACGTTTTTACTGTCAACCCAACATTTCCATTTCATTTTTTTCGAAATGTAAAATTGAGTTATGTTTCTCCTATGTTTTATTTGGCCCTCATATGGTTAGCCTATTTTGGTACGGCGTATGAGTAGTTAAGCCTTCCATAGGCTAAAACGGTTTTTTTTTGCAAACAAAATAGATCAAAATCAGACTGCACAGAACGTGGAGTCTTATCTTCGATCTACGCCTTCCACTTACTGGTGAAAAAATGTGATCCTAATCATCATCATTTGGCAATGTACTTTTAGACCTCAAAAAATGTCCAATATCTTTGCCATGGTGGCCAAAGTTTTAAGTGTTGAACAAATTATAGGAAAATGTTTTTGGAAAAAAAAAGAGCACTTGCTTATTGCAGTTCATTGTTTTTTTTTTTCATCGTTTTTTAAAATTGCAATTATCATTGAAATGGCATAACATGATACATGTATATGCAAATGGAAAAACGTGCCTTTCATTAAGCCTTAATCACATAATTACAAGTTTATACGACTCTGTAAAAGAAGGCTTTTGAAAATATTGTGGGAAAAGGAGAAAATGCTGGTATCCAGCATTTTCTCTTTTTCTCACAATGTTTTAACCCTATAAAAGTCAGAATTCATCATTTGAGCCACATTTGATTTGTCGTATACATAAAATTACATATGCAATTGCTTTCAACTTGGCCGAGTCCAAATTATTGTATGGTAAAGGATTGATTGATATAAATAAAAAAGACCTCATTTTTAAGACTTCATTTCTAATCGTTCCATTATTTTCCATCAATATATAAATACATTTTTCCCTGTTATTAATTTTAAACAAACTTCAGGAATCGACATACCAGAACAGGAAACTTGTATATAAGATAGGGTGTGTACAGAATTGTGCGCTGTAACACAGAAATGTCTTCATATTAAGGTCTACGGTCCCTTACTCTCATATCAAAAGACGGACGCTGCCGAGATTGGCCGAATAGCCTTTACGAAAACGTGGATGTTACACGATATTTACCGATGAGTTAGTGTGTCTATGGCCCCTAACTCTCATATTAAAAGACAGAAGCTGCCGAGATTGGCCGAATAGCCTTTACTGAAACATCGATGTTTACCGATGATTTAGGGGCCGTAGAACTAGCAGAAGCGGTTGAATAGATTTTTTCCACTTGCCGTTGTGTTTTTAAAGGGTAACTTTTTTACGATTTTTGTATATACATGTACGTTGATGTCCTATTCTGTTCAAATATGTTCAATTCAGATTTACCACACATTCTCGACTTTTAACAACCCTAAAGTAGACGACTTCTGAAAACATTGTGGAAAAAGGAGATAATGCTGGTGACCAGCATTATCTCCTTTGTTCCCACAATTTTCTATCCTCTAACAAATAATAATAATAATAATAATAAATTTTGAGTCATATCTAATTTGGCGTGTGCAAACGCTTACAGTTCGGACAATTATGTCGTTTGGTAAAGAGTTAAAAAGATAGCATTAACATCACAAAAATACAAGTCTTTTTACGTTTGGCATGAAAATTCTTTTAAACCTTTATAGAAACTTTGAGGGAAAAGGAACACTTACTTGCTACTAGCATTGATTCCTTCACTCACAGCAGTGTCTGCAAAATTAAAGAAATGCATATAATATTTTTTTTCCCTCTTTGTTTTACAAGTAGGTGGTTTTAAAAACTCTTTGAATAGTGAGTATAGTTATGTTTAGTTTCGAATCTTTCAGCGCTTAGGCAAAAATAGGGTCTTATGCAGATGGTATAGATCAAAATTAAACTGCACAGAACGTGCGGTCTGATCTTTGATGTATAGCGTCCGCTTTTCTAGTCAAGTCTCCCGGATAAAAATCTGAGTTTTCAGTGGATTCAATTTTCAAGCGTCGCAAGAATCGAGTTTGTATATTTGGTACCGGAAGGGTTAAGAGTTATGGGATTTAGAATAAATTAGCCATGTTCTGGCAAAATGTTAGCTTAATGCATCACTGTTATGCATGATACCAAGCAAGTCGCCACATAATTATGGATCTTTTAAAGTCTATTTTGTCCAACAACTGACTGACATGAGGTAAAATGGTACTTGGACATGCAGAAAATTGACCAATAGCAAGAAGTTTCGGCCCAGGTTAGCTTGCGCGGACTGAGCAAGCTGACCTGGTCGATACTTTTTGCAGATGCATTAAGCCCTCTTTCCACAGAGGACGGCTCAAATTGCTTTGAAAGTTTTCCTTAGGAATTCGCTGATATTTGGGCTTTCATTTTAATTGTATTTTGGCTGGTACCTTAACGGTTTGTGCATGTTATGAGTGCTTTCCCGTGTTTTGTATTTTCTTTTATGCCAAAAATATTTTTATACATTTTGCGTATGGATATAAACATATATATATACAATAAAATATTTAGTACATTTTCCTTAGTCCTCTTCTTTATTTATGCTATAGGTATACTAGTAGTAAAGGGTAGGAGACGTGGTATTTTGGGGCATGACAAAATACCCGGTCTCCTTACCCTGAGTGGGTTCGTACCCAGTTTGCCTACCCCTGGGTAAGCAAACTGGGTACGAAACCCCAAAAAATTCAGATTAATGTTCTATTTTTAGTAACACTGAGGCATCATGGGTAGGATTTTTTCAGAATCCTACTTACTTACTCTGAGTGGGTTTCGTACCCAACGGGCTTCGTACCCGTATTGCTATAGTAAGACTATATAGGTTCGCTACGCTAAGAAGGATTGGTACATACCTTGAATGGGTTTCGTACCCAACGGGCTTCGTACCCATATTGGTATAGTAAGACTATCCTGAGTGGGTTTCGTACCCAGTGGGGTTCGTACCCATATTGCTATAGTAAGACTATATAGGTTCGCTACGCTAAGAAGGATTGGCACATAGTTTGTAGTTTAGTCAGCTGTTGCTTGAGACCGTGATATGGAATAGGGCAAGATGGAATAGGGTTAGGACTGATCTTTAGTCCTTACCACACGTCAGAGTAGAGATCAATGGGACTGTGTTGTACTTAAACTGCTTTATTGTTTACTTTTATCCATTACTTGGGCTTTAATTGACATTAGGATTGATATGGAATACAGTTTGATCTTGATCTCACTGCACCAGAGCTGAGGCTAGGGGATTGGTTGGACTTAGGCTTTTTTTGAGTGTAACTCTTAGAGAAATTGACAATTTGAAGAAAGATTGCTCTTTCTTGGTGGTGGCGGTAGCCCTGAAAAGGGCTGTTTTTGAGTATTGATTTATCTACCAAGTCTACTGGTCTTCTGGAATGAAATCACACCCACAATTTTCGCAGCATACTGTTTTTGGCTGTTGATTTTCCTTTGGCTGTTTTTCTTCCCTTACAACAGTCACGATTGAGTCTGCTAGTTTATGAAGACTGCTTTTATCAAACTCAATCTCCTCTGGAACCTTCACAGCAACAACTGAAATACGCTTTCTCTGTTGGCATAATGTCTCAATGTTTTTGCTCAGTTGTTCGGTGTTTGCGTTCAAAGTCTTTTTCTCCTCCAATTGTTTGTTGAAAGTCTTCAGTTCTTCTAAAATCCCAGTCATTACAGAATCTTGTTTTGAATTCAACTGTCTTACTTCTTTAAAAATGCTGTCCATTACTGTCATTGGGCTGATGAGTGTTGAATTCATCGCTGTCGATAGAATATTCCCATTGTTTTCTTTTGGTAGGAATTCGTCTATATCGAATCCATCCAAGTTGTTTCCGTCCAAGTTGAAATCCATTTTTCCGTTACCGCTTATCCGTACTACTCGAGAGCTTAGAGTCGAATGATTCATTATTTGGAAAATATCGCTGCCTTTTATATGCTGACGGGAGGATTGACCTACTTTGACATAGAATTAACGTTGACCAATCAAAAATGTGTAATGATATAACGAACGATTCGATTGGACAACGTTAATTCTATGACAAAGTAGGTCAATCCTCCCGTCAGAGCTAGTTTTGATTCAGAATTAACGTTTTTTTTTTTGACCAATCAGAAGATTCGCTGCTTTAACGTTGCCCAATCAGAAGCTTCGTTATATTTCTTTTTATTTGTGTGAGTGAAAAAGAAGCTAGAGGGAGAAGATCGTGTTATGCACAGGAGTTAAACTTAGTCTTTTTTTGGTATGGAATACAGTGTGATTTTGAGAGAGAAAACTAGGGCGAACTGGACTTAGACTTTTTTGAGTGTTACTCTTAGAGAAATTGACAATTTGAAGAAAGATTGTTCTTTCTTGGTGGTGGGGTAGCCCTGAAAAGAGCTGTTTTTCTGTGTTGGTGTGTTTTTTCCCCTTTACTGGCAGCTTTTCTTTGGTTTTTTCGGGTCCTTGAAATAATCGAAGTCATCAATCTTTTTTCCGTATTTGTCCTGACCCGTTATTGTCGAGATAGTCCAGTTGTTTGGAACTCCTTGTTTTTTGTGAAGTTGACTTTTGTCTTCCTCTGATTTTCGTTTAGTTGCTTTTGGCTGCTTTTCCTTTGGCTGTTGATTTTCCTTCGAGATTGTGCAGTTATTGAGAACTTGTTTTTTGTGAAGATGACCATCGTCTTCCTCTGATTTTCGTTTTGTTGCTCTTCGCTGCTTTTCCTTTAGGTTGTTGGTTTTCCTTTGTCTGTTTTTCTTTCCTTACAACAGTTACGAACGACTCTACTAGTTTGTGAAGACTGCTTTTATCAAACTCAATACCCACCGGGATTTTCACCGGAATCTCTACAGGAACTGCTGAAATACGCTTTTTCTGGTGGCATAATGTCTCAATGTTTTTGCTCAGTTGTTCGGTGTTTGTGTTCAAAGTCTTTATCTCCTCCAAATGTTTGTTGAAAGTCTTCAGTTCTCCTAAAATCCGAGTCAATACAGAATCTTGTTTTGAATTCAACTGTCTTACTTCTTCAAAAATGCTGTCCAATACTGTCGTTGGGTTGATGAGTGTTGTATTTATCGCTGTCGATGGGTTGACGAGTGTTGTATTTATCGCTGTCGATAGAATATCCCCACTGTTTTCTTTTGGTAGGAATTCGTCTATGTCGAAACCGTCCAAGTTGAATCCGTCTAAGTTGAAATCCATTTTTCCGTTACCGCTTATCCGTACTACTCGAGAGCTGAGAGTCGAATAATTCATTATTTGGAAAATATCGCCGGCTTTTATACGCTGACGGGAGGATTGACCTACTTTGACTCAGAATTAACGTTGACCAATCAAAAATGTGTAATGATATAACGAACGATTCGATTGGACAACGTTAATTCTATGACAAAGTAGGTCAATCCTCCCGTCAGAACTAGTTTTGATTCAGAATTAACGTTTTTGACCAATCAGAAGGTTCGTTGCTTTAACGTTGACCAAACAGAACCTTCGTTATATTTCTTTTTTATTTGTGTGAGTAAAAAAGAAGCTAGAAGGAGAAGATCGTGTTATGCACAGGAGTTGGACTTAGTCTTTCTTTGGTATGGAATACAGTGTGATTTTGAGAGAGAAAACTAGGGGTCTGCACTTAGACTTTTTCAGTGTATCTCTTAGAGAAAAACTGACAATTTTGAAAAAGAAAGATCCTTTCGTAATGATTGGTAGCCCTGAAAAGGGCTGCTTTTAGGCTTGTTGTCTGGCAAGGCTATTCATCGACTGTATAAACTACAGGTCTGATCTCTCGCCAGCAATATTCGCACAAAACCCCTGGGTCATCGTCTTCATCATAAAATCCCTCATCTGGGTTGGGACAATTGTGTTTTTGTCCAAGATACTGGAGGGAAAATGTACATTTCCCACATTCTATATCGCCTATATCGCATGCTTGAGCACACAAAGGGCAAATAAGAATCTGAACCATGGTGGAACGATTATGATTTGATGTATAAAACATTGACTTTTTATAGTTTTGCTGAGTGGATTGACCTACTTTTGACTCAGAATTAACATTATCCAACCAAAAAAGTTCGTTATATCTTTATAAGTTTTGATTGGAGAGATGGGTTTTTTCTTAGTCAAACAATACTTATGACCCACTGCATTGGAAAAAATGTAGCCAAACATGTAACTTTGGGAAAAAGAATGAAGAACTGCATTGTTTTTAAACTGTAGAACTTTTATTTGAACAGAACTGAACAATGAACATGAAACATATTTACAACAAGACATGTAAATAAAGAACTGTTAACAATTAGAACATTGAAAATGTTTTTTATGTCTTTTTTCACTGTTTGTGGGAAGTCTCTGAGAGTTTGTTGTATAGATTTCCGTAGTGCTGATAAAACCATGATGATACAGTTCGATCGTTTCGGTGATGTTCCGTTGAGAGGAATTTTTGTTGAAGATATTTCTGTATATTTTATCCTCTAGCAGCAGCATCCAATGCGAAGATACAGTAAAATCCGCTAACTTTCCCCTGTAGACTCTGAAGAGTTTGACGAATGTATCTCCACGATAAAGAATGACTGTCTAAAAAGTTTATGATTTCAGGCTCAAGTGGTGGTAGTAGATAGTAAAATACCCTATCTGGGCACTTTTGGTCGCACTCAGCAAAATGGCCCAGCATTCCCACCACAACTAACCACCCAAATAATTTCTTAATCAGGCACACATAAATTTCTTAATCGGACACACATAAATTTCTCAATCAACTAACTAGTTAACCAACCAAACCGACTAACTAGTTAACCACGAATCTAAGACTAACTTAAATTTCAAAAAAAAAAAAAATAATTTTTATTTTTGAAACTTTTTTTGTCTCGAAAATTTTTTATTTTTATTTTTGAAACTTTCTTCAGCTCAAAATTTTTTATAAACAATTATATTCAGAATTAAAACAACACAATGGAAAATTATTTAGGAATTACAATTAATAATGATCTAAACGAATTATTTAGTAATCATGGACTGGATTTATTACGTAAGTATTATTTATTGAATGGGGAAACTCCTCAACAAGCATTTGCAAGAGCCAGTGTGGCTTATAGTAAAGGTGATTTAGAATTTGCACAGAGGATATATAATTATGCATCTTCTCGTAAATTTATGTTCTCTTCTCCTATATTGTGTAATGCCCCACTACCAAATACAAAAGGACAAAAAAGTCAACCAATTTTCTGTTTTTTGAGTTACGTTCCTGACAAGATAGAGGGTATCATTGATCATCTAAGTGACACATGTTGGTTTACAGTAGTAGGAGGAATAGGACCAGACTGGAGTTCAATTAGATCATCTGACGGTAAATCACCTGGACCAATTGCATTTTTAACACCTATCAATGCGGCAATAAACTCATATAAACAGGGAAAAACAAGAAAAGGGAGTTATGCTGCATATTTAGATGTTACACACCCAGAAATAACCGAATTCATCTCAGTGAGGATACCAACAGGTGGAGATATTAATAGAAAAAATTTAAATCTATTTAATGCTATTAATATCACTGATGGCTTCATGAGAGCGGTTAAAAATGGTACAAATTATGACCTTATAGATCCAAAAACAAAGGCCAGAACTCCAACAAATGCCAGGAGAATATGGGAAACCATTCTTGAATCCAGAAGTAGAATAGGAACACCATATTTAAATTTTATTGATACTATAAATGCAGATCTACCTCAAGTAATGAAGGACCAGGGATTAAAAATCCATGGAAGTAATTTATGTAATGAAATTCATTTACCTACTGACGCAACTACAGATGCTGTATGTTGTATATCATCCGTAAACGTTGAGTATTATAGAGAATGGAATGAACAATTTATAAGAGATATTGTAAGATTTCTAGATAATGTTTTAGATGTATTTATCTCAAATGCCCCAGACAATATTAAGAAAGCAAAGAGAGGAGCAATAAAAGATAGACCATTAGGCTTAGGAGTGATGGGATTAGGATCTTTTTGTCAAAAAGAAGGTATTCCATTTGAATCAGATGAGGCAAAGAAACTTAATATTGAGATATTTAAGAAAATGAAAGAATATGCATTAAAAGAAACCGAACAACTGGCAAAAGAAAGAGGTGAATGCCCTTCAATGGAAGGCACAGGAAGGAGAAATTCTCATTTACTAGCTGTTGCCCCAACATCTAACAGTTCATTAATTATTAATTGCTCGGCTTCTATTGAGCCAAATATAGCGAATGCATATACATTAAAAACAAGAGCTGGATCATTTCTGTGGAAAAATAGATATTTAGAAAATGAACTAGAAAAGATCAACCTCTATAACAAAGAGACTTGGGATTCTATAATAAAAAACAAAGGTTCAGTAAGTCATTTGCCATTGTCTGATGAGACAAAGAAAGTCTATAAAACAGCTAAGGAAATAGATCAGTTAAAAATTATAGAATATGCAGCGGATAGACAGAAATATATATGCCAGGGACAATCATTAAATGTATTCATAAGCGCAGCCGCTACAAAAAGGGAAGTCCATGAGATCCATTACAAAGCTTGGGAAATGGGATGTAAAGGATTGTATTATTACAGAGGAGAAGCTGTAGATAAAGCTGAAGATATCTCTACTACTCCAAAGGAATGTTCTAGATGTGTAGCGTGATTATTAAATTGTTAAAATAACAATTTAGTAATTTATATAGTAGTGTGGTAGAAGATGTGGGATTTGAAGATTTGTGCAAGGATAACTTTATTTTTAAAGTTATATCTTATAATGCCCCAAGCTAACGTGTCAATCTTGTTCTCCAAGACAAACCTTTTATCATCACTTGATCCTAACGCTTTTTTGTTTAACTCTTCAGTATACATATCATGACCCCTACTTCTTAAAACAGTCATCTTCCTATACTGATCCTTTTCTGTAAGCAAACACTCTTTGTAATTATTAAAATTTATCCCTTTCTTGATAACTGCTTTTTTAACACCTTTACATCTTTTATCTTCCTTACCATCTAAAGTTTCATATGCATACATTTTCGCTCCTAGACCAACAAACTCAGTCATAATCTTACCACCTAACTCATCTTTAAACTTTCCAACTACTCGTGCATTACAATCATTTTTTATGAAATGATCTTTAGGATAATTACTTGTATCAAACATTTCAGGTACATCTTTTTCTATATCCTTATACAAATTTTTAGTTTCTATTTCAAGAATAAAACTATCTGTATCAGTATAACACATTCTAACCTTTTCACCATACTTAGCTTTAAAGTAATTATAATAAGTTTTTTGCATATGTGTTTTACTAATGTCTAAGATGCTTAATCCTGAGTAAATAGGTTTAATATATTTTAAGTCAGTCTTTTTCATGTGTACCGCTGTTAGGTTTTCATCGAATATTGTTGTGTGGCTATAGTTTGGTTTTGCTACTAATTTCCTATAACGCTCCTCATTAGAAACCAGGTGTATCGTTACTCTATTTCTCAAGTTTTCCATAGTCTTACCAAAGACTGAATTATTCATCAACTTAAAAAAATTTTTCTCAAAATTATTTTTAGCTGCTTTTCTTAGTTCAATGTTTGTATTAATATATGACTTAAGCCATGCACTTTCCTCAAACTTAATTCCTCTATGTATTTTAGTAATCTTTAAGCCTAAATCAACACATGTTTTTAAGACTTTATGATAATTCTTTTTGTTATTTAAGTCTGGAATAAGTTTTTCTACTTTTTCTATCTTTAAACGTTCAGGTGCTAAAGGAAAGTCATTGTGTAAATCATGTAATTCTTTAGGATATTCTAAATCTACTTCTAATACACATGGGATTTTTTGCCAAATTTCTAATTCTTTGCTTTTCATCCATTTAAAACTATGTGTAGGAAGAGGACGACTCATTGCCCAAGGGTAAAGGCTGTTTGCATCTATATATAATAAATATTTTGATGGTTTACTAGGATCATATAATTCACCCATATCCTCATTATTTGCTTTTGCATATCTTTTACTACACATACTAACACCTCCTTTAATACCTAATTCTACCATCAAAAGCATATCAGGATCAGATAAGAGCTCAAGGTTTACTTTTGTTATTTTCAATGCTGCATCCCAAGCTAAACCAGGAGCAGTATAATACCAACTAGGATCTAAGTCATAGTTTTCGCAGCAAACATCTCTAAAATTTTCGAAAACATCTGCTAAAAGCAATACAACTATTTTGTTGTAAAGTTCTAAGTAATCCTTAAACGTTTTCATATTAAAAGCTTTCCAAACCTTTTGCGCATGAGCATAATCTTCATCTGTAATTCCTTCTGTGTTTAAACTAGAGTAAAATGCTTCTTTGGGTGGTAATTTTTCTTCTTTAAGTTTATCAAAAGAATCTAGGTACTCATAAGGAAAAACTCCTTTTCTCCTAACTAACGGTAGTTGTTCGTTAGTAAAATATTTTGCTAAAATTTTTAACTGACTTTCCTCTAAGTTGCTTGAAAGTTTATCCAAACTAGAACTCATAAACTTAAAGCTATCAAGGAATCTAATTTTATGGTTTATATTTTCTCCAACCCAAATGTCTTTACTAAAACTAATATATTTCTCTTCATTATTTGGAATACAGTCAATCTTTCCAGCAGATTTACCAAGACATTTAATAAAAAGATGAGCATCATATCCACTAAGATTATGAAGGTACACAGGTGTGAAGTTAGGATTTTTAGCTTTTAGGTTGCATTTATTATGTGCGGCACCTCTATATTTACCTGTAAAATGACAATGATCTCTTACTCTATAATTAGCATGATTAAATTTTCCACCACAAATCCAGCAATGTGTTTGTTGTGTATGTTTTATTTTTTCCTCTATTGTTATTTCAATAGGTTTTGGGTTTTGGTGGTACCGTTGATGAATTTCTTGTATATCATCTTTTAACCACTTTATAAAAACTTCATCAGCATTTTCTCCGGTATAACTTCTTTCTACAGGTGCACACACAGTATCATCAAAACATTTTACAGTATAAGAAAAACTGCAAGGTATATGCTTTTGACGTTGTATAGTATAACTTTTTTCCGGGTTTGGTTGGCATGTGTATATTGGTTCTAAAACACTTTCAAAATCAGCGTATACAGCAAAGGGAACCCGAAGTTTTCTAGGATGGTTTTCAAAAGCTAACATGGTACCTGGTTTTGGCATTTCTAAAGTAATAGGTTCATGTTCATTACAGTATTGCTTATGTTTTTCTAAAAGTTCTTTACTACCAAAATGATTCATACATCGTTTGCAATATTCCATACCACCATTGTTACTTACTTCTTTTCTCATTAAACTACTAAATTTTTTTATGAGGGCATAGTGCATGTTTTCCTCATCTTTAATAAAAAGAAGGTCAATATGATTACTTTTTTCATCTTTTGTAATTCTTAAAGGATAAAATTTACAATCATTGGTGTACCCATACACATTTACACTAATTTCTGAATTTTGTTTTTCAAACTTATCTATATCTTTAAACGAAACAGGATACTCTATTCCCTCCATTTTTACACTATTTTCCTTTGCTTGCAAAACCTTGTCAACTTTTTCTGGGTGGTTGTCTTTAGGGTTTAACGCTCTTAGAACACACCATAAAAAGCATTTGTCATCTTTATTTTTCATATTGATAACTGCTTTTTTATTAGCAATCCATTTTGGCAAAGGTAAGTGACCATTAGCTCTTAAAGGAACATAAACAGTTGTATGTAGTTCTAACCGCACTATACTTCCAAAAGTCCAACCACTGCCTTCTCTTTGAAAATTAGCTAAATTTTCTAAAACTTCATCTATCATTTTATTCAACAAATCCTCTACTTCTCCTCTGTTTAAATTTAAATGTTGATTACTGTGGAAAGCACGTTCAACAGGGCCTTGGTCAAGATTTGTCATTAACCATAATTTACACCTAAGTACAAGTTTTACCTTTGTTTGTAAATTATTTTGAAGAGTATTTATAAGAGACATCCACGTTTCTGCGAAAAATCTTTGTGGGTTATAATTTTCTCTACCCTCTATAACATGTTGAGTAGCATACCCTCTAAATGCGGATTGAGAAGCTCTAATCTCAAACGGCTGCCTTGGAGGGTAATTTTCTCTAACATGTTCAACAATTTCATCTAACACTTGTGGTATTTGTGTTGTCTCCACATTACCGGTTAACCAATTAGTAAAATCATTTATTCCTCTTTGTATGAATCCTGGTACGACAGCTGAGGCTAGTCGTCTTGTTCCAGAGTAAACATTAGACGCAGTTCGTCTTGCTCCTGAGTAAACATTAGACGCAACGCGTCTACCCATGTTCATATATCTATTAAACAAACTCATTTCTATATAACAGATATAATTTCTTAAGCAATTACAATTTTTCCTATTTGTTTCAAAAATTTTATTATAACAACAATGTCATAATAAAATTACTGAATGCAAATCTTATATTTATTTTTCCAAACCCTTCCATTCCAGTTCACATTTGTTTGAGGACAATGATCTATAAATTTAACCGCCTTATAAATTGATGGAAAGGTTTTTATTTCACCAGTTTCAACATCCTCTAAACTAACTTCTTTAGGATTATGCATAATAGTTTTTAATCTATCAAACCTAGGGTCCTTGCTTATTTCTTTTTCAGGCAACTTGGGAGACTCCTCTGGTAACAATCCATGTTCTTTCACCAACTTAACTAACCGCGCTTTATCCCAGTAAGAGCAGAAATTTATATTATTTTCTTTAAGAATTTTTTTTAAATCCGTGGTCTTTATCATTTTTATATAAGAAAAAAATATCTTAATACACTACACTCATTTTATTTCCATCAGACTGGAAGTTAATTAGCTTATCACTAATAACAACAGCATATGCCTCTGTGTTTGCAGGTACATTTTCAGTAAAATTTGCCTTGATATGGATATCGTTGACTGAGTATTTTAATCTCTCACTCTGTTTGGAAACGTCAAACACAAACAAAGGATAAAGGGTTTTATAATCTGGGGGAGTAATGTTAGGGTTTGACACCAATTCATCCATGTTATAAAACTTAGATCTAAATAGAGCAGCATCACCGTACACTCTAATAAATTGATGCGCAGTGAATGAAAGATTATAGTCAACCGCAGGATATCTAACAGTATTTAACGTAACATAGATATTGTTAACGTTTGTATGATTAAATGTTGCTGGATTTTGCTCTTGGTTACCACTTTTACCAGTTTGAAAGCCAACAATGATAAAACGTGGCACCTCAGGTGATGATTTGGTAGAAAGTCTCCAGGTAAATGATGTTGTCTGAGGAACTGCGATAGAGTCGCACTGCCTCATTCTATATCCAACCGGTAATTTTTCTTTGTTCTCGATAATTTTATAAAGTACCATCTTCTCTCCATCTGTAGGTAGCACGTGTGGCATAAACCAAGATATTTTAGTTAATTTAATTCTGCCAACAGCAGGAGCAGCAACACCACCAACAGCACCAATTCTAAAGATTGCATCATTATCATCGTTTCTTGTCAAGGTGAGAGTTTGCTTCATTCCATACAATATTTTACTATAATCATCACAAAAACCAAATATATGTTTTAATGGAACTCTAAAGCTAAAGGCGCCTCTTGGATCGGCATCCCTAACAATATACCTTCTTCTTACTTCAAAACCTATATTTTCGTTGTTTGCATTGGCTGTTGTATCCTTACACCACAATTGGTTTAACCCTTGTGATTTAGAAAAATCATCTGGATATTTTAACAACCCAAACATCGTAGTAGCCTGGCCAGGATTCAATATGGATTCAATCTCCATACCTGAACGTTGATACTTAATATTTTTAAAAAGATACATGAGACCATTGTTTGTTAAAGAAATATTGGTGTCAGCATCGTAAACTGCTCCATAATCACTTCTTACTAATTCGCCTATAATAAGCAAATAACTCTCACTAGGATGTGTAAAAATATCTTGAGTTTCAATGTTAATCCTAATTTCTCCTCCAGAGTTGTTGAGATGTGTACCTGTGATCGGTTCATACTCATGGTGTTCATACTCATCAATACTAGTATCTTTTAAAATTGGGTCAGTGACTTTTAAAATGTCCATTTTATAATTGCAATTATAATTTTTAAATAAAAATTATAACTGTATACTTTACTCTAACCAAAGCTGTGCGAAAGACTTATTTTCATCATTAACAAACACACCTTTAAGTTTAATGCTTTTTGCAGTATCTATTTTAGTTTTAGGATAAACTCTATTACCGTATACAAGTGTTATTTGGGGTATATTCCACTCTTGTAAACGTTCATTCACCTTTTCCTCAATCTCTTTCATTGCAATTACTTCTTCAGGAGATAACTTCACAATGGCTTCTTTATAACCATGTTTTGTGTTATTAATTTCAAGGATTTCACAATCTTCTAATTTTAACAACGCACCTACTATAGTAATAGAACTAGTATTGTATTTTTTATAATCTACCCGATTAAATTTTAATTTTAACATCTTCTTTTTTAAGCAATGTTTTTTTCCTTAACTTATTTTTATTTTTTCTTCATACTACTTTAATGCCTGATCCACTGTTTAATTTTTTAACTAAATCTTGAATAGCAATAGCACTTCCTTCTATTAAGGTATTAATGTCTTGCGTTTTAGGTGCATCAGTGGGTTTCGGTGGTGTGCTATATTTTTGTAAAATTTTCTTTGATTTTGGTGTCAAAGCTTTTGTAACCAATTTTTTCCCTGCATCTACAGCAGCACTTTTTCCATCCTCTAAAGCTTTCTTTGCACCTTCCTTAGCTACACTCTTTCCCACATCAAGGGCAGAAGATGCAATTTGTTTAGCTGCACTGCTTGTAAAAAGCCTCGCTAAAAAGTTAGCAATGCTGTCAAAGATTCCAGCACCACCATATGAATACCTTTTTTTAAATCCGTGTTTTCTATTGACAATCATTTTTATAGCATAGACATTAAATTTTTATAAGTGTTTGTATTTAAAACACCTTGTCTTTTTAATTCATCACAAATGCCCACCAACTCGTTTCTTACACCTGTGTTACCTGCTTCTTTACTTGCCAACAACAGGTCTAGTCTTTTTATTAATGCGTTAGGGTCACACGGGATAACAATTCCTTTTCCTTCATACTTTTTTCTTTTTATTCCCTCCCAAACGGGTCTGAGTATATATCTCCACTTATCCGATTTAGTATCACCTTTAGGGTGTATACTTTTCGGGTTGTTTCCACGATAAAGAGCGTTGGTTTCTATCATTAAATCTATGTATTCTTCCTTATCCTCATCTGTATAAATTTTTTCATCTGGTTTTCTACTAACAATTAACTCCCATAAACCAGGTGTTCCTCTATATAATCTAGTACCAACCATAATATCATCATCATCAAGCCTAACTTTTGTGTTACCAATATAAAATTTACCATCTTTATCATACAGTCCAAAATTTCTATCAACATTAGTTCTACCAACAAATTTCGTTAAATACTCCCTTGCAATTGGCCCAATTAAATGTTCATCTTCACTTTTCCACCATTCCCTTTCACTTATAACAAAAGATGGTTTTTGCCCTTCAGAGGAATAAGCTGTGATTGTTGGAAATGCTGGTAAATTAAGAGCTTGTGGCAACTGTTCGATACCTTCTTTAATAGGTATAAGTCCCTCAGTAATCTCCCTTGTTGTAGTTTTTTGTGCTTCTGTAATATCCTTTGTTGTAGCTTTTTGTGTCTCCGTAATAGGTTTAAAAAACTTTGAAAGATCTTTTTGAAGTTGCTGTTCGCCTGTTCTCTCTGCTAGTAGATTATCCCGAATCCTCTTTTTTGTTTCAAGATACTCCTTTACAATTAAGTCCCTTTTTGCAGGATCAGTGATTTTTAAAACAGACATTTTTTAATTACTAAAATAATTTTTTATCCTAGTTTTAACATAGTTTTTAACATAATTCTTAACATAATTTTTTATCATGTTTCATAACTAAAGCTGCATGAAAACTTTATTTTTCTTGGTTTGTTACTACTTCTACGAGGGAGCGGTACGATTCTTTTCAACCAACCTCCGAAAGGACTCACACGCTTCTTGCCTCCCTCTCTCAATTAAACTTTCTTCATTTTCATTAGATATCTTTTTCTTAGTTTTTGTTCTTATCTCATCCTTCATCTTCTTATACTTCTCTTGTTCTTCCATGATAAGTTTAAACTCTTCATCTGATATATGATCGTCAACTAAAGCTTTAGATATATGTGAAGCAACTGTATCAAGCTTAGCATCAGCTATCATCCGAATCTTTTGATGTTTTTCTCCTTTTGTTTTTGAATTCCTTACTACATACTTACCTACCATTGAGAGTAATCCGGTTGCTGCACTTGTAATTTCTAAACCTAATGCTATTGGTACCGCTGCAACTGTACCCAATAATATGGCTCCTCCGACACCAGAAGCCATTGTTAACCCAATTAATGCTGTATCAATATTATCAACAACTCTTGCAGCTCTAAAATATTTCTTGGCTAAGGCTTCTCTTTTTTGAACTTCATTCTCAAGAAACTTCTGTACTTCGGATATCTTTTGTAAACGGTAGGAATGTCCTTTATCATCTAGTGACACCATTTCAATAGATGGGGCTGAAGGTGGTAATTTTGGATGAATATTCTCTTTCATCTCCATTTTTAATTAAAATAATTTTTTTAAAACAAAGCCGCTAAATTGTGTAATAAACAAGACACAAAAGCTCGTTTTCCTCAATTGTTATATTTTTGCTAGAATTGTTTGTAATAGCAATTATAATATCCGCGGTATCCTCAAGGTTAACCTCATTTTGTAAACTGCACCGTTTAAATGTCATAGAGTAAGCTAAGCTTGTTAACACAACTCCTTTAGTCATCATAAACCCAAACCCTAAAAGTATTTGTTTTACTTCCTTAGGGTTTAGTATAATCTTCTCTTGACTAAAAATTTCCCAGGTTACCGTATTTACTTTTTGAGGTGGATGTTTTATACCTTGCAATGGACGCCAAAATATAGTTTTATGTTGATTAGCAGTATTATGTTTTATACCAAATTTGTGTACATTCATCTTTTATTTTTGTTATAAATAATATTTAAATATTATTATTTGTAACATTACAATATAGCCCCTAAGATAGGTATATTAGCAAACGGGCTATTAGGCCCAAGTAAAAGTCCTTTTCCATCATAAATTTTTCCTTCTTGCTTTGAATACAAACCATCACCAGCAGACTCTAATCCTTTACCTTTGTATGGTTTTAAGTATAATCCAGGTCCATCAGTTTCCACCTGACAAACACATCCTCCTTTTTTAAGATAGAGACCTGACCCCATTGCTTTTTGTACTCCTGATGAGGCTAATCCGGATAGAGCGCCAACACCTAAAGCTGGTAAAACAGTTCTTGCTAACATTGGTAAAGCACTGGCAGCCAACCCAGCTAACATTCCAAGAAAACCTCCCTCTATTTTCATATTATGTTTAAGTTGTTTCGCAGACATTCTAATAGTTATACCCTTACCACTCTCATAGGCTTTAGCTCTTTTCTTTGTTTGTGAATTGGTTAATGCTAAAACATCATTACTTTGTAAATCTTCATAACCTAAACGAATACTTACTGGGCAACCAGCTTTAACAGCATACTGAAGCTTTTGCTTTTGTCCTTCCGATATATTAACTTTAACAGTAGTGTAATTTGTCATTTTTATATATAATTCTTTTTTTATTTTATCTCGCTTCTCTAATATGAAATCTAATTGTTAAATTTTCGCCTCTAAGATTTAGTAAATTACCATCTTGGTCTGTAATATTTACCTCCAAGCTATGTATTTCATGTAATGTTATTGGTAAGTATACTAAATTAAGTGGCGACTCAATTATCTTATATCCAGGTGCAACATCTGGGAAAAAAGAGTAAATAGTGTTTTTTATTGAACCATTAACGTAACTTCCTGAAATAATATCTATGTTAACAAGCAAACTATTTATACTAAGAATGTTCACTACATTCTCTGACTCGTAAAATCCTTGTGTATATTTAGCGTGAGTAAATCCTAATACTTTGGCAATAGAGTTAGGTTGATTAAAATCCACTTGATAACCATCTTCTAGAGTAAGAACAGACTTTAGGGTATTGGTGTTTGCAGAAATGTTAATATGATACCCTTCATTAACTTCATCGTAATGACCCTTTTTTCTCATCTCCTGGTGAATGGTATCATTAATGTCAACAAGGTTGTAACTTCCTTCAGGTATTTTTATTTTAATCCATGAAGTACCATTGTCTGGAGAATAAACGAATATGTTGTTTGTTGCATCAATGTTTGGAAAAGAGTAGTAAGTTTCAAGGTTTACTAAAGCTATTTCATATTTTCTATCCTTTTCCAGCTGAATAGGAGGATTAAACCTTGTTCTAAAACGTGTTTTGTTGTCTCTTACTATAATTTGAAATGATGTTTTGTGTTCCGTATTTTTTACAATTTGTTCTAAAAGATCTTCCATTTTTTAAAAAAGTGAAAATATTTTTTATACTGACTTAGGTATGTAAAAATTGTCAAAACCGTTTCTATACTTCCCATCATGTTTTTTACTGGTTAGATCAATGATAGCAAAACCATGCGGCCTTTCCCATGCCCTTTTACAAAATTCTCTAAATTCATCCTTTGGCATATCATCACCTACATGATCACTATAAATATGGTTAATGTTTTTTAGGTCTTGTCGGAAAAGACAAATAAAATTAGCGTTTTCTCTAATAGTTTGCCTTGGTAGCCTGAAATAATTTTGTGAAAGGTAAAAGCAGTCAACATTACTATGTCTTCCACGAATGTAGTAACACTCACATTTGCTTTGCTTTTCTAAAAGTAAATCATCAAAAATCATTAAATTTTTATTTCCTGGGTTTAACTCTCTCGGATCAGGCACATCACTCGCATTTTCAAAAAAGTTACAATTTATATCCGATTTGTTTTTAAACGACTTCATCCATTCCTCAATTAAAGCTATAGGGGAAACATCTGCATCCTGTATTTCATCTCGCATGTTAAACAACTTTAATATATATTCTTTTGGTAGTTTTTCTTCAAAAGCCTTTTTTAGTATTCGGTATACTGGTTGAAAAAGACTTTTTCCAAAAACACTTAAATCATTGTAGTCGAGCGATCCCGGTCTAAGTAAAAGGTTTAACAATAGAGTAGTTTTACCACATCCTGATTTACCTATAATTAAACCTCTGATACTTTTTGGTAAAAGGCTGTGATTAAATCTCTTTGATACTTTTTCATTCCATGATAAGTTTACAATATCCATTTTATATAACTTTTTTAATTTTTATATATAAAAAATGTATTGTATTAAATGTAAAAAACATACTGATACAAGCGATATAGAATATGCTGTTGCTAAAAATGGAAGAAATATGAAACGGGGAAGATGTGTAGTTTGTGGAATAACTAAATATCAGTTTGTTAGGGAGACAAAGGGTGGATCATTGCTAAGTAAAGCTATAAATAATTTACCTTTTGAAATGCATCTCCCTGGTCACAATTTCACAGGCCCCGGCACTAAATTAAAGAAAAGACTCAATCCAGATTTAACACCAAAGAAATGGAGCAAACCAATAAATCGTGTTGATAAAGCTGCTTACCATCATGATGTTTGCTATCTTCAACATAATGATACTGCCACAAGAAACGCAGTGTGTGATAAAAATATGTTAACAGAGTTAGAAGGTATTTACAATTCTACTATTAGAGAAAAAATGGAAAGGGGGTTGGTAAGTAAACTCATTGGAACAAAGAGGAAATTTAGAATGGGAGTTAAAAAAAAAATTTCAGCATGATAAATTTAGCGGAAGAATTACATAAACCCGTAAAAAGAAAATTTAAGAAAAGGAGAGTTAGAGTAAACGGTATAGATAAAATATGGGCTGCGGATTTAGTAGATATACAGGCATTTTCTAAGTTTAATCGTGGTGTAAAATACCTTCTCGCTGTCATTGACATCTTTTCTAAATACGGATGGTTGATACCATTAAAAGATAAAACTGGAAAATCTGTTGCTATAGCACTAAAAAGTATTTTTAAGGAGAGGAAACCTGAAAAAATGTGGGTGGATAAGGGTAAAGAGTTTTATAATAAAGATGTAAAAGACTTGGTTGAATTGTATTCTACTGAAAATGAGGAAAAATCTAGTGTTGTTGAGAGATGGATTAGAACAATGAAAGAAAAAATGTGGGAGTATTTTTCTGCTAACTCTACAAACGTTTACATCAATGTGTTACCAGATCTCGTTAAAGAATATAATAACACAAGACATTCATCTATTTAGATAACTCCAGTAAATGCTAGTAAAAAAGAAAATGAAACCAAAGTTTGGAGAAATCTTTACCCTGATCATCTCGAAATAAAAGATATAAAACCTAAGTTTTCTGTTGGAGACAAAGTAAGGATAACGAAAAAGAAAAAGACTTTTGAGAAAGGTTATACAACAAGATGGACTGAGGAGATTTTTACAGTTTCTGAAGTAAAACATACATCACCTGTAACATATAAAATTAAGGATCTTAATGGAGAAGAAATACAAGGTACCTATTATGAACCTGAACTGCAGAAAACCAGTCAAGAGCTGTATAGGATAGAAAAGGTTATTAAGAAAGGAAAAAAGAGGTCTCTAGTAAAGTGGAAAGGTTATCCCAACGAATTTAATTCATGGGTTGATAATAAAGACATTAGAAATATTTAACTATAAAAAATGTTAGATATTTCAATTGAAAACGTAATTTTACCAAATAAACCGTTGAGCAATTTTGAGTTGGAAGATGCTGTAAAAAGATTAAAGATTCCTTCTTTTAGAGGAGTTTTTTTACTAGATACGTTACCGAGAAAACCAAATAAAAAAGAATGTGGTATAGTAAACTTTGATAAAAGTGGTGGGCCTGGTACACATTGGGTTGCTTGGTATAAAAACGGTAAAACTAAAATTTATTTTGACAGTTATGGAATACAACCACCTATTGAAATTCGAGAGTACCTAAAAAGCCCAATACAGTACAATACTGATCAATTACAACAAGCTGGACAAGTATTTTGTGGACATTTATGTTTATACATTCTAAAGGAGTTAAGCTCGGGTAAAAAGTTTCAGACAGTGATAAATAAACTTTTTTAATAATAAAAAATGCCTGTTGATAAATTCGGACGAATGAAAGATGATAAAACAAGCGGTGATGGTGTGTCACTCGCTTACATAAATAATAATTTTTTACGTAAAGATGGAACAACTGTTGTTACTGGTTCTATAGATATGGCTGGTAATACATTAAAGAGGGTTAGTAATCCGGTAAATTCTCAAGATGTTGCCACAAAACATTACGTTGATGAGAATTCTGGGTTGTTTCTAGAGAATGGAGGATATCATGTTAATGGATATTTAAATATGGGTTTCAATGAAATAAGAAATGTTAAGGAGCCTACAGAACCAAATGAAGCAGCTACTAAAAATACGTTGATAGAAGCGGTAAAGCAATAGTAGAGAACCGAGATGGTACCTTTTCTGCTGTTGCAGATATAGATATGCGAGAGTATTCGTTAAAAAATCTTTTGGATCCCGCTGATGCGCAAGATGCAGCAACTAAAAGATATGTAGACAGTGCAAATAGAGCCTTCGTTTATGGAGCTGGTAGGTATATGGCAGTTTCTGACGTTTCTATGGGAGGGCGAAGAATTAACAATGTTGGAAGCCCTTTAGAAAATGATCAAGCTGTAAATAAGTTTTACGTAGATACAGTCGTTCAAGTGGCTACTGCGGGTGAAAAAGCTTTAACAAAAAAACAAGATGGATCTTTTTCAATGGCTGGTGAAATAGATATGAATGATAACCCGATTACTGGATTACCTAATCCTTTATCCCGTGATGCTGCTGCCAATAAAAATTATGTTGATAATGGTGGAGCTATCGTAAAAAAATCCAAATGGAAGTTTCACGGTGGTGGGTGACATAGATCTTCAAGGTTTTTCTATAAAAAACGGGGCAACCCCGGTAGAAGAGAGAGATTTAGCAACAAAATCCTACGTGGATAAAAAAGTATCCCTTCCTTCTCTCATAGGCCCTAAACCTATTATAACCGTGTGGGCTGAAGAACAAGGGGGAATTGTAGATGGTAATTATGAGTTCTCATTTGGTAATGGTAATTCGGGTCGCAGCCATCGTTTAGGAGGTTACTGCATGAGTGCACCGGGTAGAATTATAAGAGGAAGTTTAACGATTATTAAAGATAACTATAATGCACTAGAAGAGGTATAAGTTAATATTGCAGTAAACGGAATAGAGCAGGTTGATTACTCTATTATTTAAAAAGAGGGTGAAATTTGTAGCTGCACGGTTTTTTCAAGGGCGTTGGAAGTAAAGCAATGCGACATCGTAAACTTTGTTTCAAAAACAACCGACCGTGATGTAATACACTCTTAAATATCTATTTTGATAGAATTAGACTTGTAAAAATATAACTTTGTTTATAAAAGTTATATTTTTGTGGTTGAATAAATAGATATATTATGAAGCAATTGGTATTTTTCTTCTTATGGTTATTGTGTGTTTACATATTGGACATTCATCTGATTCATATAGATCTATGCAGTCGTTACAGATTGGGATATGCCCACAGTTACAGAATAGAATATTTGGTTTGTTTGTGGTACAGATTACACAGGAATCCATTGGAAAACATTTCCATTCATTGATAGGGTGTATTTTATCCATAATGTCTTCTACTGTTTTCTCTACAAGGGTTACATTGTGTTCCATCCTAGTAAGTCTATGTTTTGGAGCATCTCCTATTATGATAGGTTCACCAAATGGTTCAAAAGTGGATTCCAAGCAAGTATGGCATTTGTAGCAGTCACATTTCCTACGCTTTCCTAGTGTTGCTATGGTCATACATATGGACCAACAATCTGATTCTGTCCTAAGTTCAGTACTAGCGTCTTCTTTGTAATTTAAAGCTCTTTCTAAAGCTAGAAACATATCATAGTTGTCAGCATATCCATACATGTATTGAGTGGTTAGAATGTTATACCCGTCACTAGATTCAAACCATATAAATCCTACCACCATGTTTTTCTGCTCCCTAGTCATCTTGGATAGATAGTAGTATAATACTGATTTCAGTTCTTGGAGTATTGTGGAATAGGTGTGGTCTTTAGTTAGGTTATCAAAATCATAGATAGTCCTCCTATCCCATAGGGTTGCCTGTGTTTGTTGGTATGGGGTGTATCGTAGTTTTTTCTGTAAGTGGGGTTCTAATATAGACCCTAATGTATGTAAATTCAATTTTTAAAAAACAAAAGATTTTTTGATCTAGAAAAAAATTCGTAGAGGATATATTGTCTGTTCTATATATGGTAGGATTTATAATATTACATCGAATATTATAGATCTAGTAGTATTGTGGTTGTGGTGGGATGTAGTACTGCATTGGTGGTGGTTGTGGGATGTATTGTATTGGTTGGGGTTGGTAGTACTGTATTGGTGGTTGTGAAATGTATTGTATTGGTTGGGGTTGTGGTGGGTAATAGTGTGTGTTTAGTTGGTAGGTGTGGTCTCGGAGCATATACAGTAAATTTAGTGTTTGCGTTTTCCATTGGAAGATTTGGCTTTGTATGCCTTGGTAGAGTTCACCTTCTAGGATATTTGCTTGTTTGTCTAGCTCCACTATCCTATCCCAATCTATAGGGTTGGATCCATATAGTAAGTATTCCCATCTATCTAGTAGTTGTTGTAGTTGGTGGTATGTAGATCTTTCGTGTAGTAGTTGTATGCTTTGTTCTGGTGTAATAGGTATATGGGGGTTTTGTTTTTGTGCCCCTCGTGGTATTCTTGGTTTTGGTTTTGGATGGATTGGTACGAGTCGTTCTATGGTTGTGTAAAAATTTGAAAGTTCGACAAAACAGTTGCCCAGTTTCTGGTCTATTTCATCTAATTGGTTATATATTCTTTGTATAGAATCCATGGTTTTGATTGTAGTATATAGATTCTTGCTATATACTACAAAAATTGTCCTGTAAAAATAGGAAAAATTTAAAAAAATTTTGGTTTGAAATCATAAAATGAAAAAATTTTGAGTTGAAAAAAATTTCAAAAATAAAAATGAAAAAATTTTCGAGACAAAAAAAGTTTCAAAAATAAAATATATAACTTACCATGGTAGGTTATATATTCGGTTCAAGATCGAGTGCTAACCTATTTGCTAGTTTGTTTGTTACATTTACAAAAAAGTAACCATCATGTCTTCCTTTTTTACTGACTCTATTACCAGTAGATGATGTAAGATCATCTGGGTCTAATACCAGAAACTCCTCTACCGTTTTAAATACTATTTCGTTCCTCGTCTTTCCCTTCTTTTCTATCCTTAATCCAACTTGCTTTCTTGCTTTCATGATGATTTCTTTCTTAGAGAGCTTAGAGAATTTATGTAAATGCTCCCAAAATACGGCCTTAACTGGCATATGTTGTCTAATCCTCTCATCTATACTATCTAAAATGGTGTTTACATAGTTACCCAGAAGCACAGCAAATCTAGCTGAATATAGCCTTTGGAATTCTTTTGGGAAATCAAAAATTAAATTTTTGAATTTATCTTTAGCTATATCAACATTATCTAGGTTTTCTTTCAAATTCTCCAATGACCTTAGTAGCTTTTCATTGTTTAGATTGACCTCTATAAGAAACTCTTTTAACTGATCCATGTTTATGGTTTGACAAATTTGATCATGTAAAAATAATAAATTTCAAAAATTTTCGAGATAAAAAAGTTTCAAAAATAAATTTTTTTTGAAATTTAAGTTAGTCTTGGATTCGTGGTTAACTAGTTAGTTGGTTTGTCTGGTTAACTAGTTAGTCGATTAAGAAATTTATATGTGTCTGATTAAGAAATTTATGTGTGCCTGATTAAGAAATTATTTGGGTGGTTAGTTGTGGTGGGAATGCTGGGCCATTTTGCTGAGTGCGACCAAAAGTGCCCAGATAGGGTATTTTACTATCTACTGGTGGTAGTCCGTAGGAATCAAAGTATAGTACATCGCCACTATTGTTGAATATCACTGCCACCCAGTGTTCTCCTGGCATATTTGATCTCTCTGTATTCACAATATAAGCTTTCAAATGTTTGGGTTTTTGTCGAGGTAACTGGTCTTTTGCACACACTTTTGCCTGTAGATTTTTTATCCATATTCCATGATCCAATATATATTGAATTTCAGAAGTTTTTTCTTAGTCACTTTCTTCCCAGGATTGTTTTACTTTGTTACACCAGTAATGTAGCCATGACGAATCCACAAATTCAGATAAAATGTTTTGTTTTATATCTTTCCACAATCTGTAGGCTTCCACATATCCACTTTCATCGAGTTTCATTTCCATTAATTCAGGATACCATTTTTCCATGATTTTGTATGGATTTAATTCCATCACAGCTTTTTCTATGAACATATCTGTTTGTTCTTGTCTGTTCTTGAATAAACACATAAAGTGCTGTATTTGACTGGGGTGATCCACTTGACATCCGTAACACTGGCTGCGAACTTCACTGGTAATAAGAATTTGTAATTCTTCAATCATATGTTTTTCAAAGCTATTGTGAATGTCATTTTTCCGAGTAGAGATGCACTTTGAAGTGCAATATTTCACTTTTTCTGCTTCTTCTCTCAGGGATATAGCAAATCTGAGTCCCAGCATTGTTTTTTCTATATATGCTTTTTTTTAGTCCTGAAAAGGACTGTTTTTGATATATACTCCTTAGCCCTGAAAAGGACTGTTTTTTGTGAAAGCTGTCTTTTGTTCCGGGGTAATGAATAGAAGATCTGTTCAGAGTCCTGAGAAGGACTGTTTTTCTGTTGATTACGAGATTAGTAATTTGTGATGATTTCTCTCAAACTGTTGATTTCAATCTGATTGTCAAATTCAGCAAAGACAATAACATTGATAACTGCTGGTAGAGCTTGAGCAAACTAAAGTTCAATTCGAAGACTTCCAGTTTTTATAGGATGAAGCTGCCCTTCTTCACTGCCTTGATCAGCTGTCGAATCGTATCCCCACAAACAGTATCCACCAATATAGTCTTCTTTGCCAATATCAAATGATTTATTGAGTCCAAAGGCTGAGACAGCTTGATACATTGACAAATATGATTTCAAATACAGTCCTCCTTCAAAGTTAGGCTCAAAGGGTCTGTTATGAATACTGTGACATGATAACATAACATGATAACATAACATAACATAAAGTTTATTGGTAATCCAAGGCCCCCGGCCCAAAATACAAGATATTTCAATGGTTAATCAATTTCCGGTATAACAATAACATTTCTAACGAGACATTTTACAATTAAAAAGAATTGAATTTCAGAAAATATGAAATATGATAGTACATATATTCCGATATGAACCTACAGAATTCATTTTCATCTGAAGGAATGTTGAGTCACTCTACTGATTGGTCATGTAAGTCTAGGGTGTGTTTTAAAAATCTACACAAAGAATAAATACTGGAAGGGGCAGAATCTGACATTATACGAATATACAAATCATTAGATGGCCTACAGCTTAACCATTCCTGTATGAAATGAATTTGCCTGAGCATATTATACTGAGGGCATATGAGCAGAAAATGCACCTCATCCTCTATGACCATGTTGTTTCTTAATAAACAATAGCGACAATATCTGTATATCCGATCAATATTCATATGCCTTCCCCTTTCAATCATTAAGCTGTGTGCAGAACAACGAAAATTAGACAATAGTTTCTTGTACACATATGACAACGGTATTGATAAATATTTCTCTGGATTTAGAGCACTTTTATACAGTTTGTAAGTCATAGCTTTTGTTGATGTGTTTATGAGTCGGTCAAATAACTTCCAATTTTAACTCTTGACTTTAACTGACTGTACATAGAGCGAAATACCCGCATAAACTTTCCATCTGGATTAATCCCTTTTCTATACATACTTTCCCATAGTTTTAAATGTATACAATTATCGAATGCTTTAAGGAAGTCAATATAAAAAACGTATAATCTGCCCCCCTTTTTCGAAATGTACTTTTGTATAATTGAATGCAGATTGAAAATGTTATCCACAGTTGAGTGTCCTCTCCTAAACCCAGCCTGCGACTCATCTATAGCGTTTGTTATTTCTGCCCACTTGACTATTATATTGCTCAAAATTTTTGTAAAAATCTTGCTAATGCTGTTTGATAGCGATATAGCTCTGTAATTGTTAGGGGATTTAATGCAGCCCTTTTTGTATAGTGGGACAATAATGTTTTCACTCCTCTCTAAAGGAAATTGTCCTTTCGCCAGAATTTCGTTGAAAAGACGATTTAGATATGGCAGCGTAATATCGAGTGTATATTTGAACATCTTAATACAAGTTCCGTCTATACCTGGTGCACAGCCATTTCGAAAATTTTTTACGCTATTCCTTATTTCATCATTGGTGATTTCAATATCTAAATACACGTCGTCTGCATTCCAGCCTGTTCCTTCAAAATGGGTGTTTTCGGGTACATCTATAAAAGTTTCTAAACTAAATAAGTCTCTGAAATAATCAAACCATTCAACAATGGGAATAGTATTATTTACATTACTATTACCAGGTTTTGAGTCTTTGATCAATTTCCAGAATTTACTAGGGTTTTTCCTCTGTTTAATAAGCTCATTTCTGCGTTCACGCTCGAATGATATGCGTTTCGCACGCGTCAAATTTTTGTATATATTCCTATGGGTCACATATTCTCTGAAATCACATTCTGTATTTGATAATCTGAATTTACGCAGCTTGGCGTACTTGTTACGCTTTGCGACGTCACAATCGCTGTCCCACCAACATGGCTGATCTTTTGTTTCACTCGTTCCTCGACTCTTAATATTTTTAACTTTCATGCTTTCGCCTGCTAAATGGAATAATTCTATAAAATCCCTTTGGTTTTCTAAAACATTGTTCTCATTGATGGTTGAATAAAATTGACGATGAAGTCTTGAAAAATTGTCGAGAAATACATTTTTCGTACAGTCTTCCACTTAAAGTGTGGTGGTCTAGGAACTGATTGACAGTTTAATGTTTCTCTATTGGGTCTATGATCGTAGTCTATCTCTAACGTACAACATATGGGATAGTGATCCGAGAAGTCATGTTCATCGACATACATATCGATCATGTTAGGAAATAAGTCAGTTGATAAAAGAAAATGATCGACTACGCTTTTGCCGTCATTAGATGTACACGTATAATTCCCGTATTGGTCGCTTTTCGTGCGACCATTGGCTATATGAACGCCTTGCCTACAGCAGAATTCGATTAAAGATTGTCCAAATTTATTAAGCGACGTATCGCGACTTTTTCTCTGTATCTGGAATATATCGCTCGAATAATCAACCTGCTGATTAAACACAAAATCCAGATCGTCACAAGGGATATAATCCTGTAAATCCCTTACTCGCGCATTTAAGTCCCCTGCTATTATGAAGGATGCCTCGGGCAGATCAGACGATATAGCAGTGATTTTATCTTGCATTAATTCTATTCCGTTTCGAGTTTGCATGTCGTACAATGAGGAACCTTCTGGTGAAACGTAAGTAAAGTAGAGAATAATGTTTTTGTTTCCTGTATGCAATCCACTGTCTAAAAGTAAAATCACTGACTCTGAAAATTCCTCATATATTCTCTTGATAAGTTTTTTCTCCGTCAACCACGATTTAACATAGACACATATTCCGCCAGATCCTCGGCGCCCTTTTTTAGTCAATCGAATACATTCAAAATTAACGTGGCTCGTAAGAAGGTTTCCAAATTCGTTTTTGTTTATTTGCCAGGTTTCATTTAAGCTTATATTATCGAACTGCTGACAGTATGACAAGAATTCTACACTATTTACAAATTTCTTCAACCCTCGAACATTTAATGTACATAGATTAAGCTTGTATTTTGGACTTCGGCCTGCTCCCTATAGTTCATCATCCTCGGTATTTTCCGATACTATGTGGGAACTATGGTGATTAGTATTATTGTCATTTCGTTTTCCGACTGCTACTGGGACTTTGCGCTCAAAATCAAATACATATTTCTTCCCTTCAACAATAAGGTATTCGTATTTAAAGTACGCGCGTTTGTTATTGTCTATGCTTTCCTTGAGTAGGGGGTAAAGACCAGTACGAGCTCGGGAGATGCGTTCCGGCAAATCTTCACCGACACGTACCTGCAGATTTTCACCGTTTTTACGCTTGACTTTAAACGCTTGTAAGACTCTGTCCCGCGCTTTCACACTCCCAAATTCTACAAAAATTGGTCTTGGTGTGGTGCGAGACGGTATTCTGTACGCTGGTTCCATGTTTACCTGTTGCTCGGGCATGGCGAGGCCGTCCACAAACAACGACTTTACTTTAGATTCAGTGTCCTCATCGCGTTCATTTGGGTCTTGATCTACGTTATATATCTTTAAATTGCGCCTTTTTGTCTGCCATTCTAGTTTCTCTTGCTGAGCTGAATTCTTAGATATTTGCGTCTCGAGGAACTTAACTTTCTCGTTTAATGCGCTTACTTCTCTATTCAACGTTTCATTTTGGTCAACTAATCTCCGATTTTCTTCTTTAATATCATTAACAGTCTCTTCAAGAGCATCAAATTTAGAATTCAATTTCCTGACCATTACATAATACATCTATTTTTGACAGATTAAAATGTTGAAAGAAAAAATTGTTGGTGGCATAACCCCCATTATAAGCAGCATTTGTTACCATTGAGATGAAAATACGTTTTGGAAGATGTCCTTGAAACAAATGATCTTCAACTTTAGACTGAAGTCCGTTGCCGATGGTAAAAGTTTTTACTTCTTTTCTACGAATAGGAATTTTCATGTTTTGCTGAGCAATAACATGATTAAGATCATTTGCAACAACAGACAACAATTCAACATTTCGCAAATGAAGACTGTTTCCAGTACAATTTTTGCAGCTGGTGCACCAGTACCTCCTGTGAGACAAAAGTTTGGCGAAGTCCTGTTTAATCTAAGTCTGATTTCAATTCCGTTCGGTAAATATTTTTCTTGTTGAAATAGATCAAGATGCAATCGCCCGAAAAGTTTTGGCTTTGTGCGATTTCATTCATTCTTGCCTTTAAACCATCATTATGCCCATTATGGTCGCGTGAATTGAATTGAGCAGCGGTGTCTTCAGCCCAAATTACACTAGCTTTCAAATGCGTAGACTTACTATCGGCATTATATGACCGAAGATTTTCGATATACGCTCTGTATGGATAGGTGTCTGAATTACTGCTGATTAATTTATTATTTAGATACAAATCGACGCTGCTAAACATACTATGCAGGAAATTGTTTACAGGTGCCACATTTGAATCGGCCTCTAAATCACTACCGTCTGCTTTAATGATTTTGAATTTGATATACAAATACGATTTAGACAAATCTGTCCAATGTTCGGTTTGAGGTAGTATGATAAATTCTATCGATGCATCGCTTGACAAAGATGCTATTGGAAAATGTTCAATCCATTGACTTTCTTGCATAGTTGTCATTGTAGGTGGTACAGAAAGAACACTGAGTTCTGATTTACTGCATTCACAAAACCCGTTTTGCATCATTTTCAATTTTTTTTCAATCAAATATATTAATCAAATATATCAAGAGGTCTTGGTCTACCGTAATGATTTCTTTGTTTCTTATTGATGATCTTACCGCTGTGATATCGAGAAGATAACTGACGTGTTTCTCGTGATTTTCTTTTATTTATCCCTGTCATTACCTCTAACGTTTGTGCTAAATCATGAATAGATTGTTTTCCCCGTGAAATTGCAACTTTTTTTTTTTATTTTTGCCTCGTAAGAGGATATCTTCTGCTGCACGTAATCCTTGTTTGATTCCTTCTTTTTTAATAGCATTAAGCCCAGATTTGATTAGAGGTTTTATCAATGGAGTTACTGTTTTAAGTGCTGATTTAAATAGGGAACCTAATCCATAGCCATACTGATGTTTTACACCGCTATAAACTGGTAACATTTTTTAATTATTTTTCAGTTGAACGTTGTCTGAAATGCAACTTAACGATTGTCTTACCAGTAATGAAATGAACTGGTATACCAGAATCCCCCGTTATTTGAATGTGAATAATATCGAAATCGGATTTCGAAACGGAGATGTAATGCGGTATTGTAATTTCATGATTGATATGCTGACAACCATAACTATTTTCAACCGAATCGCTTGTTTTGAAAGGCAGAACACGAAGTATGGGAGCAAGTGTATCACCCACTATAGTGTGTTCAGCAACATCTGAATAAACGTACAGATGATTGTAGCCAGCATCAATGTTAGGGCTGTATTTAAAGTAATCGAAAATATTTTTACTCTGAAAAAATGTATCATTTTTGTATTCTGGTGATCCACCCAGTTTTAGAAACAGTGATGAATGTAATTTGATTCCCGTTTTTATAATATTTTCGAATTTAATTTTCGGACGTTTGGCTAAAGTTGAATAACTAATGTACAGATTCGACGAATTCTTACGAAGGGCAGCGCCTATGTTATTTTGAATCACTTCATTGATTACCTCTATAAGATGCTGTGGTGAAGTGTAACTCCCAGGTGGAAAGGTAAATCGAATTGCCCATGTTACCGCTTTACCTCCACTATTTCGTCTTAATGCAGATACCTTCATATTATCTCCTCTTTTGTCTATGTCTGTTATTAATTTGGTTAATTCGAGATCTGTTGTTATAATTTCGAACTGCGCTTCTTCTTCACTTATGTTTAAAAACTGAGAGGGAGTAATGAGTTGAACTAACGCAACTTCCCAATTTTCCTTGTCAATATGAACTGTCTTTGGTAAATGAACCTTAAAACAACACTGTGTGTTGTTCGGATAAAGGTTTATGGAACTGTCGCTAGGTAGAGTGAGATAAAACGGATTCATTTTTTACTGTCAACGAAATCAACTCCCGATTGTTTTTGTCCTGTTTTGGTGAATTTTAACCCCGGAGATGGAAGAATATACCCAAGTGAACTACTTAACAGTATCAACCACAATTCACGATCTTGACTTTGAATACTTAAATGTACTATCGAGGTTGCAATAATTGCGTAAATGACTATAATCTGTGAAATATATGTAAACTGATTCTTAGGAACACGATTTCCACAGCAATTGTAATTTTTACTACTACTACTATCGACACTTTCTGTTCCAGACTCAATGTTCGACTGTGAATTCATAATGAATGCAGGGACTTTTTATCTAAAAGTTTTTTTTTACTGCTCAAGACACCAAATAGGATTCTGGTATCCAACTTTGAAATTTTTTTGGATAACCTTTCCAATTGACTTTTATTTCGTTGATTAATTTTTTACCCTCACGTCTTGTACGTCTATCAAGAACTGAATCAATTTCATAAATTTCATCATCTTTTATTAATTGAAGGTCATGTTCATAATAGGTTCCCAAAATTTGTTCACCCTGTAAATCTTTTATTTTATATGTGATAGGCGAAAATGTTTTGTTGACATGAGTGATTTCAAATATTTCTTGTGTCCAATTTGGTAAATATCCCTTATCAAATGTACGTTTTGTTTTATTGATTCGAACACGATCTCCAATTTTGAATTTTGGCTTCTTTGTCAATACAATTGACGATAATTGCAGATACAGATTTTTCGAAATCTCTGCCTCATTTGATTTTGTTACCAGTACAGGAGATGTTTTTACACTTCTGTGAAAAGTATGATTGTAATTTTTAACTAAAGAATTCAAAATGTCAATGTAACGCCTTGTTTTCTTGTACGTAAAGTATTTCCACATTCTCGTTTTTAAAGTTCGTTGAAATCTTTCAACGATACTTGCTTTTGTCTCTGGATTTTCAGTGGTGAAAAAATGAATCTGATTCTTTTTCAAGTATTGTTGAAACAGTTTGTTTTTGAATTCCGAACCTTTATCTGTTTGAACTGACAAAGGTTTTCTTTTTGATTTCTGAACAATAGATTGAAATGCTTTAATCAAAGTTTTTCCCGTTTTATTTGGAATAGGGACAACCCATGAAAATCTTGAAAACACATCAATCACACAAAGTAAATATTTCTTGTTATCATTTTGTCTTGCTAAATGTTGCATGTTAGCCAAATCAGCTTGCCATTGATAATCTATACCACCTACAATAGTTTTTTGTCTTTTGAATCGACGACGGATCGGTTTGTGCAAGGTATAGGTGGATTCACCCTGCAACCACTCTTGAACATCTCTGTATCTTATTCTCTTTAAAACAGATTTTGCAGCGTGATACAATTGATTTATTCCAGTAAATGCGACAGTACTGATAGGATCATAAAACAACTTTCTTAACACGTAATCAAGTTTAGGCTTTACCATGGCTCCCATGACTGAAGTGTTTGACGAGACGGGGTCTTTTTTATAGACTTTGGTGGAGTTAACAGCTCTTTAACATAGAATTGCTTCAATCGTTCTCTTTCTTCAGGCCTCATGTATGGCGATTGTTCTTTGATCCTTTCCATACTTTTTTTAGCACTTTTTGTAGGGGACTTCCTTGCACTTTTTCGTACGCTTTTTGGCGTGTGAAATAAGTGATCGGATTCTCCATAGGATTCTTCATCTTCACTCAGTGATTTATCATGAGTTTTTTGCATCCATCTCCATCTGCTCGAATTGCCAATAACTTCTTGGGGTATATTGCTTTCATGTAATGCCTTCGAAAAAGTTTTCCATCCTCTGGTTTCAACACCTTTTCTTTGGCGTATTGCATCATTGATAAGATCAATAATATTGGAACCATGAATGCGTGTACCTTTATATGACACGACTCCTTGTTCGTCCCAAGTTAAATTATTGTTATCTTTTATCATACTCAAAAGTAACTCAGCTTTTCTTTTCATGGTTTTCTGTACACTTTGCAAAATTTGATCATGCAAGGCAACAGATGCTGATTTCTGTACACGGTCATCAGTTTTTGTCATTGGAAGAGAATTGATCAAGGATGGTTTTGCTTTTTGAAGCGAATTTTGTAACTTAAACAAAGTTTCACCATACCTTTGAGCCTTTTCTGTTTCTGACAAATCGGTACTTTGTAAAATTTGACTCATGTCTTTTTGAAGATGTGATACATCTACAACTTGTGGGTCGGGGGGTAAACGAGGTTTTTGAGATTGTTCGGCTTTCCATCGTTTCATATTTTCTAAGACTTGGTAAGGCACAATAATCATTTTTCTAACAGACATGGTGTGATTTTTTTAAAAATAATAATAATTACAAGGCTTTTAGAGCCCCTCCTATTCCACCGATCACGGGCTTTTCCTAACAAAGGTAATAATGCAGGTGCAAGCAATGGAAGAAATCCACCTTTTTGATTTAAAATTTGTTTTTTATTTTTTTCAGAGACCGATTTCGAAGCTAAACGTCTGAGATATTGTAGGCTTGAATACAACTTCTTCTTCTGAGCTGATAATAAATGTACATTGCCTTTTAAAACATTATGACAGCATTCCGATATACATTTTATCACTTCTGATTGCGAATCTTTCGCAGATCTTTTACGTATTTTTGGTGTAGCCTGCATCATGGCCATAACCATCGAACCGTGTGTTTTAATCAGAGTTGTTTTCTTCATGTTGACTTTATCTCTATCTCGAATTAAATGATGATGTAAGATCCATATCACTATCATTTATACCTGTTGTAACATCCTATCTTTTACAGTCAGAATTCTTTTTTAAGAAAACTGTGAATCAAGATCGCTGAGTAATGTAAACTTGGTTCCTAGGCTTGGGGTTAATGGGATGGTTTTTCCTTCGCCAAGGTGGATCATCCCATTGGGATAGTCAATTTTGTATTTTCCTGTGTCAAGGTTATATTGGGCCATATCCTCCACCAACTGATTTTTTTGTCTTTTACTTTTTTTGTATTCAGCTAATGTGTATGGAGACCATGAGGCGGATGGGATGGGTTCAAACTGCTATGTTCTACCTGGTATCAGAAATTGTGAATACTTTGTTTTGAGATTCCACAATCTTTCACTTAACAATTCCTTTCTGGACTCCGGATACTGTTGATGTTCTGAAATGCTACTTCCTCCAGTTTTTCGTTTTCGGGTAGTGACAAATCTTTCATCAATCGTATGTGGCCTTTGAGAATCAACAATTCCAAATTGAGTTGAAGCATTTTCTCTACCCCAGTCTATCGTGGTTGGGCCTGGTATTGATTCCCTGCGCGGAGTGATCTTTAGAGATTTGCTTTTTTGTGGAGCACACTTTTTTGGAGATGTTTTCTTTTTTGGAGATGATTTTTTCTTCGGGGATTTTTTCTTTCGTGGAGCACGCTTTCTTGGAGATTTTTTCTTTTGTGGGGATTTCTTCTTTCGTGGAGCACGTTTTTGAGGTTGTCTTTCAGCCCCAAATTTTCTAGCGGTTTTTGTTCCATCCCATCTCTGTAAACTTCTGATAATAACACCACCCAGAAATCCGCCTCCTCCAGGTCTTAAAATAATTTTACGTTTACTTTCCTCATCTGTGGACGGATCTGCTAACCGTTCAATATCTTCTCTATGTTTTGTTATGTACGTAGTGGTTTGTTTTGGTAATTTGATTTTATTTTCAAGGATGTTTCTCGCTGCCAGCGTAAACCATTTTAAAATTTCTTTTAATCCTGCCTTTAACACACATTCTCTTTCATATCTAACGGTTTGTTGACTTAAATTTCGCAAAGCAGCTAAAACCGAAGTTGGTGTGTGTGGTGTAGCCATCTTTATTCATTGACGTGAAACATGAAAATGATTTATATTTAAAATGTAATTCTCTTTTAAACAAGAACTTCAAATAAGAACTTTTAAATAGGAACTTTTTTTAAAAAAAACCTATATTTAAGCAGGAGAATAAACAATGGGTCCTCTTTCATTTCCTTGTGTATATCAACGATAGAATGTATCTGTTCTCAGTCTTACTTCTTTGTTTGTTCGTGAATGAAAATCTATGACTAGATATCCATGGTCCATCGATGTAGCTTCATAAGCGGGTAACAAATGTGGGGCTTGCATTTGGTGAGCCAGTGTTTTAATTTGATTCTTATCTCGTTCATTTCGAAATAGAATCATGTATCTGGAATTAAGACTAATGGTTCGACTCGATTTCGACTGCTGAAACATATTTTGTGTGATATAAATCACACTTGCATTACGATGATGGCCTTTTCTTGTAAACCAAAGTTTAATTTTTTCCTTGTCTTTTTCACCCAACATGTCATCAAAGACGATTAAATGTGGAATGGATACATCACTGACAATTTCGTTTTCATCGTCAGGAATTCCCTCCACGAAATTTATCAATTCAAACTGTGAATTAAATTTTTCCTGCATAAGATTGTAAGCATACTGCCATTCTTTGTAACTCCAGACAACTCTTTCAGGAACGATGTTGAACAAGTCTTCTCGATAGTCAATTAATTTATGAACGAACTCTGTTTTTCCACACCCGCTCGGTCCTGTGATGAAAATATTACAAGGGTGTTGAAATAAAATAGATTGTACATTCACCTCCATGTTTTTTTTACTTTTCTCTTTAAGGGCTAATGATAAAATGACAACATAAATAACAATGAAAGCGTTTTTATTCACAAAAAAACATTTTATTCAGAGTTGACAATGAAATATTGACAATGAATTATTTTTACAATGAATTATTTCTTACAATATGGCATAAAACATTTTTTAACAATATAACATTTTTTAACAATATAACATTTTACAATATAACATTTTACAATGCAAATTCACAAATCCCCCGAGTTCTCCATTTGTCTTCATGTTCCGTAATGTCTTTGTGCAATTGGTCATCACCCAAATACAATGGATATACACTGTCCATTTCACTGAATTCACGTGTTCCACTAAATGGATAAACATGTTTTAAAACGTCTTTCGTTGAAAGAGATGAATATAAATTTCCATTGTAGCATCGCTATCAAATAAGATATAGCCTTCCATGGTATCCACTATTTCCTCAGAGTCTCGAATAGATCCTTTTTTTGTAGCGTAAGTAAAAGTTAAATAAAACTGATTTCATTTTCAGAACGTTCAGAAAACTTTCTTCGGTTCTTCCTATGATCATGAAACACCATCAACTTGTGGATCGCATTTGTTTACCATTAGCACCGTCTTTCCACCAGTAAGTTGCTAAATAAGTTTTGATGATGTGTTTCAAATCTGAATCGTCTACCATCATCCCAATAAAGTGCTGTATACCATACAATTTGCAGGACGATTCTCCTTTTGCAAACCCTCTGTGCAATTTATCTATCCAAAGTTCCACACAGCGGAGTTTAATGTTAAGCTGCATTCGTTCATCGAGCGTATGCTGTTGAACGAATTCTCCATAAATCTTTTCACGTAGTTCTATTGGTAAAAGCAACATAATTTTTTCAGCGATATTTTGCGTCTTACTTGGACCGTTCAGTTCAAAACAATGTAACATGGAATTATTTCCTTAAACTTTTATAGCCATAATCGTCACTTTCACTGTCTGAATAGGGTATTATTCTTTTTTCTTTTACCCATCGTTTATGTCTGCCTGAAAGACAATAATAAGTAAGTGGGAAAAACTTGGCAATTTATAGAGCCTTTCAATCCAATAGTGTATAAATAGAGACGACAGCTATGAAATCTATATCATTCCTCTGATCGACTTCAGTCAATACAGCTGACAAAAAAATATGAGCGAGTTTAAGCTACAAAGTACATCACCACTTATAAAGATGATGTATCTGTATGTTAACCCATACATATTTGTTTTACATGCAACAAACCAGGACACTGGGCCAGAAAATGTCAAGAAAAAGAAAAGCAGACAGAAACAGTCGTTTTTGTCTATGTGGATCCACGCAGTCATGATATCAAAATTTCACCAACAATAATACTGGGTGGTGAATTTCACTACATGAAATTCGTCGGTGTTATAAAATCATTCTGTAACGAAAATAAATGGAAAACATTCACACCACAGGCTTCAACATCATTGGTTGAAAATCAGTTCGAAAATATGCAGATCGACAACACGACTATCAGCGATGCAGAGATCTGTAAAATAACAGAACAGATAGAGAAAAAAATATCTACAAACGATAATCTAAGAAAACAACCAACTTTTGAACTAAAAAACAACGAACTTTCTTCAGAGGAGGCTTTTTCACCCGAAGAGGAGAAAAAGCAAAACAACGAAAAAAAGAGAAAGCGAGAAAAAAAGAAGTGTTTCTTTTGCAAATAAAAAAAAACATGGGGATAAAATCTGCCCAGATATGGTATTAAAAAATAATGAAAGGGGAAGAAAACGGAAGAGTGAATGTGAATCTGACATTCCAAAGAAAAAAAGAAAAACACAGTGAAAAAAAGTTTCAACACAATATTGTTTTAACAAAAAAAAGGCTGACTTGTTTAAATGTTTTCATTCAATTGGTTTTACAGTTCCTGACTTGTTTCATTGTACAAAAGTTTGAATAAAAACATATAAAATAATTCTGGGCTTGACTTTTTTCTTTGACTGTAAGTCTTTGAGAGAAAATTGACGATTCGAAAGAAAGCTCTTTCTTGGTGAATGGTAGCCCTGAAAAGGGCTGTTTTTCCATTCATTGGTTGGATAAATTAATTCCATACCAGTGAAGGATACAGCTTCATCAGCTTCTTTTGCCACCCGCGATGTTCAGTTGTCGGTATGAAATCCCTCAGGTCGGGGTAAATGTTACCCATCTTGACCTTTGGGGTACGAGTGTAAAACTCGTACCCCCGCCTCTCGAAAAAAGCACACAGTGCTTTGAACTTTTCTCTCTTTCTATCTTCTTCTTCTCTTTTGTTCTCCTCTATCTTTTCCTCCATTTCTTTCTTTTTCTTCTCCTCAGCCTTTCTCCTCCCAAATACCCCACAGAAGAACTTGTTGCCTTTCATTGTGAAATGAAAATAACCCGATAATAAAATAAAAGTTCGTTTTTATACGTTGACGGGAGGATTGACCTACTTTGACATAGAATTAACGTTGTCCAATCGAATCGTCCGTTATATCATCACACATTTTTTGATTGGTCAACGTTAATTCTATGTCAAAGTAGGTCAATCCTCCCGTCAGCGTATAAAAGCCGGCGATATTTTCCTATACAGTTGAACAATGGAAGATCTTAGAAAATCCGTCCACAATTTAATGAGAGCGGTATCCACACTCTCATTGAAACTAGAGAGGATTAACAATCAACTCGAGAAGCTGATGGCTGAAAAAGAAAGACTGCCATCACCACCAATGCCGCCAGTCAACAAGAAGGTCGTCATCCCAGTGACGGAGTGCTGGGATGAAGACGATGAGTCGACGTTTACGCTAAACTTCGATCTGGACGAGCAGCAGTTGAGAAGACTGAGGAGGCGGGCAGCAAGTAGCTGCCCAGCCTGCAGAAAAGTTGGAGGTCATGCCTAAAAAACACAGCCTCCAAGAAACAAAACAGCCCTTTTCAGGGCTACCCAACACTACGAAAAGATCTTTCTTTTCAAATTTGTCAATTTCTCATAAAGAGATACACTCAAAAAGTCTCAGTGTAGACCCCTAGTTTTCTGTCTCAAAAATCATACTGTATTCCATACAAAAAAAAAAAAAAAAGACTAAGTCCAACAGCATTTTCTCTATGTAAACACTATTCTCAGATGTTTTTTCTCAGTGAACCTAGTTAAAATACTTTGCAGTCAACAATCGTATCCTTGCAGACTGAAAAAGACAATCACAAAACACATTCGATCCTTCCATTTATCTTATTCGAGTTAAGTCGAACTAGCACAATGTTTGGTTGATGTGGAATTCGGAAGGAGGATTACTTTTAATAATGGAACAATGACAATCACAAGAAGAGTCGGGCCATGCCCAATCTGTCAGCCAAATTTTGGATGTTGTCATTAAAGCTGGAAAACATCCCAAGACGAGGAAGCAGAAAAAAGCCCTTTTCAGGGCTACCCAACCACTAAGAATAAGCAATCTTTCTTCAAATTGTCAATTTCACTAACAGTTACACTCAAAAAAAGCCCAAGTCCGACCAATCCCCTAGCCTCAGCTCTGGTGCAGTGAGATCAAGATCAAACTGTATTCCATATCAATCCTAATGTCAATTAAAGCCCAAGTAGTGGATAAAAGTAAACAATAAAGCAGTCTAAGTACAACACAGTCCCATTAATCTCTATTCTGACGCGTGGTAAGGACTAAAGATCAGGTTGTCTTCCATATCAAATCAATGTAAAAAGTCTAAGTCAAACCCTGATCTTTTTTTGCCCTAACCCCACTTAAAGCCCAAAGTAGTGGTTAAAAGATGGTTAAAAGTAAACAATAAAGCAGTCCTAACCCTATTCCATCTTACCCTATTCCGTATCACGGTCCCAAGCAACAGCTGACTAAACTACAAACTATGTGCCAATCCTTCTTAGCGTAGCGAACCTATATAGTCTTACTATAGCAATATGGGTACGAACCCCGCTAGGTACGAAATCCACTCAGAGTAAGTAAGTAGGATATTTGCAATTAAAGGTCAAGTGGCGGCCAAAAATGACAAATGTTCTCATTTCGTACCCAGTTTGCTTACCCGGGGGTAAGCAAACTGGGTACGAAACCCACTCAGGGTAAGGAGACCGGGTATTTTCATGCCCCAAAATACCAGGTCTCCTACCCTTTACTACTTATACTGACACAATGCAGAATGGTTTTATTTACTCCGTTTGGATTGTTTTCGTTTCCATTCGTATTTCAGACATGTATTTTCGAACAGGGCTGCATGTCGCTTTCAAGATTTTTTTAGTCATGTTACGATTAAGGCACATTTATTGTCTTTCCTGGATTTTAAAGCACAAGACTGTGACTGCAATGCCTGGCTCAAGCACTTCCCCTCGTGACAAAGGCCGCCAGCTTTGATCAAATCTGGATTTCCTGATTACAGATCCAACCAGAGCCACTGAGGGTCCTTCGATGGTCGAACCCGTAACTCTTCCTCAACACGGACAGACCTTATGCCTACTAGAAGTGTTATAGAAAGGGACTTTATGTCCCCATGTTTTGCTGAAAGATACACCTTGTAGCCCTTTTTCCCCACAAACCCATGTTTTGGCCACCCTGAGGAGAAGAGATTTTGAAAACATTGCGGGAAAAGCAGAAAATGCTGGTAACCAGCATTTTCTCATTTTCCCACAATGTTTTCTACCCTTTCAAAGACAAAGTTCCATCACTTGTGCAATAGATAACTGTTTCGTCTATAAATGCTTTTAATATGGACAAATCTAAGTTTATCAACTGGTTAAGAGTCTATATGCGCTGTGATCATCTATCATTTACATCAAGTTTGAATCAAACTCGAAGAAAAATGTGAAAGGAGTCTGTTTTAAAAGATTTTTTTGTTCACTTACAGATTGACATAAAATCGGTTGACCAAGAAAGACAAACCAATCGGTTCATTATATTTTATATATTGAATTATTCCCCTTTATGGAAATTATATATCACTTAACCCTTAGGCTGCTAAGCGCGACTCACTGACTTTTTGCTGACAGTGTAGATCAAGATCAGACTGCACAGAACGTGCAGTCTGATCTTTGATCTACAATGTCTGATACAGACATATTTTCCCCTAAATAATACCTTTGAAATAGCAAAATTCGGGTTTTAATTATCGGTTCAAAAAATTCATTTCAGTTATTTAGCAAGATAAGAGGTAATGGTATAAAATAGGATTCATTCATTCATTCATTCATTCATATCTTTATTTCCTCCAGCAAGTGAAGATTTACAAGTATACAAAGATATACAAAGACTAAACTACAACACATATACATCTAAGTCAAGAAATCCGGAAAAAAAAAAGAAAACACAGAAAGGAATGGGACAGAGAGAGAGAGAGCGAGAGAGATTACACAGACGAATCATCGGAAAAAAAAGTAACGATAAGGATAACATTGGACATGAAAATACAATGTAATAAAATGGAAATAATTAAGGTAATATTATAATCACCACTTAAATGATGCTATTTCCGTCATTGCCAATATAAGCGCATCAAGTACTATTATACCAAAAAGCAGTATCCGCTATGTATTAAATACTACCCACGTGGCATGAATATAGTATAACAGAGACACTACAAAATCTGTGTGTTCTACAGTTAAAAGTGATATAAAATCTGGTATAGGTGCACCAAGAAGAATGCTAGTTTTAGTTAAATCACACGAATTTCTGAAGTAGTCACTTACACGTGAACCATATTTTGATAATAACATGTAGAAAAGTTTTTCTCTAATTTCCATCGTAGAATAGCAATGCAAAAGACCATGTACAGCTATAATGTCATAAAATTGTCCACATTTGACACACAGAGTACGTTCAATATTGCGCCCAAGCGTTGAAATAATTTTTACAGCTGTATTACAATATGTGCGATACTTAAACTTACATCTGCTTATGTACCAAAATATACTTTCACAGAAAGCCGGATGAAGTGTGGCAAAAAGATTTAATTCAATATTTTTATTGATATTCATATACCACATACCCATAAAATATGTATCAACTTGCTTCTTCACTGTTTTTTTCCAACGTGAACGCTCTAGAAAACAGCCGTTTTCATAAAAATCTAACAGGGACTGATCGAGGTTATACTTACAACATATACTAAAAATATCATGAAAATATCCCCTTTGGTTTTGCCCCGATATCATGAAATTACATAAGCGATATAAGAAAACCTCTTTAACTTTATTTTGAGGGCTAAGACGACATAGGTGTCCAAGAAGGGTTAATTTACGGATATCAATGATACTTTCTATATTTATCATTTTCAACATACCTAAGGCGATATCTGTGCGGGTATATTTCCCCATACCTTGTATTTTCTTTATACAAAAGCGATGACACCTCTCTAACTGTGTAAGTTCATTGTTGGACAATGATAACCAAGTTTCACATCCAAATAGCCCCCCAGGTAGGACAATAGCATTGTACAATTTTTTGCTCGTAAAAGGATGAAGCGATTTTTCATTAACCCCGCTATTAAAGAGTTTCATAAATGACCCCCTTAACTTTAAGACAGCTTCTTTTATACAACCAGAATTTGAGAGATATTTGTCGCAAAAAACACCAAGATGAGTATAACCTTCACTTTCGTCAATTTGTTCAGACCCTATGAACCATTTCCTTTTTGTCATAGCAAATTCACGCTTGCTCTCATTAAAAACAATAACACTGCATTTTTTAGAATTATACTCAAAAAGCCATTTTCTGGAGTAAGCATGACAAATATCTAGCATTCTGTCCAAACCTTTCTTTGAGAGACTTAGTAGAACCATGTCATCAGCTGAAGTAATATACGGTAAGTGAATGTTGCCTAAATTTAGACCATAATTACATTTTTCCAATTCACAAAGAAGTCCATTTATATAGCAAAGATAGAAGAATGGTGAACTTAACCCACCCTGCCGGGTTCCGATTTCGACACTGAAAAGTTCTGACCTATATCCATGGAATAGTACACTACACTGCGTCTCATCGTAAATACTAATGACGGATTTTAGGGTATTTACGGTAATTCCCATTTCATGCAACTTGTAAAATAAACCATTTTGCCACACCCTATCAAACGCTTTTTGTATATCTAAGAAACACGTATAAAGTTTACTGTGAGATTCTCTGGTATAGTATAGACATTCTTTGAAGAGAAAAGAAGTCATAGTACAACTGACACCTGGCTGGAAACCAAACTGCAGGGAGCTTGGTTGTACTTTGATTTCCGACTTAACAGACTGTAGTAATAATGCCTCATAAAGCTTTAATATTGCAGACGACAAGGTTATCGCTCTGTAATTATTCGGATCCGTTTTACTCTTGTTCCCTCCTTTGAATAGCGTAACAATTAAGCCATACTTCAACATTTTCGGCACAAAAGAAAATTTAAACATTAAATTATAAAGTTTTAACAAACATTTATGTAAAGTTTTACCACCATAAATAATATGCTCATTAAAAATACTATCCTGAGAACATGCTTTATTTTTGTTCAATCGCAGAACTGACTTCGAGATGTCATCGATATTGAATCGATCTTCAACTCGAAGACAGGACTCCGATCGGACACGACTAACCCATTCATTGATATGATTTATGGCAGGCTGATCACCATTGCTATCTGGATTGCACGTGTATAGATTTTTGAAATAGATACCCCACTGATAGGTTACATCTTTAGGATCCCGATAAGTCACATTATCAAATACTATAACACTGTCGTGAGTGCGCGAAGAATTGTGCTTTCTTTTGCTGTAGAGTCTCCAAAACGTGCGCGGGTCAAGCTCTGCAGCATTGTCGATTTCGTCGTTTAAGGAGGAAAGATACTGTTCAGCATAAAATCTATGTTTATTTCTGAACAGTCTCTTTGCTTCTTTGTATTCATTATATTCTGTAGATGAAGACGTCCTAGGTTTATCTTTCAAGCGCCATTTGCGCCTCTTATCCCTCATACAGTAATGAAGTAATTTCAATTCCTCGTTCCAAAATGGTTTAAGATACTTTCTATATTTGCGTTTTGAAGTTAAAGGGCTGGAAGCTTCATGTATCAAGGAACATAGTTTGAGGTACATATCTGTGATAACCGACTTATAGTTACAGTGATCTATATTTTTCTCAAATAGTTCCGTACAACTCTCTAATTTCTCAGATAGAGAAGCCTCATATTTTTTTAGTCTATCTTCACTTACTGTTTTCCACCGAATATGCAATTTAAAACTACCACTGTCAGTAGAAATTGGCGTTTGAAGAGTCAACATTAACATAACAGGTCTATGATTGGATACATTAAGACAATCATCATCTAAAATTTTACATGATATGATTTTGTCGATCGTGTATGCGGGGATCAGTATGTGATCGATAAGTGACTGTGATTGCATACTGTATGAAACAAAAGTAGTCAGAGCTCCACTAGTTAGAGGTAGTGTATTGACAGAAATATAATCGTGTACATTCAAAAAATCCTGCAGGGCATAGCCCCGTCTATCTAAAGGCTTTATAAAAGTGGTCCCGTTTAAATGAGCATTAAGATCGCCCATAATATAGATATTACCCTGCATAGAATAAAAGTTGACAATATCATGTAGCTTTTCGATATATCTTATGAACTCATCATATCTATGGCCACTACTTGGAAAGTACATTTGGAATATAAAGCAGCAGCCACCATTTTCATATTGTAAACTTATACCTATGATTCGCTCATCGTTTGTGTCTAACACTCGCACACTGGCATTTAGTGATTTTTTCCACAGTAGAGCGACACCTCCCTTCCTTACCATTCTTGCACAAGGGTTTAGATATTGTGACTGATACGAGGAACTACTAACTCCATAGTAATTGGTGTGTATACTGTTTACGAAATGGCCGTCCCAGGGATATAACCATGTTTCGGAAACACCACACACATCAATGTTATTTTTCTGTAGTAAGTCGCTCAAACAGACGCTACTAGACATGAGACCTGTAGCATTCCAGGTTAAAAGACTGAGACTAGCCATTAACACAGAGTAAAATCTGAATAAATATATTGTGTGGAACTTAATTTCTAGCATAACTGTGGTGGTAATTGTAATCATTATATCTGTTATCGTCATAATAATCGTCATTTTCCTCATTGTAGATGTCGTACTGATAATCATTTTGAACAGTGTTATAAGAATGAATTTGTCTGTTATTTCTACGGCGCTCTCTTGTATTTCTGGTCAACCAAGGTTTACATATAACATAACGCGGCCAGAATGTCCTCTCCAAAACAAAATCACTATTGTCATTGTCTTCAACATTCAATCGTATGACCACACGATTACTGTTTCTCATAGGAAATATCGTAACCCATGTTACTGTGACGCCCCTTGTCTCAACGTAATCGACCAACTTGTCCGTGGTAATCGAATTTATAAACCCTCCGACGTAGAAACGCTTTACTCTGCGATAAACATATTTGCTGAAATCATCTTCATCTATTTCATTTGAAATTTCTGATGCATCCCGCCTAGTACCTCGTCCTCTAGTTATTCTTTGGGGGCGGGGAAACCGATTGTTTCTATCTACAGTATTGCTTTTTTCCATGTTAGTACGTGACTCGTTTAAGCGAACGTAACTCGGCGCGTGAACATCATTTGACAAATCACTGCGATCAGCATGCCTACTTCCGCGCGACGTATACGTATTCGATCGCTGTTCGTCCTGTATTCTGTCGAATTGTCTAAAACTAGAAAAACGCTCCGGATTATTTTGAGATTGTGACTGCAAATTTCTGCTCGACTGGGATTCAAACATAGATTTATCATTTTCTATCTCTTTACCCTGAAGGACGTCAGCATAGGATCTGTCCTTATCTACATCTGTTTGACTTGGAGAGCGTGTATTCTCTGTATCATGGCCATCCACTATCACACAATCATCTTTCGCAGTGTATTGTAACCGCGTATCATTGTTTTGTTTAGTACTGTTTTGTATAGTTTGACCCGTACTCTGTTTATCGGTATTTTCTTGTTTATGTTCTTCAGCAGACGAATTATCTCTATAAGAATTGCTGACATTGTTTCTCTCCAGTTTGTTAAGCCTTTTCAAAATCTGGGCGTGCTTTTCATTTATGTTCTCTACTCTCTTAGATTCTGCTTTATTTACCAGCGCATCGTGTAGCTCCTTCACCTCAGCTTTAATGAGTCTGATATCTGATTTCAGTGAAGCATTACCATTACTTTTCTCATCAACAATCCTGTCGATTGACTGTGCGTTTGTTTTTACATCACCTCTTAAATCAGATATTTCCATTTGCAGTTCTACTTGCAACTTTTTCACAGATTCTTTCACCTCTTGCACTTCTTTTGTCATGCTGTTTTTAAGATCTGAGTATTCCTGTTTCAAAGCTAAAATATCCGCTTTCATTGTGTTTATCACTGTCTTAAGAGATTCTATTTCAGCACTATTTGTGATTCCGTTGTTCAAAATGCTGCTGTCAAGGTTTGAACTTTTACTGTGCGGTATGCTCAGACAATCACGCAATTCATGAAACTCTGCTCCTTCAAGTACTTGCACTAAAGTGTGGATATCTTTTGCTACTTTGTGTAATTTACTCTCTCCCCCATACGTATTCTTCCTTCTTTTCAATTCTGCATTAATATCATAGGGGTATCCATCAGTCACCTTTACTGCTTCAAAGACTCTTATCCGGATGTCTTCCAAATCGGGATATTCCGTTGTAATCTGATTTATGAACAAATCTCTTGTCAAGTTACAAGATAAATCAGCTAATTTTGAAATTAGATTGTAATCGTCGCTATTTTGCTGACCGTCAATCAAGGATTCTGAATCGTTTGAAACATTTAAAGACGTATTCCCACTTTCCTGGCCCTCTCTTTGTGACTCGGCTCTGTTCGACTCGTATGATTGATGACTGCACGCATGTAAGCCTATGTTAAAAACACGATCACAGGTACTAGGAAAAAAAAAGAGATCGTGCTAAATGCATACAGTCTATATCACTTTATTAACCCTTAACCAGTCTTCATTTGAGACTTTTCCAAATTAAAAAAAATGCAGACGACAAGGAAAATATGGCCCAAATGATGGGGTAAGTTACATTAATATGGGAGACATGCAATGGGGAGGGGGGGAAATGTAGTTCTGGCAGAAAGTTATTAACTTCCCTGGTTTATTATACGAGGGTTGTTCCATAAATTCGCGGAATTTGTCTGTAATTCCAATAAGGGGTGTTGAATTTGAAAACAAAATACATCTAAAGAAACGTTTATCTATACCTAATACATGCTTAAATTTTCAAAGAGATACATAAAACAGATAAAAATACATTTAACTTTAAAAAAGAGTAGTAAGTGACACTTGAAGCACGCCGACGTTTACGTTACGTCGCCTAAACGTAAAAATTATGCGCACGATTAACTTTCTCTACATAGTCGCCCCCTCTTGCGATGCACTTTCTATGTCTGTGTATCCACTGATGAAAAGTTACAATAAACCAATCTTTGCTGAACTGTGCAATGAATTCCCTGGCTTTGTTTTGCAGTACTTCTGATGATTCATACTGCTGACCTCTCAGTTCATTTTTCAATTTTGGGAATAAACGGAAATTCATGGGTGCCAGGTCCGGACTATAGAGAGGATATGGGAGCAGTTTAAATCCCAACAATGCAATGTCAAGCTCTGTCATGCGCGCGATGGGCGGAAGCATTACCATGGTGCAAAATCACATCCTGTAAATCCTGCAGGAGAAAGTTTAAGTCCAACACAAAACTTTACGACAGAACGTAACTCAACGTCTTCAGCTGACGTCATTTTTTTTTCTGAAGTCATGAGTGCAAATGTCTGCTGAGATGTAATTATCCAACGGAATGTTTTCAAATTCATTGGAAATGATGTCGAATAAAGTGGGTAACATCAGTCGCTTTCGCGCCAAAACTGCATGCGGCTTTCACATTTTTATACATTTTCTAAAAAATGTAAATGTCAAAATTTTGACTAGCTTCAAGACGCTATACCTTGGTTGCTAATGAAACCAAATTCTTTGATATACAACGGAAGAAGACACGACAAAACTTGTCATTTACTTGACATTATGTTAGGGTATGATCTCTGAAAGTGTGGTGTGAATTGAATGTAAAACAAAGATTTTAGGCAACAATTTCGCGAAGTTTCGGAACAGCCCTCGTAAAATTCACCGGAGATTTTATAAGGTTATAATTCACTTAGATTTCTATAGTCCACTGAAAAACCCAAAAGAAAATAAAAACGTTCCAAAACGCTTTATCACGGTGAAAAAAAAAGCATCGCATGACTTTTCTGGCATAGACATCAACCTTATGTCATAGGATCTTTCAATATCCAACTGTAAAGTTTCCATATAGGCAAACAGTCGTGTGTCAACTGATGGAAACAACAAATAATTAAAATTTCTAGCGAAAGTCCCAAAGTCAAATCAAAAGACTGGGACCTGTATTCACTAACCATTCAAAACAAAGTTCTTGGTCTTTGTCTCAAGAATCTTCTAAGTTTAAAAGTAACGCAAGTTCTAATTGGATAAACGTATTTGGCTAACCCTTTACAGGATACAATCTTGACAGCCAGTCAGAAATTGTGTTACTTTCTTAATTTTGCATTAGATTAAATTCGCAATTAAGGATGGTTGATATATGGGTTGCAACACGCGAAAAGGGGCATTCGGACATTTGCGTAAAGTGTCGTCTCGGATCAGCCTGCGCAGTCCGCGCAGGCTGACCTGGGCCGAAATTTTTCGCTATTCGTCAATTTTCTGTATGTGCAAGGACCAGCATACCTCGTGATTAAGTCAGATGTTTAAAAAAGTTGCTATTATGGATCCATTTTAAGTGATAGCTTGCTTGGTATCATTGGTATCATGCATCACGGAGATTCATTAAGGCCCGTTTTACCAGAGCATGGTTCATTTATTTCATATTATAATTTCACTTTTTCATAATTTTCCATCATGTAGTCAGTCCAAAAGAAAAAAAAGCCGTCTGTTATTTACATATTAGTTTTTATTTTCAAATCAGTGAAAACAAGAGAATTTTTCGGAATGATTCATAACACAGGAAAAATATTTACTCCATTTTCAACAATTTTGACCTCTCATTCTCAAAATACTCCGCAACAATTTGAAGAACATCTGGGCGTTTATGCTCCAAAATATTGACGGTAGGTTTAAAGTAAAGGAGTAATTTTTTGTGTTTAAGCGTCTCAATAAAATCCTCCATGACGTCGATGACACATTGATCCAAATTCTTTTGATGCCAATAACCACTGTCAGCACGCTTTTCTGCGGACCAAAGAATCTGTTGCTACAGAAATAAAAGAAAAATAGACAGACCTAAGAAGATAAATAAATAGATAAATAGATAAATAAATAAATAAATCCTTACGAACAAAGTCCGTAACAAAGAAACAAATGAACAAATGCATAGCAGAAATACAGGGACCGGGCAGGATTCGAACCTAGAACGCCCGGACGAAAGGCCAACACCATAACCACCGAGCTAAAGAGAATTCTCTTTAGCTCAGTGGTTATGGTGTTGGTCATTTAAACCTCGAAAAACGAGGATATTTGTCCTCACGGGTCTGAGCTATGCATTTATTTTGAACTTTCATGTTCGTAAGATGGGGGCTCGTCCGGGATTGGCCATTGAGCCATTAATCCCATTTGTTGTCCAAAAACGGACTTACTGCCCAATAAGGCTTTGAGTCTACAATAAATGATGGCTTTAAGAGGGAGTGTGTTACGGAAGACCACTCCTTCATGCATGGCTTCATCCCGATTTAAATACAATACCTAACAACAACGTTAGGAAGAATTCTCTTTAGCTCAGTGGTTATGGTATTGGCCTTTCGTCCGGGCGTTCTAGGTTCGAATCATGTCCGGTTCCTGTATTTCTGCCATACATTTGTTAATTTGTTTCTTTGCTGCAGACTTTGTTCGTAAGAAAATAAATAAATAAATAGTACAGGGCATAATATGAAATTATTAAAAAATGGAAATGCCTGTAAAATCAATAAACCAAAAACGAACTGTCTATACAAATGAAATCGATTACTGAGCAAAAAAGAACTGTCCATTTATCTTAAAACATTCGCCCCGGCAGACCACTTTGTTCGTATTCTACTAGACGACTATTGAAAACATCGTTACAGAAGTAGGCACTTGTCGTTATAACAATTTTCTCAACTGGCTGCAAGGTTTGTGTATTTCTTTATTAATAAACTTATATCTATGCTCTACAAAGATGTTTTTAAATTTGCCTGCTGGTTTTTTTATAAAAGGGGGGGGGGAATTTTTTCCTAATTAATTATTTAAGCTTTTCTGTTAACATAAATCGGGCAGACCGTCTTTCCTTGCATATTTTTTTTCCCTAAAGTACGTTACGTGCACGTAAAAGTAACTGTTACAGCTTTACATTTACATATCATCGTCGTAGCAATAAACCTTGCGTGTCACTTGTGTGTTTCATCCATCGTACAGTCTATGAAAACAATAAATGATAAGCAGTTTCTCAATAGAATGTACAGGATTTTTCTTTCTTTGCATTCAATGTATATACAAAAAAGAGGCGAATATCATTTTGGACAACATCATATATACAAAATAAAGGAAAACCGTACATAGAATGAGACTGAATTTTCGCTTCCTTTATAAGTTTTCAAAGCTTCGTTCCGCATACATCTTTACAACTATCGGAATTTTGTATGTTTAAATAATTTTGAAGTAAGAAGTAAGCAGCTTACCTTTATTATGTACGAAGAAATGCCCTCAAGTGGGTGTCTCGAAGCTAGGATTTGTAGATGGCGTTTCATAACCTGCATCACGTGACGTCGACATTCATTTCCGGTGTCAATACCTTGTAGGAGTGTTTCTTCCGCTTTCGAGAACGAGATTGACCAAGTATCGCTGCCTTTTGGTACAAGATGCATCGGAGCTTTAAGACATTCTTCAATCTTCTCTTTTCTCAGAGCTCTTTTCGTACTCTCACGCGGCCATCCATATCGGGACAATTTCAAACTGCATGCGAGGCTCAATGTTAGGTCGACACTGATGTTATGTTTTCCATCACTTGGCACTATCGTTAGAGTGATAGCTGGACCGTGTGCCTCTCTGGACAGCTTAACGGCTGTAACGACAACAAGTATTGTAATTGCGTTTTTGACTTTGACAAGTAGATCTTTTGAAATATATGGTTACAGTTATTCAAGATCAGATTTCATCGCTTTCCTTTTAGTATTTAAGCTCTGTTAAAATGGCCAGTGTGCACTTTCATGTATTCTTTTGCCAAAATCATCACCACAAGTAACATATCTGATACAAAATTTCATTGGTCAAACAAGTCGAACAACCTTAGCTTCTAAATGTGGTCATGTAAAAAGGGGGCGTCCTATCTGGCCACAGAGCAACTTTTATTTGATGATATGTTCTTCAGACACACCATTTACATAAGCATTAACCCTTTACCAAACGATTCCGAGTTTAAACGACCCCGAGAAAGAACAATTTTGAGAACGTTGTGGGGCAAAAAGAGAAAATGACGGTAAATCATATCATTTAAGCTATATTTTATTTTGTCGTTTGGTAAAGCGTTAAGGTAGGTAATAACTATCTAATTTTGTAATGGAAATATAGCAGTTATATACTCATGGATGATAATTAAAAGAAAGTGATAATAAGTACTCAAAGCACACAGGTTTCTGCACAAACAGTGAGAAACAGACTCGATGCAGGGAATTTGCCAACACGAGACCCGCTGCATGGAATTTGCAAGCAAGAAAACCGGCCGTCCGACCCAATTTAATCCCACATCACCACACGTGTCGCTTAAACTTTTCACCCCAACATCTGCACATTGGACGCCAACATTTGTGCAATGTGATTTTCATGGACAAATCAAAATTCAATCTGGGTATTCATTACTGTCGCTGACGTGTATGGATGCAAAGAAACGAGAGGTTTCATAACTACTTTTTGTCGGTGAACGTCGGGCTCTCAGCAGGTTCGATCCTCGTATTTGCAGTAAGTTCTCACGATGGCCACATAGACTTGTATGTAATCTGGAACAGATCCCTAACTGGGGTACGCTATAGGGATAGGATTCTAGATCTTGTCGACGCAGATCAAAGCGTGAAATGATTTTTTGCGCGTAAAATCATTTGCAGATATTTAATAATAGATGCTCGAGCCGAAGTTGAAAAATGCAGTGGGGGAGAAATAGAGCCAGATCCCTGTTGTAAGCATCCGAAAGCTTATTTTGAGCTTCACCAGCAGATGACGGAATTCGAGCTAGAAGTGGACAACGTTTCTCTGACTTAACATCACTGACTTAACATCACTGTGCAAGAAAATTTGAAAAATGTTACTAATTATGGTATTCATCATCCCATTCACCAAGTCTGAAAGTTGCATTGTTAGAGGGTTGTCTGTTTCTTTTGTATGCTGTGATAGTGATTTTCTGTTTACGATGTAATGAAGTTAACAGAAAGTATGCAATGCAATTATTTTACTTTGGCAACAATCAACTTTCATTTGGTAAAGACATTTATTCGTATTTTGCTGGAATATATATTTGACTGTTTATCTTTTTTGGTGAGCTTATTTAGCGATGAAAGAGTTTGAACAGCGATAGGTTAGTGATTTCAGAGATAAACGACATACTTTTCAAGTTCAAACTGTCTATCGCTGCTTTCACTTTGTCAAAAAAGTCTTTCTGGCACTTGTGAGGAATGAGATCTTCCCCGAAGACAAGATTAGCGGGCACTGAACCGTCAATGACCTTGACAATCGCTTGACCTTCCGGAATTCCCCTTGGCGAGCATTTGACGATCGTTCGTTCCGTGTTCAAGTTTATTTTGTATTTCTGTCCCTGCAATAATTGAAAGGGAACGCTCTTCACGCTAAACGACAAACTTTTCGACTTTTCCATTTTGAAAGAATTTGCAGACGACAAATCAATTCGGCTAAACTTCAGTGTGAATTTGTCTTTGATAGTGTGGATAAAATTGTAGAAATGTGAGAATTCGCTTGTTACAACAGACTTATAATTTGTTAGGTATTGAAAAAATTCGCCCACCTATTTAAAAATTTCCTTTGATTAATTCAACTTTATTTTATAAATGTCACTATTCATATAAGTCAATCTGTTATATCAAATATTGGCCATAGAAGTGTTCAGCAGCAAGGAAAAACTATTCATACATTTCTGCAGTTATCGTATATATTCATGTATACAATCAACTATTTATGAAAGCTGAAAACTTTATTCATATTTTTGTTACACTTTTACCAAGTGTTGAATATCATTTTCGGTTTTACAAATATACTAATGACTCTCTCATGAGTCACATACATTTATATTCGCACAAAAGGGATTTGCAGATTTTAATCATTAAAATTTAATGTAGATGTAGACCTCATTGTGTTTATGACCTCCCCTACACTACGTCATAGGTAATGAAATGAAATTGTAAGTATTACGCGAACCAAACTTAAAATTTCATACCTCGATTTGTCCGATTCTATCTTTGTAGATATAGTCAATATGTCCATCAGTAATAAGCTCACTGACTTTAATATTAAGAGGAATGTTAGTGTCAAACTCGTCCGCTTTGCCTATCTTCACATTTACCGCTGTGCTTCCCGCTGTTCTGACATCCGTCGAGTAAATCTTGCCGCCCTCTTTTGATCTAATGTGTTCAATTATCTTCTTTAAACTGTCTCTAAAAAGCGCTACAGATTCTTGCCTGTCGCCTGCCACTACCTGGGCAGCTTTAAGGAAGCATTCAACAGCCAATTTCCGGGTGGATCTTTTAATCACGTGATCTTTCTTCTCTTCCCTATGCTGAACTGCTGATATTTTTGTGTCAAATGTGGTGAAACACGTTGTGCAGACATGCTCTTCCGGACCACTTCCAGTTTGTTCTTCATTCAGATTGGTAGACAGTTTTGGCATTTTAAGTTTTGCGTTGGCATGTTTCGTAGACGTATGTTGGAGACGAGCAGCTTCGGTATCAAAGGAGTCATCGCACTCAGAACAAGGAAACGGCTTACGTTTACTGCTTACAATCTTTGATGGATTTGTTGTTGTCTGTGCTGTTGCTTGGTCAGGTTTTTTAGCACTGTTTTCTGTTGGCAAACCACGAACAAGGTTCCCTAAAGTGTCAAGAGGCCCCCTTTGCTTGGCACGACCGGCAGTTTGATGACTGTCGCGTTTGTGCTGTTGAAGAGCATCTTCTGACGAATAGCTTCTATTGCAAAGAGAGCATTCGAATTCTTTACCTCCGGATTCTATTCTCAAGAGGGGCCCAGTGGGAGGGTTTGATTTCGGTGTGGAACTCGGGTGACTTGCAGCTATATGCTGTTGTTTAGCAGCTAAGGATATAAATGACTTGTTACAAAAGTCGCAAGGTAATCTATTTTGCACATCTCCCATGCCGTGACTCGCTGACACATGTTGATTCAAATGGGTACTTTCTTTGAAGATCCTGTTACAATGAGCACAAGGAAAGTCCGGCATGGTTATATCTCAAACCTTTCTCAGACCTGTAAATATATTAATAGTTATCATATTTCACTATGCAACTGTACATTTCTGTATAGTACAACGGCGATAGAGTTTCATTTGGTATGGGTTAAATCAAATAGTTTTTCGATAGAAATATAAAATTAGATAAACGATTAGCTATGTGTACAATCGTGCATATGGATCAATATACAATAACTATATAATTCACAATACCCGTTCTGTGTTGTTTAGGATTTTTTGTGCATACAAGTAACACAAAATTGTCGTTCAAAGATTTTAGTTTTAACTTATTTCAGTCATGCTATGTGAGAAAGGGGCTTCACGTATCTGCAAAAAAGTATCGACCCATGTCAGCTTGCGCAGTCGGGGCAGGCTGATATGGGTCGATACTTTTGTTATTTGTCAATTTTCTGCATGTCCAATGACCTTTCTACCTGCAGATTCTGTCAGTTGTCAGACTAAATGGATTTTGATGCATCTCTAAAAATGTCATGACTTGTACAGTATAACACATCAAGGAGATACATTAAACCCCCTTTGTCCAGAGTTTAGCTAAATCATGTTTACATAGATTGTAAAACAAGTTCTAAAACTTTTTGCAATCACTGGCGACGATATCTTTATGGGAAGCTAATCAGGATACAAGCTGAAGATGAAGGTAGTCCACACGTTTGATCTCGCTCATTACAGAAATTGTACCTGGAAACTCCGATGTAAAAGTAGAACGGTCTAACTCTACACGCCTATGTCTTACTATGGGCGACTGAAATTCCATTGGTCTATCACAGAATACCAAAATTTTCATTGGTTGATCAGTGGGCACCGTTACTAAAATTAGCACATCGGCGACTGCTTCTTTATTATGTTTAATATACATGCATTTGATATATGATATTGAGGCAGTCGCTAATATACTATTTTTAGTAACTTTGATATATGATATTGAGGCAGTCGCTAATATGCTATTTTTAGTAACGGTGGCCGACCATAGACCGATGGAAATTTCGGTAATCTGTGATAGACCAATGGAGTTTCAGTGGCCTATGCTCTGAACAATGATCAAGTGTAAAAACTTCGTATACACGCCATTTAGAGGTATCGAAATTATTGTGAAGACAACATTTCGTTATTGTACGGTTGGTTCAAGTGCTCTTCGGTGGCAGCAAAATTAATTTTTAAACAATTTAAAAATCAAATATAAAATAGTGTGACTTTAAAGCATTTTAACCTCGCTTTATTTTTTTTATCAGCCCGCGACTAACCTCTAGACCGACCATACAAAACAGATCGTTGTAATCCTCATAATAATTTCAATACTTTTGAAATATTCGATTTAATTTAAATTAATTTTAACACCTGCATTGTTAACTTTTTGCCGCTATTGGTATTTGACTTTTTTCCAAAGAACAGAATTATAGACTTGATCACCAGCATTTTCTCCTTTTTGACAATGTTTTCGAAAAGCTCCTTTTACAGGGTCGTTGAGACACAGTATTGTTTGGAAAAGTGTTTACAACATACATCCATAAGCGAAATCATTCAGCGTGCATAAGACCATTTAAAAAAGATATTGGAAACGCTCATATTTCTCGTAGAATGGGATTGATTGATTGATTGATTGATTGATTGATTGATTGGTTGGTTGGTTGGTTGGTTGGTTGGTTGATTGATTGATTGATTGATTGATTGATTGATTGATTGGTGTTTTACTACGCTTTCAACTTTTTTTGTCAGTCACATCATAGCAACAGCCTGCATACTCATGTATTTCCTGAGTTTCACCATTACTTTGCCAGGGCTCTGAAATATCTACCCAAGGATACTCCCACGAAAAACAAAGTGTTTGCAGTGTGGCTCGAACCCGGGGCCTCCAGGTTACCACTTCACTTTATCACTGAGCCACACATGACCCCTTGTGGCCTGGGGGCAGTATGTCGAATTCGTGAGGTTATGAATTATATTAAACCTTTATACGCCAAATAAATGTGCGGCACTCTGGCGAAAAGGGTTTAATATACATGTGAGCCGTGCTCTGTGAAAAGGGGGCTTAATGCATCTGCGAAAAGTATCGACCCAGGTCAGCCTGCGCAGTCCGCGCAGGCTGACCTGGGCCGAAACTTTTCGCTATTGGTCAATTTTCTGTATGTCCAAGGACCATTCTACCTCATCATTCAGCCATTTGTGGGAGAAAACGAATACAATGGATCCATGATTATGTGATGACTTGCTTGGTATCATGGATCACATAGATGCATTAAGCCCCTTTTTGCCAGAGCATGGCTCATTTCTGTGATGCACCATACCAAGCAAGTCATCACATAATTATGGATCCATAAAATCCATTTTGTCTAATAACAGACTGAATGTGGTAGACCGGTCCTTTGGCATGCAGAAAATTGACCATTAACAAAACGTTTCGGCCCAGGTCACCTTGCGCAGACTGCGCTGGCTGACCTGGGTTGATTTGTTGCAGATGCATTAAACCCCCTTTTCACAGAGCATGGCTCATGTTAAATGTAATGATCCAGTAACAGAAATACCCTAATTACTGCGAATTCAAAAATATATTCGCAGTAAAAAAAAACTCACCGTATCAGACAGTGAAGATCAAATATCGGACCGTACGTTCTGTGTAGTCTGATATTAATCTACAGTGTCCGAAAGCGCACAGAGTCACGCTTGGCAGTATAAAGGTTGATTCAGTTTGTTACGGCATACTCTTTTATATATCTTTTGGTTTTCTTATCTAAGATTTTACCATTGAATAAATATTATTCAAACAGCTTACACTGTATAGATTTATGTACAAGCCACTTACAAGTGAAAGTTAAAGAAAGGAGAAATATTTTCAGTTATATTGAACTAAATCTTTTTTTTTTTCTCCCCAACTGATCATGATTAACATAGTAGGGAACAAAGAAACAACTGTATGTAGCAAACAACTGCTCCTTTTCCAATAATGTTTTCAAGTATACTGCAGGAATATAAAGCAATGGCACTTGGATGTTGACAAACTTCGCCTTCCATTACATAATTTATAAGACAATGTCATTTACATTAAGTTATAGAGAGTGGATCTTTGCTTAAATCAAACTCCTGTGTTATAAACAAGTAGTTAACCTCATATCCACATTCGGCAAATCTCGGGTGATCCTTTGATCCGTTAATCTCGGCTGTATTAAGATGGGTGATATGCACCTACACAGTACATTTTTTCGCCGGAAACACGTCACTTTACCGTTCTTAAAATTGCAAGACTTCGTTCTTAAACATTTTGGCTAAACAAGCGGAAGGCAAAGATCAAGATCAGACGAAACGGTTTGTGCCGTCTGATCTTGATCTTTGCCGTCCGTGGAGCCCTTGTTTTCGCCTATGGTTCTGAAAGGATTAGAAATTTTGTAAAGGAAGTGTGAATGATAACTGTAGCTTATAAAGCACACTCGACTTTTGGAAAGAGCTACGCACAAATAATTCAAGACCAGGCTGCCTTAGTGGAAAGTTTAGTTCAAGATCGATCGGTAAAGAACGTGCTGTTTCATCATGGTTTTACACCGTTCATCTCCTTGTAAAGTGTAATTGTTAAACAAGACAAATTTATGATGCATGGCATCATAGAAGCCGCAATCTTTTGGTGAACAATTTCAGAAATATTGACTTTCTAGAAAAAATGTGATGACATTTTTGTATCTGTTTTTCCCCCCACAAATGGAAGATCATGACAAATGATACCAAAATGCAGGAAAAAAAAAAGGCAGAAGTTAAGATAGGAATCTTAAATTATCTTGTACCATTATTATCATAATCATCATCATTATCATTTAAGGTGATAAAGCGTATGTGAGAAAACATGTAAAAACATTGGAATTATCAAATTTCTACTCAATGTTTGAAAATGGAGAAATTGCGCATTCAAGTACAGCATTTTTCATTATTAAATGATTTTAAAAGGCAAACCTCTGTAGGGCATCAAAGGCGATACTACGGAATAATGTAAGTTAGTAATCATTCAGTGATATTTAAATCGTTATTCACGTAGATCTACATGTATTTACAATTTTTAAGTGATAATTTCTCTGTGTTTCATTTTTTACAAAAAGAAAAAAATATTCAACAACTTTCTTCTAAAACATTTTCTTTTTGCGTGTCAAAAAGTATCTTAGCCTGCTTGTAACAAAGTGAATCTTTACATTTCTACTCAAGAATTAGAGACTTTTGCATAGTATCTCCAAAATTTTTCTGATCATAGCCTTCACAGTTGGCACGAACCATTGAAAAAAAAAATTTTTTTTTTTTAAGTCTTTAAGGATCTGGATCTATTCAACAACAACATAGTAACTATTACTATATATATCGTTTAATAAAAATTTGTTTGAACCATTTTCTGCATAGGCCTTGTACAAACCTATAAAACTTCTAATGTAAACTTAGAGAGCCATTCAAACTCTTGACCAGCAGCGACGTAAAAGGTTGTATATACACAGTGATAGGTTAGGTAATAACTTTATCCTTTCAACTACACCGAATGAAATTAATATACTGAGCAAGGAAAAAGAACCAATACATTTTTACGTCTTATAAAATATTGAAAAATATTACACAGGCTATGTACTGTCTGATCTTGACCTATTTCTGTCATTTTCGAACAGTTTCAACTCTGAGAGCACTATGCACCTCCGGTAATTTTTGTGGACAACGTACATCACGATCCATACATTTTTCACGGGTATTGTAGATCAGGACCATACTGTACAGAACTTACTGTCTGATCATAACAGCTTCGACACACAGTACAATGTTAAATTTTACAGGGCTCACAAGGTAGATCGCCCACGTAACAAAATTCAATTCGGCTAAAGTGTCGACGAAGGGAAGAAAAAAGGGTTATCTTTTCACAAGCATTCTATAAATAGCTGATGCAGACTGCTCTTTGTAATACGATCAACTATGTAGGGAGGTAACCAGTCCATAACTTGATCAAAGGTTAACCAACCGATTATCATTACAGATTAAAACTGGACGAAACACTTGCACATAAAACTGTTTTGATTATCATATTCTAAGATGCTCTCCATCTCATAATTATCATTATTTTCTCTTGTAAAAAAGTAGACAAAATGCAAAAACCATTTAGAGGTGGAAGAGCCTGTGATAAAAGGAAAGCATTACAATTTCGTTTGGGAACAAGTAAGGAATCCTTTTAGTTGGAAAAGTTCGGGGGACTAGCCAATGAAAGGAAGTTTATTTTTCTATATTTTCGTTGTTGTTTGGGAATGAACTTATATTGCAAGAAAACCAGACTTGATGTTCATGTAGGTCTGATTGAATATTTAAGAAAGAGTCATGTTGAGTAATTTTGTAACACTAACACGACATTATTAGAAAATTTCCAAGAATAATAACCAATTGAATAATTACTGATCATCTACATGGGAAATAGTTTAGGTACATTCCTACTGGAAGCCGCTTTCTAGCGGCTTCCAATCACCCTTGAAATAACTATGTTTGTATCCTTCTTCCTGAACGAAAATGTACACTTTCTTTATTAACCCTTAACTATAAAATCTCGAGGTTTGACGACTTTAAAGAAAGGGCTTTTGAAAGCATTGCCAGAAAAAGAGAAAATGCTACTATGCTCTTTTTTACACACTGCTTTCTAGCCTTTCGAAGGCAAATATCATCATTTGAGTCGGATTTACTTTGTCGTCTGCAAACGCTTTCTATTTGGACGAATCTGAAAATTTGTCGTATGGTAAAGGGTTCAGCGTGTTTAGGCTATACCGAAATGAGGAAGAGGGTAGGGGGTTTGCTGCGTGCAAACTGAAATGAAAAATAAATACTGGTAACCATACTTTAACTTTTAATCTGCTAAATAAATGAAATGGATTTTTTAAGCCGATAGTAAAACTCACACTTTTGCTATTTCAAAGTTTGTTTTTTTTGGGGGGGGGGGGGGGAGGGTGATTCTTATCGGAATGTGTAGCGTTGTCTGCGCATGTCATATTCTTCCAAGATTCGACCTGTCTGCTATGACGCATCACCCATCCCCGTATACCTGGGAAAAGTAGGGCTTATACCGAAGCTATTATCATATACCCAAGCATTTAGGGGCTGTTTTAATAAATGGCCGGTGCATAGGTTACATGCTAGCCGATCATAGCTGAATGAATCGCACCAGGTAGCGTTTTATTGAGTAAACGTTTATTTCATTTTGAAATTCAAAGTAACGGTTGTTGTTTTGAAAATTAGTCCGGTTCAGTACCCAGAATGCCCAAATTAGATAGAAGTGTATTTGTAGAATGCCATCTAGAGGAAGATAATGGAATGTGTAGATCCAACATCAGACTGCACGTTCTGTGCAGTCTGATCTTGATCTATACTGTCTGCAAAAGGTCCATGAGTCGCGCTTAGCGGCCTAAGGGTTAAAGCCCAATTTATTTAACAGAACTGAATCAATAACTACATAGGCTACTGAAAATAGTGCGAGTGTGACACAAGAGAAACACCATACCGAATGAAAAATGCTGTTTTGGGAAAGCATTGTGGTTAAAAAAGAAGCGAACAAGCACTCGCTGGGAGGTTTCTTCTTTTCCTTCATTTTTTTCAAATAAGAAGAAGAAGAAGAAGATAGGGCTACAAGATATAGATCTACAATGAAATAAAATTTGTCCTTTGTTGTAAGAAAATGGGCTTACATTTCATTTATACTTTAAATTACTCCAAAAAATTAAAGACCTGTCCTACAGCAATCGATTAAGCATCCTAATCTACTTACATTAGTACATAGAAAAAAAAAAAGAACAGACATCATTGAAGTCTGAAAGATTCACTAAGGATTTGACAAAAATGACCAAAAAAAACTGTTGCCAAAGAACGAGAACACATTATACGGGGGTGGGGGGCACAACCAAAGGATTTTCAAAAACTACTGCCACATAAACATGAGAAAAAGTTAATCCTGTCAATGAGATTAGAATAGCCTGCCTGAAGACCTAATTTTGTATGAAAATGTAAACAGTTTTAAACGCAAACTACATGAAGTTTGGGAAAGACTAACAGTCGAGTTTGAAGCCGAGTGCTATGGACCACAATCGGTAAGAAATACAATACATACATACAATACATTCTATTTGCTCCAATGTAAACAATGTACATTTTGCTAAGTAACAATATCTGGTCATTACAATAGTCAAGGTGACTTTTGATACTTTTCTTCCCGTTTATAATTTCAATTAGACCATGTATCAATTAGACGGTAAGAAATAAACTTTATTCAAATGGATCCAAGAGGCCGATACCTAATTAGATCTCACAAACAGTGTAAACAGTAACGTTGTATACTCAATCTACATCCTTTTAACTTATTGAATATCAACAAGAGGGCCATGATGGCCCTGAAGTCGCTCACCTGAGCCTTTTGATCAAACATGACCCATTTCCAATCTCTTCAGAGATATTAAGACTAACATTCTGACAAACACTCATTAGTACTGGACTTACAAATATGGCCTCTGGAGTGCACACAAGCTTTTTCTAGAATTTGTCTCAGCGGCCTACTTGACATGTAGATATTATCCAGACATACATTCTGACAAACTTTCATGAGTATTTGAGAGAAAATATGGCCTGCAGGGTGTCCAAAGTTTTTTTTTTTCCCAGATTTGACCCAGTGACCTAGTTTCTTTACCAACATGACCCATATTCATACTAGTCGAAGATAATATCAAGACAAACATTCTAAGCAAATTTCAAGATTATTGGACTGAATATGTGGCCTCTAGAGCATACACAAGGTTTTTCAAGGATTAAATTTGGTAACCTAGTTTTTGATTCCACGTGACCCACTTTCAAACTCATGCAAGATATCATCAAGATAAACATTCTGACCAAGTTTAAAGAATAATGGACTGAAAATGTACCCTCTGGTGTGGACAAAAGGTTTTTCCGAGATTTGACCTAGTGACCTAGTTTTTTATCCAACATGACCCATTTTCAAACTAGTCTAAGATATTATCAAGACAAACGTTCTGACCAAATTTCAAAATTATTGGACTGAAAATGTGGCCTCTAGAACGTACACAAGGTTTTTCCAAGATTTCAACCAGCGACCTAGATTTTGACCTGACATGACTCATTTTCAAACTCATCCAAGCTATCATCATGACAAACATTCTGACCAACTTTGAAGAGCATTGGACTGAAAATGTGGCCTCTGGAGTGTGCACAAGGTTTTTCTAAGATTTGACCTAGTGACCTAGTTTTTGACATGACATGGCCCATTTTCAAACTCGTCTGCGATATTATCAAGACAAACATTCTGACACACTTCCAAGAGTATTGGGGAGAAAATGTGGTTTCTGGAGCGTACAAAAGGTTTTTTTAAGATTTGACCTAGTGACCTAGTTTTAGACTCGACATGGCCCATTTTCGAACTTGTGTCAGATATCATCAAGGAAAACATTCTGACCAATTTTCAAGAGTATTGGACAAAAAATGTGGCCTCTAAAGCGTACACAAGAGTTTTCTAAAATTTGACCTGGTGGCCTAGTTTTTAATCCAACATGGCCCATTTTCGAACTCGTCTGAGATATCATCAAGACAAACATTCTGACCAACTTTCAACAGTATTGGACTGAAAATGTGGCCTCTAGAGCATACACATTGTTTTTCTAAGATTTGACCTGGTGACCTAGTTTGTAACCCGACATGGCCCATTTTCGAACTCGTCCGAGATATCATCAAGACGAACATTCTGACCAACTTTTAAGAGTATTGGACAGAAAATGTGGCCTCTGGAGCGTACACAAGGTTTTTCTAAGATTTGACCTGGTGACCTTGTTTTTGACCCGACATGACCCATTTTCGAACTCGTCCGAGATAATATCAAGGCAAACATTCTGACCAACTTTCAGGAGTATTGGACAGAAAATGTGGCCTCTAAAGCATACACAAGATTTTTCTAAGATTTGACCTAGTGACCTACTTTTTGACCCGACAAGACCCACTTTCGAACTTGTCCGAGATATCAGCGAGGCAAAGATTCTGACTAAGTTTCATGAGTATCGGACTGAAAATGTGGCCTCTAGAGCGTACACAAGGTAAAAAGTTGACGACGGACGACGCACGCCGCACGACGCACGCCGCACAACGGACGACGGACGCCGGACACAGCACGATCACAATAGCTCACCATGAGCACTCCGTGCTCAGGTGAGCTAAAAACGTTACTCTCGTTAAGTTTATTCTCGTGTTATCGGCAATTGTTCGAGTTGCGAAGATTGCAGATTAAGATCAGACTGCACATATGAGGAGGCTTATCTTGGTATTCACTATCCACAAATACATCCATGTTTGTGTATAAACTCTACCATTCGTCATTTGTCTAAGCCTGAATAAGAATTTTAACGAAAATGTAGAGTCTTTGTAACATTTAACGAAAGCAATGTATGACTATTCTACAGATATATGAAAGCAATTTAGATTTTAAAAGTTTATAGTGGTAGATCCATATCTAAAAACTGTGAGTCTAGATCTAGATCAGTTACAAAACAAAACAAGAGGGCCTTGATGGCCCTGAAGTCGCTCACCTGAATCATTTGACCAAACATGACCCATTTTAAATCTCTTTTGAGATATCATGACAAACATTCTACTATGCTTTTATAATTATTGAACTGAAAATTTGGCCTCTAGCATGTACACAAGCTTTTTCTAGAATTTCTCCCAGTGACCTACTTTTTAGCCAACCTTAGCCAATTTTTCCATGGTAGATATTATCAAAACAAAGATCCTGACCAGCTTTCATTAGGATTGGACAGAAAATGTGGCCTATAGAGCATACACAGGTTTTTTCTAAGATTTGACCTAATGACCTAGTTTTTGACCCAACATGACCGATTTTCCAACTTGTCTGAGATGTCATCAAGACAAACAATCTGACCAAGTTTCACGAGTTTTGGACTGAAAATGTGGCCTGTAGAGCATACACAAGGTTTTTCTAAGATTTGACCTAGTGACATAGTTTTTGACCAAATATGAACGATTTTTGAACTCTTCCGAGATATCATCAAGTCAAACATTCTGACCAACTTTCAAGAAATTTGGACTGAAAATGTGACCTCTAGAGAGTACACAAGGTTTTTCTAAGATCTGACCTAGTGACCTAGTTTTTTGCCCGACATGACCGATTTTCTAATTTTTCCGAGATATCATCAAGACAAACATTCTGACCAAATTTCAAGAGTTTTGGGAAGAAAATGTGGCCTCTAGAGCGTATACAAGGTTTTTCTGAGATTTGACCTAGTGACCTACTTTTTGACCCGACATGACCCATTTTCAAATTCGTCCGAGATATAATCAAGACAAACATTCTGACCAAATTTCAAGAGTATTGGACAGAAAATGTGGCCTTTAGAGTGTGCACAATGTTTTTCTAAGATTTGACCTAGTGACCTAGTTTTTGATCCAGCATGACCCATTTTCCAACATGTCCGAGATATCATCAAGACAAACATTCTGACTAAGTTTCATGAGTATCTGACTGAAAATGTGGCCTCTAGAGCGTACACAAAGTTTTTCTGAGATTTGACCTAGTGACCTAGTTTTAGACCCGACATGACCCATTTTCAAACTCGACCGAGATATCATCAAGACAAACATTCCGACCAAACTTCAAGAGTATTGGACTGAAAATGTGGCCTCTAGAGTGTGCACAAGGTTTTCCTAAGATTTGACCTAGTGACCTAGTTTTTGACTTGACATGATCCATTTTCAAATTCTTCCGAGATATAGTCAAGACAAACATTCTGACCAACTTTCAAGAGTTTTGGGCTGAAAATGTGGCCTTTAGAGCGTACACAACGTTTTTCTAAGATCTGACCTAGTGACCTAGTTTTTGACCTGACATGACCCATTTTCAAACTCATTTGAGACATTATCAAGACAAACATTCTGACCAAGTTTCATGAGTATCTGACTGAAAATGTGGCCTCTAGAGCATACAAAAGGTTTTTCTATGATTTGACCTAGTGACCTAGTTTTTGACCCGACATGACCCCTTTTCGGATTGTCAAAGATATTATCAAGACAAACGTTCTGACAAACTTTCAAGAGTTTTGGACTGATAATGTGTCCTCTAGAGAGTACACAAGGTTTTTCTAAGATTTGCCCTAGTGACCTAGTTTTTGACCTGACATGACCCATTTTCGAACTCGTCCGAGATAATATCAAGACAACCGTTCTGACCAAGTTTCATTAGTTTCTGACTAATTTGGCCTCTAGAGCGTCAGAAGGTTATTCTAAGATTTGACCTAGTGACCTAGTTTTAGACCCGACATGACCCATTTTCGAACTCGTCTGAGAAATCATCAAGACAAACATTCTGACCAACTTTCAAGAGTATTGGACTGAAAATGTGGCCTCTAGAGCGTACACAAGGTTTTTTTAAGATTTGACCTGGTGACCTAGTTTTTGACCCGACGTGACCCATTTTCGAAGTCGTCCGAGATATCATCAAGACAAACATTCTGACCAAGTTTCACGAGTATCTGACTGAAAATGTGGCCTCTAGAGCGTACACAAGGTAAAAGTTTACGACGGACGACGCACGACGGACGCCGGACACAGCACGATCACAAAAGCTCACCTTGAGCACTTCGTGCTCAGGTGAGCTAAAAAAGACTGGATACAAAGATGCGGCACAATTTCCCGGTTTGGCTAATGTTTTCAACAAGTGCGGTAGATTTGTTTTTATAGATCTATGTGAAAGGGTAAAATATTAGAAGGCATTCTACTGTTGCATCAGATGGCGATTTCGTTTTTCATATCTGAGCGATGCGTAATTTCTATAAATAGAATAAAATCTAGTTTCGGTTTCAGTTTCAGGTGAAACCGAGACAGACTATGACATCTGTGAAACCCAGACTGGTACTCCAGTTTCGTCAATGTCTAACCTATGCGGTACAGCTTTAGTTACTGTGCGGTGATGGTTCAAGTTCTCCATTCTAAGCACGACCTCAGATAAATTTGTGAAAAATGTAGATAAAGATCAGACTACAAAGAATGTTAAGTCTGATCATGGATATAAATAGTTAGATCTTCGATCTATACCGCCCGCTTCTTTAGAAAAGCCTCTACAATAAAAACCTTTCTCGGTTTCAATAGATTGTATTCACAGCCGTCGAAAAATCTAGAATATGAAGCATGCTCTGTGAAAAGGGGTCTTAATGCATTTGCGAAAAGTATCGACCCAGGTCAGCCTGTGCAGTCCGCGCAGCTGACCTGGGCCGAACCTTTTCGCTATTGGTCGATTTTCTGTATGTTTAGGGACCAGTCTACCTCAAGATCTAGTCAGTTGTTAGACGAAACGGATTTTAGGAATGTATAATACTGTGATGACTTGCTTAGTATCATGCATCACGGAAATGAATTAAGCCCCCTTTTGCCAGAGCATGACTCATATAATATTCGATACGGTAAGAGTTAACCCTTTACCACCAAATTCTAACAGTTTTAACGGCCTTCAGGAAGACGGCTTATGAAAATATTGTTGGAAATTAGATCTACCACAATGTTTTCTACCTTTTCCGAGAACTTAAGGAAATTTGTATCAACGGTGAATCTGTCGTCTGCAGATGCTTTGAATATCGGAGAGTCTTAAGTTTTTGCTTTTGGAAAGGGTAAACTGAAATTTAATTTCTTAGATGCTGTAACAATTTCGATGACTCATGAATATCAGGGTTTTTCCAATATGTAAATCTACTGTTCGAGAAAGTTCCTTTACGTCGACGACACGTGACGAACTTGATCACGTACCACAACAGATGATAAACCCATCGAATATAAGCATCGAGCTCTTTGTTTGTATTGGAATGTAACGCCTTTTCACGGCGTCGGTCATATCACGGCAGTCAGTGCACCTACGCATGTGTTTCCTGGCTTTTTCACACCAGTACTGATACAGTTTTCTTTCCAAGCCACTGGTTGCTTTTCTCGCATACATCAGAGGTGATCGGCGAAAAATCGCGGGAAAGAAAAATTGCCTCAACAGGGTATAGAACCTTCAACCACCAGGACACAGTTCACATGTATGCTAACCACTGAGCTACCCGGTCGGTCATAAACACCGAGCAATTCCTCCTGCAGAAGCACATTGATCAGTGCCAATTCACCGGGTAAACAAATGAAACCGTTATACAATCAATCATATCAAGCGTTGGCGGTCAGTGAACCTATTTCTATTCCTTGCATTTGTTTCTAATAATGTTTGAATAGGATGTAATGCAGCTTTCAACAGTAAATTTCACTCATTAGTTTTCATGTCTTTACCCAATTTTCTAGCGTGAGGGGCTTCGTAGTGCTCAGCCAGCACGCAGATCTCTATAGTATACGTATACGCTGAACCTGTTCAATGTGATATCGTGTTAAGGGTCCGTATTATTCACCAACCACTCTTAAGAACATTCTCAGTTTCGTTCTCTTAAATTTTGTAAATTTGAAAATTGATTGTATTGATTGTATGGTGTTTAACGCCGTTTTCAACAATATTTCAGTTATATCGCGGCGGCCAGTGCACCTATCCATGCTGTCCTGGAGTCTTTTTTACCAGTTCTCTGCATAATCTTTCCAAGCCACTGGCTGTTTTCCCACATAACTATCGTCGAGACAATGGTCAGTGGTGGGAGAGAAATGACTCATGTCGCAATGACTATCATCAGTCCTCGGAAAGAAATTTACCGAGCCAGGGATGGAACCCACGATCCCCTGTTCTCAAGTCCTGCACGCTACCGACTGAGCTACCGGGGCTCGGCAAATGTGAAAGTGTCACAACTTCTGATTGGTTAAACCATTTGGTTTAGCCAATCAGAAGTTGTGTTACTTTCTAAATCCATGATTAGACTTCGAATGTCCATAAGAAATGTTGGTGAATACGGTCCCTGTTGTTGTATCATTATCTTAATATTTCTTATAGGCGGATTGATCATTGATTTGTATCAGACTTGACAAGTCTTGTGCAAACAAGATTTCTTCGCCAAGGACATTGCGATGGTTGAGGTATTCCTGCGTTATGAACGTATTCATCCTCAGTTCTAGATAATGTTTCCATTCTAAATGCCAAAACCAGCCATGTGCAGAGGGACCACACATTCTGTCCCTTCCAACCAGAAGGCTAATCTTGATCTATAGAATAGAAATTGAATTTAGAATGGTTAGTGAAAACGGTTTCTAAATTCCAGTACACATATATTAACCCTTAAATCGCCTTTCACAACTATATTTGTCTTTGCGGCCAGTGTAGATCAAGATCAGGCTGCACAAAAAGTGCAGCCTGATCTTTGATCTACACTGTCCGCTTTGCTATATAGACAATAGCAACCTTGAATTAGTTAATAGAGGTTATTACACGGCTGATGAGGGCCGCAGAGTGATATCGGCCCGCCACCTTGATATCTGCCCCGAGGGCTTTAGCCCGAGGGCAGATTTGAGGTGGCGGGCCGATATCACTCTCCGGCCCTCATCAGCCGTGTAATAACCTGTTTATTACATTCATTGATCATTCGCTTGATTTTTTTCGTAACATTTTTAAACACGTAAAACAGAGAAATTCTTGTCTTCGTTCGACACAACTTCTTTTTCCGCGGGTAAACGTCACGTTCATGACGTAATCATGCATCATTCATCATGACTATCGCAACTGCAGTATACTGAGGACGTTTAAATAAAGAGTCCTTCATCTTTATTCATAGTTAAAAAGAAGACGGTATGTGTGCTTTTTCCGAACCGAATATTCAATTTAGTATGATATGCATTATAAATGAGAAACAGGACAAACAGAATAGATGGATAGTACTTTGGATTGGGAAACTTAATCAGGCACGGTTCCCCCGGCTCAATGGATAAATTCGCAGAACTACTAGCCTACAGACACCACGCCTTGTCCAATAAACTTTCCCAATCCAAGACAACAACAATCTATTCTCTATTTATTATGTCTTTGCTGGTTTTGCGATTCAATCATTGTCTGTAGTCCTGAAGATTTGTCAGCTAGCGATTGACGGACTGATTCAGCCATTTTTTTTCCAGCTGGATGTTTTGAGAACGTTAGTTTACGAGGGAGTGTTCTGTTGCTATTGATTTAGAACAAATATCTTGTCAACGGGCAGGATATCAGATATCAGCCCGTTGCCCCGCCATATCTGCCCTCGCGTGACACTGATATTACACCATTTTCAGCAGCAAATGTTACTATTATTAGTAACAGAATGTATTATACGTTTTTTAGGTCTTATTTCTAGACTGAACATATGTTTGGGATTTATTCGGCGCTTTAACTCTTTCTGAATACTGAATAGATAAATTGCATTTTCTCAAAGGCTAGAAACAAATTTTCTCTGTACGATCAAGAGACAGTTCGGTCATAATCTAGGATATAGCAGTGGACAGTGTAGATCAGAGATCAGACTGCACGTTCTGTGCAGTCTGATCTTGATCTACACTGTCCACAAAAGCTTCTGGTGTCATCTATGGTATGGAAAGAGTTAAGGGTTAATTCCTATCCAGCAAAACGTGAGAATAGGTGTATTTTGCAAAGACTGTGGATCACGATCAGTCTGCACACACGTGCTGTCTGATCGTGCTATATATACACTATCTAGATGTACTACTCATTAATGGTTTAATCCTGCACCAGACAATAGCTTGATATACGATCCTAAGGAAAAAAGGACTTTCAAATCATCGTTGGAATAGGAGAAAACGCTGGGACGTGTTAACAATTCTCGTCATTTGAACCATAATAAATTCATCGTTTGTTACTGCATTCAGTATGGACAAGTCTCAGATTGTGTTGTCTGCGAAAGAGGTCTGTCAATAAACACTATTTAAAATGCCCATAAACGAGATACTATATTGTCTTTGTGAATAAATATTACGAGAATAAATTCGGTAAACAAAAAGGTTCAACCACAGTTCCACTCCGTGAACATTAACAAAAAGTTTTTAAAAAAATCGATGAAAAAAAAAAAGATCTGTGATGCATTAATTTAACTTCTACACTCATATAACAATTTAAAGTTTTCTAGTTGGTAGAACACAAGAGGTGATATTTCAAAGCTTGGAAAATATGAACGAAAACTAAACACCAGTAATTACACAGCATATTCTTTGCATCTAACCTGAGAATTTATGTCGTAATCAACAATTATTATTGAACCTGTGATAAAAAAAAAAAAATGCATATGTGTAGGCCTACAAACTAGATTAATCAATCGAGAGAATCGAAATAGATATATCTGAATATTAAACAATAAATAAATAAAAAGTCAACAGAAAACTTACCAAACAGAAGTTACGTGTGATGCGATCCATGCTAAATGACGCAAAATTTGTCGATAGATCCCATTCAAACTACACGTAGGAAAATGAGGGTCATTCAATAAAGAACGGAACTCTCGCTAGAGCTTAGGAAGTTTACAGTCCACGAACATAATTATGCATGTCTTTTTAAAGCCAGTCACATGTGAGGCGAAGTGTGTATTGTGATGTCATTTACAGTGACGTCACGGCATACATTTGGAGAAAAATGGCCTCCTTCAGCGATGTATCTACAATGGACGTTTACGTTTACAAACGATATTTTAGAACTTCAGGAGCACTACAGGTGTTGATTTACGCACACACCATGAAGGAATTTTAAACAATAAAGAATAGAACTGCGAGGAAAAAGTCTGGGACCCGTATTGGCCAAACATATCTAATTTTGGGCTAAGAATAGATCTAAGAATTTTCTAAAGTGGAGACTTTCCAAAGAAAATTCTTAAGTACGTATTCAACGACACAATCTACAAAAATTCTTGAGACTAAGAAAGTTCTAAAGAATGATTTTGGTGAATACGGAATTAGGAATTAGCTGTGGCCTGGCCCATACAATTTCAACTGGGAATCTTAAAAGTCAGGACTAATAGACGGTCCCTAGACGTCTCACTCTTAACCTTTTACCTAATTATGTAAGTGCGAGCGGTAGGAAGCAGGGCCGCAGCAGTGATGAGACAGAACTGGAGATACAATCATCAGTTAAACACACACCGGCCTCACTAAGTCCAACGAAGAAATCAAGTTCAGAACAAAAAATGTAAAAAAAAAAATGCTTAAATTTGCGTAGCCTACATGTAAGCAGCTGAGCGTGTTCAATAAGGCGAGACTGTGAACACTGAACAGAGAATTGTATACACCCATAGGGGTTCGTAGTTTGATTCCTGGCACCCATAGATTATATATTATAAACAAGGGATTTAACTGTATGCAGTCCGTTACTCGCCCCCGGTTACAAAAAACAACGTATCTTTTCTACCCCATCAGTTATTCTCCTATTTTTTTCTACAGCTGAGAGCTAAAACATTTTTCTACCAAAAAAACACAACTGTTTGTCAGTGGCTAATGCAGTCTGGCCGATACATTCGCTCGAACTTGTCAACTCGCTCAAAAATCTGCGCCATTGACACGGGTACGTACATCCGTTTTCAAGATATAAAATGCACTTTAGATCCAATGAAACGCAGCATTAGCGGCACCCACCCTTTAAACATGTTTAAAAATACTACTGACCTATAGTCTTTATCTTCAATAACGACGAAACGCCTCAGAATTCGTTGAATTTGTGATCCACGTTCTTATTTCGAACAGCTTCTGTCATGTGACATTGTCTGGAACGAGAAATTTCATCGGTTGATATGTACTAACAGTCGTGAATTCAACCAATGAAATTTCGTACAGCTGCTCACACCTTTTTGTCACGTGACAGTACGGTGACACTATTTGGAACGAGAAATTTCATTGGTTTATATGCGCGAACGTCAGTGTCGAATGTACGAACCCGTGTCAATGGCGAAGATTTTTGAGCGAGTTTACAAGTTCGAGCAAATGTATCAGCCAGACTGTATTAGCCACTGACAAACAGTTGTGTTTTTCTGGTAGAAAAATGTTTTAGCTCTCAGCTGTAGAAAAAATTAGGAGAATAACTGATGGGGTAGAAAAGATACGTTGTTTTTTTGTAACCGGGGGTGGGTAACGGGCCGCATACAGTTAAATCCCTTGTTTTAGTCTATGGATGACAGGAGTCAAACTACGGACCCCTATGTATACACCCACAAATGTATTCGAATAGTATTTTACGCCGCTCTCATCATTATTTTAGGTATTTCATGGTGTTAGCTCACTTGCTATTTTCTGGATATCATCTGTAGGTCTAGGCCCTTCTAGGCAGTGCCTTTCAAGAGGACGAGCTGCGCCTCGAAAATGGACCCCAGAACGTTTCGATTACCTACTGACCTCAGTTACGCTCACATTGATAATTACAGATAAAACGGACATTCCAAGCCGAAGGCGAAAGTGCAAATATTGCGGTTTCAAAGTTCATTTAGCTGAAAAAAAAAATCTCACTGTACAGGACTGTAGATCAAAGTTCAGACCTCGCGTTCTGTGGAGCGTGATAGTGACCTGTATAGTATGGTGGTATATTTCTGGCACGAGATAACTATCATGATAATTTTAGAAATCTATCGCAATAAATCAAATTTTTCAGAAAATTTTATCTAGATAGTGAAAAGTTTTATGAAAAAAAAAAAACACAATAAACTTGGTATCTAGAAAATTTTACATTGATCTGTAAATATTTTAACGCAAAATTTCTCATTCATGCACGAAGCTGACATTCGAGAGAAAATTATCGTGATAGTTCTACCCGTTTCTCGATATCTACGAGGGGTGATCAAAAAGATCGCGGACCAACTTGTTATTTTGAAAACTACTACACGTAGGATTACAAAAATTTGTATAGATGAGCATTAATTATCTGGTAACTGACTAAAGCTTTCAAATGTCGTCTTATTCAAATAGGTAAAGTGTGACGTCATTCTCATGACGTCATATACTGCATTAGTGGTCCAAAATGTCGGACGACGTTTTATTTGAGCCGAGAGTAATCATAAAGTTTTACGTCAAACTCGGAAAATATTTATCGGAAATCAAAACCGATTGAGAAACAGTTTAAGGGGACTCTGCACTAAAGAATTCTGATATTCGTACATGGATCGGACCAATTTAGACAAGGATGCGATACTGTTAAAGATGGCCCTAAATCTGGCTGTCCATCAACATCAATCACAGACAAAATCATAACGTGTGTAGAGTAGCATGCAAAACAAAATCATCGAGATACTGTCAGGAAAATAGCTGACACATACAACATTTCATATAAAAGTGCTCAGAAGATTTTGATTGAGAATCTTGGAATGCCGTGTGTTTGCTTAAGGTGGGTACCTCGGCAACTGACGCCCGAGAAAATGGGGGTTAGGGTCGAAATCTGTTAAGAAATTTCAGAACGCATTAGGATAGAGGGGTCAAACTTTACCCATCGTATTGGAACAAGCGATGAAACATAGGCACACTTTAACGAGACTGAATCTAAACAATAAAGCACTGTATGGAAACATCCAACATCGCCTTCCGCTGGTAAAGCCAACCTCTCTAAGTCACTTGGTAAAGCTATACATCATGTATTTCTGTTCTCCATTTTTTCCTCTACATCATGTTGTATCTATACATACTGCAGTCAATACTGAGTTTTATGCCAACATTATTCAAATAAATTTCACAAACACCATACGGAAAAAACAGCCTGAAGTCCTGCGGGGTGACGTCACTTTACACTAAGATAACGCCCTAGCTCACAAAGCCGCGCTTGGACAAGAAACGTTGCAAAAACTAAACATAGAAACACCAACCAATGCCCCTTAAAATTTAGTCCTGACTCCATGTGACATCTGACTAGTTCCTGTTTTGAAAGATTCTCTATGTGGCACGCACTACAAGAGTAGAGAGGAGCTAACCCTCGCTATGACCGGGTCCTTGAGAGTAATGTCACGTGACGCGCTCGCACACGTGTTTCGCACGTGGAAATCAAGAATTAGTAAGTGCATAGAACTCAAAGGAGGTTACTTTCAAAAATAGTAAACACTCCAAGTTGTTTTTTATAATGATATTCCGATACCGGCACTGGTCCACGTTCTTTCTGATCACCCCACGTATAAATAGAAAATTTACCATTTGGATGAACACGGTAGTTTTTTACTTTACAAGATAGCAGTAAGTTAAGATTTGAATTGTTTACAATAGTAGATTAATTGGTAAATTTTGACTACACTTGGAATGAACTGAAGTCTGTTAAACACAAAGAAGAATCGAAATACCTCTTACGAACAACTTTAAAACCATTCAGGGAAAAGGAGAATTCATAAGGTTGGAGACGAATATGTTCCGAAACCGTATCTAATTATAGATACCGTGAATGTCAGTTGTGGGTACAAACGCGAAAAACATTGTGATAACAGTAAGAATAATCGCGATATTTTTATCGTGAAACTTTTTATTATCTAGATAATATTTCCAGGAAAGTTTGTTTTATCGCGATAGTTCTCTTAAACTATCGCAGTAGTTAACTCGTATCTCGTGGCGGATATATGCCACTATAGTATAGTCCCCAAAGGCTCCATGAGCCATCTTTGCAGCGAAAGAGTTATCCATTACCAAAATATCATATTTTTATAACCCTGAGGAAAACGGCATTTGAAAGAAAAAAAAGAATGTTGGAAAAAGACAAAATAGTGGTTACCAGCATTTTCCCGTACTGTTTCCTGTCCTTTCAAATAGAACTCTCATAAATTATCAGCATTTTCTCGTTTTCCCACCATTATTTTCTATCGTTAAACTAGGGAGCCACCGGTGACAGCAATATGTTGGAAAAATTGCCAAACCGTTTGTCCTGCTAGAAAGTGGGCGTGTTCCAAAATTCCACCAACCATGAAGCCATACGAGTGTGAAGTATTGCCACATCCGGCATTCTTTCCAGATTTGAAGCCATGATGGCGGAGATCAATGATAGGAGTATGTTACATTGAAGAAATGTAGCTAGAAAAATTAGGCATGTTCCCTTTTATGTTTACAATTTCAATTTAAGATTCCTAATCTTTACTGAACCATCCTCTTACGAGTGTACCTCGTCTATATGAACATGACGTAAGTCTACCTCGCTGTACTTTATTATTCTCGTTATCTTCAGCACTTCTTAGCTCTTTCCCAAACAATATAGTTTTTTAGACTCTTAAAAATTCGGAACATGTGCAGACTACTATTTCAAAAGTGGTACAAATGAGCCTTAATTCTATGATAGGGTAGAAAACTGTGGGAAAAGGAGAACATCCTGGTTACAAGATTTTTTTTTTTTCTCCTTATAGCAAAATTTTGTCAAAAGCCTTCCCGCTAAAGGTTGTTAAAAGTCGGAATTATGTGGTAAAAGGTGAAACCCTCTATCAGAAGAGTGAATTTCAGTATGTGCAGACGACAAATCAACTATTGCTTAAGTGACGGGATTCGTCTTTACAGAAATAGAAAACAGAAGGGACATGGTTGCCAACATTTACTCTTTTTTTTCAAATCTATTTTTTAAACCATAGGCTGATAAGCGCGACTCACTCACATTTTGCGGACAGTGTAGATCAAGATCAGACTGCACAGAACGTGCAGTCTGATCTTGGATCTACACTGTCCGATAAGGAGATATTATTCCCCAAAACATAACTTTGAAATAGCAAAATTTGGATTTTTACTATCGAAATGAAAATTTCATTTTAGTTATTTAGTAGGATAAGAGTTAAATTTCCTTCATAATGGTTGTAGAAACAAGAGATTGTTTAGTACTGGATTAACTCATAACCTCATAAACATCATGGCACGTTGATTTTTTGGCTGTTGTCTCAAGAGGTAATGAGCAATTATATTCTATCTTTCAAGTTGACCAACTCGACGTGTAGATTAATGCATATGTTAATACTTAAGGTAACTGACGATGTCTGCGGCTGCATTTGAACAAGGAAGAGGTCTTTTGTGATGTTATCGTGAGAGTGTCAGTTACATTGTAAATTTTACTGCGCATAACCGCTCCCAGATGCAGTCGGATTGTATTTCATTTTATGCAAACTTAACCTTTAGTCTGCTGAACGAGTGAAATGAAATTTTCAAGCCGATAAAACAAAGCAAAGTTTAGCTATTTCAAAGTTAGTTTTGGGGGAAAATATCTCCTTATCGGACAGTGTATATCTAAGATCAGACTGCACCTTTTGTGCAGTGTGATCTCATATTTACGCTCTCTGCAAAAAGGTATTTCAGTCCCACTTAGCAGCTTAAGGGTTAAACGTTGATATGGTGACACTTGTATATGTGCCATGCTTTGTGAAAGGGGGGTTTAATGAATTTTTATTAAGTTTCGACCCATGTCAGACTTCGCAGTTCGCGCAGGCCAACCTGGGTCGAAACCTTTTGGTAATGGACTATTTTCTGCAAGTATAGGGACCAGTCTACCACCTGATTCAGTTGGTTTTTAGACAATTGATTTTACGGATGACGACTTGCTTGGTATTATATCTCAGAGATCCATTAAGCCCCTTTATGCCAGAGCGCCGCTCATATAACAATTGGTCTGCAACACGCAAAAAGGGGGCATTCGGACATTTGCGTAGAGTGTCGTCCCGGATAAGCCTGCGCAGTCCGCGCAGAATTATCCGAGACGGCACTTTACGTCAACATTAGAATTTGTCCTATAGTAGACTTGTGTGAAACAGAAAATCACACACGATCGGAATGTGTCGTCTCGGATCAGCCTGCGTTCCAGAGTTTTTTCTACATGTATCTCTGGTTTTTCCTGGGCGAGTCGGCCATAGAATAATTGATAATTGTAATGAACGATGGTCATATGCTCAAAAATAGTGCTGAAAGAGACAGAAATCACCATTTCATTACTAATGCATATGGTATTACATATAGTCATGTATTGTACATACTGAATGGAACAGTAAATTGAAAAATGTCAATGTGTCATATGTATTCATATATTTCTGTCGCTGCTCATACCAGCATTTCTGTTTGCTCAACAAAGGTTTTTGTTGGTTGTTGTTGTTGTAGACAAAGCATCTAGGAGAAGAGGTGTAGTTCAAGTTCGGTCAAGCTAAACAAGAGTTGGTGTATTACTACATATGTTTGTTTATAGTTAGTTGGTGATAAATGCAATGTATTTGAAGACCGGTATATACGTTACCATTTGAAATAAATATAAACTATATTTATGTTGTCTTAGTGTTGTACGATGAGAAAGTCTAACGGTTAAGGGAAACATCTACGTATTGGATGTCAACGTTTAAAAAAATATTATTTTCCAAACGAATCAAAATTTAATCAGAATTTTCACACTGGCCACCGACGTATATGGAGGCAAAGAAACGAGACGTTTAAGAACTGCTGTTTGACGGAACATGATCTGTTTTAGAAGTTTGAATCCTTGTGTTGGCAGGAATTTCTTGCGATGGCCACACAGACCTGTATGTAATCCGGAACGGATCTCAAATTGGGGTGTGCTATAGAGACTAGATTCTAGATCCTATTGTACGCCTGTAAGCCGGAGCTGTAGGTCCAGAGTTATCTTAAATTGTCGACAATGCACTACTGCAACAGGCCAGAATTGTGTCTTGCAATCTAAATGAGCAAACCACAGAGCCCATGGACTACCCAGTGTGCTCTTCCGACGTTAACCTCATAGAGCATGCCTTGGACAGGCTCCAGCGCCGGTTGTACAGTCTCAATCGCCATCCAGAGACTCTAGCCGAACCTGAAAATGCAGTGTCGGAGGTATGGAGGCGGATCTTCGTTGCGGACATCCAAAATTTAATTTTGAGCTTCACCAGCAGAAGCCGGGAGGTGATTCAAGCTAGAGGTTGACACATTTATCTCTGACTTTACCACACTTTGCAAGTTTATTTAAAAAAGTTTTGATTATGTTATTCGTTACCTCGCCCATCTATTCTGAACGTTGAATTTATAGGGCGATGTCTGTTTTCTTTGGTACAATGTGATAGTGATTTGAGTACGCAGTGTTATCAACTTAGCAGATGGCATGCCATGCTCTTATCTACACTGTTAAAATCAAATTTTGTTAAGTAAAGCATTTTATGCGCATATTGTTGGGATATTTTGTTGACCTTTTATTTTTTTTTTTGTTGAGTATATATTGTATAATGGCAATAGTGTGTCATTTATTTGGTAGAAGTTAAAACTAATAGTTTTTCTGTAGAAAAAAACATACAATAAAATTTATATACCGGTAAATCTTATTAACGATAAACTACATTCCTAGAAAAACATGAACAATAATTCCGAAATTCATAGTACCCGTTCTGTATTGTTGTTTAGTTCTGTTCATGTATTTTAAATTTCTACCGCATAGCTGCTTGGTTTAAGGTAGTAGACCCCTAACGCTTCTTGTGCAACATGGAATAAAATTTCTTGTTAGTTGATAAATAAGAATTTATACTGATATAATACTTTTGATTCCTTTGATGTTTATCTTGAAATTATTTGTTGATACTTTTGATAGTTTTCTGAAAAAGGAGGTAATTATTATCTCCCTTTGTAACGAGAATATAGTGGTTTTAGATTTATAAATTATAATTCTAAGAATGCAAAAAAAAAAGGAAAAAGTGGCTCGGTTAAAGTAGTACAATAATACTCATTCTTAATCATAGCAAATTTTGTAGGATAATATTATAGTGGAAATAGCTGTTTTCCATTAGGGGTCTACTACCTTAACCCGTACCAAGGGACACATTACAGCCGTTATACTGTATATACACTTGCATTATTTACATTATTCTTTTGTGTTTGTTCATGTGTTTCCTCGGCGTTGCACTATCGAAGGAGGACTTTCTGTGTCATTATGATTTGAATGAGTATGTGAAATAGTAAACTCAAAGGATAAAGAAACGCAATATTTTGCGAACGCGTTTTAAAAATCAATGTAATTTGGTCAACTGTCTACTTCACAGAACATCATGTCACGCTCGCAAGTGACGTAACGAAACAACGTACGCTCTCTTCATGCCATTAGATAGTCATCATAGGGACGCAACCTTTTTTCACTAATTTGTTTCTTGTTTACCCGCGTTTCTTTATCCCCTCAGTATAATAATAAAAAGGGGCCCGTGGCTTTGAACATAAAAGTCACTTAAGTACTGGTTAGAAAACATCAAGGACACATCGCCAGGTTCACTGACCAAAATTGTGTTTAAGTATCAAGCAAACCTAACATAACGCTACATTTCATCGTTGTCAAAAATATTTATACAGATACATACACAGACACAAGAACACAAACACAAGAAAATAAGAAACATAGATCGTTTTAAACATAAACAAAGAAGTTACACGTAATAAAACATGACAACGTTAGTACTTATTTGCAATAGAAAAATAGAAAATTCTAACAAATATTGACCTACAAAGAAACGAGACATTTGAAGCTTAATAGATGTAGGTCAACTAGATCAATCGGTAAATTTTGTTGTCGTTATCATTACCACAGAAAAATAACAGAACGTTAATTATTAAAACATTTTTATAACTATTGTAGTCCCATTGATACACTTGTAAATATCGTAATGAAACGGACTTCAACCGTCTAAAGAACAATCCAAAATATTACATATTTAAAGATGGTTCCGGTGGGCTAAATTCGCACTGACTGTTCAAAGAGATTCGTGCAGTCTGATTCGAATTTGTAGGTGTAAGATTTTTTTTTAAAAAAGTTCTCTAACAGGAATACAGGACCATTTTTCTGTTTAAAATCATGAAAAGCTTTTAGATTCCCACTTTGTCCCAAGCATTCCTAGTTTGCGAAGAGAGTTGACCTATGCGGTTTATCGATAAAAAATAAACGATAAAATCCCCTGCACAATTTTAGAATTGTACCGATACAATTCTAGCATTGCGCAACAAAGCTAAAATTCCTACTTTGACCAGGACCATTTTAGAATAGTCCCGATTTCCACTTTGCACTTAACACATATACCGTGTCCGTAAATGTACCTACATGTACGTCACATTTAGTACAGGTATCTGTACCCGAAGGCGATTTTAATTTTTGATTAGTTGCCTCCGGTGCGGTGCACAGTTAATGTCCAAATGTGAAAAGAAGCACCGTAAACGTCTCATTATTGAGACTAACGTCACAATTTGCTTGGAAAACAAGATGTTCCGGATAAAGATTAGTTTCGTATTTTTTGAATCTAGATACCTTTGTAAAAGTTCTACATACAGATATAAGTGCCACATAGATCTAAATGGGTTCTCATTTTGTCGTTGTGTCCTCATGTACAGTGTTATCGATGAATCTACTGAGATTTTCCAAAGCCTGCTTGCTAACTTTAAACTGTATTGGTCCGTTTCCACTGAATACGAAAAACCCATGGAAACCTTCGTAGTAATGCTCTAGTTTCACCTTTATGCCTGCGCTGTGTAGTCTGTGTGTATACATAATAGCTTCATCACGATATACGTCATACTGTGACGTAATCATATAAACATTGGGAATCCCCTCTAAATGGAACGACATCATTGGTGAGAATCTTGGGTCGGTGATTACGTCACTAAACGCTGACGAAACGATGAAATTAGGAGTTTTCTGTTTCTTGGTTTGCCTTTTTGTTACTCGGTGATACGGGGGCAAGTATTTCTTACTGTCTACATACGTATTGAACAGTGATTTTTTAATGCTGCTTGACACGTGAGCATTATCTAAAGTAACTTGTAAGAAATCTTTAGAAATGCCAGCATAGCTTAGCCAGTGATAGACATTTCTGTAAGCGGAAGTTAACCCAATCAATGAGTTAGCGTTATCTTGGTAAGATGGCGTCTGAAAATTTATGACTTGTAGGGCGGGGTTGATTAGAACTTGCATCAGAATTTTCTTTTTTAAATTATTGGACACCGCGGCTGCTAGGTTTCCACCTGATCCATCTCCAGCCAGTATAACTTTTCCCGGCGTTATGCGAAATAATTTTTCTCGCTGTAGAAGTCCCTCTGTGGCTTTAAGTGCATCCTCGAAGGCAGCCGGAAATGGATTCTGAGGGGCTGTCCTGAATCTGATAGAAATGAAATACATTGAATTTTGACATGGAATATTTCAAATAGTCTACATTCAGCAATTCGTACTGTTGACAAGAATAGGCATGATTTTGGAATATAATGTAGCGGTGGTTCTAGTGGTGCATTCAAACTGTTAGAAACGTCACTGTAATATTTTCCCAGAAGAACAACTAAATCAACAAGCCATTCCGATTCAAATGAGGGCTGATGGTTTAATTATATGTATAATAAATGTATATTCTTCAACCAAGCGTTTCGGTTTCATTAAGGTCTCACCTTCTATGTCAACCGTCAGACTAAAATCCTGTGAGGATGAATCGCTCCTCTGTTTCATGAAAAACAGGTCCTATAGATCAATGAACAGACGCGTCTGTGTCATTTGATATGTGAAAATAGCATGCAGATTGAAAAACTGGGCAAGCAAAATAAGGAAATAATAAACTTCAGAGTTAAATGTCATAGAATTTGCTCTAGATTTGAAATTGGTCTCGTTTCGCAGCTTTGACATGGCCTAGTTTATAAAGTCTACATCGCCTATGTATAAGGAGAAACACCTCAAAACACCCGAGAAAGAAATCAAACCACTTTCATTACACTTAAAACCGCCTACACGATTTTATCGAAATTCGTCATGAATTAATGCTATCAAAAAATGTTGTCAACTGTCAAATGAATGAAATTTTCCACTGTTAAAACTTATTTGCTTGCAAATTTCTACCGTCATCTTTTAGTAGTACTTTCAGTACTTTGATCAGACTAGTGAACGCTAGTCTATTGCTATTGTCATCGATGAGGTACAAGATATTTGCTTATTTGTTCATCGATTCAGTAACCTATGCAAATGAGGCTCGCCTTTACTTATACCAACGCAGCCTCTTTTTCACTCTCGTGTTTTTCGCTGTTGTTATGGGTCTGGTCTAAATATGCGATCGTCTAACCGATAAGAAAGTGAAAAAAAAAAGCATTGAAATTTCATATCTACGAGTATGAGAGAACTTTAGTTACATTACACAACAGTACTGCTGCAAAATGAAGAAACTTTGCAATTCTCCCACTTCCTATATCTATACCTAATGTGTTTTGTTTTCCATCAAAATGATGTATTTTCTTTCAACATAAAACCGATAGAATTACTTGATTCAAAGGCAAAAACTATTGTAACTCACTCAACTGCCGCTACTTGGAGTCTGGTTTTTGTGGCAAGATTCGAAAGAAATCCGGCATAAATATCTGAAACATAGAACATACAAAGTAAGAGCGGATTCCTAACTTTGCACACGTGAACAAGGTTCCAAAAAGCAATATATAAGATCCTAAAGATAACTCTATCAGCAGTTATTCGGTCATGATGGCAATACGGTAACGATTTGGGATTGTACATAATACATGGGTTTGGGGTTGGGTATTGTCTCTGTCAAAGCTGTGTATTTGTTAACGTAATTTCAGCAAAAATCAGTCATCTCTTTTTTCGATTTTAGACTGAATTGGCTCTATCGATGTGGACGTGTGCAAGTGGATTGACAAGACTGATATATACACTCACTAGTGACAAAAAACTGGGATGTAGCCTATGGATAAGTGATATGCCACCGTGAAATAATCGAAATACAGAATTAAAAACCTTAACAAACAAAACATACATACAGTACGAGCATATACCAAGAAGTTCGTATTTTAAACATTCCAATATGTATCGCCTATTGCTAAGTCTACATTCAAACCTCCATGTTTGTATACCCTTCCACACGTACCGACTAAAGAGAAAAGAATTTAAAGGAAATTGAAAATGTCTTATTTCAATTGACATTGACAGCATTGTGGGAAAAGTATTTCTTTATTTTTTCTGAATACTTCCAAAGCAAAGGAGAAGATATTGGTTACACGGTATTTTCCTCGATGCTTTCAAAAGATTTGAGCCATGCTCTTTGCAAAAAGGGTTTAATGCATCTCAGAAATGCATTATACCAAGCAGGTCATCACATAATCATGGGTCTATAAAATCCCCTTTGTCTAATAGCCGACTGAATAGTGTGGTAGAATGATCCTTGGACATGCAGAAAATTTAGCAAAGCAAAAAGTTTCGACGTAGGTCAGCCTGCGCGGACTGCGCAGGCTGACCTACGTCGATACTTTTTGCAAATGAATACAACCCTTTCTTCACAGGGCATAGCTCACTTTTTGACCTAAAACACAGGATCGTGTAGTAAAGGGATGAGCGAGACAGGCATTAAATCCATGTACAAAAATTACAACAAAATGCATAATCAGCCTGTAGCTACGTACCAACCGTTAACCATGTCCAACCTCCACCATGAAAATAAACCATGGTCGGATAACTCTCGTCAATAGATAGGGTATCCGGAAGAAAGATCGTGACCGGGACGCCATCTACCGTTGTGTACCTTACCTAAACCAGGAAAATAAAGACTTAAATGCACCATAGAGACGCCCGTGACAATACTATTTGCAATTTCGCAAAGTGTAGACCAAGATCAGATTGCATTTAACGTAACCTAATTCTAGATCTACGCTGTCCAATATTTTATGAGATACTCTAACAAAAAGTCAGACGACAAGACTATCTAGGATATTTTCTTTGTTTTGATAGGCCTACATATCCGTTTCAGTGAATTGGTATGTCCAAAGTTTATTAGTTCAGGTTGCTTCATGAATGTTTCATCGTTTCTATTTGTTACTGGTTTATTTCCTCTTTATCAATTCCTTGTTCGTATGACGCATTCGTCCTTTTGCTAATCAAACTTTCTTCGCTTGCAACAATGTTTTAAATCTATGTGAACATCAATATAAGCTCGTCAGGTTGTGGACAGTGTAGTACAGATTTAATCTTGACGCCGGACTCATCAAACTTGAACTTGTTGAAAAAAAATGCAGGCAATATATAATCGGTAATGTTTACCAACATATAAAGCTCAAGGCTCGATACATATGAGTCATACTCTGACAAAAGGGGGATTAAATGCATCTCCGTGATGCATGATACCAAGTAAGCTATCACAAAATTATGATTCCACAAAAACCATTTTGAATAACAACCTACTAAATTATGTGGTAGACTGCTCCTTTGACATACAGGAAATTTACCAAACTCAAAAGGTTTCGACTCAGGTCAGCCTGCGCGGACTTCTCAGGCTGACCTGAGTCGATACGTTTTGCAAGGCATTAAGCCCCTTTTTCACAGAGCATTTCTCACATGTACTTTCGCTGGTGCTTTGCATCCTTTTCAACACTTTCTAAACATGTTTTATATTTGCCGAATCTCGATTCATTAGCATTTGTCACACAAAGCAGTATCTTGGAGTATGTGGATGTTAAAATCTTTCCCAGCCTCTTGCTGTTTTCAGACATTAATAAAATCACACCAATCAACAATATTCGGCAAAAAAACAGTCATGTAATGAAGGTCTTACCCCAAGGTCCTCAAAGATATGACCAAAACTATACCTACTCTAAAAGATAACAGGCGATGATTTTCCGAACATAAATCAGAAATTCATGGCGTAGGGTGGAGGTCGGAGCCAACCGACCATATTCACCTGACATTCTGAAATCAAATTTCAAGACTATCTATAACTGAGACACAACTTCTTGTCCAATCATATGGTTGTTATTGGGTTTCAGAATTAGAGCAGTATACTGCCAGTTGTTAGAGATGCAAATGACATTCGATGACTAGGGGGTTTGTGTGGGAAAAAAAAAAAAGATTACAAATGGAATAAATTACCGTGATATTTGAGATACTGTTTCCAATGCCATTCAGCAGAAGTCGAAATCCAAAGTTGACGATCACTTTAGCTGGCCAAGTTGCTTGTTCGATGCCCAGTTGGTAACATAACCATGTCTGAAGCATTTAACAAATGTTGTTATTGAAGTATTTGAACTGTTACGGTATTTGACAGATTATAAAGTCACTATATAAACACAAGGTCCACAGGGGCTCAAAAACGTTAAAGTGGTAAAATCAATTAAGCACCAAGAAGTCTTTCAACACTTAATTTCATTCGATTACACAGCTTCGTTGTCTCTTTTCATCTCTTTTTCTTTTGAAGGAAAATTGCCATTGCGGCAAAGGTCATAGCTACATGTACGTATGCTTCGTTAGTGGCTTTCTCTTTCAGTTGATTACACTCGCTATTTAAAATGGGAGAGTACAGGAGATGTTCTGACTTGAAATTTGCCTCCTAGGCTTATTCAAAAGACAAAAATCAATGTAATCAAGACACACCATGCTGTTTCCTATGCGTCCTATTTCATCCAGCCATCTTACTACTTCCGGTTTTTCTATTTCCGGCGGGATTTCACGGTGAAATGCTACGTACATCCGGTAAGATATGAATACCGTCATTAAACATGAAAGTACAACCCACGTCCTCAATGCCTGAGAAAAAGAAGAGAAAAAGTATTTTCATATAAATACTAATTATATAGATTGACAGAGATTACATATTCCAGAGATTCTTAAAGATAATAAACAACAGTGATTTTCGACTTCCACCAGTTACCCCCTGAAATGTAAGAACTATGCTCCAGATACTTTTGAAGATACCTCTGGAAAATCTAGATAGATAAACGTGTCAGAAAACACTGTCAGTGAAAATATTGTTTGAAAGCACGTGCTGTGCAGTCTGATCTTGTCTACACTGTTCATATAAGTGACCTACGCTGGATGTAGCGCTTTAAGGGTAAATCATTAGACCGCGATGTCTCATCCGTAAAATTCTTGTTTTATCTTTCGTTTGAATGAGGCACAACATTCAGCCATATGGCGACAATTCACTTTTTAATATCCATCCTGGGTTTTACCAATACAATGTACTAGGCTTAAGCTCTGCAGTACAATGCCTAATGTAAGACTACATGGCAAGCACCGCCGGCAGGATTCGGACCAGGACTTTCTGTTTACAAATACCTTAACCACTGAGCTAGAATGGCGCCTTTGGTACTTTGCAAATGCTTCTGACAACAACAACGACGACGACCACGACCAACAAACGAAACGCCAACAATCTTTGAACGGTTATCAATGACAGGTAAAAAGTATCAAATCATACCATTGCTATTTTCTAGTGATATGTACGTCCTTTGTCATACAATTATCTCCGTTTGTCATAATAGCTACAGAATGAGTACAAGCAGGTTATAACTGTCCGTCCGTACTTAGTCATACGTTATGTTTATCATTCTGTATATCAAGTGCGTAGACCAAAGTACAAAACTTGTCATAACCCTTTACCAAACGAGCCCGTTTTTAACGGATCTGAGAAAGAAAGCCTATAAGAAACATTGCTGGAAAAGGATAAAATGCTGGTAACCAGCATTTTATCCTTTTCCAACAATGCTTTTTACCCTCGTTTAAAAACAGATCCTATAATTGAAGCTAGGTTAATTCGTCGTCTGCAAACATTTTTAATTTGAACCAGTCCAAAATTTTGTTGTCATGTAAAAAGTCCTTTCTCTTTTAGACAGAATTGAAGTAGACGACAACAAAAAACGTCCTGATATGTACAGATGACGATATAATATTTTGACCGTACTGTTTTCAGAAGTGGCCCGCTACAACAGGCAAGAAGTCGCATGCTGGAGGTTATTACTTTATTGTAAATGTATTGCTCACTTATACATAGTCAACTTAAACCTTTTGAGATGCTATGTATAGACTTTTTGCTGAAGAGTAGATAATAGATCAGACTACAAGAAACTAGCATTCTGATCTAAGAACTACATGTACTCCCATTATCGTGATAACCTCTCCTATACAACGGTGTAATAAAAGTAATAGTTTGGTCGTTTTTGTTTCGAATCTAATTCTTTATCACATCAATTATATCACATGATACAGAGCTGCATGGAGTACTTACAGATAATAGGTTGTCAACATTGTTAACCTTTAGGCTGCTAAGCGCGACTTAAGGACCATTTGCGGACAGTGTAGATCAACATCAGACTGCACAGAACGTGCAGTCTGATCTTGGATCTACACTGTCCGATTAGGAGATGTTTTTCACCAAAAAATAACTTTGAAATAGTAACAACTGGGTTTTTGCTGTCGGCTTGAGGGTATCATTTAATTTATTCAGGAAGATAAGGGTTAATATCTTTTAAGTAGATAACTCGGCTTATTTCAAACGGCTTAAGGTAGTAGACCCCTAAGGGAAAACAGCTATTTTCACTATAATATTATCCTACAAAATGTGCTCAGATTAAAAATGAGTATTATTGTACTACTTTAACCGAGCCACTTTTTCCTTTTTTTTTCCCCTTGTTAGAATTATCATTTATAAATCTAAAACCACTATATTCTCATTAAAAAGGGAGATAATTATTACCTCCCTTTTCAGGAAACTAACAAAAGTATCAACAAATAATTTCAAGATAGACATCAAAGGAATTTCTGGTCGGTTAAAAATCTGCAAAAGTATTATATCAGTATAAATCCTTATTTATCAAGTAACAAGAAATTTTATTCCATGTTGCACTAGAAGCATTAGGGGTTTACTACCTTAACCCATTACCACACAATCCCTAATTTTGACGACCGTGAGAAAGAAGCCTTTAGAAAACATTGTCGGAAAAGGAGAAAATGCTGGTAACCAGCATTTTCTCCTTTTCCCACAATGTTTCCTACCCTTCACAAAACAAATTTCAAATTTTCAGTCACTTTTATTTTGTCGTCTGCAAATGCTTTCGATTTGGACAAGCCTAAAATATTGTCGTTTGGTAATGAGTTAATAATCTGGTGGCCGTCCCGGCAGAAACATTACTATATGCCATACTTTATTACCTATACATCTGAGCGGCACTCTTGCAAAAAGGGGTTTAACATATCTCCGTGATCCATTACCATGCAGGTCACCATACTACTTTTATCTGCCATAAATGTACGCAAAAGTACAAAAGCAAAATAACGTGTAGATTTAACAAAACCCAAATATTATGTATAACAACCGACCCTATCATGGACAAATCTCATCATTTTAGCCACATTTTAAAAGCTTAGAGTATCTACAGTTTGGGCAGATTTTTAATTTTGTCTTCTGATAAAGAGAGAGCAGAAAAACTTCAGGGGTTGTATTCGTCTACTATTCTACAGAATATTCTCCGCCTTATTTTCCAAGATTTTCTAAATTTGAAAGTAACATGACTTCTGATTGGCTAAACCGTATGGTTTAGCCAATCAGAAGTCATGTTACTTTCAAAATTAGAAAATTCTGGAGAATAAGATTAAGAGACTTCTTAAGAATTGTTGGTGAACATGGAACCAGCCCCTGAGAGTGCAGTTAATCCCTAACAAAGCGCACACATCAAATTCTTAGGTAAGTTTTACTCATTAAAACCTTTTAGAATTAAATACAAATGAATCATGCTCTGGCAAAAGGGGGTTTAATGCATCTCTGTGATGCATTATACAAAGCAAGACACCACATAATTATGGATCCATAAAATACATTTTGTCTAATAAACGACCAAGTTATGAGGTAGAATGGTCCTTGGACATGTAGAAAATTTACAAAAAGCAAAAAGGATGGCACGGGTTGATACTTTTTGCAGATGCATTAAATTCACCTTTGACAGAACATGGCAAATGCAAATACAGATACAAGCAGGATCTGGAAAATGAATCCAGTTAAGAGAAAAGCACAACGAAACTATAGACTACAAAGTTGGCCGCGACTCTCCCCAGTTTCCATTGAAAAATTGAGCAAAAAGTGTTTACTTATTAAATGGTGTCCTACGCCGCTATCAGCAATAGTTCGGTCATATCACGGCGACAGCTCACCTTTTCATTTCTTTCGTGTATTTCACTGGTACTTAGATAAGGCTTCGCGGTGCATTGCCCAGTCATCGTCAACATTGACTAATACCCCACCATAAATACAATATCAGAATCTAACGCCTATCTACTGAGTTGATTGACTAATTGATTGTACGGTGTTTAAAGCCGTTTTCAACATCATTTCAGTAATATTTCGGTGATCAGTGCACCATTTCATGGAGTTTCTTTTATCAGTACTTTGCACGATAGTCTTTCCAAGCCACTGGCTGCTTTCCCTCATAACCACCATCGAAACATTTATCGCCAAAACCATCATCAATTCCTAGAAAAGAAATTCGCACAGCTAGGGACTCGAACCAGCGACATCCAGTTCTCAAGTCCTGTGCTCTACCGACTGCGCTTCCAGTGCTCGACAAATTATTGGTTCACAGAGGAACCGCAACACCTTCTAGTCTGCTTTCCTTCCCGTCAACAGTCTCTTTCCGTTGTACTAAACATACAAATGTCCGCAGAACTATCTACTCCTTAACCATTTACCAGACAATCCCGTTTTTACGAACCCAAAAGTAGATGGCGTTTAAAACTATAATTGGCCTGCAACACGCGACAAGGGGCATTCGGACATTACCGTTGAGTGTCGTCTCGGATCAGCCTGCGCAGTCCGCGCAGGCTAATCCGAAACGACAATTTCCGTTTTTATATAATTTTCTGTTTTGTCCAAGTGTACTGTAGCACAAAATCTAATGTAGTCGTAAAGTGCCGTCTCGGATTAGCCTGCTCGGACTGCGCAGGCTGATCCGAGACGACAATTTACGCAAATGTCCGAATGCCCCTTTTCGCGTGTTGCAAGCCAATGGGAATAAACATAAAATGCTGTTAACCAGCATTATACCAGCTCTGAATTCGGACGAAATTAAAATTTTGTCGTCTGGTAGGCTTAATTGGTGCCTGTCCCTCCTCTCTCTCTCTCTCTCTCTCTCTCTCCTATCCCATGCCTTTAATTGTTATATATTTCAGTTACCATACTTAACTCTTTACATAACAAAAAAAAAAAAAAAAAAAAAAAATCTAGCTTTGTCCAAATTCAAAGCATTTGCAGACAGTGTGGCCCAAATGTTGTAATTCGTTTAAGAAAGGTTAGAAAACGTTGCGGAAAAAAGAAAAAAAATGCTGGTTTCCAGCATTTTTTCCTTTTCCAAAAATGTTTTCAATGGCTTTCTTTCTCGGAGTCGTTAAAACTCTGGATTGTTTGGTAATGGGCTCACACCAAACTCTGTTTCCATTTCTGATCCGCTTATTGAAATTCGTTCATTAATAAAACTGTTACCAGGCCTAACGGGTTTTAAACTTGTTCTTGCAGACGGCAACAGAATTGTGGTTTAAATGACTGTTTTAATCTTTGAAAGGTTAGAAGACAATGTGGAAAAGGAGAACATGCTGACTGAGAGCATTTTCTACTTTTCGAAACATGTCATAAAAACCTTTTTCACGAGGGTCGTATTAACGGGCATGTCTGGTAAAGGGTGAAACTGATTATCAAAAGTTAACGTAATAAAACCATTCTGATAGATACATGTACCACTTATTCTTCTTCTGTATTTTTGTTGATATATAGACTACAAGAAATACAAGTAAGCCTTTCAGCTCAAACCGACCTCTAAAAAAAATAGAAATACAACATAGTGATGAGTGAAACAAGATATTAACGAAAATCTTAATTGAGGAGAGAGAGAGAGAGAGACAGTGAGAGAGACAGACAGACAGACAGACAGACAGACAGGCAGACAGACACTCACTCACAATACCAGAGTAACAGTAAAACAGAGAGAAATAATAAAACCGCGTTTTCGAAAAAAGCGCTTTGGCGCGATGACGTCATTTCCCGTTTGTCCATCAGTTAACGTTGCCATTACAATACGGCGTGTTGTGAAGGATTTATTACCGAAAAATGCATATTGAAAAATTAAGTAAGTATTAGGTTCAGTATGTAATATCTTAGATCGGATAGATTTTCCAATGCTAATAGCTTTCTACAACTGGTTCCGTTTTTTATTTTAAGACAAGACAAACTACAACTACGCTAACTAGTATGTGCAATCTTTTTTATTGTGAACGAAGTTCTGTTATTTGCTAGTGCAAATTGAAAGACCAAAAGTAAGTAAAAGTAGAGCTCACATAATGGTTATTGAATACATGCTCTTGAGACATATGATATAACATGTGTCAACATTTTACCGCATTATGTCAAGCACACAAATGAGCATTACGATCGGGCACTGTTTAAAGCATTGTGGCACATTGAAGTGAACCCCTTTGGGAAAGGGGGGCGGTCAGTACCGATGCCAAAGGAAAGGCTCTGGCTGGCAAAAGCCATCTCTCTGTTGATTTCGTCCTTTTTAAACATCGATTGCTTTCCCCCTTTATCCTTAACTTATTGAATTTTTTCCATTGGTTAAAGCCAACTTTTGTGATATCATTGTGCTTTTCACCATATTGAACAGTGTAGATCAAGGATCAGATGTACAGTCTGATCTTGATCTACACTGTCCATAAGAACACATTTAGTCGCATTTAGCAGCCTTAGGGATAAATAAAGTTACATGTAATATATATAGAGTCAAGAGAGGAATTGATTTTGTAGCAAAAGGCTTCATCGAAGTTACATCAAAGGCTGATACCTTTTGTCCGATTATCTTCATTTACAGGATGTGGCAGTCAATAGAAGACCATAACAATCCTTGGCGGCCATTTCGAAGGGAGCTGAGTGAAAGCGGCAAAGGAACTAAATGTAATGAGTATGATGACGAAACTAAATCGGCTATTTCAAGTAAGTCGTCGAACTTGGAGGACGAAAAATGGAACTCTGCGCCGGTGAACACACAGACAGAGAAGTGTAGCCAAGCTCAGGGTGGGTCTTTTTGCAGACTGAGTCCAAAGAAAGTAACCCAAAATATAGGAGAAGACAGCTTTAGTTTATTTGACACTCGCGAGGTGCCTACATGTGATTCTAAAATTCAATACAACGTGGAAAAGTCATTATTATTTAACGACTGTATCATTCAGATAGATTCGGTCCAGCATCGGGACCGGAGTGGATGTCAAGGTTGCACGCTCAATTCTAATAAGAACCAGTGGAGTCCATTTTTACGAGGAAGCTACGAAGTTTCATGTGATCGACGTGACGTTCATTTCGAATACAGAGATCCACACGGCGACAGGTCATGTTATTCCGAAAGAAGCAGTTACTCAACTGACACGGACGATTTTGCAGAAGAACATTATGAGATAGTTGAAAACGTTGGAGAAGAACTGAATAACAATGACAATCGTTATAGAGCTTGTTATCGAGCAGAGCACTTAATTAGCGAGAGTCTTAACACTCCACCTACATCACCGTCTCTCAACGAAAGGTATTACACAGCTCCGAACTCGCCCAGGTCTGACCATGATGGTTTCTGTATGATCAACCTACCCGACGATATGAAATGTTTAGGAGCTGCAGCGTATAATCATTCTTCTGAACCTGAACAAGCTAAATTAATCGCAGGCGTGGAAATGAATAGCTGTCTAAGAAAACCAAATGTTGAAGCAAAGAATGAGACTATATTGAAAAACACACTGAGTGATACCAACACTAATAATATTGACGAAGGTATTTGTGCCGCTGAAACGAAAGCAAACTCTCCTCTTGATACTTTTACTGCCAACATTACCACGTGCCTAGAAGAAGCAATGGAGGCGAGTAAACTCACCTTAACAGAGAAAAATGAAATCAAAGATTTTAACAGATTCTCTGTCAGAAACGACAGGTCACGAATTCCAAAGATGGAACTTCCCCCATTTATAGACGTCCAAAACATACAGTATGAAGCTGACCCGAAGACAGGCGCCGTCAGGACGGTTGGAAAAGGCAGTTTCGGACAAGTGTTTAAAGCTAGATTTGCAGACCCGGCCCTCCGCCATTTACGAATTGTAGTCAAAGAATTCAATGAAGAATATACCAGTAGACAAGAAATTCTTGATGAAGCAAAACGATTGTTATACCTTGGTGATACTGGGTATGTTCCAATTTGTTATGGATTGGTTTGTCTCGGCGATGTTGACAATCCTACATTTGGACTCGTCCAAGAATATGTCGGCTCTGGCTTGACGCTAGAACAAGTTCTATGGGACCATTATGATCTAGAAATTTATATGTGGCTGGGCATTGCATTCCAAGCGTGCGAAGGTCTCGCAAGATTTCATGAAAAGGGTATACTGCTAAATGACATTAAGTCCAATAACATTTTGTTAGAATTCTTTCGTTGTATGGCGAGAATAAAATACATAGACTTTGGTCTAGCAACAGATATGCGAGGTAAACGCTATAAAAATAGCAAGTCACTCGAGGAATTCATCTATCTTGCACCTGAAGTCAGAAGAGACGGCTGTAGAACAAACATCGCCTCGGATATTTTCTCCCTGGGTTACATGCTCGAGCAGATTTGCACTATAGCAGAGGTTCACGAACTTGGCTTTATGACCCGATTGTGCATGGACACTGATCCTGATGCAAGGCTGCCGGTTCGAGCAGCCGCTAATATCATATTTGAGCACATGGTCAAATTTGGGTACGACACGTCAATCTTGTGCCGATAAAACTATTTAACTCTTTATCAGAAGACAAAATTTTTAGACTTCACCAATTCAAAATCTTTGCGCATAAAAGTTTAAATGTGGCTAAAATAATGGTATTTGTATCTTAATAAGACGAAAACATTGCTGGAAAAGGGGAAAATGCTGGTTACCATCATTTTCTCCTTTTTCACATTTTTTGGAAAGCTGATTTTTTCAGGGTCGTGTCAACTCAGGATTGTGTGGCAAAAATTAAAGTAGCACTATATAGCATGATGTATAGTAGGAAAAAGGAGAAATAACATTTTTTTCCGTACGTCACAATGTTTCCATGTCATGATGCATTAATTCATGTTTATGCAATGCATACCAATACATACATGTATACAGTTTTCACCGCGTCGTGAATTCATTGTTGCAGCTCTACAAACTACGAAAAAAGTGTGAGAGAAAGAAAGAGTTATAAATATCATTTTGCACTGTCTCCCCTTTCTTTGAAGAATATCAGCTCTTTAACAAATAATTCCCAGCTTTAATGGACCTGGAAAAGACGTTTTTCAAAACATCACGGGTAGAGGATAAAATGCTGTTAACTAGCATTTTTTTCCCACAAGTTGTCTTCTTGTTAAGAGACAAACACCATTATTTCAAATACTAGAACAACTGTATGAGCCAGATTGAAATCAGCGTCTGCACAGTCTCCTTTTCCCTCGCTGTTTTCAATGGCAGGTCACAAGACTTGAGCGGCGTTTATTATGTTACATGCAAATGCTTTGAGTTTGGACAAGTCTAAAATTTTGTTGTCTGGTAAAGTGTTAATCAAAAGACAACCGTTGTCGAATTCAAGGACTTTTCTAAATTGGATTTTGATTCTTTATTTCAAAACTAGATCTAGCCGTTGCATTCTGTAAGAGAAAACATCTCACTCAATCAGATTGCTAGTCCTAGAATTTAAAACGAGAATTCGAATGGAAATGGTTTGTTGAATAGGATTTCTCTCTCTCTCTCTCTCTCTCTCTCTCTCTCTCTAAACAAATCGGCACACAAAAATCTTATAGTGCTTTGGTGTAAAAACTGTCCGTTTTCAAACTTCAAGAAATGTGAGGACTTAATCTTGAAAAATAGTAACCCACTGGTTTGTTGTCAATTTCAATCGAGTCGTTTAATGCTGGTTATCCCTTAAGTTTTTCCCCTTACTGTAGAAGACACAAGAAGCTTTTGTGGACAGTGTAGATCAAGATCAGACCGCACAGAACGTGCAGTCTGATCTCTGATCTATACTGTCAACTCTTTTATTCTAGATCATAACTGAAATGTCTCTTAATCTTGCAGGTGAGCTGTATTTACAGCCATTAAAAAAGTAAAGGTTATTTTTCTAGCAGTGAAAGAAATAAAAGGTAAGTGGGTCAAGTCATAATTATCTGTCCATTTAGGTGAACCCCGTACCAAACACTTCCCTATTTGGCCTGCAACACGCGAAAAAGGACATTCGGACATTTGCGTAAAGTGTCGTCTCGGATCAGCCTGCGCAGTCCGCGCAGGCTGATCCGAGACGGCACTTTACGACTACATTAGATTTTGTGCTACAGTAGACTTGAGCAAAACAGAAGATTACATAAAAACGGAAAGTGTCCGCGCAGGCTAATCCGAGACAACACTTTACGCAAATGTCCGAATGCCCCTTTTCGTGTGTTGCAGGCCATTCTACGACCGTCAAGAGAAGAGCTCTTGTACAAAGTGTGGGCAAAGTTTCCATCACAAAGTTTTCTACCCTTTTAAAGACAAATCTCATCAGCTGAGAAGCATTTGATTTGTCGTCATCAATTTTGTCATCAATTTTGTTCAGTCTAGAAATGTGTCGTTTGGTAAAGAGTTAAGCGAATTAGAACACGTCCATCTCTCTCCAGAGATCATATGGGTGAAGATAGCAAAGATTAGGTGAGCAGTCTTATGAGACCATGTAGTTAGGTTACCCTGCACATCCCCCAAGTCTGTCTGACCTAACAAAAACATCTATTTTTTTCATTTTTTCACTTATGTGTAGATAAAGATAAAGGAATTGTGGGAGAAAAGTTTAAAATTCACAAATCATGAAGATAACGGTCAATATACACTTCCAGAATGAATAATTCGTAAAATAAGGATAGCCATTGTTTAATAAATTAAGTTGGATAACATAATGAGAAAAGAAAAAGATCAATGGTTCATTTTTCCCCATTACTAAAAAGCGCGGTAAATGAAAAAAAAAAAAAATAGGCCTACAAGTAGGTAACAAGATTTTGTTCGACTAAACATTTTTGTGAGCCAAAGCTATTTTTTTGTGTAAGTGTTCTTTTTCTACCTTTGTTGCAAAAGGACATTTTTCTTGCGAACAAATGCAAAACTTACATACAAGGGAATTAGTTAATATAAGTCACTCGTAAGTGTGTTACTCTAATAACTATAAAAGGACAGACGCACATACTTATTTCAAAGATTAATCAACAATGATGTTAGCTTACGGGCTTACCCTGCTAGGTTCCATTTGTTTAGTTGGTGGAGCAAATGCATTGGAAGGACCTTTTAGTGGGCAAGTATATTGATAGTATAACTCTTTCATTCAATTCGACATTTTCTGAACTAGGCCTCAATTATTGCAACTGAAGATGATTTTAAGTTGTAGTTCAGCATTTTTATGCAGACGATGTAGGTTAAAGACCAGCCCGTATGTTCTGTCCAGCCAGATCCTGATCTACTTCGCCCGAAAAAGCTATTCAAGGAGTTATACAATTCAAACAAAGGCAATGTGATTCAAGACAATGGATTTCTATTAAGTGATATATTTAAAAAAATGGAAAGAGGAAAAATGATGTTTAAGTAAACTTACCATTTTTAAGCAGCGTTTTCAAAAGTCGCGACCGTCTAATGCATGGAGCAAACAGTCATATACATGTATATGCAGTTTTGGACAACACAGATTTTTAACAGTGTAATATACAGGGTGTACCATCTCATTTCCGAATATCGCTAATATTGTGCCTTTCTTTGGTCTATCCACCCTCTTAGTTCTTTTTTCTCTTGTACGTGAGCCGCGCTCTGGCAAAAAAGTTCTTAATGTATTTCCTTGATGCATGATACTATAGGCAAGTCAACACATAGTTATGGATGCATAAGATCCATTTTGTCTAACAATCGACCGAATCGTGAGGTAGACTGGTCCCTTGACATGCAGTAAATTGACCAATGGCGAAAAGTTTCGGCCCAGGTCAGCCTGCGGACTGCGCAGGCTGACCTTGGTTGATACTTTTCGTAGATGCATTAAGTCCCCTTTTCACAGAGCAAAGCTCATGTATTTCTATTCCTTTATTTGTAAGTTGACCCTTCTTCTTCCTGATTTCATGATTGTTACTAACGGCTAGAAAACAGGAGCGAACTCAGCCCTCTATTCATGTTTGTGCAGAGGGTAGGGATGTGCCCGCGTAAAATTATGGGCACAAAGGCGCAGACCCAGGGTGTATACTGGGCATTTTGAAGGCGTTCTGAGGTAATATGTTACAACGTTAAGATCGACGATTGAAGGTGCGTTTACAACAATTAAAAAAATCACTTGACAGGTTTCTTTGTCAGGATCACTTTGTTTCTACCTCGTATTTGCGTAAAGGCAGCAACACGCATGACAGAGAATACAATATACTTGTACACGTAACCCCTTCAAATGACTTTTGCAGTCAGTGAATACCCTTTAATTATTTCATCTCGTGAACATCATCCGTAATATTTTCACTCGTAGCTGCGCCATTCGTGAAATATTACTGATGATGTTCACTCGATGAAATAAATTTCGATATTTCACCGTAAAAAACAAATATCCTCTATCTTTTGTAGTGCCAAATATAAAAACTTGATCACTTTCGATGGCTGAAAATACAATCCTCTAGACCATAGAAAGATTTTTATCGTATAGGCTTAAATAATCAAGAGGACGGCATAGATCAAAGATCAGGCTTCATATTTTGTGCCGTCTGATCTTAATCTACACCCTGTGGCGCTGAAAGGACTAGGAGTACCAATGTTTTGGCTTAGTTTTAGTCCAACTGTCTCACAAAATGCTGGCCAGTGATGATCCAAGAGTGATACACAATCTAAGGTAGTTTGACATTGATAAATCTACGCGTTGTCCACAATTTAAGCATTTCAGTTCGCCCTCAAAGTTTTATCCATATCACCGACATAGGAGAACAAGAGGACCATGATGGCCCTATATCGCTCACCTGAGTACTAAGCAGTAAAGATCTACAATGAAGATAAATACCAAATATCAAAGTTCAAGGCCAAATGATAATGAAAAAAGAGAAATCTCACAACTATTATAGAGGTCTAGGCCCTGAGATTACCCAGAAAAAAAAATTAATAATTGCCTGACATAAGGCTATGTACAAAAATGTGAGCCCCGGGCAGGGCCTGTAATGATCCCAAGCGCATGTTATGTGCAAAAATTGTAGAGGTCTACAAGGTGATGCTTCATGCAAACTATCACAGCTCTAGGTCTTCTGGGTTCAGACAAGAAGATTTATATATTTGCATCATATAAGCATATGTGCTAATTTGTGAACCACATGGGGGGGGGGGGTGCATTTTCTATCTAAAGGACAACATTTGGATAAAGTTGATAAAGTTCTATATTGTGATGCTACAAACAGAGCTAGAAAAATCACTAAATGTGATCATACCGCCAACGGCTCCTTGTCAAGAAATAGATTTTTGTCACAGAAATGCACATTGAAATCTGTGCTGTAGTTATTGACGAATAAAGTGGACAACAAATTTCATCAACGGGGAGTAACTGTGAAAACTCAAGTGAACCATGACCAAAATATAATATGCACATCTTTGCTTGGTACTAAATATTTGTGAGAATTTTGAATGATATTTGTCCAATAGTTGTTGAGAAATAGTGAGAACAAGAAATTTCATCAAAGGAAAATTACTTTGTAAAAATTCCATGAACCGTCACCAAAATAGAATATGCACATTCTTGCTTGGCACTGAATCTTTCTGTGAAGTTTGAATGAAATATGTCCTGTAGTTGTTGAGAAATAGCATGGACAAGAAATTTCATTAAAGGGCAATAACTCTGTGAAAACTCAATGATTCATGATTAAAATACAATATGCACATCTTTGCTAGATAACAAGTTTATCTGTGAAGTTTGAATGAAATCCATCCAGTAGTTGTTGAAAACTAGCGCTGACAAGAAAATGTATTTTGACCAAGTTTGGTCAAGATTGGTTGATATTTGTGGATGCTTGAAGTGTAAGCAAGACATTTGTAAAATCAAAGACTAATAACTCCCTTCCTCAGAATCAAATATCGCTGAAAATGGAAGTCAATCTACCCAATATAGTCATAAACAATCCATTGAAATATGATAAGAATAAAATGAAGGTGTTAATTCAAGAGCAGGTAACTCTAGTCATTCTGGTTTGGTAAGGTCAATAATTTAACTCATCCGAAATCTTATGGCCATACACATTTTCACTAAGTTTTGTGTGGATTGGTTAACATTTATGGATGTTACAGTGTAAACAAAGTCAAATATAGCATTTTCTAATTCAAAGACAGATAACTCTAATGAATCTAGTCAAATAAGGCTCATAATTTAACTCATCCGTGATCTTATGGCCATATACACTTTGACCAAGTTTTGTTCTGATTAGTTAAGATTTGTAGATGCTAGAGTGTAAACCAAGTTGAATATAGCAACTTTTCTCCTTCAAGAGCAGATAACTCAGGCTATTCTATTCTAATAAGGCAAATAATAGAACTCATTCAAGATTTTATGGCCATACACATTTTGACCAAGTTTGGTGCTGATTAGTTAAATTTGTGGATTCTAGAGTGTAAGGAAAGTCAAAAAAGCAATTCCTCTAATTCAAAGGCAGATAAGTCCAGCCATTCTTGTCTAATCAGGCCCATAATCGAAATCATCTGAAATCTTAAGGTAATACATATTTTGACCAAGTTTGGTGCTGATTGGTTAATATTTGTAGATGCTAGAGTGTAAACAGTCAAATACAGCAATTTTTCTAATTCAGGGGCAGATAACTGTGGTCATTCTGGTCCCATTAAGCAAATAATCGAACTCATCTGAGATTCTATGGTCATATACATTTTGACAAAGTCTGGTGCTGATTGGTTTACATTTGTAGATGCTAGAGTGTAAACAAAGTCAAATATAGCAATTTCTTTAATTCAAGGGAAGATAACTCCAGTCGTTCTGGTCTGATTAGATCCATAACCGAACTCATTCGAAATCTTATAGTCATATATATTTTGACCAAGTTTGGTGCTGATTGGTTAATATTTGTAGATGCTAGACTGTAAACAATGTTAAATGTAGCATTTTTTCTAATTCAAGGAAAGATAACTCCAGCCGTTCTGGTCCGATTAGACTCATAATCGAACTCATTCGAGATCTTATGGTCATATATATTTTGACAAAGTTTGGTACTGATTGGTTTATATTTGTAGATGCTAGAGTGTAAACAACGTCAAATATAGCAATTTTTCTAATTCAAGGGAAGATAACTCCAGTTGTTCTGGTCTGATTAGACCCATAATCGAACTCATCCGAGATCTTATTGTCTTATACATTTTGACCAAGTTTGGTACTGATTGGTTTATATTTGTAGATGCTAGAGTGTAAACAAAAAAATGTGAACGGACGGACGGACGGAGGACGACGACGGACGGTGAGTGATCACAATAGCTCATCCTGAGCACAAAGTGCTCAGGTGAGCCGAAAAAAAGGCATATATCAAGATATAAAACTGAACTTAGCGTGTTGTCTGATCTTGGATCTCTACCATCCGCTTGTCTAGTCAAACCTGTAGGATACAGCTTTCTCCGAGTTTCATATGATTGTAGTTTTAGCCGTCGAACGAGATCTAGTTCATGATAATTGACTCTGAAAAGTTTTACTTGAAGGATCTGCTGTAGCAGCCTTTTTGTTTTTTAAAAGAAAAACTGTGTCTTCATATTCTCCAGAAGACTAATTGAGCTTCGTTTTATTTTTAATGTTATCATTGGTTCTAACTTTTTTCCCAGGCATAGTTTAACAAAGAACCAAACAAAATTACCAACAAGCAATACTCTAGGCATATTTAACTCAGAACCAGAGCAAAACTTCCAACAAGCAATACTCTAGACATATTTAAACACAGAACCAAAACAAAATTACCAACAAGCACTCATCTCGGCATATTTGACTACCGAACCAAAGCAAAAATACCAACAATCACCACTCTAGGCATATCTGACAACCAGAACCAAAACAATATTGCCAAAAAGAACTACTGTTGGCATATTTGACAACAGAATCAAAACAAACTTGCCAAAAAAAAATTGTTCTCGGCATATTTGATCACCGAACACAAACAAAATTGCAAACGAGCACTACTCGTGGCTTATCTTACTACAGAACCCGGAACACAAGCAGTAATCTTATCATATTTGACAACCAGAACAAAATTGCAAACAAATGTTACTCTAGGCATATCTTACTACAAAACTCGAAAAAGAATTGCCAACAAGCACTACTCAAGGCATATTTAACAACAAAACTCAAACAAAATTGCCAACAGTCACTCTTCTATGAACATTTGACTACCGAAATTGCCAACAAGCGCTCTGAGCATATTTTACTACCAGAGCCAAACAAAACTGCCAACAAGCACTACTCTTATCATATTTGACTAACAGAACCAAAGCAAAATTGTCACCAAGAACTAGTCTAGGCATATTTGACTACCGAACCAAAGCAAAAATACCAACGATCACCACGTTAGACATATTTGACTACCGGAACCAGAACAATGTTGCCAATAAGCACTACTCTATGCATATTTGACTACCGAACCAATACAAAATTTCCAACAAGCTCCATTCAAGGCATATTTGACTACAGAACAAAAGCAAAAATACCAATAATCACCACTTTTGAAAAATATTTGACTACCGAACCGACTAAAACAAGCACAACTCAATAAATATTTCACTACCGTACCAAAAGAAATTAGAATTTCCAACAAGCTCTACTCAAGGCATGTTTGACTACAGAACTCAAACAATATTGATAACAAGCGCCACACTTCTGATCTGCTTTGACATTTTGCATTTTGTAGAGTTGGTGATATTTTCTCAGCTAAGTCTAGAATCTGATGATATCTATCTATCTATCTATCCTTTTCAGCCATAAAGTTGTCCGGATAGCAGGCACAAGTGACATTGACCTTCATGTTTTTTCCAGTTTGCTCCACGATCTGACGGTAAGTTGTTTATTACAGTATTTAAACAAAACGGTAACGAGAGCGGCGCTTTTTTTCTGCCAGTAAAATTAAGCAACATCTTGGAAGCTTTGAAATACATAATATTTCGCTATTTCAAAGGATTAAGGGAATAGATCAGAACCTTTTTTAGAGTCTTTTAACCCATTACTACACAATGCCGAGTTTTAAAGACTCTGTGGACGAAGACTTGAAAAACTTGTGGAAAAAGGAAAAAAATGCTGGTAACTAGCATTTTCTTCTGTTTCCACAATTTTTTCTGTCCTCTCTGAATCACATTTGATTTCTCGTGTGCAAGTACTTTGAATAAGGACCAGTCTAAAGTTTGTCGTATGGTAAAGAGTTAAAATTAACATTTATAGTCATTTCTAAGCTTTTTCATTTTAAGTACAATGTTCAGCTTCTGTCACCTGGCATAGGCAACAGAACTAACCAAACTCTCTATTTCATAAATATTAATCTTTAGGCTGTTAAGCGTGACTTATTACGCTTTAGCAAATACTGTCGATCAAGATCCGACTGAACAGTCTAATACTGGATTTATTTTTTTAACAGTAAAATCCAACATCAACCAGTAGCCATCTGATTGGCTCAGACATTGTGTCTCAGCCATTCGGATGGTTAGTCCTAGAATACAGAATTAAAATTTCATAGAATGGCCCGTGAATGTGCCTGTCAAAAACCTTGCCAACAGAGCAATTTTCGAAAAAAGGCACTTTACAACGGTAACGAGGGTGGTATAGTTGAAAATCAAGTTTTCAGTTAAATCAGGCCTATCCAAAAAAAAAACATAACTGTTTTTAGGGTTTCCCGACCCTACCTAGAAAAATGCTTCCGATCCAAAACTTTTTATGCTATAACTGAAAAAAGAAAGTCTGCCGGGTGTGATTTCGGTACATGGTCCATGTAAAAAGTTTCTGAAAAAAAAAAAACCTACCTACCTTACCTACAACATCTCAGGCTGAAACCCTAAACATGGATATTCTATATTAGGCCTCATCTAGAGTTAAACTTTCCCTTAACCCTTCGGCTGCTCGGCCCGAGTCAAGGACTTTTTGCGGACAGCGTAAAGATCTGATTTACAGAACGTGCAGTTTGATCTTGGATCTATCTTGCCCGAGAAGGAGATATCTTTCAAAAAAAAAAAAAACTTTGAGAGAGCAAACTTCAGGTTTTCGGTATCGGCTTTAAAGTTTCTTTTAAGTTATTTAGTAGGTTAAGGGTCAGCTTTCATTCCGTAAACGTTTTTAAAGCTTTTAAAGCAAAGTTTTTAGTTTAAGTATTATTATAGGAGCACCGGGTAACGGAAAGATTTCTTTCTGTTTTGATACCACAATAAGTATCTTGAAATTTTATGTACAGATCAAAACCTTGTGACTGTAATGAACTTTGCTTACTCGTTTTATTCTTTCATTTGATAGATCTAGATCTATTTGTTGAAAATTTCTCTTTTACAATGATCTTTTTAGAGTTGTCTGCTTCAAGTTTATTTCGTTACATAATGAGTTTAATTGTTTAAGACACTGTAAGCATTTGCAGACGGTATAGTAAATGAATCTTAAATGATGGATTTCGTTATTGAAAGGGTAGAAAACTGTGTGGGAAAAGGAAAACATGTTTTCCAGGGTTGAGCATTATAAATTGAGCATAACTTATGACATTTTCAGCATCTGGACATATGGCGTTATCCGTCCAGTGCGGACACATCATTTGACATTCGATTATCCCCGTCAGAGTATACGTCACTCACATCCATATTGGACACGTCAAAATACAGCTTAACAGTCCTGATCGATGACCTACAGTTACTGGTAAATCGCGAAAAAGAAGATAGAGAACAACATACAAACGATGGCGGCTTTGATTATTCGAAATATCACACTTTATCTGAGGTAACGATGATTTTAGTTTACTTCACAGACAATCGTATTGTGACGAACTTCGACATATATTAAATAGATCTACAATATGGCGAATAAAGTTTGTCACCAAACGATCGCACGTGGTCTACTTACAGTCTACATGTAATTCCTTGAAACAAAAATTGCTTGCTGATACGCTCAATCGCAACGTCTATATTAATAATCTTATAGGCCTACTACTACACTTTTTTCTGCTTTTGTATACGAACAACAACTGTCCAATGAAATGGCAAAATCTCTATCGCGCGGTTCAAAACTTAGACTAAATTTGATTGGTTCTCCGAGTGCTATGAGTTTAATGTCTAGATATGGTCATGAAAATGAAGTGTGCTATCTTGGCTGTTTGTTAACAACATGTCACAAGCTAGCTACAGATCAAAGTGTTTTGCTGCTATAAACCATTCTAGATCTAAATCATCATACACCCGTATGGCAGCCAAGGTGAATTGCTTTTGGAAAGGTTAATACTAGTAAACCCAAAACTCTTTATCATAGGAAGCTTTTGGAAACATTGTGGGATTAGATGAAATTCTGGTAACCAGGCTTTTCCTCTTTTTGCCACAAAAATTTACTTTAGTTTCAAAGTCAAACCCCATCATTTGAGCCACATTTAACTTCTCGTCTACAAATACTTTCATATGGACAATCCTAAAATTTTGCAGCCTGGTATTTTTAGAGAAAAAGCTTGTCATTATCAAGTTTCAATGGGTACAGTTAAAACAGGGATCCTATATATACATGTGCATGTGTATATCGATCCCTGGTTAAAACAACAAAGTAATTATGACCCCCCCAAAAAAATCCATCAAAAACCTTACCCTTTGCTCAGTCAGGATTGTTGAAGTATTCGGTAAAGTGGTTAAGCACTGGAACTACGTATGTCCGAATTTAATGAATGCAGATACTAAATACTCTATCTTTACAGATTTATGACTGGCTGAATGAAATGGCTTCGGAGTTCAAGGAGAATGCCACACTTTTCAATGTCACTGAATCATACGAAGGAAGACCACTTATGGGAATAAAGGTTCTTTTTCTTTTAGAATTCATAAGTATTTGATGTACCTTTTGTGGCCAGTTCATGCATTCCACACATAGCAATTAAAGTTTGTTTAACAAGATAATCTCTCAAAATATAACACTGCTTGGATCAATGACCAGAAAGCACTTTATTCCTCAAACAAAAGCATTCCTAAATCTACAGAACATTCTTGGTTATAAACTATCTACAGTTAGATGGCATTCTGTTTAAAAATATTGACATTTATAAAAAAAAAATGAAATTATCTGTTTACTTAAACTACTGTTTCATACCAAAACAGGTTTTTATTACATTGTAACTTTTATTTTTACTTTTAAATACTATCAATTTGGACCAGGCTAAAATTTTGTCCTGTGGTACAGAGTTTAATATTCTGTCAATTCCCAGCAGGTATGGGTACTAATCTTTAACAGTTTTAGGACAGCTTTTTGTCAAAGTATCATATATCATACTGTAAATTGTAGAACTAAGATCAGACTGTATTCAAAATCCTTCAAAAGGAATAGCAGTACATTGTTCCTGGAATCAACCCTAATAGTTATAAGAAACTGTTTTACTTCAGATTTGTATGAAATTTCAGATCAGCACACCATCACTTACACCAGAAAAGAAGCCAATTTTTTGGATGGAAGGGGGAATACATGCTCGCGAATGGATCTCCCCAGCTACAGTAATATATATGACAAAAACTGCAAGTATTGGGCTTTAACATGTTGTGGACATCATATCATGTTTCTTTAGCTAAATGAAATTCTAAATTCATATACAAGCCATCTGATTGGCTGAGAGATTCTGTCTCATCCAACGAGAAAGCTAGCCTTGAAATTAAGAATTAGAAACATATTTTGAATTGTTGGTAAATATGATGTTGTTCTATATTTTCATCCTCAAATATTTCAATGCAAACAACCTTTGTCTCCTAACACAAAAATATGCTGGCAAAAGGAGAAATCTGTTATAGCATTCTTTTCTTAAATTCAGTAAAAGCAATTTGAATATCTTTTCTTTTTCCGGGTTTTTCATGGGAGTGTCCTTGGTTAAGACACTTCAAAGCCCAAGACTAGTATTGCTGAGATCCAGGAAATACAGTCATGAATGTGCAGGCTGTCGCCTTGATATGACTGAAATAATATTGATAGCAGCATAAAACACTATTCAATCAATCAATCTTTTCTTTGTCTTATTTCAGATGTTAGGTAGCTTAAGAGATGACCCACAGTTTGGTAACTTTGTAGCAATGTTTGACTGGTACATATTACCTGTCACCAATCCTGATGGTTATGAATATACATGGAAAAATAATGAGGTATTAGTTTGATCATGGTGTCAATCCATATCCTTACAAATTCATATCTCTTAGCCAAGTGATGATCATAGATTTGTCTAAATGGAGAGCATTTCCAGTAAACAAATAAGATGTGGCTCAAATGATGGAATTTGTCTTTGAAAGTGAAGAAAAGATAGTTGGAAAAATCTCTTTTCCAGCTGACAGTGAAGGTCAAAGACTAGACTACTTGTTCTATGCAATATGATCTTGATCAGTACTGTCAAAACACATTTAGATTGTCATTAATATTACCTACAAACACAACTTTAGTTAAGCATAGCATCATAAAGGTTTACTATCACTTACCAGTAAATACCCCAAAATATTGCAACTTCAAAGTTTTAGACTAAACCTGAAAAACCTCACAGTACCTGAAGGTATAGGTCCAAGATCGCACTGCACATTCTGCATATTCTGATTTACAGTTTCCAGAATAGGATTTTCATGTGTGCCTAGAAGCCTATGGGTTGAAACATTTTCAGTGCAACAATAAACATAATTACTGCAGTTTCAAGGCAGTTGTTCAAGCCTGGTTTGTACCTTGATAATTTTTTTGTAGAAGTCAGTGCAGATTTACAGCTTGTTTTAATCTGCCATTTCTTCCAAAAGAGCATTAAAGTTATGCTAAATGCCCGTTAGGTTCTTATTCTCTGATTTGTAGACTAGACTGTGGAGAAAGACTAGGTCCAAACAAAAAGGTAACTGTATTGGTGTAGACCCAAACAGGAACTGGGATATTCATTGGTGTGGTAAGTGCCTTTTATCCAATCATTGGATATTGTGTTGTCTATGGGTCCTGTGTGAATCAGTGGTAAAGTGTAGGATTGTAATTTGAAGCCTTGGGTTCAATCCTCACTTGTAGCTGTGGGTTTTTCCTGGGAGTGTCCTTCCGCAAAATACTTTAGAGCCTTGTCCTAGCACTGGTGAAACCCTGAAAATACATATCTGTGTGAGGTGTGGCTGTGATATCACTATTTGGCTGAGGTGTGGCTGTGATATGACTGAAATAACATTGACAGCAGCGTAAAATACCATTTAATCAATCTTATTAAATTCTAGGTTAAATACTTTCTTCAACAGAACGGAGAAATGTAGTCAATGTAATCAAAGCAAATGTTCATCAACATCAGGCCAATTTTTATGGATTCTGTTCTAAATCCAAAGGTTAGCCATTTGGTTTGCTAAGAGTAATTCTAAATACCAAGATTAGACATTTGAAGAAATATTTAACCTATTACCACACAATCTCGAGTTTTAACAACCCTGAGGAAAAAGCCTTTGGAAAACATTGTGAGAAAAGGAGAAAATGCTGGTAACCAGTATTTTCTTCTTTTCCCACAATGGTTTTTACTCTATTAAAGATAGAAGTAATCTTTTGAGTAAGATTTAATTTGTTGTCTGCAAATGTTTTCAACTTGGTAGAGTCCATTTTGTTGTTTGGTAAAGAGTTAATCTGGAACAGTTATTATTTCTTCAACAGTATGTCATGTAACAACCGTTTTACTCTTTATTACACAATACCGAGTTTTAATGACCCAAAAGATGAAGGCTTTTGAAGATATTTGTGGGAAAAGCGGAAAATGCTGGTAGCTAGCATTTTCTTCTTTTCCCAGAAAGTTTTCTACTCTTTCTGATACAAATCCCATCATCTATGCCAGAGTAATTTTGTTGTCTGCAACTGTCTTTGAATTGGACCAGTTGAAAATTTTGTTACTAGTATCTGGTAAAGAGTTAAAGCTACCCTGTAGCTGTGTACATTAAATAGAACTGTTGCAGACCAGTATCCTCCCCTCTGTAAATCAACTCTTCACTGGATCAAGGAAAAAAGATCATAAGGCCAGAAACTCTTGAAAATATTTCTGTAAAATCGTAGGTGGTGAGAGAGTAAAGTAAATACATGTATTGTTATAAAGACTTTCATCAACCCTAAGAAATATTAGTAGAGACAGTGATTTGATCCTTTAACTGTGTATAACAGGCCTTTTGTGCCCTAAAATAAGCACATTTTTTTCAGTAACTCGATCTTATGTAGCAAAAGAAAGGGTCAATTGATATTAATTTATCATATACTCAACAAAACTTCTAAATGGACACATTCTCCTTAGACCTTTTCTGGCATCCCCTGTCCAGAAAAAGTACAGTTCATTTGGTTTCATTGTTTAGAGAATAATTGACCAGTGTAAAAGTATGTATAGACCTCAGCCTAAGTCATAAATGAATTTTTCAAATTGTTCTTTTAAAAGGAACTTATTTAACATTCATTCACTGAACATTGAAAAATGAAAAATCATATTTTTGGAAACTTCATGCTCCTTCTCTTGGTATAAACTTTTGTGCAAAAAATAATTTCCTTGTTTTTTTCTTATTGCAAACAACATTTCAGTAATTTATGCTTCTTTTTCTAACCTGTTTTGGCTGATAGACACCACACATTCGCAAATGATGTGTTTTTTCCCTTTTTTGAACATGAGATGCCTTCTGTTGTCTGTTGGTAAAATCAAGAACCTTTTCATTTCAATACCATGGCTAACGTCCAGATATATTTTACAAATTGTTTTTATATACCTGTCTATTACTTGGTCAAATTTACAGGAGAAACAAAAGTGGCCAGTTAAAAGTTTAGTTGAGTGTACTATCTGTATCAAAGAACTTTCCTCAAAAAAAAAAAAATCATTTGTTAAGAGTTACAAGTTTGTTTTATCTTTAGTGAGCATTGTTTGTTTTTTTAGTGTTTAACACTTTACCACATAACTCATCTTAAACCTGTTCATATTGAAATCATCGGATTGTTTTATTACAGCATTTCATCCTTTTCACAGTGTGTTTTTAAAGGCATTTAGTCTTCCATAGGTTTGTAAAAACACAAGATTGTAAGGTATAAAGGTTATGCCATACACTGGTACATGTATGTACCTTAGGCAAACCAACGATTTAAAAAACATTCTTTTATGTCTGTTTCTCTTACAGAGGCTGGCGCAAGTAGAGATGCTTGTTCAGATTCCTTCTGTGGACCATTTGCTTTCTCAGAGGTAGAGGTGAAAGGTGTAGCAGATTTTGTGAATAAACTTGGTGCAAAGGCTTTCATAGATTTCCACAGTTACTCACAGCTGTGGATGTCACCTTGGGGTTATACAAAGAAACTTCCTAAGGATTTCAAGCAAGTGGTAAAACATATGACTTTATTCAAACCTTAACTCCTTACCAGATGACAAAATTTTCGACTAGATTAAATTGAAAAAAAATTGCAGAGGACAAATATAATGTTACTCAAAACACAGATTTACCTTTGAAAAAAATACAAAACATTATGCGAAAAAGAGGAAATGCCAGTTATCGGCATTTTCTCCTTTTCTGATGATGTTCTCAAAGGCCTTCCTAGGGGCCATCAAAACTTGGGATTGTTTGGTAAAAGGTTAAACTTTTATTGTGAGACAAGGTTGTCTCCATGCGCTATTTTATTACAGCCAATAACTTTTATGAAAGTAAATGGATGGCAAGTTGAGTTTTGTTTGTAAACTGGTCTCAGCTGTACATTATGTATTAGCTGTATCAGGGGAGGTAAGCATTTCAACAATTCAACGCAATGCACTGATGTTTTTAGATTGGGGGCAGAGGGAGAGGGATGCCCCTGCAACCCTCCAGCACAACTGTGAATTCATGTGAATAGAGATATAGGTATGCCTTTTACAATATCTCTTCTGACACCATATTTCTGCAAGAGCCTAACAGTTGTCTGCAGGTGATTTTGTGTCAAGCAGCGTTTGAATACATTGTGTCCAATGAATGAATTTCTATAATTAGGTAAAGTGGGCATTTTTTTCTTTGTTTCCTATTGTTTTCAAATATTTCACCTTATAGTTTTGAAATCAGTATAGATTAAAGATTTCATTTAGCATTGATCAGAGCTTATTGACACAAGATGTTCATATTTTAACTTGGACAGAATACAGCATAAGTCATTTGTTTGACTGAAATGTTTAGCTCAATCTATCAGAATGACTAGTTTTTCAATAAAAAAATTTGACTACATTAATTTTACTCTTTACCAAACAAAAAATTTTTAGGCTTGTCCAAACTGAAAGCATTTGCAGACAACAAATTAAATGTGAGACTCAAATGTTGGAATTTTTCTATGATAGGGTAGAAAACATTATGGGAATAGGAGTTAATTGTGCATGGTATCGCAGCTTACAGATATTAGACGGTGATATCAAAATACTGTAACAGGCAAGTCATGATGTACTCCTATCAAAGGGCGAAATTTCATGGTCATCTGGACTGAAGGTAAATTGAATGTGGCTTACATGATGAAATTTGCCTGTGAAAAGGGTAGAAAATGTTGTTGGAAAAGGAGAAAATGCTGGTTACCAGCGTTCCCACAAAAAGCCTCTATCCTCAGGGTTGTTAAAACTAGGGACTGTTTGGTAAAAAACCCAAGTCTTTCAGAGGCATTTGTTTTCTTTTTTTCTAATTCACAGAGCACTAAATGAATGAACTAAACATGATAAGAGACAGGAGAAAAAACAAAAATATTGCTATTTTAAGGCTGTTTAGACCAGAATCTCTAAAAATATTAGACAGCATAGATTTAGGATTAGACTGTTTGTTCTTAGCTCACAAGAGGCATTGCTATCAATGTTTTGCAAATATCCTGTATAAATATACATGTATATGCAGGATGCAGGGTCAGAGGTAGCAGTCAAGACACTAGCAAAGTTTGGTACAGAATACAAACATGGCAGTATAGCTAATATCATCTGTAAGTATCTTCCACCTGACCTGTATTGCAGCATGTTTACTTTACATGTGATGTATCTGAAGAATTCATTTATCAGAGCAAACCTGGCCATTAGCCATTGCAACCATTTGCTACAAAATTTGAAATGTTTTTGGCGAAATCTACAACTTTTCTACTGACTTCATATTTGCCATATTGTTCCAAATTTCATGTATATAACCGTGAAGTCGAGGAGTGTATATATTGTAAGGCCTCCCAACTGCTTGAATAGAGTTATGGTTTCTTTTGTTATAATTATGTACCTAAATTACCCATAAAACAACATCTCACAGAACTTTGTCTTCCTGAAAGTTGGAATATCATAGCCCTTTACAGGACAACAGAATTTTAAAACTTGTCCAAATTGAAAGCACCTGCAGACAATATACTAAATGGTGCACAGATAAGGACAGTTTTCTTGTAAGGGTAGAAAACAGAGAAAACGCTGTGTACCAGCATTTTCTCCTTTTCCCAAAATGTTTTCAAAAGTCCATTGGGGTCGTTAAAACTCAGGGTTGTGTGGTAAGGAGCTAGCTAAATACCGATAAGTGTCCTTCTTTTTACCAAGTGTGAGTTCAGATTAACCCTTTACTAAACTTCTGTCAAAGGTTTTCATGATCTTTAGAAAGAAGGTATTTTAAAAACGTGGGAAAAGGAGAAAATGCTGGTAAATGGCTGCTTTCTACTCTTTTGGAGACAAATCCAAGGGTCGAGATGCATTTAATTTGCTGTGTGCAAACGCTTTCAATTAATTAAGACAAGTGTAGTCCATTTGGTCGGTACGAAAACTATTATTTGGCTCAAAACCATCTATCCAAAATTTGTTTTTGGGAATGTTTTTGTACCTACCTGATTATTTCACAAAAACCAAGAGGGAAAAAATAAATTTAAGAATTTAAAACTTAATTTTAATGGTTTTGTCCATTAAACTCAATGTTTATTTTGACATCCAAAATTGGTGGAGATAGTGCATCAAATAGAACAGCATACTATCCCATGGTCAATTTGAAAACATTTAACTTGTGAGGCCAAGCATATTGACAAACTAGGTTCACATTAACTTATCCTTACACAGACACATTTTCAGTTGTGTGAATACAGCCACTTTCAAGAAATGCCATAGTCAAATAATACAATTTTTGTGGCCTTAAGGTCACTGTTGAATCTAAATATGAATGAAAATACTACAAAATTACATGGTTTTAATATGATTTGTTATTGTTTATGGCTGTTCTCCAACTTTCCCTCACTCCTCTGTGGCTAAAAAATGCCAAAATAGCAGTCAAGAGTGTAATAATGAAAAGCATTAAATTGAAAATGAAAAGTTGTGAAAAAATTGATTTCTGCATGGTTTTTGTAATTATTAACATTCAGCAAAGAAATAATGAAGAAGTTATTTCGCTTGAATGCATTTGATCTAAATGTTAGTATTTAAAGAAACCAAATGGACTATATAAAATTTTGTTGTTTGGTAGCCTAAAGAGTTAGCTAAAAACTAAACTGCTATTTTCGGTCCAACCTAACAATTTGGTATTATAAATTACATAAAGGATGACACTTACAGGGAAGGAAAATGCTGTTTTTCAAAAGTGCGGAAAACAGAGTTTGAAAGATAGAAATTGCTTGATACATCTGAATGCTGTTTTCCCTCATAGTTTTCCCATGCTTGCAACTCAGGATTGTAAAAAGTTGTATTTGTTTCGCACAATTTCAGATGAAGCCAGTGGTAGTAGTGCAGACTGGACCTATGGTGTTGCTGGTATCAAATACTCTTATGGGGTGGAACTGAGAGACACAGGGAAATACGGGTTCCTTCTTCCTGCAGACCAGATCATACCCTCGGGCCAAGAAACCCTACAGGCTGTCATTGAACTAGCAAACTATGTCTATAATAATTGACTCTTACAGACACTTTCACAGCTTTAACTCTGTCACTACTGAATAAATAAACTGTATTTTCTCAAAGGCTCAAAAAATATATTTCCTCTACAAGATCAGTTTGGTCATAATCTAGAATATAGAAGTGAACAGTGTAGATCAGAGATCAGACTGCACAGTCTGTGCAGTCTGATCTGGATCTATACTGTCCACAAAAGCTTCTGTTGTTGTTTATGGTATGGAAAGAGTTAATTGCATTCATGGTAAGTGTATATTAATATCAGACTGCACAAGAGATGAAGTCTGATCTTGGATCTACACTGTCCACTATTGTAAGATATTCTAGTCTCAAAAATGCTAAGCTTGAAATTGCATTATGTGGATGTTTTTCCCTGACTGAAAAATATCTGTTTTTGTAATTTGGCGTGGTCAGGACAAACTCTTTACTGAATGACAAAATCTGAGAATAGACCAAATTGAAAGCATTTGCAGGCAACAAATTTAGTGAAGCTCAGCAGATGATGTCTGTCTTTTAAATGATATAAAACACTGTGGGAAAAGGAAAAAATGCTGGTTACTAGCATTTCATCCTTTTCCCACAGTGTTTTCTACCCCATCAAAGACAAGTTACACAGTTCAAGTCACATCAGATTTTTGTCCACAAAATGCTTTTAATTTGGACCAATTAAAAATTTTGCTGTCTGGTAAAAGGTTAAACAGAACAGATCTACTGGCTGTTTTCCTTCTTATGAATTTCATGACATTTTGACTTGATGAAATAGTCAAATGGCAACTGTTTTAACACTTTGTATGGATACAAAGTGACAGATTTTCATTCATAAATATATGCATATACGTGTATGTGTTAATTTTCAATCAACTTTTTCCATGAAATTAAGATTTTGTGTTAACTGTACAACGTTTTTTTCTTGTTTGTTTGAGTGGTATATAAGGTCATTTTCAACATTATTTCAGTTATATCATTGTGGCCAGTGCCCTTATCCAGGCTTTACTGGAATTTCTTTTACAAGTACCTCAGACAATATTCTTCCCAAGCTGCTGACTGCTTTACCAGCACGTTGGAACAATGATCAGTGGTGAGAGAGGAGTGAATCCTGATGCAATGACTATATCATCAATCTCAAAAGGAAACTGCGCAAGCTCGGGACACCTTATGTCTGTCAGTCTTAATAAAAAAAGACTGAAAATTTAGAAAATTTAAAGATACATCCTTACAGTTATAGAGAACTAAACGCTGTTAAACCTTGAAAGTGTGTAGTATCACTCAGCTGTGTAAATATTGATAAATTACCAGTTTATATGTTGTAAGGGATTGAAAAACACAAGGGATTTGCCCTCATTTACAACCGGAAATGATAAAAACGATTGCTTTGAAGGCCTCCAAAACATGAAATGCATTGTCTATCTGTTGTAATCTGTGCAATCTTGCAGCCATCAGGGACAACATTTGGCAAGAAGATACAAAAATGATTATAGTTTCATAAAATAAGGGTAAATGGGTTAAAAACTAGCTGAAAACTGCCTAAAAACGAGTATAGATGTATCTCTCAAAATTGTGGGAAAGCAAAACATGCAGATGACCAAGACTGAGTCTCAGAACCTCGGTACCAGTGATTAAAACCTCCACTTTTCATATTCAAAGCAAACGCTCAACCTTTAACACACAATCTCAAGTTTTATTGACCCTGAGGAAAGAGGCTCTGTAAAATATTGTGGAAAAAGGAGAAATGCTGGAAACTAGCAATTTGTCCTTTTCCCACAATATGTTCTACCCTCCCAAACACAAGTTTCAATATTTAAGTCTCATTTATTTTGTCATCTGCAAATGCTTTCAGTTTGCACAAGTCCAAAGTTTAGTTGTTTGATATAGAGTTGAATACAAAATGCATCATTTTTAAGACACTTTAGAAGCTAATCCTGTTCAAAAACTACTTTGTCAAAAAGGCTAAATCAACTTTATACCAAACAACCCTTTTTTTTTTTTTTTTGGAAGATGCCAAAAAGACATTTGCAGATGGCAAATAAAATGTGTCTAAAATGATTGGATTTGTCCTTGATATTGTAGAAACAATGTTGGAAAAAAGGAAGAAAGTGCTAACTACCAGCATTTTCTTACCATGTTAAGAAAGGTATCTTTCTCGAGGTTGTTAAAACACAAGATTGCGTGGTAAATGCTTAATTTCTTTGAAAGGCCAGAGCTTGAATCTGGCGTGCAATATCCGAGTTTAGGGGGAGTTTTATTCTTTCTTAAAAAATTCAAGGCAGACAATTTAAAAAAATGCAAAATGAACTTCTACAGTTTCTTGTTAATAACTGTACAAAGTTTCCATTCAGAGATAGCAAAACTGTGGGATGTAGATCTATTTGCAAGAAAAAGATACGCGTGTTTTTCATACACTGATGAATAAGTTGGCTGATTCCAGACTTCTCCAAAAAGACTGTATTAATATTTTTATTTCACGTTTTTCGTTAGTTTATCGAGAAATAATGGTGGATTATGGTTAGATATTTCATGATTACGACCAGTGGAAAATACCGATTTCATATTTTCTAAGTCTTCAATTGAAGGCGGCAACAGTAGTTCGCGCGCACTAGTTATTTAAGTAAACAGCGCGTGCCATTCAATAATTTGCCGTTGTCTGCGCATGTCATATTCTTCGAAGATTCGACCTGTCTGCTATGACGCATCACCCATCCCATGTACATGGGAAAAGTAGGACTTATACCGAAGCTATTACCCAAGCCTGTAGAGGGCTGCTTTAATAAATGGCGGCTGCATAGATTACATGCTAGCTGATCATAGCTGAATGAATCGCACCAGGTAGCGTTTTATTGAGTAAAGGTTTATTTCATTTTGAAATTCAATTTAACGGTTGTCGTTTTGAAAAGTAGTCCGGTTCTGTACCCAGAATGCCCGAATCAGATAGATAGATGTGTATTTGTAAAATGTCATCTAGCGGAAGATAATGAGCATTTGCTCAACATTTCTCGCGCTTTAAATACCCAATATTGTAATGCGTTCATATTTGGAGGGGGGGGGTTGCCACGGGAAATTTCCGAAAACAACTGAACTGGATCTTGACGAAAGTCCTAACAAAAAAGGGTTTAGAAGCATGAAATAGATAAACCTTTTTTTTTTTTTCGGTGAAAGATCTAAATTTATTTCATCTCGTGAACATCATCGGTAATATTTTCACTCATGGCTACGTCACTTGTAAAAATAAGTACCGATCTGATGTTCACTCGATGAAGTAAATTGCTATCTTTCACCTAAAAAAGAACCCCACAAATATCCTCTATATATCCACTCTGTATGTACATAAATATGACTGAAATATAGTTTTACAGTAGAGCGCTCTAAATTTAAATGAGTGAATGAATTATCCAGTTTCTTCATTCGTAGTCATTTGAAACAACTCTATCTGTACATGTATATATATACCTATATCTAGGCCATATTTATAACCCCGAATTTCAATAGTATTCCATGTTTTTCACGTGATGCAACTCTCTCTCTCTGAACATTAGATCTACAAGAAAAATAATGATAAAAATTTCAGATTGATAAAATCTAATGTTGAAGAAATATATAGGCATATCTATCAATATCATGTCCAAATATTTACACCTAAGAATAGCGCAACAGAGAATGAAATTTAACTTAGAAGAGTCTATAGTCTTGATCTATAACTAAATCTAATTAAAAATAAAAAAGAAAAAAACACGAAACAAAAGCATAAAAATAATTCATATTGATATGTAACATATGAGATTTGTGGCCAGTGGCGTAATTGCCTGTACGCAAAAACGTAGTTCCGTACATTTTCTAAAGACACAAATTTGAAAAAAAAATCACCAGCATACACCAGAGTTCACCAAATACATGTAGCTCCAAAAAGTTTCCGAGTTGGGCCGCCCCCACCCCACCGTTCTGTGAAATACCTCTCCTCTCTCCATGCACTTCGTCCCTCGGGTAATACCTTTGGTATTACTTTTGCTTATCGTCGTTGTTCTTCGAAAATCTCGTAAGTCAAATTTCCCCAAATTTTTTTTGGCGGTAAGTTGATAACATTTTCTGTCTGCATCTTCTGCGAAAATACCGGATACAATAGCCAATCCGAAGCCTAATTTATTGTCACGTAAGAAAACTTTGCATAACCATTGGACGAAATTCTTTTTTTTTTCCCCAAAACCTCGTATATTTGAAATCAGGGAGGACGAGCTGTTGTCATCACTTTATAACGAATCGTTTACAGTTAGGTGAGTTGAAATTATTTTTATCATTAATTTAATCATTTCTAAACTTATTCCCATGCTAACGAAGATATCTAATAGTAGTATTCTCATAAATTGATGCTTCTAAAGACATGATGCACAAAAAAGTGTATTCAAGGCTGACATTGTGTTTTAAGTTTGTCGATTCTAGCTCTCTCTAGCCATGTTCAGAAGTCTATGATACAGTGTTATAACTTCTATATCGAAACAATTGCTCATGGATCAAAATCTAAAAGTTATTGTAGAAGAAAGAAAATATACATGTTTTTCTCTTGTGCACATTTTTGCTGTATGATTCGCATACGAGGTTTTTGAATTTGGTTCTTTTCCACCGGTCTCATATTTCTACCTGAACTCCAGCTATTTCAAGCTCTTTATCAAATCACCACTCAAGTATATTAGAAAATAGAAAACAGAAACAATCTAAGGAATCGTATTAGCCAGGGCTTCCTCACTTTATGATAATCTCTTGGTAGATATACTTGGCACTTAGGGTTACCCGTTCCGATCAACTTGCCTGTGCACTACACTGAGTTAATTTACATTTGAATTTTCTTATTCTACTAACACATTATTTGGTGATATCGTGGCTTTTATTTAAGCTTGAACCCCGTTTAAATTCATTTCTTGGCCTTCAAGGCACGGTTTCAAGGAAAAACTAAACTCTTGTATTTTATTCAAATCCGCTAGCAGAGTCATTTTCTGACTAAGTTGTGTTCGTTATTTCAGATTCATTTTACTAATATTGATAGACTTTAGAAACGTTCTCAAACCCTGAGCTGACAAATGTTTCATACTTGACTCGGCGAAATAAAAAGATTTAAGTTATTAAACAGACTTAAGTCCGTTATTGTGCTGAGTTAAGTTTGAAAAAAAATGTGTCAGCTTAGGATTTGAGAATGTAACTAAAGCCGGTTAATGTTAGTAAAATTATTCTCAAATAACGAGCTCAACTCAAATAAGAAAATAACTCTGTTTGCGCATTGGAGTAAAATAAGAGAGTTAATTCTTTTAGTGAAACGAGGCCTCGATACCTTCCACCCTACCAAAGGCCTACAAATGTATACTTTTTCTTATTCCAGGACATGTCAAATTCATCTGGTTCACCACCCGAAGACGAATGGATTTGTGATATTTGTATGAAACGACCAGAAAGTAGTTTGGTACTTAAAGAGCAACTCGTAAGGGACGACGTGTTTCTAGTTGATTCAAATGGTGATTTCTGACTATTTTGCTTTGGCTGTGGACTTCGGTTGCATCGAAGATGTGTAACTGACCCACCAGAAGAAGGCTCGACAGATCGTTTCTACTGTTGTTATTGTGAAAATTTAGGAAATTGAACCACCTGAAGAATTAACATTTAGCATGAGTCGGGGGAGAATGTTGGTACAATTGTCTCTAGAGAAGCTGGCTAGAGACAAAGCAAATGTGAACGATGCGAACAATAACGACATAACAGAATTAGATAAGCATCAAACTAATGACAATAATACTAAATTCACTACATACCTTATTCGGGGCTCATCAGTGACAAACTTTGATGATGTGATGCATTGTCATGAAGATTTAAGTGAAAAAGATTCTAGTGACTGTGGCGGTAAGTGTCAGATGATGTATTGATGTCTTGTAATGACGAAAAAACTGATGCTGAAGAATTCTATGACAAAGAGGTTGATTGTGGGGTAATATCCAGTGATAAAGCGTATAATGGGCCACCAATAACAAGTGATGAGATTGCAGGTGATAAAATGGTAGAGAGTGATCACAGTCATGCCTGCGAATCCGATCTAAGTTAAGCATCAGATGATTCTGTAAAAGATCCAGATTGGAAAATCGATTTAAGTGGAAAAAGAAAGAATAAACCCATATCTGAATCATCGTCTTACTCCGAGGAAGAAAGCAACTTTCACCAGATTGTAAAGAGCAAGAAAAAAAGTTTTACCCAAAAACATAGAACCGATACAAAACTGAAAGTGACCGCTAAACACCACAAGGATACAGAATTGTTAGGCTCTAACCTTAACCCAGGTGTGGCACAGGATCAAGAACTATTAAACGCAGTAAATACTCTGCATGAACAAATGTTTTGTGAAAACCAAGGTGAGCCAATAATTGATCACGAAGAAATGGCTACTACCGAAGGAGAAATATGTAATAAAGGAGAAACAAAGAAACCTAGAGCTAAAAAAGGAATGAGCAACCGAGAAGAATGGACCAAAAACAGAAACAAGAAGCTGCGTATGGAAGGAAAAGATTATCTTGGTGGAAAGAAAGTTGATTGAAAGAAGACCTACAGCAGGGAAAGAGCTGAACGCATACAAGGAGACAGAGATTGCAGTAAAAGATGCAAGAAGAGGAGAAAATTCCATGATATACGAGGGGTGATCAGAAAGAACGTGGACCAGTGCCGGTATCGGAATATTGTTATAAAAAACAACTTGGAGTGTTCACTATTTTTGGAAGTAACCTCCTTTGAGTTCTATACACTTATTCATTCTTGATTTCCACGCGCGAAGCACGTGTGGGAGCGCGTCACGTGACGTTACTATCAAGGACCCGGTCATAGCGAGGGTTAGCTCCTCTCTGCTCTCGTAGTGTATGCCACATAGAGAATCTTTCAAAACAGGAGTTAGTCAGAGGTCACATGGGGTCAGGACTAAATTATACGGAGCGTTGGCAAGTCTTTTTGTGGTATTTGTCGAAGACAATACCACTATGAGTTCAATATTGAATTTTGATGACCATGTATCGTATTTTGTGCAAAGCCGAAGGAAATAAACCCAATTAAAGTCAATTTTTCTCAGGCAAATGAGTTTTTTGGTAGCACTCAGATAAGTAATTGGAAATGGCATGTTAAAATACACTGGGTGAGGCCATCGGTCATGGAAATACTAATTTTTGATTGAAAATAGCTTGACTCGCTCATAGCCTTCTATTGGCGCAATGATACAGAATTTGTATACCGATCACTTGGTCCTGGGCTTTTTTCGTTCCAAAACCAGTTCGTCCCGTGGCTTGTTCATTCAATGATTGCGTGCTACTCCATTTGATTGGGCATTCATTTATTGATCGAAATAATTGATTGTAATGTTGGGAATTAAATGTTAACGGCCAAAGATATTTCAAAATCATAGTTTTCAGGTACAAACTTAATTTTATTCGATATATTCACATGTTTCTCTCTCTATCCATCATGCATCCTTCTGTCAAGGGACGTTACTCCTGACTCCTAATGATCAAAGGGAGACCACCAATACACAAATAATCCTAACTTTGTCATGAGTACTCTCCTTTCAACCAAAAAAGGTATTCATTTGCTTAGTAGGTTGACTTTCAAGCCAGTATTTGAATAATATTTTTCTTTTTCTTTTAAATTATTAATTCCACACAATGGCTTCCTTGATTATTGTGGCGCCGCATGAGCGGCGGCACTATATTTTTATTCGGTTTTGAAAAGTACCTATGGGGGCAGCCATATTGTTTACTCGACTTCCAATCGTTTCGTAACTAAGTCATTTCGTACCGAGACCATTTCGTACCTTTTTTTGTTCATTTCGCACCCACCTATACTTTTTATTTTGGTTATTTCGTACTCACTTTGATCATTTCGTGCCCACTTTGGTCATTTAATACCCAATTTTTAATATCAATTTGGTAATTTAGAACCCAGTTTTAATACTATTTTCTTGCCGAAGGACAACTACTTTTTGTACATAGCTCCAATTGAAATTATGTTACGCCGAAGAATGGCTATGATTGTGTGTTACCATTATTGGTTCTTTCTTTTTTAAGTTTTGATTTGCATTTTAAAGATTGTTTAGGACTTCTCAGTTAATTTCTCACCGAGTTCTGCATAAATTTTCTTTGGTCAATTTGAAATGCGTTAAAAATTTTCTGGAGAGAGGCACATTTTCGTTGTGTTCTTCATAAATCATGTTGCAAAACCATGAATCTTTCTTAGGCTTTAACTCTTTACCAAACAACATAATTTCAGACTTCTGAGAACATTTGCAGACGATAATTCGAATGTGGTTACCATTTTCTCCTTCTTCCACATTGTTTTTAAAAATGATTCTTCCGCAAGGTTGTTAATACTCGGGATTAACACAATACCTTAAATGGTGCAAACTTTAAAAATCTTCTTGTCCAAAACCAGATGGCCCAGAGTTTAAATATTTGTCATGTAGTATCACCACGTGGACCTCTTCGAAGTTTGTTCAAGTGATGCTCTTGGTGTAAAAAATTAACCCGCTGTAATGTGCCCTATTTCAGAAACAACTGATTTGCGGCGCCATTGATGTTACGCATCAATATTTTCTTGTGTTTAGTTTTTGCAAAGTTTCCAGTACAAGTGTGGCTTTGTGAGCTAGGGCGTTATCTTGGTGTAAAGTGACGTTACTCCGCAGGACTTCTGGCTGTGTTTTTCGTATGGTGTTTGAGAAATTTATTTGAATAATGTGGGCATAAAACTCAGTATTGACTGTAGTATGTGTAGATACAACATGATTTAGAAGAAAAACAGGAAAATAGAAATGCATCATGTAGATAACTTTACCAAGTGACTTAGAAAGGTTGGCTTTACCAGCGGAAGGCGGTGTTGGATGTTTCAATACACTGCTTTGTTGTTTAGATTCAGTCTCGTTAAAGTGTGCCTATGTTTCATCGCATGTTACAATACGATAAATAAAGTTTGACCCCTCTACCCTAATGCGTTCTGAAATTTCTTAACAGATTTTGACCCTAACCCCCATTTTCTCGGGCGTCAGTTGCCGAGGTACCCACATTGTGCAAACACGCGACATTCTAAGATTCTCAGTCAAAATCTCCTGAGCACTTCTATATGAAATGTCAAATGTGTCAGCCATTTTCCTGACAGTATCTCGGCGATCTTGTTTTACATGCTGCTCTACATCCGATATGATTTTGTCTGTGGCTGATGTTGATGGACGGCCAGATTTAGGGTCATCTTTAACAGTATCGCACCCTTGTCCAAACCGGTCCGATCCATGTACGAATATCAGATTTCTTGAGTGCAGAGTCCCCTTAAACTGTTTCTAAATCGGTTTTGATTTCCGATAAATACTTTCCGAGTTTGACGTAAAACTTTATGATTACTCTCGGCTCAAATAAAACGTTGTCCGATATTTTGGACCACTAATGCAGTATATGACGTCATTAAAATGACGTCATACTTTACCTATTTGAATATGACGACATTTGAAAGCTTGATACAGTTACCAGATAGTTAATGCTCATCTATGCAAATTTTTGTAATCCTACGTGTAGTAGTTTTCAAAATAACGAGGTGGTCCACGATCTTTCTGATCACCCCTCGTAGATGATAAAATGAGACAAGAAATATTTCAAGGTTTTTGGAGAAGAATGGATTGGAATGAAAAGAAAGTGTATGTGAATAGCCTCGTGATAAGATGTTTAGCGGAAAGCAAGAAAGGACAGAGCAAAAGAAATACACTTTGAAATATTTTTTACGAAGTAGAGAAAACAAGATTCCGGTTTGCAAATCTCTTTTTCTTATCAACCCTAGGCATTGGTGAATATACGGTGTATGAATGGCTTAATAAAACAGATGACAATGGGCTACCAACTGAAGGTGATACCGAGAAGAACATAGAAACTAGACCAGAGAGTAGAGAAGTTGAAGTAGGAAGGGAGTTCTTGGAGTCTTTGCCAAAAATGCCATCACATTACTGCAGATCTTCTTCGTCCAAAATATATCTTGAGTCGACATTCTCTTCCTTTTCAGATATATATCGTGTGTTTGTGTCATACTGCGAACAGAAAAACTGCAAAGCGGTCGGGCGAAAGCTTTTTAGATCTTTCTTTGAGCGATTAAATTTGTCTTTATTTAGACCCAAAAAGGATCAATGTGATCTATGTGTAGGGTATGAGACACAGAATGTCTCGGAAGATGACTACAACCTACATATTAGAAGAAAGGAAGATGCAAGAAAGGAGAAAAGTAAAGATAAAGATAGAGCGACAGAAAGCGACAAGATAAAGGTGTTTACCATGGATGTACAGTCTGTTTTGTTGTGTCCTAAGATTGAAGCAAGTGCTATCTACTATAAAACAAAGTTAGCATGCCATAATTTCACAATGTATGATTTAGACAATAAAGATGTAAAATGCTACTTTTGGCATGAAGGTGAGGGGGATCTAACGTCGAATTCATTTGCTTCTTGCATTAATGATCACATAGAATCTGTTGTTAAAGCAGACACAGAAGAAATTATACTATATAGTGATGGGTGTGGTTATCAGAACAGAAACATTACTCTTTCTAATACCCTATTGCGGCTTGCAAATAAGCATAAAATACCTATCATCCAAAACTTCCTAGAAAAGGGACCCACACAAATGGAGGTCGATTCGGTTCATAACACAGTCGAACACTGCCTTAAGAGAAGACAAATTTACTCACCGTCTAACTATGTTGAAATATTGAAAAATGCGAGACAGAAACAGCCATTTCATGTCAAGTACATTGATCATTCTTTCTTTGGCAATTTCAGCACCTTAAAGTATTATGATACCATCTGTCCAGGGCATAAAGTAGGGGATCCAGTGGTTTCCGACATAAGGTGTCTAAGATACACACCAGACGGCTTTATTAAGTACAAACTGTCATACACAGATGATTTCGCAGATGTTCCAAGACGCAGAAACTACAAGGTGCCCTCTGCAGACGATGAAGTACCACCATTACACAAAGACCAACTACCCATAAAAGCAATGAAATACCAACACTTGCAGTAACTGAAAGCCGTAATACCAAAAGACTATCACGCGTTTTACGATGCCTTATTACACTGTTAAACCCCTGTCACACCAGGGCGGCGATCCCACGGCGTCCAAGTAAAAATGCAGAACGCTGAGGTGCGCGCAGTACGATCGCAAGCATCGTCACAGCAACGCAGTGGCATCGCGAATAGACGCGTTGGGGTCGTCTAGGACGCCGAGGGACGGCGCGCATTTTGAGCATGCACAAAACAATCGCCGACGCTCGGCGTTCTGAGAAGAGCGCAGTGGGATTACCGGAAGGTCGTCTTAGCGACACAGTAAGGTCTCCCACAACACCATGGGAGCTCCGCCAGCGCGCACAAAGGTCGCAGTGCGAACGCTATGGTTATCGGTGGCGCTTGCACGGAGACTATACCGCACGCTTTGAGATGTCACCGCGTCTCTACTGTGCATATACGGCGCGTCAGCGGCGCTTATACAGCGCCTCAACGGCGCTGACACGGAGTGTTATTTATTTCACTGCGCTCTTAGAACGACTCCCCTGAGATGCAACGGCGATCACTGCGCTTGTAAGGCGCTTCTACAGCGTCCATCAGTCTTTCTCTGACAAAAACGAACATATAGTAGACGAAGTATGCAAATAAACATTCAATTCACCATGGCTGATGTACGCTAGTAAGCCGGGCTAGTAATGGTGGAGGAGTTAATAGTGGTTGACTTGTTTCTGTTTGAGAGGGTTGGGGTTTATGTCTTGCTTTTTCCCCCTTTCTTTTTACGAGCATAGTTTTATTCTCCGTTAACTTTTTGAGACCACCGCAAAGAAACAATTGATGAATAAATGTGTATACATAAAATTCGTTTTCAGAGATTGTTCATTGTCACGCCTTCTGCTTAGTGTGAGCGCCTTGAGAACGCCCAGTGCACGTAGTATGAGCACCGTGAAAGCGCAGAGCACGCAGTGGTAGCGCAATGAGAGCGCAGAGAATCGCCAAGAAGAACTCCGTAGGAACGCGATAACGCGCCATAGCAGCTGCGTAGCATTGCCTTGGTCGTGGTGAGAACGCCGTGACATCTCCGTCTTCGCGAAAAACATCCGATTTTTCCTGCGATCTCATGGCGCTCTGGGAAATTAAACAACGCCGTCCCAACGCAGTGGAAACGCCGTATAGTGTGACAGGGGCTTAAATCAGACCAGATCTGTGACTTTTAAACTGGTATCTTTAGTATTTCAGTTAGTTTACCGTTGTACCTGAAACTGTGGTAAGCAGCCACTTGACTTGAGACTTGTTCATTTGTGTACTGAAATTTCAGTTTAAATACAAAGTTTAAAAAAAAACTCTCTTACCTTTCATTTCAAACAGTATAACCCGCATTTTTCGGCCAGAATTTTAAGTCCAGTTAAACAATTATACGAGAATTGAGAATGGACATTTTCTTGTTTGATTTTCAAGTATAACCCGTATGTCAGAAATTTGGGTAAAAAAAAAATAAAGAGAAAAACACGTAAATCAGGATTTACCGCCATGGGTTTATTTCAAGATTTCGTAAAGTATTTCAAATAAAAGAGCGTAAAATTTCATGCAGGATCGAACAATCTTACTCGATGTACTTTTTCTGAGAAAAAAGATATTCAGCTTTTTCTCTCTCCTGAAAAGTGGCCAAAATGGCTTACGAGAATTTTGAGGAACAGCGACGTTATGCCTTCATGTTGGGCTAGCTACGCCACTGCTTGTGGCAAACGTTTCTTACAGTGTGAAACTCAGTGTAGTGAAAATAATAATTTAGTCTAAGGGAAGTAACCAAATTTTGTGTATCGCTTATCAATGATGCTTTAATAAGTTGCTTCCCTTTTACCAATAATTAAAGTTCTTTACTGTTGTAAATACCATCAATCATGAAATAGGTTGACAGTTATACCTTAATTAATCGACCTCGGTAAATTCTTATATTCTTTACGACTTAAAAATTTTACCAGTTGCTTTATTACACAAGACTTTATGTCTATGACGACCTTAAATCACCTAGAGGACGGACCTTGAACTAAGCTATTGATAGTGTACTCGTCACCTAGACGTTTCGACCAAATAATCATAATGATTTAAGCAGTAATTATGCGTACTATTTCATTTCCTCTGTATTGATTTAAAATGCTATTGTCCATGAATATTGCTATCTTTAATACTTTATCTTGGATTGAAACTACTGCAACTCTACCAAACAACAAAATTTGAGACTTTCCTGGGTGGAAATATTGGAAGGGTAGAAAAAATTGGGAAAAAGCAAAAAAATGCTGGTTACCAGCATTTTGTCCTTTTCCAACAATCATTCTGAAAAGCAGTTTTCAAAAAGAGAATCGATTTTTTTGTGCGGAGAAATCATTACGACATTGACTCTTATTTAAGGGGAAAAAGGAAAAATGACCCAATTATATGTGCTATTAAATTGATGGGATTTGAACCTGCCAACTTCAAAACAATTATGAATGGTCAAAGGACTCTAGAGAGCAAATGACCTTCAAGCTGAACTTCCTGCCTGTTTTTGAAACAGTAATCCCACATCAGACTATTGGAGAAATAGTGTAGTTAGTTAGTCATGAACAAGTTATCCTTTTGCCGGGATATGCTGCAAGACAAAATAGATGTCTACAGGTGGTGATTTTTTAACTCTGTACTTTATGCTAATATTTGAGACTGGTCCTAATTGAAAGGAATTTACAGACAATAAATGTGGCTCATATGATCAGATTAGTTTCTGAAAAGTTAGAAAACATTGTGGGAAAAGGAGAATATGCTAGTTACCTGTAATTTCTCTGTTTTCTACAACTTTTTCAAAAGTCCTACTTTCTAAGGGTCCTTAAAACTCGAGAGTGTGTACATATATTTTTAAACATTGCACAGAATGATCTGATGTTCAAGGGAAACAATGAAGATAATATTTAAATCCCTGACCTGGCACCAGCATCACTGGCTGTGGAAGACAATAAAGTCAAACAACTTTTCTGTCAAAGCTTTGAAGCCCAGGAAAGAAAAAGGACAGGAAACCAGGGTATGTGAAACATTTATAACAAAGGAAAAGTCCCAAGTACACAAGTTCAGATTACTAGACTCGAGTACCAACAATATGGGACTTAGTAAAGGAAAAAAATGGATTTGCCAATTAACCCTTCACGTGACAAGAAATTCAGACATGTCTCACAGCATTTTACAGCATTTGCATGCGACATATAAAACATGGCTCAGATTTTGGCATGGTTACAAGCTGGTTACAAGCATTTTCCCACACTGTTTTCAAAAGTCCTTTTCCTGAGGGTCTTTAAAACTGGTCCAAATTCAAAGTATTTGCAGGACAAATTACATGTATATGTGCCTCAAATGATTGGATTTATTTTCTGGGAGGTAAGAAAACATTGTTGGAAAGGAGAAAATGCTGGTTACCACCATTTTCTCCTTTTCCCACAATGTTTTCAAAAGTCTAAATTCCCAGAGGCATTAAAACTAGGCATTGTGTGGTAATGGGTTAAGTATCCCACTTATCTAAACATCTGAGTCATACACTGTTTTACAGCATTGTGTGGCAAGGGTTTGTTTGTATGGTTTTAATGGGGCTTTTAACATTATTGCAGCTATATCATGCCAGCCAGTGCACCATGCTTTCTTTGAGTTTCTTTTACAAGTACTTCTCAAAATATTCTTCCCAAGCTACTGGCTGCTTTCCTACATAATGATCAATGAAACGGTGATCAGAAGTGAGAAAGGAATCAATCCTGTGGCAATGATTATCATCAGTCCTCAGACAGGAATTCAAGGAGCTGAAGATTCAAACCAGTAACCCCCTTGATTCAAGTCCTGTTGATTCAAGCCACCAACTGCACTATTAGGCTTTACAGGAAACAAGGGTAACAGAAACCAATAAGGCCTGGTGGTCTAACTCTTTACCAGACAACAAAATTTATCACATGTGTTTATTGAAAGTGATGACATATATGTTGTTAAAATGATGACATTTGCCTTTGAAAAACATAATGGAACCTACATTTTCTCCTTTTTCCACTTGTTTTCAAAAGCCTTTTTTCTCTGGGTTATAAACCATCAGAGCATTTGATAAAGGTTTAAAATGTCAGCGGGACCAAGAAATTATTTCAAATTAGCTGACACAGGGTTCTCTGTAGAAAATTTTGATGCTGTAGCAGTATTTCTTTTACAGTTTTTTTCTTCTATTATTTATTAGAGTAAGAATGTGTTTTGTCCCTGTTTGTTATCTTAGTCCACTTTTTCTTTTATTCTTTTGATTATATCATGGTGGAAAATTTTAAAAGGTAAGTGCTAAGAATTTACTCATACCTCCAACCCCCATGAAAACACTTTTTATGAAAAATTGTTGACTGGTGTATTAAATGATACATGTACATCAGTCAGCAATTTTTTTCACTATCAAGCTAAGCTATGGAAGGGGGAATAGTGACATGGCCACACCCCGGGTGTCTGTTATCTTACGGCATGTTGAAATGTGGATCATAGCACTATAAAATTATGAGTGATTTTTTCTTTGAAGCAGCTTTGATTGCTCATATGATTCTTTAAGTTAAATGTTTGTTATAGAGACCTAACTAAGTACAATTCCTACATTTCTCTGTTCTCATCACTGTATTATACTTGAGCCCCAAAAGGACTCTCATTATCGGGTAAGTGTTTCACACAGGACAACTTTTAGACTCTTTAGAATTAAAACTATCTGAAGGCAATAAATTCAAAATTTGTACAAATGAACACGACCTCTCTGATAGATGAGAAAACATTGGTTACCAGCATTTTCTCCTTTTCTCACAATGTTTTCAAAAGCCTTCTTCCTAAGGGTCATGAAAACCTTGGATTGTTTGTAAAGGGTTAAATATCTTGTACCATTTAAAAGTTGGATGATGGCATAACCAAGAAAACAAAGTGGAAAATAGAGAAATTGTTCACTGTGAGCACATTCTCTAATTTTTACAATGTTTTCAGCTATCTTACACTGCAGAAGCTTCTAAAGGCATTGTAGGAGAAGGTAACAGTATAGTTCCATTATTTTTGTTGTTTACTGTTTTGCATAATGCCTCTGTTTTTTATTTACAGTCCAAGGTATTTGTAGATTTTCTGAAAGTGCGAGTTATTGGGGGCAAAGGTGGAGATGGCTGTTTATCTTTCCTGCGAGAATTTAGACGTGAATTTGGTGGGCCAGATGGTGGGAATGGTGGTTGTGGGGGGCATGTGATATTTAAAAGTAAGTTAACACTTCAACAGTAAGACCTCTATGTAAACAATATACTAAATGAGTCATGAACCATGAAAAGGCAGTTTAGGTTAACTCTTTCCCAAACAATAAAATTTTGCTCTTGACTAAGTTGAAAGCATTTGCATACAACTTGAATGTAGCTCAAATTATGATGTCTGTCTTGATAGGTTACAAAACATTGTTTGAAAAAGGAGAAAATGCTGATGCTGGTTACTAGCATATTCCTTTTTCCTCAATGTTTTCAAAAGCCTTCTTCATCAGGGTGGTTGAAAGTCAGGATTGTTTGATAAATGGTTAATGCATCTGCAAAAAGTATCCACTTATTGACTCAGGTCAGCCATCACAGGCTGACATAGGTTGAAACTTTTTGCCACTGGTCAATTTTCTGCATGTCAAAAGATCAGTCTTCCTTATAATTTAACCTAGTTTTAGACAAAATGGATCCCTGTCATGGGACCTCTTACTTGGCACAGTGCACTACTAAGATGCATTAAACCTTTTCCTGGAGTGCTGCTCTTATATTTTCAGGTGTAAACTAGACCATCTTATACCTTTTTTTAAGACAGTTTCAACCAGAATATCTTTAAAAGTATTGGAAAGTGTAGATCAGTTATCAGACTACACAAATAGTTAATGTGACACTACAGAGAAATAGACAACGGAAAAGAATCTTCTCCCTAACAAACAAAATTTTAGACTCGTCCAAATCAGTGTTTGTGGACAACAAAATAATTGCGGCTCAAAGTTGAAATACATGTTTTGGAAGAGAAGACGTCGTTGTGGTTAATACCAGTGTTTTCTTCTTGATACAATTAGACGTTAAAAGTCAGGATTGTTTGGTAAAGTGTTTAAGAATTTGCAGAACGTTGTCGGATAAAGAGGAATTTGCTTGTAACAGGGAATTACTCTTTTTCCGATAGTTTTCAAAAGCTTTTCCTGGTTTACAGGGGTCTTATCTGTAAGGCACTGGGCATACAAGACCAAACACATATAAAATCTACATGTATGTTTGACAGTGTCAACCTTTATTGCAGGTACATGTGATAAAAGGTCCCTGAATGAAATAAATGGTATTATCAAAGCAAACAGCGGTGTGCCTGGTCGTCCTAAAAGTATGCATGGAAAAAATGCTGATCATTTGTATGTTAAAGTAAGACACTATGTGGGGTTGGTCGCTTTCCTTAGTATGACTAATTTCAGATTTAGTTTTACTGGCCAAAGCTGTAGAGCGAAACCCTTTCCCGTAGAATTCCATTTTAATGACCCTGGTTAAGAAAGCTTCTGAAAACATTGAGGGAAAAGGGAAAAAATGCTGGAAACCAGCATTTTCTCCTTTTCCCACAATGTTTTCTACCCTATCGGAGAACTTCAGCTCATTTGAACCAACTTAAATTTTGCATCTGCAGATACCTTCAAGTTGGAAAAGTCTAGAATTTTGTGTTTGGTAAAGGGTTAATACATCATGGCCCTTTGTCATTTGTGGGCATGTCTGTGTGTCCAGTTTTATTGGAAACATCTTCTCTGAAACTACAGGACCAATTTTGACCAACCCTGATAGAAATCATCCTGACATATACGAGCTTAGGATGTCTGATGCATAGAAAATATTGTGGAAAAAGGAGAAATTACTGGGTATTAGCATTATTTCCTTTACCTATAATGGTTTCCAAGGCTTTCTTCTCCGGATTGTCAAAATATGGGATTGTTTGGTTAAGGGTTAATGAGATATATTGCAAGACATTTTATTGGTGTAAAGCAATTGCTAATCATAAACAAATTCAGTCAGTGTAATTGAACTGAGGATTAATTCGCAAGATGTAACTCTTTACCAAATGTCAAATCCTTAGACCCATCCATTTTGAAAGCGTTGCAGAAGGCAAATCTAATATGGCTCAAATGATGTAATTTGCATGTTAAAGGGTAGAAAACTTGACAGACTTTTGGCAGACAAATGAATTTTAAAACTAGGTCAAAAGTTGCCAGGTTGCTCTATCTTTCATGTAGTGGGTACTTTTTATCTGGTTTTAAAATTCATTTTTCTGCCAGCAACTGACACTTGGACCGACTGTACAAGGACAGATTTTCATCTTCACAATAACTTTCGTACTTGTAAATTGTATGATTTAAATTTACATGCATTTTTACCCCTGCATTGTTTACTCATGGCCTATATTGGGCCTTTAATGTTTAGAAATTAGTGAAAGTTTATTTGTTTTGAAATGTTTATATGCTTTCAATGCATTTGAAAACAAGACCGCTGCATGCAGGATTGCAGGTGCCAATGCTTGGCTGCAGTTGCTTTTAGAAATAGATTGATTTTCAGTGAAAATTTTAAGTCGAAAAAGGGTATAAATGTCACAGTTTTTTCTTGACGATGCAAACGATGACCAGGCTATGACAATACTGCAATGTTTTCTTCGAAAACACCCAAGCTTAAAATGAATATTCAACTTTTATTTAGTACATTTTAAACACTTACTTCAAAACATTTTTATTTTGTATGTTCAGGTTCCACTTGGAACACTTGTGAAAGATGAACATGGTACAATATTGACAGATTTGGAGGCAGAGAATGACTACTATATTGCAGCAGCAGGCGGGGCTGGTGGATTCGGGAACTTACATTTTACAACCAGTACAGATACAACACCACGATATGCAGAAAGAGGTGCAGAGGGGGAAGAAAGAATACTTTATTTGGAGTTGAAAGTAATGGCACATGCTGGTTTGGTAAGATGTTGTTGTTGTTGCCATAAGTAGAAGATTGCTCTTGTGCTTTGAATGAACAGTAAACATGTGGAATTGAAAAAACCCTAATGACATGCCTATCATGCTACTAAAAGCTTGCTTACATGAATTTTCAGTTAAATACTGCCTCATAATTTTACAAGGATATTATATTCACTACTGGTGTGTTTGATTTGCTTTCAGTGTAAAATCCATTGGCTTTAGATTCCAAATATTGGCAATACGGCATTATCAATGATATTGTGAATCTAAGAGAAATAAGCGATATTTTGATTCTTGCTGAAAACCAGCAGTTTCTACTTTTCCTGCAATGTTTTCTAAAGCGTCCACATCTCAAAACGATTGTTTGTTATGAGGTTAAATATAGCCAGGCTTTGTGGAAAGGGGGTTTAATGCATCTGCAAAAGTGTCAACTCAGGTCAGCCGGCACAGTCTGCGCAGGCTGACCTTGAACGAATTTTCTGCTATCGTTAAATTTTGTGCATGTCAAAAGATCAGTTTACGTCATGATTCAGGTGGTTGTTAGACAAAATGGGTTTTAAGGACTCATAAAACTGTGATGACTTACTTGGTACTAATGCATCATGAAGATGCAGTAAATCATCTTTTTGCCAGGGTATGGCTCATATCACAGCTGTTATCCAAAACTTTCTACCATTTCTTGTCTTGTTTCAGGTTGGATTTCCAAATGCAGGGAAGTCAACTCTATTGAGAGCTATTTCTAGAGCCCGACCACAGGTGTCTCCCTATCCCTTTACGACCCTCAGTCCCCATATTGGAATGGTTGAATATGAAGACAAGGAACAGATCGCAGGTTTTTTAGCTCTACCGTTCTAAAAAGAAAACACCTACGTCTTATCAAAGCCCTGTTGTTTGCCTAACTTCTTCACTTTTCTCTGATATATGTTATTAGTGGAGATACTTACTTCAAATGTGAACTATTGGTTAACTCTTTGCTGATATATGAATATTAGACACAACCATATTGAAAGTATTTGCAGACGAGTAGTAAGTGGCTAAAACAAGCTATTTGTCTTTGATATGGTAGAAAAAATTGTGGAAAAAAGGAGAAAATGTTGGTTTCCCGCAATGTTTGCTAAAGCCTTCTACCTTAGGATCATTTAAACTTGGGTTGTTTTGGTAAAGGGTTAACAATAAAAAGGGGAACCCATAATAGAAAGGGTAGAAAGCACTTTTGAAGGAAAAAATGCTGGTTACCAACAGTTTTTCCTTTTCTATTTTTTTCAAAAGTCTTCTCACAGGTTGTAGAAACATGTGGTTGTTTGGTGAAGGGTCAATTGGAAGTTCTTCCCAAATAAGATGTAATGATCAGTTGCAAAATCAAATGTAAATCTTTGGTGCCACCAAAACACCAGTGCTCTTGAACACATAGATTTAGTTGTGTGAAATGAATGTATATGTCTCTGCAGGAGTAATTCCTATGTTTGAACAATGTTTTATCACGGCTCGATGTTCGATTTTCAAGTCTAACATCAGTCTTTTTGTCACAATTTTAAGTTGGCAGTTTCTTTTCTTTTTAGTGTGCATAGCTGTTAGTCATGCTATGACGCTGATATTTTACATGTAAACAAAGTAAATATTCATTTAGCGTTTCATGATTTATTAGCAGTATTTAGCATCAGTTTTGTTTATTACAGAAGGAGTCACAAAAAGTTCAGAAAACGTTGTACTTCAATGTGCTCCATGACGCTTAAGCTGTGTTGCCTTGGTGATGTGCTATGTTGATAAATATAGATTTAATGAAATTTATCATTTGTCACAAAAACTTGGAGACATGCTGCTTCTTGTTGGTGTGAATATCATTACTGTGCGACTTTTAGTTCAGATATAAACACAGCCTCAAAACTTTCAGAACACCCTTTGTATGTAAGTTTATGTAAGATTAGCAAAGGTCCAGACTGATGGGAAAAATCTAAATACATGTACATAATTTCTTCTCTTAGACCTATGTTATGGGTAGTCATTGAAATTGTATGACAACATGGGTTTTAGTGAAGACCTAAATGAAATTACTCTTGAAGTTTGTACCATTGAATGATGCTTTATATTGTAGTGGCAGATATTCCTGGACTCATACCAGATGCTCACAAGAACAAAGGACTTGGCATTGCCTTTCTACGACACATTGAACGATGCTCCTGTCTGTTATATGTCCTTGACCTTTCAGTTGATGAACCATGGACGCAACTTGAACAACTGAAGTATGAACTGGAACAATATAAACCTGGTCTATCAGAAGTGCCATATGCTGTGATAGGAAACAAAATGGACCTAGAAATTGCTAGGAAAAACTTAATCGAACTCAAAGAAAAGACAAATCTAAGAGTGATTCCTATTTCTGCTAAAGATAATTGGAATATAAAGGAGCTTCAGGCCTATCTTAGAGAATTATATGATGAAAATCATTACATTCACATGGTTTGATAGATATTTACCCTTTAGCAGAGGACAAAACCTACCCATGGAAGAGGGCACATTAAATGTGGGATGTATGTTTAAAACAACCTAAAATATCATTAGAACAGGAGGAAATGCTGGTTAGTGCATTTCCCATTTTCCAATAATGTTTTCAAAAGCTGTCATCAGCATGGTCATGAAAACATAGGGTTTTAACAAACTCCTGCACTTTATTTCCATACTGTAGTTACTTACCAGAAAACAAAATTTAGGATTTGTGTAAATTAAAAGTATTTCCAGACAACAAATTAAATGTAGCTAAAGTGAGTGCTTTTTTTGTGTGAAAGGGTATAAAAATTGTGGGAAGACAGTGCTGGTTACCAGCATTTTCTCCATTTCCCACAATGTTTTCAAATACCTTCTTTCTCAGGGTAGTTAAAACACAGGATTCTCAACACTCAAAACTGACAGTCCTCCTAGTTAAGTTTTTGCAATTCACAGTGAAGCATTTGTCAGTGCTGTCACAAGTTTTGGTTCTTTTTTTTAAGATTTTTATGTTTTATTTTCTGTGCAACACTTTGCTTTTTAGATGAATCATTTTACAAATTTGAAAACCAGTAATCAGATAATTAAGTAACATAATTTACTTTATATGTACCATTGGAGGCATCTTTTGAAAGAACAAAAGCTTGCAAGCAAAGGCTCCTCTTTAAAAATAATTTGTTTCATTCAGCTAATTATTTTTTTCTTCCTTAAAAAAGAACTCCACTGTGTCAGTCACACTAGTGTTTTGAAACCTTATAATATACCAGAGGAACCCATCACCAAACAACAAAATTTTGAACACGACCAAATAGAAAACGTTTGCAGAAGACATATCAAATGTAGCTTTTATGATGATTGCTGTCTTTGATAGAGTAGAAAACATTGTGGAAAAAGAAGAAAATGCTGGTAACCAGCATTTTCTCCTTTTCCCACAATGATTTCAAAAGCTGCCTTCCCCATGGTTGTTGAAGCTGGTGATTGTTTGGTAAAGAGTTAAATGACTTTTTAATACTTTTGAAGTAAAGTAGAAGAAACTGAACACAGAGATGAAAAAAATCTGCTTGCATAGATTTTTAAGATATAATGTAAAGCATGTATAACATCTTTTTGAATGAAGTATTTTTATTCCTTTTCAAAATCTTCAATAAAATCTTTTATCCAAACTTGATATACCTACATGGATTATTTATTTAGTCCAATGCTTGTTTAGGTAACTTACATTAGCATGAATCAATTACATTTCATCCATACATGTAATTCTTAAAGTCATTGGAATACAACAGAACAATTCATTAAATTGAGGATCTTACATGAGTGTTTATGTATAATCATTTTTATCAAATGAGTTGACTAAAATTATGTGACGCAAGTCACTGAGTTTGATAAAAATGATACCGTAATACATAAACATGAATGTGAGATTCTATTTATCACATAAAACAAATGAAAGACAAATATGTATCCTTCATCATCACCTTCAACCTATATACCACAGGTCCATGTTTATTGATGTAGTTCGGTTTGAAATGTGTATATGCACAAGAAAATAGCTCTGTGAAACTTACATCAAAAGTAGAATAAAATATTTTAAATTGGGGGCTAAATCAAACTACGAGGGGTGTTTGGAAAGTTTCGGGACAAGTGCCGCCATTCTTTCATATTTTGATATTTTTTAATGAGTTTTTCGGTAATGATAGCTACAACCATATTCTATAGGTTGGTTGAAACAAATAAATGAAGATACACGAAACGCATGATGTATTGTCACCATAGCAACGTCAAGTCGACGTGAGCGGGGCACCTTGATGCACCGAATAAAAAGTTTGTCTTTACAAACATCTGAAATAGTCATGGTTATTCAAAATACTCCACGGCATGCTAAATGCACCTCTGATGCATATGTAAACACGAATTAAAACAGTTTTTGAAGTCTGATGATGGAATGTTCCTTATACATTCCCTGACCACGATGGGAAGGTCATCGAAACAGTGACCGCGTAAGTAACGCTTGATAGTGGGGAATAACCAAAAAATTACACGGTGCGAATCGAGGGAGTATGGTGGGTGCGCAATAGTGTTACTCTATCTACCAGCAGGTACTTTCTTGGTAGTTGATGAAGTATAAGGTGTGGCGTTGTTCTGATGTAAGTAGAATGTGCCGGGTTCTTTTGGTCGTTTCTCCTATACAGCCCTGATCAACTCAGGTCGGTGCACCTGAAACGAGCTTATGGTTGAACCTATGCATCTATATACCTGCAACAACGAAATTATGTTTATCAATCACTGGTTTCACCAACCAATTCTGTCATCATACAAAATAATAATATCATTTTATGTACAATGTAGTTAAAAAATCAGAAGACCGTATGTTCGAGTAATACTGTGCTGTGACTGTCTTCCCAATCGGCAGTGTGTGGCAGAGAATAACTCATTTCAATAAACTAAAACGTTTTACTGTCAGCGACTCACTGTAGCTTTTGATGGCAGGTAGTAGACGGGGCACCCTGCGGGCGAATACTTTTGTCATACACAATTCAAAAACATACTGGAGTGCTTATTGTGATCGAAACTTGCCATTAAAAAGAAGTTATTTTGTGAAGTGACGCCAAGGTGCCCCGCTCACGTCGACTTGACGTTGCTATAGTGACCATTCACCACGTGTGGCGTATATCTTTGTTTATTTCTTTCGATTAACCTATAGAATACGTTTGTAGCTATTACTACTGAAAAAAATCATTAAAAAATCTTAAGAAATAAAAAAATGAAGCCAATTGTCCTGAAACTTTTCGAACACCCCTCATATTTCCACAATTTTCTTGGCTTTAAATGACTATGCTGCATTTTTTGTTTTATTGAACATGAAAATCATAGTATTTTTCCACACATATACATCTTAGCAACAATGACATCATTTTTCTACAAAATGGCTCTGTGGCACAAATTCCTGCAGGTACTACAGTTGGTTTCGCCAGTATCATGTGCCCATAACTAAAAAATAATCAGAACAGGGACCCAAAAAAGCGATAATACACTAGTGTATTATCGTAAATGACTCAATGGTTTAATACACTGCTGGAGGCGGTTTTAAACTTTTATGTGATAAATTAACAACTTAAATTGACATCTGTAAAACAAATTTAAAGAAGACAACTTTGAAAACCTTGGAAAATAAGGCAGATCAACAGATACAGGCATCTAGGTTTGATACATGAAAAAGCATGGAAACATACTAGCAAAAAGAGAAAATGCCTTTCAACCCTTTACTAAACAACAAAATTTTGAATTTATTCAATTTCAAAGCATTTGTAGAACACAAATTAAATGTGGCTCAAATGACAGAATTTGTGAGTGAAAAGACAGACAACATTGTAGGAAGAGGAAAAAATGCTGGTTACCAGCTTTTTTTCCCTTTCCCCCATATTATTTTGTATTCTCTGTCAGGGTCATGGATTGTTTGGTAAATGGTAAAGAGCACTGTAAGAAGAGTAAACAAGAGCACTGCGTGGGGCTACTAATGTTTGGCTGTATTTGATTAAAATTCAGTGTAAATTCTAAATTGAAAAAAGGGCATAACTGTCAAAAATATGATGATGGTTATCTGCCCTTGTTGTTTCTCCTTTTGATAGTTAATAATAATCTGTCCAAGTAAGAAGTAACTACCGGTACCTGCAGTAATAACAGAGGTATTATAAAATGTCAAAGATTTTAAAGTTATAAGTTGAAAAAGCAGAATAACTGTGTTCAAAATATTTTGATGGGTGCCTGCCCCTGTTGTATGGGTCCATCTTTGACAGTTAACTTGTCCAAGTTTGAGGTAAATATCTACAGTAATAACGGACATTATAAAATGTTGAAGTTTTTGCACATGACGACACAGAAGACACCAGGGCTACAGCAATACCTCAACATTTTCTTCGAAAACAGCTGACCTTAAAAAAATAACCCTAGGTGTGTCCAACATTTGAAATGAAAACTTGCAGAAAGTGAAAGGTTCTGAAGTTCTTATTTGGTCAGAATATCAAACGAAATGTCAGACAGAGCTTTGTGCAGTCTGATCTTGATCAGCTATTATTGCAAAGTGGCGTAAGTTTTGAGAGACAGTCTATGCATGATTAAACAGGAATAATCAGCAATCAGAACAGGAATTTCTGACCTTTAGTCTCTAATTACCAATTACCTGAACTCTTTATCTGTTGACAAAAATTTAGATTTTTCAAATTTGAAACCATTCACAGAGGATAATTATTTGTTGTTGAAATCACGAGGTTTATCTTTGAAAGAGCAGAAAACATTATGGGACAAGGAGAAAATGTCAGTATAATGGAAAATGCTGGTTACCAGCATTTTCTCCTTTACTCACAATATTTTCAAAAGCTTTCTCCTCGGAGTCAATAAAACTCAGAATTGTTTGGTAAAAGGTTTAATGCACAGTTTTGGATTATACTGACAGTCAACATCTTGGGAATACGAGTCAATAATTATTAACATTTGGATGTGAAGACCATGCAGACAAAGTTTCCACCAAAATGGAGAAATCTTTCTCTTTGAGCAATGTATCCAAGTAGCCCCAACTATTTTTAAAAACTGTCCATCTGTTGCTAAGCTATCTGTGTGTACACACTGAATGAGGTTTAAATTTACATCAAACATCATGCTCTACAGTCGTGAAGGCATACCACCATTCATTGTAACAGTTTCTCCAGTAATATATGATGCGTCCTCAGATACCAAAAAAGACACAGCTCCTGCACATTCCTCTGGTTTACCAAACCTGTCAAAGAAGTACACAATGATATTTTTTTACAAGATCTACACTAAATTTTAACCCAATTTAACATGAAACTTACAGTACAGCCATCACATACTTTCAATCATTTGTGTAGTGTAGTGTAGTGTAGTGTAGTGTAGTGTAGTGTAATGTGGACATTTATAGAGGATTAAATCACACAAAATCTTCATGAAAAATCCACTTGATTTTCTTGTTTCTCATCAATTTCTCATGTCACATGTACATAATGTCTACACAATTAACACACTGAGAGGTTCTTGTTGGAGTTGCTAGCACAAGAAATGAATGATAGATTGATCTAGTTATCTCCTTTTAAAATTTTTTTTCTTCAGTTGCCCATCTGAAATCAGGGTATTTTAATGACGAATCAAACCAGCTAACATAAAAAGACAGGAGATTCAAAACATGGATGTGCACACATAAAGTTAAACCTCTAGAGTAACTCACTTTCTTTCAGTTATCTGTTATGCTTTAATTTAATAATTTCTTTATTGTTGCTTTGATGGCCAAAAAACTAGCATGTACTTCTTTTTGCATGTCTTGAAATATCACTGTGACCTGTATTGGAAGTTTCTTCCGTGTGCTTGCAATGCGACAACATTACTTGTTGAGTAACGCAAATTTTCACAACTTGTGACATGATAATCTCTATGCATCCAAACTACATTTCATCTCTATGCGTCCAAACTACATTTCTCACAAAACTCACGATATTCCCTCTCAAAGACAAATTGTAGAATGGTTGTTATGAATTTGTCATGCAAACTAGAAATGTCATGTCCAATAGAAACTGGACTAAGCCTGTACTGTTTTACATTTTAATCCAATTTTAAAACAGCCTAACTACTTTTCAACCTGTTTTCAAAAGCCTTACTACATTTTAGCCCCTTACCCTATAGGCTACTGGTACTTTATTACCTAGCAAAAGTGGTCACAAATTACACAAAATGACAAGAGGAAAATACTGTTTTTCAACAGTGTAACTATTACAACATTAAGGGAAAAGGAGCATATGTAGTTAAAAGTATTTGTTTTCTCTCTCAAAGATGTTTTCAAAGGCTTTTAACAATATCTAAACAAAGAGTATTTGTCAGTTTACTGAGTGAGTTTCCAGATCAGGCTGCATACTCTGTGCAGTCTGATCTTAAACAGCAATCCCTGCTAAACCACAGAGAGTTTTTTTTTGTTTGCTGAGAACTGGAATTCATCTAATCTTCATTTTTTAAACATTTTAAAGAATAAATTAGTATGCATACATAATTAGCTAATGCACTGTTATAAAACATTAACTTCCTAAAGACATTATAACTGAGTTTTTATATATTTACCGTGGGCACCGTGGAAATGTTTTCTTTCTTGCTTATATGATATTTTTCATCATATTGATTCAATGCTTCCAAAAAGTGTTATAAGATGTCTCCCCTTGTACTTATATATGAGCCTTGCTCTGGCAAAAGGGGACTTAATGCATCTTCATGATGCCTTATACCAAGCATGTCATCTCATTATAAAGGATCTATAACATCCATTTTGTTTGACAACCGACTGAATCTGGATGAATCTGGAGGTAGAGTTGTCTTTGGACATACCGAAAATTTACAAATTGCAAAAAAAATTCATCCCATGTCCATCTGCAGGGACTGCGCAGGCTGACAAGGGTTGTTACTTTTTGCAGATGCACTAAACCCCCTTTTCACAGAGCACAGATCATACATAAGTGTATGCAGTCATGCATTGTTACCTTTTCATAGGAACTGTACTTTTAGCAATCTCAGAGGCTGGTGAATTCCATAGCTGAAATGATAGCAAGCTAATTTTATAAATAAACAATACAATTTTTTAAACATATAACAAAGAGCAGACAACATTGAGTGGGGAGGGGGGTATATTGGAATCAGATTGTCATTCTGTAGATACAATATTGTGTCCTCTTCTCCTCCTACAGTTTTCAACCTATCGTTATTTTGCAGAAGTTTAGTCGAAACCTTCCTACTACAAGAACTTGGACACCTTTAATTTTCATTTAGATCAGTCTACTTATACCAGACTTGTAGCCCTAAGAATTGCTTCCTGATCCAGTGACAAAGCAACAGGTAGAACTAGTAGTATTTTTTAGCCTGCCACAGTTTATTAACAGAACAACTAAATCACCTACCCTACAGTCCATATCTGGTCCCCAGTGATTATTACCTATTTAGAAATTTGAAATCCCATTTGCGGGGAACCAGATTTTGTGATGATGATGAACTCAAGGCTGCCACAGAGGCATCGTTTGAGGACCAAACCGAAGACTTCTATTTCAAGGGTATAGACAGTCTGAAAGAAAAGTGGGCTAAGTGCATCGAAGTAAATGGGGACCATATTGAAAAACAATAATACAATATATAGTCTGCTGCTGAAATATATACCTCGTTCAACGAACTTTCTGACTCCCCCTCGTAGTATCATTGAAGAGAATGAAAGAAAACTTACAGCTTCACTAAATCTGGTTTCAATCACACCAGGAGCTATTCCATAAACCCGTATATTCATGCTAATTAACTGTGGTACAAGAGCTTTTACAAGGCCCAACAAGGTCGTTTTACTGATTGAGTAGGCCCCCATCAGCTGCAAATGGAAAAAGATATGATAAAAACGATTCATGATTTTTTTAATTACTTGGGGGGGGGGGGGGGGAAATGGTCATTATACATGTAAATTATTCTTTGAGATATATACAATGAGTTCTAACAACTAAGGCTATAGCCACGAAACGATTTCAGCCCCACCTGGGTTTCTATTTACCAACCATTTTAAGTATTTTTCTGTTTCTAAATAAAAGCTTAGCTATATGATTGGCTGACACAGAATCTCTTGGCCAATCAAATGGGTTATCTTGAAATGTTAAGTAGAATTTAGAGTGGTCTGTGACTACCAAATAAAGCCTTCAATCTCTAAAGATAACCTTACAATGATTAGTGACATTCAAACAATTATTATACAGGGTTGTGATTGATGAAATATTAGAAAGGAGGAGAATGCCCTAACCTCCCTAAATTACCTAGTAAAGACGTAATTTCTGAGTAGATCCTTATCAGCTAGGACAGTACATAATAAAAGGGGATTAATGCATCTCTGATGCATGATACCAAGCATGTCATCACATATTTCTGTATACTTGAGGTGAAATGGTCCTTTGAAATGCAGAAAATCTGAAGATAGAAAAAAGTTTCCAAACAGACTGCACCAGCTGACATGGGTCAATATCTTTTGCAAAGCGTGTCTCAAGTTTATAGTTACCTCTGATGGGTTGTAGCCACCTTGTGAGGATACAAACACAACAGCTCCTCCTCTGTTTCAATGCAAAAATAAAAGTGAAAGGAAATTACATATGAAGCTGATGGTTACTTAATTGTTTAGCTCTTTGCAATGGTGATCAATGATGTTGTGACAGAAGACTAAAGAAAATAGTTAAGATATATCCACAGTTACCAATATTACATTATACACATGTTTTGTGTATGAAGAGTATAGGCCTAGAGTTGAAAAAGTACCCTTATAATAATATTATTGCATGTTTGACAATTACCCTATATGGTGTACATACACAATATGGTTTAAAAAAGATAAAAGTTTGTTCTTCACTCAGCTCTTACTTTAAATATGGGTATGACAGACTGATAGTCTTATTGTGTGAGTCTAGTTTTGTTCATTGGTAACTCTACCAGATAAAAGAATTTAAGAGCATTTGTAGACAAAAATTAAATGTAGCTCAAATGATTTAATTCGTCTTTGAAAGAGTACAAAACATTGTCAGAAAAGGAGGAAGTGCTGGTTACCTGCATTTTCTCCCATTCCCAGGATGTGTTCCAAAGGGTTTTTACCCAGAGTCATTAAATCTCTGGTTTATTTGGTAAAGGGCTATGTAATTTATAAACAATTTATTTCCAAACTTAACTTGACATTCTTTTTGGCATTAAAAGATAAACATCAGGGCTACCTTTCACTAAACTGTGTAAATTTACGCAAATTTTTTGGGACTGAATATACAAATAGTCTTTGCTTTACCCAAAGATATGAACTGGTGTAACGTTAGGCAAATAATTACTCAAATCGTAAAGTTATCCAGTTTAGTGAAACTTGTTTTCAGATGTAATGCTTGCTTACAAAAACTGTGTAAGCAAATTTCGTGTGTATGCAGTTTAGTGAAAGGTAACCCTATTTATTTTGATCAAGCAAATACCTAACATGCTAATACATTTTTTGACCACATGCCATTTTATTCAATCCATTACTCTGTACATAATTATGTTTTTAACCCTTTACCACACAATCCCAAGTGTTAAAGACCATGAGAAAGAAGCCTTTTGAAAACAATATGGAAAAAGGAGAAAATGCAGGAAACCAGAAATTTCTCCTTTTCCCACAATATTTTTTATCCTTTTATACGCAAATCTCCATATTTGAGCTACATTTATTTTGTCATCTGCAAATACTTTGGATTTGGATGAGTCTAAAACTTTGTTGTGTGGTAAAGAGTTAAAGACTATGTCTCAAATTCTAGAAGGGATAATATTCACGCTACAAATACAAACAAGTTGATGGAACTGAGAATCATTAACTGTACTATTTTCCATCACTTAAAATGTCAGAAGCCTACTTATTAAATCAAGTCCTCAGGCTAATTCCTGTAAGGTAGTAATAACTCTCCATATCAGTTTACGAATATGGGAAAAAAAAAACACCCAAATTACCCTCTAGACTCCATGTGAGGAATAACTTCTTTGGTTAGGAAAAATGCTGATTTCACATTGATTTCAAAAATCTTGTCCCATGCTATTTCTGTTGTCTGAAATACAGTGGTGTTATAGACATTCTCTTCAAAACCCTTCAGGTAGCTATTAAACTCTTTACCAAACAACAAAAATTTAGACTATTCCAAATTGAAAGCATTTGCAGGCAACAAAATAAATGTGACTGAAAAATTGAAATTTGGTTTGGGAAGGGTAGAAAACATTGTGGGAAAAGGAGAAAATGCTGGTTACCAGCATTTTCTCCTTTTCCCACAATGTTTTCAAAGGGCCTCTTTCTCAGGGTCGTTAAAAGTCGGGATTGTGTGGTAAAGAGTTAAACTCTTTACCATATGACAAAATTTTAGATTTGTACAAAACACTAGTAGACAGATGTGGCTCAAATAATGAGTCTCTGAAAAGGTGAAAGAAAAAAATGGTCAGCTCAAGTTTTTTTTTTATAGCGTTAAAATGAAATAGACTACTGAAAAATTTCAGCTGTAAAATTGATTCTGTTGTTGGAAAGTCGAGGCTATGTGGGAGAAAATGTTAACAGAATATTCTGTAAGTGATGATCCAAGATCAGACATGTCCAGTATGATCTAAATCTACCTGGGCTGTAAGGGCATCTAATGACAGCATAGGCATAGTAAAATTTACCAAAGCAGACAGTATTCCAGTCAGCATTCTAACATTTTACAAGAAGGTTTTAAACTTTCCTGTGTCTACAAATAACAAATTAAGTACAAGGTCAAGTATTGAACCAATTTTTCCTCTCAACAACCAAAGATATGAATGGATAGCTTGGTGTTTTATGTCCATCAACAGTATTTCAGTCATGACATAACGATAGAAGGGTGATTGGAAAAGGCTCAGTGCAATGAAGTGCTGTTTAGGCCCAGCAGGAATCAAACCCAATATTCTGTGATTCAGAGTTGGGGGTACTAATGGCCTGGCCAACCAGTCATTTCTAAAACCTAAGGTCCAACCAGTCTAAAGTTTAATGAAAAATCTTCCAGGCATAAAGGGCATAATGGAGTAGACAGGAAATCAAAAGTTCAATCTTGTGACCTAAAACTTTGACCCAGACCTTGAGCTAGCGTGTTGTCATGAGTTCTACACATTCTCTCACAGAACAAAACATTACACCAAAATTTCATGAAAATCCTTTAAAGGGTAAAAGTGATATGGGGCCGACATAGAAGTACAGGCTCAAACATGTGACCTTCAATTGTGACCTTGATTTTGAGCATGGCTGAATTATGGGTTCTGCACATCGTCTCAATGAGGCAACTATTTGACCCAAGTTTAATGAAAGTCCTTCCAGGAGTAAAAGAGTAATGGAGCGGACATTAATTTCAAGGCTCAATAATATGACCTTCAACTGTGACCTTGACCTTCAGTCTGCATGTTTGAGTTATAGGTACTGCACACACTCTCACTGATATGAAAATCTTATCAAAATTCAATGAAAATCCTTCCAGGGGTATAGGAATTATGAAGCAGACATGACATGAAAGGCTCAAATTTGTGACCTTGAATTGTGACCTTGACCTTGAGTTAGCATGGTTGAATTGTGGGTCTTGCATATCATATCACTGAGTCAAATATTTGACCCAAGTTTAATGAAACTCTTTCATAAGGGTTTAGGAGATATGGAGCGGACAGGAAAGATTTAGGGATGGACATACATATGGACGAAGGCCATTTCTATAATCCCCTCTCTGCTTTGCAGTGGGGATTAATAATCTGGCAAACTGAGACAAAATTCATTATGGTCTACAAACAATTTCTTCATTGTGACACTGTACATCCATGTTCGGGTTTGTGATCTACACTGTCCACAAAAGCACTCTAGCAACCTATGCCAAGTATTAATCTATGACCTTCAAGTAAACTAATGATACTTACATCAAGAATTGGTCCAAAGACAGGGTTCACAGCTGCATTATTGACCAGAATGTCTATTCCACCATACTCTTCTATAGTCTATAAAAGATATTTAACTGAGGAAAAAGGCTTTCATGAACATTGTTGAAAGGAGAAAATGCTTGGTGATCACTATATTTTCTACACATTCAAAGGCAAATCATATCATTTGAGCTACATCTCATTTGTCATCTGCAAATGTGCCATGCTCTGAAAAGAGAGTTTAATGCATCTATACAGAGTACTGACCTATGTCAGCCTGCGCAGGCTTACATAGGTCAATACTTTTTGCTCTTGGTAAATTTTCTGCATGTCCATGGATCTTTCTACCTGCAGACTGGGTCAATTATCAGACAAAATGATTTTATGGATCCCTATCATGTGATGGCTTGCTATAATGCATCACAGAGATACATTAAACCTCCTCTTTCTAGAGCATGGCTAAAATACTTTTGACATGGACAAGTCTTTTATTTTGTCATCTGGTAAGGAATTGTCATTCTCTACCACAAAACATCTTTTTTGCATTGCTCCCCACTACATCTGAAAAGGGAGTGGCAGTTTTATTTGAAATATCTCTGTTTGCAATAAGGTTTTCTAACCCTATCTGGGACAATTTTCGTTATTTGGGCCACCTTCATCGTCTGCAAATGCTTTGAATTTGGACCAGTCTAAAATTTTGTCATGTGGTAAAGTGTTAACACCCAATAGTTTGGAAAAGGGTTTATGGCAATCCTCTGTGGCTCAGGGGTTGAATTTATATCAGGTAATTGTGAGATCTATTCCAGCTGGATTCAGTGGTCATACAAGTGTGTTTCTAGGCAAGGCAGTGTAGAGCCTAGTTTTGGTGCAACAGTAAAGAAACAATTAGATACATGTATTGAAGTTTGATATGACTGAAAAATTGTTGAAAGCAACATAAAACACTAATAGAAACAAATTTCAACCTTTTTAATGAGGTTTTCTCTGTGGGCTTTATTCCCAACATGGCACACTACACCAGATACAACCAGCCCTTTCTCCCGCAAGGTGCTTACTGCATTGTCAACATTTTTCTGTCTTCTGCTGCTTATCATCACCTTAGCACCATCTTGGGCCAACCTTTCAGCAATGGCTAAACCAATCCTAATAAAGATCATAGAGATAACCCAAATAATCTGACAGACGGTCTTGTTCCTTAGAAAAATGGTATTCTACAAATAGGAACAAGTGACACTTTTTACTCATTTATATTATAACCATTCCATTTTCAATGGTAAGATTTAAGACTTGCCTAAAAAAAAGCATTTTTAGAAAAAAAAAAATCAATATGCCTCACATGATGGGACTTGCCTCTGAAAGGTTAGAAAACATTGTGGGAAATGGAGAATATGTTTGTTACCTGCATTTCTCCTTTTAAAACAAAGGAACCTTTCATTAGAAAGGCTTTTTTTGATGTAAGATTTTCATGATCAACATTCATAGCAAATTTATAGATATGGCTCAGAAAACGTTTCACAGAGCTAGGAATGTAAGGACAGATTGAGACATCTGACATCTTACAAGAAAAGCTGAATTTTTCAACCCCATGATCTTTATACCCACATCAACATACTCTAACAAAATTTGCACAGGCTGATATCACTATGAAGGTATATAATTATATAGGAGGTAAGAGCCTGGCCAGTCAAGTAGGCAGAAAGCATCAACTACCAGTAAACCAAATACACTTTCTCAGTCAGGAAAAGAGACTAAATCATCAAATTTGCTTTTGCCAGAAAAATAAAACTAGTGGACAATGTAGATAAAAGATCAGACTGCATGTTCTGTTCTATGCAGTCTGATCTTGATCTACATTGTCTGCTAAATACAGTCTGATACTGAATTACATGATAAATAGTACATGGTAACCATGTAGGATTTTCTCCTTTTCACACTATGTTTTTACCCAACGAAAGACAAATTTCATATTTTAATCCTTTACCATGGGTACAATGCAGACTTTTAACGATCTTGAGAAAGAGAACTTTAAAAAACCATTGTGAGAAAATGCTGGTGCATTTTCTCTTTTTCCCACCATGTTTTCTACCCTATTAAAGACAACTTCCACAATTTTAGCTGCATTTCAATTGATGTCTGCATATGCTTTGGGTTTGGACATGACTAAAATTTGTTCATGTGGTAAAGAGTTAATTAGATCTACATTTAATCTGTCAACTGGAAATGCTTTCAATCATGTTGGACAAGGCTAAAATTTTGTCGTTGGGTAAAGAGTTATTTAAAGTGGCCCAAATGTTAGGACTTGTCTTAAAAGGGGTAGAAAACAATGTGAGAAAAACAGAAATTACTTTACCAGCATTTTTCTCCTTTTCTCCCAGTGTTTTCAAAAGCCTTCTTTCCCAGGGTTGTTATAACACCGGATTGTCTGGTAAAAGGTTAATGTCTTTCTTTTCTCTTAACTTGTGGGGTGCTGAATAAACACGGCAGATTTTTTCTGACTAGACATCAGAGTCAGATATTAATTGCAATTTCAGTGTTGCTTTATTCCAAATTCCAGGATGTCTAGTTGCAGTCTGGTCTTGATCTACATTAGTTAGCAGCACAGATAACAAGATTGTTGTGAAAGGCACTGTAACCCTTTACCACACAATCTAGAGTTTTAACGACCCAGGCAGAGAATGCCGATGAAAAAATTGTGAGATAAGGAGAAAGCGCTAGTAACCAGCATTTGCTCCGTTAGCCATGTTTTCTGTACTTTTTAAGACAAATCCTACCCTTTGAGTCACATGATGTAATTTGTTGTTTGCAAATATTTCTAATATGGACAAGTCTAGAATTTTGTTGTCTGCTAAAGATTTATGGGGCTGGATTGGTAGGCATTGGAAAAAAAAAGATTTTTTTGGTCAATCATTTGTTCCTTTCTAGATTCAGGGGCGTAGCTGGGTAGTTTGGATTGGTACGGCTCACAGCAAGGTGTCTTGGACCGCTTAGTATGAAAAGGAGTTACCTGCTGCTGTGTATCAGAGAAAGACTGTTGCTAATTTCACATTGGTATCATATTAATATGAGTAATTATTCTGGTATAATCTAAGAGTACAATTCCAGGAAATACAGCAGAGATGCAGATGAAGATATTGGAATTTTTCAGCACCTCTGACAGAATTAGCAAGTTTCATTTACTGTATTTTTTGTCAGTGATAATCTGTTAATTGGCAAATTACTGGTGCCGCCAAAGCTGTACCAGCCACACCAGTAACTACACCCCTGAAATCACAAGTTTTCTTTAAAGAGATGTTTTTTTCTCTAGCGTTTTAAATAGTTACATTTGTATAACAGCTGACTCGAGATCTAGATCTACAAGCCCAAGCTCCCTTACTTAGAGTAGCTATATAGACCTACTGATTGAATCTATAAAACAACAGGAACCTACCCATCAGTAGAAGCAGTAACTACAGCAACTTTTCCGCTTAATTTTCCACTCATTTTCTATAAAAAATACCTTGCAGTTTATAATGCACTTTTAAACTTCAGGCCGAGATTACGGTCGTCCTTGTTTCTAACCTTGATTTGGCCACGGATTTATAGATCTAGACTTAAGTCATTTGATCTATGTTTGTAACTCACGGTAAACATATATCTAGATTCTAGATCTAGATAATGGGTAAAGAACATAACATTATGCTAAAACATGTTTTTCTTTCAATTTATGCTTTTTTGATTGTTCTAGACGAGTAGACTCGGCTACCTGGAGTTGACATGGCATTTGCAGACGACAACTGATGGGAGTTGCCTATTAACATAGGGTTCAGAAGTATTGCGGGAACAGCGGGAAATGATGCTATGAAATGATGGACATTTCTCCTTTTCCTGAAATATTTTTAAATGGTTTGTTTCCTCACAGGGCATCAATTGGTCACACTGACAGGTTTCTACTACACATAAATCTATTAAGGCCTCATTCGGCAATCCTCGGGTGATTCGTCGATCATTAGATGGGCTTACGGAATTGGCCGAGTTGGGACGAATTATGAGGAATATCAGAGCCGACGTAATTTCGGCAGCTTTCGGCTATACTCGATAAATTCCAGCGCGTGCTTGCCAACGCATGTGGTTGAAAAGACGCATTTAATTGGATGAGAGTATTTGGAGCACCAATGAAAATGAACAAAACAAAATGAGCATGGAAAGGCAGGTAAAATGGAGGAAATTGTAAACATCAGTAAAGAAATCGGTAGTTATTTTAAAGATTGCCTGTAGTTGTAGCGTTTTTGAATATACCTAGATTCTAAACGAGTCTTTCATTTTTTGATTTTTACATTAAACAATATGGCGATGTAATTCGTCTAAATCTTCCGTCTGATTTTGAGTCCCAAACACAATGCTCTCTGAGATGGAATATGCTCCACCTTCTCCTAGTTTAGGAACATTTAAACCCATTACCCTAAATCAGTTTCTAGAATCACAAAAGCTTTGACAAATAATGCGTATGAGAAAAGGTTTGGGGAAGTGAAAGTACTGCTTTTCATTGGATATGCTGTAAAAAACATTTGGGAATAGAATCAACAGCTCTTTCATTAGGCAATTAGCCCCAATATCTCAATGTCTTTCACATCTGTCACTTTTAGCCGAAAGGAGTATTGTGTTTGTCTAGTAGTTCTTATTTGAAACTGAAAATAGAATTGAGAGTTAGTGTATGATTTCAATTTCAATAATGATGCAAGCGTTTTTTTTCCCCGTTTTGGGAACAGGTCCGAACCGAGCAAATTGGGAAAAATGTGTCGTTTTCTCCGAAATTGGGAATTTACATGATAAAAACTGAATCAAGTTACTGATTACTTATAATGAATACTTTTAAATTATTTTAACTAAAATCAAAGCATTATGCACCAGAAATTGAAAACCTAAAAAACAAATTCACGTCCTTAAAGTTAAAAAATGTCCATTTGTTATGCTGTTGAAGATATTAATAATACTATCTTTTTGTAAGTGTGTGAGGGGATTTAAGAGTTGACCCATGAACTTTGTCGATGACCACTGGTCTACATTTGAACCTAAGCTCGATTGAATGTTGGATTTAATATTGATTCCATTTTGGGACGATGCTAATAGTGGCATCATGATGCTTTTATATTTATCTTTAACTTGACTGGACTTGTCAGTTTCTTAAGGCTGAGCTCTGTAGGGAGTTTAGAACCCTTTGATCTAATTTTCTTTCGATATTATTTGTAGTTGTGGCTGATTTCATACTTTGATTGCTAAAGAAAGAATTTTCTGCAAATACACATGGCGTTAAGAAAACCGACAAATCGCAACTTTTTGGCTACACAAAACATATACAGCACACTGTATTGTATTTGACAATCGCTAAGGAGACTTCCGAAACACTTACGCTGGACACTGGCCTCTACCCGATAAAGGTTGAAATTTGTTTATCAAAGACTAGCACCAGTTTACCGAAATAAACTGTTGACAGACTTCATGTTTTTTGGGTTTTTTTATCGATTACTACTTTGGGAAACTTCCTCTTTTTGACAAATGAAATCACTGATATTTAGATTGTTTATGTTATGTATTCTGAACAATTTGCCGGGGGAAAATCCATGATACAAATTTCAGTCCGTCACAGAGTTATTTTGAAAACTGACACTTAGGCTTTGCTTTGGTTTCAGTATAGAAATGCTATAATCAACAAAATCAGAATCTGCACTGAATTAGTGCTTGCGTCCAACAAGGATTTTCTGATGATGATTTTGGGCGCAAGCCCTTCTACAGTCATTACTAACAACATGTATTTTAGACTTAAAACAGTCGAATTCATTTATAGATGTTTTCACGGACCTAATGTTAGTAGCTCATAGGTCACACCCTTGAATATCTGCAATGTGGCAGATATAAGAAACTGTTTTCAAATAAGTGCCATCTATAAATGCATGTACAGTTTGTTTTCCCTTCATTTTTTCCCTGTTTTTTTTTTTTAATTTCTTGTATAACGCTATGATTATATGAAAATAATGTTCACTTAATCTCCATAGGAGAAAATAAAGAGAATGAATGAATGAGTTGAATTAAATCATCATTTTGACTAATTTCTGATTGTGTCTAAGGGACGCTCTCAGCTCTGATATTTTGTGTCCAGGCAGATTTTCAAGCATATATAGATTACTTTTACATTATAAATGAAAACCCTGTATGTATACTCTATCTTGTTATATTGTATATTACTTCAAATAATGTGTATTTCAGATTATTTTTCATTTTAATTGATAATATCAGTGTTCATTATTCTGTAACAGTGGATGGTCATTTTTATTGAAGAGGGTAAAGGACGAAGATTTTCAAAATGGCAGCCAAGTCATTAGAAACAGAAGACCTGGTTCAAAATCTACGCCAGATGGTTATAAGTTTTGAACCTCACATCAGAGAAGCAGGGTCTGTGGATCAGGTAGAGGAGACTTTGCAACATCTGGAAGAAAATGATGAAAACTTTCACAAGTAGGTGAAACTTCTTAACCCTTTGGCTTACAACCCAGTGTTTTAACAGCTCTGGGAAATAAAGCTTAATGAAAATATTGTGGGAAAAGAAAAATATGCTGGTAACCAGCAGCTATACCCCATCATAGATAAATCTCACATTTTTAACTACATTCAATTTGTTGTCTTCAAATACTCTCAGTCTGGACAAGTCTAAAATATTGTCATCTGTTAACAGGTTAATACATGTACATTTCATTGTCAATCTTAAATCTTAAGTCATGTTTTTTATCTCTCAGTCTCGTATTTTCCAACATCGTCTCTCACCTCTTTTCTGTTAAATCATGATAAGTAGATAGATAAATTTAATATGATTGACAGAAATATACTAACTACCAGATGTAAATCAAAGGCTATAACTGTATGCTATCAGATGTAAGGAATTTATTTTGTGTTGAAATTATCTTGTTTTTATTTCTCTCCGAGAAAATACATTTAGATAATTAGAATTCTTTAGAGAAAAGAGAATTTCATTTCAGCATTGGTAGGTATACTTGCAACTTTGTTGTAAATGGTATGGACTGACATAAAATATATGCATTTGCTTAAACCTTAGATTGTTCAAATGGTTCACATAGAAAATCATTGAAAAGCAAGATGTGAAACTAAGTGACTTTGCAGAAAGATTCAGAAATACTGTTAATGAGGAATTCTTTCTTTCATTTTACCAAATGGTCACATAATTTGATGACTCTGAAGAAGAACACTCTTAAAACATTTTGGGAATAGGAATAATGGCAGTTACCAGCATTGTTTTTCTTCTCTATTCACAGTGTTTTCTATCCTGCAATCAACAAATCTAATTATTTCAGTCAGAGTTGTCATCTGCAAATGGCTTTTAATATGGACAAGACAAAGGTAGTTTTTTAACAGAGTGTATTATATCAAAGACATACTGAATTCAAAGAATATGTGTGTTTCAGATATGAAATTGTGAAGCAGTTAAAAAAGAAAATAGAGGAAGTGTTAGGACCTCAGATAGATGAAGAAATCGAGAAACATGCTACGGGAAGTCATATGGATTCTGGTCAGGAAACCTTGGTCAGCAAAATAACGGACAGAATTACCAAATCTAAACCGTAAGATGATTTTAAAATTCTGAATACTGGTAATAATCATATTCAAAACTTATTGCATTTAGGCTACTTTGTTAGACATATGTATACAAGAAAAAGATCTGAAGATACTTTTTTTTTTAAATAAGAAAATCGTTCTTAAGGTTCACATGCATTTTTTTCATTAAGTTAAAACTAATGCTTTTATACATAAATGTGCAGAAATGGGTAAATGAACTTCTCACAGTTAATTCCTAATGTCTACTTCCAGAGTGTTAATATGTAAATTAATGATCTGTTTTAATAACAAAATAGATGCACTGATCTGAAAAGAAAGCTGAAACAAAATGTGACAGATGCAATAGATGAGCTGATGCGTAACTTTGATGCTGAGTTTGGAGTTGGAAAACACACTGGCACTCACTTTCCAAATAAAGATACTCGGGTTAGAGATGGAGGTCAAGGTAGTGATGAAGAGGATTCATCTTGTGGAAGTTCCTTTAACCATGTAAGATACCTTGATGTCTTGTCCTTACCATTTTTGTTATACATATACATTTATCATGCCCCTTCAGTTGTCACCTTTTGAGAATATCGTGAAAAACAAGAGCAAGTACTTCTATCCAGCCATTGCCCCATTGTCCCATTTTTTGCTATATTGGTTGGAAATGATGTACTTCTTTTTTTCCGACTCTTATTCTTCCGTGAAATTTATAGTAGTTTTTGGCTGGTCTTATAAAAATCTATACATTTTTAACGCAAGACTGTAAGTTGGTTGATCATGTTTTTTAGGAGGTAACAAATAAAGTATATGAAATAAATGGGGGGGGGGGACATTTTCTATGTCTACTTCTAACAGATTATTTTTTGTTTTCGAAATGAGCAATTCCTGATTTTGCCAAAATTTTCCTCAAAAGTGATCAGTTGCAAGACAGACATCTTATCTGCTAATGGTAATGGATTACCCTTTAGTGTAAACAATTTTTGAGAAAGAAGGGGTTGAAAATGTGGTAAAAAGGAAAATAATGTTAGTAACCAGCATTTTCTCATTTTTTCTATAATGTTTCTACTATTTCTAAGACTAATTCCATTGTTTGAGTCATGATTAATTTGTTGTCTGCAAATGCTTTGAATTTTGACAAGTCCAAAATTTTGTCAAAGGCTGATGGTAAGTCTGTTGCATTATCTCTGTAATGATCTTTTTTGTCAAACAATGTTCTACGGTACATGCTGAGTTAGAAATTTGTCACACTGGGTACTTTCTTCATATAATGCTTGTACCTAGCAATTTCTCCTTGTTCCATAATGTTTACACAAGTAATTATGTATTAATTATCAAAATAAGGGTTTCTTTTTTATTTTACAAAGATATTTTTCAAGTTATTTGATGCAAATTTATCTTTGAAAGCAACTGATTAAAACTCTGTGTCCTGAAGTTTTGAGAAACTCCCAAGTATGCCAGTTGAACCTGTGCATGTGAAAAGAAAGCTTTGAAAAAAAAAACTTTGTTATGTTGAACTTTTTAATTACAGGGCAGTCTAATGTTTATGACTACAGAATACCTGCAACAAATTTCTGAGAAGATCAGTAAGACTAAAGACCAAATGGTATGACTTCATAGTTCCATGACATATTAATAATACATAAGATAATTTCCTGTTTCTGCAAACCATGAGACAGAACAGGTATTTTCATTTTGCCTACACATCTGTATCAGCCATCACAGTCAACTACTGAATGTTCAATCATGTGTGTGTGTGCTTAGTGTCTGTTCATGACAATATCCATTACCCTCCAGAGGCAATCTTTAGGTTCTGATAATATACAGAAAAGGTTTTGTTACCTTTTTTTATTGTCCTTGGCAGAACTATTTGAGACATAATGAACTTGCCATATACAATTAGCATAGCTTTTATAATATACATGCATTTCATGTACAAACCATTGATCTATCTGAACTTCAGACAAGAAAAGAAGCTCTCCAGAATCTTAATACAGTGAGGGTTGATGATGTGATTAGCTCTGATTATTTCCAAACCATCAAAAAACATGTGCTTGATTCACTGATGGACTCTGATGAACAAATTGTGGTGAGTGAAGGTCTTTAAGTCTTTCCCAAACAATTCCATGTATTTACAGCCCTTAACTCTTTACCAAATGACAAAATCTTAGACTTGTCCAAATTGAAAGCATTAGCAGATGACAAAATAAACGTGACTCAAAAATTGAAACTTGACTTTGGAAGAAAACAAAACATTGTGGGAAAAGGAGAAAATGCTGGTTACCAGCATTTTCTCCCTTTCCCACAGTGTTTTCAGACGGCTTCTTCCTTGGGGTCGTTAAAACCAGAGATTGTGTGGTAAAGAGTTAAGCAAAAGGTTTTTGCAAAACATTGCTGCAGAAGGAGAAAATAGTAGTGATCAGCATTTTTTTCTTTTTCCAAAATGTTTTCTACCCCTTCAGAGACAAACCCTATCATTTGTGCCAAAGTTACATGTAATTTGTTGTCTGCAAATGCTTTCAATTTATCAAGTTTGAAATTTTGTCCTCTCCTAAACAGTGGACCAGTTTCTCTGTGATACTCTGCTAATTTTTTGTTATCATCATATGAATCGGTGAATTTTTAAGGGTGTTTTAACCAGAGCATTTCACAATATAGTTGGCAGTGTAGATCAAAGATCAGATTGCATTTTTATGCAATCTGATCTTTGAGCCATGCTGTCCACAAAAAGCAGTCTCATGTTGTTCTACATTGTCCATAAAAACAACTGAAGCTGTGCTTAGTGATCTCAGAGTTTTTTAATAAGACTATATCATGTTGATCAAGAGATTAAAAGCAATGAGTGGAATTAAATTCAGACACTTAATACACAAAAGTTCAAATCACATACAAAATTAGATGTTCTATATCATTATTGCACAAATACAACTTTTCAGACTCATGCAGTTGACAGCTGTTAAAATCGTTATAAGAAAAGGAGCAATTGTTCATATTTTCATGCTATTCAGCTTATACTACAAGATGTGTAATTCCTTCCAACACTTCAAATAACTGATGCTATTTTTTACAGAATTTGGGATTAAAATTTGTGACCAGAGCATTTACAAGTACCTCACACCACACCAAGGATATTTACTCTTTGTTGAGTAAGTTCTGTTGCTTTCTAAACTTTTTTATTCTCTTAGTTTATGTTCTGATGGAGAGACCAGAACGGAAGAATTTTAAGATACTAAAGTGTATATATATCTGATATAGTACATAAATGGGCTAATATTAACTTTTTACACCTGGACAGAAATTTATGGTTGACAGTTTTGGACCAGTCTGATAAAGATTGATAATCACAAATCATTGTAGTTAAACACATGAATACAAGTGAAAACATTGTGGCAATAGGAGATATTGTTCATAAAAATTGTCTGCATATACTCCTTTTTCCACAAGTTGTCAAAATCTTCCCCCTCAGGGTAAGTAAAACATGTGGTTGTTTGGAACAGGGTTAAATACAATAGAAAGTGTGACAGTTACTCTTGATCTTCAGTCTGAAAATGATTATTTTCATTTACATAGTGTTATTAAGGATAGGAGGTGTTTATATGTAAATACACACTAATACTACTGTACCATGGTACTAGATTGTAGGCAACAACTGCTTCAAAATTAGCTAGTATCGTTACATAGTTGTTGTGTGTTGATATTATTTTGGTAATGCATTAGGGTCTAACAGCACATTATATCAATTTCTATACTGTGGTGCCTACTCACAGTTATTTATTTCTTTTTCATGTTTGGCTTCCTTTTCAGCTGAGCACCTTATCAGTCAGTTTCATAACAGAAAGAGCAATATGCCTAAGATAAAAAATGGGCTTGACATCTCTCGCCCAGAAATTATCAGAACTTTGAAGGCTGTAAGTATACATATTTTTACCCCCCCACAATCAAGTAGGAATGTGTGGGGGGAAGTACACTGGAATCAGGTTGCCCCATAAACCATAATCTAGCTTTGGGTTTTACTTCATTTAGACACTCATTCTGTGTAAGTTGCTTTTCTAGTGTTCTACTACTGCTTTCTGGAAAACACTTTATCTAATTATCCAGTGTTTTGTAGACCCTCAGGAAATAGGGTTTTGAAAACATTGTGGGAAGGGGAGAAAATGATGATGAGATGGGGAAAGAAAGGAGGAAAGAAAGAATACATGTACATTTCATGTATATTTCTATTCATTTAAATTAGATGAAATAATTTACGCACATTTTTCTTCATACAAACAGCAATTTTATGTTCTAAAATTTAAACAAAATTCATGGACATTTGTTTGACAGCCCTATTAACCCCTGCTAGATCAATGAATTAACATTGACTTTGAAGTGGAAAAGACCCAAATATTGCAAATTCAAAGCTGTTTTAACCTTGATAAGACAAGTTATCAGTGTAGATCATAGACTGCTCTGAAGCAGCAAGGGTGTGGTATTTACCAGTAATTCTCAATATAGTTTCAGTTTTAAGTTTCTAGGCTAGCCATTAATGTCTTAGCCAATCAGATGGCTGGTCTCAGAATTTAGAATTAAAATTTAAGTTTGAGCTGCTGCTGCACATAAACCTAGATCTTGATCTAGTCACTGTGTGCAAAAGTTTTTTAACCTGTCACCTGACGACAAAACTTTAGACTAAAAGTGTTCATAGTTGGCAAATTGAATGTGCCTCAAATGAGATTTTTCTCTGAAAGGGTGGAAAATATTTTGAAATGGAGAAAATGCTGGTTTTCTCTATTTTCCACAGTGCTTTCTAAAGCCTTTAGACTAGAGGTCAAATAAAGGGGATTGTTTTGAGAAGGATTAAGTTGTTTTTTACCATGCTAGGGATTAGATTAGAAATGAATGATACAGAGTTCCAACCATTGGCAATGTTCAATAAAAGGACCACACTCACACAGCTGAGCAGCTTCAGCTTTGCCATTATTCCTTTCAGTTTCGCCTTTTGAATGAATTTCAACATGAAACAACTAACTATTGGATAAGATACCCGGAAACGTATGTATGAAGTTGTTTTGTTTTTTTTGTAATCACAGATGGCTTTTTTTATTTCAATTTTTTTTTACACTAACTAATAACTCAAAAATGACACACCTGCAGTGAACAACTGCAAATTGGTAGAGCTGAAATAAAGCAATCAAGTGAGTGTCATGGAAAGAAGAAGAAGATCAAAGCAGGCATTCACCAACCTTTCTCAATAACATTCTTAGTCTTCAAACTTATGCAGTTTTTATTTTGCGAAACCATATGATTTAGCCAATAAAAAATAGTGATGCTTTTCTAAATTGAGAATTAGACTTAGGATGCAGCTAAGAATGATTGGTGGATATGGATATAGGTTAAGTTTACTGCAAATGACATATGGCTTGCAACACGCGAAAAGGGGCATTCTAACATTTGCGTAAAGTGTTGTCTCGGATCAGCCTGCGCAGGCTAATCTGAGACGGCACTTTACGACTACATTAGATTTTGTTCTTCAGTAGACATGCCCAAAACAGAAAATTACATAAAAACGGAAAGTGTCGTCTCGGATTAGCCTGCGCGGATTGCGCAGGCTGATCCGAGACCACACTTTACGCAAATGTCCGAATGTCCCTTTTCGCGTGTTGCAGGCCATATTAGAGACTGTCATACTTCTACTACATTTATGGTGAAGTATTGACACATACATTTAGTGTTTCCCAAATGACAAATGTTTTTCTCCTCCAAATTGAAAGCATCTGTGGACAACAAAATACGAAATTGGTGCAAATGAGCGGAATTTCACTGAAATTATAGACAAGAAATATCTTTAAGAAATACTGGAATATGAATATTGAAACTCTTTTGTGGTTCAATATGAGTTAAAATAATGAAAATTAATCTCACGAGAATTGTCTCCTTTCCTCATCATTTTTCATTTTGTTGAAAAGTAGTATTGGGTTATTGGGAAACACTTCTGAAGTATTAAATTTCCAAACAGAACAAAAAAAAACACCATTCTCTATTACATTAATTTACTATGGTATGAATTGAAGCCCCAGGGTATCGATTAGCAATAGCAATGCTTGTAAATAGTGGTTTCATTAACATGTGAGCAAATAGGCCTACATGGGACCGCCAAATAAACAAGCTCATATTTTTTACCAATAGTAAATAACCATCTGTTCAGTCTTTATCAGTACCAGAAGTAGGTCAAAAGCCAGCGCATTCAGCTATGCCGAAAAACTCAATGGGGAAAAGTAGAAAATGCTGGTGACCAGTATTTTCTCCTTTTCCCTGAAATGTTTTCAAGAGCTTCTTTCCACAGGGTCATGAAAACATGGGATTGCATAGTAGAGGGTTAAATGATTACATGAAAACCAGCAATTATGATGTCTATTTTGATCACACTGTTGCATGATTAACAATATTATTTGTTAACCTTTAAAGTTGCTTAAAACTAGATTATGACCAAAAACAAGAAATCTGATTTTTGGTAGTAAAGATGACGAATGATTGGTAGACTGTGGCTGTAAATTCTAAGTGAAGCCCACCCCTCCCCCTCTATCCCCCCCAAAAAAATAAAACTAAAATAATAACCTGAAACTGCACTCTTGTATCTTTTAGCAACTGCTCTATCTGTACTTGCTTGTATGGAATGCCTCAAAAACATATTTAATTCTTGTTATGCAATAGCAGCTACATGGATTTGCTTAGATTATTAGGTTTGGGATTTTTTTTTTTTTGTACTGGTAGATACATGGCTACAAGGAGCTTTAAAGCCTTTAGCACAGCAGGGTTTTCCCTGGACTTAGTCATATGGGGGTCATTTGACTCCCTTCAAATGAATTTAAATTTTGGGGGTCATTCAGAAAATTTGGGGGTCCAAATTTAAAGGAACAGGGGGTCAGAGAAAACCCTGGCAGACGTTTCTTGTTCTTTTACTGTGTAAAAAGTCTGTGCAGTCTTATCGTGATATGTGCCATCAGCTGTCTCTGAGATGGTGCAGCAAAAAAAGTCGTGAAAAACGTAAAGATATGGTTCTCTTTACCATTTATCTCATTTAAATAGCCCTTAAAGGTTCATAATTATGTCTTCATATATGTAGGATCTAGCAAGTGTTTCAACGTACAACAAAAAACAAAAAATCAGAATCGATGCGGTTAATCACTTGCTCTTCTGTTTCAGATACTTAGAGGAGGTGTTGGTCAGTACACTAAACTTACTGTCTATTCACCATGTGGGTCCAGTTGGAACATCCCAACAGTTATCTCCCTTACATTTTGTTGCACTTTTAGACACAAGGGCACAGTGGTTCATCAAATGGATGGTTAGGTTCTATTTTTACTTGTTGGAATTCTTGTATCATGGAATATCCTTTTCATTAGTTTTTCTCTTATCAGTTCCACATTCTCAATACTTACTGGCACAGTTTCAATCTTTACAAGTAGACAAAATTGTAGACCTGTCTATTTTTGAGACCAGATCTAATTTTAATATGGCTAAAGGATTGAATCTTTCTTTAACTAGGTAAAAAGCAGTGCGAAAAAAGAAAAAATGGTGGTTAGCACCATTTTCTCCTTTTCCAACAATTTTTTCAAAGTTGGTCTACACATGGGTAATTTAAACACGGGACAGACAGTTGAGTATAAAACCTTTGACCTGATAATAGTTTGATTCAAAAGGAGAAAATATCTAGAGAGAAGAAGAGAGAGATAGAGAGAGAGACAGAGACAGATAGAGAGACAAGGAGAGACAGAGAGATAGAAACAGAGATAGAGCATGAGAGAGAGCAAGAGAGAGACAGACAGAGAGCGAGAGAGAGAGAGACAGACAGACAGACAGACAGACAGACAGAGAATGAAACAAGTGGAACACCCTTTGCCAAATGTTTTTTGATTTTCATGATATCAAAGGCTTTTAAAAACATTATGGGAAATGGAGAAAAGCTGGTTAGCAGAATTTTCCCTTTTGACAGTACTTTATACACTTTTTTAAAGACAAATCTGACCATGATAGCCTCATTTTACTGTATAAATGTTTTTTTTCTGCGGGTATTTAATTTTCGCTTTTTCTGCGGACCAACTCAAGACCACAGAAAATAAGCAGGTAGATTATATCGTCGGATGCCCTAACTGCGCCCCTGACCTAACTCTGCCACCTTTCTTGTTTTCGTCAAAATCTCGCGATGTTGCAGTGTTCGCGAGACTGACAGGGAGAAAAGTTTTTACTACATCGTAGTAAATACATTCCAATGATTTTCAACCCAATGTGTACTTACTGTTTTTCTGTATTTTTTTGTAACGCTAATTTTTTTTACTTAAAAATAACCCCTAAAGTCATAAAATATGAACGTAAACACAACTTAAACGCTTCATCTGCAAATGTTTACATTTTATGAATGAAAATCACGTGACAAAACAAATTTCTCAAAGGTCAAGCATATCTTTATAGATAGGTTCTGGTCCCACGGTCGTTAACTGACATTTGCTTTCTCCATTTTAATTCAAGCCCAACTCATGAAAGATCAGAAGAACAAATAAACAATATTCCCATGATGCATTTCATAAAGCTTACCAACAAATTGTAGAGAAAAACATGCCAATAAAAAGGGCTGCTAAATATTTAATGTATCTCGCACTACTCTCAGGTACAGGTTACCATGAATTGTGCATCCTTATACTGTAACCATTGGTAAGCCATCTTTATTGACGCTACTGGAACCAGTGGATCACATAAAAACTATGGCAGACTCTTGCAGTTATTTATCTTAAAACATCTCAATGTTAAAGTTACATTTCTTCAGAAAAACAATAACATTCGTAATTTTGCCTTATTTTTCGAGACTTTGGAGAATTTGTAAAGTCACTCCAGGGGGCGGAGTTAGGCACACAAAAAATGGCGTTGTTTGTTGACATGCAGATAATTTTTATCAAGTTCTGGAAGTTTAATGCTAATGTACATATGACTTTTGATAGAGATTGGTGGAAATAGAACATATTTGACTTGTGCATTTATTTTTCTTTTTGTAAACCATCTATTTTTAGTTCTGTTCCCAGATAAAGCTTAGAGGGGCACAGTTTGGGCATCAGAGGATAATTTCTGACCTTACTTTTGACAAAACAGCATCAAAAATATGGATGACTTCCGGTTATAGGGTCATGTATAAAACACCAGTGTGGTCAATCCCGCTATAAAACAGTGTTATCACTGAATCACATTGATCTTCAGGAAAAGCAATCAACTATGAATTCTTAATTCTAGTAAATGTCAGATTTAATCTTTTAATCAAGATTTAACATCTAATTTGCAGGCTCCATTGTATAAAATTGCTGTTTATAACTTTGGTATTCTACCTGTACTTTTTTTCGCACCTAAGTGTTAAAATCACCATGAGTCAAATTCTTACATTTTCAAAAATGACAGTAGGTCAGCACTTACCATTTTACTAGAGCTAAATTACGGTATTGTTATCCCATAGATTAACAACTCTGGGAAACTCGTAATTGTGTTTATACATGTAAAGATTACAGACTTGTTTCAAAAACATGAATACAATTAATTCTTTCAAGTATTCTTTCACAAAATAAACACAGCAGTTGACCAATATGGTGTATTTTAAAACTATCAATCCTCAAAAGGGTAGTAAGAACAGCTGGTAGGGATCTATCCAATATTTGTACATAGCCAGAAGTCTCCAGAAACAAAAGTAGAATAGTGTCGACTATTATTCTTATAATTCTAGTAGTTCAACTGCAGCAGATATTAAATACCAAATATGCTCAGACTGGACATCGCAGAAATAGGGTGCGCAAAAATTTATACACCCTTCTTTTTGGAAAAAAACCACAGAATTTGGAACTTGCAGAAAAAAAACATTTATATGGTAGTTGTTGTCCTGTAACGGATTCCAATGTAGAAGAGTCTAGAATTTTGATTTTTGGAAAAGAATCAACACAGAAAGGAATTTTGTTTTTCATTTTCAGCATGGTCACTTCAGTCGCAACTTTTTGCTGGATCTTCTTGAAAAGTATAGACCATTTGTAAGTACAATTACTTCACAATATAGGAATAAGAATGTTTAATTGGCAAGCTAAGGCTAATTACTATTCCGATGGCAGAGGGATATTATTTTGGTGCTGTATCCCTTTCCATCCCATCCTTTTATTTTTTTTTTTTCCTGTAAATAAGTATGCCTCCTTCAGGTGGGATCAGCTCAATGCAGTGACTTATACATTACAGGTTGAAAATGCTGTGAAACATTGTCTGGAGTTTTCAGCAGCTAGAAAAGTGCCCTTTGACCTGATGAGTGACATTTCAGAAAATGTGTCAAAGTCAACTTTTGGTATGTACCATATTCATAAACAAAATGGATGGTAGATATTACTTTTCTAGTCATTCTGTATGTCTCTCTCACTTTGTTCATTTTTCATTACTTCCATTTTTTCTCTCTACAGTCTGTATTCCTCCACTCTTTCTCTTTTGGGTTTTTCCATTTTTTCCTTACTTAGCCTTTCTCTCTTCTTTTCTCATTCTAAGTTCTGTTTGGCTACATTGAACTTACACTTATTACACAGGAATGATCAATTAAAACCAGAAACTTATCTTAGAAATGTTTCTGTTCCTATAAATGCAGAGGCTTTGACCACTGTAATGCTTGATATCATTATGACAGATAGGTTGTGATATTGTTCATTTTCTAGCAAATTTAACCTTTGTCACAATGTGTCCAACCAGAAAATTTCTGACATTTACATGTATGTAAAACTGTTTGACGGTACGAGTATCTATCATGCAACTTCTGTGCAGTCTGATCCTCTCAGTCCACAAAAGCAGCATAAGTTGTGTCAAGTGATTGAAGTGTTGATATTCATTTCCAACAACTTTCTTTTTGTTTTGTCTATTGCCATTGAATAGAAGAAATAGTATTTCTCTTTTTCAGAAATGAGGAGGGTTTTCTTCACAGGAGCAGAACTAGAGTATGCCTACTTTATCCATTCCGCTTGTGTGATTGGTAAACTTCTCTGTTTTGCCAATGGGAGGAAGTTTTTTCCTATTAAGTTGAAAGATTCAGAAGGTACCATTTGATTCATTTATCTACTTAACTCTTAACCAAACATCAAAATTTTAGACCTCTCCAAATTAAAGTGATGGTAGAGGACAAATTAAATGTGGCTCAAATGATGGAATTTGTCTGTGAAAGGAAGAGAACATTGTGGGAAAAAAGAGAAAAAAATGGTTACATGCATTTTCTTTTTTTCCACACACTGTTTAGAAAAGCCTTAACTGTTATGTTGGTTAAAACTTTGGATTATGTAGTAAACAGTTGAATTTATATATGCATTTTTGAAAAATTCTCTTAACCCTTTACCAGATGACAAAATGTTAGCCTTGTCCAAAATGAAAGCATTTGCATACAACAATTTCAGTGTGGTTCAAATGGTGCAATCTTGCTTTGATAGGGTAGAAAACATTGTGGAAAAAGGAGAAAATGCTGGTTACCAGCATTTTCTCCTTTTCCCACTATGTTTTTAAAAGGCTTCTTCTACAGGGTCGTGAAAACCCTGGATTGTTTGGTAAATTGTTAAAGTACTGATAACCTGCATGAATTAGAGTTTGATCCATGAATACATATGAAAAGATTGATGCAAATTGAGTAATTGCGTCTTACGAGTAAGTTTTCTTATTGTCACAGTATGTTTAAACGTGGTCTGCTGAAAGAGGGACATTTGTCTGCAGGACATAATGTAAATAGCCATTATCTAATGCATTTACCTCTTGCATTAAAAAATCAAAATGAATGTGTCGTTCACTAATATATTTCTATGATCATTATAAGAACTGTTTTACCTGCACACAATTCAGCAATAGACATGTTTAAGTTAATTTGGAATGTTCACACACTTCATATTTTTCAGAACCAGTTTCCATAAAAAAGCTTATGGTTGCCATGGTTTTGATTGTAGTTGATCCGAGTCCTGTCTTTCATTTACCTAAGGCAAATGCCTGTAAGTTTCATTCCTTCTTTTTATATGCAAGTACATTTCCAAGGTTCATTAATCTGTCTCCATTTCTGTTTTCAAACATTCTTTTCCTTCATGTTGTTAAAGAAAAAAATTTCTGGCAAAGGGTTAAAGTGCCAATAGCTGCCAAAAATAAAAACAACAAGGTGTTGAAATTCTGATTAAATTTAGATCATACCATCTAAAAATATGAAAATTATTGTGAAGATGACAATCTGTTATTGTGTGGTTGGTCCAAATGTAAGTTGCTGGCAGAGAAATGAATTTCAAAACTAGATTAAAAGTTGCCAGGTCACTCTATCTTTTGTATACTTTTTGATTTTGAAATTCATTTCTTTCTGCCAGCAACTAACACTTAGGCCACACAGTTACAGATTGTCATCTTCACAATATTTTCCATACTTTTAAACTATGATTCAAATTAAAATGCATTTTAATACTTGCATCATGTTTTGGTCTCTACTGGTCCTTTAGAGGGGTTTGCACTACTTTTGTTTTCTTGTGAAGTTCTGTAGTATTTCATATTTCATGCAGTCTTATTGTTATAATTGTATAACTCTGTATGCAAAAGTATTTAATTTGTTTGTTTATCATATTCAACATTGTTTCAATTTTGTAATGGTGTCCAATGCACCTTTTTATGCTTTCATGGATTTTCTTTTACTGGTACTTCTCATAACAAAGCCACTGGCTGCTTTCCTATATATACATCTTCAGAACTTTGTTCAGTAATGAGAGAGGTATGAATCCTGTGGCAATGACTTTGTACTATTCTAAGGAAGAATATAGTTGAGCTTGAATTCAAATTTGCAACCCTAGATTTTGAAGCTTTGTATGTTAGCAACTCAGCTACTGGACTTGGCCATATGAAGTTGCTTTCTTGCTTATTACAATACTTCTTTATGTCAACATTAAAAAGGAGTCATTAAACAGTAAAACATGAAATTTTCAGCTGACATGTTTGATCCAGCCAAGCTGATTGCTGATGTATTAAAGGGATTATGTAGCTCTGAACAAGCCTGTGAGATCTGCCTGTACAAAGATGAGATTACAAGCACTCTACTGTCTCCTATTTCACATTTTCTAGATGTTGCTGTAAGTAATACTTAGGCTATTTTTTTCATCCAATACTGATTGTTTACTCTTAACCACATGACAAAATTTTAGACTTGTCTTTATCAAAAGCATTGGCAAGACGGTGAACTATATGTGAATTATCGAATTTGTCACGGAAAGGGGAAAAACATTGTGGTAAAAGGAGAAAATGCTTGCTGCCAACATTTTTCCTTTTCCCTTGATTTTGTCCAAACTTTTCTTTCACAGTATCATTATTAAACATGACCATTTGGTAAAGGGTAAATCAGTAAATGCTTAAGTTGTCTGTAATCATTTTACAATTGACAATTTTTGATTAAAAGTTTGTTTCTTTGCCATTTATCTAGCCAATGAGAGTCATAAATTTCCATATTGTTTGGAACATGTAAAATTGAACTGATCATTTTTTGATAACATGTAATTCTAGAAAAACTAGGTAGTGATGTGTTCAGTTAGTTGAACTCCATATTATGATGAAATAATTTTGTATGATAATTTTGATTGTCTGAAAACGTTACACATACATAGAATGGTGCTTGATGAACTTTCATACAGCTAAGTATTTGATTTTACAACAGTATTGGGAAGAAATAGGTTTTGAGGATGAAGTAAGTCTGGAAAGAGTTTTCAGCCATTTCAAGAGTTTATTTTCATTGCTTTAAACATAAAGCAAAGGACTAATTTTCATGTCATTTATATATTTCTAAGAAGTTGAATAAATGTAAAGACTTACAATTTAATTTCTTTAGCTTGGATGTGTACATGTATTACCATTTCTTATTCATGGAGCTTAATACTGTGTTTAAAATGAACAGTGGAAAGAAACTACAGTACAGCAAGGCTTATTTTCATTGTAGCAAAATGGACTAAAAGCTGTGACAATATAGACAGAATTCTTCTTAACTTTAACTTTCCCCCTTTGAATTAGAGCTGTTCTTGGTAGCTTAGTCAGTAGGGAACAAGGCCTGAAACCCAGGGGGTTGCTGGTTTGATTCCCAGCTTGTCCCAATTTTTTTCAAGATTCATTCCTCCTCAAATCTGAATATTGTTTATGTAATGTTGATATGAGCAGGCAGCTAGTGGCTTGGAAAGAAATTCGTGCAAAGAACTGGTAAAAGGAACTCCAGGCAGCATGGATTGATGTTCTGGCTGCCTTGGTTTTAAGTGATATGATGTTGAAAATGGCAATTAATACGTGAAATCAATCAGTGTTTACATTACAATTAACATTAGCTTTATAAATGATGGAAAGAGTTTTTGATAGATCTGGCTTACTATAGTTCTCCCTACACTTCCAGCTGAACTTTCTTCCAATATAGGACGCTAAGCTATAACAGGAATTATCGGAATCCTTTTGGAAATACTGCTTTTAATACTGTGAACTTATTACCAAATGATTCTGGGTTTTTTTGTTTCTTTTTTGACTCTGAGAAAAAGGCTGTTTGAAAACAAAATGAGAAGAAAACATGCTGGAAACGAGCATTTTTTTTCCCCCACCATCTTTCTATTTTTCTAAAGACAAGTCTCATCACTTAAGCCAGATGTACTTTTTTTATCTGAAACGTTTTTTGTGTGACTGAGTAGTAAATTTTGTTGTCTGGTAAACTGTTTTCCAGACATCAAAAGTTTAGACTTGTTCAAATTCAAAGCATTTGTAACAACAAATTAAACCTGACTCAAATGATAAGATTTGTCTTTGAAAGGGATGAAAACATTGTGGGAGAAGAAGAAAATGCTGGTTTCTATTTTTCCAACAATGTTTTTCAAAGCCTTCATCAACAGCGTCATCTAAACTGGGGATTGTGTGATAAAAGAGTGAATGAGTTAGCAAAGTTACGTTCAAAAATAGCCAGTAACAAACTTCACTGTTCATCTACCTTACTCTTGAAATGGTTGTCTCTTACAATTGCAGATTTTTTCTGAAATGATGTGTTTTTTTTCCTATGAAATTTGAGCTTATGCTTATGTGATGTCTATTATTTACAAAAATTAAGGCTTTTTTATGAAGGAATAATCATTCATCTGTCAAAGAAATTGAATACTCACCTAGTCCATTTTAATTTCCCTAATTTCAAATACAGAATACCTGTCATTCCTGATAAGTTTCCAATGAACTTTTATAGAGCACTTTGTGAAATAGACAATGCAGGTACTGTGTTTTTTGCATATAGAGAAAAAGAGACTGTTTACTTATTGCTGTTAGTGAAACAATAATAAACAATGATTTTCAATTTATGTATTAATTTTTGCTGTAAAGAAAGTTAATGTTTGTAAAACTACCGGTATCTTCCTATGAATGTGTCATCAGCTTTTAACACAACATTGATTCAAATGTTTGTCATGATATTACTGCACAATTTATACTTTTTTACTTTTAGGATTTAAATTCCTTTTATACAATTATATTAAGGTTTGCTTATGTGCAACTGGCTATTGTATTCAAAATGCTAGGTTTAGCCAAAGAATATTCCTGGCCACACAATTCAGTGTTTTAACAACCATGAAGAAGAAGCTCCAGAAGACAAGATGGGAAAGGCAGAAATGCTTATAATTAGTATTCTTTCCTTCTCCCACAGCATTTGCTACTCATTCCAATCACTTGAGCCATATTTGATATGTTATCTAAAAATTCTTGCAGTTTGGACAAGTCTTGAAATTTGTCATCTGGCGAAGGGTTCTATTTTTAACTTACCATTATCAAGTCCAATTCCTTTTAACAGCACTTATCAGACCTTCATGACTTTATAGCTATCATAGAAAAAATCTAGACATGAAAGTAGGGGAAAATAGCAGACTTCATAATTATTTATTGACGTCAGAAGCTTTAATTTTTTTTGTCCATGCTTTTTTGTGATTTCTACAGTATTTTAGTGTTAAGGTAATGCTTGTTTCCTTTAACCCTTTTTTTTTTATATTACTAACATAATGTTTGATCTCTACAGAACACCAAGACAAAATAATTTACCCACCTTTTTCATCATACAAACAGCAATTTTATGTTCTAAAATTTGAAGACAGTCAAGAGCTTTGAACAAATAATGTAATTGCTTGTGATTAGTGATTTCATGATCTGCAGTGACACATTCTTGAAGTTTACTAGAATTGAATGTGCTGTTTATCTGTTGGAACATTTTGTTTTAGTACTACATCATATTTTATTACTGAATGTATTTTGAGATCTATGTAGTTGGGAGAATTCTATCATTTTCATTCAAGGTAGTAGGATGAAACACATACTTTTGACACCTCTTCACTTAACTTTCCAGTTTTATTGCTTTGTAAACTCCTGTAAAATTTAACTGTCAATTCCTATGAAATTTAACTCTGACCACACTGAAGGCTGTTTTTGCAGAAAGTACAGAACAGTTGCAGCTTGCAAAGACTATTATCTTTGACACACATCACCACCTAATTTGTGATATTGATGCAAACTGTGAGGAAACTGCAAGACATGCATTTTAGTAATTTTTCTAACAACTGAAAATTTCATGCATTCAAAGTAAACTTTAAAACAATCATAGATACAGCAGGTATTGGACTTACAGCCATGGGTTCCACATGCACTTAGTTTCACTCTTTTAACATTACAATGTTATGTACACTCTTGCCTCCATAACCTCTCTTAACACGCCTATGTTTATATTTCCCAGAGGAAGAGGGACTTATTAAACATTGAGGACAAAGGAAAAAATTCTTGTAACCAAAAATTTCTCATTTTACCACAACATTTTAAACCCTGTCAAAGGCAAATCCCATCATTTGAGCCACATTTGACTTGTTGTCTGTAAATGCCTTTCAATATGTTCAACTTTCCTGTGCACTAGCTTTTGATGAAATTTTCTCAGTTACAGTTTTCCTTCAAAGGCTAAGCCCAGTAAATTGATCTGTTTCCACAAAAGTTGTAACACCCATGCAGTAAATGACATTTGATACAATTTTTCTTTAAAAACAATCTAAGGGATTCCTACCACTCTGGTTCATGTATTTACCATGTATACGAAACCAGCTCAAATAGTGTGTCCCATACAGTTGAAAAGCAGTGTTTGTGTTTGCTCAAATGTATCCCCTTTCGTAGTGTTGTTCCTGTTTCTTTGGCTGGAAGCCAGTTAGGAAATGGGTTTATCATTTAGAAAAATTTTACCTTCAAACACATAAATTTTACAGAATTTTATACAATTAAGTCTTAGATTCCTGTGTAAACTTAACATGAATAAATCTCGGGACACAAATTCTTGAGGGTATGGAATGAAGCCCAATGGCTAGTCTCAATAATGAGATGTTAAAGGTGATTCTTTTCATATTTGGACATTTACTGTGCACCGCAGGAGATCAGTCAAAAACTAAATTTGCCTTCAGGGACAGTTATCTGTATTAGCCCAATGTCTAGCAAACTTAACTCTTTACCAAACAAAAAAAATTTTAGACTTGTCCAAATTGAAAGCATTTGCAGACAACAAAATAAACGTGACTCAAAAATTGAAACTTGACTTTAGAAAAGTAGAAAACATTGTGGGAAAAGGAGAAAATGCTGGTTACCAGCATTTTCTCCTTTTCCCACAATGTTTTCAGCAGGCTTCTTCCTCTGGGTCGTAAAAACCAGGGATTGTTTGGTACAGGGTTAAATCTTACTACATAATAGTCTTTCGGATGAGATGTTAACTTACAGCCTTCTTTGGGCATCCCCCATATGCCCAATCAGTGGCGACTATAAGTAAATAGAAAATCTCTCAATCAATCCACTCAGTAGCAATTTTAAGGCCGTTTTGATTATTAAATATTACTATCTAAAAGGTTATTGAAATCATTATGGGAAAAAGATAAAATGCTGGTAACCAGCATTTTCTCCTACCCCACAATGTTTTATGTACCCTTACAAAAACAGCCTCCACAATCGAGATACATTTAATTTTTCAGGTCTGCAAATGCTGTCATTTTGGGCAGTTAATAGATCTGAAAAGTCCTTGCTGTCAGATCCTGATCTTTAATTGTTTGAATTGTTTGTTCATAGAATAAAAAGAGATGAAATTACAATAAAAAGGAAAGTGTCATTCAGAATATGGCTCAAAATCAAGGCCTTTTGCTCCTTTAACCCTTACCACACAATCCTGAGTTTTAACGACCCTGAGGAAGAGCCTTTTGAAACATTGTGGGAAAAGGAGAAAATGCTGGTAACCAGCATTTTCTCCTTTTACCACAATGTTTTCCACCCGACCATAGAAAAAGAAATTCAATTTTTGAGTCACACTGATTTTGTCATCTGCAAATGCTTTCAATAATGGACATGTCTAGAATTTTGTTCCTAGGTAGAGTGAAATGAGCCAGTAGCACTAGACACTTACTTTATAGGAACATTCATCAGCATAATGCCAAGACATGTATCTGTAAGTATTTCTCTTATGTCAATTAATTCAGGTGTTATGTTAGATCTTTATCAGATTTCCAAATTTAAGACTAAGAAGTTAAGCATAGAAAACGTTGTAATCCGGTAATATCCATAAAACTCTTTCACATCTTTGAAATATGTACAAAATGATGTCAGAAATGAATGGAATGGAGAAAATGATGGTACCAACATATTCTCTATTCTTCACAATGTTTTCAGCAGTCTTCTTAAAGTTCATTAAATCTCGAGATTGTTTGGTAAAGGGTTACAAAAAAATGCATTATTTGTTCAAGCTTGCTCTTGATGTGAAGCTTGCATATTTTTCTACAGGAACACCAAGCTCCAGGGGAGAAAACCTTGCTACATGTTGCAGATATTTTGTCAATGATTGCTTCAAGCACCAAGGGCAGACGTCATCTTATGTATGGTGAAAAGAAGGACATCTTCTCCAGAACAAAGTATGGAAAGTTTGGGCTGTATTAACCCTTTACCATACTAAAAAATTTTTACACTTTTCCAAAATGAAAGCCTATGCAGACAACAACATAAATGAGACTGAAAAACTGAAACTTTCTTTTCAAAAGGGTAGAAAATATTGTGGAAAGAGGAGAAAATGCTGGATACCACCAGTGTTTTCAAAAGTCCTCTTCTATAGGGTCATTAAAATACAGGATTATTTGGAAAAGGATTAAACAATTTTGAATTCTGTCCCAGTTCTTAATTCGAGACCTAGCAATCTCAATTGCTTAGGTGTTCTGTCTTGGATAATCATATGTCTAGTCTGGCAAAATGGATTTATGGTGGTTGGTGAATAAGGACCTTGAAATGTGAACCATACATGCAGTGTTTGAAGAAAACAAGAGTTGTAATGTTTGCATTTACTTAAATCCCTCGGTTTCCTTTTTTAGCTCACCTGAGTACAAAGTGCTCAAGGTGAGCTATTGTGATCGCCCTATGTCCGGCGTCCGTCAACAATTTCTTTAAACATCGTCTTCTCCTAAACCACAGGGCCAATCTTGATGAAACTTGGCGGGGATGTTCCAAGGGTGAAGCTCTACCAAAGTTGTTCAAAGAATTGAATTCCACCCAAAACTCTGGTTGCCATGGCAACAAAAAGGAAAAAAATGCAAAATCTTTGAAAATCTTCTCCTCTGAAACTAGAATGCGTAGAGCTTTGATATTTGGTATGTAGCATCTCCTAGTGGACCTCTATCAATTTTGTTCAAATGATGCCCCTGGGGTCAAAACTGGCCCCGACCCAGGGGTCACAAGTTCGAACATAGGAACAAAGAAGGAAAACTTTAAAATTCTTCTTCTCTGAAACTGGAGGGCGTAGAGCTTTGATATTTGGTATGTAGCATCTCCTAGTGGACCTCTACCAAGTTTGTTCATATGATGCCCCTGGGGTCAAAACTATCCCCGCCCTGGGGGTCACAAGTTCGAACATAGGAACAAAGAAGGAAAACTTTAAAGTTCTTCTTCTCTGCAACTGGAAGGCGCAGAGCTTTGATATTTGGTATGTAACATCTCCTAGTGGGCCTCTACCAAGTTTGTTCATATGATGCCCCTGGGGTCAAAACTGGCCCCGCCCTGGGGGTCACAAGTTTAAAGATAGGAACAAAGAAGGAAAACTTTAAAATTCTTCTTCTCTGGAACTGGTAGGCATAGAGCTTTGATATTTGGTATGTAGTATCTCCCAGTGGACCTCTACCAAGTTTGTTCATTTGATGCACCTGGGGTCAAAACTGGCCCCGCCCTGAGGGTCACAAATTAGAACAAAGGAACAAAGATGGAAAACTTTAAAATTCTTCTTCTCTAAAACTGGAAAGCGTAGAGCTTTGATATTTGGTATGTAGCATCTCCCAGAGGACCTCTACCAAGTTTGTCCATATGATGCCCCTGAGGTCAAAACTGGCCCCATCCCAGGGGTCACAAGTTTGAACATAGGAACAAAAAAGGGAAAACTTTAAAATTCTTCTTCTCTGAAACTGGAAGGCGTAGAGCTTTGATATTTGGTATGTAGCATCTCCTAGTGGACCTCTACCAAGTTTGTTCATATGATGCCCCTGGGGTCAAACTGGCCCCGCCCCGGGTGTCACAAGTTCGAACATAGGAACAAAGAAAGAAAACTTTAAAATTCTTCTTCTCTTAAACTTGAAAGTGTAGAGCTTTGATATTTGGTATGTAGTGAACCTGTTCTAAGTTTGTTAGCCCACCTGAGCACAACATGTTCAGTGAGTTCAAAATTGGGTCACCTGGGGTCATAAACTAGGTCACTAGGTCAAATTAAAGAAATACCTTGTGGGCACTCTAGAGGCTACATTTATTGCTCAAATTACCTGAAATTTGGTCAGAATGTTTGTCTTGATGAAATCTCGGATGAGTTTGGATTTTGGTCACCTGGGATCATAAACTAGGTCACTAGGTCAAATTAAAGAAATACCTGTAGGGCACTCTAGACGCCACATTTATTTCTCAATTAACTTGAAAACTGTTCAGAATGTTTGTCTTGATAAATATTTTGATGAGTTTTAAATTGGGTCATGGTGATAAAGTAGGTCACTAGGTCAACTTACGGAAATTTCTTGTGGATGCTCTAGATGCCACATTTTAAGCTCAATTGACCTGACAATTGGTCAGAAATTTGCAATGGAGGGTATATGAAAAATTTGAGACTCATGGACCTATAAGGGGTCCAGCATTACTCGGCAGTTAATACTCGGCAGTTAAAGTGTTGGATTGATGATCCAGAGATCCTGTTTGACTGTCACCAGTCATAGGATCTGTTGTAGTATCCACATGCAAGGCACTCACTCCTCCAGCCAGAAACTTAGGTAACAAAGGACACACATGAATTTATCAGAACAGAAAGATTGTCTTTGAACTCATTGCCTTAATAGTAGTGTTAACATCTACCATACATCCATTATGGACATTGTGGATTAGTAAAATGAAATAAGTATCATTTGGTAAGAGACAAAATACAGAAAATATTGAGATAAAAGAGTCATTTTATTCATTTTAGAATGTTTCCACGGTGATCAGCCACAGGTGAATACATCTGTATGAGGTACCGCTGAAGAATTCAAATACCCTTAACCTTTAAGAGTAAAAAAAAAAAAAAAAAGGTGAAAATTGAAGTCAGGCAAAGATTGATCCAAATATTCCAAATTTATAGCTGTTTTAGCTAGATTGTCTCAGTAAAGCAGACAATGTAGATGCAAGAACAGACTGCATATTAAGTGCAGTCTGATCTTGATCTACAACATCCACAAAAGCAACTGTAGTTATAATAGTCAATCTGAGGGTTAATTCAGAGGTATAATACAGACTAAGAATTTTACAGGTCATCTGCAGCACACATCATAGCAGAGTTCACCAAGAAGGCATTACTGCACCAGCTTCCAAGGGAGGCGGGGCCAGCACCCAGTCCAGTTGTGATTGGAGCGTATTTATACATATGCAGACAGCTGTATAATACCTGTGAAGGACTACGTATCCTATATCTTTATGCACTACATACAGTTGTGGCAGAGGCTTGGAAAGATGTAAGGATATCTTTATTTCATTGATACACCATAAAATGTTTATGTATTACTGACTCAAAGTTACCAGTATGTTTTTTTTTATATTATATTTTCATGTAAGGTCTCTATTCAGTAGTTGATTAACTGATGTTTGCTTACTTTAATAAAACCCAAATAATAATCACTGGCTCGGCTGATGATATATCATAATACATGCACAAAGTTTGTGGTGGTCTTTGGTGTAAATATGTAGCCTATAATGTCCAAATGTTTGAAAGCAACAAGTTTCTAGTCACTACAGTATCAACTAAGGTATAACTTTCAGATGATAATGATTTGTACTATTGCATGTATGTTGACCTTAGATTTATGAAGTTAGAATATGCAATATTTACAGAGGGCCCTCAGAGCAACACGTCAACTACATGTACTGGTAAATCAAATTTTCTGTTGGAATGACACACACAAATTTTATTTTTCAAGGGTGTCATTGGCCAGAATGTCTTACCATGGCAGACATTGTGAATCCAAGATCAGACTGCACTTTTTTGCAGAATGATCTTGAGCAACGTTGGCTGCAAAAGCAACTGTAGTTGCGATACAAAGAAATGCTTAATCCTTCATCAAAAAATGTGTTTTAATGGCCCTGACAAAGAAAGTTTTTGAAAACACTTTGGGAAAAGGAGAAAATGCTGGTAGCCATCATTTTCTCCTTTTCCCACTAGTTTTCTACTTTATCGAGGACAAATTCTGCCATTTGAGCTACCTTGAATTTCTTTGCTACAAATATTTTGAATTTAGACATGCCTATAATATTACTGTCAAAGAGTTAAAGGATTAGTCTTTCTTTTCGTGAAGATAGCATTAGGAGTGACATGGTAGAATGTAAGGGTATTGTATAAGAGGTCCAAAGTTCAATTTTCAATTTATGTTTGTCCTGTAATATTTTTTTCAGGCATCAAAGGAATTGGAGACAGCCAAAACCCCCACCCCAGATGATGATAGTTCAAGTGACAATTCAAGCATAACTATCAGAGAGTTCTATGATGTGTAAGCATGGTTATTAATTCTGTTTTAACCCTAAAAGTGTCAAATACTAAAAATGGACATATCTTTGGTGTAAACAAGACCCAAGTAGTTGCTATTTTAAGGCTACTTTTCATTTAGCAAGTTTCAGCAAAGCAGACAATGTAGATCTAAGATTAGATCAGGCAGCATATTTTGTGTTGTCTTATCTTGATCGACATGTGCTGCAAAGCTAAGAGTCAATAGACTAATATTTTTATGCTTGAATAAACACTATAATTCAAAGGGCACCTTTGAATAGCAAACATTTCTAATGAAATTATTTGTCATTTCTATGGATATGATACATACTAATCTTATGAACTAGGAAAGAGGTTAAAGCAGTACATTTAGGTACAATACATAATTTTGCAGTTATGTGTTTGGCCTGTTTTTCATTTTATACTTTTTCCCAGCTTTTGATCATGAAATACATCAAAAAGCATAGCCCCACATCTACACACCCATATGCTCACTAGGTTAGGGTTCCGGTTAAACTCCTTGATTTTTGAAGGGAGAATCAAATTTTTCAGGGAGGCACATTTGAAATTATCATAAAGCCTTTCATTGGTTCTTGAAAAGTTGTACAACTATGGAATGCCAAGGTTTACGTAAAGTTGCCAATGGCATGAGGAAGAAAAGAGCAAGGGAGTGCTTTGGGTAAACAGTCAGAAGATTACAGGGACCTCTCTTAGAATTTCTGTTTACAGCAAGACATCTCCAAAAGGGGTTATTTTGCATTTGAAGACTGCATAAGAGTTAAGACAAAGACGGGATGGGTTACAACCAAAATTATATTTGGTAATTAACAACATTATATGATCATTGCTCTGTGAAAAGAGGATTTAATGCATCTGCATAAAGGATCGATTCTTGTCAGCCTGCACAGTTTGCACAGGCTGACTTGTGTGGAAACATTTTGCTATTTGTCCATTTTTCTGCATGTCAAAGGACCAGTCTAACTCACTGTTCAGTCCATTGTTTCACAAAAAAGATTTTATGGATCCATAGTCATATGCTGACTTGCTTTGTATCATGCATCACAGAGATACATTAAACCCTCTTTTGGCAGAGCATGGCTCAAATTTATATTCCTTATTCCATGTACAGACTTATCTTTTATTACTTTCATACATTGTAGTGCACAATGGAAAGACACACTACGTGACAACTTACTAAATTTTGCCAGTACAGCCAAAGGTATATTGTTACTACAGCAGACAGGTGCACTGAATGAGTGCATGTTTTATATGCATTCAAGATATGAGAAGAAACTGCAGGTAACTATCAGATGACCCTCTACCAAACTAACCCTTATGTTTATTACTCTGAGGTATAGGTTTCTGACAACACTGTGGAAAATAGAGAAAATACTTATGACCAGCTTTTTTTTCCCACATTTTCTAAACTTTTAAGGGCAATGATTGATTGATTGATTGATTTTATCATCACTTGAGATACACTAATTTTGTCGTCCGCACATGCTTTCAATTTTGTTGAGTCAAAAACTCTGTCATTTGGTAAAGAGTTAAATTTTGAAAATACGAAACTCTCCCATGTCCCTTATTTTGCTGTTAAATAAGATACAAATTACCTCCTGAAACAGAAATACAGCAGACGACTGTCAGCATCTTTAGGATAAGCAATTATGAGGTATGTTTTAACTCTTTACCAAACAATCCCGGGTTTTGACAACTTTGAGAAAGAAGCCTTTTGAAAACATTGGGGGAAAAGGTGAAAATGCTGGTAACCAGCATTTTCTCCTTTTCCGGCAATGGGTTCTACCCTCCCAGAACAAATTTCAATTTTTGAGTTCAGTTAATTTTGTTGTCTGGAGATGTTTTCAATTTGGACCAGTCTAAAGTTTTGTCTATGGTAAAGAGTTAATACAATAATACAATCGCAAAAGGAGAAATACCCCAGCTTTATTAGTCTTTTCAAAAGTTGGCTGTTTTTAGACAACAAAGTTGTCTGTGGAAGGTAAATGAGTTAGCAAAGGCCTGTTGATTGTTACCATTAGGTCAGTAAATGTGAGAAGTTTGGGTATGGCTACATGGTAACTCAAGTGGCTGCTACAGCCCCAGGCATGGCTGCTCTAAAGAAAACAGGTAAGAAAATATATATGTAATGATTAAATGGTACTTGTTTTTTTTGTGCCATAAGAGATTTTTATTTTCGTTTGTCTTAAGTATCATCTAGCTGTTGCAGTAGCAAGAAAGCTGTGTCATGTCTGCAGAACTTACTTACTTCAAAGAACTTTTTTTATTTACCCAAGTTTTTCAAATGCTATGATTAGCTGTAGATGTATCAAAATGTGTTTGCGTGAATATACAAGTAAATATAGATTTTTTGTAAACTTTTTGTGAAACACACAGAGAAAGTCATATATATACTCTTCGACATGTTGTAATATATCTACTTGTGACTTTTGAAAACATTGTGATGGATGAAGATATTCTTGCTGTAAGGTATTTGCTTTTCACCATATGACTCACATCATTGGCTGAACCCTTAAAGCGCCTTTCATAACAATAATAGCCTTAGCGACCATTGTAGATCAAGATCAGACTGCACAAAATTTGCAGTATGATCTTTGATCTGCACTGTCCACTTTGCTGGACATTCTAGGGAAAATTAACCCTGAAATTGCTATGATTTTGGTTTCATCTATAGACTGAAAATGACTGTAGGGTTTATTTGGCACCCCAAGGGTTAATGCTAAATACTTGTTAATGCTATGGGCCTATTTACATTCATGCAAGTTCTGTTTTCAACTGACCCGTTCACATACCAATATGTACAGATTTTTATGTCCGTGGTGTAGATATCTTCTGAAAACATTGTGGAAAAAGAAAAATTAATTGCTGCTTCTTTAACATTGTTTTTCATATCATTTACACTTTGACATTGTTTTTCATATCATTTACAGAAATTTTACCATGCCTTTTGCCATGCTCTTTCAAATTATTTTAGCATATGTTACAAGTACTTTTTAGTAAAAAAAAGAAATGTGCATTAAATTTTGGTAAAGGAGTTAAATAATGGCACATTTTCTTCAATATTTGACACCACCAGGTTACATCAAGTCACTGATCACAGAGTTATGGTCAGTCATAGAGTGTGGACCTAATGATGTGACCATGTTTACTCCAAAATCATGGCCAGTTGACCCCATTGACAGAGCATCACACAAGGTAATCACTGGAGTGAAGTCACCAATTTTTTTGTTAAAACCTTTGGAGCACGGAATAAATTCAGGTCAATACATCCAGTCTAAATATTAGACCAAAATAATTGCAATATCAAGGCTGCTCTTGTCCAGCATAGCTTAGCAAGCAGACAGTTTTGATAAAAAATCAGCATGCACGTTTTTTTGCAGTCTGGTCTCGATCTACACTGGTCACAAAGGCAACTGTAGTTGTGAAAGATGCTTTCAGGGCTAATAAAGGTGTATTACACCATGATTAAATCCTCACCTTCTACATGTATATTGACACTGTAGCATTTAAATCTTACCTACTGAATGTAAAGCATCTTTTACATTAACTTGAAAGTAGGATAGTTAAAATTTTGTTGATCCTTTGATCTTTCCATTTCCATCTATGAAAGGAGTTGTTAATTTTGACATTGAATTCATCTTTAGACACTGAAGTATTACTCCTCCTCTTTGGACATTTTTTAAAGATATCTAAACTGTAGTTTACAGCCTTTCTAAGCAATGTGCATTACACGAGTTACTATGGTTATGCATATTTTGTGTTAGAAATGTTTTAAAAGAGCAAAATTTTTAAATCAAATTTGTCATATTTACATGCTATTACATGCAAATATTTAGCTTAGAATATCAAGAAACATGGTTTTAACAACAGAATTCCATGTGTATCAAACAGCAGGAACTGTGTAAATCCAGGAAAGTTTTTCTCCTGTTGCCGAAGTGAAAGCTAGCTGCTGCAGACAAAGTCATGCACAAGAGAAATTGAATTCTTTACCGAACAACAAAATTCTAGACGTGACCAAATAAAAAACACTGGCAGACAAAAATTAATTGTAGCCCAAATGATTACTTTTATCTTTGATAGGATTAAAAACATAATGGGAGAAAGAGAAAATGTTGGTTACCAGCGTTTTCTTCTTTTCCCACAATGTTTTTAAAGGTTTTTTTTTTGTCAGGGTCGTTAAGACTCAGTATTGTGTGGTAAACGGTTAAGCCAGCCAAAGAACAGTTATCAAGATTAAGTATAGTGTATGTTATCAAAAATACTTTCTCATCTCTTTTCAGCATTTGATAAGACTTTTGAATGTCCTGTCAGCTTTCCCTGCTGTGTATGAAGTATTATGTGACCATCCATTGCCAACAAAACAGAGCTATAGTTTCAGAGAAATGCCTGAAACACTGGCTGTATGTTTAATTACTCGTTCTATCCATCTGACATTAGAGACTTTCTAAAATTCCAGTTCTACTCTCAGTCTAATTCATGTCATATCTTGTTATATCCACATCAACTAATGTTTTTTTTGGTATACTGGAATCAGCCCATTCATATTTCCTTTTGTCCTTTTGCAGAATATCCATAACAGGTTATTTGCAAAATTTTCGACACGCATATGTATCCACATATACAGTAGTTGATGAAAACATATCTCTCTCTGAATTTAGACTTTCTGTATGTCAAGCACTCAAACTCTTGAATATCTACCTCCTCTATCAAAGCGCTCTTGGGTATTAAGTAACTTTTTGTTGCAATTCTGGATTTATGATGATGCCATGGTATCTGACAGAGTTTTATTTTACTTTTTATTTCATTACTTTTACTTTTGTTTAAGGGGCTGCTTGACCGGATTGTGGTACTGAATACCCCAGGCAAAATACATTCACTGTTTAATGTGGAACAGTCTCACATATTTGGTCTCAGGTAAGCACAAACTTTTGGTCTTGGATAAAATCTACTGCTACACCAAAATTTCTGTCCCTTTGTTTACCTCAGCAATATTTGATTATTTATTACATACCTCTTTTGCTTCAAGAAAAGTGCATGACTGTCTTTCAGTACCAGGTGCTAGCTGCTTCCCAAAAGCAGTCCTTAGACGTTTCAGTAGTGATAGAGGAATGATTTATTTCCAACTAATTTTTACTCATTTAACCCTTTACCACTCGGCAAAATTTTAGACCAATCCAAATTGAAAGCATTTGCAGACAACAATTTCATAGTGGCTCACATGACACAGTTTTTCTTTGATAGTGTAGAAAACTTGGTGGGAAAAGGAGAAAATGCTGGTTACCAGCATTTTCTCCTTTTCCCACCATGTTTTCAAAAGACTTCTTCCTCACAGTCGTTAAAAGTCGTCATTGTGTGGTAAAGGGTTAACTCTTACCAGACAACAAAATTTAAATGTGGCTCAAATGATGTAATTTGTCTGCAACAAGGTTGAAAAGATTGTGGGAAAAAGGAGAAATGCTGGGCACTGGTATTTTGTTCTTTTCCTACAGCCTTCTTTAAAAGCCTTCTTTTTTAAGAGCTTTAAAAAGTTGGATCATTTGGCAAGGTGTTAAACCTGTGCCATACTGGATTTTTTATTGAAACATTGGACAGTATATATATTTATCCCAATAGATTCAACTGAGATCCAAACATTATGATCATCCTAGCTCAAAAGGCATTCTATATATCAGACACAGACTATAATATTTTATTTAACCCTTTTCAAAACAATACCAACTTTTAACAACCCTGAGGAGGAAGTCTTATGAAAACATTATTGGAAAAGTAAAAAATGCTGGTAACCAGCATTTTCTACTTTTTTTCCACATGTTTTCTATCCTTTTGAAGACATTTCTCATCATTTTAGACACATCTAATTTGTCATCTATAAAAGATTTAAATCTGTACAAGTCCAAAGATTTTTTTGGGTAGATAAGGATTCAATGTTTTTGTTTTATGTTTTGACAGGGTGTTGGGTTTGATGATATCTTGTTTGGATTCCTTCCTGTTATTACAGTCTCAGTATAAGATACAAGAAGCTTTGTTGGCAGCACAGTCAGAAAACCAACTTAACAAGGACCAGTATGTATATATGTTAACCCCTAGAGCGCCAAATAAACCCAACAGACATTTTAAATATAGAAATAAAATCCAAGTAAGTACAATGTCAACGTCAGTTTTGTCTAGAGTGTCTCAGCAAAGTGGACATTGTAGATCAAAGATCAGACTGCACATTTTGTGCAGTCTGATCTTGATCTATACTGGCCACAAAAGCAACTACAGTTCTGAAAGATGCCTTAAAATTTTTTTTTTTCCAGGCCATTTGTATGTTACCTCATAGAGGTCTTGTGTTAATTTTTTGAACTTTGATAATGTATCAACAGCATTTTGTATTGTTTTATTTTCAAAAAAGTGTCTCCTTTGTGTCAGTTGTGCTAAGATTTGTTCATCTGATATAGTCCATGCAGTAATGCAATGATTACATAGGTCCAGTGTAATGGTCCTTTGTTATGGATCAATAGCCTTTGTAAAAACAGTACATGTAATGCCAACATACAACAATTTAATTTCAGGAAGGAAATCATCATAGATATGCTGACAGTTGAACGTAATAACATCCTTGTAAGGTCATATTTGATAGGTGGACCTACAGAAAGGAATCTGCCCAGTAGAATCATAGAGGTCAGTAAGTTCCTACCTAATACATACAGGATTAAAGAAAAATGATGAAAAGCTGTTCTTTTGAAATTTAGAGAAAATTTTATCACAAAAGGAAAAAAACCAAGGAAATCAATAGATATTCCGGCAAATCAACTTTTGCCAGTTAAGTTTTACATTTTTGCTAAATGAGGTTTTTGCATATTGTACGAGGGGTGTTCGAAAAGTTTCGGGACAATTGGCTTCATTCTTTTATTTCTTAAGATTTTTTAATGATTTTTTTCAGTAGTAATTGCTACAACCGTATTCTATAGGTTAATCGAAACAAATAAATCAAGATATACGCCACACGTGATAATGGTCACTATAGCAACGTCAGGTTGACGTGAGCGGGGCACCTTGACGTCACTTCACAAAATAACTTCTTTTTAATGGCAAGTATCGATCACAATAAGCACTCCAGTATGTTTTTGAATTGTGTATGACAAAAGTATTCGCCCGTCTACTACCTGCCATCAAAAGCTACAGTGAGTCGCCGACAGTAAGGCTTTCCTGAAGCAGTACAGAGAACGTGGTGACAGGTTCTTGGTATTCATTATTACGGCCGATGTAACTTGGATTGCTTTGTATGATCCAGAGATCCAAGACAGTTCTATGTGGAAAAACCCCTAATTCACCCTCGCCTACAAAAGATATGGTAAAACATTTTAGTTTATTGAAATGAACGGAGTTATTCTCTGCCACACACTGCCGATTGGGAAGACAGTCACAGCACAGTATTACTCGAACGTACGGTCTTTTGATTTTTTAACTACACAGTACATAAAATGATATTATTATTTTATATGATATGACAGAATTGGTTGGTGAAACCAGTGATTGATAAACATAATTTCGTTGTTGCATGTATATAGATGCATAGGTTCAACCATAAGTTCGTTTCAGGCGCACTGACATGAGTTGATCAGGGCTGTATAGGAGAAACGACCAAAAGAACCTGGCACATTCTACTTACATCAGAACAACGCCACACCTTATACTTCATCAACTACCAAGAAAGTACCTGCTGATAGATAGAGTAATACTATTGCGCACCCACCATACTTCCTTGATTCGCACCGTGTAATTTTTGGTTATTCCCCACTATCAAGTGTTACTTACGCAGTCACTGTTTCGATGACGTCGATGACATTCCCATCGTAGTCAGGGAATGTATAAGGAACATTCCATCATCAGACTTCAAAAACTGTTTTAATTCGTGTGTACATATGCATCAGAGGTGCATTTAGCATGCCGTAGAGTATTTTGAATAACCATGACTATTTCAGATGCTTGTAAAGACAAACTTTTTATTCGGTGCATCAAGGTGCCCCGCTAACATCAACTTGACGTTGCTATGGTGACAATACATCACGCATTTCGTGTATCTTCGTTTATTTGTTTCAACCAACCTATAGAATATGGTTGTAGCTATCATTACCGAAAAACTCATTAAAAAATATCAAAATATGAAAGAATGGCGGCACTTGTCCCGAAACTTTTCGAACACCCCTTGTATGTATTGAATCTATTTCTATGGCACCTGCTTCAGGCAGCAGTAGCAACACAGGTACCTTGTTTCTGTCTCCAGGTGCACATAGGTTGAAATTTCGTTTTTAACTCCTTTTCTATTTGAAAGCTAGCTCAATTGTCCTATGCAGAGGTGGCATTGCTGTATGCAATCCTTATTGCTGTGTTTGTATTACTTCATAAATATTATCATTACAAAACAGGAAGGTGGAAATCCATATGCCAATCCTTTGTTCTCCTCCTATCCAACTCCCAGAGAGTACAGCCCAAACCTGGGTGGAAGAAGTGCCATGAAACAAGGTAGGAATATTTGTACAGATTTGCAGTACCAATGTATTAGAGGACTGTTCTGTGATTCAACTTGTACTATCTGTGTAATTCTTCATTGTAAAAACATGTTATGAGTAATCATTAGAATTGTCTCACCTAGACAGTTGTAATGAGCTCTTTCAAAAGAGGTTAAATAGAAGAAATCTTGTTCCTTGTTCAAGAACACACTATTTTATCTTAAACTCTGCTTTGGTGTACTGTTATTTTGTAGAATGTTACATTTATACGTTTTAAATGCAGGTTCAGCTGTAAGGAACTTCTATATCACTCTATAATATAATTTTGCTTGTACCTGATAATGACTCAGTGGGTAGCAAATAGAGGTTACAAGCAATACAGAGGTTGTGAGTTCTTTTCTCTGACTCAGCTGACAGTATTTCTAAAGTTTGACAAGTCATTGCAACATTCAAGACCCTATTAACAATTCACTTTCCAACAGATATGATGTTTTTTGGTCCTGCAATTGACTGCTTTTGAAAACGTTGCGTTAAAAGTTGAAGCACCAGCAATACATAGCTGTATATGTTTTAATTGCATCCAAACACATTTATGGACTGCAAGTAGGAGGTGGTCATTGCATTTCTTATTTTTGTGATGAAAAGGTTGTAAATACATGTATGTTTGCAATTGAGGCTTTTAGTTGCAAATATTTTTTTTTTTTAAAAATGTCCCTGGAGGAAGAGTTGTTGTGTCAATTTTGGTCCATATGATTTACTTCTTTTGCACATATTTTTTTTTTGTATTTACAAGTTACTCAGATTATCCATCCCCTTCAATTTCTCCATTTACACTCCTTTACTACCTTTGAGATATTGGACTGCAACTGCTAAATAACCTTTTCCAAGTTGTCATGAACAAAAAATCAACTTTTCAAGAAGCCAAAATTAGTGTTTCAATTGAAAACTTTTCAAAAATGATTACTTGTAACTAGAAAGACGTTTTTCAGTAGTTTTCAATCAGAATGCATTTAGTATAGTATGTTGTCTGATAACACCAAAAATCTGTATTAAGATACACAATTGTTTTCAGGCTTTATATATCCCACCCACACTTCATCGAGTATTTGTGATAAGACAGGTACCAGTTTGTGCTTTTCTCAGAGATGACATAATGGTTCTATTTATATCCCCCTAAATGACATCATACTACTATTCATATCCACTTTCATAACTGATTGAGAGAGACTTCACAGATATCATCAAGACACAATCACTCTCACTTAACTTCTTTTCATTGCCAACAACATTGAAATTATATCATTTTACAGCAAGTAAGCTATTACTTTTTAACCCTTTACCAAACAATCCCTGGTTTTTACGATCTAGAGGAAGAAGCCTTCTGAAAACATTGTGAGAAAAGGAGAAAATGCTGGTAACCAGCATTTTCTCCTTTTCCCACAATGTTTTCTACTCTTCTAAAGTCAAGTTTCAATTTTTGAGTCGTGTTTATTTTGTCGTCTGCAAATGCTTTCAATTTGGTCTGGTCCAAAATTTTGTTGTGTGGTAAAGGGTTAAGGTAACAACCAAATGAGCTGTCCCATGAAAATAAGAGAAGCGGTTCAACAGTGTGCCATAAAAAGTCACATTTTGGCATTTAATTGATTGCCATACAGCTAGCCATTTTCAGACAAAGTCCTTTATTTTGGGCTGTACATAGTTTGTTGCATGCAAATTTATCATCTGTAATTTGGATGAGTTTAAAATACTGTTGTTTCGTAAAGAGTTAATAATCATGATTTTGACTGAAACCGTTACAACTGGTTTATCATTTAAGATTTGAGTTTTTCAGTATTTCAAAGCTAGAAAGATAGTTGCTACATATAGCCATCTGCTTGTATCATTTTTTATTTTCTTTTTCTTCAAAATGCTTTCATATGCTATGAAGACTTTTTGTGTTTGAAACTGCTTATTAAGCCTATATCCAGATATACATAGCAGTGGGTTTGGCTTTACCTGAACTTTGAGTAGATGTTTCCTGTTAGAACCCATTTGGTATTTACCTCCTATTTGTATTATTTGTCTAATTGACAAAATGGCTAAATATAAATTATCATTAGGAGTAAATTGATACAACTTAGGGAAGTAAGAAAAATCTTACAAAAAACCGTGCCATGTGAAATTATGATATGTTTTTATAGAGAGAAAAAAAAAATGTAAATTCATACTTCATCTTTAACTTTGCTTGACAGTGTTACTTCACAGTTTTAACCCTTTACCTATGACAACTTAAGGTGCTTTTGCAGACATTGTAGATCATGATCTTATTGCACAGAATGTACATACTGATCTTTGATCTATTTGCTTGTGGAATTGTTCTGGTTTAAAGGAGCCTTTAAATTTCAATTTTTGAAAATTCAGTTGTTGTGAAAAAAGATTTCTACTAAAATATTTTACAGTGTAAAGATAGTCAGTTTGTTCACTTCTTGGTGTGCAGTCACTGATTCACAACAAAAAAATGCCATTTGCATCATTTTGTAATAAGTACAGAGTTTGTACATCATCATTGTAATTGCAATTTTGTTTCCATGATCAAAGTGAAATCATTAGATTTTGAACCTACCCCATTAAAGCCATTTTGCGCTATGCCAGCATTACATCTGAATATTGTCTAGTTTGATGTTGAAAAGCAGCCAGTGGCTGTGAAAGATTTACTTTGGGTAGTACCAATATGAAAGTATCAAGAATGCATTAAATGTTCTCTTACCTCAGTAGTAAACATCACAAATGCTCTTATGTAACAAACCAAATGAAAGTCAGAGTGCTTTGAAGCTTACCAGGTGAATTGCTTTCATTCATATTTACTTTCAATTACCGGTACATTTTGATTGAAGAACTCATTATTTTCCATAAAAAATCTACTGCGTAATATATAGATAATTAGTTTTGTGGCAACATGGGAACTTGCTCATTATGAGCCATATTACAATGATTAAGATTAATCAAATGATTGTATATCAAATGATTATGACCAAAGAAGAATTTGCTCTTTATGGGCATTTCTTTTATGTTTACACTCTATGGATACATATGGTCAGATCTGCCATGGGAGATATTTAAAAACCTGTGTCATATTTAATAAGTCCTCCTTAAATACCAGTGAATGCTTTTTTTATCAAAATGCTTTTGAAATTATTGTTCTTAATGTTTATAGAAGCCACATGATAAGAGAATTACAAAAGTTGTTAATATTTAACAAGTAGTGGAAATTTATTTTTTCATGTACTTTACCATCCTTTGAGAACCTTCCATGAAAAAGAGAAAATATTGGTAGCCAGCATTGTCTCCTTTTTCCACAAGGTTTTCACCTCTTTCAAAGATAACTTGCATCATCTGAGGTGCATTTAGTTTGTCAAAGTCATGAAATCCTTTTGATTGCAAGTAAAAATTACAGGGGTTTGAATATTCCTTCTTTCAGAGGATTTCCTTCTTTTGAAGCTATAGTTGAAAATTCAAAACTACCCCAGTTTGAAGGGACCTGCTCAGAAATTATATTTGTATTTTTCAGTTTCATGCCAGAAGTTATTACATTTCAGATAATGAGCTTACAGAGTTTTTAGACTCCAAGAAGCCAGAAAAAGGTAGAGCATGGCTTGAAAAATGCAGAACTTTGCTTGTGAAGCTCTTACTCAGTAAAGGCGAGCAGGTCAAAGGAAGTGGTATGAACTTTATTCTCTGTAGCCATTTAACCCTTTGAGCATGTAATCAACTCTCTACCACACTACAAAATTTTGGACATGTCTAAATCCAAGTCCAAGCATTTGTAGGTGATAAAATAAACATGATTCAAAAACTGAAATTGTCTTTTGAAGAAAAGAAAACAATGTGGAAAAAGGAGAAAATGCTGGTTACCAACGTTTTCTCCTTTTCCCATGCTGTTTTCAAAAGCCTTCTTCTAATTGGTTGTTACAACTCTTCATTGTGTGGTCAATAGTTAATGAAATGAACCTCTTCAATAAGGAAAACCAATTGAAATATAGCAATTCCCAGGTTGTTTTGTCTAGAAAATGTTTCACAATAGTGGATAATATAGATACAAGAAAATACCATACTCTCTTGATCCACACTATCCACAAAAGTAAATACTATTGTACCAGGGATTCTTTATATAACTTATGTTCTCATCAATTAACATTTTAAACTCTTTAAACAAATTTGTTCACTGAAATCTAGAAAAGTTACATTCTTCACTGTTCCTCTTTCAGCATTAACGGTAATTCGATCTTAATGGGTCATGAACTTAATTCTACAGACTAATATCAACTACCCTTGCTGTTTGCAACCATGATTTTTCTACCCATCAAAGTGTCATATGTTTAAAGTTCTATTACACGTTTCAAATATATTTTCATTCTAAAATATGTCTACCAAGATACTTGTAATACAAACCTGCACAATCGTTCTGTTTTCATTCTTCTTACAGTTATACAGAAATTGCTAGAACAAGGTGTCCACATCCTATCATCACTTCCTGAAGAATCAGTATTTCCCATGATGCAATATGCAGGTAAATCATTGACATTTGTTTGGTTTTCTCTCACAGTATTAAATATGATAATCTTTTACCAAACAATCCTGTTTTCTAACCTCCCTAAGAAAGTAGGCTTTTGAAAACAGTGCAGGAAAATATAGTTAAACCAGCATTTTCTTCTCTTACGAACAAAGTCCGTAACAAAGAAACAAATGAACAAATGCATAGCTGAAATACAAACCGCATCTGGCGGGATTCGAACCCACGGCGGACAAGATCCTCGTTTTTCGAGGTTTAAAAGACCAATACATAACCACTGAGCTAAAGAGATATCTCCCTAACGCAGTTGTTAGGTATTGTATTTAAATCGGGACGAAGCTATGCGTGAAGGAGTGGTCTCCCGTAACACACCCCCTCTTAAAGTTATCATTTATTGATGACTCAAAGCCTTATTAGGCAGTAAGTCTATTATTTAGACAACAAATGTCCGTTTTTGGACAACAAATGGGATTAATGGCTCAATGGCTAATCCCGGACGAGCTCCCATCTTACGAACAAGGTCCGTAACAAAGAAACAAATGAATAAATGCATGGCTGAAATACAACCGCATCTGGCGGGATTCGAACCCATGGCGGACAAGATCCTCGTTTTTTGAGGTTTAAAAGACCAATACCATAACCACAGAACTAAAGAGATATCTCCCTAACGCAGTTGTCAGGTATTGTATTTAAATTGGGACGAAGCCATGCATGAAGGAGTGGTCTCCCGTAACACACCCCCTCTTAAAGTTATCATTTATTGATGACTCAAAGCCTTATTAGGCAGTAAGTCTATTATTTAGACAACAAATGTCCGTTTTTGGACAACAAAATGGATTAATGGCTCAATGGCCAATCCCGGACAAGCCCCCATTTTAAAGTTCGTAACAAAGAAACAAATGAACAAATGCATAGCTGAAATACAAACCGCATCTGGCGGTTTTGAATCCACGGTGGACAAGATCCTCATTTTTTGAGGTTTAAAAGACCAATACCATAACCACTGAGCTAAAGAGATATCTCCCTAACGCAGTTGTTAGGTATTGTATTTAAATCGCGACGAAGCCATGCATGAAGGAGTGTTCTCCCATAACACTTCTTTTCCTATAATTTTTTGCACCCTCTCTGAGACAAATCTTCTCATTTGAGATACACAAATTTCTTGCAATTTGCTCGATCTTGGAAAATAATTTGACAACAATCCTACAAAAATTATTTGAACAGTTATGAATAACATATATGATAAGAATACAATTTTTTTACCCTTCCAAAGCACAAAAACGGGAAAAAAAATATTTTAACAAGAAACTGAAAATAGAGGTACTACATGTACTAAATATGTGAAAAATAGAGAAAAAGGGTATCATGAGCAAGTTTACCATTTACAAAAACGTGTAATATTCATTTGTTACAGACTTGCCAAAAGGTGCTACATGAAAAAAAGGGTTAAATGGCAGAGGAATTAAGTAAAATAGAAAAGGATTTATTATTTCTGTAATTTCAATCATTTGCTTTGAATTTTCAGGGACTGACAGTGCCCTAAAGAATGTCAGCATCTCGCCTCTCCAGCAGTTGGGAATCAAAATGGCAATCAGGTATAAGTTTTATCCCTGTATCAAACAATCACGTGTTTTACCAACTCTGAGGAAGAAGCATTTTGAAAGCAAAACTGGGAAAAAAAGAAAATACTGTTAAACAGCATTTTCCATTTTTCCACAATGTTTTCTAGCCTTTCAAAGAGGAATCCTATTATTTGAGCTTCGTTTGATTTTTCATCTGCATAGTTTATGCTTTTAACTTGAACAAGTCTATAGTTTTGTCATCTGGTAAATAGATAAGGCCTTTCCCTCTGGAACAACCATGGTGACACATTCAAAGTCCTTTATCAGCATTTGTCACTCTTTTCCTTTCTCCTTTATCGTCTAACCTTTATTTCCTAATAATTTTTCCCATAAAAAAAACAAATTCAAGCTGGACATTGTTTCCAAGATGTTTCCACGGGAAAGCGACCAGTGGCTTTGAAAGAATGTTTTGAGAAGTGCTGGTCAGGCTCATAGAAACCCCAGGAATGCATAGAATGGGTGCTCTGACTTCCACCATTTAACAAGAATGATATTTAACTCTTTACCAAACAATCCCTGGTTTTCACGACCCTTGGAGAGAAACCCTTTGAAAACAGTTTGGGAAAAGGAGAAAATGCTGGTAACCAGCATTTTCTCCTTTTCCCACAACGTTTTCTACTCTGTCAAGGACGAATTCTTCCATTTGAGATATCTTTAAAATGTCATCTGCAAATACTTTCAATTTGGACCAGTCTAAAATTTTGTCGTTTGGAAAAGAGTTAAACGGCATTAAACAGCAAACTAAACTCATTAAAAAATACAGCATGAAAAATTTGACTGATTGGGATAAAACCTGTTTCTTTTTGTTTGTTTGTTTTTTTAATACACAAGAGACTGAAATTTCTTTAAACTTATCAATGTTCAAAATGTTCAGTTTATATAAATCATTTGAGTAGGTTCTCAAAACTTCAGTTTGGATCAAGGACATACTAAGTAAATTGGATTATATCAGATCATTTAGGAATCATACATGATTGACTTAGATTTTTTTTATAGATCGGTTGAAGGATTACAGCAGTTATGATTTCTCCTATGAGCAAATGATCTCTTGCTGCTTTGTTTGCTGAAGACTTGCCTGGCTCAGCAAATAAATCAAACTAGCCCTTTTAGAAGCAATCCTGTATTTTTATGATCCTGAAGAAAAATGCTTTTAAAAACATTGTAGAAGAAGAAAATGCTGGTACCAGTATTTTCTCCTCTTCCCACAGTGTTTTCTACCCTTATAAGGATACATCCCATCATTTTAGCCACAGTTACTATTTCATATGCAAATTTTTTGATATGGACAAGTCTACAAATTTGTCCCAGAGTAAGGAGTTACCTAACAGATGTATTGCAATTCTCGAACGTACAAACTAGAGATTTTGTTTCTTGCTTGTCTTACATCAGATATGGAATTCATCTGAAAGTTGTCAATACATCCTCAGATGCCATAGAGAGACTAACACAATTAAACAGACAGGTTATTTTCTTCTTACGACAACAACAGAAGTTTCCAGACACAGATCTTAGTATCCTTTGTATATGACGATGCCGTTAAACTATAGTTATCACCACTTTAGAAAAAGGGGAACATTAATTTTTTGTTGAGTACTGTTGCTGAGTTTTTAGCTCAACTTTTTTTTTGTGTTGTTACGGGAGACCACTCCTTCATGCATGGCTTTGTCCCGATTTAAATACAATACCGAACAACTGCGTTATGGAGATATCTCTTTAGCTCAGTGGTTATGGTATTGGACTTTTAAACCTCAAAAAACGAGGGTATGTGTCCGCATGGGTTTGAATCCAGCCAGATGCGGTTTGTATTTCAGCTATGCATTTGTTGCAAACTTTCATGTTTGTAAGAGTGTGAACATTTGAAAATGTCATAGCCTTGTCACCATGTGCATAGTTTTCATACAGATCTTTGATGGTTCCTAATATCTCTGTCATGACTGGCTTTAACCCTCTATCAAACAATCGCATGTTTTAACAACCCTGGAAAAAGAGGCTTTTGAAAAAATTGTGGGAAGAGAAAAAAGTGCTGTTAACCAACATTTTTTCCTTTACCCACAATTTTTTCAACCTTTCAAAAAGAAAATCTAAGTTTTTAGCTATGATACATTTTTTGGTGATGAAAGACGATGTTACAAGAATCCACACTAGGGTGCCCTATCCTTGATACACAAAATGTGGGAAAAAGCGCTGTGGGGAAAGATGACAGTTTTTGTCATAGGCAATTTCTCCTTTCTCACAATGTTTTGAATATCTGCTACAAAAGGAAAAATGTTGTCTATGAGAGATACTTAGTAACAAGCTGGATCTAAGAGAGCAGCTGTTATAGTTTGAAGTAAAAAATTTATAAGATAAGCAAATCAAACACGCATAATTTTTATATATACAGTATCTTTCCTTGACTGCTATACAGAATATTTACAGAATGGCTATCCTGGATTTGACTGGTTTGCTGCCACAGTATTTCTTATCTTCAATGGAAATGATGCCAAATCTTGGGAGTTTCTGCAAAATTTCTCCACACTTGGTGCATCTGGCTATGCATGGGCACCCAGACTTCATGCTTCTGTAATTCTTTTCTATTCATTTTTCTGTGAAAATTCGTTTTTCTTGAACTTGGCATGATTAAAATGTTATAGCAATTCAACATATCAACTCTTTACCTGACGACGAAACTTCAGACTTGTACAAATTGAAAGCATTTGCAGATTACAAATGAAAATAGGCTCAAACAGTGAAACCTATCTTTAATAAAGCAGAAAAAATTTTGAGAAACTGTTCACCGTTTTCTCCTTTTCTCATAGTGTATTCAAAAGCGTTTTTCCTAGACTTGTCCTAATTGAAAACTTTTGCAGATTACAAACAAAAGTAGGCTCAAACTGTGAAATTTGTAAAGTAGAAAACATTTGGGGAAAAAGAGGAAATGCTGGTAATCAGCATTTTCTCCCTTTCCCACAATGTTTTCTACCCTTCTAAAGACAAATTCTGCAGTTACTCTCAATCGGGACGAGTCAAAATTTTTTTGTTTGTAACGGGTTAATTCATTCCTTAAATTAATGATAGCTTAATGAAAATAAAGAAAATATGCCAAAATGATTTATTTCATCAAATTGCGCAACTTTACCATTTGTCACTGCTATAAAAACCTTCATGTCTTTATGGGTAAATGTCTTAAATTATATAATTAAAGTATTCAGTGACACATTGTACGGTATATTTTTGTCATTGTATTTCAATACAACTGCTTTTTTCAACTGGCTAGTCTGAGATTTTTACATTTCACAGGTACATATCCCAGTTGCCCTCAGCTCTAGTGGTATACCACCAATATTCTCCAGTACAGGCCACAATATAGAGTTTATACTACAGATAGAGTTACCCCAGGTGTCCCATGCATTTAAAATGTCTGGCTACACACCTGCACAGGTAAGCTTCAGTTTTACATACATACAATCCTTAGTGCTTGCATCAAACTTACTGACATATTCAAGAGCTATAAAGTATATCATTTAATACCGTTGCTACTGACTGACTCAAAGCCCCTGAAAGAGATTGATTGATTGCTTGATTGATTGATTGTTTACGCTGCTTTCAACATTATTTCAGTCATATCATAGCAACAGCTCAAATATTCATGCATTATCTGGGTTTAACCTGTCCTATGCTAGGGCTCTGAAGTGTCTTGCCCAAGGACATTCCCATGAAAAACCAAAGTGTATCAAGTGAAGCTGGAACCCAGGGCCTCTATTACTCGTAACCTGCTAAATATATTAAATGAAACTTTCCAGCCAAAAGTAAAAACCTGGATTTTGCTATTTCAAAGTTATCTTTTTGGGGAAAATTTTTCCTTATCAGATAGTGTAGATCCAAGATCAGACTGCACGTTCTGTGAAGTCTGATCTTGATCTACACTGTCCATATAAGGTCACCGAGTCTCTCTTAGCAGCCTAAGGATTAAGCATCCCTGTGGTGCCCGCTTAATACACATTGGGCTGTAATTCAGTCATATTCTACCCCAATATTTCTTGAAGCCACATTTTTAAAACATTATCAACTGTCAAATCATTCTTACAGCTTTATGACAAATGATAATGCTTCTAGATACCATACAAAGCTATCTCGACAGTCCTTGCAGCAAATCATTATTTGTCCATTTTTTTGTGTGTGTCTGATTTTTACATTACAGATCATTCAAAATCTGCTTTTAGCTCTACTGGCCAAAGGCCAGCAGAGCTCATGTCATGGTTTCCATCATCCATCTGTCTGTTTGTCAGTCTGTTAAGCTTTTTTTTGTTTATGAGATTAAGTCCACATTTGTGCTCAGATTTTCATGAAACTTGCAAAGTTTCTTTATATCACCAATAGCTTGAATCTTATTGATTTGAAAGAAATCCCACAATTAGTAAGGGAAAAGAAGCCATTTAAAGTTGAACATTTACATTTCTTGTTTACACTATGGTCCACATTTGTGGTCGGATTTTCATGAAACTTGCACAGTATCTTTTTATCATCAATAGCTTGAACCCTATTGATTTTGAAAAAAATCTGACAATTAGTTAGGGAAAGTAGCCATTTCAAGTTAAACATTTGCATTTCTCGTTTACTCGATTAAGTTGGCAATTTCGATCCAATTGTTTTGAAACTAGCACAGATTATTTGTATCATCATGGGATTAAATCCTATTGAAACTGAAGACAATCCAGTGATCAGTTTAGGAAAAGCAGCCATTTGATGACTAAGTCTTGTTTACTAAACAAAGACAACATTGTTAGTTCTTTTTCTTTTCAACTTGTTTGTTTAATTCAATGAGTACCGAAAACCTTATCAAATTTCCAAACAAGTGGTTTTGAGAAATTGTACTTTGATTATTTCACTATGTGTTCAATTCATCATATGTACTTATTATGCTTTCTTAATGGGTACAAGCCCAATTATACTCCCATTTTTGTTTGTGTGTGTTTGTCTGTTTTTCGTCTTTGCATCAAGAATCAATGATGTATGCTAGAAAATAAGCAAAGTTACATCCAGTAGAGCGATTCAGGCCCTCAAGGGCCTCTAGATTAGTAAATAGTGTGATTTTGGAAGCTGCTGATCCATGGACAGCAACAGCTTACATCTGCTTAATATTTGAAACATTTTCTTGGTAGCTCCACTGGCCGAAGGCCAGCAGGCTTATGTCATGGCCCGGTGTCTGTCGTGTGTCCGTCTGTCCGTGCGTGCATGCGTCCGTGTGTGCGTTAACTTTTATTTTAAACATCTTCTTCTCTGAAACTACCCATCCAATTTTGATGAAACTTCACAGAAATGATCCTGCCTTGGTCCTCTTCAGAATTTCTTGAAAGAATTTGATTCCTTCAAAAACTCTGGTTGCCGTGGCAACAAAACTTAAAAATATTGGAAATCTTTAAAAATCTTCTTGTCTGAAACCATAAGGCCTAGAGCTACCAAATTTGGCATGTAGCTTTATCTAGTAGACCTCTATCAAGTTTCTTCAAATAATAGCCTTGGGGTCAAAATTGGCCCCACCCCGGGGGTCACAAGTTTTACATGGGCCTATATAGAGAAAAATTTAGCACTCTTCCTGTACCTAGCCATAAGACCTAGGGCTACCTAATTTTGCATGTTGCTTTATCTAGTAGACCTCTACCAAGGGTGCACAAATTATAGCCCTGGGGTCAAATTTGACCCCGCCCCGGGGGTCACAAGTTTTACATGGGCTTATATAGAGAAAACTTTAGAAATCTCCCTGTACCTAGCCATTAGGCCTAGGGCTGCCAAATTTTGCATGTGGCTTTATCTAGTGGGTCTCTACCAAGAGTACTCAAATTATTGCCCTGGGGTCAAAATTGGCCCTGCCTGGGGGTCACAATTTTTACATGGGCTTATATAGAGAAAACTTTAGGAATCTCCCTGTAATTAGCCATAAAGCCTAGGGCTACCAAATTTTGCATGTGGCTTTATCTAGTGGACTTCTAGTATGAATGCCTAAATTATAGCCCTGGGGTCCAATTTGATCTTACCCAGGGGGTCAGAAGTTTTACATGGGCTTACATAGTGAAAACTTTAGAAATCTTCTTGTTACTAACCGTAAGACCTAGGGCTACTAATTTAAGCCCTGTCTCAGGGGTCTCATGTTCAAAACAATTTGCCTGGTATTGTAATGTTTGGCGTGTAGGGTTTTTACTTATTAGCCAGTGGAGCGATACAGGGCCATCATTACCCTCTTGTTTTTTTTTTTTCAGATATCAGTGCATTGGTTGACCCAGTGTTTTTGGAACTACCTAGACTGGTTAGATATATGTCACTATGTGGTGATCTGCCTTATTTTGGGAATAGACTATCAGGTCTATATGTGTGTATCTGTACTAAAACATGTCCAACCAGAAATCAATGCACATATGCAAACACAGGATCTACTCATGTTTTTGAGGGTAAGCTATAAACATTCGTGTAATCCTTTTACATAGCTATTCTGTGTTTCATTGACTCTGAGGAGGAAGGCATTTGAAAAAAATTGGGGAAATGAAAAAAGCGATGTTGACCACAATGTTTTTTACCCTTTGATAGACCAATTCCAATCCACATTTCAGTTTCCTGTTTCACTCCTCATTTGTAGCAGTTTCAAATGCTTTGAAACTAGCATGCACAGGAACGGGTTACGATAATAATATATGAGCCATGCTCTGGGAAAAGGATGCTTGATGCATCTCTTTGATGCATTATACCAAAAAAAAAACAAAAAAAAAACCGTCATATCTATGCATCCATAAAATCCATAACAACCAATTGAATCATGAGGTAGACTAGTCCATGGACATACAGAAAATTAACTAACAGCAAAAAGTTTCGACCCAGGTCAGCTTGCGTGGACTGCTGACATGGGTCGATACTTTTGGCAGATGCATAAAGCCACCTTTTCACAAAACATGGTTCATATTTTTTGTTTTTCATTTTTCAGGAGGAGCCTTTGCACGGATACAAAGTTTCACAGAACCTTAAGTATATGCAAGAGCTAGAGAAAAAATACAGAAAGATGATTCTACCAGATATGTTAAACATCACTAAGCCTTGATAAGGATTATGTTTGGAAACTGATTAGAAAGAAATAGCACTCATCTTGGACAAGATCTCTGTGCAGAGGGAGCGATGAAAACACCAATATCGGGTTACTGTTCATTTTGCTAGAGATGTCTCAAGAAAATAAAAGGTTTTTTTTTTTTTTTGCAAGATGTGATGTGCATTTAAGACAAGCTATTCAGTGGACAATAGTCTGAATCAGTGTCTTCACCATATCCCTGTTACATGTATAGAAAAAAAGTGATTGAAGAAACATGTACGTAACAAATGCAGAAATTGCTGGATGTGAGGACTCTTGATATACAATTACTGCAGAGCAGAAAGTGACTAATTCATTTGCAATTTTAACAGCCCTTGAAAGAAAGGATTTGAATACATTGTTGGAAAAAGACTTGGGAACCAAGTTTTCAAGCTTTCCAAAGACATACTGCATCATTTTAGCCACACTGAATTTGTCATCTGGAAATGCTTACAATATGGACGAGTCTGATATTTTGTTGTCTGGTAAAGGGTCAAGAGCAATACAGCAGCAGTGCCACAGTCACACTGTTGTGTACATGTACCTACTTCGGAACAAACACACATACACATGAGCCATGCTCAGTGAAAAGGGGCTTAATGCATCTGTAAAAAGTATTTAAACATAGGTGGAAACATTTTGCCATTGGTCAATTTTCAGCATGTCCAAGGACCATTCTACCTCCAGATCCAGTGGATTGTTAGAGAAAAAGGATTTTTATGGATCCATAATTATGAGATGACTTGGTTAGTATAAACCATCATTGAGATGCATACAGCCTCCTTTTGCTAGGGCATGGCTCACATGTATTTACCATAGACAACTTTTTATGTATATTGTAAATAATTTGTAAATTATTTTGAATTATTGTGAATAACTTGTAAATTATTTTGTATAAATACCATATTTACTTGTCTACTGTAGAGAAAAGATTTAAGGAAAAAGAGCAATTATTGTTAGACTTGCTTGTTTTTCCACAGTTTCATTGACTGTAAAAGAGATTGGCTTCTTACAGCTACTGACTTACTATAAATCCTTCAAAAGATGTAGCTCTGAAATAAAGTCTTTGGAAACCAAAATATCTTTTTATTTAAGTGTTAACTCATAGACTGCAATGTAAATAAAATGAAATGTACATGAAAAGATGGAAATATAGCAAAGTCAAGTTTTTTTGGTTGTACCCTGCTAATGATCAGAAAATGCTGTCCTTTGCAATCTGATCATGATCTTCACAGACCTAAAGTCAGCTGACAAGAAACATCTGATTTACATCTTTCTTTCTCCTTCCATTCCCTCTTTTTCTTTCTCTAAGTTAATCTGTGCCATACTTGGTAAACAGGGATGCTGCTTCGATTTCTTTCCCGGGAATGATGCAACATGATTCATTTGAGTGATGTTTATGTGGGAAAACAGCCAGTGGCTTTGAATAAATGCTGGTTGCCAGCATTCTCTCCTTTTCCAACAAACTTTTTGAAGGCCTTCTTCTTCTGGGTCGTTGAAGACACAACACTGAATTGTTTGGTAGAGAGTTAAGTAGGAACTAAAAGAAAGGGGTATTTCAAGAAAGTTTTTATAATGATGAGGAAGGAACAAGTTTTGTATTCCACAGGATACCTACAATATTTCCGGACCAGTGCCCAGGCCAATGTTCCTTCCTGATATTTGAGGACAGTTGCGATTTTCCCCTAAACTGTAGCATTGTATTCATGTTGTTAGCTCTCAGAGATATACAGTCTAATGTTGACATGTAAGTTCATGCACTAACCCCTTACCAATCAATCCTGAGGTTTACAACACTGAGGAGGTGGGATATTGAAAACACAGAGAGAAAAGGAGAAAGTGCTAGTAACTAGTACTTTCTACCTTATCATCCATGTTTTCTATTTCTACACTTTTAAAGACAAATCCTGTGATTTTATCCACATCTCATGTTATCAGCATATGCTGTCATTTTGGACCAGTCTAAAATTTTGTCAACTGGCAAAGAGTACAATATGACACACTGATGGCATAACCTTTCAGTAATTTCTGATTTCCATAAAATGTAACAAGACTAATCGGCACTTTATTTCAAAGCAAAAATTCTGGTATCTGTATTTACATACTGGTTAGCACCAGTACTTTCTTTACTATTCAAATTACTCTGACATCAGAAATAATGCTATCCTTTTAGACCTAATTTACAAGGATGGAACTCTTAAGAAACATTGTTTTGTGCTCTCGATAAATGAGCACAGGTCTGGCTAAGCTGGGTAGTTCAAATTTTAAAAATATTTTACTCATGATGCGTTTGATAAGAACTGTCTGGATGAGTCTAATCTGCACTGTCTGGATGATGACCCACAGATATTATCAGTAACTTATTTATTAAAAAAATCCTCTGATATAGATAACAAACAGGAACTGTATGTTTGTATGCATGAAATGATTAACTCTTAACTCTTTCCCAAACAACAAAATCTTAGACTTGTCCAAATTCAAAGCATTTGCAGACAACAAAATAAATGTGATTCAAAAATTGAAATTTGTTTTTGGAATGGTAGAAAACATTATGGGACAAGGAGATAATGCTAGTGACTAGCATTTTCTCCTTTTCCCAAAATGTTTTCAAAACTTTTCTATCTTAGGGTCATCAAAAGTCTGCATTGTGTGGTAAAGGATTAACCAGATGTCGAACTGATAGATTTGTCCATATTGAAATCATTTTTCAGACAACAAATTGGTAATGGGAGTTGTCTTTGGAATTGTTTAAAACATTGTGATAAAAGGGGAAAAAATGCCTGTCATCAGCATTTTCTCCTTCTCTCACAATGTTTTCAAGTGCTTTCCTCCACACAGAGGGTGTTAAAACATGTGACTGTATGGTACAGGGATAAACATTGTTGATGCAGGTCAAACACAATTTTGTCACAGGTAGCAGTGTTTTCAGTTGTCAGCTGAGGTAGCAGTATCCAACCACATTTATAAACTGCAGACAACAGTAAAGTGTGAAGAAGTGAAGGGAAGCAAGGAAGACATGAGAAAGTAAAATTTACTATTACGTTTATGAACTCTTTTTTGTCAAAATATTTTCTAAAATTGTAAAGTAATAGGCTATGCAAGAATTTGATCAAAATTACACATAAGAATAACAAGCACAGCTTTAATCACTTTTGCAGTCAGACTACATTGTAATGTGCATTCTGGGTCTTCGTCTAAACATTCTCCATTTTGTAAGTTAATCCGACTCAAAAGACCCTTAACCCTTTAGCAAACAATCCAAAGTTTTACCAATCCAAAAGAAGAAGACTTTTGACAAATTGTAGAAAAAAAAAAGAAAATGTTGATAACCAGATTTTCCCCTTTTCCCAGTGTTTTATACCCTTCAAATTTCAATTTTTGAGTCTCACCGATTTGTCATCTGCAAATGCTTTCAGTTTTGGCACACCTAAAATTTTGTTGTTTGGTACAGAGTTAAAGAGACCAACAGAGACTTAAAATTGCAGTGTGAGGCCGCAGGTAGTATGAAATCTTTATTCCTTTACCAAACAATCCAGTGCTTTAACAGCCTTGACGGAGAGACATTGTAGGAAAAGGATCTGTTTGTGACCTGCATTTTCTCCTTTTCTCATAATGTTTTAAACTGTACCAAACACAAAATTAACACTTGAACTTCAGGCCACATTTAACCCTTTACCACACGGCAAAATTTAAGACCTATCCAAATTGAAAGCATTTGCAGAAGACAATTTCATAGTGGCTCAAATGACGCAACTTTTCTTTGATTGGGTAGAAAACTTTGTGGGAAAAGGAGAAAATGCTGGTTACCAGCATTTTCTCCTTTTCCCACAATGTTTTCAAAAGGCCTCTTCTTCAGGGGCGTTAAAAGGCGTCATTGTGTGGTAAAGGGTTATTGTGTTGTTCACAAATGCTTTGGACAGGTCAAATATTTTTCTGTTCAATAAAGTGTAACACTTTTTTCCACATGGCAACTACACGGTTAACTACTGCTTGACAACTTTCATGTAACATTTAAATAAAACAAAATATTGTTCCCTTCATATATATTTTTCACAGTACTCTCTAAAATAGTATACACATAAATAGTCAACAAACATCATCCTGATCTTCACATTTAACATGTATGAACTAAACTAAACATTTGATCATTGTACATAACTAACATTACAAAATTTTATTGCTGATTCAGCAGTGATGAAAATTTCAGATAAAAAATGAAAATTCAAGTATTTTATTTAAGTATCTGAACAGACATACAATGGTATAAAAACCCTTTTTAAACAAGTCTAATCATTTGAATCATATTTGTTGTCTGCACATGCCTTCTAATTGTACAAGTCTAAAACTTTGTCTTCTGGTAAAGAGTTAACTCTTTCCTTACTGCTGACGACACAAGAAGCTTTTGTGGACAGAGTAGATCAAGATCAGAGTGCAAAGAACTTGCAGTCTGATCTTTGATCCACAATGTCCACTATTTTTTTATAGATTATGACCAGAGCGCTTCTTCATCTTACAGTAAAAGTATATTAATGGTCTTTGAAAAAGCCAACTTATTTATTTAGTAGTAAAAGAGTTAACTTCGCACCTCCTAAAAACAAATATACAGCAGATGACCCTGAGATCAGCTTTATAAAACAGATGGGCAACCTAGGTTTGACCTTATACCGAACAACGAAATTTTAGACTGGTTGAACTTGAAAGCATTTTCATGACAAACAAATAGGACTCAAATGAAGAGATTTTGTCCCTGAAAGGGTTAAAAACATTAAGGGAAAAGGACAAAATGCTGGTTACCAGTATTTTCTCCTTTTCCCACAATGTTTTCAAAAGCCTTCTACCTTAGGGTCATTAAAACTCATTGTCCTTGTTTGGTAAGGCTTCACTGGGTGAATTTTGTGCTAACATCCAGGTAAAAAGGAGATATTATTCATCATGACCAATTTCTCGATTTGCAACAATGTTTTCGAAAGTGGTCAACTCAAAGACAAAAAATTGTCTCCGATAGTGAATACAAAAGTACAATACATGCATGTGAATTTGGTTGATTTCTAACAGGTATTTTGTATCTTAATTACATTCTGTGACACCAGAGCTAATTTTTGTGGAACACATTGAAACAGAATAAAAAATGTGGAAGAAGATGCTACTTTCCCTCTGAAATGGCCTCTGATTTTAAAAAAAGCTTTTGACCACTCATATATATGTACAAATATATGTGCATGGAGTATTAAGATTAAACTTGGGGAAATGAGATACTAGAGGTTTTTACCTCTATGGCGTACTACTGTCTTTTTTATACGGACACAAGAAGTCTTTGTTCACTACAACTCTAACAGAACCATATGCTTCAAAAGGACTAGGCATTAAGTCAGAATACATTCTTGATGTTCTAGTGTTCAAGTCCAGTTCAAAGAGATTTCGACAGAGTTCTGTCCCTTCCTCCACAGTTGGGTCATCACTCTCACCTCCAAATGCATACAGTTTGTCATGAAACATGGTTAGCCCAAAGTTGTACCTCTTGAATCCAGATATTTTGGCATATCTCTCATTCTGTCCCTTTTCTGCGTTGTATTTCATCACTTCCCCGGTTGGATACATTATAAATATGCTGCCATCTAAATTTTGAACACTGCGTGAGAACTTGGCAGGTTCTGGCAAAGCATCAATAATGGTACATTCATTGGTCGATGTATCAAAGCATTGTATTATATCAGCATGGTCGCAGTCTTTCAACCATCCACCAAAAATATAAATCTTTCCTTTATGGGCTGCAGCTGACAGAGCATCCACAGCACAAACAAGTTCTCCTACTTCCTTCCAAGTTTCTTGTGCAATATCATATTTCTCCACACTTGTATAAGTCACATCTGTAATTGGATCAAAACCTCCTACAACAAACACCGAATTTCTCTCTGAAACCATGGCATGACGTAAACGTCCAAAGTTCATTGATCGACAATGAATCCAATCCTTTCTCCCTATATGTAATTTCAGACAAGCTATCGGTCTCTCTGTGCCACCTGAGACGTAAATATAGTCCCCATATACGCAGCAAGCGAAATATCGTCCGATATTACTGGGTAATGATGGCATGGTATACCATCGTCTTTCACAAGGACTGTAACAGAATACCTCTATCAATTTTTGTTCCCTTCCTTGTGGAGTTTTGCCAATAAGGACAATCACCTGTAATAAATGGAAAAACACTAGACAGCTAATTCCCTTCAAATTCACTTACAACCTCTAACTCCTTGAAACAACCTTACACAAGAAAACTTTGAAAATACATTTGTAAAATATGAATAATGAACAAGAATAAAGGATTGATACACATTAAGGAAACACTGCACCAAAATGTCTGCAGTAAGACAAAAAGGTCTTGAGGTAATCTCTGCTTGAGGTAATAAGATAACAGTTTTCTTTTTAATCCAACTGATACATGACCTCACTCTTTACCAGCAGCAAACTTTTTTAATTTGTGCAAATTCAAACTATCACAGAAGTCAAATAAACATGGTTTGAAATTTATACTTTTCCACCCTCATGCAGGTGCCAACGCACGGCTGCAAGTGCTTGATTTTCAGTGAAAAGTTGAAAAAGGGGCATAACTGTGTTAAAAATATTTTGATGATTACCTGCCCCTCTTGTATGAATTCCCTTTTTGATAGTTAACAACTTGTTAAAGTTTGAAATAAATATCTATAGTAATAAAAGAGATATTACAAAATGTCAAAGTTTTCGCATGACGATGACAACGCAGAGAGAAAGCCAGGGTTATGACAATAGCTTGTCATTTTCTTCCAATATAGCCAAGCTAATAAAGTTTTGGGACTGGAAATCTTAAGAATTTGATAACCACTTCCCATCTTGGTCTTAAAGAAGACAGTATCATTAACTTAACCTTTACACTGCCTTTGAACTACAGAGTCTTGCATGGTCTCTTAACTCCTTATAAGACAATCCGATGTTTTAACAAAACTTAGGAAAATACTTTTGAAAACATTGTGAGAAAAGGAGAAAATGCTGGTAACCAGCATTTTTTTCCTTTTCTCTAAATGTTTTCGATCGTTTCAAAAGACAAATTTCATCATTCTAGCTACGTAAAATTTGTCATCTGCAAAATGATTTCAGTTTCATCAAGTCTTAAATTTTGTCATGTGGTATAGAATTAACATTGCCTGAGGGTTTTGTCAATGTTACCTTGTTCTAAGACTGCCATGTATACAATCTAAGTTACAAAATCTGTCACTTGTGGTATTAATTCTCTCCATCAAATTTGGTGAAATTTTCTGCAACCAACTACTCAGTGGTCTGGTCATATGAAAACCATCCTTGAAAAATTGGTGCCATTGAAAACTCCGTTTTCTTTTCCTTCATTAATGTATGTCTATTATATATTTACTCTTTACCAAACAGCAAAAAAAAAACACAAGACACAAATGGACTATCCATGATGTAATCACCTGTATGCTTCCCTGTATTTACAAAATGTGAGAAATTACAAATCTGTGTAGGTTTAATTTAGGAGCAATTTCAAGAGAATAAAAACATAGACTGTCATTTGAAACATAGCAAATTAGGAAACTTTGACCTATTTGCAAGAATTTGCAATATGCATATGCGTAACAGGCGCAATGCCCTTGTTGCCCAAATTCAAAGCATATGCAGACGGCAAATGAAATACGACTCATATGCAACAAAACCTGACTCTGTAGGGGTAGAAAATATTTTGAGAAACCAGTTACCAGCATTTTCTCCTTTTCCCACAATGTTTCCAAACAGCTTCTTCCCCAAGGTCATTAAAAACTCAGGATTGTGTGGTTAAGGGTTACTGGCCTGATGACAAGGACAAGGATCATACAACCTAATGCCTACTGTACAGAGGTATCTCCACACCTTAGAAGAGAACTGTTAACCCTTTACCATACAATCCTGTGTTTTAACGACCCTGAAGAAGAAAGCTTTTGAAAAAATGGTCAGAGCATCATTTTCTCACAGTTTGTTTTCTTTCCTTTATCGAGGTATATTCTCACAATTCTCCTTTTCCCACAGTATTTCCAAAATCTGAAAATTATAGAGGCTTAACAACACACACACTTAAACTAAGGTCTAACCCTTTACCACACAGTCTCGACTTTCAACTATCCTGAGAACGAATGCTTCTGAAAACGTGGGAAAAGGAGAAAATGCTGGTAACCAGCATTTACTCCTTTTCCCACAATGTTTTATACCCTTTCTACGACAAATTTTATACTTTGAGTAACCTTTGATTGTCATCTACAAATATTTTCAATTTGGACAAGTCTAACATTTTGTCTTTGATAAAGAGTTAAATCAACATTCAACACTAAATCAAGTTCCTTACCTCCATTTTGTTACCAAGTCTAAGTGGAATGTTGTATAGTTCTCGTCTCTCTGGGTAGAGATGAAAGTCCAGAGCATTTTTCACAAGGGCTGTGCAAATGGAATTCTTTCTTACAGCTGGATTGAAGTCCACCTTTTCTAACAGATAGGTCAGGCTGACCTGCTGTAGTCTTAGATGCTTGAATATATCGGGCAAGTATTCACTTCTCCCTGCATCTCTATCTAACCAGCAAAACACAGCATCACAAACATTCTCTTCGTTTGATAAGGACAGACTGTCATTGGAAATTATCGAAATTAACTCCTCTTTCTCTAAAGCAAGGAATTCATCAAGTTTTGAAATTAATTCAAATTCCTTTAGGATAAATTGCCATGATGTTTCCTTCAACTGTTGACAATTAAGGTTCTGTGCTAAACGCCATATACCAATACAGTTTTCAGCTGTTGTTTGATCTAATAAAAAACTTTCACATCTTTCCTGCAGGCACTGTATCTGTAAAAGCACAGAAGCTCTCAGCAGATCCTCCGCATTATCTATGGTGACACAGTCTTCTCCAGAATATGCAAAGGATAAAACATTCTCAAATATTGAAGACCCGATATCCTTGATACAAACAAGATTGTTGTGACTTTCTTTCATCCCACTAGAAAACATTGCATGAAAATAATCAGAGAAAGCTGACAGTATCACTTTGTGACATTTAAATGTCTTCTTCTCCACCTGTATTTCTACATCAGTATACAATCCTGCTGTGTAATTCTTGAATATACCAGTCTGTAAGCACTTGGCTGTGCTGTCTTTCCACTTTTGAGCAGCCATCCTTCTCACATTTTTGTTACAGTGCCAAAGTGACTGAAAATAAAAATGAAAAAAGTTAAATCTTGTTTTTTTGGCTAGAATTCCAGTAATATCAACTCAGCTGTATCATTATACCAGTAATGCTGCTTGATTATTCTTAAATCAGAGCTTAGGCACAATCCTAAAAATTCAAGTTGATCTTTTGCCAATGTTTTCAGTACCATCAAAAAAGGAACATTTTCCTTTTCAATATTTCTTGGTTTAACTTTGTAAAGGATAGCATTTGTGTGGTAGTGACTGTGGGTTGCAAAAAATGGCACATGATTTGCAAAGCTGTATCACTAACTACTGGTTCAAGGAGGTAAAATAACATTACCATATTTTTCAAGATCTTGAAGAACAATACTGATAGGAGTCAAACCTACAAATTAAATTTCTGCAGACAGAAGGCAATACCACACAGTACTGGCAGTGATATGTTAATCCCCATACATCAGTCGGTAATATACATGGATTGAAACCAAGGGGTCACAGGTTCAATTCCAAAGCTTGGCTTCACTGTTTCTTAGACTGATGATAATATCACCCAAGAATTCATCTCTCTCTCTGCTGAACATTGTTTCAACTATATTTTTATGGAACAGCAGCCACTGGCTTGGAAAGATGTTGTGCTTCACACTTATAAAGGAAATTCATGGAAAACACATGGGTATATGAACTTGTAATGATATACATGTAACTGAAATAATGTTGCAATTATATCCTGACAGTCAAGTGGCTAAAAGATTACATCAGTAGTAATACACACATACTGAATTAAAACATAGTGCAGTACACTTACAGGAAATACTGCTTGCAAAAACGCCTTTTTATCCTTCGATTTCCATGCTGATTCCTCTACGAAACATTTTTCTCTCAGACTTCAGAATGTGTAATGGAATCCTAATTTTTTCTTAAAAAACTGGTACCCTACTTTTCTATCAATACTAGAGAGTTAGAGACTGCTTCCCACTCTTGATTATTTATAGCTGCTCAGATACGAATCATTGTAGCTAGCTTTCAATTTGTGTTTTCTGTTGATAACTCAGTGTTCCCGCTGGAATTTTTATTTGGGGGTTTTGTACCCCCTACAGTTGAAAAATGGGGGTATAAAAAAAAAAATGGGGGTACAAATTCAGAAAAACAAGTACAACTCTCAATTGTTTTCTTAAATGCCTCTTTTTCTTTCAGGTGAAAGAAACTCATATCTCTCTACTAAGTGAATCCTCATTTTTACATGTAACTAACAGTAGAAGAATTGTTTGGCAAAGTGTTAAGTGTCAAGTGTTAGTCTCATCTTTTCACATGCCTTTTGTATAGCAGAGTTACTGTCGAGGCTTGAGCCACGGAAACTCGGACAGTCATTTGTTTTAGTATCGTTTTTTTGCAATTGGTTTCTAAATAACCTTGCTTTCATCTGCGACACAATTATCCTCTTCACTTTTCGTTGTTTAATTTGGCCTGACTTTCTTACGGGAACCCGAATTCTGAAATCCGAAAGCTTCCAAAGTACAGTGTTTCTAAGCCATTTCCAATTTTAGTTTACAGACGAAAGATGTTGACGTCGACAAAACGCTTTTTCATAGACTGCGACAAAGAAAGAACAGATAAATTACGGAAAAAAACAAGTCCCAGTTTGCAATTATTTATCACCAAAATAAAGACCGAGTACGACGACCATGTAAATGTACTAAAAATAGAAAGCTGGAAATCCCATATTTTTCCGATGAATTACATGTTCCAAAAATCGGCTTTAAATAAGCCCTTCTATGCAAGTAACTTCTTTTTTTTTTTTTTGAGATCTTCGTCCGTATTTTTTGTGCGTGATTTCACGTATAGGTTTGTCATTTTGTATGTTTTTTATTTCATTTATACATGTTTCACGTATGATATTGCGTGATCGGGAACTCTGAAACTGTAAAACAATGTCATCCCAGTCGAAACTTACAGAACTGTGGAAGACACTGGCTCCAGCAGGGCTGTCTTGTCTAATGCTTCAGATAACAATGAAGGTTCAAGGTGGGCGAAATCTTTCCTCCACCCCCACCCCCCCCCCCCAAAAAAAAAAAAAAAACCCATGCTGAAAATAGCATCTGATTATCATTGAACAAAATAAAAACAGAGACATTTCTTTGCAAATTGTTACAGAAGCAGGAAAGGCTAGCGCTACCAAATATAGGTAATGAACACCATGCTGCATGACTGTACACTTAGCCTTTTGTATTCGTGAATTAATCATAGGCCAAAAAATATTCACACTTCCCTGTGCAACTTAAAAATACACCTTAACAACACTTTGACTTCAATCATGTTAAAGTATTCATTTTCTTCAAGAATACATCGTACATCGTTAAAACCTTTTTTTTTTTTCAAATGTAAAATTTAATTTTAGTCGATACAAAAAGAGTGGAGTTCTACATGACGTCATGTTGTAACTTAGATATGTGGAAAAGGTTGCCATCTGCCTGGAATTTTCATAGTACAGTAGGTTTCGTAAGATGCTCTAATAAATATTCGACTGAGTTACATCAAATGCATAGGTTATTGTGATTCGTGTCTAAAGTTTACCTAAGAAAGCAACCGTGACACTTACTTTCATCTACCATTTGTTGACAGTTTTCGGCTTTGTCTTAATCTCGCTTACTGAGATGAGGTGGGTGTGGTCAAGCACTTAGGGGAGACGATTTAACCCCGCCTTATGCTGACGTCATGTTTCATTGATGGTTGCTCAAACGTAAAATTAATAGAAAAAAAAAACATTTAGATCTTTATACTGTGTGCTTTCGTTTGATCCGTTCTGTATTGTGAAACATTCAGCTTATTCCATCCTATGCACAATCTAAACCTATGTTCATGCATGATTCACTTCTAACGATTAGGCTAACTAAGCGATAGACTGTATAATAATATCCTGAAACTTTGCGGACTAGTACTACTAGAACATTGGTTGAAGGTGAAAATCAAACAAGTATTAAAAAAAAAAAAAGAAAGAAAAATGATGATAGATAATATAGATCTAGCAAAAATTGAACTGTCAAGTAATGGTACCTAATATTGAAAATGGAAAAGGGGTCTGTACATTGAAATAGAGGTTGTTTGTGGGAACCAGCGTTGAGGGATTTTGCAGAATTGCATTACTATGCCGCAGTAATTAGGTATAATTTACTCTTCAAGAAGTGATGGTTGGTTCCACTTACTCAATGTTCTTAATGCTTTAAATAGAAGGAACTCTACTTGTAAACAATTGGTGAAGGACATCTTAGAACAGTGTTATGATGCTAACTATCTCCAAGCAGTGGGGAAAGGTCCGTGGAAAATGGGTATTACATGTATTAAATGATGCTTAAAATCAAAGTGTGTAAACATTTGTTCAGAAAGTGTGGTCAGATCGTTGTAGAATGGCTATATATGTGTATGTGGCTATGTATGTGATGCTATTTCCGAGCAGTGAGGGGAGGTCCTTTAAAATTACTTAATTATGATGCTTAATTGTAAAGTATGTATAATACTCTTTCAGAAGCGAAGGGAAGGCATTGTACAATGGTTTTATAATGCTATATATGGTAGGTAACATAAGGAGAAGCGATTGTAAAATGGCAGCTTAATACTATGTACAGTATTATACTCTTCAAGCAGAGTGTCCTAGATATTTGCTTTGATGCTTTTGTACATTATAGACCTATATATTACATTCTTAGGACAGTGAGGGGGAGGATTTTATGTATATAAGATCCCTGATCCCTCTTACTTTATGATGCTAAAGTAACTGTAGGTATGTATCCCGTAAGCAGTGAAAACAGGTTCTAATAACTCGGATCTACATCATAATTGCTGAAGCATAAAATAGTATAGGCTATTAATTTACACTTCATGCTGTGAGGCGATGTTTTTGTAGATGATGAATTTATATGATGCGACAGCAGATTGACTACTTCTCTCATTTTATAATACTATGCCTATGATGCTCTTTAAGCGATGTGGAAAGGTCTTTGTAGATTAGAGTCCTAGTTTAGTACTGGCAGGGATCATATATACCCCCTGGTTCTGGTGAACCCATGAACATAAGTTAATTTAGCGAGCGGCGCTTGAAGTGTTTCCCTTTTTATATTGAAGGAAGTAAATCCCTAGGTAATCATTGGCTAATACTTGCAAATTAAACCAACATGTGATATCTGCTGGTAGTACTTGGTCACAAAGTGTTGTCCGGTAGCTCCGTTGGCACAGCCTACTCTCAGCGAGGGAAGAGACATTGGGTTTGTGTCTGGCACCGAACTAGGGTCACGTTTCCCGTTTGTTTTCATCATTATACTCGTGTGTGTTTATGTCTTTTTTTTTACGATCAATGGATATTACAAACAGGACATAGGAAAATGTAATCGTAAAATCAGCTGTCTCGCCTCCAAATGTTCAGGAAGGCTCAGTTAGTAGGTCTACAGCAATGCCTGTGAGCCAGGGGTATCATGTTCCAGCCCCATATGTGCCATATGTGTCTTCATAGAAATACGTCATCAAACGGCATGATTAAATCAAAACGTCTCACTGCTTGACCGCACCAGCCTCATCTTAATGTATAAGTATTAATTAAGTAAAACCCTACTAAAACCTACATGTTTCATCCGGTGTTGAAAAAATTATTTCTTGGTAAGAAGTCAATATTCCTGTCCCTTTCCCTTCCCTTCCTTGTTCTTTCCATTCCCTATTCTTTCCCTACCCTACCCTACCCTACCCTCCCATCTCATCCCTTCCCACCCCATCCCTTGCCTTTCTTTCCCTTTTGATTTGACATATCCACAATGTTTTCTACTTAAAAAAAAACCATCAATTTTTGGATAATTTTTTGTCCGAAGTACTTTCAATATAGGCAAGTTTACACTTTGGTCGTCTGGGAAAGAGTTACTAGAAGAAGGGTAGTGACCGATAAAAAATGCTTGCTTTAGGTTCGCCACCGTGAGTGTTTACAATTTTTTTTTTTTGACAAATACGAGTACATTGTGTTTCAAAAAAAATGTCGACGAGTTTTACCATTGTAAAGATATTGGGACAATATGAAAACTTTGTTTAATATCCCTTTACCAAAAGAAAAAGTTTTGTACCAAACCAAATTGACAGCATTTGAAGTCAACAATTTAAATGTAGTTCAAATGATAACTTCTGTCTTTGATAGGGTAGAAAACATTGGGGGAAAAGGAGAAAATGCTGGTTACCAGCATTTTCTCCTTTTCCCCCAATGTTTTCAAAAGCCCTCCCTCTCAGCGTCGTAAAAACCAGGGATTGTCTGGTAAACGGTTAAAGTGTACTTAACCCTTCACCAAACAACAACATTAGACTTGTTCAGTTTTAAAGAATCTGCCGAGTACAAGTTAACCCTTATCCTGCTAAGTAAATGAAATGAAACTTTCAAGCCGATGATAAAAATCCAAATAATGTTATTTCAATTTATATTTTGTAGGGAAAACATCTCCTTATCGGAGAGTGTAGATCCATGATCAGACTGCACGTTCTGTGCAGTCTGATCTTGATCTACACTGTCCGCAAGAGGTCAGTGAGTCGCGCTTAGCAGCCTAAGGGTTAAATATGGCTTGAATGATCAAATTTTTGTTTGATAGGATAGAGAACACTGTAGAAAAAGAAAAAAAGAATATGCTTGTTACATTGCACTCGCAATCGGAAAAACGATATCGCTGCTTTTTGGACGTCTCCAGTAGGACTAAATTTACCGGCCATCCATAGTTGAGTCATGCCCTGTCAAAAAGGGATTTAATGTATCTGCAAAAAGTTTCGACCAGTGTTAGCCTGCTCAGTTAGCGTAGGCTAACATGGTCGAAACTGTTTGCTTTTCATTAATTTCTTGCATGACTAAGAACCATTCTACTTCATAAATCAGTCGGTGGTCAGACAAATTTGATTTTCTGGATCCATAATAATTTATGTGATGACTTGGTTGGTATATTGCATCACGGGAATACATTAAACCCCCTTTTCACAAAGCATGGCCCATTTAGTTATGTTCATTTACTGATCATCTGATTCGATAAGACGTTTTTCCTCTTAAAGTAAATCTAATGTAAAGTTTTGCTATTTGAAAAATAAAAATGTTAACCCTTAGGCTGTTAAGCGCGACTCACTGACCTTTTGCGGACAGTGTAGATCAAGATCAAACTGCACAGAACGTGCAGTCTGATCTTGGATCTACACTGTCCGATAAGGAGATATTATTCCCTAAAACATAACTTTAAAATAGCAATATTTGGGTTTTGACTATCGAACTGAAAATTTTATTTTAGTTATTTAGCAAGTTAAAGGTTAAGAAGTGTTGTTGAACACCGTCCTTGGGCCAGTGAGAAGATTACATGTCGTGTCTCGGTAGCTCAGGCAGTAACGAAAGAGATCATAATAATTGGCCTGCAACACGCGAAGAGGGGCATTCGAACGTTTGCGTAAAGTGTCGTCTAGGATCAGCCTGCGCAGTCCGCGCAGGCTAATCCGAGACAACACTTTTCGATCGTGTGTGATTTTCTGTTTCACGCAAGTATACTGTGGGACAAAATTTAAAGTTGACGTAATGTGCCGTCTCGGATTAGCCTGCGCGGACTGCGCAAGCTGATCCGGGACAACATTTTACGCAAACGTCCGAATGCCCCTATTTGCATGTTGCAGGCCAATTATAAGTACCATTATCCACAGATAGTTCAGACCCGGCTCAACGGCTCAAAATCAACAATCAAATCTGAATTTCTAATTCAAAATTACAAGACTAGTAATCTGACTGGTTTAAATTCTCAGAGAGAGAGAGAGAGAGAGAGAGAGAGAGAGAGAGAGAGAGAGAGAGAGAGAGAGAGAGAGAGAGAGAGAGAGAGAGAGAGAGAGGAGGGGGGGCGGGCGTACATATAACAAAACGAATATTTTTTTTTAATTTTCATCACTTTTATTCATCTTACACAATTACTCATTTAATGATAAAAACAAAAACAAAAAAATGTTAGACATATCTGATATGTCCCGTTCGCGACGATAATTTTTGTTATATACTTTAACACATTAATGGATATAAACCCTTTACCACAAATTTTAACAACGTTAAGGAAAATGCTTTCGAAAACATTGTGGGAAAAGGAGAAATGCCATTAACCAGCATTTTCTCCTTTTCCCATCATGTTTTCTACCCTATGAAAGGCAAAATTCGTGTTCTTAGATACTTTAAAATTGTCGTCTACAATCGCTTTCGGTTTGGACAAGGCTAAAATTTTGTCGTTTGGTAAAGAATTAAACTTACTACCTCCAGAACAAATTTGCAGCATTCAGCTCAGACCATCCTCATCATCATGAATAAGGACTAGACATATGAATAAATCTGAAAACATTGCTACACCAGAAAATCTGCTCATCACGAGCTATCTTTCTTAACTATTATAGTGATAGTGTTTTCAAAAGTGTTCTGCTACAAGACGCAAACACCGTCGGCAGCAGAGAACACATAAACAATGTTGTCAACTATCTTCTTTAATTGGAGCGATTAAACCTTTCCCAAACAACAAATCCTTTGTGCTTCAAAATTAAAATTAAATGCAGAGGACAAATTAGAAGTTGGTACAAATGCGCTATAGTTCTCAGATAGGGTAGAAAACATTGAAGGAGAAGGAGAAAATGCTGGTTACCAGCATTTTCTCCTGTCCCCACAATGTTTTCAAAAGCCTCATTTTTTTTTTTTTGTCGTTAAAATCGTGATTGTTTGGTAAGGAGTTGAAGCAATTAACATGCACGCTTAAAAAACAGACACATTTTAAGGAAATGAAAGTAAAATGGCACACATTTTGAATGTACATGTATATGATTGCGTAGCACCTGACATCAGTCTCTTTTAAATCCCTAAAGCGCAAAATATACAAATGGGATTTCATCAATAGAAAAGACTATGTGTTTGTATAGAATATCACGGCATAGTGGGCAATGCGTGTCTGAGATACGACTTCGCATTTTATGCGGTCTCATCTTGATCTACGCTCTCCGGGAAATCAATTAATGGCTACACGACATAAAATAGTATATTCATTCCATGCATTTAGCAGTCTAACGGCCACTATGTTTTTTCTTATGAATACAAGTTCTATGCTTACTGTTTATCAAATATCGAAAACTTAGGCTTGTTCAAAGTGTAAGAATTTGCAGACGGCAAACTTTATGTGGCTAATGTGGTAGGATCTGACTTTGAAAGGGGAGAAAATATACTGAGGAACATAGGAGAAAATGTTGATTACCGTCATTTTCTCCTTTTTCTCACAGAGCTTTTAAAAGACTTCTTCAATGAAATATACTCAGTTCCATAAATAAGTGTGCACTTAATTTTCTTTTATTTCTCGTCGCATGTTTTACTGAAGACCAACAAATTTGGTATCATACTTTAGTTCAGAGTCTGTAGAAAATGCCAGGCTAATCAGATTTTGACTAACAGAAAGTTTAAGTTAGGTTTTTGCAGTTTAAATGAAGGTGGTACTAAAATCAAAGTTGCAAAAGTACTCAAAGACTAAGGTAACATTAAAGTTAGGTTTTTCTTAAAGTTCTTGTAATTTTTCAATCAATACCTTGTATGTCTACCTCTGCTGTCGATACAGGCAATTATTCGACGTCGCATAGACCTTACATAACGTAAAATCATTGCATCAAGAATGTTATTCCGTTCCTGAACGAGAGCGGTGGCCAAAACCTTTAATGTTACCTTAGTCTTTTAGTACTTTTGCAACTTTGATTTTAGTACCACCTTCATTTAAACTGCAAAAACCTAACTTAAACTTTCTGTTAGTCAAAATCTGATTAGCCTGGCATTTTCTACAGGCTCTGAACTAAAGTATGATACCAAATTTGTTGGTCTTCAGTAACACATGCGACGAGAAATAAAAAAAAAAAATTAAGTGCACACTTATTTATGGAACTGAGTATAGATTGGAAAAAAGTTAAATATATAATGCATCTTCGTGGTCCATTTTATCAAGTCAGTAATCACATAATTATGCATCCATAAAATACATTTTGTCTAACAATCGACTTAATAGTGAGACAGACTAGTCCTCTGACATGCAAAAAATTGACCAATGGCAAAATAATTCGGCCTAGGTCAGTCTGCGCGAACTGCGCAGGCTGACCTGGGTCGATACTTTTCGCAGGTGCATTGGGCTCCCACAGACACCCTTTTTTATCAGTTGGTAGGTATTACACTATCTTCGCATCTTCGTCCCCTCCCCCACGGTGGGAGGAGTGGAAAAGGGCGATATGTGTAAAAAGAGAAAGGGAAATGCAAGCTATTGATAGATTGTTGAAATTTGAGCTGAATCTGTTATAATTGAAATCTGAAAAATCTAAGCTTATGGTATTTCTGAAAATTAAAATAAAAGCACTGACAGTAGCCTACTGGCGCAAAATGATAGTTCTTTACCATACAGCAAAGAGATGATGTATGCCATGAAAAATTGTGGGAAAATGAGAAAATGCTGGTATCCAGTATTTTCTCCTTTTTTCACAATACCCTTATTTTCTGCCATTCCCAAGACAAATCCCGTTATTTTAGCCACATCTATGTTGTCGTCTGCAAGTGGTTTCATTTCGGACAAGTCCGAAATTTTGTCGTCTGGTAAAGAAGCTAACATTTCCTGTGCTTTAGTTTATTATTATCATCATCCGAAAGAGTTCACTTTGCATACAAGACTTTATTTCAGCCATGTGCTGGAGAAATTGGCGGTAAACACTTGTTTTTTGCGTTATTTAATCTGTCGGTAGACTTCTTTATCGAACACATACAACTTCGATGGATAAGAACCGATTTCTTTGATTTCTTCCCGAAAGGCCGCTTATTTCTGTCTCTCTCCCACATATTGTAAAAAGACGACATATCACTTCCTTTCAAACATTTTTTGTCCCATCCAGAAAGAGTTAGTGGTGGTTCAGGAGCTTGTCTCGGAGTAGATAATGCGCCATTGTCGTCAAAGTCAAGAGAGGTTCTCTTAGAAATGTTCAAGTCGCGCCCGTCAGACAGTTTACTTAAAATAGACGGCAAGTCAGGCACAGACGTTGAATTACATGATGCTAAATCTGACAGACGAAGTACTTGAACCCCACTTTCCGCCGATTTCGGCCTTTTTTGACTCGTCGATATGTCACTAGGACGCAGGTACTTTCCACGAATGTCTTTAAGGGGAGGAACACTATCCATTCTCGGCGAGACAGCTGATGATGTCATCGATTTACCTGGCGATGCAGACAAGCTTTGAGACTGCAGTCTGCCTTCAATTCTTTTTCTTAGTCTGAGTAGTTTCTTTTCTTTGATTTTGTCTGCGGTTTCCGAGCTGGTAACACTAGGTGGCAGCACCTTTCGTCTACATTTCGGTCTCGGGGGAAGTTCTGTTATAATGTTAAAAACTTCGTGACTTTTGGCTGAACTTCCATTTTCTTCACAAATTAGTTCAAGTTCATCTTCCATCGGTTCACTTGTATCCAGCAACAGTTTAGTGTAACTTTTTCGATTAATTGGTGTGTCAGATCTTTCAAATGAGTTCTCAGTAGACAAAGACAATGCCACACTCTCTGTTGAAGTTCCGAAATCAGATTTGAACGGGGTCATACCGTCATCACGATTTATAGAAACAGATGAAAGCTCGCGCCCGATAAGTTCCTCCTGTCCTTCGCTTATTGGTGTCAGTCGAACGTTCTTACGCCTATCTTTACTGTGTCCGCCATGTTTGACGCCTTTTTTACGAAGTGTTCCGAAAGGAACATCTGCGCTCTGCACAGTAAACTTTCCGAAATCGACGTCTGGTCTCTTGGTAGGCCTTCTAAATTCTCCTGTTTCAACACACACACCCATCGTGTACTTATTGAATTGCTGTACTTGTCAAACTGTTTCTTGTTTAATGGAATCGTCAAATTAACTTAAAACATAGCCTGTGATTTATTTACAATTCTAACTCCTGCGATAAACGTGCACGTTATCGAGTAGAGAGACCTGAGTGAGTAACGCTCGGTCAGTCAGTATTTTTATATCATCGTCAGGAACCATAGTAGTAATCCGATCAGGGCAGGGTACACCTTTACGTCAGATTGCGGTAATACGGTACTTATTTTGGGCCGATCTCCAATATTCTCTCTTTTCTTCATTCACCATATATTTGAACTAGTACACATAAATAAAGCTGGGAAAATAATTAAGATATTGCAAATTTTGATCTTGGTAAAGGGAGTCGAGAAAACATTGTCAAAGCAAACGAGGACATTTCTTGAAACAATTAGGCCTACATTAATTGCCAAAATGTTTGTCAAAAGCCATAAGTGGACGATTTACTCCGAATAATCCTGTTTACATTAGGTTAAGGATTCAATGATCAAAACACTACTTGACATTTAGATTATAGTACTATGGTAAGTAAACATAGGTATTTCAAGTTAGTCATAGCGTGAATTTCTAATGGGTGCAATTTGAGTTCAAGGCGGGAGAAACAATGGTTGTTTGGTACTTGTCAAAACGAGGCATATTGTCTCAGATAACATTGTAGTTTAATGACTGCTTAATCTTTTGGGATTTGGTTACGTGTTAATCTTCTTTTGTTTACAAATAATGTATATTTTTGGTCTCTGGGCATGAACTCTTCCAACACCGAGCGCATTTTTTTCCTAGTTTACAGACAAAGTGGATCCAAGAACAGACTGCACAGAACATGCAATCTAATCTAGGATCTATACATACATGTACATTATCCTGTCCGATTTCTATTTCAACATGCTCCCGTAAAGACAGGTTTAACAGCAATTTAGGGTCTTGTTTCCTGGTTGAAAATGTCAATATATAATTTTTAGGCGCCAAAATAGTTTATGCAGGTGTTATAATCACCCGCTCCCAAAATATAGCTACAAAAATGAATTGTTTTACCAATCCTGTTTGAAAACGATCCCGAGGGAAAGGCCTTGAGAAAACAATGTGGAAGGAGAAATTGCTGCTAACTAGCATTTCTCCTCTTTCATTGTTTTCTACCCTTTCTAAGACAAATCTCATTGTTTGAGTCACATTCAGTTTGTCGTCTGCAAATACTTTCAATTTGAACAAGTGTAAACTTTTTTCGTCTCGTAAGGACTTCAGAAGTTGAATTTAGAAAAATAGGATTGTACCTGTTGGTGTCTGTCGATTTTTTTTTCAACCTTTCGTTTTTTGCCCCGATTGACAAAGCATTTACGAATGATTTTATTACATGTATGCTTTAAATTCACACAATTCCTCACGTTTCCCACTTGAAATTTGAAGAGTGAAAAGACAGTCCAATCATATAAACAGGAATTATAAGGGAACGTCAGGTTTGTGTAAATAGTTAAACCCTTTTAACCCTTTGCCAAACAATCCCTGGTTTTTACGACCCAGAGGAAGAAGCCTTCTGAAAACATTGTGGAAAAAGGAGAAAATGCTGGTAACCAGCATTTTCTCCTTTTCCCACAATGTTTTCTACCCTTCTAAAGTCAAGTTTCAACTTTTGAGTCACGTTTATTTTGTCGTCTGCAAATGCTTTCATTTGGGACAAGTCTAAAATTTTGTCGCTTGGTGAAAAGTTAAAAGCTTTACCAGGCAATTTTGGATTTGTCAAAACGGAGTTGCATACGGCAAACTGATTATAACTCAAATAATGGGACTTGTCTTTGGAGGGATAGAAAACACTGTCGGAAAAGGAGAACATGCTCGTCACAAGCATTTTTTCATCACAGTCTCCCACACTGTTTTCTTCATCAGGGCCGTAAAAATGGTATTATTTGGTAGCGGGTTGGGAAATCAAAACGGCAAAAGAAAGATGGATCGTTTTTGCGAACATTGCAAGTCAAAAGATTTAATGTGCCTTAATCTCTTCACCAGAAATATTTTAGACACGTCCAAATTCAATGCATATTCAGAAGTCAAATAAAAATCAAATGTATTTTACATTGCAGGTAGAGAAGAAAATACTGGTTACCAGTATTTCCTCATTCTCCCATATTGTTTAAAAAGTTCTTTAGTCAGGGTCCTCAATACTCGGAATTATAATAGTAGAGTGCTGCACGACGTTTCACTCTACTTTCGACAATACTGTCACTTCGAACGCTCTGCTATACCTTGCCCAAGGACACTAGTGCCACTGGCTGTAAACGAATCCAAAACTGGATTTCAAATTCAACATCTCAGCCACTAAGCCCTGAAGGACCCTTAAATTAAGATTAGATTGCACAGAATATAAATTTCCATGGTGCAAAACTATGTTGGTATTTTTTTTACATTTTCGCTCGAGAAACGTAGAGATCGTCACCTTTGTGTACGGAACCTCGCCAATCCCGAGTTTTAACGACCCTGATGAAGGAGGCTTTGAAAAATATTGTGCGAAAGGGAGAAAATGCTGATAACCAGTATTTTCTCCTTTTCCAACAATGTTTTCTCCATTTAAAAGATAAATTCTTTATTTGAGTCACATTTCATCTGTGGTCTGCAATTCCTTTCAAGTAGGACCAATCTAAAATTTTGTCGTTCGGTAAAGAGTTAATGAAAGATAAGAATCGCTGAGGCAAGTGTTCATCAGTTTTTCCAAGAGTTGAGTCTAGTTCTAAATTCCAAGATTAGTTGCTTGATTGGTTAAGATGTTCTGTCTCAGCCATTCACATTGCTATAGTCTTGGAATTTGAAGTTAGAATTGAATTTAGAATTATTGATAGATACAGCCTGGTCACGTGATCTAGGGTTGTCTTTACCCTGCCAAGTTAAGTTCGAAACCATAAAACATGAGACCATACTTAAATAGATTATTGATAAAAATAGACACAAAAGGTAAAATATATCTATTTAGATGGCAGCAGACCGATTGAAAATTACTCATAGTGGTGTTAATTTTAACCCTGTAATAGACGATAAAATTTTAGGCTTGTCAAAATTGAAAACGGCATTTTCTCTTTTTTCCTACGATGTTTTCAATAGTCTTCTTCCTCTGGGTCGTTAAAGGTTGTGATTGTTTGGTAAAAGATTACTAGTATATACGATTCTGTTCCTGTTTGCAAACACACAAGTTTGGTGGGCGAAAATACTTCATCTCGAAGATCGATATTGTCAAGCATCTTTGGCTTAGTTCAGCCCCAATAGCTTTGACATCCCTTGTGAACAGAAACCAAAATCATCTTGCACGTCCGTGCAGTCTAAGCTTGGTACACGGTACCTCTTCGTTAGCAAATTGGCCATGCTCTCTCAAAAGGAGGTTTAATGCATCTATGTGATGCATTATATAACTAGCACTAGATTACGCACATGTAACTATATATCGATAAAATCAATTTTGTCTAACAACCGATTGATTCATGAAAAAGACTAATCTTTGGACATGCAGAAAATTGACCCACAGCAAACAGTTTCGACCTAGGTCAGCAGGCTGACCTGGGTCGATATTTTTTGCATGTGCATTAAACCGCCTTTTCACAGAGCAAGGCTCAATTGTTTTAGCTTAAAATAACGATAAGTTGACCCTTCACAAACGTTCATTTAGTTCATAGTCTAAACTCGGAAGGAGAAAGATTAGGATGCACATTTGGTATCTGTATTCATTGTTTGGATGACAAAATCTTCCTCTTTTCTGTCCTCCTGAACTCCAACATGTATACGGTGCCGAGCCCCGGTAGCGCAGTCTACAGCGTTCCAGACTAGGGAGGGGGGAGACGGGCCCTGGTTCGAATCCCTAGTTTATCCAATATCTTTCCGACGAGTAATATTAGTTATATTGCGATAGGAGTCATTCCTCTCTCACTGCTGATCATTATTTCGACGATGATTATATGGAAAAGTAGCAAGTGGCATGGGAAGAATATTTTGCTGAGTTAATTTGGACATGCCTTAAATTTTGTCGTTTGGTAAAGAGATATGGAAATAGCAACAGGAATATTCTAGAACAAATCAAGTAAAGATAGGTCGAAACTTAATCAGAGGCAATATGTTTCAGGCAAGTTCCAGTATTGCGTTAACGCCCTTATGCTACATTGTTTACCAAACTCTAGGTTGTGGGTAGCCTGTCAGTGGTAAAAAAAGGTGGCGAATACACCTTTAGCTGCATTTATAAATAGGTACAAATGTATCGTTAGATTGAGTCTAAGATATATAATTTCCTTCATAAATAAGTAGATAATAGGCAATATACCGTTATCGAATTGTCCAATCTTCCTATCAAATTACATGTTTATGGGCCATGCTCTATGAAAAGGGGGTTTAATGTATTTGCAAAAAGTATCGACCTATATCAGCCTGCGCAGTCCGCGAAGGCTGACATGGGTCGAAACTTTTTGTTATTTGTGAATTTCTGCATGTCCAAAGACCACCCTACCACGTTATTCAGTGACTTTTTAGAGAAAATTGATTTTGTGGGTCCATAATTATCGGATGACCTACATGTTATAATACATTGCGGAGATACATTAAGCCCTTTTTTGCCAGAGCGTGGTTCATATTTATAAACAGCATCGTTCGTTGAGCACAATACTACATGGTATGGACCATACAAACGCCCGATAAATTGCGATGAACTTAAATAACCAAGAATACTCGAAACCCAAAAACTTTGACCCAGATGAAGAAATTGGTGGACACACCCATAGTTTACAACAGTAAATACTTTAGCCTAGCTCTTTAAAAGACGGTATTTTAGACTTGTTCAATTTCAAAGCATCTGCGAACGACAATCTGAATGTGATTCAAATGATGGAATGTGTCTTTGAATGGATAGAAAACATGGTTGGAAAAGGAGGAAATGCTGGCTACCAGCTCGGATTGTTTACTTAACCCTTTACCATACAATCCCGAGTTTTAATGAACCTGACGAGATTTTGAAACCATTGGGCAAAAAGGTGAAAATGCTGGTTTCCAGCATTTTATTCTTTTCCCATCATATTTTCTATCCTATCAAAGACAGTCCCAAATTAAAAAAAAAAGCGGGGGGGGGGGGGGGCGCAAACCCTATAACAGTGCTTAAACCTGAGGCTACTCAGCATGATTCAAGGCACTTTTGCTGACAGTGTAGATCAAGATCAGACTGAACAGAACGAGCAGTCTGATCTAGTATCTACATTTTGTCCCTTGTTGTGAGATTTTTCCGACGAAACGTAATTTGAAATCACAATATCCGGATCTTTACTGTTGGTTGAAATCTTATTTAGCTAGTTAACCCTTTACCACACAATGACGACATTTAACGACCCCGAGGAAGAAGCCTTTTGGAACTTTGCGGGAAAAGGAGAAAATGCTGGTAACCAGCATTTTCTCCTTTTCTCACAAAGTTTTCCACCCTGTCACAGAGAAATTGCGTCCTTTGAGCCACTGTGAAATTGAGGTCTGTAAAGGCTTCAGCTTGGATAGGTCTAAAATTTTCCCTTGTGGTAAAGGGTTAACCAGCGAAAAGGTTATAATTGGCTTGCAACACGCGAAAAGGGGCATTCGGACATTTACGTAAAGTGTCGTCTCGGATCAGCCTGCGCAGTCCGCGCAGGCTAATCCGAGACGGCACTTTACGACTACATTAGATTTTGTGCTACAGTAGACTTGCGTAAAACAGAAAATTACATAAAAACGGAAAGTGCCGTCTCGGATTAGCCTGCGCGGACTGCGCAGGCTGATCCGAGACGACACTTTACGCAAATGTCCGAATGTCCCTTTTCGCGTGTTGCAAGCCATATAATAAGTTGTCTATAGAAAGCAATTGACACTTGATACTTGTTTGTTTGTGGGAGTGTGTGTCTGTGCGCGAACTTTCACTTTCGAGTCCGTTAAACTCGCTAAAACCATAACTTCCCTTCAAGTTACAACTTTCTGTGTGACACGTCGTTCGTTAATCCACCAAAAACCATTTTATGCGAAATAGGAATTTCAAACAAAACGTGGAATTCAATCAGGAAGATTAAGTTGAGTTCTAAATTGTCAACAATACTCTCAAATTTCGAGACAACACATGCCACAATGAAACAGTTCATTGGGCAAAACTGATCTTTGGATTATTCCTTTACCAAATGACAAAAACGTAAACTTGTCCAAACTGAAAGCACTTGCAAGACGATAAATTAAACGTAGCGCAATTGATGACTTCTATATTTGATAGGGTGAAAAACATTGTGGGAAAAGGTGAAAGTGCTGGTTACCAGCATTTTGTCCTATTCCCACTATGTTTTCAAAAACAGTTTCTTTCTCAGGGTCGTTAAAACTCGAGATTGTTTAGTAATGGGTTAAACCTTAAAGCGCTACTTAAACCTAACAGACATTTTGAATTTAGAAATAAAACCCATATACATGCGAAATTAAGGGCATGTTTACAACGTCTCAGCAAAGCGGACAGTGTAGATCAAAGATCAGACTGCACATTTTGTGCAGTCTGATCTTTGATCTATACTGGCCGCAAAGGCAACCACCGTTGTGAACTGCGGTTTAAGGGTTAGCATTCCATAATGGTAACTGAAGACATGACATAAAGAGTCGAAGTAAACTGCACTTTCCTCACTATGTATGTGCACCGTTGCATATTCGCTGGAGTCAGCTTTCGAACTAGTGGTGGGAAATGGAGAAATGGCTCATGAAGTTCCCATCTATTAGTTCCATGTTAAAAGAATCATCATCATTATCATCATAATCATCACCACCATTAGGCCTAAAAAAAAAAAATAGTTTGTTTAGGGTAACGTCTCCAAAAATGTTAGGTAGGGTAGGGACGAATTTTTTTTTTTTTAAACCCCCCCCCAAAAAAAAACCATTTTGAAATGGTGGTATTTGCTTTCGAAAATGGAAAAAAAAAGAGAAAATGGTGGCTACCAGCTCTGAGTCCCTTTTCTCATTATGTGTTCAAAAGACCTCTAGTCTGTCACTAACTTTCTGATTGTGCGGTAAATGGTCAAATTCTATCTAAACTATACTTCTATCTTTGCATCTTTTTTCCCCACTGAATGCTGTCCACTTTTGTTTAACTCTTTTCTGAATTGAAATTTTTTAGACTTGTCCAAATTAAAAGTATTTGCTGACAACAAAACAAATGTAACTCACAAATTGAAATTTGTTTTGGGAAGGGTAGAAAACATGGGAAACAAAGAAAATATGGGTTTATAGCATTTTCTCCTTTTCCCTCAATTTTCCCACAATGTTTTCAAAAAATTTTTTTAAGGATTGTTAAAACTGTGGATTGTGTGGTAAAGAGCTAAAACAGCTGAAAAAGTGAAAAACATTTATTTGCAAGTTTCTAAATAAACTGAATAAATACTAGAATGTTTCGTTTGTTTTTCTGTTTAATACCCTCCCCCTCCAGAACACTTTAGAGGACTATATATATTATACTGATTTAAAGTAAACATTTTATCTGTAGAAAAGTTGGGTTTACAAAGGTTATGCAGATTGATTTTTATCTAGAACACACATTCTTGACACAACTTTGAAATTACAAGTATCCACTTTTGTTGTCCTTCAGAGTTATAATGTGAAACAAGAGTGTCGTCATCACAATAGACGCCGCCACATGGCTGCTATTTCAAGCAGCTAGCTTTAGAGACTAAAGTGTTGGAATTTCTAGCACCTACCTGGGTAGCTCAATGGATATATTGTGTTACTTGTGATCTAAAATTTTTACGCATGGACTGATGGATGGACAGACGGACGCACAACGGACTCATTGGTCATTGGCTTTGATTAAGCAATAAAAATATGAAGTTTCATGAAATTATGTCCATTAGTTGGAGATACATTGATGAAAAACATTTTTTTCCCCATGACACAGCAATAAATTCCAAAACCCTGACAATATGCGCTAGGTCACATGATCTGTGAAAATTTCATCCAAATCCGTTGAGATATGTCAAGTAATTAAAGAGATATTGGTGAAAAATGAAATATAACATGAAGCCCCCTTTTTCCATGATGCAACTATAAATCGCAAAACCTTGACAATCTGCACTAGGTCACATGATGAGAAACATTCTATGAACATTTTATCCAAATCCATCAAGAAATGTGGGAGGAGTTGCGTTCACAAGAAACAGACTTTTGTAAGGATGGACGCAGTTTAAATTTGACATGAAGCCCCCCTTTTTCCATGACACAGAAATAAATTCCAAAACCCTGACAATATGCGCTAGGTCACATGATCTGTGAAAATTTCATCCAAATCCATTGAGATATGTCCAGTATTAATTAAAGAGATATTGGTGAAAAATGAAATACAACATGAAGCCCCCTTTTTCCATGATGCAGCTATGAATTGCAAAACCTTGACAATATGCGCTAGGTCACATGATGAGAAACATCCTGTGAAAATTTTACCCAAATCCGTCAAGAAATGTGGGAGGAGTGCTGCTGCTCCTCAATTTTATATAGATCAGACACATTTTACCTGGAAACTAAAGTGGCATCACTTGCCGGAAGTGTAGGAGAGATTAGAGAGCCTTGGAAAATTTTTGCATAGCGGCTCCTAGCCTAGGCAGTTTCAGGTTTTTCTCTAAGACCAGGTAGGGTAAATCAAACTGAGTGAAAGGGGGGTGGGGGAGGGGGCAGAGCGAGAACAAGGCAAGTTTGGGTAGATTTATATTTTCCGAAAGAAATTATTGTTGCCTCATTGTAACAAAGATAGAAAAAAAAAAAAAAATATATGAAAATACCTGTCTAATATGAAGACCTATCGACGCTTGATACAAATCTAAACTTCTATCGTTGCCATCGTCTAGTTTAGTCCACAGTCCGTCCTGTCAGATAAGTTGCAAGAGAAACGTCCATTAAAATTTTTCGAATGTTATATCTGCATTGAAAACCTTAATTGTTCGTAGTTCTGGAGCATGCTAGCACTTTTGCCGAATGATGTTTAACAGCACTTGTTCAATCTGAAATCTAGCAAACCGAAAGTAGCGACAATGCACTACAGAACCGGAAATGCGGTGATGACAACAGAGATGACGGGATCCTGTCTATATTTTACGCGAAGAAAAGCGAAAATCACAAGTAAAAGTTCGTTACACAGTCTGTATAGTACCGCAGTATTTCGGGCGTGATTTGTTGTAGAAGATAAAACTGGTACCCGTTTGTCTTTTGTAACCGTGCGATAGGATACGAACGTTCGATAAACAGAAGTTCCTGTGTGGAGTTAGCGAAAAAGCCCGATCTCTCCGCCTGCTTGTACGTATTTTTAGAAATGGAAAACCCACGTTATTGCGTTTGACAATTTGTGTTTAAGGTCGGTTCAATATACTCCGATACACGGTAGCTTTTGTACAGGCGTAGGAGTTTTCATGCATAATTATGTATGTAGTAGTACATGATTGTACACCTATACACAATATTTGCCGAAACAGGCGTCCTGTGACACAGTATGATAAAAGGCTGATTTTTTTTTTTATCGGAAGACAAAAAAAAAATTAGGGTCGGGGCAAAATCTCCAGGTAGGGTCGGGTTACCCGAAACAAACTATTTTTTTTTTTTACGCCTTATCACACGTAATCAACCTGGCGAGTGGCGAGTCATTTTTGAAAACATGATAAAGGTGTTAGTCCAATTATCTAGTGTAAAATGACAGGTTTTCAAGTTAACTGCTACCCTAATTAACAAATTTATGGCAAATCATGCAGTAATACTTGTAAAATTATTAACTGATTTGAAAAAAAGATCGCTGGAAAAAAACGTGAAAACCCATGACACAACAGAAATCATTTTGACATCGTCCGATCAGAGGCACTTCCAACTATCTTTTCATCTTTGGTGACAAATTTAAACAGTGATTTTATACTTATTTCTTTATGAAACAATAAGTGACAGCTAAAATCTCTGTTTAAAAATTAGGAAAAACCTTTAAAGATGAAAATACACAACAACCGATAGATTGGGGGGGGGGGGGACCGGAACAAGTTTGAAAGAAAAAGTAATTGGACAAGAAAAGAAGACTTAAATCTTAAGAAATAACACTTTAATGGATGTGACCTTTATTTTCTCCCATTTCCACAATGTTCTGGGGTAAGAAAGACAAATCAAGTCGTTCCAGCCACATTTGAATTGTCGTCTGCAAATGTCTAAAATAATTATGATCTAGTCAAAAGTTGTTTGTGTCCATTTATTCATCAAGATGAATTGCATGCTAGGGCTGCAATTTAAAATTCTTCTGTCCACTTCATTCCATCAAGTCTCTACATAAGATAGGGTATTTTCTTATCTAATTCCTATCCATAAACAAAGAACATAAATAGAAAGTTTTCATTATTTCACCCATATCTCTCCGTGATAATTTTGACCCTTGGACATTTCTATTAGACTCTTGGAAATTCCATTTTGACTCTTGAAAATCTGGGCCCAAGAGTCAATGACTCTTGGGATTCTGGACCAAAATAATGTTCTTGAATTGAATATTTGTGACTGATTAAATAGTTGTCTGCTGTTGGATTGTGAAATTAACATATGGGTAAGTAGTTTTCCAAAATCGAATACCATCTAAGCAGTAAAATATTGACAAAGTCTAGGGTTACAAGCCAAATTTGTCTTACACAAAATGGTCGGTTTTTCCAAATCTGCTTTGCAACAGGCAAATTATTGCCGTTTTTCTAGCGATTGTCAGTATTACAAGGTTAGATGTAGGTAAAGAATCGGCTGGGTTGTGACGAGTGGGATGAGGTTAGATGTTAGGTACGGAATCTGCTGACGAATGCCCCTTGATATGGACTACCGGTAGTTTAGATGTAGGTATGGAATCAGCCGAGATGTTACACGTGGGAGTCGATTGTTACATAGCCTACTGATACTGGATGTTTAAATCCTTGATTTTATGAATTATCTGACAACTTTCTATATCCACACATGAATTTATGGACATATTTGTTAAATTGTGTACATACGATTAACACCCAGTTGCATTTTTTCGGACATTTTAGGGAATTTTCAGAACATATGTTATCTCCATGTCAGCTTAATGGAAAGACTGGGAAAGAATTTGGGTGAGCTGGGGAATCAAGCAAGATTTCAAGCCTTGTATGAGGTTACTGTCTTGGCTACAGGAGTCTGCAAATTATTTGAGCCATGCTCTGGCAAAAGAGAGTTTAATTTATCTGAGACTGTGTTTCATTATACCATGTGCAAGTTATCACATAATTATAGATTCATGATACCACTCTTTTTAACAACCAAGCCAATCATGCGGTCAACTGGTCGTCAGACATACTGAAAATTGACCAATAGCAAAAAGTTTCATACTTGAGTGGGTCGATACTTTTCGCAGATGCATTAATTCCCCTTTTCACAGAGCATGGCTCATATAATATGGACAAGTCTGAAGTATCTACATTGAAGGAAAATAATTAGGATTTTTTCATACTAAAAGGGATAGGTTGTTTGTAGTTTAATTAATGCTGGCGTTAAACGTTATAAATTAGTCAATTTACCTGTCTAACTATGAATATATACCAACCTTCCCAGTTCCTTAACCCTTTACCAAACAATCCCATACTTTTTAGACACTGATGAAGAAGGCTCTGAAAATATTATGGAAAAAGGAGAAAGTAGTGGTAGCCAGTACATTCTAGGTCCTCTTCAGTCAAGAGATAAGAACCAAATAATTGCTATGACATTGTTGCTTTAGTCTTTGGTGTGTCAGGACTTCAGACAGTGTAGCTATAGGATCAGAATGCACATTTTGTCTAGGCAACTATAGTAGTGGAAGGCACTTTAACCCTTTACCAGACGACAAAATTTTAGGTTTATCCAAATTGAAAGCATTTGCAGATGACAATTTCAATGTGGCTCAAATGGTGCAATTATTCTTTGATAGGGTAGAAAACATTGTGGGAAAATGTTTCCCACTAGGTGTTCAAAAGATATGAGTTTGGCGATGAAAGGTGATGTTATAAGAATCCAATCAGGGTGCCCTATGCTTTAATCTTTCAAAATGGATTGGTTCAAAAGTTTGTGTTCTGGTATAGAGTTATACCTCTCTTTTCTAAATAAAAAAAATATGGTAATTGTAAACTTTTATCAACAGGAAAGCATCATGTTTCATTCAGAAGAGAGAGATAGTGCATAAACACTAAATACCAAATATTTAGATAGACTCTTAACCCAAGATCAGGCTTCACTGCCTGCCCCATCTGATCATGAACTGCACTGTCTGTAAAATAAGTGACAGTAGGAATATTTACTTATGCTTTGTACATATATTTGCTATTTGGTCAACTGTTTTTGTTAAATTTGATTGGTTAACCCATTAGCACGCAGTCCCAAGTTTTAACAACCCTGAAGAAAAAAGCTTCTTAAAACATTGTTGGAAAAGGAGAAAATGCAGGTTACCTACCCCTTCAAAAGTAAGTTACATAATTATACATTATGCTACTTTCATACAATTTGTCACGTGCAAATGCTTTCAATTTGAACAGGTCTACATTTTTATAGTTTGGTAAAGGGTTAATTGATGTTTAACACCACTTTCATTTTTTTTTTCAGTTATTAGCCACATATATATGCGGTTTTTTTTTTTGTTTCATTAATACTTGGCTGGGGCTGTGAAGTGCCTTATCCAAAGACACTTTGCAGAGAGCTGGTAGCTCAGTGGCGTGGGACTTGAGAACAGGGGGTTGCTGGTTCGATCCCGAGCTTGGCCAATTTCTTTCTGAGGATAGATGATAATCATTGCGACAGGATTCATGATTCATTCCGCTCTCACCGCTGACCATTGTTTTGACAATGGTTATGTGTGAAAGCAGCCATTGGCTTGCAAAGAATATTGTGCAGAGTACTGGTAAAGAAAATCCATGAAAGCATGGATAGGTGCTCTGGTTGCCGGAATATAACTGAAATAATGTTGAAAACGATGTTAACACCATACAATCAATCAACCAAAGACTCTCCATTTTAAATCATAATGCCTGAGCTGAGGATCAATTTTGAAATAAAAGTGATGGTCAAACTGAGTCATGCAGAGCCTTCTTTGACCCTTTCCCAAACAATCCCGGGTTTTCACAACCCTGAGAAAGAAGCCTTTTGAAAACATTGTGGGAAAAGGAGAAAATGCTGGTAACCAGTATTTTCTCCTTTTGCCGCAATGTTTTCTACCCTTCCCAAAACAGCTTTCATTTTTTGAGTTACAGTAATTTTGTTGACTGCAATGTCTTTCCATTTGGACGAGTCTAGAATTTTGTTGTATGGGAAAGGGATAAATATGCTTTTTTTGTAAAAAAAAAACTTGCCTCATTCATCACTGTTCCTTTTTGTTTCTATCCTGTCGACATTTTGTCTCTCCCTAAACCCTTACCACACAATTAAAGACCTAGAGGAAGGGGGCCTTTGAAAATATTGTGGGAAAAACAGAAAATGCTGGTAACAACAAGCATTTTCTGCTTTTCACAGTATGTGTTCTACCCTTCCAAAGACAAATCATTTCACTTGAGCATTAGTTGATATGTTGTCTACAAAAAACTTTCAACCTGGACAAAATTTTTTAGTTTTGTATTTGAGTGAGTAAAAATGTTACCACTATTGCCCTCTGTTTAACCCTTTACATCACAATCTCAGGTTTTAAAACATTATGGGAAAAGGAGAAAATGCCAGTTTAAAGGAGAAAATGCTGGTCACCAGCATTTTCTCCTTTTCCCACAATGTTTCCTACTCTTGAAAGAAAAAAATTCAGGTTTTTTTGAGTAACTTTTAATTTGTTGTCCGCAAATGCTTTCAATTTGGGCAAGTCTAAAAGTTTGTCATTGATAACTCACTACTAGACAACAGCACAAGCATTTTCTCCCTTTTCCACAGCATTTTTAAAAGTTCTATTCTCCAGGATTGGCAACACTATAGATTGTGTTGAAAAGATTTAACTCTTCAGTCTTCATCAAGGGATTAAATTTTAGCCTTATCCACATTGACCGCATAATGGCATGTAGGTCAAGTTGTGGGATAGTATAACATTGTGGGAAAATTAGGAAATACTGGTTACCATTTCCATTTCCTCTTCTCCTTTTTGCACAGTGTTTTCAGAAGCTTTCTTCTTCAGGGCCGTTTGAACATGGGCATGTTTGTAAGGGGTTTAAACCTGTACTACACAGTCCCAAGTTTTAACGATCTTAAGAAAGAAAGCTTTAAGAAACATTGTGGGAAAAGGAGAAAGTGCTGGTAACTAGTTCCCAGCCAGCACTTTCTCCTTTTTTAACAATGTTTCCTATCCTTCCCAAAGCAGTTTAAATTTTTGAGTCACATTTATTTAGTCATTTGCAAATGCTTTCAATTTTGAAACATCCGAAATGTTGTCGTTTGGTAAAGAGTTAAAGTCATTCTAGGGCTACATGTTTGTGTACATTCCAGAAGTAATGAAGAATGATGGATGTGGTATGGTGCACAAATTAAATTTGAATAAATTGACATTTTTCATCAGGACTATCTTTTCTGACAGCCCTATCTGATGAATGAGACATGCTCTGACAAAAGGGGGTTTAATGCATCTCGGTTATACCAAAAAATTTATCATATTATATAATTATAGATCCATGAAACCATTTGTCTTACAACAAACTGAATCACAAGGTAGAATGTCCTTGGACATAGAGAAAAATTACATATATCAAAAAGTTTTGATCCTTGTCAGCCTGCTCGGACTGGGAAGGCTGACACGGATGGATTCTTTTTGTAGATGCATGTAGTCCCCGTTTCACAGTGTATGGCTCAAATTTTTAAACCCTTTTTGTCCTATTAGGTCAGCAAACAATCATAAAAGAATAGTGATTACTAATTAGAAAATAAACAAAGTATATAGACTAGCAAATTTATTCTTTTGCTATATTTACTATAGATTATTGACAAACTTTTCATTATATGATCAGTAACTTTGTGATTCTTCATTGCTTTTGCTCAGATGTCAAATTCTACATAATCTCCTTGTTTTGCCGTAGGCATACTTAAAGAAATGTGTTTTGCCGAGAAATACTTTAAATTCCTCTGGCCAATGGGCCAAATCATCCACTGACACAAAATCAATGTATCTGCTTATTTCACAATCTGTAAGTAGCCATTGATACCGAAAAATTGATTTTATCCATGGTATAATTATTTTTATGTCTGTTATCTTCGACATTTTATGATTTGAAATAATATGAGCTCTTTGCCAGATGAGGGGGGGGTCTTGCGTGACACAGTGGAAATGTGTAGGTCTGGTAACCTGGAGGCGCTGCATTTGAGGCTCACTGGAAGCACTGCCTCTTTTTTGTTAGCGTTTCTTGGCAAGACACTTCTGAGCTCTAGCCTTGTACTGATGAAACCTAGGACATACACGACAGACAGAACATTTAATTGTTAAACTTGTACAAAGTGCATCATCGATGAAAAACATTTTTAGCTCCTGGCTGAAGGCCAGTGGGCCTATTTCATGGCCCGGTGTCTCATGGCCAGGTGTCTGTCAAACGTCTGTTCATGTGTTAACTTTTATTTCAAACATCTTCTTCTCTGAATCTACCCATCCAATTTTGATGAAACTTCACAGAAATGATCCTCTTCAGAATTTCTTGAAAGAATATGATTCCTTCAAAAACTCTGGTTGCCATGGCAATAAAACTGAAAAATATTGAAAATCTTTGAAAATCTTCTTGTCTGAAACTAAAGGTCCCAGAGCTACCAAATTTGGGATGTAGCTCTATCTAATAGACCTTTACAAAGTGGAGTCAAAATTGGCCTTTCCCCGGGGGTCACAAGCTTTAAATGAGCTTACATGTCTATATTGAAATCTTTAGAAATCTTTAGAAATCTTCTCGTATCTAGCAATGAGGCCTAGGGCTACCAAATTTTGTCTGTAGCTTAATCTTGTGGGCCTCTACCAAGAGTGCCCATATTATAGCCATGGGGTCAAATTTGGCCCAACCCGGGGGGTCAAAAGTTTTACATGGGAATACATGTACATACAGGGGTGTGCAATTTTTCAATTTTCCCATTTGTCCAAGGACAAGTTGGACTGACTTTACTACTTGTCCGCAGGTAAAGTTTACTTGTCCAAATAAATAGAGTAAATCAGCTGTGTATTGTAAATTTGTGTTGATGACTCATTCTGCAGTCATCTGCTCATAAAAACAATATGGATGAAAAAAGAAGTTGCTTGTAACTTTCTCTTACTCACAGGACCAGGTTCAGAGTGACAACTTCCAACCTGATGGCCAGTAGAATTACCATTTCACTGTCAGTCTCAGACACTTATTAGCTTTCACTTTTTGTTATACATAATATGTAAATGAACCGTTTAAAGTCACTGTCAAAGCCAAAAAGATAGTTTGAAATGTCTTTGAACGGACGATATCAAACCGACTTTCATTGTGTCATGGGTTTTTGCATTTTTTGTAGCGATCTGTGTTTCATGCCATTTAATTTTCGGTGTTATTTGTGCATGATTTGACTTAAATTTGTCAATTAGGGTTGCATTTAACTTCAAATCTAAAATTTTACACTTGATATGTGGATTAATATCATTAATAAGTTTACATAAACAACATACCACCTTGGTTAGCTGTGAGAAAGAGCAACTCGTGCATCCTTCACAGTTAACGACGTATATAACAAATGTTCCAGTGCATCCTAGTACTGCGCATGTGTTTTTGTCATGGATAGTGGATCAAAAGTGCACCTATGTAATTTTCGCATATATGGTAATACTATTATAGCACTGAAACAAGTAGCACCTCCTTCAGAAAGTATTAGTAAAGAGAAAAAAAAAATGGATCTGTGAACTGTCACAGTGAAATGATTAAAATTATACTGTTGACAAGGCTTTACACACCAAACAAGCAAACAAAAGCAGGAAATTCAAAACTGTGGAAGTATAGATGTTTCCACTTTGAATATTATTGTGGGAAAAGGAAAGAATGCTCCTAATGAGCAATTTCCCCTTTTCCCACTAAGTCAGCTGAGCTTTTATCCTATTTTTTTTTTCCTTGAAAAAATTAACTTCCACAGTGGCCTTCATCCCTGTTTTCTGATGAAATAAGCATGGATAGGTGCTATTTTTATTTTTTCTTAATGTTTAGAATTATAAATACATAAGTGTGGAAATTTTTTTAAAAATCTGTTCATTAGAAAGTATGTATTAAAGATTAACTCATAATTCGGTCAAATTATCTCCCTTATTAACTCAATGGTCAATATATAACAAGCATATTTGTGCATTCACCATGCTAAAAACTAGGCTTTTAAATATTTTTTGTGCAAAACTAAATGAGTTTTCATTAAATTGATGTATATTTGTATATTCCTTTAGTAATTTTCCTGTTTAGCTGACTATTAAAGAAAAGTGTGTTAGATCCAAAATATGCTGAATTTTGGAACGGTATTTACCTTTTTCAAAGGCGAATTTCTCAGAAACGAGCACAGTGACCTATATCTTTTTTTACTGTAATCTCCTACAGACATGATGAACTTTGTATGTGCAAAAGTTTTAAAAAATTTGTCCATTAGAAAAATTCGTGATATACGTCGTTAATACATTTTGTGTGTGTCAGAGTTTTGATCTATTAAATATAATGCATAGACATGACTTGCCTGTAAAATTGACTCTCTAGTGCTTCAGTTTTGGAGACATTTCTAACTTGCCAATTGGGCTGCCCTTTTCACTTCAAATTTCTGTGCATGATTATTCAATTAAATGTGTGAATTACGCACATACGAGTATTACGTGACTTGGAATCCATAGGCTGAGAAATCAAAGCACCGGGGTCAAGTTTGGCTCTGCCGAAGGGGTCACAAATTTTACATGGGCTTATATAGTGAAAACTTTAGGAATGTTCTTGTTCCTAACCATAAGACCTAGGGTTACCAAATTTTGTTTGTATAGTTATCTAATGGACCTCTACCTATATTATTAAAAAAAAACAGCCCTAGGGTCTTAATTGGCCTCCCCCCACAAGTCGCAAGTTTGATATTAGCTTATATAGTAAAAACTTTAAAAAACTGCTTGTTGCTGATTGTGAGCTATAGATGTGATATTCTGAGTACATGTATTATCATCTTGTAGGCTTCTTTCAAAATTTCAAAAGAACACTTGATTACAAATATTGACAAGCTTACCTGTTTTTTGGTTGTTTTTCAGCCGACATCTTCAGAAACAGAAGACCAACACAACATTTTCTCGTCAGAGCCATTGGCTCTGAATATGAAGTTTCCTACCCGTGCCGTGGGTCAATGCTTACAGAGTGAAAATTCTAAAAGTCTTCTTGCTCTGAACCATAAATCCTAGGGCTATCAAATTTGGCACATAGCTTCATGGTTTGGTTCACTTCTGAATTTGTTCAAAATTTAGCCCTGGGATTGAAATTAGCCAAGTCTCAGGGGTCTCATATGTTTTACAGAGCCTTTTATTGTTGAACTTTTCAAAATCTTCTTCTTTATAACCATACATTATAGACCTGTATTACTTGGTATGGGTCTTTATCTTGTGGAACTCTATTAGGATTCAAGTAATTATAGCTTTGTGGTAAAAGATGGCTTTGTCCTGGGGTGATTACTCTCTAGTGGGCTTTTAGAGAGAAAATTTTATATATCCTCTGATTCGAAACCAGTTTGCGAAGAATTGTAATGTTTGGTGTGTTGGATTTTTACTTATTAGCCAGTGGAGCGATACAGGGCTGTCATGGTCCTCTTTTTATAATATACAACAACAGAAAATGAATAAATACATGTAAGTCAATTCAATTGATAAGTTAACTAGAAGAAATCATTTACATAGGGATTGATTTACTTTAGTAGTTAGGTGAATACATGAATTCATGGATATGTGAGCTGTTGCTGTGATATGACGGAATTAGTATTGAAAGTATTGAAAGCAATGCACAAAAAAAATGATTCAATCCATCAGTTTTCAAGATGAGACAGTCTTACAAGCAGCTGGTGATATAAATGCCACTGAGCAAAAACGCAAATTCATGCACAATATTTGTCAAGCACATCCTGTGCCTGATCATAACCCTTTACCAAACAATTCTTTATTTTCATGAATTTAAAAGGAAGATGACTGTTTACTCTTTACCATACTAGTAGGAAAAAAATTTTAGAATCCTCCATCTTAAAGCATTTGCAGACGACAAACCAGAATTGGCTCAAATGATGAGAGTTGTAGTGGAAAGGAAGAGAACATTGCCGGAAAAAGAGTAAAATGCAAGTTACCAATATTTTCTCCCTTTCTTTAAAATGTTTTCAAAAATCTTTTTCCTCAGGGTTATTGAAACTTTGGTTTGTTTGATAAAGGGTTAAAAACTTAACAACAGTAAGGGAACTGGTAACCAGTTTTTTATCCTTTTCCTGGAATGTTTTTTTTTAACTCTTTAGTTGAAGATAAATGTCAGAGTTACATTACATTTGTTGTCTGAAAATGCTTTCAATATAGACAGTACCAAAACTTGATTTAGAATTTTACAGTCTGGTAAAGAGATGATATGCTGATGAAGAGCTTCTTCGATTTCAGGTTAATGATATACCATACAATTTAATTTTGGATTCAACCAAATTGAAAGAATTTGCAGACAAGAAATTGAAATTTAGCTTGAAAGATAATGCTGTAGGAGGGTGGAAAACATTATGGAAAGATAAAGAAAACGCTGTTTACCACCATTTTCTCCTTTTCCCACATCAATTTTAAAAGTCTACTTCTTTAGGGTTGTTAAAACATAGCATTGTTCTGTAAAGGGTTAATCACAATTGTCGTGATTAAATTTGCATTTAGACAAGTGTCAATTAGATATTTCCTGATGGCTTGTATTAACCCTTTACCAAACAATCCCTGGTTTTTACTACCCTGAGATAGAAGCCTTTTGAAAACATTGTGGGAAAAGGAGAAAATGCTGGTAACCAGCATTTTCTCCTTTTCCCACAGTGTTTTCTACCCTGCTGGAAACATATTTCAATTTTTTAGTTAAGTTTATTTTGTCGTCTGCAAATGCTTTCAATTTGGACCAGTCTAAAAGTTTGTCGTTTGGTAAAGAGTTAACTCTGTACCAAATGACAAAATTTTGTACTCCTCCAAATTCAAAGCATTTGCAGACGACAAATCAAAGGTGGTTATAATGACGAAACTTGCTTTTAGTTGAGCAGAAAACATAGTGGGAAAAGAAGAAAATGCTGGTTACCAGCATTTTCTTCTTCTCCCATAATGTTTTCAAGAGCCTCCTTTCCCAGGGTCGTTAAAACTCTGGATTGTGTGGTAAAGAGTTAAAAGGAAAAGGTATTTCGACAAGAAAAGTGAAGATAAAATCCAAATACAAAAGATAGTATGGCAGACTTGAGATTTGGATCCAATTCATTAAAATCTCAGTCAAATTTTGATTTCAGTTTGTTCTTAGAGGAAGAAAAGCTTGTCTGGTATTGGATGTGCATAGTGTAAAACATTACTCTGCCAATTACCAAGTGAGAAAATCTGATACAAAACTTGATTGGTCAGCCATGTCACATGACCTTGATGTCCAACTATGGACACTGAAAAGAATAAGAATTGTAAACATACTCTCTTAAGTACTCTCTCGGAACACTTGGAGGTGTGGGTTTGAGCCCCACAGCTGGCCATCAAAAATTAATAATTATTAAGTCTTTCAATTGAGACTTTAACTGAGGTTCTGTGTGCTCAGGTGCTATACACTAAGCGCATAAAAAAACCCAGACATAACTAAGCATGGGTTTTGTTCCGTATCCTACACTATCTCTTGTAACAAAATTAGTAGTCTGCTGGAGGCGTTGCCCATATGGGCAACCAGTGAGGACAATTAACCCATTACCACACAATCCCTACTTTTGACGACCCTGAGAAAGAAGCCTTTTGAAAACATTGTGGGAAAAGGAGAAAATGCAGGTAACTAGCATTTTCTCCTTTTCCCACAGTGTTTTCTACCCTTCACAAAACAAATTTCAAATTTTCAGTCACTTATTTTGTCGTCTGCAAATGCTTTCGATTTGGACAAACCTAAAATTTTGTCGTTTGGTAATGAGTTAATTGTGATAAATGAAAATCAATCAAATTTTTAGTCATAGGTTTATAGTTTTAGTCATGTTTTCTTGTTCGGGCTATCACAGATTAATTTCAAATGATTCCAGATTAATCATTCTAAAAAATAATTAAGCCATGCTCTGTGGAAAGGGGGCTTACTGCAATAGTGAAAAGTATCGACCTAGGTCAGCCTGCGCAGTCTGCGCAGGCTGACCTGAGCTGAAACTTTTCGCTATTGGTTAATTTTCTCTATGTCTAAGGACCAGTCCACCTCATGATTAAATCAGTTGTTACAAGAAATGGATATTATGGATCCATAGTTATGTGATGGCTTGCTTTGCACCTTGCATCACAGAGATGCATTAAGCCCCCTTTTGACAGAGCATGGCTCAATTGTTAAGCACATTTAGATGCTGACATTATTTAGTCCATTTAAAGATGTATGTTAATTTTATCCTTTAGAGAAATTATGGAGATTCTCCTTCATAAGTACAATGGGTATAATGTTATATACCTCCCTGTTGAGAAAACAATTAATCTTAGAATGCTCAGGACTGATTGAAACATTTAACAGATGGCAAATGTGATTCAAATGATGGAATTTTAAAAGGTTAGAAAAATATCGTTAAAAAATGGAGAATATGCTGGTCAACATTACTTTTTCCTTTTCTTACAATATTTTTAAACCGTTTTTGCCAAATAAAGGGTCATTTTAAGAAGATTGATTGGTAAAGGATTGTACAGGTACATAGAGGGTGTGAGATTTCAGCTGTAATAGGATTGTACTGACATGGTTGATGTCCTTCATAAAAAATTATTCTTTTCAAAATTTATTTTCTTTGTAAAATAAAAAATAGCTGACGCTGTAAAATTTTACTCCTACTGTATTTAATTTTGCCAGGTAGCTTGGAAGATACTGATCTCTAGGGTACTAAGAGAACCAATAACAGAAGTTTAAGCATTAAACCTAATCCCGAAAAGAGGGTACATGTGTACTCACTAGATATCTAGTCCTGTTCTTATTCATTTGGTCACATATCCTTTCTTCATTTCTCAACTAAACAATCTCATGTTTAATAATTAAGGAGGATAGCTTTTGAAAACATTGTGGGAAAAGGAGAAATGCTGGTCACCAGCATTTTCTCCTTTTTCCACATATTTTCATCTCTTTCAAAAGACAAATCTCATTATTTGAGGGAGATTTAATTAGTCATCAGCAACTGCTTTCAATACTGACTAGTCTAGAATTTTGTCATCTTAATAAGACAGACAGACAGACAGACAAACAGACATTTATTTTTTGACGTATACAAGTTGTACATTGTCACAGCACATATACATATAATGAATTTAGTCACGTGAACAAATAAGAGTTATCCCTCTCACACTTGGATTGAGGTTGTAGGTGTGTTTATGGAGGGTGTAGATCAAGATCAGATTGTATTGTATATTTATCTTCCACATAGTATGATCTTGGATCTACCTTATTAAAATAAAACTGCTATAATTTGTTTTGCTTTGTATTTACATATTACTTCTTGTATTTTTGCTTTTACTGCAGACCACCTCTAAAAACATTGTGGCCTGTCAGATATGCAAAAACTCTTTTAATTTTGTTCATGCCAAATTGTAACATGGATGACGTCACATTGTTATATTTTGTCCATTAACTGTTGGTTAGAAATAGAAACACATACAAGCTGGACAGACATATTCGTTTTGCAGAAGTCTCCCCTACATGGCCAAAAGAGAAATCAGTTTTATGAAAATTATATTTTCTTACTTATTTACAGGTGCCAAAGTGACAGATGTATTTGTTTCTATAGCTCTTGGAAAGGAGAAATTTCAAACCTCCACTATCAAATATGGCGGAAAAGTTCCAAACAGCGTGGAATGGTTCGAGGAATGTGATCTGTAAGTTTAAAAATCTTTGTATCAAGCTTGGTCATTTTGATTTTTAACCCCTAGAGACCAGAATTAACTCAACAAACATTTTGGAGAGAAAAAAAGATCAGCATAATAGCTGAATGCATGGAAGCTCGGCCAAGTACTTAACTGTGGGCTTCATCTTTGCTGCATACATGCTTATCACAGTCTCAATTCATCAATTCATCATGGCTCACTTTTTTATGTCTAATATGTATTTAGTCAGTAAAAGGTGTTGGCTTTGCAGTGCCTTGCTCAATGACATTCCAATGACTATTTTCCACCTGTGCCCTAAGGGGGAAATGAATCGGATTTCATCAGTTTTCAATTTCAATGTCTTAACTCTTTACCAAATGATAAAAATTTTAGAATTGTCAAAATTAAAAGAATTTACAGATGACAAATGAAAGGTTGCTCAATTGATGAAACTCAACTTTAAGTGGGTAGAAATCATTGTGGGAAAAGGAGAAAATGCCGGCTACCAGCATAATGTTCTCTTTTCCATAATGTTTTCTTTTCCAGGGTCATTATAACTTGGATTGTGTGGTAAAAGGTTAAATACCGACCAATGGTGGACTGCTGCTTGAAATAAGGGATAAATTCTAGACCAGATAACAAAATTTTTGACTTGTCAAATTTGAAAACATTTTTAAACCACATAATTCCACGAAATGTTTTTGTATTGGAGTTTAACGCCATTTTAACAGCTTAGGTCATATCATGGTGGTCAGTGACGCACCCATGTTTTTCCTGGCTTTCTCACACCAGTACTGATGCAACTTTCTTTCCAAAGCCACTGACTACTTTTCTCACATGCATCAGAGGTGAGAGGTGAAAAATCGTCAGAAAGAAAGTTTGCCGCAACCGGGTATTGAACCAGCAACCTCCAGGTCACGAGTCAGATACGCTAACCACTGAGCTACCCGGCTACGCAATGTAGATGAAATGATGAGATTTGTCCTTGAAAAAAAGTTGGAAAGCATTGTGGAAAAAGAATAGAATGTTAGTTTTTTCCCCCTTTCCCAGATTTGTTTTCAAAAGCCTTCTCTCTCTGTTTTGTAGAGATATGAGACTGTGTGATAACTTCAGGGTTCAAAAAGACCCATTGTACTGCAAGATAAATAAATTTTTATAAGGCAATCAATTTACTGGAGGCTGAATAATTAGAATTGCAAATGGAATACAAATAACTAAGGCTGAATTTTAAATGAATTTGTTTCAAATTCAAATGATCTTTGATTTGAGGAAAGTTTAAATCTTTACGATATAATCCCGAGTGTTAATGATTCTTAGAGAAGATGCTTTTGAAAACATTGAGGGAAGAGGAGAAAATGCTGGTAACCAGCATTTATTTGTCATCTACAAATGCTTTCAATGTGGACCAGTCTTAAATTTTACCATGTGGTAAAAGGTTTAAAAAAATGCAAGACCAATTTTAATTTTTGCAAGTGGAAAAAAAAGCCACACGCTAAAATTTGCCAGTGGATAAAGAACCAAATTCCAGCCCTGGTTTGGTAAAGAGTTGAGCAATCTAAATATGAGCCATGCACTCTGAAAAGGGGCTTTAATGCATCTCGTAAAAGTATTGACCCAGATCAGCCTTCACAGTCGGCTCAGGCTGACATGGGTTGAAACTTTTGCTTTTGGTCAAATTTTGCCTGTCCAAGGACCATTCTCCCTTATGATTCAGTTGAGTTGTTAGACAAAATGGATTTAATGGATCCATGATTAAAATTAATTATGATGATTTGCTTTATAATTATAACCCTTCACCAGACAACAAAATTTTAGCATTGTCCAAATTGAAAGCATTTGCTGATGACAATTTCAGTATGGCTCAAATGGTGCAATTTTTTCTTTGATAGGGTAGAAAACATGTTGGGAAAAGGAGAAAATGCTGGTTAGGCCTAAAAAAAAAAAATAGTTTGTTTAGGGTAACGTCTCCAAAAATGTTAGGTAGGGTAGGGACGAATTTTTTTTTTTTTTTTTTTTTTTTTTAAAACCCCCCCCCAAAAAAAAACCATTTTGAAATGGTGGTATTTGCTTTCGAAAATGGAAAAAAAAAAGAGAAAATGGTGGCTACCAGCTCTGAGTCCCTTTTCTCATTATGTGTTCAAAAGACCTCTAGTCTGTCACTAACTTTCTGATTGTGCGGTAAATGGTCAAATTCTATCTAAACTATACTTCTATCTTTGCATCTTTTTTCCCCACTGAATGCTGTCCACTTTTGTTTAACTCTTTTCTGAATTGAAATTTTTTAGACTTGTCCAAATTAAAAGTATTTGCTGACAACAAAACAAATGTAACTCACAAATTGAAATTTGTTTTGGGAAGGGTAGAAAACATGGGAAACAAAGAAAATATGGGTTTATAGCATTTTCTCCTTTTCCCTCAATTTTCCCACAATGTTTTCAAAATTTTTTTTTAAGGATTGTTAAAACTGTGGATTGTGTGGTAAAGAGCTAAAACAGCTGAAAAAGTGAAAAACATTTATTTGCAAGTTTCTAAATAAACTGGATAAATACTAGAATGTTTCGTTTGTTTTTATGTTTAATACCCTCCCCCTCCAGAACACTTTAGAGGACTATATATATTATACTGATTTAAAGTAAACATTTTATCTGTAGAAAAGTTGGGTTTACAAAGGTTATGCAGATTGATTTTTATCTAGAACACACATTCTTGACACAACTTTGAAATTACAAGTATCCACTTTTGTTGTCCTTCAGAGTTATAATGTGAAACAAGAGTGTCGTCATCACAATATACGCCGCCACATGGCTGCTATTTCAAGCAGCTAGCTTTAGAGACTAAAGTGTTGGAATTTCTAGCACCTACCTGGGTAGCTCAATGGATATATTGTGTTACTTGTGATCTAAAATTTTTACGCATGGACTGATGGATGGACAGACGGACGCACAACGGACTCATTGGTCATTGGCTTTGATTAAGCAATAAAAATATGAAGTTTCATGAAATTATGTCCATTAGTTGGAGATACATTGATGAAAAACATTTTTTTTCCCATGACACAGCAATAAATTCCAAAACCCTGACAATATGCGCTAGGTCACATGATCTGTGAAAATTTCATCCAAATCCGTTGAGATATGTCAAGTAATTAAAGAGATATTGGTGAAAAATGAAATATAACATGAAGCCCCCTTTTTCCATGATGCAACTATAAATCGCAAAACCTTGACAATCTGCACTAGGTCACATGATGAGAAACATTCTATGAACATTTTATCCAAATCCATCAAGAAATGTGGGAGGAGTTGCGTTCACAAGAAACAGACTTTTGTAAGGATGGACGCAGTTTAAATTTGACATGAAGCCCCCCTTTTTCCATGACACAGAAATAAATTCCAAAACCCTGACAATATGCGCTAGGTCACATGATCTGTGAAAATTTCATCCAAATCCATTGAGATATGTCCAGTATTAATTAAAGAGATATTGGTGAAAAATGAAATACAACATGAAGCCCCCTTTTTCCATGATGCAGCTATGAATTGCAAATCCTTGACAATGTGTGCTAGGTCACATGATGAGAAACATCCTGTGAAAATTTTACCCAAATCCGTCAAGAAATGTGGGAGGAGTGCTGCTGCTCCTCAATTTTATATAGATCAGACACATTTTACCTGGAAACTAAAGTGGCATCACTTGCCGGAAGTGTAGGAGAGATTAGAAAGCCTTGGAAAATTTTTGCATAGCGGCTCCTAGCCTAGGCAGTTTCAGGTTTTTCTCTAAGACCAGGTAGGGTAAATCAAACTGAGTGAAAGGGGGGTGGGGGGGGGGGCAGAGCGAGAACAAGGCAAGTTTGGGTAGATTTATATTTTCCGAAAGAAATTATTGTTGCCTCATTGTAACAAAGATAGAAAAAAAAAAATATATATGAAAATACCTGTCTAATATGAAGACCTATCGACGCTTGATACAAATCTAAACTTCTATCGTTGCCATCGTCTAGTTTAGTCCACAGTCCGTCCTGTCAGATAAGTTGCAAGAGAAACGTCCATTAAAATTTTTCGAATGTTATATCTGCATTGAAAACCTTAATTGTTCGTAGTTCTGGAGCATGCTAGCACTTTTGCCGAATGATGTTTAACAGCACTTGTTCAATCTGAAATCTAGCAAACCGAAAGTAGCGACAATGCACTACAGAACCGGAAATGCGGTGATGACAACAGAGATGACGGGATCCTGTCTATATTTTACGCGAAGAAAAGCGAAAATCACAAGTAAAAGTTCGTTACACAGTCTGTATAGTACCGCAGTATTTCGGGCGTGATTTGTTGTAGAAGATAAAACTGGTACCCGTTTGTCTTTTGTAACTGTGCGATAGGATACGAACGTTCGATAAACAGAAGTTCCTGTGTGGAGTTAGCGAAAAAGCCCGATCTCTCCGCCTGCTTGTACGTATTTTTAGAAATGGAAAACCCACGTTATTGCGTTTGACAATTTGTGTTTAAGGTCGGTTCAATATACTCCGATACACGGTAGCTTTTGTACAGGCGTAGGAGTTTTCATGCATAATTATGTATGTAGTAGTACATGATTGTACACCTATACACAATATTTGCCGAAACAGGCGTCCTGTGACACAGTATGATAAAAGGCTGATTTTTTTTTTTTTTTTATCGGAAGACAAAAAAAAAAATTAGGGTCGGGGCAAAATCTCCAGGTAGGGTCGGGTTACCCGAAACAAACTATTTTTTTTTTTACGCCTTATCATCATCATCTTTATAGATCTAATCATCAGATCTATTATTATTATTATTATCATTATCATTAAAATTAAAGCAACATTTGTTTGTTTCATAGATCTATAGGCCTACGTGTGATCTTTTTTCTTGAAATATTTACATAGAGGATCTTACATGAGTGTTTATGTATTATCATTTTTATCAAACGAGTTGACTAAAATTGTATGACGCGAGCCTTGGCAAGCGTCAAATACATTTTAGTCAACGAGTTTGATAAAAATGATAATACATAAACACGAATGTGAGATTCTATTTATCACATAAAACGAATGACAGAAAGAAAAATTTATCCTGTTACATGGTGAAATATCGACCGTGAAAAGGGGTGCCGTGAAAACTTTGTGTTTCACGGTCACTTGCTTTGTGACCTTGCTCATTTGCATAACAGCCGGAACTACTTTTGACCTAGTATTTCCTTTCCTTTTCTCGACGGTTTTATATCAGAAAATTGAAAATGCAGAAAATTAAAAAAAATCAATATGAAATTGACTCCCTAGCGCACAAAACACACATAGTTTGGTACATGATTACCAACACTCTACATCCCTTCTTCCTTCCTTGGTGTACATGAACCTGACTAAAAGAAGTTGAGAATTTTTTTAAAATCCAAGAATGAACAACGTGAAATGTCAAAACTAGAGCTGGAAAAGCTAAGATCAATATCTAGCAAACTTCGTTACGTCCATGAGGAAAACTGTCGGGCATGACTGAACCATCCACACTGAAATTATTGTGTCAAACTTATGCAGAAAGCTTAAACTTATCCTTTGGCCTGTAAGACACGACACAATTTTTGACTTGTCCATAATAAGAGCATTTATAGAGGAAAAACTAAACATGGCTCAAGTGATAAGATTTGTTTTTGAAAAGGTAGAAGACATTGTGGAAAAAAGAGAAATACTGTTATTCGCCATTTTCTTCTTTTCCCACAATATTTTCAGAAGGCTTTGTTCTTGAGGTCGTTAAAACTCGGGATAATGTGGTAAAGGATCAAAAAGCAAAAAATACCCTCATCCAATCATGAATATTTAGCTCAACACAAGAATTCCAAATAAGCAAGGATATCTTGGTAGCCAAACTAAAATCTCTGAAGAAACAAAGGAAAGAAAATAAACCCAACAGAGCATGTCCTCTTACAAATGATGAGAGCAACCAACTGTATGAAAAGGGTGTCCTAGGCAGCCATAGTAAGAAGCTTGTTTATAAATTTTTTATGACTCAACAATTGCCCTATGTTTGGTATGACTTTAGGTAGGTTTTTCAAATGTTACACCTAAAAAAGTCCTTCAGAACATTGCATGAATAGTCAAAATGAATATAAGAAACTATGTGTAACTATGGTAGGCTTAGACAAGTTCTCTAAGCCACAAATGTTGTAAATCCTGTGAAAAAGTTGTATTTGTTAGGTCTGCACAACTGCCTATTAATTTCAATTGGCAGGTAACTGGTTTTACTCTTCCTTTTACATTACTATCTGAATCAATATGCATCAGAAAACTGATACTCCAGCAGTAAAAATAGCTCAGACCCCCGCTGAGACTTGAACTCAGATCTCCTGGTTTCCCAGGTATTTTACTTTTAAAATACAAGGGTTTTGAGCATACAACTTAAATATCAATTTTCATCTTTTAGACCGATTCAGAATTCTAGAACAGAGTTTTATTGTTTTCAAATATTCAAATTCATACAAATTTGGCATTTCACAAATGAGTTAATTTGTCATTTAGTGAATAACTGTAATGACCAGTTCCAGCTTAGAGATGGTCAAAATGGCCCACTTTCAAAACAGCCTGGTCCATAACAGCCCACTGTCATGGGCACCGAAAAGGTCTACTTTAGACCTACTGTTATTTAAATCAATTTTATCATCAGCATAATTTATATTTAATAACTTTCAAATTCTTACTTACTTTTGAAAAGTGAATTTAATTTCAAGAGCTTTCGATTTCCCCAATACTTGTGTTCAGCATTCTTCACCGCTGTTAAATGTGATAAGAGCTCCTCACCCCTTACTTTCTTTTCTCATGAAGGTTGGTGCATTTCGAATATGTTACTATATAAAGTATAGAAAAACTAATGTGGCCATTTTGTTATCTAAAAGGCTGTGGGCAGGTAATATTTTTTCAACAGTTAGAGAGAAAAGGGGGCCATTTTGGTACAAGGCCATTTTGGAAGTGGGCCGTTATGACCTCCATGACCTGTTCCAGTTGAATTTAGTATACCAATATTTTCAAGTTGTGTTTGTATAACTTATTGACAATTGAAGTTAATACAAAAAAAAATCCAAATTTTAACCGCCCCAGAGAAGGAAATCCTTTACAAACCTTATCTAAACCCTTTATCTAATTCAAGTGAAGTTTAGTGAATTAACCCATTACCAAACAATCAAAAGTTTTAACGACCCCTGACACAGAAAGCTTTTGAAAACATTGTGGGAAAAGAAGAATCTTCTTTTAACAAATTTCATGTTTAAGGTAACATTTGTCATCAGTTAATGCTTTCAATTTGGTTCTATGAAATTGTGATCTTAAAAAATACAGTTTGTAAAATTGCTCTTTTTTCCAAACAATGAAACCATTAACGAGCTACACCAATAGAAACTAAACCATGATTCCTAATGTAAAATTCTGAACTTGGGCTTGGTATTCATGCAGGAGACATGTATATAGACAACTGAATTCATGACAGACTATTTATGTAATTACACACATGGTTTGTAGGCTAACTGTTGCTTGAGAAATTCACTATTGATAGAATTGTCAAGATTTGATTAAGCTTTGAAATAAACTTACGGTTTACGTCATCCTAGGCCTGATCCGTTGAATTATACAGTAGAAAATGTGTTGACTCTATGTTGATTCAGTTGCCTTCCTCCTTCCGTCGACAAGTATTTCACACGAATTCTGGTAGTTCAGCACACAGGCGAAAACACTGTTTACATACGGCAAGGTCAACACGTAGATCTAGTAGGCCTAGTTTACACAAATGTGTAAATCGAAGCGAGGGCGAAACTGAACAGTTGTTGTTCTAGAAAATAAGGTAGCATGTATAAGTTTAGTCTAAGAAAATAATTTGTAAAATTGAAATTTCCTGATGAAAATCAGATCTAAGAAATCGTAAGAAAATATCAAGGACTATTTTTGTAACCTTTATCAGCGGAAGAGTTTTCGTGCATATTAAAACTCCTCCAACTTTGATCAACCGCGAAATTCAAAATGCTTTTTTTTTTCCGTTGGTTTTTTTCCTCTCTTCTTCTCTTTCTCGCTTTGTAACAGGATAAATAGAATAATAGGTTCGTGTCTGAAATGGGTCAAGTTTTTCGGGCTCGGCTTCGGAATTTATTAGGTTCGCCTGCGGCTCACCTAATAAATTCCTACGCCTTGCCCGAAAAACTTGACCCATTTCAGACACTAACCTATTATTCTCTATCTCCTGCATCATCACCTTAGCCTCTATACCGTTCACGGGTCCATGTTTACAGTTGTAGTTTGGTTTCAAATGTGTATATACACAAGTAAATAGCTCTTTGACATTTACACCGAAAGAAGAATGAGATAGTTTATAGAGGGGTTAAGTCCACCTATTTCCGAAATAACATTGATTTTTAGAGACTTTCGCTGCATTTCTTGGTTTTTATCAAACATAAAAATCAAAAACTTTCCACGCGGATACGTCTTAGCAACAATGACGTCATTTTTCCATGAAACGGAGTAGCAGTACAAATTCCCGCGCATGCTGTGGTTGGTTTCTCTGGCTTCACGCGCTCATGACTGAAAATTGATCAAAACCGGGGCCCAAAAAACGATAATACACTAGTGTATTATCAAAAATAAGTCATGGGTTAATACACTGCCGGGGGAGGTTTTATGTGATAAAGAGCATTCTTTGACCTCTCAGATGAACAATCAGAAATTCTATTGCACTATTTTCTGCGGTATGATGATCAATTCGAGTGAGCCCTTGTATTCGAACAATCGACTATATAGATCTATATAGAAAATTTGTGATTAACATTGAACTTTACAATGTCAATAAAACCTTTATCCTCGATGTGGCCACCTTTGGGAGTGTGACGAGATCAGCACGATAATTTATGCGCAGGGTGTAGATCTAGATCTAGACCGAGATCAGACGACATGTGTAGATCTAGATCTAGACACCCCGAGAAAAAAAAAAACAGAGATCTAGTCATGTAGGAAAAACGTACTTCTAACAGTATTTCTAGCTCCGTATATAGATCTAGATCTGCAAAGTAGATCTATTGAGCATTAATCAAGAAGAACTTTTCAAATTATTTGAACATTCCCGCTACAAATAGGAAAGTCATGTGACGATCACGTGATTATCATATGATAAACCCAAGACGGTGAAGATGGCGAACGGTCTAATATCAAAGTTAACCGTTTGGGCTATATATTTCAGTTTAGCAAATGGATGGATTCCGCGCCTGATGAATGGCCGTCCTAAGGGCGGAATGTTGGGCGCACCCGTGCCGACTCGAAACGTACAACCGCCTCCGGAACAGTGGTTTGATTACCAACGTTTAGATCATTTTGACGGTTCTAACTACCTCGTATGGAAACAGGTGCGTTTTGGTTTTTTTTTAAACCTATTTATTTTACATCAGATATAAAATTAGTTTTTAAAGTGTAACCATGGGTTCACTTTCTCTCTGATCACAAAAGTTTTACTAAACACTCTCGCATGGGAATCTACAGTTAGCGGCCATGAAAATAATTAATCAAAGTCCGAATCCCGATTGACTTACACACATGTATTTCAAACTTTACTTTTTGACCTATCGTTGTTCAGAAATGAAGCTATATTGTTATGAAACTTATACAAAAGTAAAGCAAACAAAATTTGAAATAGAAATATATATTTTCAGACTCAATACAAATAACATGATATAAATGCAGCTTTTTAAATAGTGATCAATATTTTTAAATACAAATGGTTTTCACATTGACGACAATGGTAAAAGGGCAAGTAAAGGAATATGGTAAAGAAAGGTGTAAGTGCAGGTAAGATAATACTAATAACCACTAGATACTTGAATATGCCTACAAGGTTAGAAATAAGACCAAAATATTTGCAATTTCAAGGCTGCCTTTCTCTATATTGTTTCAGCAAAGCAGACAATGTATATCAAGATCAGACTGCACATTTAGTGCAGTCTGATATCAATCTAAATTGGCTACAAAGGTAACTTTAACAGTGATAGACATGTTAACCATTAACCAAACAATCCCGAGAAGAAAGTCTTTTGGAATCATTATGAGAAAAGAAGAAAATACTGGCAGCATGAAATCTTGTATGAATCACATCAAAAAATTATCTGTGTATTATCTTTGCATACAAAACAAACTCTTTACCAAATGACAAAAGTTTAAACATGTCCAAATTGAAGGCATTTGCAGATGACAAAATAAACCCGATTCAAACATTGAAATTTGTTTACAGGAGGGTAGAAAACATTATGGGAAAAGGAGAAAATGCTGGTTACCAGCATTTTCTCCTTTTTCCACAGTATTTTCAAAAGCTTTTTTCTTCAGAGTCATTAAAAGTCAGGATTGTGTGGTAAAGAGTTAATGGAAGATGAAGGGATGAAAATCCCATGTACGACCTTCATAAGGGTCAGATGTACTTGTTTTCCCACATTCTGGTGACCTTTCAGTTTGTTAAATTGATAATAAAATTATATGCCACCAGAGAAGCCTCTGAGTTGTCGTTCATTATTGGAGTTTCGTACGCAAAGAGTGTTCATCACTCATGACCGACAGGACAATTCTTGTGTTTTTAAATGAAATAACAGTATGTGACATCAATCTTTGATTATTAAATAGAAAATATTTGTCAGTCTGTCCTGAAAAGATAATTACTATGCACAAATAACAATATGAGAAATTGGCGGCAGTGGACTTACTTTACCAGTTATCTGACCTGTAGATACTTGGATATATGACTGTAATATATACGCAAAAATAGTGTAATATAGTAATTTTCATAAAAAATTTGTGGACACAGATATTAGATTGGTATTGAATTGATATTTTCTAGATATACAAATTAACAATAAATCATAAAATGTTACTTATTAAGAACAAAACAAATTTGTCTTAAAAAGTCACTGGGCATGCTGGCAGGTAACCAGCATTTTTTTCCTTTTCCCACAATGTTTTCAAAAGGTATTTTTCATTAAGGTCATTAAAAACTCGGGATTGTGTGGTAAAGGGATAATCGATCAAGTTACAATTTTTTTGCAGAGATATTTTGTGAATGATGAGTACTTCACGCCAGGAGGGCCCATCTTTCTGATGATAGGAGGTGAGGGGCCAGCAGACCCAATATGGATGGTTGAGGGTGCTTGGGTTGAGTATGCTAAGCAGTACAACGCAGTCTGTGTGATGTTGGAACATAGATATTATGGGAAAAGTCACCCAGTGAAGTATGATTAACACATTAACCCCTAATCTGCTACATAAATGAAATCAAACTTTCAAGCCGATAGTAAAAACGCAAATGTTGCTATTTCAAAATTTTTTTAGGGGGGGAAAAATATCTCCTTATTGGACAGTGTAGACAAGTTCTGTGCAGTCTGATCTTGATCTACACAGTCTGCAAAAGGTCCTTGAGCTAGTCTAAAGCAGAATACTTGTAAAAGCATTATGAAGAAAGACGAAATCGCTCATAATGTGCAATTTCTCCTTTTGCTAAATGTCACCACACATATGTAATTATCCGTGTATTAATGCTGGTAATGCTGAACAAATGAAGTGGACATGCTCTGCCAGTAATCTTCATGGAGACTCTGCAGTTTTAAGGCTTTTCTGTGAGAATATCTATGCAGACCTATTTTGATCTACACTGTTTGCATAAGCAATTAACCCTCCACCAAACAATTCTGTGTTTTAACAACCTTGAGGAATACAGCTTTTGAAAACATGAGAAAAGGAGAAAATGCTGTTAACCAGCATTTTTTCCTTTTCCCATAATGATTTAACTCTTTACCACACAATCCCGAGTTTTAACGACCCTAGGAAAGAAGCCTTTTGAAAACAATGTGGGAAAAGGAGAAAATGCTGGTAACCAGCATTTTCTCCTTTTCCCACAATGTTTTCTACCCTATCACACACAGAATTCATCACTTTAGCTACATTGAATATGTCGTCTGTGAATGCTTTGAATTTGGTCTATTCGAGAACTTTGTCGTTTGGTAAAGAGTTAAGATGTTTCAAAGATAGAAATAATCATTTGGACTACATTTAACCCTTTCCTGCACAATGTTGAGTTTTAACGACCTTGATAGAGATGGCTGTTGAAAACATTGTGGAAAAGGAGAAAGTACTGGTAACCAGCATTTTCTCCTCTTCCTACAATTTTTTTTACCCATTCAAACACTACTTTCAGAATTTGGATGACATTTACTGTGTCGTCTGCAGATGCTGTCAATTTGGATTAGTATAAAATTTTGTCGTCTGGTAAAGAGTTAATTTGTCGTCTGCAAATGCTTTCAATTTGGACAGATCTAGAATTTTGTCATTTGGTAAAGAGTGAAGTCAGGGTATAGCTCTACATGGGTTAGAGTTGAATTCATGTTATCAGTATTTAGACAAGAGGGCCATGATGGCCCTGAAGTCGCTCACCTAAGCCTTTTGACCAAACATGATCCATTTTAAATCTCTTTCAAAAGCGTACACAAGGTTTTTCTAAGATTTGACCTTGTGACCTGGTTTTCAACCCGACATGACCAATTTTCAAACTCATCCAAGATATCATCAAGAGAAACATTCTGACCAATTTTCAAGAGTATTGGACTAAAAATGTGGCCTCTAGAGCAAACAAAGGGTTTTTCGAAGATTTGGCCTAGTGACCTAGTTTTTGACCCACATGATCCATTTTCGAAATCATCTGAGATATCATCGAGCCAAACATTCTAAGTAATTTTCAAGAGTATTGGACTAAAAATGTGACCTCTAGAGCATACACAAGGTTTTTCTAAGATTTGTCCTTGTGACCTAGTTTTTGACCTGACACAACCCATTTTCAAACATGTCTGAGATATTATCAAGACAAACATTCTGACAAACTTTCAAGAGTTTTGGACTGAAAATATGGCCTCTAGAGCATACACAAGGTTTTTCTAAGATTTGACCTAGTGACCTAGTTTTTAACCCTACATAACCCATTTTCGAAATCGTCCGAGATGTTGTCAAGACAAACATTCTGACCAATTTTCAAGAGTTTTGGACTGAAAATATGGCCTCTAGAGCGTACACAAGGTTTTTCTAAGATTTGCCCAAGTGACCTAGTTTTTGACCCGACATGACTCATTTTGGAATTCATCTAAGATACCATCAAGACAAGCATTCTGACAAACTTTCAAGAGTTTTGGACTGAAAATATGGCCTCTAGAGCGTACGCAAGGTTTTTCTAAGATTTGTCCTAGTGACCTAGTTTTTGACCTGACATGATCCATTTTCGAACTCGTCTGAGATATGATGAAGACAAACATTCTGACCAACTTCAAGAGTTTTGGACTGAAAATATGGCCTCTAGAGCATACACAAGGTTTTTCTAAGATTTGACCTAGTGACCTAGTTTTTGACCCAACATGATCCATTTTCAAACTCATCTGAGATATCATCAAGACAAACATTCTGACAAACTTTCAAGAGCATTGGACTGAAAATATGGCCTCTAGAGCATACACAAGGTTTTTCTAAGATTTGACATAGTGACCTAGTTTTTGACCTGACATGACCCATTTTGCAATTCATCCAAGATATCATCAAGACAAACATTCTGACCAACTTTCAAGAGTTTTGGACTGAAAATATGGCCTCTAGAGCATACACAAGGTTTTTCTAAGATTTGCCGTAGTTACCTAGTTTTTGACCTGACATGACCCATTTTCAAACTCGTCGAGATATCATCAAGACAAACATTCTGACAAACTTTCAAGAGCATTAGACTGAAAATATGGCCTCTAGAGCGTACACAAGGTTTTTCTAAGATATGCCCTAGTTTTTGATTTGACATGACCCATTTTGCAATTCATCCACGATATCATCAGGACAAACATTCTGACCAACTTTCAAGAGTTTTGGACTGAAAATATGGCCTCTAGAGCGTACACAAGGTTTTTCTAAGATTTGCCCTAGTGACCTAGTTTTTGACCTGACATGACCCATTTTCGAACTTGTCTGAGATATCATCAAGACAAACATTCTGACCAACTTTCAAGAGCTTTGGACTGAAAATACGGTCTCTAGAGCGTACGCAAGGCTTTTCTAAGATATGACCTAGTGACCTAGTTTTTGACCCAACATGATCCATTTTCGAACTCATCTGAGATATCATCAAGACAGACATTCTGACAAACTTTCAAGAGCATTGGACTGAAAATATGGCCTCTAGAGCATACACAAGGTTTTTCTAAGATTTGCCCTAGTGACCTAGTTTTTGACCTGACATGACCCATTTTCGAACTTGTCTGAGATATCATCAAGACAAACATTCTGACCAACTTTCAAGAGCTTTGGACTGAAAATACGGTCTCTAGAGCGTACGCAAGGCTTTTCTAAGATATGACCTAGTGACCTAGTTTTTGACCCAACATGATCCATTTTCGAACTCATCTGAGATATCATCAAGACAGACATTCTGACAAACTTTCAAGAGCATTGGACTGAAAATATGGCCTCTAGAGCATACACAAGGTTTTTCTAAGATTTGACATAGTGACCTAGTTTTTGACCTGACATGACTCTTTTTGCAATTCATCCAAGATATCATCAAGACAAACATTCTGGCCAACTTTCAAGAGTTTTAGACTGAAAATATGGCCTCTAGAGCATACACAAGGTTTTTCTAAGATTTGCCGTAGTTACCTAGTTTTTGACCTGACATGACCAATTTTCGAACTCGTCTGAGATGTCATCAAGACAAACATTATGACCAACTTTCAAGAGCATTGGACTGAAAATATGGCCTTTGGAGCGTACGCAAGGTTTTTCTAAGATTTGCCCTAGTGACCTAGTTTTTGACCCAACATGACCCATTTTCGAACTAATGTAAGATATGATCAAGTCAAACATTCTGACCAACTTTCAAGAGTTTTGGACTGAAAATATGGCCTTAAGAGCATACACAAGGTTTTTCTAAGATTCGACCTAGTGACCTAGTTTTTGACCCAACATGATCCATTTTCGAACTCATTCAAGATATCATCAAGACAAACATTCTGACAAACTTTCAAGAGCATTGGACTAAAAATATGGCCTCTAGAGCGTACACAAGGTTTTACTAAGATTTGACATAGTGGCCTAGTTTTTGATTTGACATGACCCATTTTGCAATTCATCCAAGATACCATCAAGACAAACATTCTGACCAACTTTCAAGAGTTTTGGACTGAAAATATGGCCTCTAGAGCATACACAAGGCTTTTCTAAGATTTGCCCTACTGACCTAGTGTTTGACCTGAAATGACCCATTTTCAAACTCGTCGAGATATCATCAAGACAAACATTCTGACAAACTTTCAAGAGCATTGGACTAAAAATATGGCCTTTAGAGCGTACACAAGGTTTTTCTAAGATTTGCCCTAGTGACCTAGTTTTTGATTTGACATGACCCATTTTGCAATTTTATCCACGATATCATCAAGACAAACATTCTGACCAACTTTCAAGAGTTTTGGACTGAAAATATGGCCTCTAGAGCGTACACAAGGTTTTTCTAAGATTTGCCGTAGTGACCTAGTTTTTGACCTGACATGACCCATTTTCGAACTCATCTGAGATATCATCAAGACAAACATTCTGACCAACTTTCAAGAGTTTTGGACTGAAAATGTGGCCTCTAGAGCGTACACAAGGCTTTTCTAAGATTTGACATAGTGACCTAGTTTTTGATTTGACATGACCCATTTTTGAACTCGTCTGAGATATTATCAAGACAAACATTTTGACCAAGTTTCATGAGTATTGGACTGAAAATGTAGCCTCTAGAGTGTACACAAAGTAAAAGTTGACGATGGATGACACACGACGCACGAGAGACGCCGGACACAGCATGATCACAAAAGTTCACCATGAGCACTTTGTGCTCAGGTGAGCTAAAAAGATGTTTTCAAAGTTTGCTGCTGTAATTGCAATTTTCATTGCCAGTGATAATTTGATACTGATTAGTTCGTATTTTAAAATCTGATTATCAGCTTTTTAAAATTGAACTCCTTTTCATAAATTGTCATTCTTAAAAATTTATCAGATTAACAAGAATGTCAGAAATATGTAAACGGAAGAAAATAGATTTCTTTCCAGACAAGGGTTCTTTTTCTTTCAGAGATCTGTCATTGAAAAACTTACGATACCTCAATAGCCGTCAAGCCTTAGCTGACCTTGCCTACTTCATTGATTACTACAGACTGCTAAATGATATGAAAAATAACACACTGATCACATTTGGTGGATCTTACCCAGGTTGGCACATGTTCTCACTTTGCTTTTCCAGATATACATGTATCATTGTAAGACTGGAACCTGTCAACAAATACTAAGTATCCAATCAGAAAATATACTTAAACTAAGATTCATTGTAATCTGGTTTAGTTTGATCACAAATTGAAATCAACACTCTGCCACACAATCCTGAGTTTTAATGACTCTGACAGAGAAGGCTTTTGATAACCTTGTGAGAAAAGGAGAAAATGCTGGTAACCAGCAATTTCTACTTTGCCCACAATGTACCTTATGAAAGACAAATTCATTTTTTTAGGTTACATTTAATTTACAGCCTGTCTGTAAATGCTCTCAAATTGAATAAGGCTAAAATTTTGTCATCTGGTAAAGGGTTAAGGTACTGTTTTTTCACCACTTTGTTAAATAATCCTGTGTTTTTATTTCTCTGAGGTTGAAGGTTTCTTTTTAGATTTTTTTTTGGATTTGGAGAGAAAATGCATGGAAAAAGCACTTTCTCCTTTTCCCATAATGCCTTTTGCTCTATTGTTTCAAAGATAAGTACCACAGCTTGAGTAATGTTCGATTTGTCATCTGCTAAATACTTTCAACAGGGGCAGGTCTGAAATTTTATGAACAATCTTTTCAGTTTTAGAGGTAACAAAAGAACCATTTTGTTTCACATCAAGTAAGCGAAAGAGAAAGTATGCTAAAGCTAAAGAGGCACATAATCATGACAAGGTTTTTGTAAAAAAGATTTTAACGCTTTCAACCCATAGAGTAATTTAGGGACTTTTGCAGATTGCACAGATCAAGATCAGACTGTAGAGAATTTACTGTCTTATCTTCGATCTGTGCTTTCTGCATATTTAGATAAGTCAGAAAATCTTCTGTCTTCAGAAGTTCTGAGTTTCAGTGGATTGTATTTTTTTACCATTGCATGAAGATGTGTTTATATATTTGGCATTGAAAGAGTTAAAATGTAATAGCTGTTTAGTTTTTGTTAAAGCCTTATTGTGGGTATTTATAAGAATTGTCTTATTGAGACAATTTTAATGAGTACCATCAATAATATAGTGTAAAAATTAAGTGTTTATGCTTAAAAAACGCATCTTATCTAGATCCCTTATTAAAATCCAGTAAAACTGGTTTTTTTTTTCTCAGGTTCCCTGTCAGCCTGGTTTAGATCAAAATACCCATATAAAGTTGATGGTGCAGTGGCAACCAGTGCCCCTATCTTTGCAAAACTTGCATTTTATGGTCAGTGTTGTAGATCATTCCTTCTCTTCATCCATCGTTTTGGTTATTTTTTTCTTTTTTTCTAATCTCTCATGGCAAATGTCAGTGCAAGAATAATTATGTGAAATTGTGTTAACCCACTTCAATACAATGACTGTTTGTCTGCCTTTTGCAAACTTTTCAGGAAAAGTAGCAATTGCCTGGAAAAAAAATCTTTTCTGTGACATTTGAAATACTCATTTTCATTCTTTTTTTTTCCTTTTTGTCACTTATATACATCAGTTGTATAACAGATAATTAAAGATGATATTTTACTTGAAATTATTAAATCATAATTGATTATCACTTCATTTGAAACAATCTGGCTATGTGCAGTGTAATGCAATGACAAAATTTTACACTTGTCCATATTGAAAGCAAAAGAAAAGCTTGCTTTAAGTTTCTTTTAACATTCGAGCACTCCCTTAAAACTGGTCTGTTCTACAAGGAAAGCAAAAGGAAATATTGATGACTGAAATTATTTTTCCAGAATACCTAGAAGTAGTAGCAAACTCACTGGACTCTGTGAATCCTAATTGTAATACAGAGATAAAGAACGCTACACAAACACTGTACCAGTGGGTAGGGCAGGAGGAAAAAAGGCCCATCTTGAAACAAATGTTCCAGTAAGTCTGAAAGTGCATGCTTTGTATCTATATGAGTCGTGGTCCAGCAAAAGGGGGCTTAATGCATCTCCGTGATCCATGCTACCAAGCAAGCCATCACATACTTATGGATCCATAAAAGCCACTTTTTTTTAAACAACCAACTTAATCATGAGATAGAATGGTCCTTTGACATACAGAAACTTGACCATATTGAAAAGTTTCGGCCCAGTTTAGCCTGTGCGCACTGTGCAGGCCGACCTAAGTCGATACTTTTCGCAGATGCATTAAGCTCCCTATTCACAGAGCATGAATCAAATTTATTGTACTTTGGACTCTGTATTACCTTATGGTGTTCTTCACTATTTACCACACAATCCCAGGTTTTACGGACCCCAACAAGGTTTTTGATTACATAATGGAAAAAGGAGAAAATGCTGGTAACCAGCATTTTCTCCTTTTCCCACTATGTTTTCAACCCCATCAAAAATAAATACCATCATTTGAGCCACATTTAAATTATCGTCTGCAAATGCTTTGAATTTGTACCAGTCTAAAATTTTGTTTAATAAAGAGTTAATAAATAAGATGGGTATATTCATTTAAAAAAAAAAACCCACCTCAGTTTATGGTACTGAGCTCTTTTCTAGTGGACAGAATTTGAGAGTTGTCAAATTGAAGGTGTTTCCAGACAACAAAGTAAATAAACTAAGAAGTAGAATTCGGTTACCAGCATTTTGTCTTTTTCAAACAATTTATTTCAGACCCCTCTTTCCCAAGGGTTGTGATAGTGTGGTAAAGCATTAACCTATTTGTGTATAGACTGTTTTTGACCTTTGAAATTTGAAATATTAAGTTAACAAAATAGACAAACATTTGAAGGGAAAGCATTTGTAATGTTTCTACAGATTAGAAAAACAGTGTTGATGAAAGAGCAATGGTTTGTCCACATTGTTTTCCAAAACTGCCAACTGCAGGGCTGGTGAAAGTTGTGCAGTACTTTGTTAGAGGTAGCTTTTGTCCATACAGTTTACAAGACTTTCTCTTGCTTTCATTTATTTGAAGCTTTATTTGACGCTTGTATATTTCCGTTACTATAACTTTTTTTTGTTTTCAACACTGTTTAAAACATAAGTGTTACTTTGTTATGTCTACCTTTACTTCTTTATTTGTTAGGATGATTGAGCAAAAAGGATTTTGTTCATAACTTTAGTTGTGCAAGGGAGATAATTCACATATGAAATCCTTGAGCCCTTTTAAAGTTATCTGGCATGTCATTTTAGACTTTCATGTAACTATACAGACAATATCAGCTCTTTGCCGCATAATTCCAAGTTTAAAGATCTTGTGAAAGTAGGCATTTGAAACATTGTGTGAAGAAGAGAAAATGATGGTAACGCAGCATTTTCTGCTTTTTCGGCAATGTTTTTTTTCATTTTCAGCAACAATTTCCACCATTTGTGCAATATTTATCATCTGTACATGCTTTGGGTTTATACAGGTCCAAAATTTGTTGTTTGGTAAAGGGTTAAGAATTAGTTAGTCTCTCCCAAGCTTAATCCATAGGGAGGGGAAGACACAGAAGTCACTGTAATATTACATCTGTTTTATCATATTATTTCTTATAAATTACCCCCCCCCCCTTTCAAAGTTTTTCAATCACTATTTTACTTTCTGAAATAAATTTGCAGCCAGTCTTCTTCAACAAAGAAATAGGCAATATTAATTCTAGTGACAAGCAATTTCTTCTTCAGCCACAGTGTTTTCAAAAGTAATCTGTCAAAAGACTTGAAATCTAAATTTCAGTAGGCAAATGAGTAAGTTAACTCATAGACTGCTAGGCGCGACTCACTGACCTTTTGTGGACAGTGTAGATCAAGATCAGATTACATAGAATGTGCAGTCTGATCTTAGATCTAGACTGTCCTATCAGGAGATATTTTTCTCCAAAAGATAAGTTTGCAATAACATTTTTCAGGTTTTTTTACTATCAGCTTGAAAGTCTCATGTAACTTGTGTAGCAGGGTAGGGGTTAACTTCCATTTTTCAGGTTGTGTGACGATATTGACAACACCAACATTCTAGATCTTGCTGGACTTTTTAGCAACATAGCTGGTAACTTTGAAGGTGTCGTCCAATATAATAGAGATAACCGTGCATTTGAGGTACTTAAACATTTCCTTTGGGTGGGGGGGGGGGGGAGTTTGATGGACCCAGGTTATCTCTTGTATTATGTGTCCTCCAGTCTCTTACAGAGTTCAATCAGTTTTGCTGAATTTTTTATGAAAGCCAACCTACAATGGGAACTTACAGACCAGCTTTTTTGGGTTATGATTGTAACAAGAGTATCTATTACATTCCTGTTAAATCTTTTTCTGATCCAGTGACAAGGTACATGTGGTGGGTGGGGGAAGGGGTGAGGGATTTGTCTGCCCTCAACACTTAGAGTTATGCATATATTACTGAATCTTTACTATGGAAAGTTTGCTTTTTTGTCTTGCATCAATGCAATTTTGAAAAACATTGTATATAGGAGATGATTTTTCAATGATCAGCAGTTTCTCCTAATGTCACAATGAAGTCATTTTATTCAAGTGTGAAAACTCATGTTGATTATACTTATTCTACAAGAATGTTGTAAAAGTTGAAATACATGCATAATAATGATGACAATCAATCCTTTGTTTTAATGACCTGAAGGAAGAAGCCTTCTGAAAACATTGTGAGAAAAGGAGAAAATGCTGGTAACCAGCATTTTCTCCTCTTCTCACAATGTTTTTGAATGTGTCAGAGAATTTCTGTTCATGTGTATCATTTTTAACAGGTCATTTGCAGATGCTTTAAATACTGAAGGGTTTAAAAATTGTTATCTTGGAAAGGGTGAAATACTTCATCTACTTGTATGTAGGGTGCTGTTGGAACCAACATTACTATGGACATGCTCTGTGATATAATGACAGATTTCACTAAAGGATCGGCCATTGAACGGTATGCCGAGGTGAACTCTCTAATGTTAAAGACATACTCTGAGGATTGCCTTGATTTCACATACAAGAAACTTATTGAGGATATGAGGAAAGTGGATTGGGCCAGCTCTGCAGGGGAGGGAGGTATACACTTTTCTTTTTCTTTCCCCCAACTATTTTTTGCAGAAATATTTTTGTTGGGCCAAAGCAATTGTCAGCTCTTTTTTTTTCCACTTGAGAGAGATTTTTTTTTTTGTCTGCAATGTTTTCCATTCATTTTAACTTTGAACATCTTGCACACACTTTGTTTAGATCAGTGTTTGTCATCGGCAATAGATGATCGCAGTTGATCAATGGAGCTGAAGTACCTTGATACATTGATTCATACACCTTGGAGCATCGTATGATAAATAAAACTGACATTTTCTGACAGGAATGTCTCAATGCTCTTTGTCAAATTATTTTCAATACAATAATTTTCAATTATTTTCAATACAAAAAAACCCTAGAAAAAGGTCATTTGACTAGTATGTTTTGCAACAATATTTCAGTTACATGACTGTATTCCATTGTGGCATGTGCTCCTAAGAACTTTTTACCAAATTACAAAATTCCAGACTTGTCAAGTTTGAAAGTATTTGCAGACGCTAAATGAAATTTGTCAGTGAATAGATAACAGACATTGTTGGGAAAGGAGAAAATGCTGGTCATCAGCATTTTCTCCTTTTTCCATAATGTTTTTTAAAAGGCTTCCTCCTGTGCATTGTTCAAACACAGGAATGTGTGGTAAAGGTTTTATTTCAGATATCTGTTTCTTTACCATTCCAACACACAATAAACTTTCAAAGCTATTTCTTGCTTTCTTATCTCAGAGTAATGGGAGGACATAATTATTCAGACATGAGGTAAAGTGTTTTCGTTTTATTCCAGGGCGACAATGGATGTACCAGACTTGTTCTGAGTTTGGCTGGTTTCAGGGATCAGAGTCTTACAAACAGCCCTTTGGGGACTGGTACTTTTTCCCATCAAAGTAAGTCTAGAATAAATATTTTTTCTATAGACCTACCATTACATTTTCACAAGATGACAAAACTTAAGATTTATTGCCTTTCTTTAACTGTTCCTGATTTTCTAGCAGATTTGTATAGCAAATCTGATTACTTTGATTGGTCTGACCAGCACCAAATATTGTCATACATGCTTGCACTCTACTCATTCTACTTTCAGTTTTAGCTAGTACACCCCAACCTTGCTTTTGTCACAACTGTTTATAGTCCTAAATCCAATACCATTAGAAAATTGTGTCAATATTGATGGATCAAATTACTGTGCCTTGATAAGTAATAAAATAGCAGTTACTGTGTGGCCCACTTGGCAGAACTTCTTCAACTTTCCTTGCCCTTGGAACTAATTAGTTATTATTATACATACATAACATTTGATGGAATTTATATTTTTTCATAACACAGTAATATAGCTTAATACTGTTTGACAAACCTGCTTTTCAGGCATCGAGTCCTTTGATTCCAATTTTCGCTGAAGTATGTCATATATGGCTTGCAATACCCGAAAAGGGGCATTCAGACATTTGCGTAAATTGTCGTCTTGGATCAGCCTACGCATTCTGCGGAGGCTAATCCAAGACAGAACTTTACGACTACATTGTATTGTGTGCTACAGTAGACTTGTGCAAAATAGAAAATTACAGAGAAATGGAAAGTGTCCCTTCGGATTAGCCTGTGTGGACTGCACAGACTGATCTGATACAACTTTTTACACATATATTCGAATGCCCCTTTTCGTGTGTTGCAGGCCATATGTTAATCTCATTCATTGCATGAAAAACGTTCTACTAAAACAATAATAATAATGATATAAAGTTATGTAGAAAATTCAAGTGTCTCTTTCTCCTTCCAGTTATTCTGTGAGACAGTGTATGGATATCTATGAAAAGGAATTTGAAGATGTGATCTTCAACAATGTTGATGACACAAACAGATATTATGGGGGCTATAAACTTGGTGTCACCAAAGTTGTCTTTCCAAATGGAAAAGTAGATCCATGGCATGCAATGGGTGTTACCCAAGACCTTTCTCCAGATGCAACTGCTGTTTACATTCCAGGTACATGTATATTACTCCTTATCATTTTCTCACTATTTTTTCATTGCAGTTAACTCTTTTCCATATAACAAAATTTTGGACAAGCCCAAATTGACAGCATTTGCAGACGACAAAATAAAATGTAGCTCTAATGATGATTTCTGTCTTTAATAAGGTAGAAAACATTGTGGATAAAGGAGAAAATGCTACTTACCAGGATTTTATCCTTTTCTCACATTGTTTTCAACAGCTTTCCCTTGCAGGGTCATTAAAACTTGGGATTGTGTGGTAAAGGGATAACTACAGATGCATAAAAAGTTGTATTTGTATTGTAATGATTTGATTATTTGTAAATTTTGTATTTCAGACTGTTTTCAACATTTCTTCCATATCAAAGTGATCAGTACACCTTTTCATGCATTTCTGGAATTTCTTTCACCAATGAATTACAATTTGAATTATGGTTTCATATTAACAATTAGCACAGATGACATAATGCATTCCTATGGCTGTTTACAAAATAATAATACTGAATTTGTATTTGACCAATTTAAATTTAGAAATTAGTATGAGTACAAAATATGATAGATACATTGAAATGAAAAGAAATGTATAATATACATGATGTAATTAATAGAAAGGCAGAGCAGTTTTGTCAAACATCATTATAAAGGCAAAATTCAACAGAATTATAAACATGTCCATTTAATCCTAAACACATTATCCCGAGTATTTACAACCCTTACAAAGAATGCATTTGAAAACATTGTGGGAAAAGCTGAAAAAGCTGGTAACCAGCATTTTTTCCTTTATCCATAATGTTTTCTACCCTGTCAAAGACACATAATATTCTTCTAGCCAGAATTGCTTTGTTGTCTCCAAGTTCTTTCAATTTTGAGGAGCCGAGCCCTGGTAGCTCAGTCGGTAGTGTGCAGGACTTGTGAATGGGGTCGTGGGTTTGATCCCGGGCTTGGCCAATTTCTTTCCGAGAATTGATGATAGTCATTGCAACAGGATTCATTCCTCTCCCACCACTGACCATGTTTTGACGATGGTTATGTGGGAAAGCAGCCAGTGGCTTGGAAAGAAAATTGTCGGAAATACTCGTAAAAGAGACTCCAGGAAAGCATGGATAGGTGCTTTAGCTGCAGTGATATACCTGAAATAATGTTGAAAATGGCGTTAAACACCATGCAATCAATCAATCAGTCAATTTTGAGCAGGCTATAATTTTGTCGTCTAGTAAAGCGTTAAATCAAAGTGAAATGTTTCTGTAATTGTTTTTTTCATTTATACAGGAAATATTATTGGTTTTTTTTTTCATTTCTACAGGAACAGCCCATTGTGCCAACATGTACCCAGCCACACCCAGTGACCCACCAGAACTTATAGCTGCCAGGCAAACCATTGCTAAACTGATTGGCAAATGGATCAGCTAATCTTTTACCAAATAATCACATGTTTTTATGACCCTCAGGAAGGATGCTGTTGGAAAATATTGTGGTAAAAGGAGAAAATGGTAGTAGCACTGTCTCCTTTTCCTACTATGTTTTCTACATTTTCCAAGACATCCCATCATTTGAGCTGCATACAGTATGTCATCTGCAAGTAACTTCATTGTGGACAAGTCCAACGCTAAGAATACGGTAATTATTTAACTCTTTACCAAACAACAAAATTTCAGACATGTCCAAATTGAAAACATTTGCAAATGACAAGTTAAAGTTGGCTCAAATGACGAAATTTGTTCTTGATAGCGTAGAAAACATTGTGGGAAAAGGAGAAAATGCTGGTTACCAGCATTTTCTCCTTTTCCAACAATGTTTTAAAAGGCCTTCTTCCTCAGGGTCGTTAATGGCGTGATAGCTTGGTAAGGGGTTAAAACAATATATCATGAAATAAATTCATAGTAGATGTCAGATGAATTTCAAATCAAGCTTGTGAAATATGGACAATCAAAATGAAATAAGATTTAATCCTTAACCCTTTACCACACAATCACAAGTTTTAATGACCCCCAAGGGATAAGACTTGAAAACATTGTGGAAAAAAGAGAAAATGCTGGAAAACAGCATTTTGTCCTTTTCTCCACAATGTTTTCTTATAAAGACAAAGTTCTGCCTTTGATCAATTTTTCTTTTGTCGTCTACGAATACTTTAAACTTGGACTCGTATAAAATTTTGTCATATGGTAAAGGGTTCAAGGGCTTTTTCCAACAACAGTTGCCTTTGAAACTAGTATAGATCAAGATCAGACTATAAGACTATAAACAAGAGGGCCATGATGGCCCTGTATCGCTGCACTGGCTAATAAGTAAAAACCCTACATGCCAAACATTACAATACTTGGCCAATTGGTTTTAAACATGAGACCTCTGAGACAGGGCTAAAATTGGTAGCCCTAGGTCTTATGGTTAGTAACAAGAAGATGTCTGAAGTTTTCACTGTATAAGCCCATGCAAAACTCCTGATCTCCAGGGTGGGGTCGAATTCGACCCAAGGGCTATAATTTAGGCATTCTTAGTAGGTACCCAGTATATAAAAGCCACATGCAAAATTTGGTAGCCTTAGGCTTTATGGCTAAGTACAGGGAGATTTCTAAAGTTTTCTCTATATAAGCCCATGTAAAACTTGTGACCCCGGGGATGGGCCATTTTTGACCCCAGGCTTATAATTTGGGCTCTCTTAGTAGATACCCATTAGATTAAGCCACATGCAAAACTGGGTAGCCCTAGGCCTTATGGTTTCAGACAAGAAGGTTTTCAAAGATTTCCAATATTTTTAAGTTTTGTTGCCATGGCAACCACAGTTTTTAAAGGAATCAAATTCTTTCAAGAAATTCTAGAGAGGACCATGGCAGGATCATTTCTGTGAAGCTTTATCAAAATTGGATGGGTAGTTTCAGAGAAGATGTTTAAAATAAAAGTAAATGCATGCACGGATGAACACATGGATGGATGCACAACAGACACAGGGCCATGACATAAGCCGGCTGGCCTTCGGCCATTGGAGCTAAAAACATGCAGTTTGATCTTTGATCTATAATGTCTGCTTTGCTGAGACATTCTAAACAAAAAAACCTTTGGTATTCTACTTATTTTGGTCTACTGGTAATTTCTAGCCTTATAGATGTCTGTTGTTTATAGGGCACTCTTAGGGTTAATATATCTACACTAGTGAAACATTGAGAAAACAGTTTGAGGAAAGGAGACGTATTTTGTTAACAGAAATTTCTCTTTTTGCCACAATGGTTTCAATTTTTTTAAAAGTAATCAGCAACAAGATGCAAAGTATTGTCTATAGGAAGTAATGAGTTAAACTTGTCACTCTTGCAATAGGATATCAAGTATATATGTAGCTGAAATACACAGCTTTATAATCCTTTACCACACAATCCCCACTTTCAATGACTCTGAGAAATTTGGATATTGAAAACATTGTGGGAAAAGGAGAAAATACTGGTAATCAGTATTTTCTCCTTTTTGCACAGTGTTTTCTACCATTTGAAATAGAAATTTCAGGTTTTGAATAACAACTGATTTGTGGTCTGCAAATGCTTTCCATACAGACAAGGCTATAATTTTGTTGCTTTTTGAAGAGATAAAGGTTCTAGGGAGAATGTGCAATTGAATGTTTATAAACTATAGCCACATTTCCTTTAATTATTTTTTGTATTGAATTTATGAAAACATACTGGTATTCATTTTATTAAAATCTTGCAAACCATTGTAGAAATTTATTTTTTTGTCACAAAATTTCTCTATAAGCAGGCTTCTGGGTAAAAAAAATACACATTAAGGTTATTAAGGTTATATTTAATGTTTTGCCTTACTTAGCTGTGGGTGTACAAAAATTAACAATTTAGATTAAAAAAAAATCCTGTTTAATTTCTGTATTTTATTGTATGGTGCTTAATTCTGCTTTCAACACTGAGTCAAATCATGGCAGCCAGTGCTTCTATACATGTGTTTCTGCAGCTGATGTTTCCAGTACTTCACACAACACTCTTTTTGAGCCGTCACCTGCTTTCTCACAAAAGCATTATCAAGTCAGTCACTGTCTGCATAAGAAATCAATCCTACACAGCGTAAGCAATTAAATCTGCATTCAGGGCATTAAGGGTTGACAGAATGCATAATTAATATTATATTGATATTTTTTTAATAATTGTTTACATAATATTGTTATATTTGTGTTTTACTGTTTGAATCCAGTACATGGTCCTATAAGCTACTTACTAGTACCTTGCACATTCCAGTGCTCTTTTAATTCTCAAAATGTCAAATAAATATATTTACTATATACCTGAAAATTGTCCATCTCAAATGCATGTGTCACATGCGGGTAAAATATCAAACACTACAGAAAAAAAATCTGTATTTATACGCTGTTAAATACAGTTCCAAACATGGTAAGATGACATAACTCACATGGCTGTGGAATATGACTGTATGTATTGATTTGCAGTTTGATTGGTCAGAATTTTACCATATAATATTCATCCCAAATTTGTAAAAACACAGTTACTGGCTACTACACCATTATTTGTTTTATTTTGTTTACTGCTTCCAAATAAGATGTAAATAGTTCACAATATTTTGTTGTTGAAAGGTGTTTGTATATAACAAAAGGAATATTATGCTGTAGTAATTTTCTTGGCGCTAGTGCCTATATTTGCTTCTCGCTGCGCAAAAAAAGATTTGACATCTTGCTCGACCTTCGGTCAAGCATGATATCAGATTTTCTCACACTCCTCAAATCAAATACAAGCATCAGGAAAGTTACTACAGCTTAATACTCCATATAGATCTACTTGGGGGGTAAAAGAGAAAATGGTTACGGCTATTCCAAAGCTACAGCATCTTACAGAGAACCAGATTGTGTAGACCTACAATCAGTGAGCATGTTTCTAGTCACACAGGTTTTACTGACAAGTCACTTGACCAGTTTATCTAGTTTTTGTTTTTCCCTTCAAAAGTAAGTCTCTTATTTTATTTTCAAAGTACAGATGTGTTTGGTGGTGAACTGAAATCAACCTTTCTATCTGTCTTTGTCCATGAACAAAGGTGTACCTGTGTTGTGAACTCTTTGTACACTTTTGCTGTTAGGTTTGAAGCTTTACTAGTACATTCCATATTAAATCACCAGGCAGGGGTATTATCCCTTTTTTCAAACGACAAATTTTAGACTCTTTCAAATTGAAAGCATCTGGAGATGACAAATCCAAAAGTGGTCCAAATGAACTGCAGTTGGCACAGTAAAAACATCATAGGAAAAGGAGCAAATACTGCCTACCAGCATTTTCTCCTTTTTCCACAATGTTTTCAAGAAGCTCTTATCTCAGGTTGTTTGAAGTTGGCATTGTGAGGTAAAGGGTTAAATGAAGCTCTTAACTAGACAACAAAGTACATGTGTTAGATTTGTCTTTATTGAAAGCAGTTGCAGATGACAAAAGTTCTTCAAATGATGGATTTGTCTTTTATATGGTAGAAAGCTTGTGGAAAAAGGAGAAAATGCTGGTAAACAACTTTTTCTCTTTTACCCACAGTGTTTTCTAAATGCGTCTTCAGGGTTATTAAATCACATGATAGTTTGGAAAGACAAAGATCAGCTTTCTCATATTATATCATTACCCCCTGAAACAAAGAGGACTCATAAAGGTTTTGTACAGAATTTGCCTTTATTTGTAGTCGCCACTGGTTGCCCATATGGGTGACGCCCCCTGAAGGCTGTCAGTTTTGTTACGAGGGATAGTGCAAACACAGAACGAAACCCATCCTAAGCTACGCCTGGTTCTTTAACGAGCTCGGTGTATGGCACTGTCACATGGGACCTTGGTTTAACCTTTCAGCCAAAAGACAATAAGTAATTTTAGTTGGCCAGCTGTGGGAATCAAACCCACACCCTCAAGTGACCTGAAACATTATGTTCACGAGTCCTATGCTCTACATGAGCAGAGCAATGCATAATATCTGGAACAGGCTTGTCTCTGGGTTAACCTTTAAACCCTTACAACACAATCTTGAGTTTTAACAACCGTTAGGAAGAAAGCCTTTGAAAACATTGTAGGAAAAGGAGAAAATGCAGGTAACCAGCATTTTTTCTTTTTTCCACAGTATTTTCTATCCTTTCAGAGACAAATTTAATTATTTGAGTTGCATTTGATTTGTCATATGCAAATACTTTGAATTTGGATGTGTCCGAAATTTTGTCATTTGGTAAAAAGTTAGAGCAATGAATTGATGAATTGTACCTTTTTAATTAGGAAAAACAGTGTTGTTTCCGCCAGAATAGGTAACAAAGTTGTGAACAGAGTAGATCAAGATCAGACTGCACATTCTGTGCAGCCTGATCTTGAACTACACTGTCCACAAAAACGTCTTAAGTTGGTTCAAGTACTTTAAGGGTTGAACGGCATGTCTCTGTTGAGCACTAAACCAGACAAGAAAGTAATGTAATGCTTCAAACCTGGGTTCCGAGGATGATAACATAGAATGCTCCATTTCATGTTAACAAAGACAAATTGTAGAGTTTTGAGGATCTCAAATTAATTTTGTAGTCACCCATTACCAAACTAACCTGTTTCGGTTTGAACAAGTTACAAATTTTGTCACTGGGTAAAGAAATATGAAATAGCCACAAGAGAAATTGCTAAAAAACAGAACAAAGATCAAGCTTATACATTGTATATGATTTAATGACCCTTTTGCATATGAAATAATGGATTATCAACACACGTGTATGCATGTGAAAACATTGTGGTAAAAGGGGAAATTGCTCTTTATTTCTTGGAATCTTTACATTATAGCCTGCACAGAAGTCAGTTAGTACAGAAAAGGGTGCCTTTCTTTCAATGTGCACATCTTTGTTTTTTTAAATAAGTTAACTCTTTACCAAACAACAAAATTTTGGACTAGTCCAAATTCAAAGCATTTGCAGACAACAAAATAAATGTGAATCAAAAATGAAATTCAATTTGGAAAGGGTAGAAAAAATTGTAGGAAAAGGAGGAAATGCCGGTAACCAGCATTTTCTCCTTTTCCCACAATGTTTTCAAAAGCTTTCTTTCGCTTCCTTTCTTAGGGTTATTAAAAGTTGGGATTGTGTGGTAAAGAGTTAACCATTTACCAGATGACAAAATTTTAGACTTGCCCAAATTGTAAGCATTTGCAAATGACATATGTTACTCAAATGACTGCATTTGTCTTGCAGGGACATGAACATTGTGAGAAAAAGATAATATGCTGGTTACCACCATTTTTCTCGTTTCCCACATTGTTTTCAAAAACCTTCCTCTGGGTTGATAAAACTCAGGATTTTATGGTAAAGGGTTAAGCATTAAACAAGAATGCACGGTGTGAACTAAGATACTGTATTCGTTGGGTAAAAAGAGGTATTAATCTATGACAGATAAAAAGATATGAGCTGTGCTGTGTGAAAAGGGGGCCTAATGAATTTGCAAAAAATACCGACCCGTATCAGCCTGCGCAGTCCACACAGGCTGACTTGGGTCAAAACCTTTTGCTATTGGTCAATTTTTTCTGCATGTCAAAGGACCTGCAGTGTATCTCAGGATTCAGTCATTTACAATATAAAAAGTGGATATTATAGATACATCATTATGTGATGACCTGTGGTATCATGTATCTCAGAGAGGCATTAAGCCCCTTTTTGCCAGAACATGGCTCAATTATTATGGATTTTTCTTATCTTCCCAAAAATAAGACTTTGGACTTCTATAATCTCTAATAAAAAAACTGCTGACATAGTGTTGACACAACATTGTAGTTGCCTGGTTGTCAAAATGTTCAACGTGCTCCAGAGCAGGTAAAAAAAAAAAAAGTGGGAGAAATGAAGCTCCTGATTAATCTCTTTCCTACAAACAATTCTGGTTTTAATGACCCAGATAAAGATATACCTTTAAAATATTGTGAAATAGGAAAAAAATGCTTTTTACCAGTATTTCATCCTTTGCCCACAATATTTTCTACCCTTTCCAGGGCAGATCTCATATTTTTAGCCATATTACATTAATTTTATTGTCTACAAAATCTAGTGCTCTGAATTTGGACAAGTCAAAAAAAAATTTTCAACTGGTAAAGAGTTAAAAAGGACTAAGCAGAATGATGAGTATCAGACCTCAGGGAGCATGCAGTCATATAGAGCAATATTTTTTCCTTTAACCCTTTACCACACAGTTCCAAGTTTTAATGACCCTGGGAAGTAGGACTTTTGAAAACATTGTGGGAAAAGGAGAAAATGCTGGTAACCAGCATTTTCTCCTTTTCCCACAATGTTTTCTAGACTATATGATACAAATCCCATCATTAGTGCCATATAAGCTTTGTCACCTGCAAGTGCTTTCAAATTGGACCTGTCTAAAATATTGTTGTTTGGGAAAGAGTCTCCAAATAATCCTGAGTTTTAAAAGCATTGAGGAAGAAGGCTTTTCAAAACATTGTGGGAAAAGTAGAAATGCTTGTGTTTTATCCTTTCAAAGAAAACTAACTGGATTTAAGAAATATTTATCATCAGCAAATGCTTCTGGTTTAGACAAGGCCAAAAGTGTCTGATGGTGAAGAATTATCTCAGGTGTGCAATGCAGGGACAGGAGGGTCCACTTGTACGTTGTGCTGTTTTTTTTTGCATCTGATTTTCTGAAAACCACTACTCAAACCACTATTTAAACTTGATAAATGATTAAACAGGCCAAATCAGTTTTCCCTTTTACATCATGAAAGAGTATTTAACTACTTCATTTTTAGACAAGCAAACCAGACAACAAAATTCAAGTAAACAATACTCTAAAAAGAACATCTGCTGGCACCATTTTATGATGTATACACGTACTAGGTATTTTTTCACCTTACAGGCACTGGTCACAACTCTGCCAATTCTGAAACTACATCTTACTTGATCGACAGGTCGCTTGAGGTTTGCTGAGTGACCTTACAGGCTGATTAAAGACATAGGTTTATGAAAAAGTGATACAATTGTACAGTTCGGAAAATGCATGTACAGGAAAGGTACATTGACAACAATATGAAATTGTTGAGGGAAAAGAGGCAAGATCTTAATTGCAGTTCTTCCTTGTCCCCCAGTGCTTCAAAGATTTTGGATTTTAGGTTTTCAAGTAGTAATACTGATAAATTATATAGACAAGAGGGCCATGATGGCCCTTGAATTGCTCACCTGAGCCTTTTGACCGAACATGATCCATTTCCAATCCCTTCTGAGGTATCATGACAAAGAGTCTAACAAGCTTTTATCAGTATTAAACTGAAAATTTGGCCTCTAGTGTGCACACAAGCTTCTTCTAGAATTTGTCTCATTGACCTACTTTTAAGCCAAACATAGCCCATTTTACAATTTGTTGTAGATATTATCAAAACAAAGATTCTGACCACCTTTCCCAAAATTTGATATGGCAACCTACTTATTGACCCAATGTGACCCATTTTCAGTCTCATCTTATTAATCATCCATAAAATATTCTGACTAACTTATATATCAATTGAACAGAAAATGTGACGTCTTGAACATATGCAAGATTTATAAAAAAAATTGACATTGTGACCTACTTTTACAAGATTTTTAAAAAAAAAATTTACCCAGTGACCTAATTTTTGACCCAAAGTGACTCATTTTCAAAGTCGTTTGAGATATCATCAAGACAAAAATTCTGACCAACTTTCAAGAGTACTGGACTGAAAATGTGGTCTTTAGAGCGTACTCAAGGTTTTTCCAAGATTTGACCTTGTGACCCAGTTTTTGAGCCAACCTGAACTGTTCTCAAACCAGTCTGAGATATCTTCAAGCAAAACATTCTGACCAAGTTTAATGAGTTTTGGATTGAAAACATACACAAGGTTTTTCAAAGATTTGACCCAGTGACCTAGTTTTTGACCTGACTTGACCCATTTTCATGCTCGTCCAAGATATTATCAAGACAAACATTCTGAAGAACTTTCAAGAGTTTTGCACTGAAAATGTAGCCTCTAGAGCTTACATAAGGTTTTTCTAAGATTTGACCTAGTGACCTAGTTTCTGACCCAACATGACCCATTTTTGAACTCATCCGAGATATTATCAAGACAAACATTCTGACCAAGTTTCATGAGTTTTAGATTGAAAATGTGGCCTCTAGAACGTACACAAGGTTTTTCAAAGATCTGACCCAGTGACCTAGTTTTTGATGCAATGTGACCCATTTTTTAACTCATAAAAAGGCCATGTCTTGTAACAAGCATTTCGTCCTTTTTCTTCATTACTAACTACAGCTGTGTACTGCCTGGATTAATTAGTACCAGGCCGTAGGTTTGATTTTAGCTTGCTGAAGCACTGGTTAGGTAGAACATGTTTGGAAACATTATGACAAAATGAGAAATTGTGTATAAAAAAGCAACTGCTTTTGCCACCATGTTTTCACTTGTATTGATTGATTATCTACATTGTATGAAGATGGTTTCAAAGTTGTCTTCCACCAACCAGTATTTTCTCATTTTCCCACAGGGTCAATATATTCACAAATGTGAAACAGAGTCTACTGTAGTCAGGAATATAGCTTGGCCTAAGCAAGGGCAAAAGTCTGATTAGAAAATGTAACAGAACTTTTTCAGTTAAGTAAAAAAGGTTTTAAATCAAAACGATAAAATGACTGTGGAAAGACAGAAACTGATAGAGAATTATGGGTAATACTATTTCAGAGTGTTCAATAGCTGGTAGGACTTGTTTAATGATGCTTTCATACATCTGAGTTTCTGAAAACAGATAATACCTGTAGATCTATGTTTCAAAAAATATTCATGACTATTTAAGTGGCATTTGTTTTAATAATTGAAATAATATCTAATTAGTTGAGAAATAAAATATTCTCACTTAAATAGAGAGAGAGACATATCTGGCTATTTTCTGCCTACCTATAAGCCTTTGTTATTTGATAAAATTAGACTTTGAAATCATTGATTGAAGCATGAGAAACTTAATACTGAAACTGAAATTTAGCCTCCGATTGGCTAAGATAAGGTACAAGGTCCATATTCGTCAATCATTCTTGAGAACATTTGTAGTCTAATTCTACATTTAGAAAGTAACACAACCTCTGAATGGCTAAACCAGGTGGTTTAGCCAATCAGAAGTTATAATACTTTCAAATTTAAAAAAAATCTTGAGAATAAGACTAAGAATGTTTTAAAGAATGTTTGGTGAATACTGATCCTATTGAAACATATTCAAACAAAATATATATACACACTTTGGAATTTTGTAATCATAATTATAACGTGCAAATTTGATTGACTGATTGATTGATTGATTGATTGAATGGTGTTTTACGCCATTTTCAACATTATTTCGGTTATATCAAGGCAACAGCTCACTTATTCATGTATTCCCTGGGTTTCACCAGTACTAGGCTAGGCCTCTGAATTGTCATGCCCAAGGCACTCCCACAAAAAACCTAGAGGATAACCCCAAAAATGCATATAGTATGCATATGTAGTGAAGATATGCATATATCTTTTGGAACAGGACCAATTTTTCTTTTTATTTAACCCTTTCCAGTCCCAGATCTATTTGGAATTTTTATATCACTAAGGACGAAGGCCTCTGAAATTCATGAAAAAGTAAAAATGCTGGGAATCAGCATTTTCTCCTTTTCCAACTATATTTTCCACTCCATGTAAGACAACTCAATTAATTTGAGCTGTGACTAGTACATTAATTGGCCATGTAGAACTACCTAGTAGGGGGTGAGGCTGTTCCACTGCTGGCCATCCTCACTTCTCTCTACCCTGCACCAACGATAGCTGTGGTATTTGCATGTGCTTTGTCTTTCTCTCCCTTCCACTCCTTCGCAACCCCCCCCCCCCCCCCCCCCCATTCCTTGAAAGAAAAGAGGGCTATGATGGCCCTGTATTGCTCCACTGCCTTTTTACATAAATGTATCATGTTTAATAAATCATAAGAAGTCCGCAATAATCTTTTGTAGAGAAAATAACCTAGCCCTTACCCTCCCACCACAAAATAAATAAATAAATAAATAAATAAATAAATAAATCATTTTTCAAGTGCAAAGATGAATACAAGCAGATCTAATCCAATAATTTATTCTACCAAATATTAATGAACTCTAACAAAGATTACTTTAAAAAGATTTCCAAAATTTTAGTAGCAGAAAACAAATTCAATGGCATGAATGGTAAAGTTGGTAAAGTTCTGTAACAATCAAAGCGTTGAGAACTCTGAAGTGGTATTTGTCAAGGAAGCCATTGTGTGGAATTAATAATTTGAAAAAGAAAAATATTATTCAAATATTGGCTTGAAAGTAAACCTTCTAAGCAAATGAATACCTTTTTTGGTTGAAGGGATAGTACTCATGACAAAGTTACGATTGTTTGTGTATTGGTGGTCTCCCTTTGATCATTAGGAGTCAGGAGTAACGTCCCTTGACAGTAGGATGCATGATGGATAGAGAGAGAAACCAAGTGAATATATCGAATAAAATTAAGTTTGTACCTGAAAACTATGATTTTGAAATATCTTTTAGCCGTTAACATTTAATTCCCAACATTACAATCAATTATTTCGATCTATAAATATTCATGTCCCATTAAATGGAGTAGCGCGCAATCATTGGATGAACAAGCCATGGGACCAACTGGTTTTGGAACGAAAAAGCCCAGGACCAAGTGATCGGTAGAAATATTTTGTATCATTGCGCCAATAGAAGGCTATGAGCGAGTGAAGCTATTTTCACTCAAAAATTAGTATATCCACGATCGATGGCCTCACCCAGTGTATTTTAACATGCCATTTCCAATTACATATCTGAGTGCTACCGAAAAACTCATTTGTCTGAGAAAAATTGAGTTTAATTGGGTTTATTTCCCTCGGCTTTGCACAAAATACGATACATGGTCTTCAAAATTCAATATTGAACTCATAGTGGTATTGTCTTCGACAAATACCACAAAAAACTGAATGATACAAACCAGGGATGTAGCTGCCCCCCCCCCCCCACACACACACACAAATACAGTTGCCTGGACTTTGCAAAAAGAAAAGAAATACAATTTTACCAACAGATGTCACCAGAGCCACCAAATAGTTTCTACTATTCAAATATTTTCTAAGGGATGCTATCCTAACCTGGATATACATTATTTTGGGCTAGTTATGCCCATGAAAACCTTACTTCATTTTAAATATTCAACTTGTTGAGCATAAAAATTAACACCAAAGATATTCATTCTCATTCAAAAAACAATATTTTCTATCAAAAAAAAAAAAAAAAAAATTACTTACACAACACCAATCGTGTCACAGTGTCGTTTTTTATGTAGGAAGGTAAATGGTTACAAACTATGTGTATCTGTTATGAGTAAATTGAAATTATCGTTAGACGATGTTTTGAAACCGGTTGAGGATAAATCAAGTTATAATAATTATAGGTTTGTAATTTTAAGGTCTACGGCCCCTAACTCTCATATTAAAAGACAGAAGCTGCCAAGATTGGCCGAATAGCCTTTACAAAAACGTCGATGTTGCACAATATTAACCGATGAGTTAGGGGTCGTAAACCTTTAAGTCCATAAATCCTGAAGGCTATATAAGTTTAAGTCATATTTGCTTCAGGCACTTGTAACAAGATATTTACAGTTTTAACAATAACAAGCCTTTGAGAGACCCCCAGGGCTAACCCTAGGGCTATAGTTTTTATTTTGCTACAGGCCCTCAAGTTGAAGCTACATGCAAAACCCTAGACCTTACAGCACTGCCAGAAACTAGTTTTAGCTTTCAGTTTATAAGCCACATAAAAATATGTCCTCTGATGCGGGGCCAATTTATATATATATTTTTTAAATTTAATCCCTGGACTATAATTAGGACAATATTTGTAGAGGCCTACTAGATCCGGGATCGAATATAACACATTTACGATCCCTGACTAAATGTAGCTGCATGCCAAATTTGGTAGCCAGAAGCCTTGAGGTTAAGAGCAAGAAGATTTTTCTAGTTTTTCCTTCATAAGCCCATGTAAAAATCGTGACTCCTGGTACAGGGCCAATTTTGACCAAAGGACTGTAATTTGAATAACCACAGTACGGGTCCACTATATAAAGCTACAAATGCAAAATTTGGTAGTCCTATGCTTTGTGTCTAGGAATAAGCAGATTTTTAAAATTTCACTATATTGGCCCATGTGAAACTTGTGACGAATGCACATACGCAAGGACAGATGTGCGACATACTCAGGGCTATATGACATATTTGTCGAATCATCAAAAATCGCGATATTTGGAAGTGCGCGACCATTTTTGTTTTTCTTGTAAGTCACGTGACACTGTACTGAAATCGATGCTGATGATGTCATATCATTTATTAATATTAAGTTATCGTCTGCGAAAATTGCAGGAAAATGAGGTTTAGAGGCAAACTTTAAAACTCATTTTCAACACGTCATTCCACTAACGCAAAACCCATCGCCATAAAAACTACAAATGTAGTACACTGGTCTATCCCACAGATAGATAATTATAAATGTATAGCTTGTGTTTGTATAAGGGACACTTATACTGCCTTGCTATAGACCTAGAGGTCCTGGGTTCAGTTTCCGCCTTGGAATGCTATTTGTCAGAACTGTTACATTGGCGCCCATTGTCAAAAAACCCACTTAGTTGAGAAATACAGTAATGTTCAGTATTTGAAGGATTTGTGGACGAATCTTCATATGGCAGGGGAGTATGCAGTATACAGGTCTATCCCTCAGATAAATATAAATGTATAGCTTTGTTTGTATAAGGGGACACTTATAAGTGCATCATTTGATAAAGGATTGAGGGTTGGGTAGATACTACATTCTGTGAAAGTAATGTGGAAGAACCTGGACTGCGTATGTTTTGGACAGAATGATTTTGCACAGGACAATTTAGCCAGCCAAAAAAACATAAGAGGAAAATTTGTCAAATTAATCATGACGGCTTGTTAAAAATGGAAAAAATAAAAGACCCACTAGCAGCCAAAAGTAAATAATTTTTTAGTGATAACACAGGCATATTTTATATGACTTATTCATACCATTTTAAAGTATGGATATTTTTGATAATATCTGACAATATGTTACAGTATAGTTACCAAAGTTGCAAAAGTTACAGAAAAGAATATTTTGTTAAACTTTTTTTAAAAGGTTGGTAGGTACTGTTATTCATGATGAGTAATATCTAAAGCTTGATAATGGGTACTATTGATCAGAATTGTCACATATGTATTTTACGTTCTATTGCTGTCGACTCGCAAACATATATTTTTAACATTCGGTTAAACTACTAATTTGTAAAGGACAGTTAAAAAGCGGGGTTCCTACTACTCAGATATAAGATGTAGGATTTCTATCACATATATAGTTCAAACAACTACCATTTGACTTTAGACTTTAAACCATTGTACATAGTTATTCAGTGTCGACCGATTACAGTGCTGACAGCACTTTGATTATCCCTGCAATTTAAGTTGGCAAACCGATGCTTAACATCGCCATTGTCAGTGTGTCAAGGGTAGCTCTCGGTGGAGCTAAAAAACTAGTTTACTTGTTTCTAAGTTTGCATTTTCCGAAAATCAGTGTCACGTGCCTGGTTTTTTCAGTATAAAAGCCCCTTTCAAATTGAAAAAGAATAGATCTATATCTTTACTGAAACCAGTGAAAGGTAAGGTGTCTTTTTTTTCTCCTCTCTTTTTAACTGGTTGTTTGGTGTGTATGCTATTTTCAATAGATCTATTATTTCAGATATTTTGCTGCAGCCAGTGCACCTACCCATGCTTTCCGGGAGTAGTTTTTACCAGTATTGCACACAATATTTTTTAAGCCACTGGCTGCTTTCCCACTCCTCTCTACATAGATCTTCTGGCCTAAACTCGGGCCCAAAAGGTCTTTGTTATTGTGTGGTCTACCTTTTTTCATCTGTCTGTCTATCTGTCTGTTAACCAGTACTGGCATTAGGCTGCGAACTTGTTAAGGGTGACTCAAAATACTCATAAGGCAATGCAGATTACGATCAGACTGAACAGGACCTACAGCCTGATCTGGGTAAGGCTATCAATGTCATCAAGAGCTGACACCTTGATGAACTAAATGAAGAGAACCATGGTAAAAGGAGCCATTTATAATTACTTGTAAGGGAATATGGGGATTTACATGTAGTGAGTTTCATTGCTCATGCATTATTGACGATTTATCTAAAGTTCTACGCAGAACTTTACATCTGATTGTTTGTATGTATTGTGTTAACCCCGTTTTCAACATTGGGCATTTCCCTTTAATCTACATGAGCCCCCATTGCACCAATCCATGCTTTCCTGGAGTTTTATCTCAGGTTACTGGCTAGTACTTCACTATAACCATTGTCAAAATATAGCGATCAGCAGTGAAAGGATTGAATCCGATATAGCAATGACACCATCAATTCTTGGAAAGAAATTGGCTGGGCTGGGGATTCAAAAAAGTGACCCCTGGTTTCAAGCCCTGTATACATGTTAGACTTTAGGAAATGGTCAGATAATTTAAATAAACATGTATGTTTGATTTCCTTCATAATAGACCTAACCTGCTTGGATATCTTGATAGGGTATTGAAATCCAACCCTAGACATAGTGAAAACCCAAAACAAAGAATTTGGTTAAATGTTAGATCTAGTTTTTTCTTTTTTCTTTTCAAAATATGAAACCACAAACTTATAGTTTTGCGTTGCTTCACATGGTTTTTTTTTTTGTCTTGACTCAGACCACTAAATCTATAGGCCTATCTAAAACATACAGTTGATTAGGCAGTACTACTTAACATTAGAGGATAGCTAACAAAATTATCGCTGCGCGTGTTTTTAATACATTGTGAATCAGTTACCCACTGATATGTCGGTACCAAAATTGATCTTTGTCTCTCATTACAAGACATTCTTTTTAGGTGAAATTTGAAAAAAAGAAATTGTGACAATAGGTGAGAATTAGCCTACTTATGATGAACATTTTCACCATTTTGCTGCATTGTTTTCATTGAAAGCTGATAAAAAACATGTATACATGCCCTCTTGAAAGATTCTAACTAAAAGTGTGACATCATTAGTACATCACAGTTTGTCCCCACATATTTTGTAGGTAAATGTGTCATAATACATGACAAGCAGTCTTATTGAAGTCTGTCTCTTCCAATCAATTATGTCATTTAGATATAGAAATTTGTTTAATTTTACAAAGTTTGATGAATATAGGCCAAGACTGATACAATTAAATCTAGATGTCCATTTCATAAAAGAACCAAATTTTTTTCCACTCATTCTTAAACAGAGATTTTAGCTTCTACTTATTGTTTTATATAAAGATTTGTGCAAATTCACAGTCTAAATTCATTATTTAAGATGACATAGCAGTTTGTAGTGCCTCTGATTGGACAATAACAAACTGTCCTTTGTTGTGTCATCGTTATTCATGGTTTTTTTTTTTTGTCATTGATCTATTCCCTTGGAGAAGTGTTACAGCATGATTTTTTTCAATTCAATTCAATTCAATAAGCTTTATTTTTCCACGTATGTACAACATACAGTATGGTAATACAAATAGATAAATGACATAGAGGTCATAGTGTAATTGGACCTTAAAAGTATAAGAAGGGAAAGGATAGAAAGTGTAGAGGAGAGGTCATGAAAGGTAAGGGTAACATTTGTCTAACGGGAAAATCGATAAAAGCTAGGATAGAGGCGAAGAGGTACATATCTTAAAGTTCTTATTGGTAAATTATATATTACTACATCTAGTCATAGAAAAATTTGCGTCTGGTGTAGGCCACACCAGGACCAGCCCGCATAGCTCAGTTGGTAGAGCGTAAGACTCATGATCATGAGGGTGTGGGTTCGATTCCCACGGCTGGCCATCTAAAATTACTAATGGTCTTTCCGATGAGACGTTAAGCCGAGGTCCCGTGTGACGGTGCTATACACCGAGCACGTTAAAGAACCAGGCGTAACTTAGGATGGGTTTTGTCCTGTATCTGCACTATCCCCCGTAACAATACTAACAGCCTTCAGGGGGCGTCGCCCATATGGGCAATCGGTGGCGACGATAAATAAACGCAAATTCAATCAATTCAGGCCTCACCACATAATGAGTTAAATGAGAAATCGATCGTAACGAGCAATATCTCTTTCAACCCACCATAAGGTTGTAGCATACACCGGTATACTGATGTAAAATGAATTATAAATTGATATGAATTTGTCAATTAGGGTAATCTAGCAGTAACTTTTAAATCTGTCATTTTACACTAGAAAAACGGATCAGCACCTTTTCATAGATGACTCTCAAGCTTGATTAGCGGTAATATACAGAGCCGTGTGCGACCTTCAAATTTGATACTGACTGTGTTTATTAAAACCAATATTTCTGCCGGATGTACACAAGCCGTGTGCGACCTTCAAATTTGATACTGATTGTGTTTATTACAACAAATATTTCTTCTGGATGCACACAAGCTAATTTATATGAAGCTTTACCCGATAATATCATGTGTCAAACTGACTCTTGAGCAGATATTTTTGAGTGTCAAAAAGTGGTCATTTCCAATTTCCAAATCACGGATCATATGAAAACCATGACTCACTCTCTGGCTTCAACCAGGGATCATATACTGTGATTTACGATCCCTGCACGTCTAATTTCAGGTTATAATATTTACTCGATCGTTGCGCAAGGATGAATTAGATCTGTAATGGAATTAAAATTTCATGGGAATAAATTTCCAAAATATAAAAATGTTTATGATGTTCGCATGCTGCAGTTCCAGATGAATGAAAAGCCCGTAAAAGTACTGATGTGGTACCGCATGGCAGTGTTATTTTAGGAACTCGCACATGAGGGAAACCCCGCGAAATTACTGAGGCCATACAGATTGCTAATAAATAGTACATGCACTATCCATTCGAATTTTGGATTTCGAAAAATAATCTTGCTCCCAATAGAAGTTTGTTTTCAGTCAATGTTTTGATCACAACTTTTGTGCTTGTCAACATGAGCGTATGTGATCTGGTGAGTTTAAAATGTAATGCGGGACTTTACTCACTTTTCCTGTGCGTGACATGCACATACAAGTGAAGGTTAGTTTGAAATTTAGTAGATCTAGACCTATGTGACTTTCATATTTTTTACGTGATTCACATACATGATCTACGTGAAAAGGTACGCTGAACGTGTCCTATAACCTAACCAAACAACACTATTTATGACTTGTCTGAATTGTAATCAGACAATAAAGTTAATGTGGCACAAATGAGAAAATTTGACTTTGTACAGTTAGAAAACATTTTGGGAAAAAGCGAAAATGCTGCTTACCAGTATTTTCTCTTTTTTTTTCCCACAATGTTTTCGTAAGCCATGTTCGACTGTGTCATTAAAACATGAATAAGAGTGATATAGAGTTTACAGCTTATGTTACAAAATGCTCCACATGCAGCCAAGAAGATAAGATCTGATCTGATATGCATTTCAGAAATTTCAAACAACAGTGTTCATTCATATGGAAATAATCACTGACATCCAAATCTTCTAACAGACAAAAATATGGGTAAGAGTTTCCTAACCTTTTATAGCTCAATGGAGCAGAAAGTGCTCAAGGTGACTCCTAGTGGTCAGTCATTGTCTTTTGTCTGCGGGTGTGCATCATGCTTTGAACAGTACTGATTGATTGATTGTATGGTGTTTAACGCCGTTTTCAAAATTATTTCAGTTATATCGTGGTGGCCAGTGCACATATCCATGCGTCCCTGAAGTCTCTTTTACTTGTACTTCGCACAATTTTCTTTCCAAGCCACTGGTTGCTTTCCCACATAATCATCGTCGAAACAATGGTCAGTGGTGGGAGAGGAATGAATCCTGTCGCAGTGACTATCATCAATCCTCGGAAAGAAATTGGCCGAGCCAGGAGTCGAACCCTGGAGCCCGTGTTCTCAAGTCCTGCACGCTACCAACTGAGCTACCGAGGCTCGACTTTGAACAGTACATTGTGTAAATTGTGTGTCAATAATATCCTTTAAACATCTCCTCCCTAACTATGTTCCTTGGGTCAGTGTCTTTCAAAGGTGTTCCAAGGATTCCATGCAAAACTCTGGTTTTTTAAGAAAACAGCTTAAGGCAAATTTGCCAAATCTTTAGAAATCCTCTTGGTCCAAACCATATGGCCTAGGGCTACCAAATTTTGCATGTAGATTGTTCAAATTTTAGCCCTTGGGTCAAAATTGGCCCTAACCCATGAGTCACAAGTTTTACATGTGCTTATATAAAGAAAACTTTAAAAATCTTGTTCTTCACGATAAAACTTATGGGTACCATGTTTTGCATGTAGCTTCATCAAGTGGACATCTACCAAGATTGCACAAATTGTAGCCTGGGGTTCAGAAGTTTTACATACACTTGTATCATTAAATCTTTTCAAAAAATCCTCTTGTTCCTAACTTTGAGTGCTGTGATATTATGTATCTTTTTATCTTGCATTTTCTTCCAAAATTGTTCAATTTATAGCCCCAGGGTCTAAATTTGCATATACTCCAGAATTTTCAGCAGACTGAAATGAAAGCTTACCTCCAATCAGGGATTGTAATTTACCATCCCTGCTCCAATCTCCTATCATGAGATAGTGTACTTAGATAAAAAATAACTTTAGCCCCTTCACCAAGCAATCCCTTTTTCAATGATATTCAGACAGAAAGGCTTTAGAAGACATTGTGGGAAATGGGGAAATGCTGGTATTCAAAATTTTTACTCCTTAGGCCTCAATCTTCTCTACTCTCTCCCAGACAAATTCAATCATTTGGACCATAATTTTATTTTATCATCTGCAAATGCTTTGAATTTGGACAAGTATGAAATGTTTTTTTCATCTGATAAAGAGTTGAAACCTAGTAATCATTTCATGACTCAGAGTCAGACAGTGATGGAGAAGGGGACTTGGAAGTTGTTTATTCCTCTATGGAGCAGCCACCTCTCATTAAACAGCTGAGAGGAATTCTGTCAGAGTATCCAGACAATGGTCAGATTATTAAGGTAATTATCTTTTAGTTTTTGTCAATATTCTGAAAAGTGAATGGATATAATTCTTTACCATACAATCCTGAGTTTTGATGACCCTGAGAAAGGTGTCTTTTGAAAACACTGTGTGAAAAGGAGAAAATGCTGGTAGCCAGCATTTTCTGCTTTTCCTACAATGTTTTCTAACCATTTAAAGACAAATTTCATCATTTGAGACATAATGAATCTGTCGTCTGCAAATGCTTTCAATTTGGACCAGTATTAATTTGTTTTGTTCGGTAACAAGTTGATAATAAATTCAGTGGCTATAATTATGACAGTTAATGATTTGTCTTGTTCTCCAGGTAAAAGCTAAGGTCTGTTAGTAATTAACCCTTTACCACACGGCAAAATTTAAGACCTATCCAAATTGGAAGCATTTGCAGACGACAATTTCATAGTGGCTCAAATGACGCAACTTTTCTTTGATAGGGTAGAAAACTTTGTGGGAAAAGGAGAAAATGCTGGTTACCAGCTTTTTCTCCTTTTCCCACAATGTTTTCAAAAGGCCTCTTCTTCAGGGACGTTAAAAGGCGTCACTGTGTGGTAAAGGGTTAAGAGCTGATACAGCCAATTCATCACTGGTAATATGGCTCTAACCCTCAGTTTCAAACACCATGCTATCTAGTAAACTTTTTATGCAAAATTTAATAAAAATAGCATATGTACTCAAAGGATAAAGAAACACAGGGTAACATTATTTGCAATTTTATCTTTGGAATGCATTGTTGAAAATCCATAAAATTTGGTTCAGCAACTGTCTACATCACAGAACATGTCCTGTCTCAGAGGTGATATGACGGAGTAAAGTAACATCAATAAGAGTAAAGAGCACAAAACGCAGAAAGTATTGTTGTGACATTGAGTTACACAGTTCATCATACCATTAAGTTTTCATACAGATGCAAGGTTTTCCAATATTTTGTTTCTTGTTGTATAGCATTCAACAATGGTACAGCTCACGGAAGGTAAGAGGGGTCAGGCTATCAGGTAAATGCAGGGTGCCAGACATTTTAGTGTCAATGTTTGTACTATAGAATGTCTTGTTAAATGTTTAAACCAACTTTGACAGGTAGCTGACAGACCTAGGTCTTGGCATCCGTGTACGATGTCGCAATGTTCAGGTCACAGTTATTTGTCTTGCATATGTACACAATTATCACTTGGCTGCAACTGAATCTGCCCTTCATACAATAGGTATTCATAACAGTCCTATCTTGCTTAAGTTGTTAGGAATCAATTGTGAGAAGTTGGTTTGTGAGCTTGTTGCCCATATATTGGTCCATCCCTCACTCCTTGTCATAGACAGGGTTGTATAGCTTGGGTGGCTGCACATACACCCAGAACATTCCCATTGAGGTAGCGGAGGTAAATCATTTTTACTGATGATTCCTACTTTACCCTGTTTTGTGCAGAAGGTTGATGTCATGTATTCAAAATTCTTAGCAAAATGACTAGGTTACAAAATACATGTAATCAGTTCACAAGTGAAAGTCACTTGTCCTGCTTTCTTTTTTTTCAGGAGCTTATCCAGAATGCAGAAGATGCTGGTGCTAGTGAGGTGAAAATTATCTATGATGAAAGAGTCTTTAGTAATGAAGACAAAAAGAATAAATTTAGAAAATTCTTCAAGGTATTTTTAGTTTTAATGCTTTTTCCAATCAGTAGTATTTAAGAACATGCCATTATGTATCAGTATCAATTAGTCATTGACTGACAGTTTATTGTGAGCAGGAGAAGAAATTTGATCTAATGGGGAGGTGGCCCAGTGGTTAACACTGAATTAACAATCCAAAGGTTTTAGGTCCTACATGAGTTTTCGATCAAACAGGATGTTTTATAGGTACAATTTGTGTTTCCCATCCAAACAGAGGTGAACTAATTAGAAACCCAAAAGTAGCCTCACATGCACAAGTCCTTTACATCAGACATGTACAGAACTAGGGAATATGTTTGAAAAAGAGCTAGGTTTTCCGACTATTTCTGTATCACAACTTACACATATCAGACATACATTTATACATGCATGTACTACAAACTCATGTAAATATTACACTTAGTTGATGATTTGAGAGAACTTCACTAATTAATCAACCCTGTTCAGAAATATCTCAAATGAGAGTGCTCCATAGATTGGAGGAGTTAGCCTATCAGAATATGAATATGCTCTTACAGGCAAAACCATTCGTTGATCCATGATTTTGTTAGAATTAGGACTGGAATCATAAAAATTGTGGATACTTCATCCTGTTAATTACAGTATTATAATTAGGTCTTTGATCTATATTGTTTACTACTGTGTAATACTTTATGGCAAAAACTACGATGATATGATAATCTTATTGCATACTAAAAATACCCAATTTTTTTAAATTCATGACACATGCAGTAAAATTAACAGAAAGAAGACACATTTCTACAAGAGAAATGACCCTATTTTTAAGTTTTGCAGAAAGAAAACTTTGGAAAATAGAACACATGCTTGAAATGAGCAGTTATGCCTTTTCCCACAAAATTTTCTATTACTGTAAACTGCAGAGATATAATAAGCGATATTTATTTGTTCAGCCAAGGATTAACCCTTTACCAAACAATCCCATGTCTTTACAAGCCTGATGAAAAAGACTTGTGAAAACATGGTTGGAAAAGGAAAAGTTGATAGTATCCAGTAATTTTTCCTTATCACACAATGATTTCTTCCATTTCAAAAACAGAAAGTGTCCTTGATTAAATTTTTGGTCTACAGCTGCTTTCAATTTGTTTGAGTCTAAACTCTTACTATTTGATAGAGGGTGAAGGATCTAATATTTTTCTTGTATGAAATTGTTCCTATCAGGCACCCGCACTGTGTGTGACAAATAACTCTCTGTTTGAAAAGAAAGATTGGAGGGGAATTAAAATGATTGCCAGCAGTGTGAAGGAAGATGATAAGCTGAAGGTTGGACGATTTGGACTTGGTTTTAAATCTGTGTTTCATATGACAGGTATGTAACAACAGAGAACTATGACAAAACAAATAAAAGGGTAAAGATTTATCATCTACAATCTAAAGCCCAAAAGGAATCCGAGTAAATAATCCATTTGGTTGGTATAAAAACTAACATTTGGCTCAAAATCATCTATCTAAAAATTTATTTGGGCAAATTTCTTTATACCTATCTGATTATTTTACAAAAAACACAAGAGAAAAAAAATTTGAAGAATTTATAGCTTTATTTTAATTATTTTGTCCATTAAACTCAGTGTTAATTTTGACATCTGAAAAAGGTGGAGAGAGTGGAACAAATAGAACAGCACATTATCCCATGGTCAATTTGAATGCATTTACATTATGAGGCCAAGCATATTAAAAAACTGGGTTCACGATAACTTGCCCTTACACAGACACATTACAGCTACTTTCAAGAAACATTCCTGGAACAACAGAACTTGACCTGAAGAGGTATACCTTCTTTCTTTTCTTTTGGGAATGATATTATCAATACTCTAAATTATGAATAATATGTTTGAAATCTTTTCGGTTAGAAAGATTGATAAAATTGCTAACTGTTTGATGGTAAAATGATTTATAAAGGTATATACATACTCAAATAGTTTAATTTCTATGGTCTTATGTTGACCATTGTCAAACATGAGATTAACAAGATTGTTTCTACTGTTAAGTCACTAAATATGAATGAAGTTACTACAAAAACACATGGTTTTATTGTGATTAGTTATTGTTTATTGCTATTCTCCAACTGTCCCTCACTCCTTTGTGGCTAAGACCAAAAAATGCTAAAATATTACTATAAAGTTAAAAAAAAAAAAAAAAATGATACTGAAAATGAAAAGTTGTGAAAAATAGGAATTCTGCATCGTTTTTGTAAATAACTAACATTGAAACAAAGAACTTTTGAAGAAATTGTTCCATTTGAATGCATTTGATCCAAACGTTAGTTTTTATGGAAACCAAATGGACTATAAAGTAACATTTACAGACAGACAAACATACAGACTAATAAGTATGGGAAAGAATGTAAACCCTCTCCTCATCTTTGGTGGCTGTGCATGATAATTAACCCATAGAGGGCCAAAAAGTTTAACCCTTAACCAGCTAAATAAGTCAAATGAAACTTTCAAGCCAACTGTAAAAACCAAAATATTGCTGTTTCAATGCTATTTTTGAGCATTCTGATCTTAATCTACTCTGTACATAAAAGGTCCTTCAGTCATGCTTAGCAGCTTGAGGGTTTACTCTTAACCAATAACTGATTTCAAATATTTAGCCTTGTACGAATTGAAAGCATTTGCAGATGACAAATTTTAGAGGACTCAAATGATGGGATTTGTCTGTAAAGACTTTGTGGGAAAAGGAGAAAATGCTTGTTACTAGCATTTTTAGCTCGGCTGTTTTCGCAGGAAAAGTTGAGGTACTGTCGTAGTTCCAGCATTGGCAATGTCATCGGCTGCGTCTTCATGCAAAAACTTTGATATTTTGTAATATCTCTCTTATTAGTAAAGATATTTTTTTCAGACTTGGACAAGTTGTAAAGGGAAACCATACAACAAGGGCAGATAACTATCAAAATATTTTTGACAGAGTTATGCCCCTTTTTCGGCTTACAATATATACTAAAAATCAAGCAACTGCAGCTAAGCATTGGCAACTGCATGAGGTGCTCTTGTGTTCTTTTCCCAGGATGTTTGTCTTGATACTTCCTCATGCTAGTTTGAAAATAGATTACGCCAGGTCAAAAACTGTGTCATCTGGTCAAATCTTTGAAAAACCTTGTCTAGAGGCCACATTTTTAGTCCAATCGTCATAAAATTTAGTCAGAATGTTTGTCTTGATGATATTTTTGAAGAGTTTCAAAATGAGTCACCTCAGGTCAAAGCAAGGTCATCGGGTTAACTCTTTGAAAAACCTTGTGTACACTCTAGAGGCCACATTTACAGCCCTAAACACGTGAAAGTTGGTCAAAGTGTTTGTGTTGATGATATTAAATATGTGTTTTTGAGAATGAGTCATGTTGGGTCAAAAAGAGGGTCACTAGAATGAATTCTAGAAAAAGTCTGTGGACACTCTAGAGGCCACATTTTCAGTCCAATACTTGTAAGAATTAGTCAGAATGTTTATCTTGATTATATCTTAGACAGGTTTGAAAGTGGGTCACATCACATCTAAAAGTAGGTCATTGGGACAAATCTTCGAAAAAATTTGTGTTAACTATCTTTTGACCAGTTGTAAATTGTTAAATAAGTTCAACCTGGGTAACCAGCATGTTCTCCTTTTCCCATAAAATTTTCTTCAGTCTGAATGACAAATCCTATTATTTTAGTAACAATTTATTTGTCCTGCAAACACATTCAATTTGCACAAACATTAAGTTTTGTTGTTTGGTATGGAGTTAAACCCACAAGACTTTACAATATGTTAGAATTTTAGACTGTTCCATATTGAAAGACTTGGCAGACAACAATTTAAATGGGGCTTAAATGAAAAGATTTGTCTTAGAAGTGGTAGAAAACATTGATAGACAAAGAGAAAATACTTTTGACCAGCAGTTTGCCCTCCCATAATGTTTTCAAAGGAAATCTATACTGTGGGAAAAAAGTTTAGCAACACGCGATATTTTTAGGAATTGAGCAACTATAGGGGGTTTACGGAGGAAAAAACCTGCCACCAGTCAATCATTTACTCTTTAACTGACTAGGGGATGTGAAATCCAATCAAGCCAAAATGAGGTTACTCGAAGACGTAAATTGACGTCAGTAGCAGAAGGAAATGTCACAGTCAGTATCGTGTGTAACCTTCCCTGTGGGTAATGACAGCAGTGCACCTACGCCTCATGCTAGCGATGAGGGTTCTTACAATGTGCAAAGAGATTCTTTCCCACTCTCTTTGTAAAATCTGTTTGAGGTCTTGGACGTTATTGACGTCATGACGTTTTCATACTTGCCGTCCCAGGTGATCCCACAGATGCCCAATAGGTGAGAGATTGGGGGATTTGGCAGGCCATGAAAGTGTACGAACACCGTGTCACTGTAAAAACAACCGAGTTTGGCGTGCGGTATAAGGGCAGGCATTGTCTTTTTGCAGCATACGTGCATGACCATTGCGTAAAAACGGGATAAGCACAGGATGAAGAATTTCGTTGCAGTATCGGTCAGCTGTTAGGTTTCCTGCAACGATGATAATGTCTGTCTTTGCTCTGTGACTTACCCCACCCCATATCATGACGCTACCTCTGCCATAACGATCGTGTTCAATGACGTTTTCAGCAAGGAATCTTTCACCTCGTCGCCGCCACACTCTGGATTGTCCATCGCCAAAGTCAACATTAAAGCGAGACTCATCGGTGAAAACAACTTCATTCCATTGGTTTCTAGTCAATCTCCGATGAGCTCTAGCCCATTGAAACCTTGCTTGACGATGACGTAATGTAAGTGGAACGCCAACATACGGTCGATAGGCTCTCAAACCTGCAGACCTCAGATGATTACGTACTGTTCGAAATTAAATTCTTGTACCTGTCACATTTCGAACATGACTTGCGATTTTGCTACTGGACCAAAAGCGGTTACGTCTTGATAAAGTGATAATGTAATTGTCTGCACATGGCGAAGTCTTCCTTGGCCTCCCCGAACGTGGCCTGTCTGCAACATGTCTGGTTTGCTGGTGTCTTGCCTGAAGACAGCTTACTGTGCTTCTGTGAACACCGAAGTGCCGTGCAACGTTACTTGCACTTATACCACCTATCAACATACCGATTGCCATCTGACGTTGATCTAACGTGATACCAGGTCAGCGCCCCATAACAATTTTCAAAGATTTTTTAAGCGTTTTCTTTTAATTCGATAAACGATCAGTCTATCCACATGTAGCAGTTTGAAACATGTACAGACATTAGGCTTGTGCATGCGCAGAGCGTGATTTTCATAAATCGACCTAATATCACGGATAGACAGACAATAGCACATAAAAATGCTATGGGGCTAACCTCAGTCAACATGCATACTGTGCGTCTAAGGTTTGGATTTTAACAATTACTTTTTTGTAAAGTAGTGTTAGTTTTAAATTTGTTGCTTAACTTTTTTCCGTCAGTATATTTCAAGGTTGTCAAAACAAGCGATTGTTTGGTTAAGGGTTAACCCTTTACCACACAATACTGGCTTTAAAAACCCTGAGATAAAAGTATTTTGAAAACATTGTGGGAAATGTAGAAAATGTTGGTCACCAGCTTTTTTTTGCTTTTCCCACAATGTTTTCTACCCTATAAAAGAACTTCAGTTGATTTGTACTACTTTCAGATTGTGGTCTGCTGATGCTGTCAGTTTGGAAGAGTCCAAACTTGTCAGTTGTCCAAAATGTGTCATTGTGGAAAGGATAAGGAGGAACCAAACAATAAAAAAAAACTAGATAACAAGAAGCAACCAATTTGATTATTTTCAGATTATCCTTCCATCCACAGTGGAGATACAGTTCTCTTGATTGATCCTACAAAACCAAGTGACCAAGTCAATGCAGAAATCAAGCTTAAAAACCTGAAGAAGTATAAAGGATTAGATGCATTTCTTGCAGCATTTGAGTCTACAGGAATCGTTAGGAAAGTTATTGAAGATGGAAACTATCCTGGCACCGTTTTCTGGTTTCCACTGAGAGATTCTCCATCCAAAATATCATCAACACTGTATGACAGTCAAAAAGTCACTGATCTTTTCACATCTTTTGAGAATGATTCATCTGAGACTCTTTTGTTTCTTTGCCACTTAGAAAGTATAAGCTTATATATCAAAAGTGAAACAGGTCAGCTAAGCAAGGTTGCTGGAACAGAGATAAGCGATAAAAGGGACAGTGCAGTGCATCAAAGACTTGGTTTTAAAGAAACTGTGAAGGAAGCATCTTATCCAGAGAACAATCCCATTATTTGTTCATATTTTTTGTCACTGAGAACATACAACCAATACTCCGAGCCTGAAGATACTAAATGGATAGTGGTGCAATACTGTATGGGTAATAATTCCTCAGAGAGCTTGAAACAACTTGCTCAAGATCCTGATTTGTGCTATACACCACTTGCAGGTGTAGCTACTCCTGTGAAGTCATCTACCAGCATTGCACTTGAAGGACATATTTTTTGTTTTCTACCACTTCCACGGGAAGGATCAATATTGACAGGTCTTCCAGTCCATGTGAATGGTTTTTTCGCACTTAGTCAGAATCGACATCACCTGAAGTGGTCCACAGGTGATCAAAAGGGTCAGAATATAACAGATAAAAGTACTCTGTGGAACCAGATGATGATTGAAGAATGTATCCCAGCAGCCTATGAAGCTCTTATCAACCACTTGATTAGAGAGTCCCAACAGGTAGAAAACCCACAGGTATATATAGACACCATACAGAGAGCAATTCCAAGTAACAAAAGTACTCTGGATAAATGGGCACAAATCCCCAACCAACTGGCATCATATTTTAATGAGGCAGCATTTCTGTACTGTTCCACAAAGTATCAATTTGTGACAATTCATGAAGCAAGATTTGCCACTTTCACTGACATAGCATCTGCCACACCGAGTATCAAACAAGATATTGTGAAAGTAATAGCTAGAACAAACCTTAGCTATGTCGAACTTGAAGTAGAAACCTATAAGAAACTTGAATGCTATGCATCGAGAAATTTGGATGACTTTCAACCAAGCAAGTTTGCAGATATTTTGAGACATAATAGACATATATTCCAACATCTAACAAATTCTGAAAGATATTCAGTTTTGTCATACTTATTGTCTGATGAAGATTACAACTGCATTGACAGTTTACCAGTTATACCTGTTTCCTCAGATGAGTGGGAAACATGCAACGTTGACAGTCCTCTTTTCCTGTGTGATACACATATGCACAATGCAGAAGTAGACTTGTTTCCAAGTTTCAGAAACAGGCTGGTTGTTCAGACTTCAGAAATGGAACAATTTGTATGGTCAAATCTTCAAAAGATTGCAACTGATGGTATGTATAACACAGTTTTTGATTAAAGTTATTCAATCGAAAATGAATCACTCTTCCAAAAGAAGTAAAGAAGGATAATTGAATTATTTACCTAATGACAAAGTTTTAGACTTGTCATAATCAAGAGCATTTGATGACGACAAAATAGATGTCACTCAAAAATTATAGTTTGTCTCAAAATGGGTAGAAAGCATAGGGGTAAAGGAGAAAATACTGGTTACCAAAATTTTCTCCTGTTCCCCAGTTGTTTGTAAAAGCTTTCTGTAGGGTAGTTAAAAAGTCAAGATTGTCTGGTAAAGGGTTTAAAAAAAGGTTCCAAAGAAAACATACTTGGATAGCCCTTACATGATATAAATTCTCTCATTTGTTTTACAGTTACATTTTATATCTATATTTCCTGGTTTTCTAGTCTTAAAATTAGCACTGGAAATGGTCACATAGCAATGACATTATGATTGTAAAGTACCCTAATTTCGACAGGTTAACAGTAAAAATTTTCTTTCATCATCTACTTGCCATAATTTTGACATCTCTTGTTAGAAAATCGAACTTTCAGGAGCATTCAATGCCTTCAAATAGTCTCTTGTTCCATTGAAATACTATATTTGAGTTACCAACTTTACCCCTGTGTAGTTTCCACAATTTCGACAAGGGTGCCATAATTTTCACAACTCTTGTTAGAAAATTGAACTTTACAAAAAATTTAATGCCTTTAAATAGTCTCTTGTTCCATAGTAATACATTATTTGAGTAACCGACTTTACCCCTGTGTAATTTCCAAAATTTCAAAAAGGGTGCTGTAATTTCGATACCATACTTTCCTTTTAGGAAAAAAAAAGCAAATAAATTTCAACAGAAAGTATAGATTTATCTGCCATTTACTAATCACAAGGGAGTAAACTTTTGCTTGTTTTGGTGTCAGTGAACAATTTTGTTTTACCTACCTACATAAGTAAAACAGTGTACTAGCCCTATAAAATTAGATGTCAATCAAGAGAGCTGTATTTTGAGATCGCATGCAGATCTCGATAACTTAGGAAGGTTTGGAGATTTTACAGACAGTATAGATTAAGATCAATCTACGCAGATGAGCAGTGTGATGTTGGTCTACACCGTTTGTTGTCCACTATTCTTTAATACAGAGCAAGTAGAACAGTCCATGCACTTATGCTGAACTTTCATACAAGTCAATGAGCATTTTCAAGGGTGGTATAGTAAGAAAAAAGTAGGCAGTAGTAAGTACTAGCAAAATAAGTCTGCTCAGATAAGCATGCTGATGTTTTGTCTGCACTAACAACAGAAAAACCACTGCTGGCAAGGATCACTATTACATATCCTCAAAAGCAAATAGTGTCCATGAATATACAGGTAAAAAAGAGGTCTGAAAGAAAAAAATGCAACAAAAAATGCGGGTCAAGTGAGGGGTCGAACCCTTGCCAGCAACGGTCTTAGAATGTAGAGCTTGTGCCTTACACCTCACTACCATTGGTGCTACTACATTTTACTGTGACAAAATTATCAGAGTTTTGTTTTATGCGTTAAACCTTCTTGAAATATTGTCACTTATTTTGACACCCTTAGTAAAGAATTATTTCAGGTGGATAAAGAGAATCCAATCATAAAAGTGTGAGACCAAATATCTCTTAAGGCATTATGAATATCCACAATATGTAATTTTGGAAAAATTAATTATTCAACTGACCTGAACTTATTGGCCTGTCCTTCTAGAAATGGTTAAAAGCCTCTTTTCTGTACTTTCAGAGTCAAATAAAATTGGACTTTATCCAAAATGTGCACACAAGTGAGAGTTTTTCCGACCAAGATTATGTCACGACATCATTAATACATTACTATGTCATGATCAAGTCAGTTGAAGTGTTTGAGCAGCCAAATGAAATTGGATTTTAATTCAAAATTTGAAAGGGGTGTCAAGTTTTGAGTATGTTGACATTAGGGTACTTTGCTCTATATAACTCGTTTGAGATATTTTGTGTTTATTTATGAGTTGTTTCATAAATATTATATATAAAAATATATATAAACTGAATTACCCCAACAGCTGTTTTAATACCTATTGAAATAGGCACAAGAAATATCATGGAACAAAATAAGGGTTTGGAGGAAACATGAGCCAAAAGTTCATGGACAGGTGTTACAGTTTGAATATTTCCATACAGATTTAACCTAGTACCACACAATCCCAAGTTAAAACTACTTTAAACTACCCTTGGTAATTAGACTTTTGAAAACATTGTGGGTAAAAGGAGAAAATACTGGTAACCAGTGTTTTTTCCTTTTCCCACATTTTTTTCTAACCTTTCAGAAACAGATCCAATAATTTTAGTCACTTTTTATCAGTCATCTGCAATTGCTTTCAATTTAGACCAGTAGCCTAGAACTTTGTCATAGGTAAAGAGTTAACTCAGTCTAGGAATTAATGAAGCATATATTCAAAATTCTATTCAAATTTTTTATGAAAATAAAGAACCATTGGTGAATATTTGTTTCAGCTATTAATGCCATATCAGCCTGATCTTCGGCATCATATTGTTTGAGGATAGAAGTCAACTACTTTGCCACAAATGATGCCTTTGGTCTAGCCAGATTCCGAATCGGGCTAAATTCCTGTCAGGCTTATGACATAATACAAGAGCCAAACTCTTAAAATTGATTGGAATAAATCAGTGGTGAAAAGACACATATCAACTTTTAGTCCACCCCTTGTATGCCTTTGTGTTGTGGATGTACAAAAACATCTATGTCTGGGTTAGATATTAATAATCATGTAATTTATTTTTTTTTCAGGACATTATTTACAAAAAATGGGTATAAGTGCTTTTAAAAGTTTCATGATGCAGTCCTTACAGCAAGAAGGTCAATCTGATGTTATTATCAACAACCAAAGGGACCTAGATTGGTTGAGAAAAATTTGGGAATACATTGACAAAAGTTCATTTGACATGAAGAAACTACAAAGTATTCCATTAGTCCCAGAAATAACTGAAGGAACTTGGGATAATGCAGGAACATTGAAATTGCACACCCTTTCTGGCCTACTCTTACAGAAAAAAGGAATTTCACATGAGATAAGTCAGTGTTTTCAGCTGCTAGGTGTAACAGTTTTGCCTGAATTCCCATCTTGGCTTCCAGAGGACAAAGTTTCTTTATGGCTGCATACGTGCCAAAAATTATCAATTGATAGATTACTAAGTCAGTTGTGGGACATTTCTGAAAGAGAAGAAGTGATCAAAAGATTTAATACTAAAGCATCAGACCACAGCAGAGATAGTTTTGTAGAATACATGTGTCAGTTTGCAGATTTAGACAATTCAAGCCGAAACTTTCTGAAGCATCTCCAGATATTTCGCAAAGCAAATATGGTTTTATTGAGCAATAGTTTCACTTCTGTCAATGAACATATGAATTTTACCACAGTCAGTGATATTCCAGTTAAACTACCAATGACTTGCATTATTGCTTCATCAAGCAACCACAACTTACTGAGCAAGCTAGGAGCAATGGAAATAGACAGAAATAACATGATAAACATGATTCTTAAGGCCATGCAGAAGGATGGGAATTACACACAAGAGGAGTGCAACACATTCATGCTTTACTTCCTTGAAAATTTTCAGAATTTTGAACACTCACATGAAATAATGAACCTTGCCAGGCAAATCTGTTTTTTGAAAACAGACTCTAGAGAAATGAGACCAGCAGACTTATTCAACCCTCATGATAAAATGCTGCAAGACTTTTTTCAAGGAGAGAAGGATAAATTACCATTTATACATAGTATGAATGAAAGACAAAAAACAGCACTGAAAAAACTTGGCCTGAAAGACATGGTTGGTGTGAAAGATGTTGCAGCCTCTGCAGCTTGGGTACATGCTCAAAGAAACAACCAAAGTACTTATGAAATAAGTGTTAGCAAGTCACAAGCCATTCTTGAGATATTAAACAAGCAAACCGGTTTGCTCAATGAGCAGTTTCAAAACACTTCTCTGAAAATGTTTTTAAATGATTTATGCTTTATCAGCTGCAGCCAGAAAAAACCTGAGCATTTTCCTGACTCATTAATGTGGTATCCAGACAGGTTTTGCAAACCTTATGAAGCAAGAAAAAGAAATTATGAAAATGAATGCTTGGTTGGAGCCACTGTGCCTCTTATTGATTCATCATTTGAACACCTAGATCAGAAATTTGGATGGAATGCTTTACCTGATAAAGAGAGAGTAATTCAGCAACTTTTACATATAAAAGACTGCTACATAATGCAAGAAAAGGCAAATGTTTTGCCCCTGGTGACACAAATATACAAATTTTTGTCAAGAAATTTAAGTTCTCTCCAGCTTAATCAAGATGACACAATCATTTGGACAGGAGAGAAGTTTGAATGTCCAGCGTCAGTTATTACCACTTGCACAAGCTCAGACATACAAGATTTATCACCATACTTCTACAGAATACCACCTGAATTTGCAGAATTTATACCCTTCTTTGAACATGTTGGTTGCCATCCTACACAGACTGTTTCAGTTCTGCTACAGGCATTGCATAAAATTAGAGATAAGTGTAAAGAAAATGACACATATGAGGAAATTGACAGAGATATGGATATTGTAATAAAAATTTTGATTAAACTGGCTGAAAGAAGAAATGAATGTATAAATTATGATGTGTCACTGCCAGTCCAAACTATGAATGCAAACTGTTTAAGGTTTCATCCAGCATCTAAGTGCACGGTAGATAAAAATGCAGCTACTTACCAGCACGAGGAAGGGGACAATTCAATTGTATTTGTAGATTCTAGAATACCTACTGAACTTGCTAAAGCTCTTGGTGCAAAACCACTGAATCAACAAATTTTGTCAGGAACTGAGGGTATGGTGATTGAGGGATTCGGTCTGGATGAAAGACTTACTGACAGAATTAGCAAGTTGATAACTGAAAGCTATAGGGATGGTTTATCTGTCCCGAAAGAACTGATACAGAATGCAGATGATGCTGGTGCAACAGTTGTGAAATTCATTTATGATGAGAGAGAACACCAAGATGCTAGAAAACTACTACTTACTCCAGACATGGCAGATTGCCAGGGTCCTGCAATTGTAGTTTACAATAATGCAACCTTCAGTGAAGCTGATTTTGACAATATCAAAAAACTAAATGGAGCTACAAAAGCATCAGATACAAATAAAATTGGAAAGTTTGGACTAGGATTCTGTGCGGTGTACAATCTGACAGACCTCCCAAGCATTGTCAGCAAGTTTTCAGTTGTAATTTTTGATCCACAGAAGAAATATTTGAAAGATGCATTTAAAGACTCCAGCCCAGGGATAAAGATTGACTTCAGTAAAAGTGAAAACAAGATACTTTTAAATACTCACAAGGATCAGTTCAAGCCATATCATGATCTATTAGGAAGTGACATGGATAAATTACCACATATGCCATTTAAGGGGACTCTGTTCAGGTTACCTTTAAGAACAACAGAGCAATCTCAGTCCAGTGAAATAAGTAACATAGCCTATAACAGATGTGAAGTTCATGATCTTTTAACAACGCTAATTGAAAATGCTGGCAATATGCTTCTGTTCACTCAAAATGTTGAACAACTTGAGCTGTATCGTATCCCAAAAGATTCCCAAACAGTTGGTACAGGAATCCTTCTGTTTTCAGTCACAAAACATCATCAAAATCAAAGTATTTCTGTGCCAGAAACTATTCTACAAAAAGTGTCCACACAGCTGTCAACACAACAGCAGTTCACAGAAAGCCAACATTTAAATATAGAATTGCAGTTTACAGAAGAGTGCTTATCACTACCAAGAAACTGTAAGGGCACAATGGCTTGTATTATGGAAAACCGGCATCAAAGAGTCTTTGGAAATGACGAACGAGCTGAAGCAAAAAGGGTTTGTGCCACTTTCTGCTGTTGCTGTACCAACAGATGCCACCTTCACATCTCCTTTGGTCATACAAGAATCTGGATTTTCTTTTTATTCATCAGGTCATCTATTCTGCTTTTTGCCTCTTCCCATAGAAACTAAGTTACCTTTTCATGTGAATGGATCATTTGATGTAACATCAGACAGGAAGGGATTAAAATCTTTGACAGATGATGACAAAAAGGCAAGAAGTAGTAATTGGAATGAATATATTCTGATAGATGCTACCGTAAATGCACTTTTTGCCATACTTGAGCATTTTACATCTAACAGTGAAAGCAGCCAATACATTTACTATCAGTTATGGCCTAATGATGACAAAAAAAATGTAAAACCCCTTTATGATAGTTTTTACACTCGTTTAGTCAGTGAAAAAAAACAACTCTTTTATGGACAAGGAAGATGGGTTGCATTTTCAGATGTTGCATTTTTGGATCCCAGTTTACAAAGCAATGAAATAGGCAGTCATCTATTTGAAATGTTATTCCAGTTTGGTCTTGGAAAGAAAGTTTTGATAGATATTCCAGAGCAAATAGTTAAAGCTCTTTCTGCCCAGCATGATATTGAACAGAACATCATGAAAGAGGAGCAGTTTCTTGATATTTTCTTGTCTAGTTTACAAGATCAATACTGGACCACAAGAACAAATATTCGTAACAAAATACTGATATTTGCATTAAGATCAGGAAATAATAAGATTCAGGAAAAGTTGAAGAAATGTCAATGTATACCAGTACAAGACCATGAGATTTTAAAAAAACCATGTGAACTCATAAACCCTAATGAAGATGCTGCATGTTTGTTCTCACTGAAAGATGCAGTCTTCCCGTCAGAAGATTTACAACAGCAAGATCTTCTGTTAGCGTTATCAGGTCTTGGTATGGTTGGAGAAATGCTACCACTTGAAATGCTTATAGATAGATTTTCATCCGTCAGAAAACTGGCAGAGCAAGGCTGCACTCAATGTTCACTGACACGTTGTTGTCATCTTCTTTATTACATAAGTAGGTACAGTAATTATGAGATTCTAGAGGAACTTGACCTATCACCTTTAGCTGAAATTCATGTTTTACCTGTCCTCAATTGTCCTCATGGTTGGAAGTTTAGCTGGTTTGCAGAAACAGATGAAACATTGGTCAGAACTCGGTGTTTTTCTCCTTGTACTGCCCATGCAGAATTCAGGACACATGTCTTAGTTCTTGGACAGCCGAAAGTGCTGTGCAGACAAAATACACAGAGACTTGGAGGGATGGTTACGAGCATAATAGATGAGAAAACACTCAGGGAGACAGAGGCAGGTTTTTGGAGATATAACAAAAAGTCTCTTTATTTACTGCACGTTAAAGATATGCTACCAGACTCACTAATTACAAGACAACTAGCCCAGCTTCACATAGAGTACAAAAGTCCAGAAAATCAGTATCAGGAGCTATATGAGATCTTGGAGAAATGTTTTGCAGAAATGCAACAAAGAATTCGAACATATGATTTAGATAAAAGAGAGTCCTTACTGGAAGAAATAAAAAGACTCTGTGACAAACCAATTATTTTGGTTGAAAAGAGCTTGCATGCACCAGAAAGAGTTGTCTTTAATTTGAAACACAATTGTTCACCACATTTAGTGAAGCTTCCTGATTCTGAATGTTTAATAAGGAAAGAGCTATATCAGGCAATTGGTGTCAGAGAGACATTCACTGTTGAGAACATTATAGAGGTATTAAATGAAAAAAGGGCATTATGGGAAGATAAAGTATGTGAAGAAGTTGAGACAATCAAAAACATTCTAGAAAATTTAGAAAGTCTTGAAGATTTTGTCCCAGATAATTGTATAAATTATGTAATTGCTCCTGATGCACAAGGGTATTTAATGCCCATATCTGATCTTGTATTAACAGATGACTCTTTTGAATCAAACATCCAAATGCCTGTTGTTCACAGTTCCATACCTCATATTTTAGCTGAGAAATTAGGAGCCAAACAGAAAAAAAGGAAATGCTATGAAGAAATATCTATAGGCATCCCATTTGGACAAAAGGAAAACCTCGTATCAAGAATAAAAGGTCTCTTATCATCATATCCGTGTGATTCCAGTATCTTGAAAGAACTCCTCCAAAATGCAGATGATGCAAATGCTACTGAAATACATTTCATTAAAGACTATAGAAATCACAATACAGATAGGATATTTTCCCAGTCCTGTGCTAATCTACAGGGCCCATCCCTGTGTGTTTATAACAACAGCTATTTTACGGAAGAAGACCTACAAGGCATTCACGATCTTGGTTGTGGGAGTAAAGCCAATGATGCTGCAAAGACTGGACAGTACGGTATTGGATTTAACTCTGTGTATCACATTACAGACACACCTTCATTCATGTCTAAGTGCCCAGGAAAAACACATGATGGAGTGCTTTGCATCTTTGATCCTTTATGTAGCCATTTACCTGGTGTAAAGCAGGATGAACCAGGCATTCAGTGCAAGGTTTCTGATATAAGATCCAATTTTCAAGATGTACTATTAGGGTTTTTGGAGGAATTTGGTCTATTTGAAAACAACACAGGAACACTTTTCAGGCTCCCATTGAGAACAAAAGAGTCCGCAATCAGCAATGACAGTCTGTGTGCAGAGGAACTTGATAAACTATTTCATGACATGACCAAGGATTTATTTGAAGCTCTTCTTTTTGTAAAAAATGTTGAGTGTATTAGAGTATCTAATGTTTCAAATGGAAAAATGGTTGAGGAGTATTGTTTAAGAGTAGAAATGTCTGATGAAAACAAAAGAAAAAGACAAGAATTCTTTAAGTTTGTGAAAGAAAGGGTAAAAAAGGCACGGAATGACAGAAGTGGACTACTTCAAATAGATGCAAGAGATGTAAGCTATGAGGCAACCATTACTGATAGCACTGGTAGGTGTGAGAGCTACTTTATTGTTCAAAGGTTAGGGTTTCATAAGAATACTGAGATTCCATGTATTGTTACAAAAGCTTTTAGAGAAAATACGCTTAGTTGCTTGCCCCTAGGAGGCATAGCCCACAAAATTTTAACAGCAGCAAATATATTGACTCAAGCTCCAAACATTGACAAAAGCACCGATGAATGTTCAATCAGTTTCATTGACAAGCAACTTGAGATTAATTCAGCAGCAGCCAGTTTCCTCCTCAAGGAACTTGGGATTAAATCAAGAATATTTTGTTATCTGCCCTTACCAGGATTCATACCAATCCCTGTTCATGTAAATGGTCATTTTGCTCTTGACCATGAGTCTAGACATGGGCTGTGGAAGTATGGTGAGAGACAATCTTGGAACGAAATCTTGATAAAGCATATAATTACTCCTGCTTATGTGGAGGGCATTGGTCATTGGAAAAAAATGTTTTCAAATTATGAAGCTGAACTGAAAAACTGGACCAATGTCAAGGATTTTTCGAAAAAATACCACCTGATTTTTCCAGTTCACAAAGATATTGCTGATGAGTATTTGAGACTTCTGACAAAATATCTGTTTGAGGCAATTGTTTTTGAGAAGCATGCCTATTTTCCAGTCTTTCAGGAACAATTTGTGTTGTTGAATGAACGGAGAAAAACAACTTTTAAGTGTAAATGGACACCTCTGGCCCTGGAGCGTTTTAGTCAACAAGATTTAGGATATTTCAATACCTTAAAAAAATTTGAATTGGGACTAGAAGATCGTAACACTTTGGGAGATGTACTAAAGCAATTAGAAATGAATATAATTCACACACCAAAAGTGATTCGACAATCTATTGCAGACAGTGGATTAAAAGACCTGTTAATGACAACACCAGAGGCCATTGTCACATTTCTCACAACATATAGAAATGGCCCATGTCATGTTGGAGATATTGATTCTCTCATAAGTGAGACACAGATTCAGAATACAAAGAATTTATGTGTTCTGCTACAGTTCATTACAAATGCTAAAAACTTCAGTGAAAATATTGAAGATTTACCAATTCTTCTGACAGAAGACGATAGATTGCACAAATTCAAGAAAGAAATAAAGATTTACACTCCTGAATTTTGCTGGATGTTTCCTAGGTCAAAACAGCTGTTCATCCACAATGAATTAACATCTTTGTATCCAATGCAAGAACTGATACTAAAAGGTTACTTACATCCTTTAACTCTTTCTATCTTCCAGGAACTAATTCCAGATGATATTAGATGTAAGCTTAAACAAAAATCTGTGGTCAGTTGGAATGGTGATTTTAAAAAGGTGGTCAGTGCAAAATGGATTGTGTCATTTTGGCAATTTCTTTGCTTTGAATATGAAACGAATAAGTTAACATGTGAAAATATGATAACCTTTAAAGAGTATGTGAAAGATTTCTATGACTGGACAGTTTTACCACAAAAAGGCATGCAAAATGACAGCCTCCTCATCAGAGCAGCAGATGGATTTAAATTGTTGGAGGTTGAATCATTCTTTAAAAATTATATACTTTACAACACAGTAAGAAAACTTAGATTTCCATCTCTAGATTGTCAAATCTTTTGCACAGAAGACTCTATGATCAAGGATAGTAACACTTGTCTTGCTGTACAATCTTTGACAACGTCACATGATGATCCTCAAATGTTCCTCCAGTGTTTGCATGCACATTTGGAACATTCATCATTCAAGATGAATTTAACACTTCATGATGCATGTACAATTTTACAATACTTTTCAGGGTCACTAGAAAACAAAAGCTTAGAGGTAAATGAACAGGCTGTAACTATGCTGAAAGCCTTACCTCTGTATGAAGCCCATGATGGTTCTCTGATTCAGCTACTTGTCACAGCCTATGTTGTTCCCTCAAATGTTCCTACTGAAGGCCTTTCAGAGTTTGCTAATAAGTTACATATACAACTATTGAAAGAGTCACCATTGCTTGTGACTTTGTACAAAACTCTATCTGTGCAAAAAATGAGAAGTTGTGAACTGTATGCAAAAATCATTTTACCAAAGATCTGGTGTTTACCTCGACCTTGCTGGATTAAACATGTAACCCATATAAAAGATAATGAGTTACACACAGGTTTTCAAAACCAGTACAATGAAACCCAACAACTGATAATTAACACTTTAAAACACACAGACTTCATTGAAACAGACAATGGACCTAAAATTTGTGCATTTTTTTTCAACCATGAGAATGCTGTCTTCAAGACAATGTGTTCTTCACAACAGTTCCTACCTACACCATTTCAATCGGAAGACTGGGTTCCTTTTATAGCCCTCCTAGGGATGCCAATGCAGGTAACTGATGAGCTGATAATTCAGTTTGCTGAAACAGTTACAAAAGAAAGATTAAATAATGATATAAAAGACAAATCTAAAGTTGTTTTGAATTGTTTCCTCGAGGGTTTACGTGACTGGGACCAAATAACATGCCGAAGGATCAGTGAAATGTCATTTGTTTTGCCTAAGGAGCTCAGTGATTTGCATAGAAACATTTGTCAACGAGAGTATTGTTATAAAGGCCTTATTTGCATGAGAGACTCAGTTCAGGCCAAAGACATTGATATTTGTTGGTCAACAATGAATATTTTGCCATTTAATATTGAAGAAAAATATCATGGGCTTCTTGGCGTCCATTCTGTTCCACCACTGCTTGCAGTTCTGAGGCACTTTCAAAACATTTCCACAGAAATTCCTAACAACAAAACAAGTATCACCATGGAAGTTGAACAGTTGATGTTCAGCATGTATAACTTTTTGAATAAGCATGGAGAATTTCCTGTTTGCAAAGACATGTTGGAAAAATTTCCAATAATTCATTTACCATCAGAAAATAAAATGATGATGGTCAACAGTATTGTTTTGAACTTGAGTCGAGGTCAAGAATTGAAGCCATATTTGCACAAAGCACCTGTGTTTTATGGTAAGTTCTTTAACTTATTTCAACAGCTTGGCACCTCACCATCTGTTCAGCTTTATCATTACTTGCATATACTAGAACAAGTTTATACTGAAAAATACAAGAATCCTTTGACAGTGCAAGAGCTTAGAACAGTGGGTGATGTACTTCAACAGATACAAAATTATGTGGAAACAGGAATAGATCTGGTACAGTGCAAAGGGAAGAAGCTGTATTTGCCAAATGAAAATAAATGTCTTTTTCTATCAACTGAATGTGGGATAATGAACTTCTTAAATACAGGATGAAGATGGAAAAATCAATAACATACTTCATTGGATTTAGAGGTATATGTCCTGGTATCAAGGATCCAGTTGGATTTGTGAAAAAGCTTCCAAGACCTATCAGACCAAAGTTGCTGTCTGAGATAACAGATGAAAAATTGAATATTGATCGGAACAGTATAAATGAACAAAGTATTGCAGCTTACAGAATGATGTCATTTGTTCGCTCTCAGGAGTTCATTGTAGGAGTTTGTCGCATAAAAAAATATTACAGTGAAAAATTTGACTCTGAAAATGATGTCAAAAAAATAAGGGACATCCTCTACAGTATCAGAATTCTTGAAGTTTCAACTTTGGAAACTTTTTTAGAGTACGAGGGACAGATAGTGGAACATTCTAATGTGCCATGTGATTTTTTTCAAGAAGAAGGTACAAAAGATGGTGAAAAAGTCATTAACTTTTTCTTTAAGTCAATATCTGGTCATATTGACCTTGGAATCATTGATATACTGTCATCTGGCATTGCAAAAGTTATTCTACAGGCTGTAAATATTTCCACTGATGCCTCAATAAAGCTTTTAGAAATAATGCGTAAAATACGAGATCCGGAAAGTATCAGTAGAGTGTTGGACATGGAGCAATATCCAATGTTAGAGGTTGAATCGCTGTTAGATGATAGATCTGCTTTTCCAGCACCAGGAACTTACGTAGAAGAATACTTTCATCCCTTCTTGGTTATGACTGTGGACAATTTTGAAGAGAGCGAGTATAGATATATAGCTTTGGAGCTTGAAGATGAAGAAATGGATGTTGAATCAGAAAATGCCAACAGCAGTGGAATATACATTTATGTTCACATTGTGAAAAAACTTCAAGACATTCATGATGCCTTTTCAGCTGTTCATACAAAATATTTAGTAGATACTGGTAGTGAAGAGCATGAAGAAATTCCTGCATATAGACTTTTCAAATTTGTAAGACAGGTACCAGTGTCATATGAAATCCAGGCTTGTGACTTAAATGCTACACATAAAAATCTTGTATTTGATGAAAACTGTAAGCAAATCAGAAACTTGCTTAGTGAAGCCTGGAGTCTTCCAGAAATTGAAAGAAGAAGAATCATCCGCCGTCTATTGTTTCAGTGGCATCCTGACAAAAATCAAGGTATTGAAGATTATGCAACTAGAGTATTCCATTTCATCCAACAAGTCCTTTTACACTTAGAAAGGGATGAAGACATATCTGACAAAGACACAGTTGATGGGCAGTCACCTGAGTTTACAGGATCTGCATACTCTTCAATGGTTCAGAAGCTTCAAAAAAGAGCGAAAACATATGTGCACGCCTTTCGTGAAAACTTGGATGACTACAACAGATATTACAGAACTGGACACTACAATCAAAGACAGTCAAGTGCTACTGTGTATAAAGATATCAATGAAGCCTGCAGATGGATGCGACAAGCCAACTGTGATTATCAAGCTGCTTTAGCTTTCCTTGAGTAAGCAGAAGAACCTAAAGCATACAACTGGATATGTTTTTCTTGTCATCAGGTAGACACATTTTTCATGTACCTCCATTGACAGGCTTTAGTTCTTTATCTTCAATTACAATACTTTGTTGTTTTATGAACTCTTCATCTTTGTACATGACATAAAACCCAAGATTTGTCCAGGAAATTTAAAAGTACTGCAGACAACAAATTAAATGTTGTTCAAAATTTTTAACACATTCAAGTAAGGAAAGTAAATATTACAGAAAAACTATAAAACACTGATATTCTCACTGATATACCAGATATTCTCCTTTTTTCACAGTGTTTTTTTAAAAAGCTGTCTTCCTAACATGTGTAATGATTTAATGACGATAACAAAAAAAAAGAGATTGATGACAACAGTATTATGTCAAAACGGCAATGAAAATAGTGTAGCAAATGGACTTGGCTTTTACTATATATATAAACAAAAATCTTTGTACCCTATGTTTACATGATACATGTTTTGTCATTCTCTGTGGGCTGAAGTAACGTTGCATCTTGAATTTCAAGATTTCAATGAATTTTCTGAGATTCAGATGTAGATTCATAACTCATTTTTCAGATTTTATTTGTTGAAAGGTGACAAACCTTTGAAATGTAATACAACCTATTTTAGTCTTTTTGTTCTGAGATAATTTGATATAGCTACCCTTTGACCTGCAAAGGTAAAGGAAACAAGTTTCCTCAATAAAAAAAAAAAATTGTAATTATCAGGGTCAATATTTACCAACCAATATTTCTAGTTATTCTCCATTATTTTCTGAATGTGAAAGTAACACAACTTCTCATTGGTAAATGCATATGGTTAAGCGGATCAACATTTCAAATTTAGAAAATTCTGGAGAATAAGATGAAGAAGGTTTTAAAGGATGGTTGGTGAATACAGGCCTACGTTGTTTTGGTCAATATTTCTGAGACAAGGTAATTATTTGACTGTGTAAATCAATAATTAGATATCATCTGTGAAGTCTGATCTTATTCTATGCTTATTCTGTATTTATGCAAAATTAATGATGGTATACTTGGCAATCTTCGGGATAAAAACTCGGTAGCAAGGATAAAGCATGCAGCCATATCTTGATCTACATCGATTATTATTCTTGCGGGATTTTCAGACCAAGAGAATTTCTGAATTTCACACTTGACAATATTATAGACTAAAATGTGTCATTAACACTAAGTCTTATCCACACAATCTCGAGTTTTAACAACCCTTAGAAAAAAAGCCATTGAAAACATTGTGGGAAAAGAAGTAAAAACTGGTAACCAGCGTATTCTCCTTTTCCCACAATGTTTTCTACCCTATGAAAGACAAATTCCATCACTTGAGTCACATTTAAATTGTCTGCAAGTGCTTTCAATTTGTTGTGTGGTAAGGACAAAGAAGCCGACACTGTAGATTCAAACTTGGACAGCACATTCTGTGCAAAGCGAACTTGATCTATGTTGCACTCATGTGCATTTTAGTCTGGTTCAGTGCTATTTGTTATGTTTAAATTTTTTCAAATTTGAAACAATTACTGATGACAAATTAAGTATAACTCAAAAAATAATTTCTCTTTGGAATTGTAGAAAACTGTCTGGGAAAAGGAGGAAATGTTGGTTACCTACAATGTTTTGAAAAACCTTCTTTCTTAGGGTTGCTTAAAATTGTTTCAGTTACAATATCACGATTGCTTTGGTAAGAAGGGAGTGAACAGTGTGAACAGTGTAACATGATCGAAAAACAAAACTGTTGAAAGTAGATTTGCCTCCCCCCCTTCAAGATAATTGTGATATACATCTGATTGGCTTGTCTTGGCGAGTCAGGTGGTCATCTGTTCAGAAGTGTTGGTGAATACACCCTCTGACATGGTTCTAACCTTTGAAGTGCCAAATAAATCAAATGGGCATCTGCAGTCAGTTACAAAAAAATCAGGTAGTACATTATATTTATGAAATGGCTGTTTTTGCCAGAATATATGGCAAAGCAATGGTAAGTTTACATCAGACTGCATATTTTGTGTGGTCTAATCTTGATTTACACTGTCAAGTTATGAACCTTTTTCTGTGCTTACTGCTCTAAGGTTTAACCCTTTCTTTATGGGCTGATTCTTTACCTACCACAACTAATTACATCTACTGAGTCACATAAATGAAAATAATTTGTAAAAAAGTAGAAAGTTATTTTTCAAAATTTAAAGTATTGAAAACAGTTTAGATATATGGATAAGAGCAAGAAAATTATTACTTGATACAAGAAATTGCTTCTTTTTATATGCCCGAAGGGTTTTATTATGTTATGGCCCCGTCCGTCCGTCCATTAGCAATTTCTTGTGTGTGCAACTCCTCCTACAGTTTCTATTGGAATAAGTTCAAACTTACCACAATGAATCTCTGTGATGTGTAGTTGTGCATGTGACTCTTAAAATTTGGATCTCTTTAGACGTTCTCGATTTTAAGCCATTTCACTGACAAGCCCCTTTGAGCGTATATGCGCTGCTTTGCGAAGCTTTTGTTTCAAAATGTTTTCCAAAGCTGTTCGCTGGAATGGTGTAAAGGGTGTATGACAGCTTGTGAAGTGAAAAGTTAACATAGCTTGGCTGATATAATATAAATTTTTCCTCATAGGCTAGTGAGAAAGCCCTGAAAGCTGCCTGTTACAGTAAAAATGCAAATGAAGTGTGCTTACAGAGTCATAGTCTTGTGCAGCCGGCAAATTGTCTCTCAACTTCACTGGCTGACCTTGTAAGTATTTTGCTTATACAAAGCATCTGAACACTTCTACAGTAATAGGGATAGTTTCAGATGTAGCAGGTATAACTAATAATTTCTCAAAAATAGAACACAGAATCATAATAAAAATGGCAAAAATTAGTACCAACTTTTCATTAGTCATTTCTGGTCTGTTAACTTGATGTCAAGATACAGACACTGAAAAGTGGTTTAAGATCTTTTTTTTAAATTTTTTTAAAGCTTTATTTGCCACGTCAATTGGTATGTGAGGGTCGTGGCCATCCCCCAACATACCTTACAAATCAGTGTTAGTAAATATTTTGTTAGTATTACCTGTGGTTCACAATATCATTATGTTTATAAACAAATTTCAAAGTGTTTTCCTTTACAATTTTACCATTCAAAATCTCAAGTGGTTTAATATCAGTATTTAGGCCATAAAGCCTTCATCTAACCACAAAATTTTGGACTTGTCCATATCAAAAACATTTTCAGACAACAACTTAAATTTCTTATATGGACTTAAAATATTGTCTTTTAAAGGAAAAAAAACATTGGTCTCCAGCATTTCCTCCTTTTCTCACAATGTTGTCAAAAGCCTTTGTTTTCAGGGACCTTAACCCTTTACCAAACAATCCCTGGTTTTTACGACCCTGAGATAGAAGCCTTTTGAAAACATTGTGGGAAAAGGAGAAAATGCTGGTAACCAGCATTATCTCCTTTTCCCACAATGTTTTCTAGCCTGCTGGAAACGAATTTCAATTTCTGAGTTACATTTATTTTGTCGTCTGCAAGTGCTTTCAATTTGGACCAGTCTAAAATTTTGTTGTTTGGTAAAGAGTTAAAACACAGAATTGTGTGGTCAACTATTTCACTGCCAATGGCAACTTACATAGTTTTGGCTGACAGTGTCAATCAAGGTCAGACTGTGCAGTCTGATCTTGAATCTTCATTGTCCAATGACAGATACTAAATTCTGGACCAAAGGCATATAATTATTCATTTAAAGCAACAATCTACTTTGAGGCCTCAAAAATAGTCAAATTCTGAAACTGGTCGTGAAAGAGTTAGTTATTTCTTAGTGAGGGGTGCTTGCTCAGGTAAGTATGATCAATCAATTCTCTTGGGCAATAGCTAACAGTGTACCTAAGATTACTAGGAGCTTAATTACCATGCAGTAATTCAGTACTGAATTCTATTGCATGAATATTCTGCAAAACCAATCTTTATTTTGGGGGACAGTCCAAAATGCAGACTGGTTCTGCAGTGTAATTTAATTCAGTTTTGAACCCAAGCATTGTAACTCTATACCACACAATCCCAACTTTAATGACCCCAAGAAAAAACCCTTTGAAAACATTACAAGAACAGTAGAAAATGCTGGTAACTAGCATTTTCTCCTTTTCTCACAATATCTTCTACCCTTCCAACAATAAATTTCATTTTTCAAATTCACCTTTATTTTGTTGTCTGCAAAGGCTTTCAATTTGGACAAAAATGACTGTTATTTCACACCTATATGGATCTGTGGAAATCGATATTTGACCAATCAGGTTATTGCATTTTTTGGCCCTATGTGGCGCCTTGCTGTCCACTATTTTGGCTCCCAACTTAACGACTGTTCACGTTGGAGAGGTGCGATAGTTTATTTTGCGTTTACAAGTTCGTAATTACACAAAAAAAGTTAAAATATGAATTGCCAAAGAATACTGCTGATGTTATCGAGCATATGCAGAGGCCAAAAGTTTGAATTATAGTAATGATTGACAATGGGATTTGTGATAAGAATTTTAATCAGAATTACAGAATGAATTAATTAATACTAGGTTGTGCTTGGAAAGATAGGTAAAATATTTTATTATATTCTTATCAGTGAATAACTGGAATTTCACAGTGAATAACACCACTAGTGATGATAAATATTGTATAATCACTAGTGACAATATGGTCTTAGAAGGTTTGCCGGAACTACTTTTTCCCCATATTGCTTATATCGTACCTTTCTTGATAATTATTAGAATAAAAAAAGGGTGAATTGTAGGAATATAATAAATAGGATAATCAACTGGTTGTGTGTGATATTAAAAATCTGTCACTCACTTGGGGGTTTGATGCAGTTAAAAAACTTGTCCTTTGGACTCATTTTTTGAACCGCATCACACCCCATTCAAGTGACAGATTTTTAATATCACACACAACCAGTTGGTTATCCTCTATTTACTCTACAGTGGCGAAAAAAGATAGATATTTGAAATGCTATGAAAAAGAAACTAGATCTGTGTTCACTTAAACATCTAACCTAGTTAAATAACCTCTGCACAACCTATTGAAAGTGGTAATTATCATCAGTTTCATTTCAACTTTAAAATATTTACCATTACACTTGGTGCCGGAAGAATATGCTGAATGTGTAGTTACTGATCATATTGCGAATAGCATACATTTTAAACTTAGATTTAAATTATCTTTGACTCTAATTAAAATTCTAACCACTACATTGTTGAATACAAAATGTTTAAGTACATAAGCTTGTATTCTTTATTTAATGTAGATTTCAATTATGCAACATCCAAGTTCTGTACTGTATTGGTTAAGAGGTTCAGCTCCAAATACAACTATGTTAGTGAAATTGACAGCTAAAACCCTTATTATATACTTAACACAAAATTTGACAGACTGCACAACTGATTATTTAATTTTTACATAAAAACATTTTTTTTTTCATTGGTATTACATTATTGCCACACTATCTCCACTTCCAAGAGAAAAGGGGATTTTGAGGACATTGTGGAATGGGGAAGGGGTACTGGTAACCAGCATTTCTCCTTTTCTCACAATGTTTTCTACCCTTCTCAAAACAATTTCATTTATTAGATATGTTTATTTTGCAATTGACCAAATGACAGAGTTGTCAAGCAAAAACCAATAAGCCAATCAGTAATCAGCATTTTTTCCATTCAAAGCGGAACCCGTCTCGCTGTTATCAAACCTAGACATTCTGAATCATCAGGAGTTACAAGTACATGTATATATAAATGTATAGTAGATATGATTTAAAAATCCTGATGAATTACATAAGAATTGATAACCATCATTAATCCTTAGATTCAGTTTCAACGATACTGAGTTATACCAGGTAAAACTATTGATGCAGATGACAACTTCAATTGAAAAAAAGAGTAATGTTTGTACACTTACTTTATTATTGTCATGAATTTTCCAGAAATTCAATCTTAGCTATAAATACTTTTTTCTTTACTAAAGAAATAGATACTTGTAGATCATGTTTTAGACTACTGATTTAATTTTATCAAATTCATTTATATTTTTCCTTTGTCTTGTTTTTTCTTTATTTGATTCAATTTCTTCCCAAATCGAGTTAACTTGCTATTGTGAATGCTTGTTATATCTGTTTTGTGGATTTCTTACCTAAATAATCCTTAAAGAAAATGTTTATTGAAAAAATTTCATGTCAATATAATTAGTTTTCTCGAAAATGTTATTCCTATAGTCTTCTTTGAAAGGAAAATATAAACAGCCCCCTGCTTTTAAAATACGAGGTGCAGTCGGAAAGTTCCCAGACTGGTCAATTTATAAGCATACTAGTGTCCCGATCATGCTAAAATTTGCTACAAATATAAACGTCATCTCACCTTTTTATTCATAAATCATTCGATATTTCATCCATAGAAGATGCTAAACAACAGGTGGGTACTTGGTTACGGAGCAATTTCAAAATAGGAAATTCTTGATCATAAGCAAACATCATAAGTTTCATTAAAGGCCGCCATAACATTGTGAATTTTTGCATGGAGTCACACCAACGTTATTTCAAAGTAATTCTGAAGAATCAGCGTGATCAGTTTATAATCTTAAATTTGACAAGTGTTTTTGATAGCAATTGAAGAATTTCTGGATGGTCAAATGTCAACGTCAAGTGGTCGCACGGAGCAGCTTGCAGTCATAAAGTTATGCATCGGAGGCAGAATGATGCCGACGAACACATGGAAATTCATACATCATAAGGAGGTTGCACAGAAAGTATCTAGAAGTATTGTGTTTGAGTGGCATAGACCTTTTAAAGACGGGCATTCAGATATAAAGGATAATGCTATGAGCAGGAGACCAAAAGATTTATCCACAATTGCGTGGCCAATTCCTATGGCATCAGCGATTTTGTCCAGTGATTTTTGACAGACGTTTTGGCCACGGACGTTTTGGCCACAGACGTTTGGTCAGCTAAATTTGCAAAGTAGGACATTTTGGCCAAATGCTTTTTAACACAGAAAATGCAATAAATGAACTTCCAATGCTTTTAAGTATAAATTTATTTGAAGCAGAAAAGCATATTCAGTTCATTTCATGCATTTTTTGCTTTAAAATAACATTTGGCAAAAACATACTTTGATTTGCAACCTTCTTTAACAAACTACTTATTTTTTTTATATTCTTTGTTGCAACTTATTGTTGCAAATAGAAATTTTAAGTTAATGTTCAATCATTATTAATTGACAGTGCTGTTAATTTGCCATTAAAGCAATCGTCAAATACACTTTCATCCATGTAGTTGAGTATAAAAGCAAAATAACACCTGACAGTAAGTAATTCTATTCATTAACACCAATCAATTAAAAAATGAAGAAGTTACCTATTTGTAAATTCAATTATAAATTTGAAAAAAAATAAACCAAATATTCTGTATATGTCAAATATATTATTTTCTCATTCTACTACAATGTTTTTAAATCATGTTTAATGAGGCAAAAAATTCATAAAATAAACATTTGGCCAAAATGTCCTACTTTGTATTTGTAGCTGGCAAAAACATCCATGGCCAAAACGTCCTGGCCAAAATGTCCGTGGCCAAAATGTCCTACATTTGTATACTGCATGTGGGGAGCCTGTAACCAAGGAAGTCAGTTTATCTTATCGCCACAGATCCTTGTATAGTTTACCAAAGGCTCCCATACATGGATCGGTGGAAACTGATATATAACCAATTAGTTCATTGCATTTATTTTGCCCGATGTGCAGCCTTGCTGTCTGCTATTTCGGCTACTAAACTTAAGACTGTTACGTTAGAGAGATGCTATAGCATTTATATATTTTTTATTTTAAACATGTGAATTTAAGAAAAAGTTTTGTACTTTGCAAATGTGTACTGCTGGTGTGAGATATACGCAGAAAGGTTTGCATTCATAAGTTATAAAAATGATTGACGATGGGTCATGTGCAAAGACTTCTGATCCGCACTATATTACTCAATGGATTAATTTAATGCTAGTTTTTTTTCTTGCTGAAAGACGCTGAAAGAGACACAAATTGTTTTAGCTTTTTCATGCTAAAGAAGTAGAATGAAACTTTCAAGCCGATAGTAAAATACCGAATAATACTATTTCAAACTTAAATGTTGGAGAAAAATGTCTTCTTATTGGACAGTGTAGATCAGACTGCACGTTCTATGTACTCTGATCTTGATCTATAATCTTCATAAAAGGTCAGTGTGTCGCGCTTAGTAGGGTTAATAACCTCTGCACATCTAAAAAATGGCACTTGTCATGAATGTTTTAGTTTGACATTAATCTTAACCCTTGGTGCGTGAAGAGTATGCTTAATGAAGATTTAGATCTGATTGCAAACAATGTGCAGTTTAATCTTGGATTTGAACCATCTGCTACTTACAATAAGCATATTGAAGTATATTCTATACTGAAAGTCTATTTCAATTATGAAAAAGTTGAAAAAGTAAAGCTCGAAAGGCAACTTATGTTAATTGTATCAGCTTTTGACTCGGCCATATTAAAGTGGATTAACACATCTGCCATTTCAAAGGTTGTGTTGGTAAACTGTATATTGATAGGATGTGTGTTTGATTGCAAACCAAATTTCCGCTTTAAATAATCCACCTGACCACGCATTGTCTTCAGTATATCATAAAATAAAACAAACTACCATCAATGATAGTCACAAGTTTGTTAACTGACAGCATGCACACTTACTGCATTTTAAAATCATGAGACACCCATCTTTCCCCTTAACCTGAAATTGAATTTTTTCTTCTTTTGAATCAGACAATCTGATACTTAGATAGATACTTTGAAATGCTTGTAATTCAGTGTAACTAATGATCGAGTACAATGTGTTACGGGAGACCACTCCTTCATGCATGGCTTTGTCCCGATTTAAATACAATAGGGCGATATCTCTTTAGCTCAGGGGTTATGGTATTGGTCTTTTAAACCTCGAAAAATGAGGACATTTGTTCGCACAGGTTTGAGTCCCGCCAGGTGCGGTTTGTATTTGAGCTATGCAATTGTTGCGAACTTTCATGTTCGTAAGATGGGGGCTTGTCCGGGATTGGCCATTGAGCCATTAATCCCATTTATTGTCCAAAAACGGACATTTGTTGTCTAAATAATAGACTTACTGCCTTATAAAGGCTTTGAGTCATCAATAAATGATGACTTTAAGAGGGGTGTGTTACGGGAGACCACTCTTTCATGCATGGCTTCGTCCCGATTTAAATACAATACCTAACAACTGCGTTAGGGAGATATCTCTTTAGCTCAGTGGTTATGGTATTGGTCTTTTAAACCTCGACAAACGAGGATATTTGTCCGCATGGGTTCGAATCCTGCCAGGTGCGGTTTGTATTTCAGCTCGTTGCGAACTTTCATGTTCGTAAGAAATGTTGAGACGACTTAACAAGCCGTATGAAAACAATGAGGATCTAGAATATTACTATTCTTAGGCAAAACTGAGGTTTGTTGAGGTATTTCAGTCTTTCTCATTGAACTTCAAAACTTAGCTGAAACAAGTAAATCTATTACATTGTCTGTAGCCCCAACATTTGCACTTTCTGTACATATCCTTGTGTAAATTAGTTCAATTGTCTCAAAATTTCTTACCGAGAAATCATCATGGGCAGACAAATATTTTTCAGAATTTTATCAAGGAAACAGTCATGACAGCATGATTTAAGTGGCCTATCTGCTTTACTGTATATTGGAAAGAGGCTTTTGAAAACAATGTGGAAAAAGGAGAAAATGCTGGTAACTTCCATTTTGTCTGTTTTTATGTGTTCAACTCTTCAGTACCCAAAACTCTGATTACAAACCACATTAAACTTGTTGTCTCTACATGCTTTCAGTCAGGTTAGGTCTAAAGTTTTGTCATCTCATGAAGAGTGAAAAGTATGCAAGCTATTTTATTTTAATAAACATTTGCTAAACAAAACACGAAAATGGCTTTAAACAAGTAAGTGAAATTTGAAACCACAGATTTCACTCTTCCATGCAAATATTGATATTCAGGACCCCAGCATTATTTGAAAACTATAATTAGGACTTCTAGTGAGTCCAACATGGATTCAGATATTTTGCAGTCATTGGAGTGATTTCACTGGTGATTTAAATGGAGATGTGAAATAGGCAATCTATACATGTCCGTTGGCTCATAATTATGTATGGTTTGGACAGTGTTCGATATTCAGCTTTTGGAAGGACAGCAACTCTGATTACAGAGTAATGTGTGTAATTGTTTAACCCTTTACTACACAATCTTGAGTTTTAACAACCATAAGGAAGAAGGTTTTTGAAACAATTGTGAGAAAAGGAGTAACCATCATTTTCTCCTTTTCCCTCAATGTTTTGCACACTTCCATAGCGAATTTTCAGTTTTTGAGTCACATTTATTTTGTCATCTGCAATTGCTTTCAGTTTGGACAAGTCTAAAATTTTGATGTTTGGTTAAGACTTAAACTTTGCAAGTAAATATCAACCTGAAAGTGAACTCTAAATTCTACTTTCATCAACTAATGCTAATGAAGCTTATGCAGCAATTCATTTTTTTCTAACCCACCTGAGAAGCTCAGTGGTCAGTGTTTCTGAATTGGGATCTGGTGGTTGCGGGTTCGATGCTCATTTGAGGCAAATTTTTTTTTCAGTGAATTCCACCTCTCAACTCTAATGCATGTGAGAAAAGAAGTCAGTGACTTGGAAAGAAACTTGGTGTGATAAAGCCAGGAAACACATGCCTAGGTGCACTGATCACCATGATATGATCTAAGCTGTGAAAACAGCATTAAACTCCTATACAAACCAATTGAATATTTACTACATTTTCTGTACTCTTCTTGAAGTTTTCTATTGAGAAATCACTCAAACACTTCTATCAAAAAATTAACCTAAGATGTTTTAATAGAATTTGAAAATTTAAAATGCCATTGATTGCTGCAAATGATTGCCTTTCTTTTTGTGATTAGAATGTAATGGCTTTTGTTTATGTCAGAAAGCAGACAGTGGACTTGAAGAAGCATTGTGTTCTGAGACCAATACAAAATACCATCTAGAATGCATGGATACATGTAGGTGTGAATGTAGTGTGATTTTACCATTACTGAAAATGCTGTTTAACATTAAAACAAACAAATTTTGCTTTGCTTTGCAACAGGAAAAAATTCCAGGGTCATCAAAATTACAAGCATCTTGGGATAAAATATTTGAAAGTGGTACAAATGACCATAAATTCTGAGACAACATGGAAAACATTGTGGGAATAGGAGAAAGTACTGGTTTCCAGCATTTTCCCTTTTTCCCACAGTGTTTTCAAAAGGCTTCTTCCTTGGGTGGGGGTCATCACAGGGTTGTTTGGTAAAGGGTGAAAGATGCTCTTTGTCTTTCCTTCCAATTAATTGAATTCTTTCTGTACAGGCACAGCGCCTTGAGAATCTGTTGAGAGATCACACAAGAATGCGTTATCCAAATTCTGTGAGCAGGCCTCAGATACCAGCAGACATTTTTACAAGAGACATTGCTGAAGCTGCCATTGAAATTACACACAGCATTATCAAAGAATCTGAGGAATTGATTAAATAGAAAATACATTTAATCCTGTGTTTATAGGCCATCCAAAGGAACGAGAAAAAGTTGGTTTCTACATCGGGTAGTTTTTTAAACAAAACATTTTACTGAATGTAGCAGAGGGATTCAACTCAGTAAATCAGAAAAGAATTGTAATATTGTGATCTAATGTGTTTAACCTTAAAGCACTGGAACCAACTTATCATGCAGTCTGATCTTGGATCTATACTGTCCACTACTTTGTTAAGTATTCTGATATCTACTAACAAAAATTTTGCCAAGTTGAAAACATATGCAGATGAAAAAATTGAACTTGAATGTGGCTTGAATAATAGTAAAGTGAATTGGTCTGTGTTTTGCGAACTTACAATGATACTTAACAAAAGTTTTCTGAAGGAAAATTGTGGTGATAGCTTTTGCATACTTACATACACAACAGTTTAACATGGTAACAGTTTATGCAAAGGTGTGCCTTTTACTAGTACGTTAAATTTCATACAATTATCTTGTACATTGATATGTTAAATTTCATATAATTATCTTGTACATTAACAAAGGATGGACTTGCAAATTACGCAAAGGTGTGCCTTTTACTTGTTTGTAAAGTTTGATATATATCCAACACATTTATATAGTTTCAAAGGATGGATTTGCAATTTCTGCAAAGGTGTGCCTTTTACTATTATGTTAATTTTTATATATATCTTACACATTAAAACAGAAACAATGGATGGACTTGAAGTGTATGCTAAGGTGTGCCTTTTACTTGTATTGTAAAGTTTAATATCTAACATATTTATATGGTTACAAAGGATGGACTTGCAATTTCTGCAAAGGTGTGCCTTTTACTAGTTTATTAAGTTTTATATATCTTACACATTTAAAGAGTAACAAAGGATGGACTTGAAGTGTACACTAAGGTGTGCCTTTTACCTGTATATAAATTTTAATATATATCTAACACATTTTTATAGCTACAAAGGATGGATTTGCAATTTCTGAAAAGGTGTGCCTTTTACTAAAGTGTTAATTCTAATATTATATATAGAAAGGAGAATAAAGGAATAACTTAAAACTAAACTATATACATGTAAATGTAATAACGAACCGGAAGCTCGTTTTGCAGTAACACCGTTCTAGATTTTTAAAAATAAAATTCAGACTTCTTTCTGGGTTTTAGTCTAAATCGAGAAGGGGATGTCTAAAAATTGAGTGTCTTCTGCTTGGTCGCACAGCGTCACACGTATCACAATTTTTCGCACAATTACCTGATTGGTCAAAAATGACAATAATTATCTACCAGTCCGATGATTACTTAAAAATCATCGTCAATTTAATGAGTACAGATTATCTAATTTCCTCCTTTCTTTCAGCGTATTAAACGTCTATTTTTGCATAAATATACGCAATATCATCTATGCTGGCAGATCATGACGTCATTAATCATACTATTTTTACGTCATGCACGAGCCGGGTTTTCGCGGAAAATATTATGTCGAAGAAATCATGACTAAATTAGTTTTTTGATTGTTGATTGATTGATTGTATGGTGTTTAACGCCGTTTTCAACATTATTTTAGTTATATCACGACGGCAAGTGCACCAATCCATGCTTTCCTGGAGTTTTTTTACCAGTGCTCTGCACAATTTTCTTTCCAAGCCCCTGGCTGCTTTCCCACACAAAAATCGACGAAACAATGGTCAGGGTGAGAGAGGGATGAACCCTGTCGCAATGACTGTCATCAATCCTCGGAAAGAAATTGGTTTAGCCGGGAATCGAACCAGTGACCCCCCTGTTCTTGAGTCCTATACGCTACCGACTGCGCTACCGGGGCTCGGCAACTAGTTTTTTGACTGTTTCAAAGTACCATTTACAGAGAAAGTCGGATTTATGATCGGTGAAAAGGTGGCTTAATGCATCTGCAAAAACTATCGACCCAGGTCTGCCTGTGCAGTCCGCGCAAGCTAACCTGGATCAAAACTCTATGGTAGATCTATTGATCAATTTTCTGCATGTCAAAGGACCAGTATGCATGCCTTATGATTTGGTCAGTTATCATACAAAATTGATTATATGGATCTATAATTATGTGATGACTTTCTTGGTATCATGCATCATGAAGATGCATTTAACCATAATTTACTGCAACATGGCTCAAATATATTTATTCAAATGTTATGATTTTAGAAGCTTGTTGATAGATCTAAAAGTTTGGGAGTTTTTTTACCATAAGTTGGATATCTATTCGATAACTCAGCAAAATTCTGTCCTAGGATTGATGGTAGATCTAGACATTGCGACAGAATTCATTTCTCTCTCTACACTGATCACTGTTTCAACGATGGACGTGTAGGAAAGCAGATGGGATGAAAACGGAAAGCTACGAATAATCTGATTTTGGCGATCTACGCACTTTCTTTTTAAAGAAACTCATGGATGTATACATCCACGAAAGAAGCATGCTTTCTACTTTTAACAACGCTCAAAATTAGTTTTGGCAAGGCCGGAATTCAAAACCCCTTGATTTCAAGATCTACAATCTAGGTCATCATTTGAATTATTAGATATTTGTTCCACAAATCATTCATGTCGCTCGTATTGAGGCTTCGCCTTTTCATATTATGTTTAGTTTCATATATCTAACACATTTTTATAGTTACAAAGAAATGACTTACAGTTTGTGTAATGGTGTGCCCTTTAATAGTATGTAAAGTTTAACACAATGGGATAATTGACTAGTTATGTGTGATATTAAAGGTCTGTCAGGTGAGTTGGGTGTGATGCAGTTGGAAAAAAGAGCTCAAAGGATGGTTTTTTTTCCTTGACACACCACATTTGAATGATACATTTTTGATATGATCCACAACTATTCTGTTTATTATATAACTAATTCTTGCTTTGTTTTCTAATGACTATCAAGTGTGCCTGTTACAAAAATTGTTCAGTTTAATATCCAAATATATAATATCATACTATTACATTTTGTTTCACTATGACTAGCCTCATTGTGAAGTATTACTTTATGTATAGTACTGGTAATTTGACATCTATCATAATGAGAATGAGACTCTATTTTGGCAAAGTTATTATAATTCAGAATCTTATGCTTGATATACATTGTTTCTTTTTTGATAGAAAGTCTTCAATAAATTTTTGGTTGAATGACTAAGAATTTTACTTGACAATAGCATTGCTGAGGGGTCCGAAAAAATCTTCACCCATTTTTAGCTTGCTGGGCACAATTTCAGTAGCTTTTGTACACAGTATAGATTAAGATGAAGATGAGAAGGTGCTATATGATCTTTAATCTGTACTATGTTATATTTTGTGAGATAATCTGGTATGAACATCCTTCAAAATGTATTATCTATACATTATTTATTGGTTTGTAGCATGATTTTGAATGCTGCTCAACCTAACTTGATACTAAATCATTGTTGTTTGGTAAATAGTGAAACAGCTTCTGATGTCATTGAAATTCCTGATAAAACTTCAGTAGCATGTTGCATGTATGCTTGTACATGTATCATGTTTACATGTATGTGTGCTTGACATAAATATGAGTGCTATAGAAAAACTTTGATCAAATTTTATTATTATTCATGGTGCTTGACCAAGTATCTTATACATGTATGAATAAAAAGTGTTTTGCAGATAGAAATGTAAATATATAATTTTTAATGTTGCTTGGAAAAAAGAATTGGCTCCTGTTAGATGGAAATTTCTTTGTTTAAAAATTACTTAATAAATATATATTGCATCAAATTCTGATTGCATGATTTGCATGAATGTTGCTTGACATAAACTGTCTCTAATGTAAAAGGTAATTGATTAATTAAATTCAAAATGGATAGATTATGTATGTTTCTTTGCTAAATCAAACAAAATGTCCTTAATCGTGATAGAAATTTTATTTTATCAAAATTAGAATGGTATGATTGCAATGTATTGAGAGTTAACGGTAATACTGTATATGTCCATAAAGACTTGCAAAAAGACTTATTATGGTTATAAAAATCTTTCATTTTGCCATTTCATGAACCAGTGACAGGCTTTAGAAACAAAAAGGCCATGGTGGCTCTGTATCACTGAACTGGTTGATAAGTACAAACCATACACCAAACATTAGAATTCTGGGCCAAATGGTTTGGAACATATTTTCTCTGCAGAAGTACTAGTGAAAGTCGTGACTCCAGGGCAAAACCATTTTTGACCACACAGCTATAATTCCTTAAATACTGGTAGAGATCCAAAAGTCCAAATGGTTTGGAACAAGTTTTCTCTACAGAAGCCCTAGTGGAAGTTGTGACTCCAGGGGAAACCGTTTTTGACCACACATATATATGCTATATTTACTTAAATACTGGTAGAGGTCCACAAGTCAAAGCCACATGCCAAATAATACAGGCCTATGACATGTGGTTATAAACAAGATATTAAAAGTTTCCTAAAAGCCCCTGTAAAACATGAGGCCCATGAGGCAGGGCTAATTTCAGTCCCAGGGCTTTTTTTAAAACAAATTCAGAGATTCAAATTTGGTAGCCCTTGGTATAATGGTTAGGGGCAAGAGGATTTTTAGAATTTTCAATTTATAAGTACATGTTAAATTAATAATCCATGGGATGGGGGCCAATTTTGACACCATGGCTTTAATTTGAACAATTTTGTAGGAGGCATGCTAGATGATAACACTCATGCATTATTATACATGTAAATGGTGCCCTATGTTTTGCAAAATCAAGCTTTACAGCTAGTGCCGAGGATTCGAATCCCTCGATGTCTGGAAATTGCGAGTATACAATGGACATTGCTGCATCTATTATTGTCCCGTTTAGCCATCCAGAAGGATTGACGATAAGATTTCGATCTGTGATGTTTAAATTTTCGAATAAAATCTTTTTGTCTGCAGGAATCCACACTTCTCTACTCTATATCGCGAGCAAGTGATGTGTCAATTGTTTCGAGATCCACGGTGACTTCCTCGACTTGTATCGCGACAGTATCGGTATGGACTTGTATCGGGACTGTATCTGTATCGACTTGTATCGGGCCTGTATCGCTATCCACATGTACCTGTGTCGGGAGGGTCTTATTATCTGTATCATTTTGTATCGGGCCTGTATCGCCATTTACCTGTATCGGGATCTTTTTCTCAGCATCTGGCACTGCATTGACCTCATAATCGCCAGGTCTAGGTGCTTTCCAACCCGGCTTCTTCTGCTTTTCTCGAACATTCCGACGTAATTGTGTTAGATTGTAGACAGGTATGGAATTAACCTCCACGTCCATTTTTAAAAGATGAATAGCGTTTTAAGGCCCGTCGACAACTTAGGTCATATTGGGCTCACCTACTTAGTAAACAATAATGCGAGGTGAAAATAACATACATGTGCAACAACGTAAGACAAACATGATAAATGAGGAATGGACGAAACAAAATGATGCCCCTTTTGTCGCCTTTTACGACATGCATGCTGTCACTTTTGTTCCGCCAGATGAAATGGCAGATATGACGATCGCGGGACTGCAGTGGTTTATTCTTATACCCCCGATTAAACCACACGGGGTCCCACAGGCCAATTGATTCCCATTCCAAACCCTATTTACATAGAGAAAAAAATACAGGATTTGGAATAAGAACTACCCAGCCTGCTGCAATCCTACGAATTACGAGGAAAGCAGCCGTTTGTCTCTAATTTTAGTCGCCTTCTACGACATGCCATAGAGAAAGGCCGAGGTCCTATTCTATAAATTAAAAAAAACCCGGGACCCCACGGGGTCCATTTTTAAACTGAGCTTAACGGCTGTTACGTGCAAACAGTTAGGAGATGCAGGACAGGTACACTTTTCTTTTGGGAATATGGTTACTGCATGAGAGTTACTATTCATGTCCAACAATGTAAAAGTTCCAAGTTTGCAATTCTAACTAATCCTTTCATTTTGTATTATTTCGTCGGCTCTCGCTTTTCGGCAAAAATATAAAGTATTGTCCGTCTTGTGGTCGAAACGGAATGAAGGTAACATACCTTTACTTATTTTCTAATAAAAGTTTAACATTTGCTAGTGAGAAAGACGTTGTTCTATTTCTTACATAATTTGGGTCTATCTCGGCCTGAGCCATTTTAGATATTACTGTCACAGAAACAATTATGACGTAACAGTACAATGTTGCCTGCTCTACTTATTAAGTTTATTGCTAAGTACTCAAAGGGTTGTCACCATATACTGGTAGGCACGAGGTAAAAGTAGAACAGGAACAAAAAGTTTATAACTAAATATCTTTTACTTCTGCATTTCGGGATCTACTAGAGCATATGTATCAATTTGTGGAATTGTTACAGCTCACACAAAACAAGGCCTGTCAATCTCGCCACACACACCGTTAGTTGTCTGTTAAATGTTGTTAAGACCTATGAACCATTATTTAAACTTCAGCAAACGACAAAAATTAATTTTCTTTTCAGACAAAGACGACTGTCTTGCTCGTCCTCCAAACTTGTATTGCACAGGAGGCACGTAAATATGACGTAAGGTTTGAAAGAGTCTAAACTAATAAAAAGGATTTTAATTGCACGAAAGGAATGAATGGTATCACACCACTAAATTGATAAAAAGAGCACTCGGCTACATACTCCCGCTCTGTCAAAAATGACGTCTCGTCATTGTACGTCACTTGTCAAGTGATGTCAAGACAACAAACCAAAAAGAAAGAAACATTGCAACACATGAAAACACAAACAACACCTACAAGTGTACACAACTACCTAAGCTAGTAGTATATAAGTAGTATATACAATGAAATCAAAAATACGAATAAGGATAACTACTAAACTACAGTAGTACATACCAATGAACATACGCTATAAAGTAGTAGCCAAGATACTATTTACTATCTAATCTACAATACATTATTCCTCCCACCTTTAAAAGGGATGTGGCCACACAGACCAAGTAATAATGAAACAGTTACATAAAGATAAAAAACAGTTTAATTTTATTCCAAGTTACAATAAAATTCATCATTTCATAAAAGCAGAAATCAAGCGATGAGCAGTGTCAGCATCCATGTCATTCAAAACACCTGAATTCGCCAACGCATCCAGAGCATGCAATCGGTTGTCCACTTCCCGGTTGGTAAGTCTGTACATCACATATTGATCGTACCTTTGTGGAACTCTTCTTTCTCTCACTGATCTTCTGGGTGCTTGAAATGGTTTTGGGGGCGATTTCTGTTCTGGTGTATGAGGTTCTTGTTCTTGACTGGTACTGATAACTTCCTCTAACCCATCATTAGTTTGGTTCTCTACAGTAAATCTGTCTGGTGTTCTTTCATTGGAAGCAACCTCTTCTGAAGTCAAGGTTCCATTTCGACCATCTCCCTGAAACAATGAATGAAAATCATGATTCCGGACATGACAAACATTTTCATTATCAATACTCTCCTCTACGCTACTTACCTTTTCATTCATTTCCTCACTATTTTCTGCTACGACCTGTCTGTCTTCACTTCTACTTTCGCCCGCCCGGGTGGCTCAGTGGTGAGCGTGTCGGACTCATGACCTGGTGGTTGTGAGTTCGATACCCGGTTGAGGCGAACTTTCTTTCCGGCGTATTTTCGCCTCTCACCTCTGCTGAAGCATGTGAGAAAAGTAGTCGGTGGCTTTGGAAAGAAAGTTGTGTTAGTACTGGTGTGAGAAAGCCAGGAAACACATGTGCGTCACCGACCGCCATGATATGACCTTAGCTGTTAAAGTGGCGTTAAACCCCAATACAACCAATACAACCATCACTTCTACTTTCACTATAGCTGCACTCAGATTCCTCTCTATGGACGTCCCCATAACGGTATGTCCTACGCACATAACCGAAATCAATCTCTGAGTCACTCTCTTCTATTACATTGGTGATATCACCCTTTTCTTTATCATCTTTCTCTTCGGATGCATCCATTCTGTCTTCTATGTTGTTGTCATCAACAGGTCTATTTCCCTCACCGTCATCATCCTCATCTATCTTATCATCCTGATCATCAATCAGAAGTAGATGGTTCTGATGCAAGGTTCTTTCTCTATCGGTTTCCAGAGACCGTAGTTTGAAGACAGGTATGTCTGGTCTTGGCTGCTGTATGACAAGGTACGGCTCGGATTCGAACTTATCCGCAATCTTGTGCTTGCCTTCAAACGCTAAACGTTTTACCAGTACCTTGTCTCCCACTGATATCTTTACAGCTTTTGCTTTCTGGTTGTAGTATTTCTCCTGCTTCTTCTGTGCCTTTTCTCTGTGCTGTAAGACTATCTGGTGTGTTCTTTCCATCTCTCTTGCAAGTCTACCAGATATTCTGTTGCTGCTTTGTCCGTGTTTTCTAGGACCTGCTCAAAAGCGCTGTCAATAGGCAGTTTTGGCTTCCGACCAAATAGGAGTTCATACGGAGAGTGCTTCGTAGTCTCACTTGGAGTGCAGTTGTAGCAGTATACCAAGGAGTTCACATACTTTCTCCAGTCACTTTTTTGGTCAGCTTCAAGGGTGCCTAGCATACTAAGCAGAGTCCTATTAAACCTTTCCGGACCAGCATTTCCCTCTGGGTGGTATGGGGTAGTGTGCGATTTCTTTATTCCCATTATCCTACACAGAGCGGGAGTATGTAGCCAATCAGAAGGCAGATGACATCATCATGTGTAATTCAGCCAATAATTTACATATTCATGCATGAAAACATTGTGGCAGTGGCAAAAAATAATGGAATTAGCCTTTGTGTGTTTTCAACACCGTTATAATACTGAAATAAGCAGTCAATTCACTCTGTTTCAACAAATGTCACAATGTAAATGAAAACTTCCAGGGAAATTCGAAACAGACATGGAACCAATGTTGTAGGTACTTGTTGCAATAAGTTGTTTAACTCAGATATATGTATCTAAAGTTTTCTAGGTAATTTTGAATGAAGAAATATCAATGTTTTCAAAATGGCAGCATAATTTTAATCTAGTGTACTCTAGAAAAGTTAAATAAGTGAAATCTTGAGAGAAAAAAATATTATGCCTCCACCTTATTAATGAATGAAATGTAAGATTTTAAGTAAGAAAATTATGCCTTCACGCTATTAATACATGCAAAAGTGAAATCTTTCTTACTACAATGACTCACTGAAAGTGTTTACTCACGCATACATAACTGCTTTCCAATACCCTAGTGTGCTAGAACTGGTCGTCAGCAGAAAATAATGCCACTCTCTAGAAAAAATGCACTTTGTCCTAAAGTCACTGATAAATAAATGAAAATGTTGCTGTCCTCCCAAACACAGGTTTCTTCTTTCCAGCTGTGAGGTAAGTTACACAATGTACGTGGTCAAAGTCCAATGTAATGTAGAATCTTCTTGGGTCCCAGGTAAGTTAAAAAAATGGGTCGGCAGTACACACACTCCGGATACAAGTAAAATGATGAAACAAAGTCAGTCAGTCCGTCTCTCCTCCTCTTGAAAAGTTTTGTCCACAAAACGTTGGTATAAATGTATAACTGAAGTTTACATTTTCACTGTAGTTCTGTCATGATCGAGTACTTAAGGTTTAACTACATGTAAGTAATGCACGGAGTAATAAACGTTGAAAGTATGTTGGTCCGATATACGTTGGTTTAATACACGTTGGGCACCAATGTTGCCTGCTCTACTTATTAAGTTTATTGCTAAGTACTCAAAGGGTTGTCACCATATACTGGTAGGCACGAGGTAAAAGTAGAACAGGAACAAAAAGTTTATAACTAAATATCTTTTACTTCTGCATTTCGGGATCTACTAGAGCATATGTATCAATTTGTGGAATTGTTACAGCTCACACAAAACAAGGCCTGTCAATCTCGCCACACACACCGTTAGTTGTCTGTTAAATGTTGTTAAGACCTATGAACCATTATTTAAACTTCAGCAAACGACAAAAATTAATTTTCTTTTCAGACAAAGACGACTGTCTTGCTCGTCCTCCAAACTTGTATTGCACAGGAGGCACGTAAATATGACGTAAGGTTTGAAAGAGTCTAAACTAATAAAAAGGATTTTAATTGCACGAAAGAAATGAATGGTATCACACCACTAAATTGATAAAAAGAGCACTCGGCTACAACAAGACAAGAAATAGCGTTACCATAGTGTTTAAAAAAAAAAAAGATATGTTTCTTTATTAATTTATAAGTTCTAAATACTACGTCCTTAATTGATTGCTATTCTGTGTGCTAATTCCGTATCGTATCGAGTTCCGCAAAATAGTATATTTCAGTTTCGTATCGTATCGGAACAGTGTCCTGTTCCGTCAAATAGCATATTTCAGTTCCGTATCGTATCGGATTGTTCCGTGTTTTAGTCAACCCCGATTACCAACGTTTAGATCATTTTGACGGTTCTAACTACCTCGTATGGAAACAGGTGCTTTTTTGGTAGTTTTTTTTAAACCTATTTATTTTACATCCGATATAAAATTAGTTTTTAAAGTTTTACTAAACAAGCTCGCATGGGAATCTACAGTTAGCGGCCATGAAAATAATTAATCAAAGTCCGAATCCCGATTGACTTTCACACATGTATTTCAAACTTTACTTTCTGCTCTATTGTGGCTCAGAAATGAAGCTATATTGTTATGAAACTTATATAAAAGTAAAGCAAACAAAATTTGAAATTGAAATAGGCCCTATATATTTTCATACTCAATACAAATAACATGATATAAATGCAGCTGTTTAAATAGTGATCAATATTTTTAAATACAAATGGTTTTCACATTGACAACAACGGTAAAAGGGCAAGTAAAGGAATATGGAAAAGAAAGGTGCAAGTGTAATTAAGACAATATACTAATAAGCGCTAGATGCCTGAATATGCCTACCAGGTTAGAAATAAGACCAAAATATTTGCAATTTCAAGGCTGCCTTTCTCTATATTGTTTCAGCAAAGCAGACAATGTATAACAAAGATCAGACTGCACATTTAGTGCAGTTTGATATCGATCTGAATTGGCTGCAAAGCTAACTGTAGTAACCAAACAGTCCCGAGAAGGAAGTCTTTTGGAATCATTATGAGAAAAGAAGAAAATACTTGCAACATGAAATCTTGCATGAATCACATCAAAAAATTTATCTTTGTAAATATCTATGCATTGTTATGGGAGACCACTCCTTCATGCATGGCTTTATCCTGGTTTAAATACAATACCTAACAACTGCGTTAGGGAGAATTCTCTTTAGTTCATTGGTTATGGTGTTGGCCTTTCGTCCAGGCGTTCTAGGTTGGAATCCTGCCTGGTCCCTGTATTTCTGCCATGCATTTGTTCATTTGTTTCTTTGTTACGGACTTTGTTCGTAAGAGCATACAAAACAAATCAAATAGTTGGGTACATGCATGCAACCATTAACTCTTTACGAAACGACAAAAGTTGAAACGTCCAAATTGAAGGCATTTGCAGATGACAAAATAAACCCTACTCAAACATTGACATTTGTTTACAGGAGGGTAGAAAACATTATGGGAAAAGGAGAAAATGCTGGTTACCAGCATTTTTTCCTTTCTCCACAATATTTTCAAAAGCCTTCTTCTTCAAGGTCGTTAAAAGTCAGGATTGTGTTGTAAAGAGTTAATGGAAGACGAAGGGAAGAAAATCCCATGTATGACCTTCATAGGGCTCAGATGTACTTGTTCTCCCACATTCTGGTGACCTTACAGTTTGTTAAAATGATAATCAAATTATATGCCACCAGAGAAGCGTCCGAGTTCTCGTTTATTATTGGAGTTTCGTACCCAAGAGTGTTCATCACTCATAACCGACAGGACAATTCTTGTGTTTTTAAATGAAATAACAGTATTTGAAATCAATCTTTGATTATTAAATATGTTACAGGAGACCACTCCTTCATGCATGGCTTCATCCCGATTTAAATACAATACCTAACAACTGCGTTAGGGAGAATTCTCTTTCGCTCAGTGGTTATGGTGTTGGCCTTTCGTCCGGGCATTCTAGGTTCGAGTCCTGCCCGGTCCCTATATTTCTGCAATGCATTTGTTCATTTGTTTCTTTGTTGCGGACTTTGTTCGTAAGATGGGGGCTCGTCCGGGATTGGCCATTGAGCCATTAATCCCATTTGTTGTCCAAAAATGGACTTTCTGCCTAATACGGCTTTGAGTCATGAATAAATGATGACTTTAAGAGGGGGTGTGTTACGGGAGACCACTTCTGCATGCATGGCTTCATTCCGATTTAAATACAATACCTAACAACTGCGTTAGGGAGAATTCTCTTTAGCTCAGTGGTTATGGTGTTGGCCTTTCGTCCGGGTGTTCTAGGTTCGAATCCTGCCCGGTCCCTATATTTCTGCCATGCATTTGTTCATTTGTTTCTTTGTTGCGGACTTTGTTCGTAAGAAATAGAAAATATTTGTCAGTCTGTCCTGAAAAGATAATTACTATGCACAAATAACAATATGAGAAATTGGCGGCAGTGGACTTACTTTACCAGTTATCTGACCTGTAGATACTTGGATATGATATGACTGTAATTTATACACAAAAATAGTGTAATATAGTAATTTTCATAAAAAATTTGTGGACACAGATATTAAATTGGTATTGAATTGATATTTTCTAGATATACAAATTAACAATAAATCATAAAATGTTACTTATTAAGAACAAAACAAATTTGTCTAGAAAAGTCACTGGGCATGCTGGCAGGTAACCAGCATTTTTTTCCTTTTCTCATAATGTTTTATACCCTTCCAAAGACAAAGCCTATCATTTGAACCATATGCAACTTGCTGCTATGAAATGCTTTCCCTATGAACAAAGCTAAAATGTTGTGGTATGGTAAAGGGTTAGGGGTTAGAATAGTATTTGTAACTGTTGTACATGTAACACTGTCTGTATATAACCCTTTCACAAACGACAAAATTTTAGACTTGCTCAAATTCAAAGCTTTTGCAGATAAGTTAGTTGTGACTAAAACACAGAAATTTGCTTTAGAAAGATTAGAAAACATTGTTGGAAAAGGAGAAAATGCTGGTAACCAGCATTTTCTCCTTTTCCCACAACGTTTTCAAAAGGTATTTTCATTAAGGTCATTAAAAACTCGGGATTGTGTGGTAAAGGGATAATCGATCAAGTTACAATTTTTTGCAGAGATATTTTGTGAATGATGAGTACTTCACGCCAGGAGGGCCCATCTTTCTGATGATAGGAGGTGAGGGGCCAGCAGACCCAATATGGATGGTTGAGGGTGCTTGGGTTGAGTATGCTAAGCAGTACAACGCAGTCTGCGTGATGCTGGAACATAGATATTACGGGAAAAGTCACCCAGTGAAGTATGATTAACACATTAACCCCTAATCTGCTACATAAATGAAATCAAACTTTCAAGCCGATAGTAAAAACGCAAATGTTGCTATTTCAAAGTTTTTTTAGGTGGGGAAAAATATCTCCTTATTGGACAGTGTAGACAAGTTCTGTGCAGTCTGATCTTGACCTACACAGTCTCCAAAAGGTCCTTGAGTTAGTCTAAAGCAGAATACTTGTAAAAGCATTATGAAGAAAGACGAAATCGCTCATAATGAGCAATTTCTCCTATTGCTACCACACATATGTAATTATCCGTGTATTAATGCTGGTAATGCTGAACAAATAAAGTGGACATGCTCTGCCAGTAATCTTCAGGGAGACTGCAGTTTTAAGGCTTTTCTGTGAGAATATCTATGCAGACCTATTTTGATCTACACTGTTTGCATAAGCAATTAACCCTCCACCAAACAATTCTGTGTTTTAACAACCTTGAGGAATACAGCTTTTGAAAACATGAGAAAAGGAGAAAATGCTGGTAACCAGCATTTTTTCCTTTTCCCATAATGACTTAAGATGTTTCAAAGATAGAAATAATCGTTTGGACTACACTTAACCCTTTCCTGTACAATGTTGAGTTTTAACGACCTTGATAGAGATGGCTGTTGAAAACTGGTAACCAGCATTTTCTCCTCTTCCTACAATTTTTTTTATCCATTCAAACACTACTTTCAGAATTTGGATGACATTTACTATGTCATCTGCAAATGCAGTCAATTTGGATTAGTATAAAATTTTGTCGTCTGGTAAAGAGTTAATTTGTCGTCTGCAAATGCTTTCAATTTGGACAGATCTAGAATTTTGTTATTGGGTAAAGAGTGAAGTCAGGGTATAGCTCTACATGGGTTAGAGTTGAATTCACGTTATCAATATTTAGACAAGAGGGCCATGATGGCCCTGAAGTCGCTCACCTGAGCCTTTTGACCAAACATGATCCATTTTAAATCTCTTTCAAAAGCGTACACAAGGTTTTTCTAAGATTTGACCTTGTGACCTAGTTTTCGACCCGACATAACCAATTTTCAAACTCATCCAAGATATTATCAAGACAAACATTCTGACCAATTTTCAAGAGTATTGGACTAAAAATGTGGGCTCTAGAGCAAACACAAGGTTTTTCGAAGATTTGGCCTAGTGACCTAGTTTTTGACCCAACATGATCCATTTTCGAAATCATTTGAGATATGATCCAGCCAAACATTATAAGCAATTTTCAAGAGTATTGGACTAAAAATGTGACCTCTAGAGCATACACAAGGTTTTTCTAAGATTTGACCTTGTGACCTAGTTTTTGACTAGACACAACCCATTTTCAAACACATCTGAGATATTATCAAGACAAACATTCTGACCAACTTTCAAGAGTTTCGGACTGAAAATATGGCCTCTAGAGCATACACAAGGTTTTTCTAAGATTTGATCTAGTGACCTAGTTTTTGACCCTACATGACCCATTTTTGAACTCGTCAGAGATGTTATCAAGACAAACATTCTGACCAATTTTCAAGAGTTTTGGACTGAAAAATATGGCCTCTAGAGCGTACACAAGGTTTTTCTAAGATTTGCCCTAGTGACCTAGTTTTTGATCCGACATGACTAATTTTGGAATTCATCCAAGATATCATCAAGACAAACATTCTGATCAACTTTCAAGAGTTTTGGACTGAAAATATGGCCTCTAGAGCGTATGCAAGGTTTTTTCTAAGATTTGACATAGTGACCTAGTTTTTGACCCGACATGACCCATTTTCGGACTCGTCTGAGATATCATCAAGACAAACATTCTGACCAATTTTCAACAGTTTTGGACTGAAAATATGGCCTCTAGAGCATACACAAGGTTTTTCTAAGATTTGACCTAGTGACCTAGTTTTTGACCCAACATGACCCATTTTCAAACTCATCTGAGATATCATCAAGACAAACATTCTGACAAACTTTCAAGAGCATTGGACTGAAAATATGGCCTCTAGAGCGTACACAAAGTTTTTTCTAAGATTTGACATACTGATCTAGTTTTTGAGCTGACATGACCCATTTTGCAATTCATCCAAGATATCATCAAGACAAACATTCTGACCAACTTTCAAGAGTTTTGGACTGAAAATATGGCCTCTAGAGCGTACACAAGGTTTCTCTAAGATTTGCCCTAGTGACCTGGTTTTTGACCTGACATGACCCATTTTCGAACTTGTCTGAGATATCATCAAGACAAACATTCTGACCAACTTTCAAGAGTTTTGGACAGAAAATGTGGCCTCAAGAGTGTACACAAGGCTTTTCTAAGATATGACATAGTGACCTAGTTTTTGATTTGACATGACCCATTTTTGAAGTCGTCTGAGATATTATCAAGACAAATATTCTGACCAAGTTTCATGAGTATCGGACTGAAAATGTGGCCTCCAGAGTGTACACAATGTAAAAGTTGACGATGGATGACACACGACGCACGACAGACGCCGGACACAGCATGATCACAAAAGTTCACCATGAGCACTTTGTGCTTAGGTCAGCTAAAAAGATGTTTTCAAAGTTTGCTGCTGTAATTGCAATTTTCATTCCTGCCAGTGATAATTTGATACTGATTAGTTCGTACTTTAAAATCTGATTATCAGCTTTTTGAAATTGAACTCCTTTTCATAATTTGTCATTCTTAAAAATTTATCAGATTAACAAGAATGTCAGAAATATGTAAACGGAAGAAAATAGATTTCTTTCCAGACAAGGGTTCTTTTTCTTTCAGAGATCTGTCATTGAAGAACTTACGATACCTCAGTAGCCGTCAAGCCTTAGCTGACCTTGCCTACTTCATTGATTACTACAGAGTGCTAAATGATACGAAAAATAACACACTGAACTTTTGGTGGATCTTACCCAGGTTGGCACATATTCTCACTTTGCTTTTCCAGATATACGAGGGTAGTTCGAAAAGTTCTCGGCCTCAACAAGAAAACATCCTCAAAGACAGATCGTTTCTATATTATTTTTCAACATAGTCCCCCTGAACTTCAATGCACTTTGACCACCGATGTTCAAGCTTTGCGATCTCTTCTCGGAAGAAGTCTGCAGTCTGAGCCTCAAGATACCCTTCAACAGCACATATGACGTCATTGTCACTCTCAAAACGGCGGCCCCGCAAGTGGGATTTCATTTTGGGGAATAGGTAGAAGTCTGATAGTGCCAAATCTGGAGAGTAAGGTGCATGGGGCAACAGTTCAAAGCCGCATCTTTCCGCTTCTGCGACTGCCACTTGTGCTGTGTGAACAGGAGCATTGTCCTGGAGCAACAAAACTCCAGCACACAGCTTTCTTACTGAGTGAAATGCAAAGTGTGTCATCTGCATACAAAAGACACTAGAAGTCTGAAATTTTAGGTACACTTATGTATGGTGTTCTGCTTTGCCAATTATGTGAAACAAAACCAGATTCTCACCATATTTCTGGGTGAGGCCGAGAACTTTCTGAACTACCCTCGTACATGTATCATTGTAAGACTGGAACCTGTCAACAAATACTAAGTATCCAATCAGAAAAGATGCTTAAACTAAGATTTATTGCAATCTGGTTTAGTCTGATCACAAATTGAAATCAACACTATGCCACACAATCCTGAGTTTTAATGACTCTGACAGAGAAGGCTTTTGATAACCTTGTGGGAAAAGGAGAAAATGCTGGTAACCAGCAATTTCTACTTTGCCCACAATGTACCTTATGAAAGACAAATTCATTTTTTTAGGTTACATTTAATTTACAGCCTGTCTGTAAATGCTCTCAAATTGAATAAGGCTAAAATTTTGTCATCTGGTAAAGAGTTAAGGTACTGTTTTTTCACCACTTTATTAAATAATCCTGTGTTTTTATTTCTCTGAGGTTGAAGGTTTCTTTTTAGATTTTTTTTGGATTTGGAGAGAAAATGCATGGAAAAAGCACTTTCTCCTTTTCCCATAATGCCTTTTGCTCTATTGTTTCAAAGATAAGTACCACAGCTTGAGTAATGTTTGATTTGTCATCTGCTAAATACTTTCAACAGGGGCAGGTCTGAAATTTTATGAACAATCTTTTCAGTTTTGGAGGTAACAAAAGAACCATTTTGTTTCACATCAAGTAAGCGAAAGAGAAAGTATGCTAAAGCTAAAGAGGCACATAATCATGACAAGGTTTTTGTAAAAAAGATTTTAACGCTTTCAACCCATAGAGTAATTTAGGGACTTTTGCAGATTGCACAGATCAAGATCAGACTGTAGAGAATTTACCGTCTTATCTTCGATCTGTGCTTTCTGCATATTTAGATAAGTCAGAAAATCTTCTGTCTTCAGAAGTTCTGAGTTTCAGTGGATTGTATTTTTTTACCATTGCATGAAGATGTGTTTATATATTTGGCATTGAAAGAGTTAAAATGTAATAGCTGTTTAGTTTTTGTTAAAGCCTTATTGCGGGTATTTATAAGAATTGTCTTATTATGAGTACCGTCAATAATATAGTGTAAAAATTAAGTTTTTATGCTTAAAAAACCCATCTTATCTAGATCCCTTATTATGCCCCCCTTCAACGCAGTAGGGGTATATTGCTTTGCTAATGTCAGTCGGTCTGTCGGTCGGTCCGTCGGTCGGTAGGTCGGTCGGTCGGTCGGTAGACCTTACCTTGTCCGGATGATAAGAAGACACAGAATTGACCTAGGTTCGTGAAATTTGGCACAGACATGCGTCTCAGAGTGTAGATGATCCCTATTGATTTTGAGTTTAATCGGTCAAAGGTCAAGGTCACAGTGACGGTCAACATGTTGATATATAGACCAAACCTTGTCCGGATGATAACAAGACACAGAATTGACCTAGGTTCGTGAAATTTGGCACAGACATGCGTCTCAGAGTGTAGATGATCCCTATTGATTTTGAGGTCAATCGGTCAAAGGTCAAGGTCACAGTGACCGTCAACATGTTGATAAATAGACCAAACCTTGCCAGATGATAACTAGACACAGAATTGACCTAGGTTCATGAAATTTAGCACAGACATGCGTCTCAGAGTGTAGATGATCCCTATTGATTTTGAGGTCAATCGGTCAAAGGTCAAGGTCACAGTGACGGTCAACATGTTGATATATAGACCAAACCTTGTCAGGATGATAACAAGACACAGAATTGACCTAGGTTTGTGAAATTTGGCACAGACATGCGTCTCAGAGATGATCCCTATTGATTTTGAGGTCAATCGGTCAAAGGTCAAGGTCAGAGTGACCGTCAACATGTTGATATATAGACCAAACCTTGTCCAGATGATAACTAGACACAGAATTGACCTAGGTTCATGAAATTTGGCACAGACATGCGTCTCAGAGAGTAGATGATCCCTATTGATTTTGAGGTCAATCAGTCAAAGGTCAAGGCCAGAGTGACGGTCAACATGTTGATATATAGACCAAACCTTGTCCAGATGATAACTAGACACAGAATTGACCTAGGTTCGTGAAATATGGCACAGACATGTGTCTTGGAGTGTAGATAATCCCTATTGATTTTGAGGTCAATCGGTCAAAGGTCAAGGTCACAGTGACCATCAACATGATTATATATAGACCAAACTTTGTCCGAATGATAACTAGACACAGAATTGACCTAGGTTCGTGAAATTTGGCACAGACATTCATCTCGGAGTACAGATGATCCCTATCGATTTTGAGATTAATCCATCAAAGATCAAGGTCAAAGTGGCCTTCAACTTAATGATATATAGACCAAACCTTGTCCGGATGATAACTAGACACAGAATTGACATAGGTTCTTCAAATTCTGTACAGATATTCATCTCGGAGTGTAAATGATCCCTATCAATTTTGGTATTAATCCATCAAAGGTCAAGGTCACAGTGGCCTTCAACTTAATGATATATAGACCAAACCTTGTTCAGATGATAACTACACACAGAATTGACCTAGGTCCTTCAAATTCTGTACAGATATTCATCTTGGAGTGTAAATGATCCCTATCGATTTTAAGGTTAATCCGTGAAAGGTCAAGGTCACAGTGACCACCAGATGATTCAGGGCCTGTACTGCCGTTCGCCACTTGAGCCATTTGCTCAAAAAAAATTAAAGTGTCTCAAAAATCATCATATGTGGCTCTACTTGTGGCTGCAACATTTTATTGGCGTATTATCGGGGACATTGTAAGCATCGAAGTCGACTGGGAAAAAGCGGAAGTTGAATGTGCATGCCGAAAAGAAAATCGATAACCCAGTCTGTGTATCGGCGACTGTTTACAATCTTGTATGTATACACACGGTGGTGTGTATAATTATGCGAACTGTTGACAGATTATCATGTTTAACAATTGAAGTGGGCTGTAAATCAAAAAGCTGACATCGATATTTCCCAATCAATTCTTTTGATATCAGTTTATGAACTGTGCCACTTCCTGTATCAATGTGGCAGTAGGGGGGCATGACTGTTTTACAAACAGACATCTTGTTAAAATCCAGTAAAACTGATTTTTTTTCCAGGTTCCCTGTCAGCCTGGTTTAGATCAAAATACCCATATAAAGTTGATGGTGCAGTGGCAACCAGTGCCCCTATCTTTGCAAAACTTGCATTTTATGGTCAGTGTTGTAGATCATTCCTTCTCTTCATCCATCGTTTTGGTTATTTTTTTTCTTTTTCTAATCTCTCATGGCAAATGTCAGTGCAAGAATAATTATGTGAAATTGTGTTAACCCACTTCAATACAATGACTGTTTGTCTGCCTTTTGCAAACTTCAGGAAAAGTAGCAATTGCCTGGAAAAAAACTCTTTTCTGTGACATTTGAAATACTCATTTTCGTTCTTTTTTTCTCCTTTTTGTCACTTATATACATCAGCTGTATAACAGACAATTAAAGATGATATTTTACTTGAAATTATTAAATGATAATTGATCATCACTTCATTTGAAACAATCTGGCTATGTGCAGTGTAATGCAATGACAAAATTGTACACTTGTCCATATTGAAAGCAAAAGAAAAGCTTGCTTTAAGTTTCTTTTAACATTCGAGCACTCCCTTAAAACTGGTCTGTTCTACAAGGAAAGCAAAAGGAAATATTGATGACTGAAATTATTTTTCCAGAATACCTAGAAGTAGTAGCAAACTCACTGGACTCTGTGAATCCTAATTGTAATACAGAGATAAAGAACGCTACACAAACACTGTACCAGTGGGTAGGGCAGGAGGAAAAAAGGCCCATCTTGAAACAAATGTTCCAGTAAGTCTGAAAGTGCATGCTTTGTATCTATATGAGTTGTGGTCCAGCAAAAGGGGCTTAATGCATCTCTGTGATCCATGGTACCAAGCAAGCCATCACATACATGTACTTATGGATCCATAAAAGCCACTTTTTTTTAAACAACCAACTTAATCATGAGATAGAATAGTCCTTTGACATACAGAAACTTGACCATATTGAAAAGTTTTGGCCCAGTTTAGCCTGTGCGCACTGTGCAGGCCGACCTAAGTCGATACTTTTCGCAGATGCATTAAGCTCCCTATTCACAGAGCATGAATCAAATTTATTGTACTTTGGACTCTGTATTACCTTAAGGTGTTCTTAACTATTTACCACACAATCCCAGGTTTTACGGACCCCAACAAGGTTTTTGATTACATAATGGAAAAAGGAGAAAATGCTGGTAACCAGCATTTTCTCCTTTTCCCACTATGTTTTCAACCCCATCAAAAATAAATACCATCATTTGAGCCACATTTAAATTATCGTCTGCAAATGCTTTGAATTTGTACCAGTCTAAAATTTTGTTTAATAAAGAGTTAATAAATAAAATGGGTATATTCATTTAAAAAAAAAACCACCTCAGTCTATGGTACTGAGCTCTTTTCTAGTGGACAGAATTTGAGAGTTGTCAAATTGAAGGTGTTTCCAGACAACAAAGTAAATAAACTAAGAAGTAGAATTCGGTTACCAGCATTTTGTCTTTTTCAAACAATTTATTTCAGACCCCTCTTTCCCAAGAGTTGTGATAGTGTGGTAAAGCTTTAACCTATTTGTGTATAGACTGTTTTTGACCTTTGAAATTTGAAATATTAAGTTTACAAAATAGACAAACATTTGAAGGGAAAGCATTTGTAATGTTTCTACAGATTAGAAAAACAGTGTTGATGAAAGAGCAATGGTTTGTCCACATTGTTTTCCAAAACTGCCAACTGCAGGGCTGGTGAAAGTTGTGCAGTACTTTGTTAGAGGTAGCTTTTGTCCATACAGTTTACAAGACTTTCTCTTGCTTTCATTTATTTGAAGCTTTATTTGACGCTTGTATATTTCCGTTACTATAACTTTTTTTTGTTTTCAACACTGTTTAAAACATAAGTGTTACTTTGTTATGTCTACCTTTACTTATTTGTTAGGATGATTGAGCAAAAAGGATTTTGTTCATAACTTTAGTTGTGCAAGGGAGATAATTCACTTATGAAATCCTTGAGCCCTTTTAAAGTTATCTGGCATGTCAATTTAGACTTTCATGTAACTATACAGACAATATCAGCTCTTTGCCGCATAATTCCAAGTTTAAAGATCTTGTGAAAGTAGGCATTTGAAACATTGTGTGAAGAAGAGAAAATGATGGTAACGCAGCATTTTCTGCTTTTTCGGCAATGTTTTTTTCATTTTCAGCAACAATTTCCACCATTTGTGCAATATTTATCATCTGTACATGCTTTGGGTTTATACAGGTCCAAAATTTGTTGTTTGGTAAAGGGTTAAGAATTAGTTAGTCTCTCCCAAGCTTAATCCATAGGGAGGGGAAGACACAGAAGTCATTGTAATATTACATCTGTTTTATCATATTATTTCTTATAAATTACCCCCCCCCTTTCAAAGTTTTTCAATCACTATTTTACTTACTTTCTGAAATAAATTTGCAGCCAGTCTTCGTCAACAAAGAAATAGGCAATATTAATTCTAGTGACAAGCAATTTCTTCTTCAGCCACAGTGTTTTCAAGAGTAATCTGTGGAAAGACTTGAAATCTAAATTTCAGTAGGCAAATGAGTAAGTTAACTCATAGACTGCTAGGCGCGACTCACTGACCTTTTGTGGACAGTGTAGATCAAGATCAGATTACATAGAATGTGCAGTCTGATCTTAGATCTAGACTGTCCTATCAGGAGATATTTTTCTCCAAATGATAAGTTTGCAATAACATTTTTCAGGGTTTTTTACTATCAGCTTGAAAGCCTCATGTAACTTGTGTAGCAGGGACAGGTTTAACTTCCATTTTTTAGGTTGTGTGACGATATTGAAAACACCAACATTCTAGATCTTGCTGGACTTTTTAGCAACACAGCTGGTAACTTTGAAGGTGTGGTCCAATATAATAGAGGTACTTAAACATTTCCTTTGGGTGGGGGGGGAGTTTGATGGACCCAGGTTATCTCTTGTCTATGTGTCCTCCAGCCTCTTACAGAGTTCAATCAGTTTTGCTGAATTTTTTATGAAAGCCAACCTACAATGGGAACTTATAGACCAGCTTTTTTTGGTTATGATTGTAACAAGAGTATCTATTACATTCCTGTTAAATCTTTTTCTGATCCAGTGACAAGGTACATGTGGTGGGTGGGGAAAGGGGTGAGGGATTTGTCTGCCCTCAACACTTAGAGTTATGCATATATTACTGAATCTTTACAATGGAAAGTTTGCTTTTTTGTCTTGCATCAATGCGATTTTGAAAAACATTGTATAACAGAGATGATTTTTCAATGATCAGCAGTTTCTCCTAATGCCACAATGAAGTCATTTTATTCAAGTGTGAAAACTCATGTTCATTATTCTTATTCTACAAGAATGTTGTAAAAGTTGAAATACATGCATAATAATGATGACAATCAATCCTTTGTTTTAATGACCTGAAGGAAGAAGCCTTCTGAAAACATTATGAGAAAAGTAGAAAATGCTGGTAACCAGCATTTTCTTCTCTTCTCACAATGTTTTTGAATGTGTCAGAGAATTTCTGTTCATTTGTATCATTTTTAACAGGTCATTTGCAGATGCTTTAAATACTGAAGGGTTTAAAAATTGTTATCTTGGAAAGGGTGAAATACTTCATCTACTTGTATGTAGGGTGCTGTTGGAACCAACATTACTATGGGCATGCTCTGTGATATAATGACAGATTTCATTAAAGGATCGGCCATTGAACGGTATGCCGAGGTGAACTCTCTGATGTTAAAGACATACTCTGAGGATAGCCTTGATTTCACATACAAGAAACTTATTGAGGATATGAGGAAAGTGGACTGGGCAAGCTCTGCAGGGGAAGTAGGTATACACTTTTCATTTATTTCCCCAACCATTTTTTGCAGAAATATTTTTGTTGGGCCAAAGCAATTATCAGCTCTTTTTTTTTCCACTTGAGAGAGAATTTTTTTTGTCCGCAATGTTTTCCATTCATTTTAACCTTGGAACATCTTGCAAACACTTTGTTTAGATCAGTGTTTGTCATCAGCAATAGATAATCGCAGTTGATCAATGGAGCTGAAGTACATGTATGTCTATAGATGGATGACATTGTATATTAACCAAGCGTATCGGCCACAGCGTATGTGCCGGTGCGGTCTATACAACATTGTTTATTTCTAACATAGTTAAAAAATGAAAGAGTGCGGCTTACACAGTGCAGCGGCTTATTGTCCAGAAAATATGGTATGTACGGTTCAGATCATTCAGTAGTTGTTTTCTAAACAGGAAAGTAAAAATGCTGGTAACCAACATTAATAGTTTTCTTTTTTTCCAGCAACGGTTTCAGAATCTTTATACTTCACAATCATTGAAACATGGGAATTTTTTGATGGTGTTAAGCTCTTTACAACACAATCGCGAGTTTTAACAACCCTGAAGAAGAGGGCTTTTGAAAACATCGTGGGAAAAGGAGAAAATGCTGGTTATAAGCATTTTCTCCTTTTCCCACAATGTTTTCTACCCAATAAAAGACAGAAATCATCATTTGAGCTACATTGATTTTGTTGTCTGCAAATCCTTTCAATTCGGTTTAGTCCATAATTTTTTCGTTGGCTAAAGAGTTAACTCCTAACAACATGACAGAGTTGTAGACCTGTCAAAATGTGAAGCATTTGCAGACAACAAAATAGACTTGACTAGAAAATCTGAATTGGAAGTTTAGAAAACAGTGTGGGAAAAACAGAAAATGCTTGCTAGTCTACTGGCATTTTCTCCTTTTCCAACAATGTTTTCATCAGTCTTCTTCCCCAGGGTTGTTAAAACTTGGGATTGTGTTGTACAAGATTAAATCTGCAAAAGATTTAAACTTCCAACAGACACAATGAAAAATAAAATTCTTTGAAAAATACAAAAAATTGACGAGAATAATGATTAAATATACATATCAGTTTGGAGAAAAAAACAAGCACCACATGCGGGTGTCAATGTTCACCTACAGTTGCTGTCAAAAATAGTTTCATAGTGAAAATTCTAATTTCAAAAAATGAGCATAATTGCGTCACAAAATATTTTGATGGTTACCTGCCCTTGTATTGATTTCCTATTTGATTGATTGATTGATTGTAGAGTGTTTAATGCCGTTTTCAACATTATTTCAGTTATATCGCGGCGGCCAGTGCAGCTATCCATGCGTTCCCTGGTGTCTGTTTTACCAGTACTTCGCACAATTTTCTTTCCAAGCCACTGGCTGCTTTCCCACATAATCATCGTAGAAACAATGATCAGCGGTGAAAGAGGAATGAATCCTGTCGCAGTGACTATCATCAATCCTTGGAAAGAAATTGGCCGAGCCAGGGGTCCTAGCCAGGGATGGAACCCTGGACCCCTTGTTCTCAAGTCCTGCGCTACCGACTGAGCTATCGAGGCTCGGCAGGATTTCCTATATGAAAGTTCACAACTAGTCCAAGTTTGATGAACATATCTTCAGTAATGACAGAGATATTATAAAAACATCAACGTATTTGTATGACATTGCAAACAATGAATCAGATGACAAGCTCTGACACTATCTTATTGTTTCCTTCAAAAACAACTAAGTTTAAAATGTGGTGAAAGGAGATGCTGAACATAACAAGTACATGTTATTATTTTCTCCTTTAGTCATTATGTTCTCAAAACTGGTCCTCTGTATAACTCATAAAAGACTTTAAAAAAAAAAGACTATTGCATTTGTAATGTATGCTAATGCTTTCAAATTGGACAGGTCTAAAATATAGTCATATGGTTTAGAGGTCATTCATAATTTTAGATTATGCCATTCATTATAAAAATCTCATTTCCTGATATCACAAAAACATCAACTTGGCGAAACTGAAAGCATTTGCAGATAACAAAGGTTACCAGTATTTTCTCCTCTTCCCTACCATGTTTTCTACCCGATCAAAGAAAGAAATCAACTTTTATGCTTTCTTTATCTCCAAAAGCTTTCAATATTATCATGTCTGAAATTTTGTTGTCTGGAACAGGGTTTATCCATTACCACATGATCAGGAGTTTTAATGACCCTAATGAAGTTTTAATGACCTAAGGAAGTCTTAATGACCCTAAGGAAGTTTTAATGACCCTAAAGAAGTTTTAACAACCCTAAGACAGTTTAACTCTTGACCTCACAATCCCGAGGTTTAATGACTTCGATGAGAAAGGCTTTTGAAAACATTGCAGGAAAAGGAGAAAATGCTGGTAACCAGCATTTTCTCCTTTTCCCACAATGTTTTCCATCCTATCAAAGACAAATGTCACTTTTTTGAGCCTATTAAAATTTCTTGTCAGCAAATGCTGTCAATCTGGGAGACTAAAAATTTATTATTTGGTAAAGAGGTAAACAACCCTAAGGAAGTTTTAATGATTCTACGGGAGAAAGGCTCTTTTCTCCATTTCCAACAATGTTTTCTACGCTTGCAAAGTGAAGTTTCAGTCATGAGTAATGTTGAGTCATGTTTGTCTGCAAATACTTTCAATTTGGACCAGTTTAAAACTTGGTCGTTGGGTGAACGGTGAAATGCTCCCTTGGATTACATTCAGTGTCAGTTGGTTCTTCACGGCCGGTGCTTTTATTTAGCCGGTGAGTCTGGCACATGTAAATTAACTGCTTGATGATCAATTAGCCCGGCCTTCATCTCCACATCGTCACTCCCACTTCGGACTTTAGTCATCATTTCTTCTCGACTGGCTCTGTGCAATAATCAATATGAAAGATAAACCTTTATCTCATACTTTTCGGAAGTTTATCAAGAAATAATGGTGGATTTTGGTTTGATATTTCATGGTTACTACAAGTGAAAATTATCGATTTCATAAATTCTAACTGTTCAATTGCAGGCAGAAACAGTAATTCCCGCGCACTAGTTACCTAGATACTGTAAATCACTTTAAATTAGCGCGGACTTTATTTCCAAAATTTGTCCCATTTTTATTTTTCCGCGTGTTGTTGAATTAGCAACTTACCAATGTGCTCAAAGCCGGAAGTGGGTCATTTATTTCAGGAAGTTTTCTGCCGAAAATATGTCGGTTATTGTACAGAGGAAAATGTAAATGCAGAAAATAAATTATGCAAGTTCATAAATAGAACAAATCTGTTGCAATATTTTTCACATGAAGATGACCGTTGGTGAATCTTAGCAGATGAAAGTTTGCATCTTTTGCAGGTTTCTCAAGATCTTCATTTATTTTCCTAAAGATAAGGGCAAAGCCTGCTAATTCAGGGTCTACCAGCAACCAGGCATTAACTTTCCTAAATCTATGGAAACCAGAAAAGGGGTTTAACAGGATTCTTCCAGTAAATTAATGTAGATCGATTATAATTGCGTACTCCCATTTGTGTAGTGTGTATTGTTTGTCACTTTGAATGGTTTGTTTTTCACACGTTACAATTTCGTCTTTATTATCACAAGTTTAAGAAGAAGACAATTATCACGTTTATTGAGTTGGTAAGAGATGAACTGGACCTACAATTGAGATGAACTGGACCTACAATTGAGACAGCGTGTTTGATATTTACAAGGCCTATTAGATTATAAATGAATTCATGTTTTGAAGATTTATATACCGATGAGATCTCAAAACAGTTAGCTAGTAATGAGTAATGAATCTCTCTCTGTTGATATGCATCTGTCTAGGGTAAAAAACAGTGCATGCAAATTGGTTGGTAAAATTACTTCAAACACTTGGAAATATTGACAAGAATATCAAGAGAGCGTTGGTTCAAGGAGGCATTGAAAGTGACTGATAGGGACATAACTTTGGTAATTTAGAGGCCATTATTAAAGAGTTAATTTTCTTTGGTGTCAGTTGCGATGCATGATGTATCTATTTCTTGGAAACATGATTGAAGTTGTTTCAATAATAATAAAAAAGTTTTTTTTGAGTGTATTTTTTTTATTATTTTGCTATAGAAGGGATACCCATTGTCAGAGCTGTTTCTTATTTAAACAAAGAGATGCGGTCCGGCGGCACGGTAATAGGTCGATATAATTTCGGCTAGTACATAAACTTCCTGTAAGTCTATTTCTGCCACCAATATTTCACTAGAACCTTGAATTCGCGAAGAGAAAAACTCGCAAATATTAGCAAAATTATGTTCTCGTGAAAAAAAAAGTGATTTACAGTAAACAGCCCATGCCATTCAACCAGACAGAAATATGACATAATTTACGTGCATCTACCTTCATTTCTTGCGCTTTATGTAATATCATAATCAGTTGTCACGTGGGGGTAGGTATGTCACGGGGAATTACCAAAAACAACTGACCTGAATTTTGATTTAAGTCCCAACAAGAAGGGAGTTTTAAACATGAAATAAATACAATATTTGTTTTTGTTCAGTGAACATCATTGGTAATATTTTCACTCGTGGCTACACCCAGTGTGATCCTTTATTTCCTCTATTTCAGGGCTGTTAAAAACTCAGGATTCACATACATCGTACATTTCTTCATCAGAAATAAAACCACTTTCCTGCTTGTCAAATAATAAGATTCTACCACAAAAAAAAAAAAAAAGGAAAAAAATGCATTCCATAATTTTCAATTGAAGGCTTTATAAATCCATGTCAGTTGACAAACAGTTTGTATATTCATTTTCCAGCATAATTTAATATGAAAAAGGTAAAGCCTCAATACGAGTGACGTGAATGAATTGTTGAACAAATAGATCTACATAGTAATTCAAATGACGAGCTAGATTTTGAAATCGTATGGTTTTGAGTTCAGGTCCTGGCTTTGCCAAAACTAATTTTAAGCGTTGCGGAAAGTAGAATGCATTCTTCTTTCGTAGCTGCATACATGGGAATGAGGGCGAATGGTCCCTGATCCCCTAAGCAAAATACAGTTCTCCGACAATATTAATTTATGTTCAGAGTCAAACATCTATGAAGGATTATTGTTTCACACACTTTTCACAAATATTTTAACCCTTGGGCTGCTACGTGCGACTTACCGACCTTTTGCGGACAGTGTAGATCAAGATCAGACTGCACAGAACGTGCAGTCTGATCTTGGATCTGCACTGTCCGATAAGAAGATTTTATTCCCCAAAATATACTTTTGAAATAGCAACACATAGGTTTTTACTAACGAATCGAAAATTTCGTTTTAGTTATATAGCAGGATAAGGGTTAAGGAGAAATCGCTTTAAGCCATATAGATCTAGATCAAAGAAAGGGAAAAATTCACGGCCACATTTTCATATTGCATGGAAAAAGGAGAAGAAAAAAAAACCTTCACTTTTTATAGCTCTAATGTTTTACATGTCTATATAATTCCATGGAACACTGAGCACTGCCTCACTACAATACCGCCAGTGGCTTTGATCGTCAGAGAATCATTTGACAGCCTCGTTTTGAAGGGTTTTAATAGTTGGTGATTTAGGTCGACTGCATTGTATCATCCACTACTCAGGCGTTACTGCAGCGACATCCGTTCATTCTCGGACAGGTCTGATTCATCGTTGAAACAGTGATCAGTGCAGAGACGGGAATTAATTCTGTCGCAATGACAAAATCTATCATCAATCCTGGGAATGAAATTTGCTAAGTTATCGGATAGATATCTTAGCTATCTGGCTTATGGATATAAAAAAGGGCTGTTAGATTTATCAACAAGCTTTCGTAACATTTGAATAAATACATTTGAGCTGTATTCTGATGAAAGAGGGTATAAATGCATGTCCGTGATGCATGATACCAAGCAAGGCATCACATAGTTATCTAGACCCATGAAATCCATTTTGTATGATAACCGACTGAATCACGAGGCATACATACTAGTCCTTTGACATGCAGAAAATTGATCAATAGCGAAGAGTTTTGACTCAGGTCAGCTTGCGCAGGCTGTACATGTTGATCTGGGTAGATAGTTTCTGCAGATTCTTACGAACAAGGTCCGTAACAGAGAAACAAACGAAGAAATGCATGACTGAAATACAAACCGCATCTGGCGGGATTCGGACCCACGGCGGACAAGATCCTCGTATTTCGAGGTTTAAAAGACCAATACCATAACCACTGAGCTAAAGAGACATCTCCCTAACGCAGCTGTTAGATATTGTATTTAAATCGGGATGAAGCCATGTATGACGGAGTGGTCTCCCGTAACAAGATGCATTAAGCACCCTTTTCACAGATCATTGCTTATTTATTAAGGGAACAAATCCTTAAAAACATAATTCTGGCTTTCACTGTGAATAACATTGTTTGAAACAGTCAAATAACTAGTTTTGTAAGGATTTCTTCAACACAATTGTTTTCCGCGAAAAAAATTGCTCGTGCATGATGTAAAATAGTATGGTTAATGACGTCATCATTTTCTGGCATAGATTATTGCGTATATTTGTACAAAAATAGACATTCAATACGCTGAAAGTAAGTAGGAAATTAGATAATGTTTATAAAAAGAAACTGACAATGATTTTTTTAGGAATCATCTGATCGGTAGATAATTTGTGTCATTTTCGACCAATCAAGTAAATGTGCGAAAGACTGAGATACGTGTGACTCTGTGCGATCAATCGGAAGACACGCAAAATTTAATCATCCCCTTCTAGATTTAGACTAAAACCCAGAACAAACAGGGACTTTTATTTTGGGAAATCTAGAACGGTGTTACCTCAAAACGAGCTCAGCTCGTTATCAATTTTATTGGCACTTCTCTCCGATAGATTGATAGATGTGGAAAACTTCAATGTAGTTATTGTTCTAGTTGATTAATTCTTTTTATAAGAATATTTCAGATCTAAGGGATACGGCCCAGGTTAGATGTAGTTACTGAATTGGCCAAGTTTTGACGAGTGACGAAGCACTATCACTAAAACAGATCTTGAACAATCCATGCACGGATGAGCAAACTTGAATTGTGTTTCATGTCGCTATCAACATTATTTCAGTTATATCATAGTAACAGCCCACATAATTATTAGAGTACTTCCCGGGTTTCACCATTACTAAGCCAGGGCTCTGAAGTATCTTGCCCAAGGACACTCCAACAAAGAATCCAGTACTTCCAGTGAGGCTCAAACCATGGGCCTTTAGGTTGCAAGCCCTACTGTTTACCATTGAGCCATGCCAGGATACTTAGATGAACTATAAAGACCAGTACCCAAATAAACAAGACGTGACTATACTTACTTTTTGCCTAAAGCCATCATACCATATAAAACACCCGTGCCAAACACAAGTGCACTGCCCAACACAGTCGTAGATCTAGTAGAAAAACATAACATAACAGGGATTAAAGATATTCTGAAACAAACAGAAAAATTACCATATTAGCTCTTTCAAGAAGCAGCGCTGTGAAAACTATGTTGTAAAAAGAAAAAAAAAAAAAAAATTCTAGTTACCTGCATTTTCTCCTTTTCCCACATTATCTTTAAAGCTCTGTTTGTATTGGTGTTTCACAATGTTTTAACAGCTTAGGTCATATCACTGCAGTAAGTGTACCAACACATGTTTTTCCTGGCTTTCTCACATCAGTACTAACACTACTTTCTTTCCAAGCCACTGACTGCTTTTCTCACATTAAAGGTCGGAGGCAAAAAAATCAATGGAAAGAAAGTTTTATTCAATTGGGTATCAAACCCAAGACCACCAGATCATGAGTCAGATACCCTGCCAAGCTTTTTTAAAAGTTTTCTTTCTCAGGGTTGTTAAAACTCAAGTTTACCCAAAGCAAACAAACAAACGAGAGTTGACTTGCATTGTATATATTGCACCTTTCTGCCAGTAGGGCCGTGTTTCTGAAAAGTTTCCTATTTTATCGACAAAGTCAAAAAACTGACAACAACATGGGGCTTCTAATACAACAACTGTAAAACCAATCATCCTGAAAAATGAGAAAAAAATATGTAATGATAGTAAAATGCTATAAAGGAAATTGTGTTGAACATTATTTCTGTCATATTACAACGACAGTTTGCCTATTCATACATGTCCTGGGTCTAATGAGTACCAAGCTAGGGCTCTGAAGTGTCTTGCCCAAGGACACTCCAACAAGCAAGAGGGCCATGATGGCCCTGTATCCCTCCACTGGCTAGTAAATAAAAACCCTACACGCCAAACATTACAATACTTGGCCGATTAGTTTCTAACTAGTAGCCATACAAAATTTTCTCTATAAAAATCCCACAACAAAGTTATGACCCCAGAGCAAAGCCATTTTTGACCACAGAGCTATAATTACTTGAATCCTGGTAGAGGTCCACAAGATAAACCCATACCAAATAATACAGATCTAGAATGTGTGATTATAAACAAGTAGATTTTCAGAGTTACCTGAATAAAAGGCCCTGTAAAACATGAGATCCCCGAGACAGGGCTAAATTTGGTAGCCCTAGTTCTTATGGTTAGTAACAAGAAGATTTCTAAAGTTTGAGACGCACTAAATTTGTCGTCTGCAAATGCATACAAATTGAACAAGTCTAGAAATTTGTCGCCTTACTCAGATGTAGGATGCGGATAGCATAGGCTCCGCGGCAAGATTTGTTTGTAGGATGTAGGCCTATAATGCCGTTTCAACATATTTCAGTTACATGGCAGCGGCCAGTGCACCTATTCAAGTTTTCCAGGAATTTCTTTTAACAATAACGTTACTCCACACAGTATTCTTCCAAGCTACTTGTGGCATAGATAGTACCAATGCAGAGAGAGAGAGAGAGAGTGGGGGATTGGGAATAATAAGATTTTCCAATGCTATTTTTTATATGAAGAAATACATGTCATCAGACGGCTGTTGCATGACCTTATGCTGCCTTTTACAAAGTCAGTATTAAAAGCCCAACAGCAAAAAAAAAAAAAGCACTGCAGGTGAACCATTCCACTTAAAAGTATGGAAAATATTCCGAGGATGACAATCTATGTATTCTGTCCAAATGTAAGTTGCAGGCAGAAAAAATCATGTCAAAATCAGGCAAAAAGTAAACTTAAGATACAGTGACTTGCCAACTTTTAACTTAATTTTTGTATTAATTTGTCTGCCAGCGACAAACAGTTGGCCCAACCATGCGATAACAGATTGTCATCTTCACAATAATTTCCACTCTTTTAAATGCATTTTAACACCCGCTTTGTTTACTTCGGCAACCATTATTACTTACGACACTCGAATGCAGTCAAACGCAACTGGTACTAAATTTAGAGTGCCTGTTAGGATTTTTACAGACATCGTGGATTGAAATCAGACTACGCATACTAGTGTCAGAGTTACCCGATCGGCCTGATTCTACATTTTATTTTTGTAACTCTTTCCTACGGTTGATGTCGATTCCATTTGAGCCATGCTCTGTGAAAAAGTGGTTTGGTGAATCTACAAACAGTATCGACTCCGGTCAGCCTGCGCAGACCGTACAGGCTGACCTGTGTCGAAACATTTTGCATTTTGGTCAATTCTACCTCATGACTCGGTCGGTTGTTAGATAAAATGGATTTTACTGATCCATGTTTTGTGATGGTTTGCTTGGTATAATGCGTCGCGTATATTCATCAGAACCCTTTTTCACAGAGCATGGCTCATTTATTTTGCACTCAACGAAGAAATAACTGTTTGGTTGTTTTAGTAGGTCAGCCGATTACCAGTTCGAAGGGAAACGGCTTTATCTAGTGTCATGGTCATTTTCGGGCTTTCTTTAGTGACGGGCTTTATTTAGGGACGGGCTTTATTTAGTGTAATGGTGATTTTCTTTTGTTATAACAATTTCTATTGACAATGAAATTTCATATCGATATCGATTTTTCCAAAAATGATGATGAAATAGAAATAATATTGTGTATCCAATTCAGTTCACTACTTTTAGTAAACATTTTAACCAATTTCCTTCTTCTTTAAATGCCTATTCAATCACTTTCCCTGGCATGAATGACATGTGTGTTGTGTTGTGCGATTAAATAGCGAAAAGGGCTTCAAGACAATTTTGGGGCTGTTTGAGTAAAAAAAAGTCTTTCATAATCTCGGACAGTTTAGATCTAAGATGTGAACGCATGACGTTTTCTGATCTTGGTCTGCTCTGCAAAAGCAACTTTATGCTGTAAGGTTTGAGATGCTGAAGACAACTCCAGTCACGTTTTCGAAAACTGAAGATCAAGATTCTGCCGAAAGTTAAATCCATTCCGGAATGGTACGATACACCCTGATATTCGGTGAGATATTCTAGCCGAGATAACCTTCAAGTCCAAAAGATTACATTACGTTCAGCAATGTTGATGGGATAGGATCCGCCAATATCTAGACCTTATGGCAGCAAGATGACGAGAGAGACAGGGAGATGTAAGCATTTTTCCTGTTTCAAAATAACTTTGGTGAAAAAAGGAGAAAATATTCCAAACATTTTAAGCGACATATCTCTAGACATTCGCTGCTATTCAAATATTTTATTTTCTTACAGAAAATAAACAGATCTATAGTTATTTTGACTTACCAAATGAACGGGTAATCCATCATCGGAATCTAAGTCGTAAATATTCAAGAAGGGTTAGAAAGGTTGGTATAAAAAAAAAGTGTCAGTCAGTTTAGTATGACACGTGCGTGTGGAACTAACAACTGGGACAGTACATCACACTGCCGGAGTGCTATACCAACATCAAAGGAATACCGAGTTAACTCTTGCCTCTCCTTATGTTAAGTTTGGATATATGTTATTTAAAAAGAAATGAAAAGAACGGATTTTTGTTGAAGAGTTTTATTCGTTACCCTTTGATTTCCTTACTTCAAGAGACTGAGAAAATGAGGATAAGCAGTGTGATAATATACAGGGTAGTATATATTTTTTAAATTCTCTTTCAGTTTTTATTTATCAACAGAATAAAAAAAAAAAAATGGCTAATATAACTGCTATATCTGTTTCATCTAATGAAGGATTAGAAAGAATGTTTGATGAAAAAGTACCAGAAGCCTGTTGTACATGGACTTGTAAATTGTACGGTTTTTTCCCATTGTGCAGTTTCAGACCGCGGGTGTAGTGGTGAATTTTCGATAATGCTACATTACACGTTTTTGGACTTTAACCCATTAAACGGCATTCACAACAATAATTGCCTTTGCGACTTATATAAATCAAGTTCAGGCTGCACGAAATGTGCAGTCTGATTTTGGATTTATACTTTGCGCTCTTGTAGGACATTGACGAAAACAACATTGAAAAAATGATGGTTTTGGGGTCTTTTTTTTTTTAATTAAATTATAGAGTATGTTAGGAGTTTTCGGTGCTCTATGTGTTAAGTTATTAATTAATTGGGATTCCAGAGTTTTTCCTCATCTCAAGTACACGGTGCTGAGTCACAAACAATCAGGAAGTAGTAACTTTGGTTTTTGGTTTTTGGAATCAAGCATGAAATTGCTTTTTCCGAAATTTCATATCGCTAAAACTAAATGTGCGATAGGCCTACAAGTTTGTAACTTAGCGAATAGCTGAATTAAATGATATACCGGTATATAACGTTTTGCGGCATCATAAGTAAAGTAATCCCTGTAGGCAATGCTTATATCAGCATTTAAAGGTACGAAAATGTTGCGGTCGTAATGGAAGAATTAATTCTTGGTTCCCGAAAACAGTGGTTCTCTAAAACAGTGGGGAAAATTACAGATATTTATGTATAAAAATTTACCGTCATCCGGCGATATATTAACCCGCGATCTCTCGCAAGTCGCCGCGATCCACCGCGATTACCTCCTGCTGTGAAGCTGCCCGATATTTTTTCAGGCCGCGGTGAGAAGTCCGCCGCGTTTCCCCTACTTTTACCTTTTCAGCAGATATGCCGCGGACAAATTGGTCCGCTGCGTCTCGCGGACTTGAGCAAAAAACGCGCGAACTGTACTGCAGTACAGTTCGCGCGTTTTTTGCTATTTTCGCTCTCCGCGGTGGACCTAGCGCGGACCCAACGCGGCGATTTTAAAACACAGGTGAACGCGGACCAATCTTAAACGCGGCGATCCCTGGCGGACCACGGCGGTCTGGTTACGCAATAAGAACGGCGCGATGACTCCGCCGCGATCAGACAGGTAAGTTTTTTTTTTTCAGTGTGGCAAATGATTCAAGAATGAACCGAAATTACGCACCATTTTACTCTTTTACAAAGTCGTATTACACATATGTATCTACATGAGAATTTTTTTATATCAGAAAGAAAAATGATGATAAGTAGTCATCATCGGCAAGCGAATCATTTAACATTGATTTAATTGGTTAGAAAATCAAAACACTTAAACCTTTAACCACACATCCCGAGTTTTAAGTGCCGTGAAGAACAAGGGTTTTGAAAACATTGTAGGAAAAAAAGAACAGGCCGGCAACCAGCATTTTCTCCTCTTGCAATGTTTATCTACCCTGTCACACACTCTTCGACAATTACGAGTGATGTTCATTATGCCCCCCTTCAACGAAGTGGGGGTATATTGCTTTGCTAATGTCGGTCGGTCGGTCGGTCGGTCCGTCGGTCGGTCGGTAGACCTTACCTTGTCCGGATGACAACTAGACACAGAGTTGACCTAGGTTCGTGAAATTTGGCACAGACATGCGTGTCGGAGTGTAGATGATCCCTATTGATTTTGAGGTCAATCGGTCAAAGGTCAAGGTCACAGTGACCGTCAACATGTTGATATATAGACCAAACCTTGTCCGGATGATAACTAGACACAGAATTAACCTAGGTTCGTGAAATTTGGCACAGACATGCGTGTCGGAGTGTAGATGATCCCTATAGATTTTGAGGTCAATCGGTCAAAGGTCAAGGTCACAGTGACCGTCAACATGTTGATATATAGACCAAACCTTGTCCGGATGATAACTAGACACAGAATTGACCTAGGTTCGTGAAATTTGGCACAGACATGCGTGTCGGAGTGTAGATGATCCCTATAGATTTTGAGGTCAATCGGTCAAAGGTCAAGGTCACAGTGACCGTCAACATGATTATATATAGTCCAAACCTTGTCCGGATGATAACTAGACACAGAATTGACCTAGGTTCGTCAAGTTTGGCACAGACATGCGTCTCTGAGTGCAGATGATCCCTATCGATTTTGAGATTAATCCATCAAAGGTCAAGGTCACAGTGGCCTTCAACTTAATGATATATAGACCAAACCTTGTCCGGATGATAACTAGACACAGAATTGACATAGGTTCTTCAAATTCTGTACAGATATTCATCTCGGAGTGTAAATGATCCCTATCGATTTTGAGATTAATCAATCAAAGGTCAAGGTCACAGTGGCCTTCAACTTAATGATATATAGACCAAACCTTGTTCAGATGATAACTACACACAGAATTGACCTAGGTCCTTCAAATTCTGTACAGATATCCATCTTGGAGTGTAAATGATCCCTATCGATTTTAAGATTAATCCATGAAAGGTCAAGGTCACAGTGACCACCAGATGATTCAGGGCCCACACTGCCATTCGCCACTTGAGCCATTTGCTAAAAAAAAATTAAAGTGTCTCAAAAATCATCATATGTGGCTCAACCTGTGGCTCCAACATTTTATTCGTGTATTAGGCCTATCGGGGACGTAGTAAGCATCGAAGTCGACTGGGAAAAAGCGGAAGTCGAACGCGTGTGCCGAAAAGAAAATCGATAACCCAGTCTGTGTATCGGCGACTGTTCACAATCTTGTATGTATACACACGACGGTGTGTATAATTATGCGAACTGTTGACAGATTATCACGTTTAACTATTGAAGTGGGCTATAAATCAAAAAGATGACATCGATATTTCCCAATCAATTCTTTTGATATCAGTTTATGAACTGTGCCACTTCCTGTATCAATGTGGCAGTAGGGGGGGCATGACTGTTTTACAAACAGACATCTTGTTTTTCCTTAACTCTTTACCAAACGACAAAACGACTTGTCCAAATTGAAAAAAAATAAAAAACATTTGCAGACGAAATTTTGAATCTAACTCAAAAACTTGTTTTTATTAGGTGGGAACATTGTGGGAAAAAGAAGAAAATGCTGGTTCGAGACATAATGACAGCGCCCACATGTATCGTCACAGAGAAATATTTCATGAGCTGCTCTTAGGCCTATTAGGTCTTGACTCTTGAGCTTATTTTTTTTTCCTGAGAATGATAACGATCACTAGCATACAAAATGTTTATTTTTTCACATTGATATAATTATCTGCACATGTTCATTACAAAATAAGATTAATGAATCTCGCAGGACCGAATGGATAGAATCAAACACTATGGTTCTTCCGTGAGGGTTTTTGGTTAAAAATTAACTCTTTACAAAGGCACAAAAATGTATTCTTTTCCAAATTGAAAGCATATGCAGACGACAACTATATGTAGCAAACGTGGCATTTGTCTTTAATATGATTGACAACAACTTTATTTCCAGGAACATTTTTCATCTGCCGTATAAACGAATCTAGTTATTCTCTGATTGTAAATACTCTGATTCAGTTTCGTATAACTTCAAATTAAGGATAGTTTTATATGATGACTACAAGTAAGGCCGTACCTGTAATAGAAGACGGATACGGGGAATTTTCTCGCGTCCATATGCCCTACTTTCATAACCAAATTCAAACTTATGAAACTATTTTTCCCCCTACTTCAGTGATCACGCGGTACAAAAGTAATGGCTGTTATCCTTATATGGTGCGATTGTTAACATCCCAAGGTTGTTATTCTTTTCAGGTCGACGACGAGTTAAAGTCATGAATATTTAATGAATTGCAGGCCACAAAATGTTTTCGGATCAAATGACGGTACAAATAGCAATTGTATGAAAAAGCGAACATTTAATTTCCATCAAATTCACCATCTTTCAGGGTTTCTTTATCTCTCTCTCTCTCTCAACAAAAAGAGTTTTTGTGTTTTTTATACTATATTTTCCTTTTTTTAAATCTAAATACAAGAAGACTCCATTATACAGGCAGTGAAGACACAAATCAAACTGCACAGAACATGCAGTTTGATATTAGATCTACACTAGAGATGCTATTTTTGTAAGATATTCTACATGAAATACGCTTCAGTATTGCATTGATTTGTTCTGCTATTCTTTTAATAACCTTTGGTTTAACCCTTTCCCAAATGACAATATTTTACATTTGTCCGAATGGAAAACATTTGTAGACGACAACTCAAAGATGGATGAAATGGTGAAATTTACCCTTGATGGGGGTAGAAAGCATTATGGGAGAAGGAGAAATTGCTGGTAACTATTTTCTCATGATGTACTCCTTTCTCATAATGTAATCTAAAGCCTTACTCCTTGGAGTCTTTTAAAGTTAAGGTTGTGTTGTAAGGGAATAAAAGATCTTAAAAAGATGATGGGATGGGAGAGAATGCTGTAATCAGGTTTTTCTACTTTTCCAACAATGTTGTTTACTCATTCATTGGCAAGCTTCATCATTTGAACAACATTTGTCTTCTGCATTTGCTGCAGAGCCCCAGTAGCTCATTCGGTAGCGTGCAGGTCTTGAGAACAGGGGGTCGTGGGTTTGATACCTGGCTCGGTCAATTTCTGTCTGAGCATTGATGATAGTCATTGCGACAGGATTCATTCTTCTCTTCTTCTCCAACCACTGATCATTGCTTCAACGATGGTTACGTGGGACAGCAGCCAGTGGCTTGGAAAGAAAATTGTGTGGAGTACTGGTAAAAGAGACTCCTGGAAGCATGGATAGGTGCAATGGCCGCCGCGATATAAATGCTATAATGTTGAAAGCGGCGTTGAAAACCGTACAACAACAACAACAATAACAACAACAACTGTATTTGCTTTGAACAAATCAAAATCTTTGTCATTTGGTAAAGAGTCAAGGGTAATTTAACTATACCAAACAACAAAATTGTAGCCTTGCCTTACTGGGCCAAGATATTGGCCCTCATTCATGATTTCTATTTGTGTTAGAGAGTGTTGGCCCCTAGCTTGGATGAAATTGTCCCCTTAAAAAAAAGTTGGGAGGGAATTGTACCCTGCACTTTTTGAAGGGAAATCGGAATACTTCTGACTCATGTACATTATTATCAAACGACGGCCTAAAGACGACTTGATAAATCAAATGTAAAATGTTCAACGTGCTGTCTTGTCTTGGATCTGCACTGGCACTATCTTATGAAACATTGCGACAAAAAAAAAAAAATCTTTCTTTACAGTTTTAAGATCTTTTATCTGGACATGTCTGTTTGAAGTATCTGCCTAATGGTAGGCCCTACATATAAATATAAGAACAAACTAGTAATTCAAAATGCAAACTAAGGCTTTTAATAGTGGAAAATCTTCCGACCCATTCTGCTCTAAACAAAACTAGCTCTTACAATTTACCAAAACTAAGACAGCTAAAATTGCTTTCTGTTTCCTTTTTATCTTTAAGGCTCTTCTAGGTAATCTGGTAGCATAGATCAAGATCAGACTATACTTAAAAGCTAAAATATCAAATTTTGAGACTCAGGTTGCCTTGTATGCTTGAATAAACAGGCGACCAGTATTGATTTAAGATCAGGTTGCACGTTACATGTATGTAATGTCTGATCTTGATCAATGTCGTCAGCAACAAAAAATTCTGTTATGTCTGTTTTTCGCTGAAAGGGTTAAACAGAGAAAGCAAGAATGGATCTCAAAAAACATTACATCAGACGATCAAAACGCACAAAAAAATAACACTTATGCCCTAAAAGGTAAAGGTTTCGCTGTTTTTTTTTTTGCATTTACAGGATTACTGTAAGTTGAAATGTTTTGTATTGTTTTAAGTACAAGATACTTGTTTTTAAAAAATGACCAATATATTAAGGTGAGAGGAAATGTGAAGAAAATTGCCAAAATATAGTAGTTAATCAACAAATAAGTTAAAAATCTATTGCTGCATATATAAGTGTACAGGTACCAACAAAGGTTTCGGTTGACCAACTTTAAATCAGAAATCCCCGCTTTATTTTCTGTCAAATCTGTGCCGCGTGATCATCACAAAAAAGGAGAAATTCAGTCAAACGTTGCATAATTCGGTTACAAGAAATGAAACATGATCTGATTAAAAACATATCCGTCTGCTTTTCAGGGAAAAGTGATATTTTATCTCCATATATAAGTGTTCTCCTACATAACCCATAGAAGACAAGACACGATTCAGTGCTCTATAGCAATGGGTGTAGATTCATATCAGACTGTCTTGAAATGTTCTAATGATCAAGTTATTTGTCTGTTTTTCTGTCTGTCTGTCCGTCTCTCTTTCTCTCTCTCCGTGATCAATTACTACATACTACCAAATACAACAAAGCCTGTCGCTGTTTATGTTATGTTGTTATGTGATGTTATCTCTCTCTCTCTCTCTTTCCTTCTGTTTTTTTCTATTTTCTTTCCCATATATTCCTGTGTATAGTGCTATGGTATCTCACTATCAGTTATTAAACTGTAATGATTCTTTTTTTTTTTAAGCAACTCTTGATTTATGGATAGCTAATATCTGAGTCAGCTTTTAAGTTTGTTAAAGTTTTGGTTATCAAGGAAACGAAAACTCTACAAGAATAGTTTCCTTCTTTCTTTGAATACATTTTACAAGAATTTACCAAGGTTTATACACGGGTTGGAAACTTCATACTCAACTATTACTTTTGCAGGCAAAACAAAAACAACAAAATATTGCAAGGTGTGGCCTGATATGAGTCAGAACATTTCACACACTGTCAGCGTGTTCCTATATCCAATATCATTACATGTTTAGTGTTGAGCACTATTCTCAACATGGTTCCAGTCATCTCAAGCTAAGGCTGCCAGCTAGTGCATCTGCATCTCTTTTCCAGTACTTTGTAAAATTATTTTTCTAGACAGTGAAGACACTGATTGCTGTCCTATACACAAATCGTAGAAACAATGCTTAATTGTCAGAGAAGAATGAATCTTGTCGTAATGACCAATATCAATCCTTGAAACGAGTTTTGCTGAGCTAGGATTCCGCGTCATAAGCCTGCATTACTAGCCAGCTAACGTGCTCGGCAGATTCAAGATCGGATATCACGTTCTGACTGCCATGGGAGGATTTGAAGATCAGTGGAGAAAAGGTTCGGTTTGTAAACTAAATCTTAGCATGTTAAACTTTCCAAAGTGTAAAGGGATATAAGGGTTTGATTAACAAAAGACGCGTGCAATTTGCAAAATAAAGATTATCAACCTCCAGATTTGGCAGCTCTTTTTCTAAAGTTTGAAGATAGGTAAACTTGACCTTTAACCCTTCAACAGACGACAAAATTTTAAACTCATCCATATTGAAGGCATTTTGGCTCAAATGAGAAAATTCGGCATAAAAGGTTGGGATACGTTGTGAGGAAATGTTAGCAACATTTTTTCCTTAAACCACAATGTTTTCCAAAGCTTTAGAACTGTCTTGGGATCGTTTAGACTCGTGCTTTTGTTGTAATGGGTTAACCAGTTGGGAAAAATGATATCTGTTTGTGCAATGTAACTGGTTGTGTTTGTCTCCATGTACATGTGATAAAATGAAGAAGAGCATGTGATGATTGTTTTCGTTCCTATAGACTGGTATATCTGTGATTACGACCTATTTTTTTTGTCTACGAGACAACATTCCGTCATTTTCTAAAAAATAAAGGGTTAGGGTTTCATACACAAATGACACGTGTTAACTCTTTACCAGACCTCCAAATCTTAGCCATGTCCAATTTTATAACATTTGCAGATGACTACATGTAATTCAAACAACGAAATTTTCTTTCCAGTGGTTGAAAACGTTTTCGGAAAAGAAGCAGCTGCTGCTAATCAGAACATTTTCTTCTCCCACAGTGGTTTCTCGAGGCTCTTAAAACTTGGGATTATTTGGTAAAGGGTTAACAATATACGGACAACCCTTGCCTGTTTTTATTGCCAAATTTGGTTGTCGGGTGTAGATTAGCTTTAACCCTGAATCCGTACAGCATTAATTACATGGAGCTGAAGCGTCTGTGAAGAAGACGAAGATTATGAACTTTTCACAATTGTCTTGAGCTAGAACATGTCTCAGAATATCAGAGTAAAAAAATAAATTGCTTGTTACCTGCATTCTCCGTTTTCCTCAATGTTTTCAAAAGCCGAATAGTATTATTTGGTAAACGCTTAACACACCGAGTACAGCTTAAATTCCTTTCAGTCTCGTTTACAGACGATGTAGATCAAGATCATGCTGCATGTTAAACACAATCTGTTACAACAATATGTACTGTGAGATATTCTAGCCGAGACAAGATTGAGTTCTTGGTTCTTAATCTTTGTATGGAGGAGTTATTTTTGTAGTGTTTTTAGGATAAACTAGGGTAAAGCCTGTACCAGCGATCTAGGGTTGAAAAGAGCGTTAAAAAGAGCCCGAGTAAAAAGGTTTTGAAAACACCGTTGGGAAAGGAGAAAATGCTGTTAAGCAATATACCATCCTAGTTCCACGATATTATCTACTTTTAAAGGAGAAACCCAATCATTTGAGACACACTAAATTTATCGTCTGCAAATGCATACAAATTGAACAAGTCTAGAAATTTGTCGCCTTATTCAGATGTAGGATGCGGAAAGCATAGGCTCCGCGGCAAGATTTGTTTGTAGGATGTATAATGCCTTTTCAACATATTTCAGTTACATGGCGGCGGCCAGTGAACCTATTCATGTTTTCCAGGAATTTCTTTTAACAATAACGTTACTCCACACAGTATTTATCCAAGTTACTTGTGGCATAGATAGTACCAATGCTGCGAGAGGGAGAGAGAGAGAGAGAGTGGGGGATTGAGGATAATGAGATTTTCCAATGCTATTTGCTATATAAAGAAATACATGTCATTAGACGGCTGTTGCATGACCTTATGCTGCCTTTTACAAAGTCAGTATTAAAAGCCCAACAGCGAAAAAAAAAACATTGCAGGTGTTGACATTCATTTAAATTTAAACCATTTCACTTAAAAGTATGGAAAATACTCCCAGCATGACAATCTGTGTATTCTGTCCAAATTTAAGTTGCAGGCAGAAAAAATCATGTCGAAATCAGGCAAAAAGTAAACTTAAGATACAATGACTTGCCAACTTTTAACCTAAATTTTGTATTGTCTGCCAGCGACAAACAGTTGGCCCAACCATGCGATTGTCATCTTCACAATAATTTCCACTCTTTTAAATGCATTTTAACACCCGCTTTATTTCGGCAACCATTATTACTTAAGGCTTTCGAATGCAGTCAAACGTAACTGGTACTAAATTTAGAGTGCCTGTTAGGAATTTTACAGACATCGTGGATTGAGATCAGACTACGAATCACGCAGTGTCTGATCTTTAATATTCACTGTCCGCTTACTAGTGTCAGAGTTACCCGATCAGCCTGATTCTACATTTTATTTTTGTAACTCTTTCCTACAGTTGATGTCGATTCCATTTGAGCCAGGCTCTGTGAAAAAGTGGTTTGGTGAATCTACAAAAAGTATCGACTACGGTCAGCCTGCGCAGACCGTACAGGCTGACCTGTGTCGAAACATTTTGCTTTTTGGTCAAGTTTCAGCATGTCATTCTACCTCATGACTCGGTCGGTTGTTAGATAAAATGGATTTTACTGATCCATGTTTTGTGATGGCTTGCTTGGTATGATGCGTCGCGTATATTCATTAGAACCCTTTTTCACAGAGCATGGCTCATTTATTTTGCACTCAACGAGGAAATAACTGTTTGGTTGTTTTAGTAGGTCAGCCGATTACCAGTTCGAAGGGACGGGCTTTATTTAGTGTAATGGTGATTTTCTTTCTTTTGTTATAACAATTTCTATTGACAATGAAATTTCATATCGATATCGATTTTTCCAAAAATGATGATGAAATAGAAATAATATTGTGTATCCAATTCAGTTCACTACTTTTAGTAAACATTTTAACCTATTTCCTTCTTCTTTAAATGTCTATTCAATCACTTTTCCTTGCATGAATGACATGTGTTGTGTTGTGCGATTAAATAGCGAAAAGGGCTTCAAGACAATTTTGGGGCTGTTTGAATATAATAAAAAAGTCTTTCATAATCTCGGACAGTTTAGATCTAAGATGTGAATGCATGGCGTTTTCTGATCTTGGTCTGCTCTGCAAAAGCAACTTTATGCTGTAAGGTTTGAAATGCTGAAGACAACTCCAGTCACGTTTTCGAAAACTATGAAGATCAAGATTTTGGCGAAAGTTAAATCCATTCCGGTATGGTACGATACACCCTGATATTCGGTGAGATATTCTAGCCGAGATAACCTTCAAGTCCAAAAGATTAGCCTACATTACGTTCAGCAATGTTGATGGGATAGGATCCGCCAATATCTAACCTAAATGCAGCAAGATGACGAGAGAGAGAGAGAACTTTTTTTTCCAGTTTGAAAAAAAAACTGGTGAAAAAGGAGAAAATGTTCAAACATTTTTAAGCGACATAATTCTAGACATTCGCTGCTATTCGAAAATTTTATTTTCTTACAGAAAATAAACTGATCTGTAGTTAGTTTGACTTACCAAATAAACGGGTAATCCATCATCGGGATCTAAGTCGTAAATATTCAAGAAGGGTTAGAAAGGGTGGTATAAAAAAAAAAGTGTCAGTCAGTTTAGTATGACACGTGCGTGTGGAACTAACAACTGGGACAGTACTTCACACTGCTGGAGTGCTATACCAACATTAAAGGAATACCGAGTTAACCCTTGCCTCTCCTTTGTGTTAAGTTTGGACATATGTTATTTAAAAAGAAATGAAAAGAACGGATTTTTGTCGATGCAACCTGTATTTTGAAAAGGCTAAATATATATACCAGTTTTAATCGTTACCCTTTGATTTCCTTACATCAAGAGACTAAGAAAATGAGGATAAACAATGTGATAATGTACAGGGTAGCATATATTTTTTAAATTGTCTTTCAGTTTTTATTTATCAAGATAATAAAAAACAAATGGCTAATAACTGCTATATCTGTTGCATCTAATGAAGGATTAGAAAGAGTGTGTGATGAAAATATACCTGAAGCCTGTTGTACATGGATTGTGCAGTTTTAGACCGTGGGTGTAGTGGTAAATTTTCGATAATGCTACATTACACGTTTTTGGACTTTAACCCATTAAACGGCATTCACAACAATAATTGCCTTTGCGACTTATATAAATCAAGTTCAGGCTGCACGAAATGTGCAGTCTGATTTTGGATTTACACTTTGTGCTCTTGTAGGACATTGACGAAAACAACATTGAAAAAAATGCTGGTTCTTGGGTCTTTTTTTTTTTAAATTAAATTGTAGAGTATGTTAGGAGGTTTCGGCGCACTATGGATTAAGTTATTAACCGGAATTCCAGAGTTTTTCCACTTCTCAAATACACGCTGCTGATTACAAACAATCAGGAAGTAGTAACTTTGGTTTTCGGATTTTGGAATCAAGCATGATATTGCACTTTTAATCCGGAATTCGAAATTTCATATCGCTAAAACTAAATGTGCGATAGGCCTACAAGTTTGTAATTTAATTAAATGATATATATAACGTTTTGTGGCATCTTAACTAAAGTAATCCCTGTAGGCAAGGCATTTACAGGTAGGAAAATGTTGCGGTCGTAATGGAAGAATTAGTTCTTGATTCCCGAAGACAGTGGTTCTCTAAAACAGTGGGTAAAAATACAGACATTTATTTATAAAAATTTATCGTCATCCGGCGATGTATTTCTCCGTGATCTCTCGCAAGTCGCCACGATCCACTGCGATTACCTCCTGCTGTGAAGCTGCCCGATATTTTTTCAGGCCGCGGTGACAAGTCCTCCGCGTTTCGCCTACTTTCACTTTTACAGCAGATTTGCCGCGGACAAATTGGTCCGCTGCGTCTCGCGGACTTGAGCAAAAAACGCGAGAGCTGTACTGTATATTCGAATGCCCCTTTTCGTGTGTTGCAGGCCATATGTTAATCTCATTCATTGCATGAAAAACGTTCTACTGAAACGATAATAATAATGATATAAAGTTATGTAGAAAATTCAAGTGTCTCTTTCTCCTTCCAGTTATTCTGTGAGACAGTGTATGGATATTTATGAAAAGGAATTTGAAGATGTGATCTTCAACAATGTTGATGACACAAACAGATATTATGGGGGCTATAAACTTGGTGTCATCAAAGTTGTCTTTCCAAATGGAAAAGTAGATCCATGGCATGCAATAGGTGTTACCCAAGACCTTTCTCCAGATGCAACTGCTATTTACATTCCAGGTATATTACTCCTTATCATTTTCTCACTATTTTTTCATTGCAGTTAACTCTTTTCCACACAACAAAATTTTGGACAAGCCCAAATTGACAGCATTTGCAGACGACAAAATAAAATGTAGCTCTAATGATGATTTCTGTCTTTAATAAGGTAGAAAACATTGTGGATAAAGGAGAAAATGCTAGTTACCAGGATTTTATCCTTTTCTCACATCGTTTTCAAAAGCTTTCCCTTGCAGAGTTGTTAAAACTCGGGATTGTGTGGTAAAGGGTTAACTGCAGATGCGTAAAAAGTTGTATTTGTATGGTAATGATTTGATTATTTGTAAATTTTGCATTTCAGACTTTTTTCAACATTTCTGCCATATCAAAGTGATCAGTACACCTTTTCATGCATTTCTTGAATTTCTTTCACCAATGAATCACAATTTGAATTATGGTTTCATATTAACAATTAGCACAGATGACATAATGCATTCCTATGGCTATTTACAAAATAATAATACTGAATTTGTATTTGACCAATTTAAATTTAGAAATTAGTATGAGTACAAAATATGACAAATACATTGAAATGAAAAGAAATGTATAATATACATGATGTAATTAATAGAAAGGCAGATCAGTTTTGTCAAACATCATTATAAAGGCAAAATTCAACAGAATTATAAACATGTCCATTTAATCCTAAACACATTATCCCCAGTATTTACAACCCTTATAAAGAATGCATTTGAAAACATTGTGGGAAAAGCTGAAAAAGCTGGTAACCAGCATTTTTTCCTTTACCCATAATGTTTTCTACCTTGTCAAAGACACATAATATTCTTCTAGCCAGAACTGCTTTGTTGTCTCCAAGTTCTTTCAATTTTGAGGAGCCGAGCCCTGGTAGCTCAGTCAGTAGCGTGCAGGACTTGTGAACGGGGTCGTGGGTTTGATCCCGGGCTCGGCCATTTTCTTTCTGAGAATTGATGATAGTCATTGCGACAGAATTCATTCCTCTCCCACCACTGACCACGTTTTGACGATGGTTATGTGGGAAAGCAGCCAGTGGCTTGGAAAGAAAATTGTGTGAGGTACTCGTAAAAGAGACTCCAGGAAAGCATGGATAAGTGCTTTAGCCGCAGCGATATACCTGAAATAATGTTGAAAATGGCGTAAAATACCATGCAATCAATCAATCAATCAATTTTGAGGAGGCTATAATTTTGTCGTCTAGTAAAGCGTTAAATCTAAGTGAAATGTTTCTGTAATTGTTTTTTTTTTTTCATTTATACAGGAAATATTATTGTTTTTTTTTTTCATTTCTACAGGAACAGCCCATTGTCCCAACATGTACCCAGCCACACCCAGTGACCCACCAGAACTTATAGCTGCCAGGCAAACCATTGCTAAACTGATTGGCAAATGGATCAGCTAATCTTTTACCAAATAGTCACATGTTTTTATGACCCTCAGGAAGGATGCTGTTGGAAAATATTGTGGTAAAAGGAGAAAATGGTAGTAGCACTATCTCCTTTTCCTACTATGTTTTCTACATTTTCAAAGACATCCCATCATTTGAGCTGCATACGGTATGTCATCTGCAAGTGACTTCATTGTGGACAAGTCCAACGCTAAGAATACGGTAATTATTTAACTCTTTACCAAACGACAAAATTTCAGACATGTCCAAATTGAAAGCAATTGCAGATGACAAATTAAAGTTGGCTCAAATGACGGAATTCGTTCTTGATAGCTTAGAAAACATTGTGGGAAAAGGAGAAAATGCTGGTTACCAGCATTTTCTCCTTTTCCAACAACGTTTTAAAAGGCCTTCTTCCTCAGGGTTATTAATGGCGTGATAGTTTGGTAAGGGGTTAAAACAATATCTCATGAAATAAATTCATAGTAGATGTTGGATGAATTTCAAATCGAGCTTGTGAAATATGGACAATCAAAATGAAATAAGATTTAATCCTTAACCCTTTACCACACAATCACAAGTTTTAATGACCCCGAGGGATAAGACTCTTGAAAACATTGTGGAAAAAAGAGAAAATGCTGGAAAACAGCATTTTGTCCTTTTCTCCACAATGTTTTCTTATAAAGACAAACTTCTGCCTGTGATCAATATTTCTTTTGTCGTCTACGAATACTTTAAACTTGGACTCGTATAAAATTTTGTCATATGGTAAAGGGTTCAAGGGCTTTTTCCAACTACAGTTGCCTTTGAAACTAGTATAGATCAAGATCAGACTATAAGACTATAAACAAGAGGGCCATGATGGCCCTGTATCGCTGCACTGGCTAATAAGTAAAAACCCTACATGCCAAACATTACAATACTTGGCCAATTGGTTTTAAACATGAGACCTCTGAGACAGGGCTAAAATTGGTAGCCCTAGGTCTTATGGTTAGTAACAAGAAGATGTCTGAAGTTTTCACTGTATAAGCCCATGCAAAACTCCTGATCTTCAAGGTTGGGTTCGAATTCAACCCAAGGGCTATAATTTAGGCATTCTTAGTAGGTGCCCACTATATAAAAGCCACATGCAAAATTTGGTAGCCTTAGGCTTTATGGCTAAGTACAGGGAAATTTCTAAAGTTTTCTCTATATAAGCCCATGTAAAACTTGTGACCCCGGGGCTGGGCCATTTTTGACCCCAGGCCTATAACTTGGGCACTCTTAGTAGATGCCCATTAGATTAAGCCACATGCAAAATTGGGTAGCCCTAGGCCTTATGGTTTCAGACAAGAAGGTTTTCAAAGATTTCCAATATTTTTAAGTTTTGTTGCCATGGCAACCACAGTTTTTAAAGGAATCAAATTCTTTCAAGAAATTCTAGAGAGGACCATAGCAGGATCATTTCTGTGAAGCTTTATCAAAATTGGATGGGTAGTTTCAGAGAAGATGTTTAAAATAAAAGTAAATGCACGCACGGACGGACGGACACACGGATGGATGCACAACAGACACAGGGCCATGACATAAGCCGGCTGGCCTTCGGCCATTGGAGCTAAAAACATGCAGTCTGATCTTTGATCTATACTGTCTGCTTTGCTGAGACATTCTAAACAAAAAAAACTTTGGTATTCTACTTATTTTGGTCTGCTGGCAAATTTCTAGCCTTACAGATATCTGTTGTTTATAGGGCACTCTCAGGGTTAACATATCTACACTAGTGAAACATTGAGAAAACAGTTTGAGGAAAGGAGACATATTTTGTTAACAGAAATTTCTCTTTTTGCCACAATGGTTTCAAATATTTTAAAAGTAATCAGCAACAAGATGCAAAGTATTGTCTATAGGAAGTAATGAGTTAAACTTGTCACTCTTGCAATAGGATATCAAGTTTATATGTCGCCGAAATACACAGCTTTATAATCCTTTACCACACAATCGCCACTTTCAATGACTCTGAGAAATTTGGATGTTGAAAACATTGTGGGAAAAGGAGAAAATACTGGTAACCAGCATTTTCTCCTTTTCGCACAGCGTTTTCTACCATTTGAAATAGAAATTTCAGGTTTTGAATAACAACTGATTTGTGGTCTGCAAATGCTTTCCATACAGACAAGGCTATAATTTTGTTGCTTTTTGAAAAGATAAAGGTTCTAGGGAGAATGTGCAATTGAATGTTTATAAACTATAGCCACATTTCCTTTAATTATTTTTTGTATTGAATTTAAGAAAACATACTGGTATTCATTTTATTAGTCTTGCATACCATTGTAGAAATTTATTTTTTTGTCACAAAATTTCTCTATAAGCATGCTTCTGGGTAAAAAAAAAATACACATTAAAGGGCAAATCCTAAAATATTTTTACCAGACTGTTTTTTCCTTTAATCAGCTGCAAATGATGTCAGTTAAACATGTGTCCGCCATTTTTCATAAATACCACCCTGTAACATGCCATAAACCACGGCCGAATTGTCACGCTGATATACGGCCCTAAAAATGGTACATGGCTTACTTCCCCTGATTCGCTTATCTCCCGTGCATGTGTGACGTCATTGTCGAGTCAATCTGTGGATACCGTCAGTAGACATACAGTAGGAACGCGGATGATTGTATGCAGATATCCGAGTATTAACTGAGAATTGAGCCGAAAAAATGGTAAATTGTGCAGCCTATGGCTGCAACGTCGATTCGGGAACTCATAGAATTAGTATCTTCAAATTTCCGAAGGAATTAAAAAGGAGGAAACTATGGATTCAACGTTAAAACCGGGGCCGGACAGTAGCGACTGATTTTTTGCCATCGGTTCATTCGAAATTGTGTCTGAAATACTTCGATGACAGTCAGTTCTTAATAAGTCAAAAACTCGCAAAAGAAGTTGGTTATAGGAATTTTAGGCTGCGGTTAAAACCTGACGCTGTGCCGACATTATTCGAAACTCCGAGTCGAAAGGAGATAGGCCTTAAACCGAAACTCCGAAAGACAGACATTCCGCAACGGCAATTTCCAAAAAGAAAATCCAACATGAAGTAGGTAATTTCTTTTTTTTCTCGAAATTGGAATACATGAATTGTTATTCGTACTATTTTACCCTTTTCTACATTATCGCTTCATTCTGGACAAAGGAGAAATTGCTACCGTTTTCTCCCGTTTCCAAATGATTTCAACATTTAACAAAATTATAGATTCATCCAAATTCATAACATAAATTTTGCAAATAATAAAGTCGACATTGTTCAAATGATGTAAACTTTCAAGGGATAATAATCATTCTTTGAACAGCAGACATCGTTTTCTTCCCACACTGTTTTTCAAACACTCTTTCTTTGGGTATTGGAAACTAGATCTAGGGTTTGTATGGTAAAGGGTTAAGTCAGTATCTGGCTACCCCTAGTCATGGTCATAAATGTTAATATATCACCGACCAGTTGAAACAATACAGGAAATGGTTAAATAACATTTGCATATCTCACCCCTTTACACTGTAATGTTTGTGTAATGCATTTTGAACAAATTTTGAATTATATCTATACAATTTTGATTTGTGGATATTTCCTTGTTCCTATCCATATTATGTCTTCTAGACAGGCTACTGAGAAAAGTGTTTTGAACATGTCAGTATGAAAATTTTGAAATTGCACACTTGACACAGGTCATTTTCTCTGATAATCAGACAAAAGTGAGGAAATTAAAAATAACACATTTTTTTTAAATTAGGAAACAGAATGTTTTTGACCAGGCTCACACACCAATTCTTTTACCTTTTACCTCAAAAATCTGACCTTCAACCACTCTAATGGAGAAGGCTTTTGAGGACAAGGTGAAAAAAGGAATAAGTCCTGATACCCAGAGTTATCTTCTTTTCCTACAATATTTTCTACCCTCAAATCTATTGTCAAGGCCACATTTGATCTGTGGTCTGCAAATACTTTCGGTGTGGAGTGGACAAGTCTAAAGTTCTGCCATCTGTGTAAGGGTTTAGCCTAACTCTAACCCAAATGATAAAAAAAATAGAATATTTCAAATCCACAGCATTTAAATATGACCGATAAAATGTGATTGTTTATTGGAATTTAGTTTAACCCTTTGCCAAACAATCCTTTGTTTTAACGACCCTGGTGAAGAAAGAAAAACCTTTTGAAAACATTGTAGGTAAAGGAGAAAATGCTGGTAACCAGTATTTTCTCCTTTTTCTACAATGTTTTCTACCCCATTAAAGACAAGTCCAAACATGTGAGTAAAATTTAATTTGTTGACTCCAAATGCTTTCAATTCGTTTGAGTCAATAAATTTGACGTTTGGTAACAATTTAAACGTGTATTTTACATCTCTTGAGAAACAAGTTCATACAACTCGTACTAATCTCTTCAGATACTGCTTCCTTGGAACTAAACCAGAACTCGTGCCCAATGTGTGGGATTTATATTTAACCCTTTACCAATCAATCCCTAGTTTTTACTACCCTGAGACAGAAGCCTTTTAAAAACATTGTAGGAAAAGGAGATAATGCTGGTAGCCAGCATTTTCTCCTTTTACCACAATGTTTTCTACTCCGCTGGAAACAAATTTCAATTTTTGAAATATTTAACTTTATTTTGTCGTCTGCAAGTGATTTCAATTTGGACCTGTTTAATATTTTGTCGTTTGGTAAAGAGTTAAAAATAGAAAATATTGTGGATAAAGGACCAACTGATAGTTACCAGCTCTTTCTATGTTTTTACAATGAATCTGAAGTCGTCTATACTGCAATTTGACCGGAATGTCAGTATTAACCGCTCAGTCCCTAGTAGACCAATTTGAGACTTACCCAAATTGAAACAATTTGCATAAGACAAACAAGAAGTGAACAAATTTACGCTATCCTTTCCCACGGTTTACAATTCAGAGTTTAAGACTTTCACAGAGAAGCTCTATATGGAACATACATGTATGATAAATTTTTGCATTGAATGGATCATGTGGACAAGGTATACACAAAAAAGTATTTCACACAGGTAGATCCCCTCTCCCTCTCTCTGATGTTCATGTATTTCTGTATGGTAAGAAATACAACTAAAATAATTTTCAAAATAATTTTGAGAATTAACTCTTAATAATCTCGGAACATATTCTTTTATCAAATTTCATGCTGGTTAACAGCATTTCAAAATATTCTTATTCTCATGAAAATCGTGATTTATTGTGGAACCCTTCACCCATGAGAAAATGAACTTGTACCCGTCAATGTTTACAGAATTCTTTACAAGGTACAAATATCAACAAGGACCCATTAACAAATAATTAGAACTAACATCTCTCGATTATCAATCGTAAAAGTCAAGAAAAAGGTTATTTGACATGAAACTAAAGCGTCGGGGAACTGTCTTGTCGTGGAACTGTCTTAAAACCGTCCTTTTTTTTTGTTTTTGTTTTATTCCGCCCGTTAATCTACTGAAAATGCTTCACGTGAAACAAAGTTTATGCCATACACTTAATTCTATCATGTATAGAATATTTTTTCTGTAAGCGATGTTCTCCATCGCCCCGTAATAGACGTATTTCAATAACGCGCGATACTCAACACGTTGAAAAGTCTGGCACAACATCGTCATTTTCGTCAACAGTGGGCGAAAAGTTACTTTTATCCTCATCACCAGAAACTTAATAAGTTTCTTTAATAATTGGCTCGTACATGTACGGTCTTACCGGCCCAGAATCGTCTATTTCTTCGTCTTCAATATCGCTCAGTTCACTATCGTAAACAACGTCCATATTGAAACAAGCTCTCCTATGACGTCACAAATCAAGGGACGCAACAATAAGTAAGGGAGATAAGCGATGCAATAAAAATTAATAAGCAGAAATATGAATTGAAAAAAAGTACTTTTACTAATTTTTTTTTTCTAATTACAACATTACCAGGTTACTATTTGACAAGTGTAGATTTGAAAATTAAACATATCTGAAACTTGTTGATTTGCCCTTTAAGGTTATTAAGGTTATATTTAATGTTTTGCCTTGCTTAGCTGTGGGTGTCCAAAAATAACAATTTAGATTAAAAAAAAATCCTGTTTAATTTCTGTATTTTATTGTATGGTGTTTAATTCTGCTTTCAACACTGAGTCAAATCATGGCAACCAGTGCTTCTATACATGTGTTTCTGCAGTTGATGTTTCCAGTACTTTACACAACACTCTTTTTAAGCCGTCACCTGCTTTCTCACAAAAGCATTATCAAGTCAGTCACTGTCTGCATAAGAAATCAATTCTACACAGCATAAGCAATTAAATCTGCATTCAGGGCATTAAGGGTTGACAGAATGCATAATTAATATTATATTGATATTTTGTTAAATAATTGTTTACATAATATTGTTATATTTGTGTTTTACTGTTTGAATCCAGTACTTGGTCCTATAAGCTACTTACTAGTACATGTACTTTGCACATTCCAGTGCTCATTTAATTCTCAAAATGTCAAATAAATACAGTGTATATCTACTATATACCTGAAAATTGTCCATCTCAAATGCATGTGTCACATGCGGATAAAATATCAAACACTACAGAAAAAAAATCTGTATACGCTGTCAAATACAGTTCCAAACATGGTAAGATGACATAACTCACATGGCTGTGGAATATGACTGTATGTATTGATTTGCAGTTTGATTGGTCAGAATTTTACCATATAATATTCATCCCCAATTTGTAAAAACACAGTTACTGGCTACTACACCATTATTTGTTTTATTTTGTTTACTGCTTCCAAATAAGATGTAAATAGTTTGCAATATTTTGTTGTTGAAAGGTGTTTGTATATAACAAAAGGAATATTATGTTGTAGTAATTTTCCTGGCGCTAGTGCCTATATTTGCTTCTCGCCGCGCAAAAAAAGATTTGACATCTTGCTCGACCTTCGGTCAAGCATGATATCAGATTTTCTCACGCTCCTCAAGTCAAATACAAGCATCGGGAAAGTTACTACAGCATAATATTCCATATAGATCTACTGGGGGAAAAAAAGAGAAAATGGTTACGGCTATTCCAAAGCTACAGCATCTTACAGAGAACCAGATTGTGTAGACCTACAATCAGTGAGCATGTTTCTAGTCACACAGGTTTTACTGACAAGTCACTTGACCAGTTTATCTAGTCTTTGTTTTTCCCTTCAAAAGTAAGTCTCCGTTTTATTGTCAAAGTACGGATGTGTTTGGTGGTGAACTGAAATCAACCTTTCTATCTGTCTTTGTCCATGAACAAAGGTGTACCTGTGTTGTGAACTCTGTACACTTTTGCTTTTAGGTTTGAAGCTTTACTAGTACATTCCATATTAAATCACAAGGCAGGGGTATTAACCCTTTTTTTCAAACGACAAATTTTAGACTCTTTCGAATTGAAAGCATCTGGAGATGACAAATCCAAAAGTGGTCCAAATGAACTGCAGCTGGCACAGTAAAAAACATCATTGGAGCAAATACTGCATACCAGCATTTTCTCCTTTTCCCACAATGTTTTCAAGAAGCTCTTATCTCAGGTTGTTTGAAGTCGGTATTGTGAGGTAAAGGGTTAAATGAAGCTCTTAACCAGACAACAAAGTACATGTGTTAGACTTGTCTTTATTGAAAGCAGTTGCAGATGACAAAAGTTCCTCAAATGATGGATTTGTCTTTTATATGGTAGAAAGCTTGTGGAAAAAGGAGAAAATGCTGGTAAACATTTTCTCTTTTACCCACAGTGTTTTCTAAATGCGTCTTCAGGGTTGTTAAATCACATGATAGTTTGGAAAGACAAAGAGCGGCTTTCTCATATTATATCATTACCCCCTGAAACAAAGAGGACTCATAAAGGTTTTGTACAGAATTTGCCTTTATTTGTAGTCGCCACTGGTTGCCCATATGGGTGACGCCCCCTGAAGGCTGTCAGTTTTGTTACGAGGGATAGTGCAAACACAGAACGAAACCCATCATAAGCTACGCCTGATTCTTTAACGAGCTCAGTGTATGGCACTGTCACATGGGACCTTGGTTTAACTTTTCAGCCAAAAGACAATAAGTAATTTTAGTTGGCCAGCTGTGGGAATCAAACCCACAGCCTCAAGTGACCCGAAACATCATGTTCACGAGTCCTATGCTCTACCAACTGAGCTATGTGGACTGGTCATACAGGAGCTGAGCCGAAATTTCGTCGTTTGGTAAAGAGTTAGAGGAATGAATTGATGAATTGTACCTTTTTAATTAGGAAAAACAGTGTTGTTTCCGCCAGAATAGGTAACAAAGTAGTGAACAGTGTCGATCAAGATCAGACTGCACAATCTGTGCAGCCTGATCTTGAACTACACTGTCCACAAAAACATCTTAAGTTGGTTCCAGTGCTTTAAGGGTTGAGCGGCATGTCTCTGTTGAGCACTAAACCAGACAAGGAAGTAATGTAATGCTTCAAACCTGGGTTCCGAGGATGATAAAAACATAGAATGCTCCATTTCATGTTAACAAAGACAAATTGTAGAGTTTTAAGGAACTCGAATTAATTTTGTAGTCACCCATTACCAAACTAACCTGTTTAGGTTTGAACAAGTCTCAAATTTTGTCATTGGGTAAAGAAATATAAAATAGCCACAAGAGAAATTGCTAAAGAACAGAACAAAGATCAAGCTTATACATTGTATATGATATAATGACCCTCTTGCATATGAAATAATGGATTATCAACACACGTGTATGCATGTGAAAACATTGTGGTAAAAGGGGAAATTGCTCTTTATTTCTTGGAATCTTTACATTATAGCCTGCACAGAAATCGGTTAGTACAGAAAAGGGTGCCTTTCTTTCAATATGCACATTTTTGTTTTTTTAAATAAGTTAACTCTTTACCAAACAACAAAATTTTGGACTAGTCCAAATTCAAAGCATTTGCAGACGACAAAATAAATGAAAAATGAAATTCGATTTGGGAAGGGTAGAAAAAATTGTAGGAAAAGGAGGAAATGCCGGTAACCAGTATTTTCTCCTTTTCCCACAATGTTTTCAAAAGCTTTCTTTCGCTTCCTTTCTCGGGTCATTAAAAGTTGGGATTGTGTCGTAAAGAGTTAACCATTTACCAGATGACAAAATTTTAGACTTGCCCAAATTGTAAGCATTTGCAAATGACAAATGTTACTCAAATGATTGCATTTGTCTTTGCAGGGACATGAACATTGTGAGAAAAGGATAAAATGCTGGTTACCACCATTTTTCTCGTTTCCCACAATGTTTTCAAAAACCTTCTTCCTCTGGGTTGATAAAACTCAGGATTTTATGGTAAAGGGTTAAGCATTAAACAAGAATGCACTGTGTGAACTAAGATACTGTATTCATTGGGTAAACAGAGGTATTAATCTATGACAGATAAAAAGATATGAGCTGTGCTGTGTGAAAAGGGGGCCTAATGCATTTGCAAAAAATACCGACCCGTATCAGCCTGTGCAGTCCACACAGGCTGACTTGGGTCAAAACCTTTTGCTATTGGTCAATTTTTTCTGCATGTCAAAGGACCTGCAGTGTATCTCAGGATTCAGTCATTTACAATATAAAAAGTGGATATTATAGATACATCATTATGTGATGACCTGTGGTATCATGTATCTCAGAGAAGCATTAAATCCCTTTTTGCCAGAACATGGCTCAATTATTATGGATTTTTCTTATCTACCCAAAAATAAGACTTTGGACTTCTATAATCTCTAATAATAAGAGGACCATAATGGCCCTGAAGTCGCTTACCTGAGCCTTTTGATCAAACATGACCCATTTCCAATCTCTTCAGAGATATTAAGACAAACACTCTGACAAACACTCATTAGTATTGGGCTTACAAATATGGCCTCTAGAATGCACACAAGCTTTTTCTAGAATTTGTCTCTGCGGCCTACTTGACATGTAGAAATTATCCAGACATACATTCCGACAAACTTTCATGAATATTTGAGAGAAAATGTGGCCTGTAGGGTGTATAAAAAGTTTTTCCGAGATTTGACCTAGTGACCTGGTTTTTTATTCAACATGACCCATATTCATACTAGTCTAAGATATTATCAAGACAAACATTCAAAGCAAATTTCAAAATTATTGGACTGAAAATGTGGCCTCTAGAGCGTACACACGGTTTTTCAAGGATGAAACTTGGTGACCTAGTTTTTATTCCATGTGACCCATTTTCAAACTCATGCAAGATATCATCAAGACAAACATTCTAACAAAAGTTTAAAGAATATTGGACTGTAATTATAGTCCAAAAGGCTTTTCCGAGATTTGACCTTGTGACCTAGTTTTTTTTTATCCAACATGACCCATTTTCATACTAGTCTAAGAAATTATCAAGACAAACATTCTGACCAAATTTCAAGATTATTGGACTGAAAATGTGGCCTCTAGAGCTTACATAAGGTTTTTCTAAGATTTGACCTGATGACCTAGTTTTTGACCTGGCATGACCCATTTTCAAACTCATCCAAGCTATCATCATGACAAACATTCTGACCAACTTTAAAGAGCATTGGACTGAAAATGTGGCTTCTGGAGCGTACACAAGCTTTTTCAAAGATTTGACCTAGTGACCTAGTTATTGACCCCACATGGCCCACTTTCGAACTTGCCTGCGATATTATCAAGATAAACATTCTGACCAAATTTCAAGAGTATTGGACTGAAATTGTGGCTTCTGGAGCATACACAAGTTTTTTTAAGATTTGATCTAGTAACCTAGTTTTTGACCCAACATGACCCATTTTCAAACTTGTGAGAGATATCATAAAGACGAACATTCTGACCAACTTTCAAGAGTTTTGGACTGAAAATGTGGCCTGTAGAGTGTACACAAGGTTTTTCTAAGATTTGACCTGGTGACCTAGTTTTTGACCCGACATGGCCCGTTTTCAAGCTCATCCGAGATATCATCAAGACATACATTCTGACCAACTTTCAAGAGTATCGGACTGAAAATGTGGCCTCTAGAGCGTACACAAGGTCTTTCTAAGATTTGACCTAGTGACCTAGTTTTTGACCCGACGTGGTCCATTTTCAAACTCGTTTGAGATATTATCAAGACAAACATTCTGACAAACTTTCAGGAGTATTGGACTGACAATATGGCCTCTAGAGCGTACACAAGGTTTTTCTAAGATTTGACCTGGTGATCTAGTTTTTGACCAGACATGGCCCATTTTCGAACTCGTCCGAGATATCATCAAGACAAAGATTCTGACCAAGTTTTACAAGTATTTGACTGAAAATGTGGCCTCTAGAGTGTACACAAGGTAAAAGTTGACAACGGATGACGCATGCTGGACGACGGTCGCCGGACACAGCATGATCACAATAGCTCACCATGAGCACTTTGTGCTCAGGTGAGCTAAAAAAAAAACTGCTTACATTGTGTTGACACAACATTGTAGTTGACTGGTTATCAAAATGTTCAACGTGCTCCAGAGCAGGCAAAAAAAAAAAAAAAAACAGTGGGAGAAATGAAGCTCCTGACTAATCTCTTTCCTTCAAACAGTCCTGGTTTTAATGACCCTGATAGAGATATACCTTTAAAATAATGTGAAAAAGGAAAAATGCTTGTAACTAGTATTCTATCCTTTGTTCACAGTATTTTCTACCCTTTCCAGGGCAGATCTCATCTTTTTAGCCATATTACATTAATTTTATTGTCTACATAATCCAATGCTCTGAATTTGGACAAGTCAAAAAAATGTTTTCAACTGGTAAAGAGTTAAAAGGACTAAGCAGAATGATGAGTATCAGACCTCAGGGTCAGTCATATACAGCAATATTTTTTCCTTTAACCCTTTACCACACAGTTCCAAGTTTGAATGACCCTGGGAAGTAGGCCTTTTTGAAAACATTGTGGGAAAAGGAGAAAATACTGGTAACCAGCATTTTCTCCTTTTCCCACAATGTTTTCTAGACTATATGATACAAATCCCATCATTAGTGCTATATAAATTTTGTCGCCTGCAAGTGCTTTCAAATTGAACCTGTCTAAGATATTGTTGTTTGGGAAAGAGTAAACCGTTCTCCAAACAATACTGATTTTTAAAAGCATTGAGGAAGAAGGGTTTTCAAAACATTGTGGGAAAAGTAGAAATGCTTTGAACCAGCATTTTCTCCTTTTCTCCACCATGTTTTATCCTTTCAAAGAAAACTAACTGGATTTAAGCAATATTGATCATCAGCAAATGCTTTTGGTTTAGACAAGGCCAAAAGTGTCTGATGGTGAAGAATTATATCAGGTGTGCAATGCAGGGACAGGAGGGTCCATTTGTATGTTGTGCTGGTTTTTTTCTGTATCTGATTTTCTGAAAACCACTACTCAAATCACTACTCAAACTTGATAAATGAGTAACCAGGCCAAATCAATTTTCCCTTTTACATCATGAAAGAATATTTGACTGCTTCAATTTAAGACAAGCAAACTAGACAACAAAGATGTTTTATATTCAAGTAAACAATGCGCTAAAAAGAACATCTGCTGGCACCTTTTTATGATGTATACAATGTATTTTTTACCTTACAGGCACTGGTCACAACTCTGCCAATTCCGCAACTACATCTAACTTGATCGACAGGTTACTTGAGGTTTGCTGAATGACCTTACAGGCTGATTAAAGACATGTCATAAACAAGCAATTTCGTTGAAATGATATCCCCCGCAGAAAAATTTACTTGACCACGTAACTTAAAATCTCTTCCAGTCGGCCATTTTTTATCGAATCACAAAAACAAAACAAAAAAAAAGTATATCGACGGAATGGCTTATTGTATATATAAAGTTTGTTTCACGAAATGCCGTCCAATGGTATTGGGATATTCTGCTGGACGGACACACAGGCGGACAGACAGAAGGACGGACGTAAGGAATGACGGATGGAAGTACTGTATCCCTCCGCTTTCGGTGGGGGATAAAAAGTAATACAATTGTACAATTCGGAAAATGCACGTACAGGAAAGGTACATTGGCAACAATATGAAGTTGTTGAGGGAAAAGAGGCAAGATCTTAATTGCAGTTCTTCCTTGTCCCGAATGCTTCAAAGATTTTGGATTTTAGGTTTTCAAGTAAGTAATATTGATAAATTATATAGAAAATATCAATTTTCTGCAAGTCCTAGGACCAGTTTACCTCATGCTTCAGTCTGTTGTTATACAAAATGAACTTTATCGTTCCATGATAATGTGATGACTTGCTTGGTATCATGAATAGATGTAGATGTATTATGCACCTGTTTGCCAGAGTATGGCTCAAAATGAAAGGAGCATTATTTTACTTTTTTTTTTGCATTATAAAAAAAAGCTGTAGATGCTATGTCTTGTAACAAGTGTTTCCTCCTTTTCCCTCATCATCTTAACTGCAGCTGTGTACTGCATGGATTGAATAGTACCAAGCCATAGGTTTGATTTTAGCTTGCAGAAGCACTGGAAGCTAAACATCAGTTATTACAAATGAAATAGCCAAAAACATACTTCTACGCTCAGGCTAGGCCTTGGTGATGGGCTTCATCTTTGCTAATTTCCTGGCTACGCCCCACTTTTTAGACCCTAAAAATGGATAGGAATATGGTTAATTCATATATGTGACATGGCTTTTTTCATGTTTAGGCAGAACATGTTTGGAAATATTATGACAAAGGACAAATTATGTATAAAAAAGCAACTGCTTTTGCCACAATGTTTTCACTTGTATTAATTGATTATCTACATTGGATGAAGATGGTTTCAAAGTTGTCTTCCACCAACCAGTATTTTCTCATTTTCCTACAGGGTCAATATTTTTTCACAAATGGGAAACAGATTCTATAGTCAGGAATATAGCTTGGCCTAAACAAGGGCAAAAGTCTGATTAGAGAATGTAATAGAACTTTTTCAGTTAAGTAAAAAGGTTTTAAATCAAAACGATAAATTGACAGTGAAAAGACAGAAACTGATAGAGAATTATGGGTAATACTATTTCAGAGTGTTCGATAGCTGGTAGGACTGTTCAATGATGCTTTCATACATCTGAGTTTCTGAAAACGGGTAGTACCTGTAGATCTATGTCTCAAAAAATATTCATGAATCTTTTGGTGGCATTTGTTTTAAATCAAAACAATTAGGTGAGAAATAAAGTACTCTCACATAAATAGAGAGAGACATAGCTGGCTTATTTCTGCCTACCTATAAGCTTTTGTTATTGGATAAAATTAAAGACTTTGAAACCATTGATTGAATCAAGAGAAACTTAAAATTTAAAATTGTAACTGAAATTTGCGGCCTCTGATTGACTAAGATACTGTACAAGGTCCATATTCACCAACCATTCCTAAGAAAATTTGTAGTCTAATTGTAGATTTAGGAAGTAACACAACTTCTAGTTGGCCAAACCATTTGCTTTACCGATATTGTCATTTGGTAAAGTGTTAACTGGTCATGTAGAACTGCATGTACTTTTTGATATCATAGTGTCCAAAATGTCTTCTGGAAAAGGGTTACAGACAAATTCATAAATGGAAAAAAGTAAAAGTTAACACTTAACCAAACAATCAAGTATTTTATCAATCCCAGAGAATATTAAAGCTTTTGAAAACATTGAAGTAAAAAACAGAAATTGCTGGTAATGAGAATTTTCTCCTTTACCCGCATTTTTTTCTACCCATCAAACACATAGTCCATCATTTGAGAGGCGTTTGTCATCTGCAAATGCTTTTCATTTGTACTAGTGTAAAATATTATTGTTACGTAAAAGAGTATGAAAAGTAGCTCCTAAATTGGGGGTGAAGCTGTTCCACTGCTGGCCATCCTCACTCCTCTCCACCCTGCACCTACTATAACTGTGATATTGGCACATGCTTTGTCTTTCCCCCACCCGTCCTTGAAAAAATAGGCATGATGGCCCTGTATTGCCCCACTGCCTTTTACATACATGTATCATGCTTAATTGGCACTGACATGCATAATTCATAAGAAGTCTGTAACAAACTTTTGTAGAGAAAATAACTCCCCTCTCCCCCCCCCCCCAAAAAAAAAGTCATTTTTTTTCAAAGATGAATACAAGCAGGTCTCATCTAGTAATTCATTCATACCAAATATTAATGAAACCTGACAAAGATTGCTTTGACAAGATTTCCAAAACTTTAGTAGGAAAAAAAAAAAGTCAATGGTATGAATGGTATAGTTTTGTAACAAAAATGATACGAACCTGGGGTGTAGCTGCCTGTACACAAATACACAGTTGCCTACACTTTGCAAAGAGAAAAAAAAAATACAATTTTACAAACAAATATCACCAAAGGCCACCAAATAGCTTCTACAATGCATTAAAACAATTTCTGGGGGTGGCCCTCCTGAGCATACATTATTTTGAGCTAGTTATGCCCATGCAAAACTTACTTAATTTTAAATATTTAACTCATTGAGCATAAAACTTTACACAAAAATTATTCACTCTGACTGAAACTCAATAATTTCTATCTAAAAATTTATATACACAACACCAATCGTGTTACAGTTTGATATGAAGGGAGGTAAATGGTTACAAACTAAACGTATCTGTTATGAGTGAACTGGAGATATTTCCCTTGTTTCAGTCATGTCGACTTCATGCACTTCAAGAAGATATTTACAGTTTTCACTATAAAAAGCCTTTGTGATACCCCCAGGGCTGACTCTAGGGCTATAGTTTTTTTTTTTATAATTTCCACTAAATGAAGCTACATGCAAAATCCTAGACCTTACAGCATGCACGATACAAGATACAAAATTTTATTCAACGTCAGTTTCAATAAACAAAATAACAGCAATAAATCGCTATTTCCCGACAACACTGTCAGGAACAAGATGATTCTTTTGGTTTTCAGTTTACAAGCCATTTAAAAATCGTGTCCTATGGTGCAAGGCCAATTTTATCATTATTTAATTTGAACCCCAGGCTATAATTTGGACAACATTTGTAGAGGTCTACTAGATGTAGCTGCATGCCAAATTTGGTAGCCAAAGACCTTAAGGTTAAGAACAAGAAGATTTTCAAGATTATCCTATATAATCCCATGTAAAACTTGTGACTTCTTGGACATGACCAGTTTTGACACAAGGGTTATAATTTGAATAATCATAGTAGGGGTCCACCATATAAAGCTACGTGCCAAATTTGATAGCCCTTACCTTCGATCCAAAAAGGAGCTAATATGTCACTTTTTGATTGTTTCTTCACTCTAGCGGAGACATAATTAAAAAAAGTGACATCAGAGCAAGCCTCCGTATTGGGGTACGTAGCTCTATACTTTGTGGTTAGGAACAAGCAGATTTTTAAAGTTTCACTACATTAGACCAAGTAAAACTTATGACACCCCCAGGCAGTGTCTATTTTGACCCCAGGGAATTTTAGTAGAGGTTTATTAGATAAAGCTACATACCAAATTTGGTAATCCTCAGACTCGTGGTTTCAGACAAGAAAAAAGAAGAAATAAAAATTTCAATATTTTTCAATTGTGTTGCCAAGGCAAACCAGACTTTTCAACGGAATCTAATTTTTTGAAAAAATTCTGAAGAGGGCCTTGGTAGGATCATTTCTGTGAAATTTGGGCAAAATTGGATGGATAGATTCTGAAAATATGTTTGAAATAAAGTGAATGCACCTATGCAAAGACGGACGCGTGCACGTTGGACTAAGGGCTAGTGGAGCTTAAAAACTACTGCACTATTTTATGCTTACGTAGCGCTTTATTTCCTATGGTGGCATATTTCTGCCACGAGATACGAGATAGCTATCATGATAATTTTACAAAACTATCGCGATAATTTAAAGTTTCATGGAAATTTTATCGAGATAGTGAAAAGTTTCCTGAAAAAAATATCACGATAAACTTAATATTTTAACGCAAAATTTCTCAATCGTGCACGAAGCTGACATGCAAGATAAAATTATTGTGATAGGTCTACCTGTTTCTCGATATCTATAAACAGAAAATCTATCATTTGGATGAACTCGGTAGTTTTTGACTTCACAAGATTGCAGTTAGTAAAAGTTTGAATAATTCATAATTGTAGCTTAATTGGTAAATTTTGACAAGACTCGAAATGAACAGAAGTATGTAAAATCACAAAGACGACTCAAAATACCTCCTACAAACACTTTAAAACCATTCAGGGAAAAGGAGAATTCATAAGGTTGTAGACGAAGATGTTCCGAAACCGTATCTAATTATAGATACCGTGAATGTCAGTTATGGGCACGAAAGCAAAAAAAAAAATCATGATAACAGGTAGAATTATCGCGATATTTTTATCGTGAAAATTTTTATTATCTAGATAATATTTCCAGGAAACTTTGTTTTATCACGATAGTTTTCTAAAATTATCATGATAGCTATCTCGTATCTCGCGGCAGAAATATGCCACCATAATTTCCAATATACACCGGCGTTTTAATTTACTTGTTATGTTCGCATTTTCCGAAAATCAATGTCACGTGCCTGGTTTTTCAGTATAAAATTCCCATTCAAATTGAAAGAGAATACACCAGATTCTATACTAGAACCAGTGAAAAGGTAATGTTTTTTTTTTCCTTTCGTTGTAATTGGTTTGTGTGGTATTTGTGCCATTTTCAGTTTTATTTCAGTTATTTTTGCGGCAGCCAGTGCACCTATCCATGCTATCCGAGAAAATTTTTTACCAATGTCTATTGCACTTGCTGCTCTCCCACTCCTCTCTGCTTAGAAGTTAGATCTTCTGGCTGAAAGGCCCGGCGAAAAGCCTAAATCTCATTGTGTGGTCAACCTCTTTTCACATGTCTGTCTATCTGCCTGCTAACCATTAGGCTGCTAAGTGACTAAATGTGCTTTTAAATTTAAGGCAGTTCAGATTAAGATCTAGTCTCAATAATGAGACGCTACGGTGATTCTTTTTTCATATTTGGACATTAATTGTGCACCGTACCAGACGCGACCAGTTAAAAAATAACATCGCCTTTGGGGACAGTTATCTGTACTAGATTAAGATCAGACTGAACAGAACGTACAGCAAACTCGTTCTCACTCCGAAAATTGTTGCCATACGGACTTAAACTGTTCGGACGGAGTGGACGTATTAACAATCTTTTACGATCTGTTTACAAACTTAATGGATGGGTTAGGACGGGAAGGATGCTCCAGAACTTTGAGCCTCTTCAAAAAAAATTGCCATCCATCCCGTCATGTTATTAGACGGAGTGACAACGTATTAAAACGAAATGCACGTATTACAAAGAGAAATGCCGTACTTCGATCCTAACAGAGACGCGGTGCAGTCAGGCATCAATTGGCAGTGCGTTCGCATTATACGTATTACAAACAGAACTACCGTACTCCGATCCTAACAGAGACGCGGTGCAGTCAGGCATCAATTGGCAGTGCGTTCGCATTTTACCTACTGAAATTACACGTCCTATCCCGACGGCAGCCTGTTTTACGATTTTGTTGACCAGGGTAAGACTTTCTAAAGCCGTGGTCACATCTTTCGTAGTTGACCGTAGTGGGGAATGACCGTAGATGGCCGTAGTTGAACGTAGCTTAAACTTACGATTTGCCCGTAGTAAGTGCATCATTTTTGAATATGTTCAAAAATTTGTTACGGTTAACCACGATGTTTTGACCCTACTGTGACTGTAGTTTGAACGTAGTTGCCGTTAGTTAACTATAATTGACCTTACTAAACAGTAATGTTTAATACATTCAACTACAGTCAACTATGGTAATTCCCCAATACGGTCTGGTCAACTACATAAGATGTGACCAGACCTGGGTTCCATTATTTTAAAAAGTGATTAATTAATTACAATTAAAATAGAGCTGTTTCAATTGAATTATGATTATAATTACTTGCTTTCTATAAAAGTAATGAATTAAATACAATTTTTAATTATCTTTTAATTATTTGGCATTATATTTATAAATACAGTATGAACTTTTAACCTGTTACCACACAATCCCAAGTTTTAATAAATCCTGAAAAGTAAAGCCTCAGAGAACATTGCGAGGTAATGAGAAAATGCTAGTTACAAGAATTTTCTCCTTTTCCCGCAATGTTTTCTACTTTATCAAAGACAGAAATTTTCATTTGAACTACATTAGATCTTATCATCTGCAAATTCTTTCAGTTTGGTAGATTCCAAATATTGTTAGTTTGGTAAAGGATTAAAGAACGAAGTAGATCTATTTATTCAATGAAATATAAAAAACACATCTATGATGAATGTACAACTGATTACTTCTTTACCATACAATCCTTTTCCATACAATCCTGACTTTCAATGACCCTGAAATACACAGTTTTTGGAAACATTGTGGGAAAAGGAGAAAATATTAGCTTTTTCTCCTTCTCCCAAAATGTTTTCTACCCTTTTACAGACAAGTTCCAGCATTTGACCTACATTTAAATTGTCCCCTGAAAAGTCTTACAATTTGGACATATTGGTATAGGGTTTATCCATTTCAACAGTTTAACATTCATGAATGGTCTGGCAACACCTTTTTAGGTGATAACCAAGGGTGAATTTTATACTCCCAGGTAAAAATAATTACTGCATAAAAACCTGTCTTTTGCCAAGGGTTTATTTGTTGCATTGTTTGCTACATGTAATTGAAAAGTAATTAAATTTAATTGTTAATTATTTACCTATCATATTCATTTAATTAATTAATTTCAATTAAAGTAATTCATTTTTACATCAATTACCAATTACTTTCAAATAACAGAAAAACTATTATTAATTAAATTGTAATTGGACCCAGGTCTGGATGTAACAGTGGTTAAAAGTACAATGACTGCAGCTTACCCGTACCGAGCAGGCACAACCACAACGTTTTACTGTAGCTTAACGCAGTTGACCCCTTAATTTACCGTAGTTGTGCATACTTAGGACGTAGTTTATGTGTAGTTTAAGGTAGTTAATCATAGTTAGACGTAGTAATACCCTAGTTAACCCTAGCCACTTTGCACATAGTTGAATGTAGTTAACCGCACTTACATGTAGTTCAACCCACTTAGACTTTCTATATTTCCTCTAATTGCCAAGTTTGAACCTACTTTGAACGTACTTCAACCTAGTTGACCGTAGTAACACTACGGCAGGCTACATTTGAAATGAACTACGGACAGCTATGTGCATGACCGTAAATGTGACCATGGCTTAAGAACAAGTTTGGTGAGACGGGGTCTTCAGGCATTATCAGGCCAAAATTACACGTTCAACCCCAACCGCAACCCGTTTTCTGATTATGTCGGGACAGGGTAAGACGTTCTAAGAACTAGTTTGGTGTGACGGGGGCTTTAGGCTATTAATGTCATCAAGAGAGCCCTGGCACCTTTATAAAAATGAGAGAAACAAAGGGAAAGAAGCCATTTAAAATTACTGATCAATAAGGGATACAAAGCGATGTGAACTCATTGTTCGAATGCATTATTGGTGCTATTTCTAACTGCGCAGAACTGTACATCTGTTAATTGTTTGTATGTATTGTGTTTAACCCAATTTTCAACATTATTTCCTTTCGATCTACATCAGCCCCTAATGCATTTATCCCCGCTTTCCTGGAGTTTTATCTATCTGTACACTCACAATATTCATCCCAGACTACTGGCTGCTTTCACATAGATTTCTATAACCATTGTCAAAATAACAATCAGCAGTGAGAGGAATGAATCCTGTACATTGGCGTGGCCAGGATTAAAACATTTATATGCACAGTGAGACACGAAGTATCCATGCGGTAGTGAGCAGGAGGGTGGAATTCACCTATTCTAAAGCATAGAGAAATTCCCTAGTCATCAATGTATCAATTTAACCCATTTATTTAGTTTGAAGAGACGCACAGGTCAGAGAAAAAAGTCAGTACATGCATTATGATATTGTGATTACAGATTTTGTCAAGGAATTTTTAATATGCACGTGCGTATTGTGCGCAGTGGGCGCTACGCCCTTGCTATGGCAATGACATAATCAGTCTTTGGAAAGAAATTGGCCAGGCTGGGAATTAAAAAAAGCGACACCTGGTTTTAAGCCCTGTATGTAACAGACTTTTGAGAATGGTCAGATAATCTGAATGTATGTTTGATTTCCATTATAGTACTTAGACCTAACCTGCTTAGATAGCTTGAAAGGGTATTGAAATCCAATCCTAGACATAGTGAATACCAAAAACAAAGGGCTGGATTAAGATAAAGTTGTTTTTTTTTTCAAAATATAAAACCCCAATCTTACAGAACTTTAGGGGCTGCTCGACATTGTTGATGTTTTTTTGTCTTGAAACAGACAAAACATAGTAAGTATGGGAGATGTTACAGGTAATGATCAATTTCTTGTACAGTAGTGCTTTCAGATGAATGTACATGTTGAAAATCAATTCATGTTGATTTATAAATGTGTATGACTTGTCTTCAACATGAGGTAACAGGTTCAATGCATTTATATATCTTCCTTGTCTAGTATTTGGCAAAGATCCATGAATGATATGAATTTGACATTAACCCATTACCAAACAATCCCTGTTTTAACAAGCCAAGGGAAGAAAGCCTTCAAAAACATCGTGGAAATAGGAGAAAAATGCTGGTGACCTCCCTCCCCCCGGTTTTCATCCTTTTCAAAGAGGTATTCTGACATTTGAGCCACATTTAATTCATTGTCTGTATTGTGCTAGATCTAAATCAGTTTGAATAGGTCAAATATGATGTTGTTTGGTGAAGGGTTGGATTGACAGATCTAACTTAATAACATAAACATTTTCCAACAGACTAAAATACAGGAAATCTCTGTGTAGAATATCTGACAAAACATTTGACAGCAGAGTTCCATGATCCGATTGCAAAGTATTTTCAGTCTGATCCAGATCTTATCTTGATCAGAACCTCTCAAACACATCTCATGATTCCAATATTATAGTGATGTGAGACATAAAGGGAGATATTCTGTGGCCTGCATTCACCAACCATTCTTAAGAACATTATTAATCTAAACCATTAGGTTTGGCGAATGAACAACTGTGTTGCTTTCAAATTAAGAAAATATTGGAATATAAGACTAAGAATGTTCTTAAGAATGGTTGGTGAATACTGACCTGATTTTTACAATTTTGCAAAACTTGAAAAATGATTATAAATTAATTATAAATAATTATAAATTAGGAATTAAGTAAGGTGATAGCTGGCAAACAATTAGTATAGAAGAAAAACAAAAGCATTACAAAATCCTTTTTCAATTGTATTTTAATATTTTAGTGGCCACTTACGGTATTTTTAGATTTGCACCAGTTTCACAAAGACTTTTGTGAATGTTGCATGATCAATAAGACACATTCATTAGCAGGATTCATATTCAAATCAGAACTATGATATCATATAAGTATATCTCATGTAAAAGTAGACCAAGTTTCCAATTGCAAAACCACCATCTTTATGCCCAATATTGCACCTTTTCACTGAATATAACCATACAGTGTCTATACTATTGTAAGGAAAAGTATAAATAATTGTATTTATCAGTATTTTAGAGGAAATTTTGATTTATGGCAAAAAAACATAAATAGGCTCAGGCATGTAGAAAGTGAGAAGCCCAGAAGGCTAGGCTTCAACATCCATTTTGCAAGTATGCCTTTCAAAGAAAAAAAATTATTGGAGAAAAAGGATGAAGGAGTGATTACATTGCCAATTCCTTACCAATGGGCTTCATCTGTACTACATTATTGGCTATGCCCCAGAGGACCCTTTAAAGCTTTACTAAACAACTTCATTTCTCACAACCTAAAGAAAACGGCTTTTAAAAAGATACATGTAGTGGGATAAGGAGAAAATGCTGGTAATCAAAATTTGGTTAACTCTTTTGAAACTTGGGGTTATCAAGGCTTTCCCACATTTGAGAAATTTGTATTTTATTGGAATTTAATGCCATTTTAACAGTTTAGGTCAGTGACGCATCCATGTGTTTCCTGGCTTTCTCACACCAGCAAAGCCACTGACTACTTTTCTCACATGCATCAGAGGTGAGAGGTGAAAAATCGCCTGAAAGAAAGTTCGCTGCAACCGGGTATCAAACCCGCAACATTCAGGTCAGGAGTCAGATATGCTAACCACTGAGCTACCCGGTCAGATGTACATTTGAGAAAGCTAGAATTATGCATATTGGTTATTGCAAATTTAACTTCTTGTAAAGAGTCCAGAAATATTGAGGAAAAGGAATAAATTTCTTTTTGTTACAATGTTTTCAAAGGCTGTAAGTGGAAAATGTGTCAAATTATGTCTAAATGAGCAAAAAATCTTTTAAAAGCTTTATGAGCCATGCTCTATGAAAAGGGGGTTCAAATGAGAAGACTTACATTCTGAGAAAAGGAGAAAATGCTGCTTACCAGTATTTTCTTTTTTTTCCCACAATGTTTTCATCTGCCATGTTCAACAGCGTCATTAAAACATGCAACTGTTCAGTATAGAGTTTACAGCTTATACTACAAAATACTCTACATGCAGCTAAGAAGATAAGATATGCTATGATATGTGTTTCAGAAATTTCAAATGACAGTGTTCATTCATATGGAAATATTCACTGACATCCAAATCTTCTAACAGACAAAAATATGGGTAAGAGTTTCTTAACCTTTTATAGCTCAACGGAGCAGAAAGTACACAAATGAGCCCTTGTGGTCAGTCATTGTCTTTCATCTGCAGGCAATAATTCCTTTAAACATCTCCTAACTCCATGCCAAATTGCTACCAAATATGTTCCTTGCTTCCAGATAAGTTCCTTGAGTCAGTGTCTTTCAGAAGCATTCCAAGAATTCCATGCAAAACTCTGGTTTCCACAGAAACAGTTGAAGGGAAATTTGCCAAATCTTGAGAAATCTTCTTAGTCCGAACCATATAGCCTAGGGCTACCAAGTTTTGCATACATGTAGCTTTATCAAATGAATACCTACACAGATTGTTCACATTGTAGCTCTTGGGTCAAAATTGGCCCTGACCCATGAGTCATGAGTTTTACATAAGCTTATACAGTGAAAAGTTTAAAAATCTTCTTGTTCTTTACAATAAAGCTTATAGGTACCAATTTTGCATGTAGCTTCTAGTGGACATCTACTAAGATTGCACAAATTGTAGCCTGGGGTTCAGAAGTTTTACATACGCTTATATTGTCAAATCCTGTTGTTTTCGAGTGCTAAAGCTATGATATTTTGTATGTGTTTTTATCTCATATGTTTCTTCCAAAATTGTTCAGTTTATAGCCCCCAGGGTCAAAATTTGCCCTACCCAGAGGGTTACAAGTGTAGCATAGGTTATATACGAAATACTTTAAAAAATCTTCTCCATAAACCCTAGGTTCACAATTTGTTTCATTGTGAATGATTGGGCTTTTAGAAGCCATTCTTGCTCCTTGTTATTCATTCTACAATCTTAACTCTGTACTGGACTAAAAATGTTACGACTGTAACTTTTCAGACTAATAATCTGAGTTTCATGAATTTTGTACAGCAAATATGACATGAATGACAGTTCCTCTGATATTGTCATGAGAAAAATCTGGACAAACATTGGCCAGAAAATGTAGCCTCTAGAGTGTCCATGTGGATTTTGTAATATTTTAAAATGGTATCCCGTATTTCAATGATATGAGACAGAAGGGCTCTAGAAGACAGTGGGAGATGGGTAAATGTTGGTAACCAGCATTTTCTCTTTATCCCTCAATCTTTTCTACTTTCTCCGAGACGAATTCCATCATTTGGACCATTATTTTACTTTATTATCTGCAAATGCTTTTGGGCAAGTCTGAATTTTTTTTTTTGCATTTGATAAAGAGTTGAAACCTAGTTGAAATCATTTCATGCCGCAGAGTCAGATAGTGATGGAGAAGGGGACTTGGAAGTTATTTATTCCTCTATGGAACAGCCACCTCTCATTAAACAGCTGAGAGGAATTCTGTCAGAGTATCCAGACAATGGTCAGATTATTAAGGTAAATATCTTTTAGTTCTTGTCACATTTCTGAAAGGTGAATGGATTTAATTCTTTACCACACAATCCTGAGTTTGAATGACCCTGAGAAAGAAGCCTTTTGAAAACTCTGTGTGAAAGGGAGAAAATACTGGTAACCAGCATTTTCTGCTTTTCCCACAATGTTTTCTAGCCTATCAAAGACAAATTTCATCATTTGAGCCACAATGAATCTGTCTTCTGCAAATGCTTTCAATTTGGATCAGTCTTAAATTTTTTCGTTCGGTAAAGAGTTGATAATAAATTCAGTGGCTGTATAACAGTTAATGATGCATGAGTATTGTTCTCCAGAGCAGTAAAAGCTAAGGTCTGTAAGTGATTAACAACTGATACAACCAGTTCGTCACTGGTAACATGGCTCTAAACCTCTGTTTCAAAGACCATGCTAACTAGTAAACTTTTTATGAAAAATTTAATAAAAATAGCTTCTGTACCCAAAGGATAAAGAAACATAGGGTAAAATTATTTGCAATATCTTTGGAATGCATCGTTGAAAATTCATACAATTTGGTTCAGCAACTGTCTGCATCACAGAACACCATGTCCTGTCTCAAAGGTGATGTAACAGAATAAAGTAACATTCTTTTCCGAAGAGAGCACATGCAAAAACCTTGTCGAAGTATTGTTGTGACATTGTGTTGAGTTACACAGCTCATCGTACCATTAGATAGTCTTCATACAGATGCAAGGCTTTCTGATATTTTGTTTCTTGTTGTATAGCATGAAACAATCGTACGGTTCACTGAAGTTAAGAGGGGTCAAGCTGTTGCGATGCTTATGCAATGTCAAAGAAAAATACATGTTGCCAGACATTTCAATGTCAATGTTTGTACTATAGAATGTCCTCTTAAATGTCAACTTTGACAGGTAGCTGACAGACATAGATTTGAGCATCCGTGTGTGCTGTCACAACGTCAGGTCACAGTAATTTGTCTTGCATATGTACACAATTATCACTTGGCTGCAACTGAATCTGCCCTTAATACAATAGGTATTCATAATAGTCCTCTCTTGCTTAAGTTGTTAGGAATCAGTTGTGAGAAAGTGGTTTGTGGGCTTGTTGCCTGTACGTTAGTCCGTCCCTCATTTCTGCTCATAGCCAGGGTGTATAGCTTGGGTGGTTGCACATACACCCAGAATATTCCCATTGAGGCAGTGAAGGTAAGTCATGTTTACTGATGATTCCTACTTTGCCCTGTTTTGTGCAGAAGGTTGATGTCATGTATTCAAAATTCTTAGCAAAATGACTTGGTTACAAAATAATCAGTTCACAAACTTTGAAAGTCACTTGTACTGCTTTCTTATATTTCAGGAGCTTATCCAGAATGCAGAAGATGCTGGTGCAAGTGAGGTGAAAATAATCTATGATGAAAGAGTCCTCAGTAGTGAAGAAGACAAGAAGAACAAATTTAAAAAATTCTTCAAGGTATTTTTAGTCTTCATGCCTTTTTAGTTTGTTACCCATCTACGCTCGTATACATGCATGTATTACAAACTCATGTGAATATTACACTTACTGGTAGTTGATAATTTGAAAGAAGTTCACTAATTAACAAAGCCTGTTCAGAAATATCTCAAATGAGAGTGCTCCATAGATTGGAGGAATTAGTCTGTCAGACTATGAATATACTCTTACAGGCAAAACTATTCACTGATTCATGATTTTGTAGGAATTAAGACTGGAATCATAAAAATTGTATACACTAGAAACTTCGTTCTGTTCATTATCATAATTAGGTCTTTGATTCATATTGTTCACTACTGTGCATTACTTTTAGGCAAAAACTGCCATAAAATAATAATCTTATTGCTTACTAAAAATACCCCAGCTTTTTAAATTCATGACACATGGAGTAAAATTAACAGAAAGGAGACACATTTATACAAAAGAAATGACCCTATTTTTAAATTTTTGCAGAAAGAAAACTTAGGGAAATACAGCCCTTGCTTGGAATGAACAATTATCCCTTTTCCCACAAAATTTTCCTTTACCGTAAACTGCAGAAATATTACAAGCGATATTTTATTTGTTCAGTCAAGGATTAACCCTTTACCAAACAATCCCATGACTTTACAAGCCTGACGAAAAAGACTTTTTAAAACATGGTTGGAAAAGGAGAAGTAGCTAGTACCCAGTAATTTCTCCTTTTCACACTATGATCTCTTCCATTTCAAAAACAGAAAGTGTCCCTGAACGAATTTTTGGTCTACAGCTGCTTTCAATTTGGTTGAGTCTAAACTCTTACTATTTGGTAGAGGGTGAAGGGTCTAATATTTTTCTTGTATGAAATTGTTTCCATCAGGCACCCGCACTGTGTGTTACAAATAACTCTCTGTTCGAAAAGAAAGATTGGAAGGGAATTAAAATGATCGCTAGCAGTGTGAAGGAAGATGATAAGCTGAAGGTTGGACGATTTGGACTTGGTTTTAAATCTGTGTTTCATATGACAGGTATGTAACAACAGAATTTTGACATAACAAATAAATAGATAAAGTTTTATCATCTACAATCTAAAGCCCAGAAGGAATCTGAGTAAAATAACATTTACAGTCAGACAAACATACAGACTGATAGGTATGGGAAAGAATGTAAACTCCCTCCTCATCCTTGATGGCTGTGCATGATAATTAACCCATAGAGGGCCAAAAAGTTTAACCCTTGACCTGCTAAATAATTCAAATGAAACTTTCAAGCTGATACTAAAAATCCAAATGTTGCTATTTCAAAGTTATTTCTGAGTAGTCTGATCTTGATCTACGCTATATGCAAAAAGTCCTTCAGTCATGCTTAGGAGCTTGAGGGTTAACTCTTAACCAACAACCAATTTCAAATATTTAGCCGTGTACAAATTGAAAGCAATTGCAGATGACAAATTTAAGGTGGCTCAAATGATGGGATTGTCTTTAAAGACTTTGTGGGAAAAGGAGCAGCAATTTTCGGTCTGCTGTTTTCGAAGAAAAAATTGAAATAATGTCATAGTTCCAGCATTGGCATCATCATCGGCTGCGTCTTCGTCCAAAAACTTTGACATTTTGTAATATCTCTCTTATTACTGAAGATATTTATTTCAAACTCGGACAAGTTGTTAAATATGAAAAGGGGAAACTACACAACAAGGGCAGAAAACCATCAAAATTTTTTTGACACAGTTATGACCTTTTTTCAACTTAGAATTTTTACTAAAAATCGAGCAACTGCAGCTGAGCATTGGCACCACTGGCACCTGCATGAGGTTCTCTTGTGTCCTTTTCCCATGATGTTGTTACATGCCCAAAGGTTCGTCTGTCCGCTGTCCGTCTGTTAGGTATATCTTCTGTGTGCAACTCCTCCTACAGTTTCTATTGGAATTAGTTCAAACTTACCACAATGAATCTCTATGATGTGTAGTTTTGCATGTGACTCTTTACATTTAAATCTCTTTAGGCATTCTAGAGTTATTGCCCTTTGTTATTATACCCCCGCAAAACGAATGTTTTCGGGGGTATACTGGAATCAATCTGTCTGTCCGTCCATCCGTGTGTCCGTCCGTCCGTGTGTCCGTCTGTGTACAAAATACTAGTAATTTTGTGATGCGAACTCCTACAGTTTTGCTGCTATTGTATTGAAAGTTTGTTGATACATTGATCGTATACTGAAGTTGTGCAAGACGCAGTTTTCAATCATCTACTCCCTATGATTCCAGGGTAATCTCCCCTTGAACTTAGAAAAATTTTTGTTAAAATGCCTGTTTCTGTCAAAGCGCTGGCTGGGGTATTAAGTTACATACAGTGACAGCTCTAGTTTTTCATACTTAAATTTTGTTAGGAGCATAACTCAAAAAGTATTAGAGGTGTAAACATGATACTTCACAGGTGGATAGAGCTCACCAAGCAGAAGTGCAGGGCACAAGAACCACAACTCATGTTTGAATGATTTAGGAGTTATTGCCGTTTCTGTTTTTTTCTTACTTTAATTTTGTCCAGAGCATAACTTAAAAACTACATGAGATAGAAACCTAAAATTTCACAGGTTGATAGATGACATTAAGGAGAAGTGCAGTGTACAAGAATCATAACTTTCAGCCCCATAGGTTAGGAATTATTACCCTTTGATATTTTTTATCCTTAGATTTTGTCAGGAGCATAACTCAAAAATTATTAGAGATGTAAACATGATACTTCATAGGTGGATAGATCTCATCAAGGAGAAGTGAAGTGCACAGAAAGCATAACTCTTGATTACATAATTTAGGAGTTATTGCCTTTGTTTTTTTTTTTTTTTTTGTTACTTAAATTTTGTGAAGAGCATGACTTGAAAACTACAAGAGAAAGAAACCTGAAACTTCACAGGTTGATAAATGACATTGAGGAGAAGTGCAGTGTACAAGAACCATAACTTTCAACCCCATAGTTTAAGAGTTATTGCCCTTTGATTTTTTTTCTTACTTAAATTTTGTCAGGAGTGTAACTCAAAAACTGTTAGAGGTGTAAAAATGATACTTCACAGGTGAAAAGATCACATAGAAGAGAAGTGCAGTGCACAAGAACAATAACTCTTGGTCGCATAGTTAAGGACTTATTGTCCTTTAGATTTATTTCTTACTTGAATTTTGTCCAGAGTGTAACTTGAAAACTACATTAGATATAAACCTGAAACTTCACAGGTTGATAGATGACATTGAGAAGAAGTGCAGTGTACAATAACCATAACTTTCAGCCCCATAGTTTAGGAGTTATTGCCCTTTATTATTTTTCATACTTAAATTTTGTCCAGAGCATAACTAGAAAATTATAAAAGGTGTTAATGTGAGTATTCAGATGTAGGCAGATTTTATACAGTAGAAGTGCAGTACCATGATTATTGAGGCATGGCCCTTTCTTGATTTTTTAGTCTCAAGGTTTCTTTGGAGCATAACTCGAGCTGTATTAACTTCACAGCTGGATAGTTCTTTTTGAGGAGGAGTGCAGTACACAAGAATGATGACTCTACCTTTCATAATTTTTCATTTATTGCTCTTTTTTGTTTTTCAGATTTTCTTTCTGTCTGATTCATATGTTGTTACACTTAACAGCTGTATAAGAAAAATGTACCTTGTTGAAGTTTTTTTATAGTAATTTGTAATTAGCACTGCCAGAAAATAATTCTTAAATCTAGCTGTTGTAGCATTTAAACCAACCTAAAAGAAGACACACATCTTCTATTGACCAAGGGTTTGGTGTGGGATGGCCATGTCAACATGGCTCTTGTCAGTAATTTCTTCTTTTTCCACAACATTTTCCATAGCCTTCACTCATAGGATGGTAAAAACTTTTGATTGTGTGGTAGAGGGTGAAATGTTTTCTTTTTTTTCAATGAAATATTACAGATGATCAAGACCTATCTACCTTGTTATGCATAATAACTGCATGGTCGCATATGTGATCCCTAACTGTCCAGTGTCTTGTTCTTTTACTGTACATCCTTCATTTTAAGTCATTTTACTGACAAGCCCCTTCAGGCGTATATGTGCCGCTCTGGGAAGCTCTTGTTTTCAAAAACCTTCTTTCCTAGGGTCATTAAAACTTGGCATTGTTTGGTAAAGGGTTCAGGAGTAAATGAACTAAATGATGAAGTTGTCATATGCTTGTAGAGAATGTTATTTGAACTATTAGTGTTTAAACACCGTGAAACATGCTTCAGCTGCTTTCCTGTGATAAATGACATACAGGAGCGAATGGCATAAGCCTATGAACCAAGTTAGCAGGCCGGTTAGTCAGTGAGTCACTGAGTGAGCTTCTCCATTTTCAGCTCACTAAATCACAAAGTGCTCAAGGTGAGCTTATGTTATTGTGTCCGTCCTGAGCCATGTGTCATCAACTTTTACCCTACATACCCTCTAGAGGCCACCCTATCAGTCCAATACTCATGAAGGTTTATCAGAATGTTTGACTTGATAATATATTGAAGGAATTTGAAAGTTGGTCATGACAGGTCAAAAACTAGGTGACCCAGTCAAATCTTTGAAAAATCTTGTATATGCTCTAGAAGCCACATTTACAGTCCAATACTCATGCAACTTGTTCAGAATGTTTGTCTTGATACTTCCTCATACTAGTTCCAAAATGTGTCACGCCAGGTCAGAAACTATGTCAACAGGCCAGATCTTTGAAAAACTTTGTGTAGAATCTAGAGGCCACATTTTTAGTCCAATAGTCAGGATTTTTTGTCAATATTTGTCTTGATGATATCTTTGAAGAGTTTTAAGTTCAAAGTAAGGTAATCAGATTTACTCTTAGAAAAACCTTGTGTACACTCTAGAGGCCACATTTACAGTCCTAAACACATGACAGTTGGTCGAAATGTTTGTCTTGATGATATTGAAGATGTGTTTTTGAGAATGAGTCATGTTGGGTCAAAAAGAGGGTCACTTGGACGAATTCTAGAAAAAGTCTGTGTACACTCCAGGGGCCTAATTTTCAGTCCAATACTTCTAAGAATTAGTCAGAATGTTTATCTTGATTATACATGTATATCCTAGACAGGTTTGAAAGTAGGTCATTTGGACAAATCTTCAAAAAACTCAGAGTTCAGTATCTTTTGACCAGTTGTAAATCGTATAATAAGTTCAATGTGTGTAACCAGCATGTTCTCCTTTTCCTATAAAATTTTCTGAAGTCTGAATGACAAATCCTATTATTTGAGTAACATTTTATTTGTCCTCTGCAAACACATTCAATTTGCACAAACATTAAACTTTGTTGTTTGAAATGGAGTTAAACCCACAAGACTTTAGAATAGGTTAGAATTTTAGACTCTTCCATATTGAAAGATAACAATTTAAATGTGGCTCAAATGAAAGGATTTGTCTTAGAAGTGGTAGAAAATATTGATAGAGAAGAGAAAATACTTTTAACCAGCATTTTGCCCTCCCATTATGTTTTCAAAGGAAATCTATCTCAAGGTTGTTCAAACAAGGGATGATTTGGTAAAAGGTTAACCCTTTACCACACAATACTGATTTTTTTAAAAACCCTAAGATGAAAGCCTGTTGAAAATATTATGGGAAATGTAGAAAATGTTAGTAACCAGTATTTTTTATTTTTTTCCACAATGTTTTCTACCCTATAAAAGAACTTCAATTGATTTGTACTACTTTCATATTGTGGTCTGCTGATGCTGTCAGTTTGTGAAGAGTCCAAAATTTGTCATTTTGGAAAGGATAAGGAAGAAACAAGCAATAAAACAATAGATAACAAGAAGCAACTAATTTGATTATTTTCAGATTATCCTTGCATCCTCAGCGGAGATACAGTTCTCTTGATTGATCCTTCAAAGCCAAGTGACCAAGTCAATGCTGAAATTAAGCTTAAAAACCTGAAGAAGTATAAAGGATTAGATGCATTTCTTACAGCATTTGAGTCAACAGGAATCGATAGGAAAGTTATTGAAGATGGAAACTATCCAGGCACCATTTTCTGGTTTCCGCTAAGAAATTCTCCATCCAAGATATCATCAACACTGTATGACAATCAGAAAGTCTTTGATCTTTTCACATCTTTTGAGAATGATTCATCAGAGACTCTTTTGTTTCTTTGCCACTTAGAAAGTATAAACTTATATATCAAAAGTGAAACAGGTCAGCTAAGCAAGGTTGCTGGAACAGAGATAAGCGATAAAAGGGACAGTGCAGTGCATCAAAGACTTGGTTTTAAAGAAGCTGTGAAGGAAGCATCTTATCCAGAGAACGATCCCATTATTGGTTCGTACTTTTTGTCACTGAGAACATACAAGCAATACTCCGAGCCTGAAGATACTAAATGGATAGTGGTGCAATACTATATGGGTAATAATTCCTCAGAGAGCTTGAAGCAGCTTGCTCAAGATCCTGATTTGTGCTATACACCTCTTGCAGGTGTAGCTACTCCTGTGAATTCATCTGCCAAAGTTGCGCTTGAAGGACACGTTTTTTGTTTTCTACCACTTCCACGGGAAGGATCAATATTGACAGGTCTTCCAGTCCATGTGAATGGTTTTTTCGCACTTAGTCAGAATCGAAATCACCTGAAGTGGTCCACAAATGATCAGAAGGGTCAGAATATCACAGATAAAAGTATTCTGTGGAACCAGATGATGATTGAAGAATGTATCCCAGCAGCCTATGAAGCTCTTATCAATCACTTGATTAGAGAGTCCAAACAGATAGACAACCCACAGGTATATATAGACACCATACACAGAGCAATTCCAAGTAACAAAAGTACTCTGGATAAATGGGCACAAATCCCCCACCAACTGGCATCATATTTTAATGAGGCAGCATTTCTGTATTGTTCCACAAAGTGTCAATTTGTGACAATTCATGAAGCAAGATTTGCCACTTTCACTGACATAGCATCTGCTACACCGAGTATCAAACAAGATATTGTGAAAGTAATAGCTAGAACAAACCTTAGTTATGTTGAACTTGAAGTAGAAACCTATAAGAAACTTGAATGCTATGCTTCCAGAAATTTGGATGACTTTCAACCAAGCAAATTTGCAGATATTTTGAGACATAATAGACATATATTCCAACATCTGACGAATTCTCAAAGATATTCAGTTTTGTCTTACTTGTTGTCTGATGGCGACTACTACCGCATTGACAATTTACCAGTTATACCTGTGTCCTCAGATGAGTGGGAAACATGCAACAGTGAGAGTCCTCTTTTCCTGTGTGACACACATATGCACAACGCAGAAGTAGACTTGTTTCCAAGTTTCAGAAACAGGCTGGTTGTTCAGACTTCAGAAATGAAACAATTTGTATGGTCAAATCTTCAAAAGATTGCAACTGATGGTATGTATAACACAGTTATTGAGTAAAGTTATTCAGTTGAAAATGAATCACTCTTCCACAAGAAGTAAAGAAGGATAATTGAATTATTTACCTAATGACAAAGTTTTAGACTTGTCATAATCAAGAGCGTTTGATGACGACAAAAAAAATGTGACTCAAAAATTGTAGTTTGTCTCTAAATGGGTAGAAAACATAGTGGGTAAAGGAGAAAATGCTGGTTACTAACATTCTCTCCTTTTCTCCAATTGTTTTCAAAAGCCTTCTATAGGGTTGTTATAAAGTCAAGATTGTCTGGTAAAGGATTTAGAAAAATGTTCCAAAAAAAACATACTTGCATAGAACTTTACTTTATATAAATTTTCTCATTTGTTTTACAGTTACATTTTATATCTGTGTTTCCTGGTTTACCAATATTAAAATGGGCAATGGAAATGATCATATAGCAATGGCATGATAATGATTATAGAGCAAAGTACCCTAATTTGTACAGGTTAACAGTAAAATTTTTCTTTAATCATCAACTTGTGAAGGTGCCATAATTTCAACATCTCTTGTTAGAAAATCTCACTTTTAAAAGCATTAATTTAATGCCTTTAAATAGTCTCTTGTTTCATTGTAATAATCTATTTGAGTTACAACCTTTAACCGTAATTAACCGTAATTTTGATATCCAGCTTTCCTTATTGGAAAAAAAGCTAAAAACTTTCAATAGAAAGTATAGATTTATTGGCCATTTACTTATCACGAGGGAGTAAACTTTTGCATGTTTTGGTGTCAATGAACAATTTCGTTTTACTTGCTAGCACAGATACAGCAGTGTACTAGCTCTACAACAATGAGATACCAATCAAGAGAGTGGTATTTTCAGATGACATGCTGATCTCAACAACTTTGGGAGGTTGGGAGATTTTACAGACAATGTAGATTAAGATCAATCTACACAGATGAGTAGTGTGATGTTGGTCTACACTGTTCGCTGTCCATCAAACTTAAATACAGAGCAAATAGAATAATCCACTTATGCTGAGCTTTCAGACAAATCGATGAGCATTTTCAAGAGTCATATAGTAAGAAAAAAATAAATAGTGGTTTAATAGTGGTTTAATAGCAAATTTAACCACTGCTCGTTAGAGTCACCATAACATATCCTCAAAAGCAACCAGTGCCCATGAATTTTTGAATATACTGGTAAAAGAAAGGCTTGAAAAAATAAAATCCAAGAAAAATGCAGGTCAAGTGAGGGGTCGAACCCTTGCCATTAATGGTCTGAGAATGTAGAGCTTGCGCCTTATAGCCCATGGCCATTGCTGCTACTACATTTTACTGTAATGAAATTATTATAATTTTGTTTTATTAATAAAACTCTCTTGAAATATTGTTACTTATTTTGACACCCGTACTAGACTATTATTTCAGGTGGATAAAGAGAATCCGTTCATAAAAGTATAGGACCATTATCTTTAAAGGCATCATGAATATACACGTTATGTAATTTTGAAAAAATAAATGATTCCACTTACTTGAACATAGTGGCGTGTCCGTATAGAAATGGTTAAGACCCTCTTTTCTGTACTTTCCGAGTCAAATAAAATTTGACCTTAGCCCGAATGCGCAAACAAGTGAGGGTTTTTCCAACCAAGATTTTGTCACGACATCAAATACATTCTGACGTTGTGATCAAGTCAGTTGGAGTGTTCGAACAGGCAAATGAAATTGGATATCAGTTCCAAATTTGAAAAGGGTTTCAAAGTTATCTGTGGTCTATCCAGATTCCGAATCTGACTAAATTCCTATCTAGCCTACGACATACATGTATACAAGAACCAAATTCTTAAAACATTGCATGACAGGAATAATTTTTGGGGAAAAGACACCTGTCCATGACCTTTTGGTTCACCCCTGGTACGCTTTTCTGTTATGGATGTACAAAAATACCTTAGTCTGGGTTAGATATTAATGATCATGTAATATACTCATATATATATATATTTTTTTTTTTTCAGGACATCATTTACAGAAAATGGGTATAAGTGCTTTTAAAAGTTTCATGATTAAGTCCTTACAGCAAGAAGGTCAGTCTGATTATATTATCAGCAACCAAAGGGACCTAGATTGGCTGAGAAAAATTTGGGAATACATTGATAAGAGTTCATTTGACATGAAGAAACTACAAAAAATCCCATTAATCCCAGAAATCACTGAAGGAACTTGGGATAATGTGAGAAAGGTGAAACTGCACACATTATCTGGCCTACTCTTACAAAAAAAAGGTATTTCAAATGAGATAGGCCAGTGTTTTCAGCTGCTAGGTGTGACAGTTTTGTCTGAATTCCCATCTTGGTTTCCAGAGGACAAAGTTTGTTCATGGCTGCATACATGTCAAAAACTATCTATTGATAGATTACTAAGTCAGTTGTGGGACATTTCTGATAGAGGAGAAATAATCAAAAGATTTAATACTAAAGCATCAGACCACAGCAGAGATAGTTTTGTAGAATACATGTGTCAGTTTGCAGATTTAGACAATTCAAGCCAAAACTTTCTGAAGCATCTCCAGATATTTCGCAAAGGAAATATGGTTTTATTTAGCAATAGTTTTACTTCTGTTAATGAACATCTGAATTTTATCACAGTCAGTGATATTCCAGTTAAACTACCAATGACTTGCATTATTGCTTCATCAAGAAACCACAACTTACTGAGTAAGCTAGGAGCAATAGAAATAGACAGAAATAATGTGATAAACATGATTCTTAGGGCCATGAAGAAGCATGGGAATTACACACAAGAGGAGTGCAACACATTCATGCTATACTTCCTTGAACATTTTCATAATTTTGAACACTCACATGAAATAAACAACCTTGCGGGGCAAATCTGTTTTTTGAATACAGACTCTGGAAAAATGAGGCCAGTAGACTTATTCAATCCTGACAACAGAATGCTGCAAGACCTTTTTCAAGGAGAGAAGGATAAAATACCATTTGTACATGATATGACAGGGAGACAAAAAACAGCACTTAAAAAGCTTGGCTTGAGAGACACTGTTGGTGTAAAAGATGTTGCAACCTCTGCAGCTTGGGTACATGCTCAAAGAAACAACCAAACCAATTATAAGATATGCGTTGGCAAGTCACAAGCCATTCTTGAGATATTAAACAAGCAAACTGGTTTGCTTAATGAGCAGTTTCAAAACAGTTCTCTGAAAACGGCTTTAAGTGATTTATGCTTTGTCAACTGCAGCCAGAAAAAACCTGAGCACTTTCCTGACTCACTAATATGGTATCCAGAAAGGTTTTGCAAACCATATGAAGCAAGATATAGAAATTATGAAAATGAATGTTTGGTTGGAGCCACTGTTCCTCTAATCGATTCATCATTTGAACACTTAGATCAGAAATTTGGATGGAATACTTCACCAGATAAAGAGAAAGTAATCAAGCAACTTTTATTTATAAAAGATAGCTACATAATGCAAGAAAAGGCAAATTTTTTGCCCCTGGTGAAACAAATATACAACTTCATGTCAAAGAATTTAAGTTTTCTCTGGCTTGATCAAGATGACAGAATCATATGGACAGGAGAGAAGTTTGAATGTCCAGCTGCAATTATAACCACTTGCACAAGCTCAGACATACAAGATTTATCACCATACTTCTACAGAATACCACCTGAATTTGCAGAATTCATACCTTTTTTTGAACATGTTGGTTGCAATCCTACACAGACTGTCTCAGTTCTGCTACAGACATTGCATAAGATTAGAGACAAGTATAAAGATAATGACACAAATGAGGGAACTGACAGAGATATGGATATTGTAAATAAAATTTTGGAGAAACTGGCTGAAAGGAGAGATGAGTGTACAAATTATGATGTGTTACTGCCTGTCCAAACCATAAATGCAAACCGTTTACAGTTTCATCCAGCATCAAAGTGCACAGCAGATAAAAATGCATCTACATACCAGCATGATGAAGGGGACAATTCAATTGTATTTGTAGACAGGCGAATACCTCCTGAAATTGCTAAAGCTCTTGGTGCAAAACCACTGAATCAACAAATTTTGTCCGGAACTGAGAGTATAGGGATAGAGGGATTTGGGCAGAATGAAAGACTTACTGACAGAATTAGCAAGTTGATAACCGATAACTATAGGGATGGGTTATCTGTCCCTAAAGAACTGATACAGAATGCAGATGATGCTGGTGCAACAGTTGTAAAATTTATTTATGATGAGAGAGAACATCAAGATGCAAGAAAACAACTACTTACTCCAGAAATGGCAGATTGCCAGGGTCCTGCAATTGTAGTTTACAACAATGCAGTGTTTAGTAAAGCTGATTTAGATAATATCAAAAAGCTAAATGGAGGTACCAAAGCATCAGATACAAATAAAATTGGAAAGTCTGGACTAGGATTCTGTGCAGTATACAATCTGACAGATCTCCCAAGCTTTGTCAGCAAGTTTTCAGTTGTAATTTTTGATCCACAGAAGAAATATTTGAAAGACACAGTTGAAGACTCCAGCCCAGGGATAAAGATTGACTTCAGTAAAAGTGAAAATAAGAAACTGTTAAGGATCCACAAGGATCAGTTCAAGCCATATCATCATCTTTTTGGATGTGAGATGGATAATTTATCACATAAACCATTTGAGGGCACTCTCTTCAGATTGCCTTTACGAACAACAGAGCAGTCTCTGTCCAGTGAAATAAGTAACATAGCTTATAACAGATATGAAGTTCATGATCTTCTCAAAATGCTAATTGAAAATGCTGGCAATATGCTTCTGTTCACTCAAAATGTTGAACAACTTGAGCTTTATCATATCCCAAAAAATTCTCAAACAGCTGGCAGTGGAATCCTTCTCTTTTCAGTCACAAAACTTCACCAGAATAAAAGCTCTTCTATACCAGGAACTATTCTACAAAAAGTTTCCACAAACCTGTCAGTGCAACAGCAGTTCACAGAGCATCAATACCTTAGTATAGACTTGCAGTTGACGGAACACTGTCTATCAATTTTCCCATGGTTTAAACACTATCAAAAAACTGTAAGGGTACAATGGCTTGTTGTTTGGAAAACTGGCATTAAAGAGTCTTTGGAAATGACAAATGAGCTGAAGCAAAAAGGGGCCGTGCCACTTTCTGCTGTTGCTGTACCAACAAATGCAAGCTTCACATCTCCTTTGGACATAAAAGAATCCGGATTTTCTTTCTATTCATCAGGTTATTTATTCTGCTTTTTGCCACTTCCCATAGAAACTAAGTTACCTTTTCATGTGAATGGATCATTTGATGTAACATCAGATAGGAAGGGATTAAAAACTTTAACAGATGATGACAAGAAGGCTAGAAGAAGTAATTGGAATGAATATCTTCTGATAGATGCCACCGTGAATGCACTTTTTGCCATACTTGAGCATTTTACAATTAACAGTGAAAGCAGTCACTACTCTTACTATCAGTTATGGCCATCTGATGACAAAAAAATTTTGAAACCTCTTCAAGACAGTTTTTACAGTCGAATTGTCAGTGAAAACAAACATCTTTTCTATGGACAAGGTAGGTGGGTTACATTTTCAGATGCTGCATTTTTGGATCCTAAATTAAGAAGAACTGAAACAGGCAATCATTTGTATGAGATGCTATACCAATTTGGTCTTGGAAAGAAAGTCTTGATAGATATTTCAGAGCAAATAGTTAAATCACTTTCTGCCCAACATGATATTGAACAGAACATCATAAAAGATGTGGAATATCTTGATATCTTCTTGCTGAGTTTACAAGATCAGTACTGGACTACAAGAACAAATATTCGCAATGAAATACTGATATTTGCTATGAAATCAGGAATTAAAGAGGTTCAGGAAAGGCTGAAGAACCGTAAATGTGTACCAGTACAAGAACATGTGATGTTAAAAAAACCATGTGAACTTGTCAATCCTGAAAAAGATGTTGCCCGTTTGTTTACAGTAAAAGATGCAGTCTTCCCATCTGAAGATTTACAACAAAAAGATCTCCTATTAGCCTTATCTGATCTTGGTATGGTTGGAGAAGTGCTACCTTTTGACATGCTAATTGATAGATTTTCATCTGTTAAAGAACTGGCAGAGCAAGGCTGCACACAATGTTCACTGACACGTTGTCGTCAGCTTCTGTATTACATGAGTAGATACCGCACATACAAGACTCTAGAGCAGCTTGACCTTTCACCTTTAGCTGATATTCATATTTTACCTGTCCTCAATCGCCCACATGACTGGAAGTTTAGCTGGTTTGCAGAAACAGATGAAACACTGATAAGAATCAAATGTGTCTCTCCTTGTTCTGCCCATATAGAATTCCCAGCATACTCCTTGGTTCTTGGACAGCCTAAAGTGTTGTACAGACAGAGTACACAGAGACTTGGAGGGATGGTTACCAGCATAATTGATGAGAAAACACTCAAAGACATGTTTTATTATAGTTATGATGAAAAGGCTCTACATTTACTGCATGTTAAAGGGAAGCTACCAGATGCTCTAATTACGAGACAGCTAGCCAAACTGCAATCAGAGTATACAAGTACAGAATATCAGTATCAGGAGCTACATAATATCTTGATAGAAAGTTTTGCTGAAATGCAAAAAAGAATTCAAACAGATGATTTAGACAGAAGACAAATGCTACTTGAAGAAATTAAAAAACTTAGGGACAAACCAATTATTTTGGTTGAAAAAACCTTGCATGCACCAGAAAAAGTTGTCTTTAATCTAAAACACAATTGTTCACCACATTTAGTGAAGCTTCCTGATTCTGAATGCTTAATAAGAAAAGAACTATATCAGGCAATTGGTATCAGAGAGACATTCACTGTTGAGAACATTATCGAGGTATTAAAAGAAAAAAAATCACTGTGGGAAGGTAAAATATGTAAGGAAGTGGAGACTATCAAAAACATCTTAGAAAACTTGGAAAGTCTTGGAGAAGTTATCCCAGATGATTGTAGAGATTATGTAATTGCCCCTGATGCTCAAGGGTATTTGCTTCCAATATGTGATCTTGCATTAACGGATGACTCCTTTGAGTCAAACATCCAAATGCAAGTTGTTCACAGTTCCATTCCCCATATGCTAGCAGAGAAATTGGGAGCCAAGCAGAAAAAGAGGAAATGTTATGAAGAAATATCTATAGGTATCCCATTTGGACAGAAGGAAAAACTTATTTCAAGATTAAAAGGGTTGTTATCAGCATATCCATGTGATTCTGGTATCATGAAAGAGCTCCTCCAAAATGCAGATGATGCACATGCTTCTGAAATACATTTCATCAAAGACTACAGATCTCACCGTACAGACAGGATATTTTCCCAATCTTGTGCTAATCTACAAGGCCCATCTCTGTGTGTTTATAACAACAGTTATTTTACAGAAGAAGACCTACAAGGCATTCACGATCTTGGGGATGGAAGTAAAGCAAATGATCCAACAAAGACTGGACAATATGGTGTTGGATTCAATTCTGTATATCACATTACAGACACACCTTCATTTATGTCAAAGGGCCCAGAAAAATCACATGAGGGAGTGTTTTGCATCTTTGATCCTTTATGTAGCCATTTACCTGGTGTGAAGCATGATGAACCAGGCATTAAGTGCAAAGTTTCTAATGTAAGATCCAATTTTCCAGATGTACTATCAGGTTTTCTAGAGGAATTTGATCTATTTCATAACAACACTGGTACTCTTTTTCGGCTCCCTTTAAGAACAGAAGAATCTTCTTTCAGCAATAACATTCTGAGTGTAGAGGAACTGAATGAACTACTGCGTGACATGACCAAGGATTTATTTGAAGCTCTTCTTTTTGTGAAAAATGTAGAGTGTATCAAAATGTCTGATGTTTCAAATGGACAAATGATTGAGGAGTATTGTGTAAGACTAGAAATTTCTGATGAAAACAGAAGGAAAAGACAGGATTTCTTTAGATTTATAAAAGAAAGGGTGAAACAAGCAAACAGTAACATGAGTAAACTACTTCAAATAGAAGCAAGAGATGTTAGCTATGAGGCAACCATCACTGACAGCAATGGAAGGTGTGAAAGCTACTTTATTGTGCAACGATTTGGGTTTCCGAAGAACACTGACATTCCAAGTGCTGTTTCAGAGGCTTATAAAGAAGAAACACTAGGCTGCCTGCCCCTTGGAGGTATAGCTCACAAAATTCTAAAAGCAGCAGAGGTAATGACACAGTCTCCAAATATTGTCAAAAACACTGGTGAAAGTTCAGTCAGTTTCAGTGGCAAGCAACTTGGAATAAATTCAGCAGCAGATGTAGTGACTCAGTTTCCAACCATTGAAAAAACCACAGGTGAAAGTCCAGCCATTTGCATTGGCAAGCAACTGGGAATTAAATCAAGACTATTCTGTTATCTCCCCCTACCAGGATTCATACCAATCCCTGTTCATATAAATGGTCACTTTGCTCTTGACCATGAGTCTAGACGTGGGCTGTGGAAGTATGGTGAGAGACAAACTTGGAACAAAACCTTGATAAAGTATGTAATTACTCCTGCTTTTGTAGAGGGGATTGTTCATTGGAAAAAAATGTTTTCAAACTATGAGGCTGAATTGAAAAATTGGACCATTGTCAAGGATTTTTCTCAGAAATATCACTTCATTTTTCCAGTTTACAAAGATATTGCGGATGATTATTGGAGACTTCTGACAAAATACCTTTTTGAGGCTATTATCTTTGAAAAGCGTCCTTTTTTTCCAGTCTGTCTGAAACAGTCTGCTGTGCAAAACGAAGAGGAAAAACCAGTGTTTAAGTGTAAGTGGATACCCCTTGGGCAATTTGGTGAACAAGATTTAGGATATTTCAATACCTTGAGAAAACTCAGGTGGGAAAAAAAAGATCAGCATGCCTTAGAAAGCATTTTGAAACATTTAGAAATGAATATAATACACACACCAGGTGTAATTCAACAATCCATGGAGGACAGTGGTATGACAAACCTTTCAGTAACAACACCGGAGGCCATTGTGTCATTTCTTACAACATTCAAAAATGGTCCATGTTCTGTTGGAGATATTGACTCTCTCTTAAATAAGACAAGGATTCAGAATATAAGGAATTTACATCTTCTGCTGATGGCCATAACAGATGCAAAAAACTTCAATGAAAATATTGAAAAATTACCAGTTCTTCTGACAGAAGACAGCAGGTTGCGCACATTTAAGGTGGAAAAGAAAGTCTACACTTCTGAATTTTGCTGGATGTTTCCTGGCTCAAAACTGCTTTTCATTCATAGGCAAATGGTGAATTTCTATCCAATTGAAAATCTTTTACAAAACGGTGTTGTATGTCTATTTACTCTTCCGACTTTCAAGGATCTAATTCCAGACAACATTAGATGTAAACTTAATCAAAACTCCACCGTCATTTGGAATGATGATTTGAAAAGGTTGGTCAGCCCGAGTTGGATTGCTTCTTTTTGGCAATTTCTATGCATAAACTATGAAAGAAATAAGTCTACAGGTGATATTAAAACAACCTTTAAAGACTTTGTGAACGACTTCAGTGATTGGGCAGTATTGCCTTCTAAAGGCAAGCAATTTCACAACCTTCTTATCACAGTAACAGATGGGTGTAAATTATTGAATGATACATAATTTTATGAAAATTATTCACTACACAAAGTAGTAACAAGGCTTGAGCTACCACTGCTAGATAGTAAAATCTTTTATTCTAACAATTTGACCTTGCCATTCTGTATGGTAGGGTTAACCATCGTTGATACTGCTCTACAAGTTAAGTCTTTGCTGACATCACTTGCTGACCCTACAATGGTCCTGAAGTGTTTGCATGCACATAATCTGGTATTTGAGAAAAAACAATCTGGGCAAAGTATTTTATCATATGAAGCAGCTGTAATTTTGAGATACTTTTCAGAAGCAATTGAAAACAAAAAATTAATGTTCAACAAAAACACCATAGAAATGCTGATGGCATTATCTCTGTATGAGGTCCATGATGGTTCTCTGATTAAACTACTTTCCAAAGCTTATGTAGTTCCCTCAAACATTCCTACTGCAGGTTTTTCAGAGTTTGCTGAAAAATTAAATGTTCATCTATTGAAAAAAAAAAACATGTCTTGAAGTTCTTTACAAGACACTTTCTGTGCAGAGCATGCAAAGTTGTGAACTATATTCCAAAGTCATTGTACCTAACATCAGGTGCTTACCTAGGCAGTTTTGGATAGAACATTTAACTTACATCAAAGAGAATGAGTTACATACAAGTTTTAAAAACATATATGATGAAAACCAAACACTGATTATCAACTCACTGAAACAATTAGACTTCATTGTTACAGAAACTGGTCCTAAAAAGTGTGACCATTTTTTCAACCATAAGAATACAGTCTTTAGATTAATGTGTACTGCGGATCAGTTCTTACCAGCTCCCTTTCAATCTGATGATTGGACTCCATTCATAGCCTTACTGGGAATGCCATTGGAAGTTACTGATGAGCTGATCATTCAGTTTGCTGAAACACTAGCAAATGCAGGAGTGGTAAATGAAGATATAAGAACAAAATCAGAAGTTCTTTTGAACTGCTTTCTTGAAGGATTAGATGACTGGAAGCCTAGTACATTAACTAGGATTTGTAAAATTTCATTTGTACTTCCTAAAGAGGTCTGTGATATGTATATATATATTTTTCAACGGAAAGATTGTCATATGGAGCTCATTTGCATGAAAGATTCAGTTGAGGCCAAATATATTGATGTTTGCTGGTCAACAAACAATGTTCTGCCATTTGATATAGATAGTAAATATCATGCACCCCTTGGCATTGGATCTGTTCCACCATTACTAGCTGTTCTGAAGCATTTTCAAAATATATCTACAGAAATTGCTTCTAAGCTTGATATAGGAATCACATTGGAGGTTGAAAATTTAATGTTGAAAATGTATGACTACTTGAATCGGCATGCACAGTTTCCACTACCTGGAAACAAGTTGGAGCAATTTCCAGTCATACATTTGCCAGCAGAAAACAAAATGGTAAGTGTCAACAGGGTTGTTTTGAACTTGAGTCAAGGTCAAGAATTGAAGCCATATTTGTACAAAGCACCTGTGTTTTATGGCCAGTTTTTTGACTTATTTATAAAGCTTGGCACCACAGCAAATGTTCAGTTTCATCATTACCTGCATGTACTGGAACAAATTTATGCTAAAACACAGAAAAACCCTTTAACAGTGCCAGAGCTGGGAACAGTGGGTTTTGCACTTCAACAGATGCAAAATTGTATGAAGTCAGACAATGTAGACTACAAAGGAAAGAAGCTGTATTTGCCAAATGAAAAGAAATGTCTGTGTCTATCAAATGAATTGACAGTTTGGGATAATGAGCTCCTCAAAGACAGGATGAAGATGGAAACATCAATTACATACTTCATTGGATTTAGAAATATATACCCTAGTATCAAGGATCCAGTTGGGTTTGTAAAAAAGCTTCCAAGTGCTTTAAAACCAAAGTTATTGTCAGAGATAATAAATGAAAACCTGAATATTGATCTAAACAGCATAAATCAACAAAGTATTGTAGCTTGCAGAATGATGTCATTTATTCACTCCCCAGAATTCATTGTTGGAGTCTGTCGCATAAAAAAACAACACACTGAAAAATTTGATTCTGAAAATGATGTCAAAAAGATAAAAGAAATCCTCTACAGTATCAGAATTCTTGAAGTTTCAACTTTGGAAACATATTTGGAGTACAAAGGACAGAATGTTGAAAATTCTAATGAACCATGTGATTTTTTTCATGAAGAAGAAATGAGAGATGGTGAAAAAGTCATTAACTTTTTCTTTAAAGAGATATCTGGTCCTGTTGACCTTGGTATCATTGATATACTATCATCTGGGGTTGCCACAGTTATTCTACAGGCTGCAAATATATCCACTGATGCCTCAATAAGGCTTTTGGAAATAATGCGTAAAATAGGTAATCCAGAAAGTATCAGCAGAGTGCTAGACAAGGAACAATATCCAATGTTAGAGGTTGAATCACAGCTAGATGGCAGATCCGCCTTTCCAGCACCAGGAACTTATGTAGAAGAATACTTTCATCCTTTTTTAGTGACGGCTCTGGGCAATTTTGAAGAAAGCGAGTATAGATATGTAGCCTTGGAGCTTGAAGATGAAGAAATGGATGGTGATTCAAGGAATGCCGTCAATAGTGGAATATACATTTATGTTCACATTGTGGAAAAACTTCAAGATATGTCTGATGCCTTTTCATCTGTTCATACAAAGTATTTAGTACATACTGGTAATGAAAAGTATGAAGAAATTCCTGCATATAGACTTTTCAGATTTGTAAGACAGGTACCAATTTCAGATGAAATCCAGAGTTGTAACTCAAATGTTACACACAAAAATCTTCCATTCGATGAAAACTGTAAGCAAATCAGAAACTTGCTTAGTGAAGCCTGGAGTCTTCCAGAAATTGAAAGAAGAAGAATCATCCGCCGTCTGTTGTTTCAGTGGCATCCTGACAAAAATCAAGGTTTTGAAGATGATGCAACTAGAGTATTCCATTTCATCCAACAAGTCCTTTTACATTTAGAAAGAGATGAAGACATACCTGATGCAGATACAGTTGATGGACAGCCACCCGAGTTTGCAGGATCCGCATACTCTTCAATGTTTCAGAAGCTTCAAAAAAGAGTAAGAACATTTGTGCGAGTCTATCATGAAAACTTAGATGACTATAACAGCTGCTATAGAACCGGGCAATACAATCATAGACAGTCAAGTTCTGCGGTATATAGAGACATTAATGAAGCCCAAAGATGGATGCGACAAGCCAAATGTGATTATGACACTGCAGTACCTTTACTAGAGAAAGCAGAAGAACTTAGAGCATATAACTGGATATGTTACATGTGTCATCAGGTAGACACATTTTTCTTGTACTTTCATTTACAATCTTTTGTCCTTCACCTTTATTTCCGAAACTTTTTCTTTTTATGAACTCTCCATCAGCTATACGTATAGAATTATTTCAGATTATCTTTGTACATGACACAAATCCCCAGACTTGTCCACAGAATTGAAAGCATTGCAGATAATAAATGTTGTTCAAGAATTTGACTATGTTCCTGTAAGGGAAAATTTACAAATATTAAAGAAAAAATAGATATTAATACTGGTACCAGATTTTCTCCTTTTCTCACTGTGTTTTCAAAAGCCTTTTTCTTAACATGTCTAATGGCTTAATTACAAGTGAAGATAAGAAAATAAAAGAATGGTGAAAAAAGCATGATGTCAAGACTGCCAAAAAAAGAAATAATGTAGCAAATGGAGTAGCCTATGCTTTGACAAAATCTATGTTCACCCTGTTTACATGATATTTTCAAACTCTGTGAGCTGAAGTACATTGTGAAATTCAAGATTTCAGTTACTTTTCTGAGAGTCAGAATTAGATGTATAACTTATTTATCAGATTTTGTTTGTTGAAAGAGAACAAACCTTTGTCTAAGTGGCAAGGATAAAACATGCAGCTAGATCTTGATCTCCATTGCCCGCTATTTATGTGATTTTCAGACCAAGAGAATCTTTGAATTTCTCAAGTGACAAAATTATTGACATTTCCAAATTGAAAGTTGCTATAAATGTGTTTCAAATGGCTGGATTTGTAATTGAAAGAGAAAATGATTTGTGGGAAAAGGAGAAAATGTAGGCGACTATCATTTTCTCCTTCTCCTGCAATATTTTCAAAAACCCTCTTCATTGGATTGTTTGCTAAAAGTTTAAGATAATTTAACCCTTTGAGCATAGATTAAAAATCAAATTGACATTTGTTATTTTGTCAAAAAAGCTTGAAGTATGGACATTTCATTGCTAGAGGACAGCTGACACTGTCTGAATTGTAACTTTTGTAGTGCTAAATAAATGAACAGGACATTCTCTGTCAGTCCTGAAGATGCAGATATTGCATTTTTTTAGGCTGCTTTTTTCTGAATATTTGATATAGGAGTGAATAATGTAGATCCAAGATCAGACTTTACATTCAGCACTACTTTTAAAGGTTAGTTAGTTCAAAGTATGTACAGAAGCAACTTATTTCTATTATCAGAGTCAAAAAATTAAACGGAGCAGTGTGTTTTCTTTTCAGAATTCTTTTAGTTTCAATTTCATTTTTGCTTTGGTAAGAGAAGAATGGACAGTGTGAATAGTGTAATATAGCTGAAGTACTTTTAAAAGCTGCTTTTGCCTCCCCATCAAGATAATTGTCAGTCATCTGGCTGGCTGAGAATTCTGTCTTGACCAACCACAAAGTTTACAACTTAGATCACATGCACATCATGTGTGGTCTGATCTTGATTTACACTGTCAGGGTATGCATCTATTTCTGTGCTTACTGCTCTCAGGTTTAACCCATTCTGTATAGGCTAATCTTATACCAATGACATAGTCACATAAATCAAAATAGTTTGAAGAAAAGTAGGAAGTTATTTTTCAAAAGTATTTAAAAAAATTTTAGAAAAAAGAGCAGTATTTATTACTTGTTACAATAATTTGCTTTTTTCCCAAAATAATTTCAAAAACTGTCCACTGCAATGGTATAAAAGATGTTTGATACTGTGTGCAGTAAAGGGTTAATTAATATAACTCGGTTGATATGATAACAATTTTTCCTCCTAGGCTAGTGAGAAAGCCCTGAAAGCTGCCTGTTACAGCAAAAATGCGAATGAAGTTTGCTTACAGAGTCATAGTCTTGTGCAGCCAGCAAATTGTCTGTCAACTTCACTGGCTGACCTTGTAAGTACTTTGCTTATACCAAGCATCAGAACACTTATACAGCAATGGGGATAGTTTTCGATGTAGCAGGATTAACTGATAATTTCTTAAAAATAACAGACAAAATCACCATAATTACAGTGGCAAAATTTGATACCAACTTTTGATTGATCATTCCTGGTATGTCAACTTGATGTCAAGAGAAAGACACTGAAAAGTGGTTTAATATCAGTATTTAGGCCATAAAGCCTTCATAAAACCACAAAATTTTGGACTAGTCCAAATCAAACCGTGCGCAGATGACAAATGTGGATTAAATGTTGGACTTAAAATTTTGTCTTTTAAAGGAAAGAAAACATTATTGGAAATGAAGATAATGCTGGTGTTCAGCATTTTCTCCTTTCCTCCCAATGTTTTCTAAAGCCTTTATCTTCAGGGACCTTAAAACACAGGATTGTTTGCTCAACTCTTTCACTGCCAATGGCAACTTACATAACTTTTGCTGACAGTGCAGATCAAGATCAGACTGCAGTCTGATCTTTGATCTACATAATCCAATGACAGATACTAAATTTTGGACCAAAAGCATATTCATTTAAGCAGCAATCTACTTTGAGGCCTCAAAAATAGTCAAATTTATGATATTGGTAGTGAAAGAGTTGCTTAATTTGTCACCTAGGTCTGCTTGCTCAGGGAAGTAATGACAGGTCAGTTTTCTTGGGTAATATCCAATAGTATTCCTTTCTAAGAAAACTAGGAAGTTAGTTACCAAGCATTGGTTCAATACTGAATTCTATTGGATGAATACAGTGCAAAACCAGTCTTTATTTTGCGGACGGTCCAAAATGCAGACTAGTTCTGCAATGTATGAATCCAATTTTGAATCCAAGCATATTAAATGACCTTGTTATTTCACACAAGTTTCAATTTTTGAGTCTTATTTATTTGTCATCAGCAAATACTTTCAATTCCAACAAGATTTTGTTGTTTGGTAAGGAGTTAACCAACTGATGCTAATGGGGCTTATGCAGCAATTTCAATTTTCCCTAGCCTGCCTGGGTAGCTCAGTGGTTAGCATATCTGACTCACGACCTGGTGATTGTGGGTTCGATACCCGATGCAGGCAAACTTTCTTTTCGGTAAATTTTTGCCTCTCACCTCTGATGCATGTGAGAAAAGTAGTCATTGACTTGGAAAAAAAGCTGTGTCAGCACTGGTGTGAGAAAGCTGGGAAACGCATGCATAGGTGCACTGACCACTGTGATATGATCTAAGCTGTAGAGGTGTTAAACTCCAATATAAACCAAATCAATTTTTTCTACATTTTCTTTACTCTTCTTTTTCTATCGAGAAACCATTCAAACAATATTATCAAAATTCAACCTTTAAAATATTAGGTATGATAAAATTTGAAAAATCAAAATACCATGGATTGCTTCAAAATTAATGGTTACCTATCTTTTTGTGACTAGGATGTAATTGTTTTTTTTTATTTTAATATCAGAAAGTAGACTGTGGATTTGAAGGAAAATTGTGTACTGAGACCAATACAGAATCTGGAATGCATGGATAGACGTGCTTGTACAGTGATTATAAAACTGTTGAAAATGCTGTTTAACATTAAAACAAATTAATTCTGCTTTAAGGTCCTCTTTGTCTTCCCTTCCAGTCAATTTAATTCTTTATTTACAGGCATGTCGCCTTGAGAGTCTGTTGAGAGATCACACAAGAATGCGTTATCCAAATTCTGTGAGCAGGCCTCAGATACCAGCAGACATTTTTACAAGAGACATTGCTGAAGCTGCCATTGAAATTACACACAGCATTATCAAAGAATCTGAGGAACTGATTAAATAGAAAATATATTTATCCCTGTGTTTATAGGCCATTCAAAGGAAAAAGAAAAAGTTGGTTTCTACATGAGGTAGTTTTTTTAGACAAAACATTATACTGATTGTAGCATAGAGATTCAACTCGGTAAATCAGAAAAGAATTGTAAAATTGTGATCTAATGTGTTAAAGCACTGGAACCAACTGAACTTGTCTTTGTGGACAGTGTAAATCAAGATCAGAATACACATATCATGCAGTCTGATCTTGGATCTATACTGTCCACTACTTTGTTAAGTATTCTGATATCTACTAACAAAAATTTTGCCAAATTGAAAACATATGCAGATGAAAAAATTGAACTTGAATGTGGCTTGAATAATAGTAAAGTGAAATGGTCTGTGTTTTGCGAACTTACAATGATACTTATCAAAAGTTTTCTGAAGGAAAATTGTGGTGATAGCTTTTGCATACTTACATACACAACAGTTTAACATGGTAACAGTTTATGCAAAGGTGTGCCTTTTACTAGTACGTTAAATTTCATACAATTATCTTGTACATTGATATGTTAAATTTCATATAATTATCTTGTACATTAACAAAGGATGGACTTGCAAATTACGCAAAGGTGTGCCTTTTACTTGTTTGTAAAGTTTGATATATATCCAACACATTTATATAGTTACAAAGGATGGATTTGCAATTTCTGCAAAGGTGTGCCTTTTACTATTATGTTAATTTTTATATATATCTTACACATTAAAACAGAAACAATGGATGGACTTTAAGTGTATGCTAAGGTGTGCCTTTTACTTGTATTGTAAAGTTTAATATCTAACATATTTATATGGTTACAAAGGATGGACTTGCAATTTCTGCAAAGGTGTGCATTTTACTAGTTTATTAAGTTTTATATATCTTACACATTTAAAGAGTAACAAAGGATGGACTTGAAGTGTACACTAAGGTGTGCCTTTTACCTGTATATAAATTTTAATATATATCTAACACATTTTTATAGCTACAAAGGATGGATTTGCAATTTCTGAAAAGGTGTGCCTTTTACTAAAGTGTTAATTCTAATATTATATATAGAAAGGAGAATAAAGGAATAACTTAAAACTAAACTATATACATGTAAATGTAATAACGAGCCGGAAGCTCGTTTTGCGGTAACACCGTTCTAGATTTTTAAAAATAAAATTCAGACTTCTTTCTGGGTTTTAGTCTAAATCGAGAAGGGGATGTCTAAAAATTGAGTGTCTTCTGCTTGGTCGCACAGCGTCACACGTATCACAATTTTTCGCACAATTACCTGATTGGTCAAAAATGACAATAATTATCTACCAGTCGGATGATTACTTAAAAATCATCGTCAATTTAATGAGTACAGATTATCTAATTTCCTCCTTTCTTTCAGCGTATTAAACGTCTATTTTTGCATAAATATACGCAATATCATCTATGCTGGCAGGTCATGACGTCATTAATCATACTATTTTTACGTCATGCACGAGCCGGGTTTTCGCGGAAAATATTATGTCGAAGAAATCATGACTAAATTAGTTTTTTGATTGTTGATTGATTGATTGTATGGTGTTTAACGCCGTTTTCAACATTATTTTAGTTATATCACGACGGCAAGTGCACCTATCCATGCTTTCCTGGAGTTTTTTTTTTCAGTGCTCTGCACAATTTTCTTTCCAAGCCCCTGGCTGCTTTCCCACACAAACATCGACGAAACAATGGTCAGGGAGAGAGAGGGATGAACCCTGTCGCAATGACTGTCATCAATCCTCGGAAAGAAATTGGTTTAGCCGGGGATCGAACCAGTGACCCCCCTGTTCTTGAGTCCTATACGCTACCGACTGCGCTACCGGGGCTCGGCAACTAGTTTTTTGACTGTTTCAAAGTACCATTTACAGAGAAAGTCGGATTTATGATCGGTGAAAAGGTGGCTTAATGCATCTGCAAAAACTATCGACCCAGGTCTGCCTGTGCAGTCCGCGCAAGCTAACCTGGATCAAAACTCTATGGTAGATCTATTGATCAATTTTCTGCATGTCAAAGGACCAGTATGCATGCCTTATGATTTGGTCAGTTATCATACAAAATTGATTATATGGATCTATAATTATGTGATGACTTTCTTGGTATCATGCATCATGAAGATGCATTTAACCATAATTTACTGCAACATGGCTCAAATATATTTATTCAAATGTTATGATGCTAGAAGCTTGTTGATAGATCTAAAAGTTTGGGAGTTTTTTTACCATAAGTTGGATATCTATTCGATAACTCAGCAAAATTCTGTCCTAGGATTGATGATAGATCTAGACATTGCGACAGAATTCATTTTTCTCTCTACACTGATCACTGTTTCAACGATGGACGTGTAGGAAAGCAGATGGGATGAAAAAGGAAAGCTACGAATAATCTGATTTTGGCGATCTACGCACTTTCTTTTTAAAGAAACTCATGGATGTATACATCCACGAAAGAAGCATGCTTTCTACTTTTAACAACGCTCAAAATTAGTTTTGGCAAGGCCGGAATTCAAAACCCCTTGATTTCAAGATCTACAATCTAGGTCATCATTTGAATTATTAGATATTTGTTCCACAAATCATTCATGTCGCTCGTATTGAGGCTTCGCCTTTTCATATTATGTTTAGTTTCATATATCTAACACATTTTTATAGTTACAAAGAAATGACTTACAGTTTGTGAAATGGTGTGCCCTTTAATAGTATGTAAAGTTTAACACACATGGGATAATTGACTAGTTATGTGTGATATTAAAGGTCTGTCAGGTGAGTTGGGTGTGATGCAGTTGAAAAAAAGAGCTCAAAGGATGGTTTTTTTTCCTTGACACACCACATTTGAATGACACATTTTTGATATGATCCACAACCAGTTGATTATTCTGTTTATTATATACCTAATTCTTGCTTTGTTTTCTAATGACTATCAAGTGTGCCTGTTACAAAAATTGTTCAGTTTAATATCCAAATATATAATATCATTCTATTACATTTTGTTTCACTATGACTAGCCTCATTGTGAAGTATTACTTTATGTATAGTACTGGTAATTTGACATCTATCATAATGAGAATGAGACTCTATTTTGCAAAGTTATTATAATTCAGAATCTTATGCTTGATATACATTGTTTCTTTTTTGATAGAAAGTCTTCAATAAATTTTTGGTTGAATAGAATTTTACTTGACAATAGCATTGCTGAGGGGTCTGAAAAAAATCTTCACCCATTTTTAGCTTGCTGGGCACAATTTCAGTAGCTTTTGTACACAGTATAGATTAAGATGAAGATGAGAAGGTGCTATATGATCTTTAATCTGTACTATGTTATATTTTGTGAGATAATCTGGTATGAACATCCTTCAAAATGTATTATCTATACATTATTTATTGGTTTGTAGCATGATTTTGAATGCTGCTCAACCTAACTTGATACTAAATCATTGTTGTTTGGTAAATAGTGAAACAGCTTCTGATGTCATTGAAATTCCTGATAAAACTTCAGTAGCATGTTGCATGTATGCTTGTACATGTATCATGTTTACATGTATGTGTGCTTGACATAAATATGAGTGCTATAGAAAAACTTTGATCAAATTTTATTATTATTCATGGTGCTTGACCAAGTATCTTATACATGTATGAATAAAAAGTGTTTTGCAGATATGAATGTAAATATATAATTTTTAATGTTGCTTGGAAAAAAGAATTGGATCCTGTTAGATGGAAATTTCTTTGTTTAAAAATTACTTAATAAATATATATTGCATCAAGTTCTGATTGCATGATTTGCATGAATGTTGCTTGACATAAACTGTCTCTAATGTAAAAGGTAATTGATTAACTAAAATCAAAATGGAAAGATTATGTATGTTTCTTTGCTAAATCAAACAAAATGTCCTTAATCGTGATAGAAATTTTATTTTATCAAAATTGGAATGGTATGATTGCAATGTATTGAGAGTTAACGGTAATACTGTATATGGCCATAAAGACTTGCAAAAAGACTTATTATGGTTATAAAAATCTTTCATTTTGCCATTTCATGAACCAGTGACAGGCTTTAGAAACAAAAAGGCCATGGTGGCTCTGTATCACTGAACTGGTTGATAAGTACAAACCATAGACCAAACATTAGAATTCTGGGCCAAATGGTTTGGAACATATTTTCTCTGCAGAAGCACTAGTGAAAGTCGTGACTCCAGGGCAAAACCATTTTTGACCACACAGCTATAATTACTTAAATACTGGTAGAGATCCAAAAGTCCAAATGGTTTGGAACAAGTTTTCTCTACAGAAAAAGCCCTAGTGGAAGTTGTGACTCCAGGGGAAACCGTTTTTGACCACACATATATATGCTATATTTACTTAAATACTGGTAGAGGTCCACAAGTCAAAGCCACATGCCATATAATACAGGCCTATGACATGTGGTTATAAACAAGATATTAAAAGTTTCCTTAATATAAAGCCCCTGTAAAACATGAGGCCCATGAGGCAGGGCTAATTTCAGTCCCAGGGCTTTTTTTAAAACAAATTCAGAGATTCAAATTTGGTAGCCCTTGGTATAATGGTTAGGGGCAAGAGGATTTTTAGAATTTTCAATTTATAAGTACATGTTAAATTAATAATCCATGGGATGGGGGCCAATTTTGACACCATGGCTTTAATTTGAACAATTTTGGAGGAGGCATGCTAGATGATAACACTCATGCATTATTATACATGTAAATGGTGCCCTATGTTTTGCAAAATCAAGCTTTACAGCTAGTGCCGAGGATTCGAATCCCTCGATGTCTGGAAATTGCGAGTGAACAATGGACATTGCTGCATCTATTATTGTCCCGTTTAGCCATCCAGAAGGATTGACGATAAGATTTCGATCTGTGATGTTTAAATTTTCGAATAAAATCTTTTTGTCTGCAGGAATCCACACTTCTCTACTCTATATCGCGAGCAAGTGATGTGTCAATTGTTTTGAGATCCACGGTGACTTCCTCGACTTGTATCGCGACAGTATCGGTATGGACTTGTATCGGGACTGTATCTGTATCGACTTGTATCGGGCCTGTATCGCTATCTACATGTACCTGTGTCGGGAGGGTCTTATTATCTGTATCATTTTGTATCGGGCCTGTATCGCCATTTACCTGTATCGGGATCTTTATCTCAGCATCTGGCACTGCATTGACCTCATAATCGCCAGGTCTAGGTGCTTTTCAACCCGGCTTCTTCTGCTTTTCTCGAACATTCCGACGTAATTGTGTTAGATTGTAGACAGGTATGGAATTAACCTCCACGTCCATTTTTAAACTGAGCTTAACGGCTGTTACGTGCAAACAGTTAGGAGATGCAGGACAGGTACACTTTTCTTTTGGGAATATGGTTACTGCATGAGAGTTACTATTCATGTCCAACAATGTAAAAGTTCCAAGTTTGCAATTCTAACTAATCCTTTCATTTTGTATTATTTCGTCGGCTCTCGCTTTTCGGCAAAAATATAAAGTATTGTCCGCCTTGTGGTCGAAACGGAATGAAGGTAACATACCTTTACTTATTTTCTAATAAAAGTTTAACATTTGCTAGTGAGAAAGACGTTGTTCTATTTCTTACATAATTTGGGTCTATCTCGGCCTGAGCCATTTTAGATATTACCGTCACAGAAACAATTATGACGTAACAGTACAATGTTGCCTGCTCTACTTATTAAGTTTATTGCTAAGTACTCAAAGGGTTGTCACCATATACTGGTAGGCACGAGGTAAAAGTAGAACAGGAACAAAAAGTTTATAACTAAATATCTTTTACTTCTGCATTTCGGGATCTACTAGAGCATATGTATCAATTTGTGGAATTGTTACAGCTCACACAAAACAAGGCCTGTCAATCTCGCCACACACGTTAGTTGTCTGTTAAATGTTGTTAAGACCTATGAGCCATTATTTAAACTTCAGCAAACGACAAAAATTAATTTTCTTTTCAGACAAAGACGACTGTCTTGCTCGTCCTCCAAACTTGTATTGCACAGGAGGCACGTGAATATGACGTAAGGTTTGAAAGAGTCTAAACTAATAAAAAGGATTTTAATTGCACGAAAGGAATGAATGGTATCACACCACTAAATTGATAAAAAGAGCACTCGGCTACATACTCCCGCTTTGTCAAAAATGACGTCTCGTCATTGTACGTCACTTGTCAAGTGATGTCAAGACAACAAACCAAAAAGAAAGAAACATTGCAACACATGAAAACACAAACAACACCTACAAGTATACACAACTACCTAAGCTAGTAGTATATAAGTAGTATATACAATGAAATCAAAAATACGAATAAGGATAACTACTAAACTACAGTAGTACATACCAATGAACATACGCTATAAAGTAGTAGCCAAGATACTATTTACTATCTAATCTACAATACATTATTCCTCCCACCTTTAAAAGGGATGTGGCCACACAGACCAAGTAATAATGAAACAGTTACATAAAGATAAATAACAGTTTAATTTTATTCCAAGTTACAATAAAATTCATCATTTCATAAAAGCAGAAATCAAGCGATGAGCAGTGTCAGCATCCATGTCATTCAAAACACCTGAATTCGCCAACGCATCCAGAGCATGCAATTGGTTGTCCACTTCCCGGTTGGTAAGTCTGTACATCACATATTGATCGTACCTTTGTGGAACTCGTCTTTCTCTCACTGATCTTCTGGGTGCTTGAATTGGTTTTGGGGGCGATTTCTGTTCTGGTGTATGAGGTTCTTGTTCTTGACTGGTACTGATAACTTCCTCTAACCCATCATTAGTTTGGTTCTCTACGGTAAATCTGTCTGGTGTTCTTTCATTGGAAGCAACCTCTTCTGAAGTCAAGGTTCCATTTCGACCATCTCCCTGAAACAATGAATGAAAATCATGATTCCGAACATGACAAACATTTTCATTATCAATACTCTCCTCTACGCTACTTACCTTTTCATTCATTTCCTCACTATTTTCTGCTAAGACCTGTCTGTCTTCACTTCTACTTTCACTATAGCTGTACTCAGATTCCTCTCTATGGGCGTCCCCATAACGGTATGTCCTACGCACATAACCGAAATCAATCTCTGAGTCACTCTCTTATATTACATTGGTGATATCACCCTTTTCTTTATCATCTTTCTCTTCGGATGCATCCATTCTGTCTTCTATGTTGTTGTCATCAACAGGTCTATTTCCCTCACCGTCATCATCCTCATCTATCTTATCATCCTGATCATCAATCAGAAGTAAATGGTTCTGATGCAAAGTTCTTTCTCTATCGGTTTCCAGAGACCGTAGTTTGAATACAGGTATGTCTGGTCTTGGCTGCTGTATGACAAGGTACGGCTCGGATTCGAACTTATCCGCAATCTTGTGCTTGCCTTCAAACGCTAAACGTTTTACCAGTACCTTGTCTCCCACTGATATCTTTACAGCTTTTGCTTTCTGGTTGTAGTATTTCTCCTGCTTCTTCTGTGCCTTTTCTCTGTGCTGTAAGACTATCTGGTGTGTTCTTTCCATCCTCTTTTGCAAGTCTACCAGATATTCTGTTGCTGCTTTGTCCGTGTTTTCTAGGGCCTGCTCAAAAGCGCTGTCAATAGGCAGTTTTGGCTTCCGACCAAATAGGAGTTCATACGGAGAGTGCTTCGTAGTCTCACTTGGAGTGCAGTTGTAGCAGTATACCAAGGAGTTCACATACTTTCTCCAGTCACTTTTTTGGTCAGCTTCAAGGGTGCCTAGCATACTAAGCAGAGTCCTATTAAACCTTTCCGGACCAGCATTTCCCTCTGGGTGGTATGGGGTAGTGTGCGATTTCTTTATTCCCATTATGCTACACAGAGCGGGAGTATGTAGCCAATCAGAAGGCAGATGACATCATCATGTGTAATTCAGCCAATAATTTACATATTCATGCATGAAAACATTGTGGCAGTGGCAAAAAATAATGGAATTAGCCTTTGTGTGTTTTCAACACCGTTATAATACTGAAATAAGCAGTCAATTCACTCTGTTTCAACAAATGTCACAATGTAAATGAAAACTTCCAGGGAAATTCGAAACAGACATAGAACCAATGTTGTAGGTACTTGTTGCAATAAGCTGTTTAACTCAGATATATATATCTAAAGTTTTCTAGGTAATTTTGAATGAAGAAATATCAATGTTTTCAAAATGGCAGCATAATTTTAATCTAGTGTACTCTAGAAAAGTTAAATCAGTGAAATCTTGAGAGAAAAAAAAAAAAAAAAAAAAATTATGCCTCCACCTTATTAATGAATGAAATGTAAGATTTTAAGTAAGAAAATTATGCCTTCACCCTATTAATACATGCAAAAGTGAAATCTTTCTTACTACAATGACTCACTGCAAGTGTTTACTCACGCATACATAACCGCTTTCCAATACCCTAGTGTGCTAGAACTGGTCGTCAGCAGAAAATAATGCCACTCTCTAGAAAAAATGCACTTTGTCCTAAAGTCACAGATAAATAAATGAAAATGTTGCTGTCCTCCCATACACAGGTTTCTTCTTTCCAGCTGTGAGGTAAGTTACACAATGTACGTGGTCAAAGTCCAATGTAATGTAGAATCTTCTTGGGTCCCAGGTAAGTTAAAAAAATGGGTCGGCAGTACACACACTCCGGATACAAGTAAAATGATGAAACAAAGTCAGTCAGTCCGTCTCTCCTCCTCTTGAAAAGTTTTGTCCACAAAACGTTGGTATAAATGTATAACTGAAGTTTACATTTTCACTGTAGTTCTGTCATGATCGAGTACTTAAGGTTTAACTACATGTAAGTAATGCACGGAGTAATAAACGTTGAAAGTATGTTGGTCCGATATACGTTGGTTTAATACACGTTGGGCACCAATGTTGCCTGCTCTACTTATTAAGTTTATTGCTAAGTACTCAAAGGGTTGTCACCATATACTGGTAGGCACGAGGTAAAAGTAGAACAGGAACAAAAAGTTTATAACTAAATATCTTTTACTTCTGCATTTCGGGATCTACTAGAGCATATGTATCAATTTGTGGAATTGTTACAGCTCACACAAAACAAGGCCTGTCAATCTCGCCACACACGTTAGTTGTCTGTTAAATGTTGTTAAGACCTATGAACCATTATTTAAACTTCAGCAAACGACAAAAATTAATTTTCTTTTCAGACAAAGACGACTGTCTTGCTCGTCCTCCAAACTTGTATTGCACAGGAGGCACGTGAATATGACGTAAGGTTTGAAAGAGTCTAAACTAATAAAAAGGATTTTAATTGCACGAAAGGAATGAATGGTATCACACCACTAAATTGATAAAAAGAGCACTCGGCTACAACAAGACAAGAAATAGCGTTACCATAGTGTTTAAAAAAAAAAAAAAGATATGTTTCTTTATTAATTTATAAGTTCTAAATACTATGTCCTTAATTGATTGCTATTCTGTGTGCTAATTCCGTATCGTATCGAGTTCCGCAAAATAGTATATTTCAGTTTCGTATCGTATCGGAACAGTGTCCTGTTCCGTCAAATAGCATATTTCAGTTCCGTATCGTATCGGATTGTTCCGTGTTTTAGTCAACCCCGATTACCAACGTTTAGATCATTTTGACGGTTCTAACTACCTCGTATGGAAACAGGTGCTTTTTGGTAGTTTTTTTTAAAGCTATTTATTTTACATCCGATATAAAATTAGTTTTTAAAGTTTTACTAAACACTCTGGCATGGGAATCTACAGTTAGCGGCCATGAAAATAATTAATCAAAGTCCGAATCCCGATTGACTTACACACATGTATTTCAAACTTTACTTTCTGCTCTATTGTGGCTCAGAAATGAAGCTATATTGTTATGAAACTTATACAAAAGTAAAGCAAACAAAATTTGAAATTGAAATAGGCCCTATATATTTTCATACTCAATACAAATAACATGATATAAATGCAGCTGTTTAAATAGTGATCAATATTTTTAAATACAAATGGTTTTCACATTGACAACAACGGTAAAAGGGCAAGTAAAGGAATATGGAAAAGAAAGGTGCAAGTGCAATTAAGACAATTTACTAATAAGCGCTAGATGCCTGAATATGCCTACCAGGTTAGAAATAAGACCAAAATATTTGCAATTTCAAGGCTGCCTTTCTCTATATTGTTTCAGCAAAGCAGACAATGTATAACAAAGATCAGACTGCACATTTAGTGCAGTCTGATATCGATCTAAATTGGCTACAAAGCTAACTGTAGTAACCAAACAGTCCCGAGAAGGAAGTCTTTTGGAATCATTATGAGAAAAGAAGAAAATACTGGCAGCATGAAATCTTGCATGAATCACATCAAAAAATTTATCTTTGTAAATATCTATGCATTGTTATGGGAGACCACTCCTTCATGCATGGCTTTATCCTGGTTTAAATACAATACCTAACAACTGCGTTAGGGAGTATTCTCTTTAGCTCATTGGTTATGGTGTTGGCCTTTCGTCCAGGCGTTCTAGGTTCGAATCCTGCCTGGTCCCTGTATTTCTGCCATGCATTTGTTCATTTGTTTCTTTGTTACGGACTTTGTACGTAAGAGCATACAAAACAAATCAAATAGTTGGGTACATGCATGCAACCATTAACTCTTTACGAAACGACAAAAGTTGAAACGTCCAAATTGAAGGCATTTGCAGATGACAAAATAAACCCTACTCAAACATTGACATTTGTTTACAGGAGGGTAGAAAACATTATGGGAAAAGGAGAAAATGCTGGTTACCAGCATTTTTTCCTTTCTCCACAATATATTCAAAAGCCTTCTTCTTCAGGGTCGTTAAAAGTCAGGATTGTGTGGTAAAGAATTAATGGAAGACGAAGGGAAGAAAATCCCATGTATGACCTTCATAGGGCTCAGATGTACTTGTTCTCCCACATTCTGGTGACCTTACAGTTTGTTAAAATGATAATCAAATTATATGCCACCAGAGAAGCGTCCGAGTTCTCGTTTATTATTGGAGTTTCGTACCCAAGAGTGTTCATCACTCATAACCGACAGGACAATTCTTGTGTTTTTAAATGAAATAACAGTATTTGAAATCAATCTTTGATTATTAAATATGTTACAGGAGACCACTCCTTCATGCATGGCTTCATCCCAATTTAAATACAATACCTAACAACTGCGTTAGGGAGAATTCTCTTTCGCTCAGTGGTTATGGTGTTGGCCTTTCGTCCAGGCATTCTAGGTTCGAGTCCTGCCCGGTCCCTATATTTCTGCCATGCATTTGTTCATTTGTTTCTTTGTTGCGGACTTTGTTCGTAAGATGGGGGCTCGTCCGGGATTGGCCATTGAGCCATTAATCCCATTTGTTGTCCAAAAATGGACTTTCTGCCTAATAAGGCTTTGAGTCATGAATAAATGATGACTTTAAGAGGGGGTGTGTTACGGGAGACCACTCCTTCATGCATGGCTTCATCCCGATTTAAATACAATACCTAACAACTGCGTTAGGGAGAATTCTCTTTAGCTCAGTGGTTATGGTGTTGGCCTTTCGTCCGGGTGTTCTAGGTTCGAATCCTGCCCGGTCCCTGTATTTCTGCCATGCATTTGTTCATTTGTTTCTTTGTTGCGGACTTTGTTCGTAAGAAATAGAAAATATTTGTCAGTCTGTCCTGAAAAGATAATTACTATGCACAAATAACAATATGAGAAATTGGCGACAGTGGACTTACTTTACCAGATATCTGACCTGTAGATACTTGGATATGATATGACTGTAATTTATACACAAAAATAGTGTAATATAGTAATTTTCATAAAAAAATTGTGGACACAGATATTAGATTGGTATTGAATTGATATTTTCTAAATATACAAATTAACAATAAATCATAAAATGTTACTTATTAAGAACAAAACAAATCTGTCTAGAAAAGTCACTGGGCATGCTGGCAGGTAACCAGCATTTTTTTTTCCTTTTCTCATAATGTTTTATACCCTTCCAAAGACAAAGCCTATCATTTGAACCATATGCAACTTGCTGCTATGAAATGCTTTCCCTATGAACAAAGCTAAAATGTTGTGGTATGGTAAAGGGTTAGGGGTTAGAACAGTATTTGTAACTCTGTTGTACATGTAACACTGTCTGTATATAACCCTTTCACAAACGACAAAATTTTAGACTTGCTCAAATTCAAAGCTTTTGCAGATAAGTTAGTTGTGACTAAAACACAGAAATTTGCTTCAGAAAGATTAGAAAACATTGTTGGAAAAGGAGAAAATGCTGGTAACCAGCATTTTCTCCTTTTCCCACAAGGTTTTCAAAAGGTATTTTCATTAAGGTCATTAAAAACTCGGGATTGTGTGGTAAAGGGATAATCGATCAAGTTACAATTTTTTGCAGAGATATTTTGTGAATGATGAGTACTTCACGCCAGGAGGGCCCATCTTTCTGATGATAGGAGGTGAGGGGCCAGCAGACCCAATATGGATGGTTGAGGGTGCTTGGGTTGAGTATGCTAAGCAGTACAACGCAGTCTGTGTGATGCTGGAACATAGATATTACGGGAAAAGTCACCCAGTGAAGTATGATTAACACATTAACCCCTAATCTGCTACATAAATGAAATCAAACTTTCAAGCCGATAGTAAAAACGCAAATGTTGCTATTTCAAAGTTTTTTTAGGGGGGGAAAAATATCTCCTTATTGGACAGTGTAGACAAGTTCTGTGCAGTCTGATCTTGATCTACACAGTCTGCAAAAGGTCCTTGAGCTAGTCTAAAGCAGAATACTTGTAAAAGCATTATGAAAAAAGACGAAATCGCTCATAATGTGCAATTTCTCCTATTGCTACCACACATATGTAATTATCCGTGTATTAATGCTGGTAATGCTGAACAAATGAAGTGGACATGCTCTGCCAGTAATCTTCATGGAGACTCTGCAGTTTTAAGGCTTTTCTGTGAGAATATCTATGCAGACCTATTTTGATCTACACTGTTTACATAAGCAATTAACCCTCCACCAAACAATTCTGTGTTTTAACAACCTTGAGGAATACAGCTTTTGAAAACATGAGAAAAGGAGAAAATGCTGGTAACCAGCATTTTTTCCTTTTCCCATAATGACTTAAGATGTTTCAAAGATAGAAATAATCATTTGGACTACACTTAACCCTTTCCTGTACAATGTTGAGTTTTAACGACCTTGATAGAGATGGCTGTTGAAAACTGGTAACCAGCATTTTCTCCTCTTCCTACAATTTTTTTTATCCATTCAAACACTACTTTCAGAATTTGGATGACATTTACTGTGTCATCTGCAAATGCTGTCAATTTGGATTAGTATAAAATTTTGTCGTCTGGTAAAGAGTTAATTTGTCGTCTGCAAATGCTTTCAATTTGGACAGATCTAGAATTTTGTTATTGGGTAAAGAGTGAAGTCAGGGTATAGCTCTACATGGGTTAGAGTTGAATTCATGTTATCAATATTTAGACAAGAGGGCCATGATGGCCCTGAAGTCGCTCACCTGAGCCTTTTGACCAAACATGATCCATTTTAAATCTCTTTCAGAAGCGTACACAAGGTTTTTCTAAGATTTGACCTTGTGACCTAGTTTTCGACCCGACATAACCAATTTTCAAAGTCATCCAAGATATTATCAAGACAAACATTCTGACCAATTTTCAAGAGTATTAGACTAAAAATGTGGGCTCTAGAGCAAACACAAGGTTTTTCGAAGATTTGGCCTAGTGACCTAGTTTTTGACCCAACGTGATCCATTTTCGAAATCATTTGAGATATGATCCAGCCAAACATTCTAAGCAATTTTCAAGAGTATTGGACTAAAAATGTGACCTCTAGAGCATACACAAGGTTTTTCTAAGATTTGACCTTGTGACCTAGTTTTTGACTAGACACAACCCATTTTCAAACACATCTGAGATATTATCAAGACAAACATTCTGACCAACTTTCAAGAGTTTCGGACTGAAAATATGGCCTCTAGAGCATACACAAGGTTTTTCTAAGATTTGATCTAGTGACCTAGTTTTTGACCCTACATGACCCATTTTTGAACTCGTCAGAGATGTTATCAAGACAAACATTCTGACCAATTTTCAACAGTTTTGGACTGAAAAATATGGCCTCTAAAGCGTACACAAAGTTTTTCTAAGATTTGCCCTAGTGACCTAGTTTTTGACCCGACATGACTAATTTTGGAATTCATCCAAGATATCATCAAGACAAACATTCTGATCAACTTTCAGGAGTTTTGGACTGAAAATATGGCCTCTAGAGCGTATGCAAGGTTTTTTCTAAGATTTGACATAGTGACCTAGTTTTTGACCCGACATGACCCATTTTCGGACTCGTCTGAGATATCATCAAGACAAATATTCTGATTAATTTTCAACAGTTTTGGACCGAAAATATGGCCTCTAGAGCATACACAAGGTTTTTCTAAGATTTGACCTAGTGACCTAGTTTTTGACCCAACATGACCCATTTTGCAATTCATCCAATATATCATCAAGACAAACATTCTGACAAACTTTCAAGAGCATTGGACTGAAAATATGGCCTCTAGAGCGTACACAAAGTTTTTTCTAAGATTTGACATAGTGATCTAGTTTTTGAGCTGACATGACCCATTTTGCAATTCATCCAAGATATCATCAAGACAAACATTCTGACCAACTTTCAAGAGTTTTGGACTGAAAATATGGCCTCTAGAGCGTACACAAGGTTTTTCTAAGATTTGACCTAGTGACCTAGTTTTTGACCCAACATGACCCATTTTGCAATTCATCCAAGATATCATCAAGACAAACATTCTGACAAACTTTCAAGAGTATTGGACTGAAAATATGGCCTCTAGAGCGTACACAAAGTTTTTTCTAAGATTTGACATAGTGATCTAGTTTTTGAGCTGACATGACCCATTTTGCAATTCATCCAAGATATCATCAAGACAAACATTCTGACCAACTTTCAAGAGTTTTGGACTGAAAATATGGCCTCTAGAGCGTACACAAGGTTTTTCTAAGATTTGCCCTAGTGACCTGGTTTTTGACCTGACATGACCCATTTTCGAACTTGTCTGAGATATCATCAAGACAAACATTCTGACCAACTTTCAAGAGTTTTGGGCTGAAAATGTGGCCTCAAGAGTGTACACAAGGCTTTTCTAAGACATGACATAGTGACCTAGTTTTTGATTTGACATGACCCATTTTCGAAGTCGTCCGAGATAATATCAAGACAAACATTCTGACCAAGTTTCATGAGTATCGGACTGAAAATGTGGCCTCCAGAGTGTACACAATGTAAAAGTTGACGATGGATGACACACGACGCACGAGAGACGCCGGACACAACATGATCACAAAAGTTCACCATGAGCACTTTGTGCTTAGGTCAGCTAAAAAGATGTTTTCAAAGTTTGCTGCTGTAATTGCAATTTTCATTCCTGCCAGTGATAATTTGATACTGATTAGTTCGTACTTTAAAATCTGATTATCAGCTTTTTGAAATTGAACTCCTTTTCATAATTTGTCATTCTTAAAAATTTATCAGATTAACAAGAATGTCAGAAATATGTAAACGGAAGAAAATAGATTTCTTTCCAGACAAGGGTTCTTTTTCTTTCAGAGACCTGTCATTGAAGAACTTACGATACCTCAGTAGCCGTCAAGCCTTAGCTGACCTTGCCTACTTCATTGATTACTACAGAGTGCTAAATGATACGAAAAATAACACACTGATCACATTTGGTGGATCTTACCCAGGTTGGCACATATTCTCACTTTGCTTTTCCAGATATACAAGGGTAGTTCGAAAAGTTCTCGGCCTCAACAAGAAAACATCCTCAAAGACAGATCGTTTCTATATTATTTTTCAACATAGTCCTCCTGAACTTCAATGCACTTTGACCACCGATGTTCAAGCTTTGCGATCTCTTCTCGGAAGAAGTCTGCAGTCTGAGCCTCAAGATACCCTTCAACAGCACATATGACGTCATTGTCACTCTCAAAACGGCGGCCCCGCAAGTGGGATTTCATTTTGGGGAATAGGTAGAAGTCTGATAGTGCCAAATCTGGAGAGTAAGGTGCGTGGGGCAACAGTTCAAAGCCGCATCTTTCCGCTTCTGCGACTGCCACTTGTGCTGTGTGAACAGGAGCATTGTCCTGGAGCAACAAAACTCCAGCACGCAGCTTTCTTACTGAGTGAAATGCAAAGTGTGTCATCTGCATACAAAAGACACTAGAAGTCTGAAATTTTAGGTACACTTATATATGGTGTTCTGCTTTGCCAATTATGTGAAACAAAACCAGATTCTCACCATATTTCTGGGTGAGGCCGAGAACTTTCTGAACTACCCTCGTACATGTATCATTGTAAGACTGGAACCTGTCAACAAATACTAAGTATCCAATCAGAAAAGATGCTTAAACTAAGATTTATTGCAATCTGGTTTAGTCTGATCACAAATTGAAATCAACACTATGCCACACAATCCTGAGTTTTAATGACTCTGACAGAGAAGGCTTTTGATAACCTTGTGGGAAAAGGAGAAAATGCTGGTAACCAGCAATTTCTACTTTGCCCACAATGTACCTTCTGAAAGACAAATTCATTTTTTTAGGTTACATTTAATTTACAGCCTGTCTGTAAATGCTCTCAAATTGAATAAGGCTAAAATTTTGTCATCTGGTAAAGAGTTAAGGTACTGTTTTTTCACCACTTTATTAAATAATCCTGTGTTTTAATTTCTCTGAGGTTGAAGGTTTCTTTTTAGATTTTTTTTGGATTTGGAGAGAAAATGCATGGAAAAAGCACTTTCTCCTTTTCCCATAATGCCTTTTGCTCTATTGTTTCAAAGATAAGTACCACAGCTTGAGTAATGTTCGATTTGTCATCTGCTAAATACTTTCAACAGGGGCAGGTCTGAAATTTTATGAACAATCTTTTCAGTTTTGGAGGTAACAAAAGAACCATTTTGTTTCACATCAAATAAGCGAAAGAGAAAGTATGCTAAAGCTAAAGAGGCACATAATCATGACAAGGTTTTTGTAAAAAAGATTTTAACGCTTTCAACCCATAGAGTAATTTAGGGACTTTTGCAGATTGCACAGATCAAGATCAGACTGTAGAGAATTAACCGTCTTATCTTCGATCTGTGCTTTCTGCATATTTAGATAAGTCAGAAAATCTTCTGTCTTCAGAAGTTCTGAGTTTCAGTGGATTGTATTTTTTTGCCATTGCATGAAGATGTGTTTATATATTTGGCATTGAAAGAGTTAAAATGTAATAGCTGTTTAGTTTTTGTTAAAGCCTTATTGCGGGTATTTATAAGAATTGTCTTATTGAGACAATTTTAATGAGTACCGTCAATAATATAGTGTAAAAATTAAGTTTTTATGCTTAAAAAACCCATCTTATCTAGATCCCTTATTATGCCCCCCTTCAACGAAGTAGGGGTATATTGCTTTGCTAATGTCGGTCGGTCCGTCGGTCGGTCCGTCGGTCGGTCGGTCGGTAGGTCGGTCGGTCGGTAGATATTACCTTGTCCGGATGATAAGAAGACACAGAATTGACCTAGGTTCGTGAAATTTGGTACAGACATGCGTCTCGGAGTGTAGATGATCCCTATTGATTTTGAGTTTAATCGGTCAAAGGTCAAGGTCACAGTGACGGTCAACATGTTGATATATAGACCAAACCTTGTCTGGATGATAACTAGACACAGAATTGACCTAGGTTGGTGAAATTTGGCACAGACATGCGTGTTGGAGTGTAGATGATCCCTATTGATTTTGAGGTCAATCGGTCAAAGGTCAAGGTCACAGTGACCGTCAACATGTTGATATATAGACCGAAACTTGCCAGATGATAACTAGACACAGAATTGACCTAGGTTGGTGAAATTTAGCACAGACATGCGTGTTGGAGTGTAGATGATCCCTATTGATTTTGAGGTCAATCGGTCAAAGGTCAAGGTCACAGTGACCGTCAACATGTTGATATATAGACCAAACCTTGTCAGGATGATAACAAGACACAGAATTGACCTAGGTTCGTGAAATTTGGCACAGACATGCGTCTCAGAGATGATCCCTATTGATTTTGAGGTCAATCGGTCAAAGGTCAAGGTCAGAGTGACCGTCAACATGTTGATATATAGACCAAACCTTGTCCGGATGATAACTAGACACAGAATTGACCTAGGTTTGTGAAATTTGGCACAGACATGCGTCTCAGAGAGTAGATGATCCCTATTGATTTTGAGGTCAATCAGTCAAAGGTCAAGGTCACAGTGACCGTCAACATGTTGATATATAGACCAAACCTTGTCCGGATGATAACTAGACACAGAATTGACCTAGGTTCGTGAAATTTGGCACAGACATGTGTCTTGGAGTGTAGATAATCCCTATTGATTTTGAGGTCAGTCGGTCAAAGGTCAAGGTCACAGTGACAATCAACATGATTATATATAGACCAAACCTTGTCCGAATGATAACTAGACACAGAATTGACCTAGGTTCGTGAAATTTGGCACAGACATTCATCTCGGAGTACAGATGATCCCTATCGATTTTGAGATTAATCCATCAAAGATCAAGGTCAAAGTGGCCTTCAAATTAATGATATATAGACCAAACCTTGTCCGGATGATAACTAGACACAGAATTGACATAGGTTCTTCAAAATCTGTACAGATATTTATCTCGGAGTGTAAATGATCCCTATCAATTTTGAGATTAATCCATCAAAGGTCAAGGTCACAGTGGCCTTCAACTTAATGATATATAGACCAAACCTTGTCCAGATGATAACTACACACAGAATTGACCTAGGTCCTTCAAATTCTGTACAGATATTCATCTTGGAGTGTAAATGATCCCTATCGATTTTAAGGTTAATCCGTGAAAGGTCAAGGTCACAGTGACCACCAGATGATTCAGGGCCTGTACTGCCGTTCGCCACTTGAGCCATTTGCTCAAAAAAAATTACAGTGTCTCAAACATCATCATATGTGGCTCAACTTGTGGCTGCAACATTTTATTGGCATATTATCGGGGACATTGTAAGCATCGAAGTCGACTGGGAAAAAGCGGAAGTTGAACGTGCATGCCGAAAAGAAAATCGATAACCCAGTCTGTGTATCGGCGACTGTTTACAATCTTGTATGTATACACACGGCGGTGTGTATAATTATGCGAACTGTTGACAGATTATCATGTTTAACAATTGAAGTGGGCTATAAATCAAAAAGCTGACATTGATATTTCCCAATCAATTCTTTTGATATCAGTTTATGAACTGTGCCACTTCCTGTATCAATGTGGCAGTAGGGGGGCATGACTGTTTTACAAACAGACATCTTGTTAAAATCCAGTAAAACTGATTTTTTTTCCAGGTTCCCTGTCAGCCTGGTTTAGATCAAAATACCCATATAAAGTTGATGGTGCAGTGGCAACCAGTGCCCCTATCTTTGCAAAACTTGCATTTTATGGTCAGTGTTGTAGATCATTCCTTCTCTTCATCCATCGTTTTGGTTATTTTTTTTCTTTTTCTAATCTCTCATGGCAAATGTCAGTGCAAGAATAATTATGTGAAATTGTGTTAACCCACTTCAATACAATGACTGTTTGTCTGCCTTTTGCAAACTTCAGGAAAAGTAGCAATTGCCTGGAAAAAAACTCTTTTCTGTGACATTTGAAATACTCATTTTCGTTCTTTTTTTCTCCTTTTTGTCACTTATATACATCAGCTGTATAACAGATAATTAAAGATGATATTTTACTTGAAATTATCAAATGATAATTGATCATCACTTCTTTTGAAACAATCTGGCTATGTGCAGTGTAATGCAATGACAAAATTTTACACTTGTCCATATTGAAAGCAAAAGAAAAGCTTGCTTTAAGTTTCTTTTAACATTCGAGCACTCCCTTAAAACTGGTCTGTTCTACAAAGAAAGCAAAAGGAAATATTGATGACTGAAATTATTTTTCCAGAATACCTAGAAGTAGTAGCAAACTCACTGGACTCTGTGAATCCTAATTGTAATACAGAGATAAAGAACGCTACACAAACACTGTACCAGTGGGTAGGGCAGGAGGAAAAAAGGCCCATCTTGAAACAAATGTTCCAGTAAGTCTGAAAGTGCATGCTTTGTATCTATATGAGTTGTGGTCCAGCGAAAGGGGGCTTAATGCATCTCTGTGATCCATGGTACCAAGCAAGCCATCACATACATGTACTTATGGATCCATAAAAGCCACTTTTTTTTAAACAACCAACTTAATCATGAGATAGAATAGTCCTTTGACATACAGAAACTTGACCATATTGAAAAGTTTCGGCCCAGTTTAGCCTGTGCGCACTGTGCAGGCCGATCTAAGTCGATACTTTTCGCAGATGCATTAAGCTCCCTATTCACAGAGCATGAATCAAATTTATTGTACTTTGGACTCTGTATTACCTTAAGGTGTTCTTAACTATTTACCACACAATCCCAGGTTTTACGGACCCCAACAAGGTTTTTGATTACATAATGGAAAAGGGAGAAAATGCTGGTAACCAGCATTTTCTCCTTTTCCCACTATGTTTTCAACCCCATCAAAAATAAATACCATCATTTGAGCCACATTTAAATTATCGTCTGCAAATGCTTTGAATTTGTACCAGTCTAAAATTTTGTTTAATAAAGAGTTAATAAATAAAATGGGTATATTCATTTAAAAAAAAACCACCTCAGTCTATGGTACTGAGCTCTTTTCTAGTGGACAGAATTTGAGAGTTGTCAACTTGAAGGTGTTTCCAGACAACAAAGTAAATAAACTAAGAAGTAGAATTCGGTTACCAGCATTTTGTCTTTTTCAAACAATTTATTTCAGACCCCTCTTTCCCAAGAGTTGTGATAGTGTGGTAAAGCTTTAACCTATTTGTGTATAGACTGTTTTTGACCTTTGAAATTTGAAATATTAAGTTTACAAAATAGACAAACATTTGAAGGGAAAGCATTTGTAATGTTTCTACAGATTAGAAAAACAGTGTTGATGAAAGAGCAATGGTTTGTCCACATTGTTTTCCAAAACTGCCAACTGCAGGGCTGGTGAACGTTGTGCAGTACTTTGTTAGAGGTAGCGTTTGTCCATACAGTTTACAAGACTTTCTCTTGCTTTCATTTATTTAAAGCTTTATTTGACGCTTGTATATTTCCGTTACTATAACTTTTTTTTGTTTTCAACACTGTTTAAAACATAAGTGTTACTTTGTTATGTCTACCTTTACTTCTTTATTTGTTAGGATGATTGAGCAAAATGGATTTTGTTCATAACTTTAGTTGTGCAAGGGAGATAATTCACTTATGAAATCCTTGAGCCCTTTTAAAGTTATCTGGCATGTCATTTTAGACTTTCATGTAACTATACAGACAATATCAGCTCTTTGCCGCATAATTCCAAGTTTAAAGATCTTGTGAAAGTAGGCATTTGAAACATTGTGTGAAGAAGAGAAAATGATGGTAACGCAGCATTTTCTGCTTTTTCTGCAATGTTTTTTTCATTTTCAGTAACAATTTCCACCATTTGTGCAATATTTATCATCTGTACATGCTTTGGGTTTATACAGGTCCAAAATTTGTTGTTTGGTAAAGGGTTAAGAATTAGTTAGTCTCTCCCAAGCATAATCCATAGGGAGGGGAAGACACAGAAGTCATTGTAATATTACATCTGTTTTATCATATTATTTCTTATAAATTACCCCCCCTTTCAAAGTTTTTCAATCACTGTTTTACTTACTTTCTGAAATAAATTTGCAGCCAGTCTTCGTCAACAAAGAAATAGGCAATATTAATTCTAGTGACAAGCAATTTCTTCTTCAGCCACAGTGTTTTCAAAAGTAATCTGTGGAAAGACTTGAAATCTAAATTTCAGTAGGCAAATGAGTAAGTTAACTCATAGACTGCTAGGCGCGACTCACTGACCTTTTGTGGACAGTGTAGATCAAGATCAGATTACATAGAATGTGCAGTCTGATCTTAGATCTAGACTGTCCTATCAGGAGATATTTTTCTCCAAAAGATAAGTTTGCAATAACATTTTTCAGGGTTTTTTACTATCAGCTTGAAAGTCTCATGTAACTTGTGTAGCAGGGACGGGTTTAACTTCCATTTTTTAGGTTGTGTGACGATATTGACAACACCAACATTCTAGATCTTGCTGGACTTTTTAGCAACACAGCTGGTAACTTTGAAGGTATGGTCCAATATAATAGAGGTACTTAAACATTTCCTTTGGGTGTGGGGGAGTTTGATGGACCCAGGTTATCTCTTGTCTATGTGTCCTCCAGCCTCTTACAGAGTTCAATCAGTTTTGCTGAATTTTTTATGAAAGCCAACCTACAGTGGGAACTTATAGACCAGCTTTTTTTGGTTATGATTGTAACAAGAGTATCTATTACATTCCTGTTAAATCTTTTTCTGATCCAGTGACAAGGTACATGTGGTGGGTGGGGAAAGGGGTGAGGGATTTGTCTGCCCTCAACAGTTAGAGTTATGCATATATTACTGAATCTTTACTATGGAAAGTTTGCTTTTTTGTCTTGCATCAATGCAATTTTGAAAAACAATGTATAACAGAGATGATTTTTCAATGATCAGCAGTTTCTCCTAATGCCACAATGAAGTCATTTTATTCAAGTGTGAAAACTCATGTTGATTATTCTTATTCTACAAGAATGTTGTAAAAGTTGAAATACATGCATAATAATGATGACAATCAATCCTTTGTTTTAATGACCTGAAGGAAGAAGCCTTCTGAAAACATTATGAGAAAAGTAGAAAATGCTGGTAACCAGCATTTTCTCCTCTTCTCACAATGTTTTTGAATGTGTCAGAGAATTTCTGTTCATTTGTATCATTTTTAACAGGTCATTTGCAGATGCTTTAGATACTGAAGGGTTTAAAAATTGTTATCTTGGAAAGGGCGAAATACTTCATCTACTTGTATGTAGGGTGCTGTTGGAACCAACATTACTATGGGCATACTCTGTGATATAATGACAGATTTCATTAAGGGATCGGCCATTGAACGGTATGCCGAGGTGAACTCTCTGATGTTATAGACATACTCTGAGGATTGCCTTGATTTCACATACAAGAAACTTATTGAGGATATGAGGAAAGTGGACTGGGCAAGCTCTGCAGGGGAGGTAGGTATACACTTTTCATTTTTTTCCCCAACCATTTTTTGCAGAAATATTTTTGTTGGGCCAAAGCAATTATCAGCTCTTTTTTTTCCACTTGAGAGAGAATTTTTTTTGTCCGCAATGTTTTCCATTCATTTTAACCTTGGAACATCTTGCAAACACTTTGTTTAGATCAGTGTTTGTCATCAGCAATAGATAATCGCAGTTGATCAATGGAGCTGAAGTACATGTATGTCTATAGATGGATGACATTGTATATTAACCAAGCGTATCGGCCACAGCGTATGTGCCGGTGCGGTCTATACAACATTGTTTATTTCTAACATAGTTAAAAAATGAAAGAGTGCGGCTTACACAGTGCAGCGGCTTATTTTCCAGAAAATATGGTATGTACGGTTCAGATCATTCAGTAGTTGTTTTCTAAACAGGAAAGTAAAAATGCTGGTAACCAACATTAATAGTTTTCTTTTTTTCCAGCAACGGTTTCAGAATCTTTATACTTCACAATCATTGAAACATGGGAATTTTTTCATGGTGTTAAGCTCTTTACAACACAATCGCGAGTTTTAACAACCCTGAAGAAGAGGGCTTTTGAAAACATCGTGGGAAAAGGAGAAAATGCTGGTTATAAGCATTTTCTCCTTTTCCCTCTATGTTTTCTACCCAATAAAAGACAGAAATCATCATTTGAGCTACATTGATTTTGTTGTCTGCAAATCCTTTCAATTCGGTTTAGTCCATAATTTTTTCGTTGGCTAAAGAGTTAACTCCTAACAACATGACAGAGTTGTAGACCTGTCAAAATGTGAAGCATTTGCAGACAACAAAATAGACTTGACTAGAAAATCTGAATTGGAAGATTAGAAAACAGTGTGGGAAAAACAGAAAATGCTTGCTACTGGCATTTTCTCCTTTTCCAACAATGTTTTCATCAGTCTTCTTCCCCAGGGTTGTTAAAACTTGGGATTGTGTTGTACAAGATTAAATCTGCAAAAGATTTAAACTTCCAGCAGACACAATGAAAAATAAAATTCTTTGAAAAATACAGAAAATTGACGAGAATAATGATTAAATATACATATCAGTTTGGAGAAAAAAACAAGCACCGCATGCGGTGTCAACGTTCAGCTACAGTTGCTATCAAAAATAGTTTCATAGTGAAAATTTTAATTTCAAAAAATGAGCATAATTGCGTCACAAAATATTTTGATGGTTACCTGCCCTTGTTGTATTGATTTCCTATTTGATTGATTGATTGATTGTAGAGTGTTTAACGCCGTTTTCAACATTATTTCAGTTATATCGCGGCGGCCAGTGCAGCTATCCATGCGTTCCCTGGAGTCTGTTTTACCAGTACTTCGCACAATTTTCTTTCTAAGCCACTGGCTGCTTTCCCACATAATCATCGTAGAAACAATGATCAGCGGTGAAAGAGGAATGAATCCTGTCGCAGTGACTATCATCAATCCTTGGAAAGAAATTGGCCGAGCCAGGGGTCCTAGCCAGGGATGGAACCCTGGACCCCTTGTTCTCAAGTCCTGCGCTACCGACTGAACTATCGAGGCTCGGCAGGATTTCCTATATGAAAGTTCACAACTAGTCCAAGTTTGATGAACATATCTTCAGTAATGACAGAGATATTATAACAACATCAACGTATTTGTATGACATTGCAAACAATGAATCAGATGACAAGCTCTGACAATATCTTATTGTTTCCTTCAAAAATAACTAAGTTTAAAATGTGGTGAAAGGAGATGCTGAACATAACAAGTACATGTTATTATTTTCTCCTTTAGTCATTATGTTCTCAAAACTGGTCCTCTGTATAACTCATAAAAGACTTTAAAAAAAAAAAGACTATTGCATTTGTAATGTATGCTAATGCTTTCAAATTGGACAGGTCTAAAATATAGTCATATGGTTTACAGGTCATTCATAATTTTCGATTATGCCATTCATTATAAAAATCTCATTTCCTGATATCACAAAAACATCAACTTGGCGAAACTGAAAGCATTTGCAGATAACAAAGGTTACCAGTATTTTCTCCTCTTCCCTACCATGTTTTCTACCCGATCAAAGAAAGAAATCAACTTTTATGCTATCTTTATCTCCAAAAGCTTTCAATATTATCATGTCTGAAATTTTGTTGTCTGGAACAGGGTTTATCCATTACCACATGATCAGGAGTTTTAATGACCCTAATGAAGTTTTAATGACCTAAGGAAGTCTTAATGACCCTAAGGAAGTTTTAATGACCCTAAAGAAGTTTTAACAACCCTAAGACAGTTTAACTCTTGACCTCACAATCCCGAGGTTTAATGACTTCGATGAGCAAGGCTTTTGAAAACATTGCAGGAAAAGGAGAAAATGCTGGTAACCAGCATTTTCTCCATTTCCCACAATGTTTTCCATCCTATCAAAGACAAATGTCACCTTTTTGAGCCTATTAAAATTTCTTGTCAGGAAATGCTGTCAATCTTGGAGACTAAAAATTTATTATTTGGTAAAGAGGTAAACAACCCTAAGGAAGTTTTAATGATTCTACGGGAGAAAGGCTCTTTTCTCCATTTCCAACAATGTTTTCTACGCTTGCAAAGTGAAGTTTCAGTCATGAGTCATGTTGAGTCATGTTTGTCTGCAAATACTTTCAATTTGGACCAGTTTAAAACTTGGTCGTTGGGTGAACGGTGAAATGCTCCCTTGGATTACATTCAGTGTCAGTTGGTTCTTCACGGCCGGTGCTTTAATTTAGCCGGTGAGTCTGGCACATGTAAATTAACTGCTTGATGATCAATTAGCCCGGCCTTCATCTCCACATCGTCACTCCCACTTCGGACTTTAGTCATCATTTCTTCTCGACTGGCTCTGTGCAATAATCAATATGAAAGATAAACCTTTATCTCATACTTTTCGGAAGTTTATCAAGAAATAATGGTGGATTTTGGTTTGATATTTCATGGTTACTACCAGTGAAAATTATCGATTTCATAAATTCTAACTCTTTAATTGCAGGCAGAAACAGTAATTCCCGAGCACTAGTTACCTAGGTACTGTAAATCACTTTAAATTAGCGCGGACTTTATTTCCAAAATTTGTCCCATTTTTATTTTTCCGCGTGTTGTTGAATTAGCAACTTACCAATGTGCTCAAAGCCGGAAGTGGGTCATTTATTTCAGGAAGTTTTCTGCCTAAAATATGTCGGTTATTGTACAGAGGAAAATGTAAATGCAGAAAATAAATTATGCAAGTTCATAAATAGAACAAATCTGTTGCAATATTTTTCACATGAAGATGACCGTTGGTGAATCTTAGCAGATGAAAGTGCATCTTTTGCAGGTTTCTCAAGATCTTCATTTATTTTCCTAAAGATAAGGGCAAAGCCTGCTAATTCAGGGTCTACCAGCAACCAGGCATTAACTTTCCTAAATCTATGGAAACCAGAGAAGGGGTTTAACAGGATTCTTCCAGTAAATTTATATAGATCGATTATAATTGCGTACTCCCATTTGTGTAATGTGTATTGTTTGTCACTTTGAATGGTTTGTGTTTCACACGTTACAATTTCGTCTTTATTATCACAAGTTTAAGAAGAAGACAATTATCACGTTTATTGAGTTGGTAAGAGATGAACTGGACCTACAATTGAGACAGCGTGTTTGATATTTACAAGGCCTATTAGATTATAAATGAATTCATGTTTTGAAGATTTATATACCGATGAGATCTCAAAACAGTTAGCTAGTAATGAGTAATGAATCTCTCTCTGTTGATATGCATCTGTCTAGGGTAAAAAACAGTGCATGCAAAATGGTTGGTAAAATTACTTCAAACACTTGGAAACATTGACAAGAATATCAAGAGAGCGTTGGTTCAAGGAGGCATTGAAAGTGACTGATAGGGACATAACTTTTGTAATTTAGGGGCCATTATTAAACAGTTAATTTTCTTTGGTGTCAGTTGCGATGCATGATGTATCTATTTCTTGGAAACATGATTGAAGTTGTTTCAATAATAAAAAAAAAAGGTTTTTTGTGTGTATTTTTTTATTATTTTGCTATAGAAGGGATACCCATTGTCAGAGCTGTTTCTTATTTAAACAAACAGATGCGGTCCGGCGGTACGGTAATAGGTCGATATAATTTCGGCTAGTACATAAACTTCCTGTAAGTCTATTTCTGTCACCAATATTTCACTAGAACCTTGAATTCGCGAAGAGAAAAACTCGCAAATATTAGCAAAATTATGTTCTCGTGAAAAAAAAAGTGATTTACAGTAAACAGCCCATGCCATTCAACCAGACAGAAATATGACATAATTTACGTGCATCTACCTTCATTTCTTGCGCTTTATGTAATATCATAATCAGTTGTCACGTGGGGGTAGGTATGTCACGGGGAATTACCAAAAACAACTGACCTGAATTTTGATTTAAGTCCCAACAAGAAGGGAGTTTTAAACATGAAATAAATACAATATTTGTTTTTGTTCAGTGAACATCATTGGTAATATTTTCACTCGTGGCTACACCCAGTGTGATCCTTTATTTCCTCTATTTCAGGGCTGTTAAAAACTCAGGATTCACATACATCGTACATTTCTTCATCAGAAATAAAACCACTTTCCTGCTTGTCAAATAATAAGATTCTACCACAAAAAAAAAAAAAAAAAGGAAAAAAATGCATTCCATAATTTTCAATTGAAGGCTTTATAAATCCATGTCAGTTGACAAACAGTTTGTATATTCATTTTCCAGCATAATTTAATATGAAAAAGGTAAAGCCTCAATACGAGTGACGTGAATGAATTGTTGAACAAATAGATCTACATAGTAATTCAAATGACGAGCTAGATTTTGAAATCGTATGGTTTTGAGTTCAGGTCCTGGCTTTGCCAAAACTAATTTTAAGCGTTGCGAAAAGTAGAATGCATTCTTCTTTCGTAGCTGCATACATGGGAATGAGGGCGAATGATCCCCTAAGCAAAATACAGTTCTCCGACAACATTAATTTATGTTCAGAGTCAAACATCTATGAAGGATTATTGTTTCACACACTTTTCACAAATATTTTAACCCTTGGGCTGCTACGTGCGACTTACCGACCTTTTGCGGACAGTGTAGATCAAGATCAGTCTGCACAGAACGTGCAGTCTGATCTTGGATCTGCACTGTCCGATAAGAAGATTTTATTCCCCAAAATATACTTTTGAAATAGCAACACATAGGTTTTTACTAACGAATCGAAAATTTCGTTTTAGTTATATAGCAGGATAAGGGTTAAGGAGAAATTGCTTCACGCCATATAGATCTAGATCAAAGAAAAGGGAAAAATTCACGGCCACATTTTCATATTGCATGGAAAAAGGAGAAGAAAAAAAAAAAACCTTCACTTTTTATAGCTCTAATGTGTTACATGTCTATATAATTCCATGGAACACTGAGCACTGCCTCACTACAATACCGCCAGTGGCTTTGATCGTCAGAGAATCATTTGACAGCCTCGTTTTGAAGGGTTTTAATAGTTGGTGATTTAGGTCGACTGCATTGTATCATCCACTACTCAGGCGTTACTGCAGCGACATCCGTTCATTCTCGGACAGGTCTGATTCATCGTTGAAACAGTGATCAGTGCAGAGACGGGAATTAATTCTGTCGCAATGACAAAATCTATCATCAATCCTGGGAATGAAATTTGCTAAGTTATCGGATAGATATCTTAGCTATCTGGCTTATGGATATAAAAAAGGGCTGTTAGATTTATCAACAAGCTTTCGTAACATTTGAATAAATACATTTGAGCCGTATTCTGATGAAAGAGGGTATAAATGCATGTCCGTGATGCATGATACCAAGCAAGGCATCACATAGTTATCTAGACCCATAAAATCCATTTTGTATGATAACCGACTGAATCACGAGGCATACATACTAGTCCTTTGACATGCAGAAAATTGATCAATAGCGAAGAGTTTTGACTCAGGTCAGCTTGCGCAGACTGTACATGGTGATCTGGGTAGATAGTTTCTGCAGATTCTTACGAACAAGGTCCGTAACAGAGAAACAAACGAAGAAATGCATGACTGAAATACAAACCGCATCTGGCGGGATTCGAACCCACGGCGGACAAGATCCTCGTATTTCGAGGTTTAAAAAAACCAATACCATAACCACTGAGCTAAAGAGACATCTCCCTAACGCAGCTGTTAGATATTGTATTTAAATCGGGATGAAGCCATGTATGACGGAGTGGTCTCCCGTAACAAGATGCATTAAGCACCCTTTTCACAGATCATTGCTTATTTATTAAGGGAACAAATCCTTAAAAACATAATTCTGGCTTTCACTGTGAATAACATTGTTTGAAACAGTCAAATAACTAGTTTTGTAAGGATTTCTTCAACACAATTGTTTTCCGCGAAAAAAATTGCTCGTGCATGACGTAAAATAGTATGGTTAATGACGTCATCATTTTCTGGCATAGATTATTGCGTATATTTGTACAAAAATAGACGTTCAATACGCTGAAAGTAAGTAGGAAATTAGATAATCTTTATAAAAAGAAACTGACAATGATTTTTTTAGGAATCATCTGATCGGTAGATAATTTGTGTCATTTTCGACCAATCAAGTAAATGTGCGAAAGACTGTGATACGTGTGACTCTGTGCGATCAATCGGAAGACACGCAAAATTTAATCATCCCCTTCTAGATTTAGACTAAAACCCAGAACAAACTGGGACTTTTATTTTGGAAAATCTAGAACGGTGTTACCTCAAAACGAGCTCAGCTCGTTACGGGCTTCGCCCGTAACTCGCTGTCGCTCGTTATCAATTTTATTGGCACTTCTCTCCAATAGTTTGATAGATGTGGAAAACTTCAATGTAGTTATTGTTCTAGTTGATTAATTCTTTTTATAAGAATATTTCAGATCTAAGGGATTCGGCCCAGGTTAGGTGTAGTTACTGAATTGGCCAAGTTTTGACGAGTGACGAAGCACTATCACTAAAACAGATCTTGAACAATCCATGCACGGATGAGCAAACTTGAATTGTGTTTCATGTCGCTATCAACATTATTTCAGTTATATCATAGTAACAGCCCACATAATTATTAGAGTACTTCCCGGGTTTCACCATTACTAAGCCAGGGCTCTGAAGTATCTTGCCCAAGGACACTCCAACAAAGAATCCAGTACTTCCAGTGAGGCTCAAACCATGGGCCTTTAGGTTGCAAGCCCTACTGTTTACCATTGAGCCATGCCAGGATACTTAGATGAACCAGTACCCAAATAAACAAGATGTGACTATACTTACTTTTTGCCTAAAGCCATCATACCATATAAAACACCCGTGCCAAACACAAGTGCACTGCCCAACACAGTCGTAGTAGAAAAACATAACATAACAGGGATTAAAGATATTCTGAAACAAACAGAAAAATTACCATATTAGCTCTTTCAAGAAGCAGCGCTGTGAAAACTATGTTGTAAAAAGGAAAAAAAAAAAAAAAAAATTCTAGTTACCTGCATTTTCTCCTTTTCCCACATTATCTTTAAAGCTCTGTTTGTATTGGTGTTTCACAATGTTTTAACAGCTTAGGTCATATCACTGCAGTAAGTGTACCAACACATGTTTTTCCTGGCTTTCTCACATCAGTACTAACACAACTTTCTTTCCAAGCCACTGACTGCTTTTCTCACATTAAAGGTCGGAGGCAAAAAAATCAATGGAAAGAAAGTTTTATTCAATTGGGTATCAAACCCAAGACCACCAGATCATGAGTCAGATACCCTGCCAAGCTTTTTTAAAAGTTTTCTTTCTCAGGATTGTTAAAACTCAAGTTTACCCAAAGCAAACAAACAAACGAGAGTTGACTTACATTGTATATATTGCACCTTTCTGCCAGTAGGGCCGTGTTTCTGAAAAGTTTCCTATTTTATCGACAAAGTCAAAAAACTGACAACAACATGGGGCTTCTAATACAACAACTGTAAAACCAATCATCCTGAAAAATGAGAAAAAAATATGTAATGATAGTAAAATGCTATAAAGGAAATTGTGTTGAACATTATTTCTGTCATATTACAACGACAGTTTGCCTATTCATACATGTCCTGGGTCTAATGAGTACCAAGCTAGGGCTCTGAAGTGTCTTGCCCAAGGACACTCCAACAAGCAAGAGGGCCATGATGGCCCTGTATCCCTCCACTGGCTAGTAAGTAAAAACCCAACACGCCAAACATTACAATACTTGGCCGATTAGTTTCTAACTAGTAGCCATACAAAATTTTCTCTATAAAAATCCGACAACAAAGTTATGACCCCAGAGCAAAGCCATTTTTGACCACAGAGCTATAATTACTTGAATCCTGGTAGAGGTCCACAAGATAAAGCCCCATACCAAATAATACAGATCTAGAATGTGTGATTATAAACAAGAAGATTTTCAGAGTTACCTGAATAAAAGGCCCTGTAAAACATGAGATCCCCGAGACAGGGCTAAATTTGGTAGCCCTAGTTCTTATGGTTAGTAACAAGAAGATTTCTAAAGTTTGAGACGCACTAAATTTGTCGTCTGCAAATGCATACAAATTGAACAAGTCTAGAAATTTGTCGCCTTATTCAGATGTAGGATGCGGATAGCATAGGCTCCGCGGCAAGATTTGTTTGTAGGATGTATAATGCCGTTTCAACATATTTCAGTTACATGGCAGCGGCCAGTGAACCTAGTCAAGTTTTCCAGGAATTTCTTTTAACAATAACGTTACTCCACACAGTATTCTTCCAAGCTACTTGTGGCATAGATAGTACCAATGCAGAGAGAGAGAGAGAGAGAGAGAGAGAGGGGGGTTGGGAATAATAAGATTTTCCAATGCTATTTTTTATATGAAGAAATACATGTCATCAGACGGCTGTTGCATGACCTTATGCTGCCTTTTTACAAAGTCAGTATTAAAAGCCCAACAGAAAAAAAAAAAAAGCACTGCAGGTGAACCATTCCACTTAAAAGTATGGAAAATATTCCGAGGATGACAATCTATGTATTCTGTCCAAATGTAAGTTGCAGGCAGAAAAAATTATGTCAAAATCAGGCAAAAAGTAAACTTAAGATACAGTGACTTGCCAACTTTTAACTTAATTTTTGTATTAATTTGTCTGCCAGCGACAAACAGTTGGCCCAACCATGCGATAACTACGGTGGCACAAAAGTGACATGGAAGATATATTTTATACTACGTGCGCACGCAGTAGCTAATACGTGCGCACGTATTAGTTATTACATGCGCACGCAGTAGCTAATACGTGCGCACGTAATAAGTAATACGTGCGCACGCAGTAGTATTACGTGCGCACGTATTAGTTATTACGTGCACACGTAATAACTAATACGTGCGCACGTAATAGCTACTGCGTGCGCACGCAGTAGCTAATACGTGCGCACGTATTACATATTACGTGCGCACGTAATAATCCACCAATCAGAATCATGAACGGAAGCCATTGTTTCAAGATGGAAGTGGAAGATAGACATTTATTGATCCTTATAAACTGATTGGTCGATTATTACGTGCGCACGTATTAGTTAATACGTGCGCACGTATTAGCTACTGCGTGCGCACGTACTAGCTACTGCGTGCGCACGTAATAACTATTACGTGCGCACGTATTAGCTAATACGTGCGCACGCAATAGTATTACGTGCGCACGTATTAGTTATTACGTGCGCACGTATTAGCTACTGCGTGCGCACGTAATACTACTGCGTGCGCACGTATTACTTATTACGTGCGCACATATTAGCTACTGCGTGCGCACGTAGTATAAAATATATCTTCCATGTCACTTTTGTGCCACCGTAGATAACAGATTGTCATCTTCACAATAATTTCCACTCTTTTAAATGCATTTTAACACCCGCTTTGTTTACTTCGGCAACCATTATTACTTACGACACTCGAATGCAGTCAAACGCAACTGGTACTAAATTTAGAGTGCCTGTTAGGATTTTTACAGACATCGTGGATTGAGATCAGACTACACATACTAGTGTCAGAGTTACCCGATCAGCCTGATTCTACATTTTATTTTTGTAACTCTTTCCTACGGTTGATGTCGATTCCATTTGAGCCATGCTCTGTGAAAAAGTGGTTTGGTGAATCTACAAACGGTATCGACTCCGGTCAGCCTGCGCAGACCGTACAGGCTGACCTGTGTCGAAACATTTTGCATTTTGGTCAAGTTTCAGCATGTCATTCTACCTCATGACTCGGTCGGTTGTTAGATAAAATGGATTTTACTGATCCATGTTTTGTGATGGCTTGCTTGGTATAATGCGTAGCGTATATTCATTAGAACCCTTTTTCACAGAGCATGGCTCATTTATTTTGCACTCAACGAAGACATAACTGTTTGGTTGTTTTAGTAGGTCAGCCGATTACCAGTTCGAAGGGAAACGGCTTTATCTAGTGTCATGGTCATTTTCGGGCTTTATTTAGTGACGGGCTTTATTTAGGGACGGGCTTTATTTAGTGTAATGGTGATTTTCTTTCTTTTGTTATAACAATTTCTATTGACAATGAAATTTCATATCGATATCGATTTTTCCAAAAATGATGATGAAATAGAAATAATATTGTGTATCCAATTCAGTTCACTACTTTTAGTAAACATTTTAACCTATTTCCTTCTTCTTTAAAAGCCTATTCAATCACTTTTCCTGGCATGAATGACATGTGCGTTGTGTTGTGCGATTAAATAGCGAAAAAGGCTTCAAGACATTTTTTTGGGCTGTTTGAGTAAAAAAAAGTCTTTCATAATCTCGGACAGTTTAGATCTAAGATGTGAATGCATGACGTTTTCTGATCTTGGTCTGCTCTGCAATTTTAAGCAACTTTATGCTGTAAGGTTTGAGATGCTGAAGACAACTCCAGTCACGTTTTCGAAAACTATGAAGATCAAGATTCTGCCGAAAGTTAAATCCATTCCGGAATGGTACGATACACCCTGATATTCGGTGAGATATTCTAGCCGAGATAACCTTCAAGTCCAAAAGATTACATTACGTTCAGCAATGTTGATGGGATAGGATCCGCCAATATCTAGACCTTATGGCAGCAAGATGACGAGAGAGAGAGAGGGAGATGTAACCATTTTTCCTGTTTCAAAATAACTTTGGTGAAAAAAGGAGAAAATATTCCAAACATTTAAAGCGACATATCTCTAGACATTCGCTGCTATTCGAATATTTTATTTTCTTACAGAAAATAAACAGATCTATAGTTATTTTGACTTACCAAATGAACGGGTAATCCATCATCGGAATCTAAGTCGTAAATATTCAAGAAGGGTTAGAAAGGGTGGTATAAAAAAAAAAGTGTCAGTCAGTTTAGTATGACACGTGCGTGTGGAACTAACAACTGGGACAGTACTTCACACTGCCGGAGTGTTATACCAACATCAAAGGAATACCGAGTTAACTCTTGCCTCTCCTTGTGTTAAGTTTGGATATATGTTATTTAAAAAGAAATGAAAAGAACGGATTTTTGTTGAAGAGAACAAGAGGAACATTTTAGTTTACACTGTGGACCGATGTTTTGTTTTTCTGACGATCCAACCTGTATTTTGAAAAGGCTAAATATGTATAAAAGTTTTATTCGTTACCCTTTGATTTCCTTACTTCAAGAGACTGAGAAAATGAGGATAAGCAGTATGATAATATACAGGGTAGTATATATTTTTTAAATTGTCTTTCAGTTTTTATTTATCAACAGAATAAAAAAACAAATGGCTAATAACTGCTATATCTGTTTCATCTAATGAAGGATTAGAAAGAATGTTTGATGAAAAAGTACCAGAAGCCTGTTGTACATGGACTTGTAAATTGTACGGTTTTTTCCCATTGTGCAGTTTCAGACCGCGGGTGTAGTGGTGAATTTTCGATAATGCTACATTACACGTTTTTGTACTTTAACCCATTAAACGGCATTCACAACAATAATTGCCTTTGCGACTTATATAAATCAAGTTCAGGCTGCACGAAATGTGCAGTCTGATTTTGGATTTATACTTTGCGCTCTTGTAGGACATTGACAAAACAACATTGAAAAATTGCTGGTTTTGGGGTCTTTTTTTTTTTTTTAAATTAAATTATAGAGTATGTTAGGAGTTTTCGGTGCTTTATGTGTTAAGTTATTAATTAATTGGGATTCCAGAGTTTTTCCTCATCTCAAGTACACGGTGCTGAGTCACAAACAATCAGGAAGTAGTAACTTTGGTTTTTGGTTTTTGGAATCAAGCATGAAATTGCTTTTTCCGAAATTTCATATCGCTAAAACTAAATGTGCGATAGGCCTACAAGTTTGTAACTTAGCGAATAGCTGAATTAAATGATATACCGGTATATAACGTTTTGCGGCATCATAAGTAAAGTAATCCCTGTAGGCAATGCTTATATCAGCATTTAAAGGTACGAAAATGTTGCGGTCGTAATGGAAGAATTAATTCTTGGTTCCCGAAAACAGTGGTTCTCTAAAACAGTGGGGAAAATTACAGATATTTATGTATAAAAATTTACCGTCATCCGGCGATATATTAACCCGCGATCTCTCGCAAGTCGCCGCGATCCACCGCGATTACCTCCTGCTGTGAAGCTGCCCGATATTTTTTCAGGCCGCGGTGAGAAGTCCGCCGCGTTTCCCCTACTTTTACCTTTTCAGCAGATTTGCCGCGGACAAATTGGTCCGCCGCGTCTCGCGGACTTGTGCAAAAAACGCGCGAACTGTACTGCAGTACAGTTCGCGCGTTTTTTTTTTTGCTATTTTCGCTCTCCGCGGTGGACCTAGCGCGGACCCAACGCGGCGATTTTAAAACACAGGTGAACGCGGACCAATCTTAAACGCGGCGATCCCTGGCGGACCACGGCGGTCTGGTTACGCAATAAAAACGACGCGATGACTCCGCCGCAATCAGACAGGTAAGTTTTATTTTTCAGTGTGGCAAATGATTCAAGAATGAACCGAAATTACGCACCATTTTACTCTTTTACAAAGTCGTATTACACATATGTATCTACATGAGAATTTTTTTATATCAGAAAGAAAAATGATGATAAGTAGTCATCATTGGCAAGCGAATCATTTAACATTGATTTAATTGGTTAAAAAATCAAAACACTTAAACCTTTAACCACACATCCCGAGTTTTAAGTGCCGTGAAGAACAAGGGTTTTGAAAACATTGTAGGACAAGAAGAACAGGCCGGCAACCAGCATTTTTTCCTCTTGCAATGTTTATCTACCCTGTCACACACTCTTCGACAATTACGAGTGATGTTCATTATGCCCTCCTTCAACGAAGTGGGGGTATATTGCTTGCTAATGTCGGTCGGTTCGTCGGTCGGTCGGTCCGTCGGTCCGTTGGTCGGTAGACCTTACCTTGTCCGGATGACAACTAGACACAGAATTGACCTAGGTTCGTGAAATTTGGCACAGACATGCGTGTCGGAGTGTAGATGATCCCTATTGATTTTGAGGTCAATCGGTCAAAGGTCAAGGTCACAGTGACCGTCAACATGTTGATATATAGACCAAACCTTGTCCGGATGATAACTAGACACAGAATTGACCTAGGTTCGTGAAATTTGGCACAGACATGTGTGTCGAAGTGTAGATGATCCCTATTGATTTTGAGGTCAATCGGTCAAAGGTCAAGGTCACAGTGACCGTCAACATGATTATATATAGACCAAACCTTGTCCGGATGATAACTAGACACAGAATTGACCTAGGTTCGTGAAATTTGGCACAGACATGCCTGTCGGAGTGTAGATGATCCCTATTGATTTTGAGGTCAATCGGTCAAAGGTCAAGGTCACAGTGACCGTCAACATGATTATATATAGACCAAACCTTGTCCGGATGATAACTAGACACAGAATTGACCTAGGTCCGTCAAGTTTGGCACAGACATGCGTCTCTGAGTGCAGATGATCCCTATCGATTTTGAGATTAATCCATCAAAGATCAAGGTCACAGTGGCCTTCAACTTAATGATATATAGACCAAACCTTGTCCGGATGATAACTAGACACAGAATTGACATAGGTTCTTCAAATTCTGTACAGATATTGATCTCGGAGTGTAAATGATCCCTATCGATTTTGAGATGAATCAATCAAAGGTCAAGGTCACAGTGGCCTTCAACTTAATGATATATAGACCAAACCTTGTCCAGATGATAACTACACACAGAATTGACCTAGGTCCTTCAAATTCTGTACAGATATCCATCTTGGAGTGTAAATGATCTCTATCGATTTTAAGGTTAATCCATGAAAGGTCAAGGTCACAGTGACCACCAGATGATTCAGGGCCCACACTGCCATTCGCCACTTGAGCCATTTGCTAAAAAATAATTAAAGTGTCTCAAAAATCATCATATGTGGCTCAACTTGTGGCTCCCACATTTTATTCGTGTATTAGGCCTATCGGGGACGTAGTAAGCATCGAAGTCGACTAGGAAAAAGCGGAAGTCGAACGCGTGTGCCGAAAAGAAAATCGATAACCCAGTCTGTGTATCGGCGACTGTTTACAATCTTGTATGTATACACACGACGGTGTGTATAATTATGCGAAATGTTGACAGATTATCACGTTTAACTTTTGAAGTGGGCTATAAATCAAAAAGATGACATCGATATTTCCCAATCAATTCTTTTGATATCATTTTATGAACTGTGCCACTTCCTGTATCAATGTGGAAGTAGGGGGGCATGACTGTTTTACAAACAGACATCTTGTTTTTCCTTAACTCTTTACCAAACGACAAAACGACTTGTCCAAATTGAAAATAAAAAAAAAAAAAACATTTGCAGACGAAATTTTGAATCTAACTCAAAATATAAAACTTGTTTTTATTAGGTGGGAACATTGTGGGAAAAAGAAGAAAATGCTGGTTCGAGACATAATGACAGCGCCGACATGTATCGTCACAGAGAAATATTTCATGAGCTGCTCTTAGGCCTATTAGGTCTTGACTCTTGAGCTTATTTTTTTTCCTGCGAATGATAACGATCACTAGCATACAAAATGTTTATTTTTTCACATTGATATAATTATCTGCACATGTTCATTACAAAATAAGATTAATGAATCTCGCAGGACCGAATGGATAGAATCAAACACTATGGTTCTTCCGTGAGGGTTTTTGGTTAAAAATTAACTCTTTACTAAGGCACAAAAATGTATTCTTTTCCAAATTGAAAGCATATGCAGACGACAACTAAATGTAGCAAACGTGGCATTTGTCTTTAATATGATTGACAACAACTTTATTTCCAGGAACATTTTTCATCTGCCGTATAAACGAATCTAGTTATTCTCTGATTGTAAATACTCTGATTCAGTTTCGTATAACTTCAAATTAAGGATAGTTTTATATGATGACTACAAGTAAGGCCGTACCTGTAATAGAAGACGGATACGGGGAATTTTCTCGCGTCCATATGCCCTACTTTCATAACCAAATTCAAACTTGTGAAACTATTTTTCCCCCTACTTCAGTGATCACGCGGTACAAAAGTAATGGCTGTTATCCTTATATGGTGCGATTGTTAACATCCCAAGGTTGTTATTCTTTTCAGTTCGACGACGAGTTAAAGTCATGAATATTTAATGAATTGCAGGCCACAAAATGTTTTCGGATCAAATGACGGTACAAATAGCAATTGTATGAAAAAGCGAACATTTAATTTCCATCAAATTCACCATCTTTCAGGGTTTCTTTATCTCTCTCTCTCTCTCTCTCAACAAAAAGAGTTTTTGTGTTTTTTATACTATATTTTCCTTTTTTTAAATCTAAATACAAGAAGACTCCATTATACAGGCAGTGAAGACACAAATCAAACTGCACAGAACATGCAGTTTGATATTAGATCTACACTAGAGATGCTATTTTTGTAAGATATTCTACATGAAATACGCTTCAGTATTGCATTGATTTGTACTGCTATTCTTTTAATAACCTTTGGTTTAACCCTTTCCCAAATGACAATATTTTACATTTGTCCGAATGGAAAACATTTGCAGACGACAACTCAAAGATGGATGAAATGGTGAAATTTACCCTTGATGGGGGTAGAAAGCATTATGGTAGAAGGAGAAATTGCTGGTAACTATTTTCTCATGATGTACTCCTTTCTCATAATGTAATCAAAAGCCTTACTCCTTGGAGTCTTTTAATGTTAAGGTTGTGTTGTAAGGGAAAAAAAGATCTTAAAAAGATGATGGGATAGGAGAGAATGCTGTTATCAGGTTTTTCTACTTTTCCAACAATGTTGTTTACTCATTCATTGGCAAGCTTCATCATTTGAACAACATTTGTCTTCTGCATTTGCTGCAGAGCCCCAGTAGCTCATTCGGTAGCGTGCAGGTTTTGAGAACAGGGGGTCGTGGGTTTGATACCTGGCTCGGTCAATTTCTGTCTGAGCATTGATGATAGTCATTGCGACAGGATTCATTCTTCTCTTCTTCTCCAACCACTGATCATTGCTTCAACGATGGTTACGTGGGAAAGCAGCCAGTGGCTTGGAAAGAAAATTGTGTGGAGTACTGGTAAAAGAGACTCCTGGAAGCATGGATAGGTGCAATGGCCGCCGCGATATAAATGCTATAATGTTGAAAGCGGCGTTGAACACCATACAACAACAACAACAATAACAACAACAACTGTATTTGCTTTGAACAAATCAAAATCTTTGTCATTTGGTAAAGAGTCAAGGGTAATTTAACTATACCAAACAACAAAATTGTAGCCTTGCCTTACTGGGCCAAGATATGAAGGGAAATCGGAATACTTCTGACTCATGTACATTATTATCAAACGACGGCCTAAAGACGACTTGATAAATCAAATGTAAAATGTTCAACGTACTGTCTTGTCTTGGATCTGCACTGGCACTATCTTATGAAACATTGCGACCAAAAAAAAAATCTTTCTTTACAGTTTTAAGATCTTTTATCTGGACATGTCTGTTTGAAGTATCTGTCTAATGGTAGGCCCTACATATAAATATAAGAACAAACTAGTAATTCAAAATGCAAACTAAGGCTTTTAATAGTGGAAAATCTTCCGACCCATTCTGCTCTAAACAAAACTAGCTCTTACGATTTACCAAAACTAAGACAGCTAAAATTGCTTTCTGTTTCTTTTTTATCTTTAAGGCTCTTCTAGGTAATCTGGTAGCATAGATCAAGATCAGACTATACTTAAAAGCTAAAATATCAAATTTTGAGACTCAGGTTGCCTTGTATGCTTGAATAAACAGGCGACCAGTATTGATTTAAGATCAGGTTGCACGTTACATGTATGTAATGTCTGATCTTGATCTATGTCGTCAGCAAAAAAAAATTCTGTTATGTCTGTTTTTCGCTGAAAGGGTTAAACAGAGAAAGCAAGAATGGATCTCAAAAAACATTACATCAGACGATCAAAACGCACAAAAAAATAACACTTATGTCCTAAAAGGTAAAGGTTTCGCTGTTTTTTTGCATTTACAGGATTACTGTAAGTTGAAATGTTTTGTATTGTTTTAAGTACAAGATACTTGTTTTTAAAAAATGACCAATATATTAAGGTGAGAGGAAATGTGAAGAAAATTGCGAAAATATAGTAGTTAAACAACAAATAAGTTAAAAATCTATTGCTGCATATATTTATATATAAGTGTACAGCTACCAACAAAGGTTTCGGTTGACCAACTTTAAATCAGAAATCCCCGCTTTATTTTCTGTCAAATCTGTGCCGCGTGATCATCACAAAAAAGGAGAAATTCAGTCAAACGTTGCATAATTCGGTTACAAGAAATGAAACATGATCTGATTAAAAACATATCCGTCTGCTTTTCAGGGAAAAGTGATATTTTATCTCCATATATAAGTGTTCTCCTACATAACCCATAGAAGACAAGACACGATTCAGTGCTCTATAGCAATGGGTGTAGATTCAGATCAGACTGTCTTGAAATGTTCTAATGATCAAGTTATTTGTCTGTTTTTCTGTCTGTCTGTCCGTCTGTCTTTCTCTCTCTCCGTGATCAATTACTACATACTACCAAATACAACAAAGCCTGTCGCTGTTTATGTTATGTTGTTATGTGATGTTATCTCTCTCTCTCTTTCCTTCTGTTTTTTCTATTTTCTTTCCCATATATTCCTGTGTATAGTGCTATGGTATCTCACTATCAGTTATTAAACTGTAATGATTCTTTTTTTTTTGTCTTTAAGCAACCCTTGATTTATGGATAGCTAATATCTGAGTCAGCTTTTAAGTTTGTTAAAGTTTTGGTTATCAAGGAAACGAAAACTCTACAAGAATAGTTTCCTTCTTTCTTTGAATACATTTTACAAGAATTTACCAAGGTTTATACACGGGTTGGAAACTTCATACTCAACTATTACTTTTGCAGGCAAAACAAAAACAACAAAATATTGCAAGGTGTGGCCTGATATGAGTCAGAACATTTCACACACTGTCAGCGTGTTCCTATATCCAATATCATTACATGTTTAGTGTTGAGCACTATTCTCAACATGGTTCCAGTCATCTCAAGCTAAGGCTGCCAGCTAGTGCATCTGCATCTCTTTTCCAGTACTTTGTAAAATTATTTTTCTAGACAGTGAAGACACTGATTGCTGTCCTATACACAAATCGTAGAAACAATGCTTAATTGTCAGAGAAGAATGAATCTTGTCGTAATGACCAATATCAATCCTTGAAACGAGTTTTGCTGAGCTAGGATTCCGCGTCATAAGCCTGCATTATTAGCCAGCTAACGTGCTCGGCAGATTCAAGATCGGATATCACGTTCTGACTGCCATGGGAGGATTTGAAGATCAGTGGAGAAAAGGTTCGGTTTGTAAACTAAATCTTAGCGTGTTAAACTTTCCAAAGTGTAAAGGGATATAAGGGTTTGATTAACAAAAGACGCGTGCAATTTGCAAAATAAAGATTATCAACCTCCAGATTTGGCAGCTCTTTTTCTAAAGTTGGAAGATAGGTAAACTTGACCTTTAACCCTTCAACAGACGACAAAATTTTAAACTCATCCATATTGAAGGCATTTTGGCTCAAATGAGAAAATTTGGCATAAAAGGTTGGGATACGTTGTGGGGAAATGTTAGCAACATTTTTTCCTTAAACCACAATGTTTTCCAAAGCTTTAGAACTGTCTTGGGATCGTTTAGACTCGTGCTTTTGTTGTAATGGGTTAACCAGTTGGGAAAAATGATATCTGTTTGTGCAATGTAACTGGTTGTGTTTGTCTCCATGTACATGTGATAAAATGAAGAAGAGCATGTGATGATTGTTTTCGTTCCTAAAGACTGGTATATCTATGATTACGACCTATTTATTTTTTGTCTACGAGACAACATTCGGTCATTTTCTAAAAAATAAAGGGTTTGGGTTTCATACACAAATGACACGTGTTAACTCTTTACCAGACCTCCAAATCTTAGCCATGTCCAATTTTATAACATTTGCAGATGACTACATGTAATTCAAACAACGAAATTTGTCTTTCCAGTGGTTGAAAACGTTTTCGGAAGAGAAGCAGCTGCTGCTAATCAGAACATTTTCTTCTCCCACACTGGTTTCTCGAGGCTCTTAAAACTTGGGATTATTTGGTAAAGGGTTAACAATATACGGACAACCCTTGCCTGTTTTTATTGCCAAATTTGGTTGTCGGGTGTAGATAAGCTTTAACCCTGAATCCGTACAGCATTAATTACATGGAGCTGAAGCGTCTGTGAAGAAGACGAAGATTATGAACTTTTCACAATTGTCTTGAGCTAGAACATGTCTCAGAATATCAGAGTAAAAAAATAAATTGCTTGTTACCTGCATTCTCCTTTTTCCTCAATGTTTTCAAAAGCCGAATAGTATTATTTGGTAAACGCTTAACACACCGAGTGCAGCTTAAATTCCTTTCAGTCTCGTTTACAGACGATGTAGATCAAGATCATGCTGCATGTTAAACGCAATCTGTTACAACAATATGTACTGTGAGATATTCTAGCCGAGACATGATTGAGTTCTTGGTTCTTAATCTTTGTATGGAGGAGTTATTTTTGTAGTGTTTTTAGGATAAACTAGGGTAAAGCCTGTACCAGCGATCTAGGGTTGAAAAGAGCGTTAAAAAGAGCCCGAGTAAAAAGGTTTTGAAAACACCGTTGGGAAAGGAGAAAATGCTGTTAAGCATTATACCATCCTATTTCCACGATATTATCTACTTTTAAAGGAGAAACCCAATCATTTGAGACACACTAAATTTATCGTCTGCAAATGCATACAAATTGAACAAGTCTAGAAATTTGTCGCCTTATTCAGATGTAGGATGCGGAAAGCATAGGCTCCGCGGCAAGATTTGTTTGTAGGATGTATAATGCCTTTTCAACATATTTCAGTTACATGGCGGCGGCCAGTGAACCTATTCATGTTTTCCAGGAATTTCTTTTAACAATAACGTTACTCCACACGGTATTTATCCAAGTTACTTGTGGCATAGATAGTACCAATGCTGAGAGAGGGAGAGAGAGAGAGAGAGAGTGGGGGATTGAGGATAATGAGATTTTCCAATGCTATTTGCTATATAAAGAAATACATGTCATTAGACGGCTGTTGCATGACCTTATGCTGCCTTTTACAAAGTCAGTATTAAAAGCCCAACAGCGAAAAAAAAAAAAACATTGCAGGTGTTAACATTCATTCAAATTTAAAAGTATGGAAAATACTCCCAGCATGACAATCTGTGTATTCTGTCCAAATTTAAGTTGCAGGCAGAAAAAATCATGTCGAAATCAGGCAAAAAGTAAACTTAAGATACAATGACTTGCCAACTTTTAACCTAAATTTTGTATTAATTTGTCTGCCAGCGACAAACAGTTGGCCCAACCATGCGATTGTCATCTTCACAATAATTTCCACTCTTTTAAATGCATTTTAACACCCGCTTTATTTCGGCAACCATTATTACTTAAGGCATTCGAATGCAGTCAAACGCAACTGGTACTAAATTTAGAGTGCCTGTTAGGAATTTTACAGACATCGTGGATTGAGATCAGACTACGAATCACGCAGTGTCTGATCTTTAATATTCACTGTCCGCTTACTAGTGTCAGAGTTACCCGATCAGCCTGATTCTACATTTTATTTTTGTAACTCTTTCCTACAGTTGATGTCGATTCCATTTGAGCCATGCTCTGTGAAAAAGTGGTTTGGTGAATCTACAAACGATATCGACTCCGGTCAGCCTGCGCAGACCGTACAGGCTGACCTGTGTCGAAACATTTTGCTTTTTGGTCAAGTTTCAGCATGTCATTCTACCTCATGACTCGGTCGGTTGTTAGATAAAATGGATTTTACTGATCCATGTTTTGTGATGGCTTGCTTGGTATGATGCGTCGCGTATATTCATTAGAACCCTTTTTCACAGAGCATGGCTCATTTATTTTGCACTCAACGAGGAAATAACTGTTTGGTTGTTTTAGTAGGTCAGCCGATTACCAGTTCGAAGGGAAACGGCTTTATCTAGTGTCATGGTCATTTTCGGGCTTTATTTAGTGACGGGCTTTATTTAGTGTAATGGTGATTTTCTTTCTTTTGTTATAACAATTTCTATTGACAATGACATTTCATATCGATATCGATTTTTCCAAAAATGATGATGAAATAGAAATAATATTGTGTATCCAATTCAGTTCACTACTTTTAGTAAACATTTTAACCTATTTCCTTCTTCTTTAAATGCCTATTCAATCACTTTTCCTGGCATGAATGACATGTGTTGTGTTGTGCGATTAAATAGCGAAAAGGGCTTCAAGACAATTTTGGGGCTGTTTGAATATAATAAAAAAGTCTTTCATAATCTCGGACAGTTTAGATCTAAGATGTGAATGCATGACGTTTTCTGATCTTGGTCTGCTCTGCAAAAGCAACTTTATGCTGTAAGGTTTGAAATGCTGAAGACAACTCCAGTCACGTTTTCGAAAACTATGAAGATCAAGATTTTGGCGAAAGTTAAATCCATGCCGGTATGGTACGATACACCCTGATATTCGGTGAGATATTCTAGCCGAGATAACCTTCAAGTCCAAAAGATTAAATTACGTTCAGCAATGTTGATGGGATAGGATCCGCCAATATCTAACCTAATGGCAGCAAGATGACGAGAGAGAACTTTTTTTTCCAGTTTGAAAAAAAAACTTTGGTGAAAAAGGAGAAAATGTTCCGAACATTTTTAAGCGACATAATTCTAGACATTCGCTGCTATTCGAAAATTTTATTTTCTTACAGAAAATAAACAGATCTGTAGTTATTTTGACTTACCAAATGAAAGGGTAATCCATCATCGGAATCTAAGTCGTAAATATTCAAGAAGGGTTAGAAAGGGTGGTATAAAAAAAAAAAGTGTCAGTCAGTTTAGTATGACACGTGCGTGTGGAACTAACAACTGGGACAGTACTTCACACTGCTGGAGTGCTATACCAACATCAAAGGAATACCGAGTTAACCCTTGCCTCTCCTTTGTGTTAAGTTTGGACATATGTTATTTAAAAAGAAATGAAAAGAACGGATTTTTGTCGATCCAACCTGTATTTTGAAAAGGCTAAATATATATACCAGTTTTATTCGTTACCCTTTGATTTCCTTACATCAAGAGACTAAGAAAATGAGGATAAACAATGTGATAATGTACAGGGTAGCATATATTTTTTAAATTGTCTTTCAGTTTTTATTTATCAAGATAATAAAAAACAAATGGCTAATAACTGCTATATCTGTTACATCTAATGAAGGATTAGAAAGAGTGTGTGATGAAAATATACCTGAAGCCTGTTGTACATGGATTGTGCAGTTTTAGACCGTGAATTCCAGAGTTTTTCCACTTCTCAAATACACGCTGCTGATTACAAACAATCAGGAAGTAGTAACTTTGGTTTTCGGATTTTGGAATCAAGCATGATATTGCACTTTTAATCCGGAATTCGAAATTTCATATCGCTAAAACTAAATGTGCGATAGGCCTACAAGTTTGTAATTTAATTAAATGATATATATAACGTTTTGTGGCATCTTAACTAAAGTAATCCCTGTAGGCAAGGCATTTACAGGTAGGAAAATGTTGCGGTCGTAATGGAAGAATTAGTTCTTGATTCCCGAAGACAGTGGTTCTCTAAAACAGTGGGTAAAAATACAGACATTTATTTATAAAAATTTATCGTCATCCGGCGATGTATTTCTCCGTGATCTCTCGCAAGTCGCCACGATCCACTGCGATTACCTCCTGCTGTGAAGCTGCCCGATATTTTTTCAGGCCGCGGTGACAAGTCCGCCGCGTTTCGCCTACTTTCACTTTTACAGCAGATTTGCCGCGGACAAATTGGTCCGCTGCGTCTCGCGGACTTGAGCAAAAAACGCGAGAACTGTACTGTATATTCGAATGCCCCTTTTCGTGTGTTGCAGGCCATATGTTAATCTCATTCATTGCATGAAAAATGTTCTACTGAAACGATAATAATAATGATATAAAGTTATGTAGAAAATTCAAGTGTCTCTTTCTCCTTCCAGTTATTCTGTATGGATATTTATGAAAAGGAATTTGAAGATGTGATCTTCAACAATGTTGATGACACAAACAGATATTATGGGGGCTATAAACTTGGTGTCATCAAAGTTGTCTTTCCAAATGGAAAAGTAGATCCATGGCATGCAATAGGTGTTACCCAAGACCTTTCTCCAGATGCAACTGCTATTTACATTCCAGGTATATTACTCCTTATCATTTTCTCACTATTTTTTCATTGCAGTTAACTCTTTTCCATACAACAAAATTTTGGACAAGCCCAAATTGACAGCATTTGCAGACGACAAAATAAAATGTAGCTCTAATGATGATTTCTGTCTTTAATAAGGTAGAAAACATTGTGGATAAAGGAGAAAATGCTAGTTACCAGGATTTTATCCTTTTCTCACATCGTTTTCAAAAGCTTTCCCTTGCAGAGTTGTTAAAACTCGGGATTGTGTGGTAAAGGGTTAACTGCAGATGCGTAAAAAGTTGTATTTGTATGGTAATGATTTGATTATTTGTAAATTTTGCATTTCAGACTTTTTTCAACATTTCTGCCATATCAAAGTGATCAGTACACCTTTTCATGCATTTCTTGAATTTCTTTCACCAATGAATCACAATTTGAATTATGGTTTCATATTAACAATTAGCACAGATGACATAATGCATTCCTATGGCTATTTACAAAATAATAATACTGAATTTGTATTTGACCAATTTAAATTTAGAAATTAGTATGAGTACAAAATATGAAAAATACATTGAAATGAAAAGAAATGTATAATATACATGATGTAATTAATAGAAAGGCAGATCAGTTTTGTCAAACATCATTATAAAGGCAAAATTCAACAGAATTGTAAACATGTCCATTTAATCCTAAACACATTATCCCCAGTATTTACAACCCTTATAAAGAATGCATTTGAAAACATTGTGGGAAAAGCTGAAAAAGCTGGTAACCAGCATTTTTTCCTTTACCCATAATGTTTTCTACCCTGTCAAAGACACATAATATTCTTCTAGCCAGAATTGCTTTGTTGTCTCTAAGTTCTTTCAATTTTGAGGAGCCGAGCCCTGGTAGCTCAGTCAGTAGCGTGCAGGACTTGTGAACGGGGTCGTGGGTTTGATCCCGGGCTCGGCCATTTTCTTTTTGAGAATTGATGATAGTCATTGCGACAGAATTCATTCCTCTCCCACCACTGACCATGTTTTGACGATGGTTATGTGGGAAAGCAGCCAGTGGCTTGGAAAGAAAATTGTGCGAGGTACTCGTAAAAGAGACTCCAGGAAAGCATGGATAAGTGCTTTAGCCGCAGCGATATACCTGAAATAATGTTGAAAATGGCGTAAAATACCATGCAATCAATCAATCAATCAATTTTGAGGAGGCTATAATTTTGTCGTCTAGTAAAGCGTTAAATCTAAGTGAAATGTTTCTGTAATTGTTTTTTTCATTTATACAGGAAATATTATTTTTTTTTTTTCATTTCTACAGGAACAGCCCATTGTGCCAACATGTACCCAGCCACACCCAGTGACCCAGCAGAACTTATAGCTGCCAGGCAAACCATTGCTAAACTGATTGGCAAATGGATCAGCTAATCTTTTACCAAATAGTCACATGTTTTTATGACCCTCAGGAAGGATGCTGTTGGAAAATATTGTGGTAAAAGGAGAAAATGGTAGTAGCACTATCTCCTTTTCCTACTATGTTTTCTACATTTTCAAAGACATCCCATCATTTGAGCTGCATACGGTATGTCATCTGCAAGTGACTTCATTGTGGACAAGTCCAACGCTAAGAATACGGTAATTATTTAACTCTTTACCAAACGACAAAATTTCAGACATGTCCAAATTGAAAGCAATTGCAGATGACAAATTAAAGTTGGCTCAAATGACGGAATTTGTTCTTGATACCTTAGAAAACATTGTGGGAAAAGGAGAAAATGCTGGTTACCAGCATTTTCTCCTTTTCCAACAATGTTTTAAAAGGCCTTCTTCCTCAGGGTTATTAATGGCGTGATAGTTTGGTAAGGGGTTAAAACAATATCTCATGAAATAAATTCATAGTAGATGTTGGATGAATTTCAAATCGAGCTTGTGAAATATGGACAATCAAAATGAAATAAGATTTAATCCTTAACCCTTTACCACACAATCACAAGTTTTAATGACCCCGAGGGATAAGACTCTTGAAAACATTGTGGAAAAAAGAGAAAATGCTGGAAAACAGCATTTTGTCCTTTTCTCCACAATGTTTTCTTATAAAGACAAACTTCTGCCTGTGATCAATATTTCTTTTGTCGTCTACGAATACTTTAAACTTGGACTCGTATAAAATTTTGTCATATGGTAAAGGGTTCAAGGGCTTTTTCCAACTACAGTTGCCTTTGAAACTAGTATAGATCAAGATCAGACTATAAGACTATAAACAAGAGGGCCATGATGGCCCTGTATCGCTGCACTGGCTAATAAGTAAAAACCCTACATGCCAAACATTACAATACTTGGCCAATTGGTTTTAAACATGAGACCTCTGAGACAGGGCTAAAATTGGTAGCCCTAGGTCTTATGGTTAGTAACAAGAAGATGTCTGAAGTTTTCACTGTATAAGCCCATGCAAAACTCCTGATCTCCAGGGTGGGGTCGAATTCAACCCAAGGGCTATAATTTAGGCATTCTTAGTAGGTGCCCACTATATAAAAGCCACATGCAAAATTTGGTAGCCTTAGGCTTTATGGCTAAGTACAGGGAGATTTCTAAAGTTTTCTCTCTATAAGCCCATGTAAAACTTGTGACCCCGGGGCTGGGCCATTTTTGACCCCAGGCCTATAACTTGGGCACTGTTAGTAGATGCCCATTAGATTAAGCCACATGCAAAATTGGGTAGCCCTAGGCCTTATGGTTTCAGACAAGAAGGTTTTCAAAGATTTCCAATATTTTTAAGTTTTGTTGCCATGGCAACCACAGTTTTTAAAGGAATCAAATTCTTTCAAGAAATTCTAGAGAGGACCATGGCAGGATCATTTCTGTGAAGCTTTATCAAAATTGGATGGGTGGTTTCAGAGAAGATGTTTAAAATAAAAGTAAATGCACGCACGGACGGACGGACACACGGATGGATGCACAACAGACACAGGGCCATGACATAAGCCGGCTGGCCTTCGGCCATTGGAGCTAAAAACATGCAGTCTGATCTTTGATCTATACTGTCTGCTTTACTGAGACGTTCTAAACAAAAAAAACTTTGGTATTCTACTTATTTTGGTCTACTGGCAAATTTATAGCCTTATAGATATCTGTTGTTTATAGGGCACTCTCAGGGTTAACATATCTACACTAGTGAAACATTGAGAAAACAGTTTGAGGAAAGGAGACATATTTTGTTAACAGAAATTTCTCTTTTTGCCACAATGGTTTCAAATATTTTAAAAGTAATCAGCAACAAGATGCAAAGTATTGTCTATAGGAAGTAATGAGTTAAACTTGTCACTCTTGCAATAGGATATCAAGTTTATATGTCGCCGAAATACACAGCTTTATAATCCTTTACCACACAATCGCCACTTTCAATGACTCTGAGAAATTTGGATGTTGAAAACATTGTGGGAAAAGGAGAAAATACTGGTAATCAGCATTTTCTCCTTTTCGCACAGCGTTTTCTACCATTTGAAATAGAAATTTCAGGTTTTGAATAACAACTGATTTGTGGTCTGCAAATGCTTTCCATACAGACAAGGCTATAATTTTGTTGCTTTTTGAAGAGATAAAGGTTCTAGGGAGAATGTGCAATTGAATGTTTATAAACTATTGCCACATTTCCTTTAATTATTTTTTGTATTGAATTTAAGAAAACATACTGGTATTCATTTTATTAAAATCTTGCATACCATTGTAGAAATTTATTTTTTTGTCACAAAATTTCTCTATAAACATGCTTCTGGGTAAAAAAAATACACATTAAAGGGCAAATCCTAAAATATTTTTACCAGACTGTTTTTTTCCTTTAATCAGCTGCAAATGATGTCAGTTAAACATGTGTCCGCCATTTTTCATAAATACCACCCTGTAACATGCCATAAACCACGGCCGAATTGTCACGCTGATATACGGCCCTAAAAATGGTACATGGCTTACTTCCCCTGATTCGCTTATCTCCCGTGCATGTGTGACGTCATTGTCGAGTCAATCTGTGTATACCGTCAGTAGACATACAGTAGGAACGCGGATGATTGTATGCAGATATCCGAGTATTAACTGAGAATTGAGCCGAAAAAATGGTAAATTGTGCAGCCTATGGCTGCAACGTCGATTCGGGAACTCATAGAATTAGTATCTTCAAATTTCCGAAGGAATTAAAAAGGAGGAAACTATGGATTCAACGTTAAAACCGGGGCCGGACAGTAGCGACAGATTTTTTGCCATCGGTTCATTCGAAATTGTGTCTGAAATACTTCGATGACAGTCAGTTCTTAATAAGTCAAAAACTCGCAAAAGAAGTTGGTTATAGGAATTTTAGGCTGCGGTTAAAACCTGACGCTGTGCCGACATTATTCGAAACTCCGAGTCGAAAGGAGATAGGCCTTAAACCGAAACTCCGAAAGACAGACATTCCGCAACGGCAATTTCCAAAAAGAAAATCCAACATGAAGTAGGTAATTTCTTTTTTTCTCGAAATTGGAATACATGAATTGTTATTCGTACTATTTTACCCTTTTCTACATTATCGCTTCATTCTGGACAAAGGAGAAATTGCTACCGTTTTCTCCCGTTTCCAAATGATTTCAACATTTAACAAAATTATAGATTCATCCAAATTCATAACATAAATTTTGCAAATAATAAAGTCGACATTGTTCAAATGATGTAAAGTTTCAAGGGATAATAATCATTCTTTGAACAGCAGACATCGTTTTCTTCCCACACTGTTTTTCAAACACTCTTTCTTTGGGTATTGGAAACTAGATCTAGGGTTTGTATGGTAAAGGGTTAAGTCAGTATCTGGCTACCCCTAGTCATGGTCATAAATGTTAATCCATCACCGACCAGTTGAAACAATACAGGAAATGGTTAAATAACATTTGCATATCTCGCCCCTTTACACTGTAATGTTTGTGTAATGCATTTTGAACAAATTTTGAATTATATCTATACAATTTTGATTTGTGGATATTTCCTCGTTCCTATCCATATTATGTCTTCTAGACAGGCTACTGAGAAAAGTGTTTTGAACATGTCAGTATGAAAATTTTGAAATTGCACACTTGACACAGGTCATTTTCTCTGATAATCAGACAAAAGTGAGGAAATTAAAAATAACACATTTTTTTTAAATTAGGAAACAGAATGTTTTTGACCAGGCTCACACACCAATTCTTTTACCTTTTACCTCAAAAATCTGACCTTCAACCACTCTAATGGAGAAGGCTTTTGAGGACAAGGTGAAAAAAGGAATAAGTCCTGATACCCAGAGTTATCTTCTTTTCCTACAATGTTTTCTACCCTCAAATCTATTGTCAAGGCCACATTTGATCTGTGGTCTGCAAATACTTTCGGTGTGGAGTGGACAAGTCTAAAGTTCTGCCATCTGTGTAAGGGTTTAGCCTAACTCTAACCCAAATGATAAAAAAATCAGAATATTTCAAATCCACAGCATTTAAATATGACCGATAAAATGTGATTGTTTATTGGAATTCAGTTTAACCCTTTGCCAAACAATCCTTTGTTTTAACGACCCTGGTGAAGAAAGAAAAACCTTTTGAAAACATTGTAGGTAAAGGAGAAAATGCTGGTAACCAGTATTTTCTCCTTTTTCTACAATGTTTTCTACCCCATTAAAGACAAGTCCAAACATGTGAGTAAAATTTAATTTGTTGACTCCAAATGCTTTCAATTCGTTTGAGTCAATAAATTTGACGTTTGGTAACAATTTAAACGTGTATTTTACATCTCTTGAGAAACAAGTTCATACAACTCGTAGTAATCTCTTCAGATACTGCTTCCTTGGAACTAAACCAGAACTCTTGCCCAATGTGTGGGATTTATATTTAACCCTTTACCAATCAATCCCTAGTTTTTACTACCCTGAGACAGAAGCCTTTTAAAAACATTGTAGGAAAAGGAGATAATGCTGGTAGCCAGCATTTTCTCCTTTTACCACAATGTTTTCTACTCTGCTGGAAACAAATTTCAATTTTTGAAATATCTAACTTTATTTTGTCGTCTGCAAGTGATTTCAATTTGGACCTGTTTAATATTTTGTCGTTTGGTAAAGAGTTAAAAATAGAAAATATTGTGGATAAAGGACCAACTGATAGTTACCAGCTCTTTCTATGTTTTTACAATGAATCTGAAGTCGTCTATACTGCAATTTGACCGGAATGTCAGTATTAACCGCTCAGTCCCTAGTAGACCAATTTGAGACTTACCCAAATTGAAACAATTTGCATAAGACAAACAAGAAGTGAACAAATTTACGCTATCCTTTTCCACGGTTTACAATTCAGAGTTTAAGACTTTCACAGAGAAGCTCTATATGGAACATACATGTATGATAAATTTTTGCATTGAATGGATCATGTGGACAAGGTATACACAAAAAAGTATTTCACACAGGTAGATCCCCTCTCCCTCTCTCTGATGTTCATGTATTTCTGTATGGTAAGAAATACAACTAAAATCATTTTCAAAATAATTTTGAGAATTAACTCTTAATAATCTCGGAACATATTCTTTTATCAAATTTCATGCTGGTTAACAGCATTTCAAAATATTCTTATTCTCATGAAAATCGTGATTTATTGTGGAACCCTTCACCCATGAGAGAATAAACTTGTACCCGTCAATGTTTACAGAATTCTTTACAAGGTACAAATATCAACAAGGACCCATTAACAAATAATTAGAACTAACATCTCTCGATTATCAATCGTAAAAGTCAAGAAAAAGGTTATTTGACATGAAACTAAAGTGTCGGGGAACTGTCTTGTCGTGGAACTGTCTTAAAACCGTCCTTTTTTTTTTTTTTGTTTTATTCCGCCCGTTAATCTACTGAAAATGCTTCACGTGAAACAAAGTTTATGCCATACACTTAATTCTATCATGTATAGAATATTTTTTCTGTAAGCGATATTCTCCATCGCCCCGTAATAGACGTATTTCAATAACGCGCGATACTCAACACGTTGAAAAGTCTGGCACAACATCGTCATTTTCGTCAACAGTGGGCGAAAAGTTACTTTTATCCTCATCACCAGAAACTTAATAAGTTTCTTTAATAATTGGCTCGTACATGTACGGTCTTACCGGCCCAGAATCGTCTATTTCTTCGTCTTCAATATCGCTCAGTTCACTATCGTAAACAACGTCCATATTGAAACAAACTCTCCTATGACGTCACAAATCAAGGGACGCAACAATAAGTAAGGGAGATAAGCGATGCAATAAAAATTAATAAGCAGAAATATGAATTGAAAAAAAGTACTTTTACTAATTTTTTTTTCTAATTGCAACATTACCAGGTTACTATTTGATAAGTGTAGATTTGAAAATTAAACATATCTGAAACTTGTTGATTTGCCCTTTAAGGTTATTAAGGTTATATTTAATGTTTTGCCTTGCTTAGCTGTGGGTGTCCAAAAATAACAATTTAGATTAAAAAAAAATTTCTGTATTTTATTGTATGGTGCTTAATTCTGCTTTCAACACTGAGTCAAATCATGGCAGCCAGTGCTTCTATACATGTGTTTCTGCAGTTGATGTTTCCAGTACTTTACACAACACTCTTTCTGAGCCGTCACCTGCTTTCTCACAAAAGCATTATCAAGTCAGTCACTGTCTGCATAAGAAATCAATTCTACACAGCATAAGCAATTAAATCTGCATTCAGGGCATTAAGGGTTGACAGAATGCATAATTAATATTATATTGATATTTTGTTAAATAATTGTTTACATAATATTGTTATATTTGTGTTTTACTGTTTGAATCCAGTACTTGGTCCTATAAGCTACTTACTAGTACATGTACTTTGCACATTCCAGTGCTCATTTAATTCTCAAAACGTCAAATAAATACAGTGTATATCTACTATATACCTGAAAATTGTCCATCTCAAATGCATGTGTCACATGCGGATAAAATATCAAACACTACAGAAAAAAAATCTGTATTTATACACTGTCAAATACAGTTCCAAACATGGTAAGATGACATAACTCACATGGCTGTGGAATATGACTGTATGTATTGATTTGCAGTTTGATTGGTCAGAATTTTACCATATAATATTCATCCCCAATTTGTAAAAACACAGTTACTGGCTACTACACCATTATTTGTTTTATTTTGTTTACTGCTTCCAAATAAGATGTAAATAGTTTGCAATATTTTGTTGTTGAAAGGTGTTTGTATATAACAAAAGGAATATTATGTTGTAGTAATTTTCCTGGCGCTAGTGCCTATATTTGCTTCTCGCCGCGCAAAAAAAGATTTGACATCTTGCTCGACCTTCGGTCAAGCATGATATCAGATTTTCTCACGCTCCTCAAATCAAATACAAGCATCGGGAAAGTTACTACAGCATAATATTCCATATAGATCTACTGGGGGGAAAAAAGAGAAAATGGTTACGGCTATTCCAAAAGCTACAGCATCTTACAGAGAACCAGATTGTGTAGACCTACAATCAGTGAGCATGTTTCTAGTCACACAGGTTTTACTGACAAGTCACTTGACCAGTTTATCTAGTCTTTGTTTTTCCCTTCAAAAGTAAGTCTCCGTTTTATTGTCAAAGTACGGATGTGTTTGGTGGTGAACTGAAATCAACCTTTCTATCTGTCTTTGTCCATGAACAAAGGTGTACCTGTGTTGTGAACTCTGTACACTTTTGCTTTTAGGTTTGAAGCTTAACTAGTACATTCCATATTAAATCACAAGGCAGGGGTATTAACCCTTTTTTTCAAACGACAAATTTTAGACTCTTTCGAATTGAAAGCATCTGGAGATGACAAATCCAAAAGTGGTCCAAATGAACTGCAGTTGGCACGGTAAAAAACATCATTGGAGCAAATACTGCATACCAGCATTTTCTCCTTTTCCCACAATGTTTTCAAGAAGCTCTTATCTCAGGTTGTTTGAAGTCGGCATTGTGAGGTAAAGGGTTAAATGAAGCTTTTAACCAGACAACAAAGTACATGTGTTAGACTTGTCTTTATTGAAAGCAGTTGCAGATGACAAAAGTTCCTCAAATGATGGATTTGTCTTTTATATGGTAGAAAGCTTGTGGAAAAAGGAGAAAATGCTGGTAAACATTTTCTCTTTTACCCACAGTGTTTTCTAAATGCGTCTTCAGGGTTGTTAAATCACATGATAGTTTGGAAAGACAAAGAGCGGCTTTCTCATATTATATCATTACCCCCTGAAACAAAGAGGACTTATAAAGGTTTTGTACAGAATTTGCCTGTAGTCATCACTGTTTGCCCATATGGGTGACGCCCCTTGAAGGCTGTTAGTTTTGTTACGAGGGATAGTGCAAATACAGAACGAAAACCATCCTAAGCTACGCCTGGTTCTTTAACGAGCTCGGTGTATGGCACTGTCACATGGGACCTTGGTTTAACCTTTCGGCCGAAAGACAATAAGTAATTTTAGTTGGCCAGCTGTGGGAATCAAACCCACAGCCTCAAGTGACCCGAAACATCATGTTCACGAGTCCTATGCTCTACCAACTGAGCTATGTGGACTGGTCATACAGGAGCTGAGCCGAAATTTCGTCGTTTGGTAAAGAGTTAGAGGAATGAATTGATGAATTGTACCTTTTTAATTAGGAAAAACAGTGTTGTTTCCGCTAGAATAGGTAACAAAGTAGTGAACAGTGTCGATCAAGATCAGACTGCACATTCTGTGCAGCCTGATCTTGAACTACACTGTCCACAAAAACATCTTAAGTTGGTTCCAGTGCTTTAAGGGTTGAGCGGCATGTCTCTGTTGAGCACTAAACCAGACAAGGAAGTAATGTAATGCTTCAAACCTGGGTTCCGAGGATGATAAAAACATAGAATGCTCCATTTCATGTTAACAAAGACAAATTGTAGAGTTTTAAGGATCTCGAATTAATTTTGTAGTCACCCATTACCAAACTAACCTGTTTAGGTTTGAACAAGTCTCAAATTTTGTCATTGGGTAAAGAAATATAAAATAGCCACAAGAGAAATTGCTAAAGAACAGAACAAAGATCAAGCTTATACATTGTATATGATATAATGACCCTCTTGCATATGAAATAATGGATTATCAACACACGTGTATGCATGTGAAAACATTGTGGTAAAAGGGGAAATTGCTCTTTATTTCTTGGAATCTTTACATTATAACCTGCACAGAAATCGGTTAGTACAGAAAAGGGTGCCTTTCTTTCAATATGCACATTTTTGTTTTTTTAAATAAGTTAACTCTTTACCAAACAACAAAATTTTGGACTAGTCCAAATTCAAAGCATTTGCAGACGACAAAATAAATGAAAAATGAAATTCGATTTGGGAAGGGTAGAAAAAATTGTAGGAAAAGGAGGAAATGCCGGTAACCAGCATTTTCTCCTTTTCCCACAATGTTTTCAAAAGCTTTCTTTCGCTTCCTTTCTCGGGTCATTAAAAGTTGGGATTGTGTGGTAAAGAGTTAACCATTTACCAGATGACAAAATTTTAGACTTGCCCAAATTGTAAGCATTTGCAAATGACATATGTTACTCAAATGATTGCATTTGTCTTTGCAGGGACATGAACATTGTGAGAAAAGGATAAAATGCTGGTTACCACCATTTTTCTCGTTTCCCACAATGTTTTCAAAAACCTTCTTCCTCTGGGTTGATAAAACTCAGGATTTTATGGTAAAGGGTTAAGCATTAAACAAGAATGCACTGTGTGAACTAAGATACTGTATTCATTGGGTAAACAGAGGTATTAATCTATGACAGATAAAAAGATATGAGCTGTGCTGTGTGAAAAGGGGGCCTAATGCATTTGCAAAAAATACCGACCCGTATCAGCCTGTGCAGTCCACACAGGCTGACTTGGGTCAAAACCTTTTGCTATTGGTCAATTTTTTCTGCATGTCAAAGGACCTGCAGTGTATCTCAGGATTCAGTCATTTACAATATAAAAAGTGGATATTATAGATACATCATTATGTGATGGCCTTTTGTATCATGTATCTCAGAAAAGCATTAAACCCCTTTTTGCCAGAACATGGCTCAATTATTATGGATTTTTCTTATCTACCCAAAAATAAGACTTTGGACTTCTATAATCTCTAATAATAAGAGGACCATGATGGCCCTGAAGTCGCTCACCTGAGCCTTTTGATCAAACATGACCCATTTCCAATCTCTTCAGAGATATTAAGACAAACACTCTGACAAACACTCATTAGTATTGGGCTTACAAATATGGCCTCTAGAATGCACACAAGCTTTTTCTAGAATTTGTCTCAGCGGCCTACTTGACATGTAGAAATTATCCAGACATACATTCCGACAAACTTTCATGAATATTTGAGAGAAAATGTGGCCTGTAGGGTGTATAAAAGGTTTTTCCGAGATTTGACCTAGTGACTTGGTTTTTTATTCAACATGACCCATATTCATACTAGTCTAAGATATTATCAAGACAAACATTCAAAGCAAATTTCAAAATTATTGGACTGAAAATGTGGCCTCTAGAGCGTACACACGGTTTTTCAAGGATGAAACTTGGTGACCTAGTTTTTATTTCATGTGACCCATTTTCAAACTCATGCAAGATATCATCAAGACAAACATTCTAACAAAAGTTTAAAGAATATTGGACTGTAATTATAGTCCAAAAGGCTTTTCCGAGATTTGACCTTGTGACCTAGTTTTTTTTTATCCAACATGACCCATTTTCATACTAGTCTAAGAAATTATCAAGACAAACATTCTGACCAAATTTCAAGATTATTGGACTGAAAATGTGGCCTCTAGAGCTTACATAAGGTTTTTCTAAGATTTGACCTGATGACCTAGTTTTTGACCTGGCATGACCCATTTTCAAACTCATCCAAGCTATCATCATGACAAACATTCTGACCAACTTTAAAGAGCATTGGACTGAAAATGTGGCTTCTGGAGCGTACACAAGCTTTTTCAAAGATTTGACCTAGTGACCTAGTTATTGACCCCACATGGCCCACTTTCGAACTTGCCTGCGATATTATCAAGACAAACATTCTGACCAAATTTCAAGAGTATTGGACTGAAATTGTGGCTTCTGGAGCATACACAAGGTTTTTTTAAGATTTGATCTAGTAACCTAGTTTTTGACCCAACATGACCCTTTTTCAAACTTGTGAGAGATATCATAAAGACGAACATTCTGACCAACTTTCAAGAGTTTTGGACTGAAAATGTGGCCTGTAGAGTGTACACAAGGTTTTTCTAAGATTTGACCTGGTGACCTAGTTTTTGACCCGACATGGCCCGTTTTCAAGCTCGTCCGAGATATCATCAAGACATACATTCTGACCAACTTTCAAGAGTATTGGACTGAAAATGTGGCCTCTAGAGCGTACACAAGGTCTTTCTAAGATTTGACCTAGTGACCTAGTTTTTGACCCGACGTGGCCCATTTTCAAACTCGTTTGAGATATTATCAAGACAAACATTCTGACAAACTTTCAGGAGTATTGGACTGACAATATGGCCTCTAGAGCGTACACAAGGTTTTTCTAAGATTTGACCTGGTGATCTAGTTTTTGACCAGACATGGCCCATTTTCGAACTCGTCCGAGATATCATCAAGACAAAGATTCTGACCAAGTTTTACAAGTATTTGACTGAAAATGTGGCCTCTAGAGTGTACACAAGGTAAAAGTTGACAACGGACGACACATGCTGGACGACGGTCGCCGGACACAGCATGATCACAATAGCTCACCATGAGCACTTTGTGCTCAGGTGAGCTAAAAAAAAACTGCTTACATTGTGTTGACACAACATTGTAGTTGACTGGTTATCAAAATGTTCAACGTGCTCCAGAGCAGGCAAAAAAAAAAAAAAAACAGTGGGAGAAATGAAGCTCCTGACTAATCACTTTCCTTCAAACAATTCTGGTTTTAATGACCCTGATAAAGATATACCTTTAAAATATTGTGAAATAGGAAAAATGCTTGTAACTAGTATTCTATCCTTTGTTCACAATATTTTCTACCCTTTCCAGGGCAGATCTCATCTTTTTAGCCATATTACATTAATTTTATTGTCTACATAATCCAATGCTCTGAATTTGGACAAGTCAAAAAAATGTTTTCAACTGGTAAAGAGTTAAAAGGACTAAGCAGAATGATGAGTATCAGACCTCAGGGTCAGTCATATACAGCAATATTTTTTCCTTTAACCCTTTACCACACAGTTCCAAGTTTGAATGACCCTGGGAAGTAGGCCTTTTTGAAAACATTGTGGGAAAAGGAGAAAATACTGGTAACCAGCATTTTCTCCTTTTCCCACAATGTTTTCTAGACTATATGATACAAATCCCATCATTAGTGCTATATAAATTTTGTCGCCTGCAAGTGCTTTCAAATTGAACCTGTCTAAGATATTGTTGTTTGGGAAAGAGTAAACCGTTCTCCAAACAATACTGATTTTTAAAAGCATTGAGGAAGAAGGGTTTTCAAAACATTGTGGGAAAAGTAGAAATGCTTTGAACCAGCATTTTCTCCTTTTCTCCACCATGTTTTATCCTTTCAAAGAAAACTAAGTGGATTTAAGCAATATTGATCATCAGCAAATGCTTTTGGTTTAGACAAGGCCAAAAGTGTCTGATGGTGAAGAATTATATCAGGTGTGCAATGCAGGGACAGGAGGGTCCATTTGTATGTTGTGCTGGTTTTTTTCTGTATCTGATTTTCTGAAAACCACTACTCAAATCACTACTCAAACTTGATAAATGAGTAACCAGGCCAAATCAATTTTCCCTTTTACACCATGAAAGAATATTTGACTGCTTCAATTTAAGACAAGCAAACTAGACAACAAAGATGTTTTATATTCAAGTAAACAATGCGCTAAAAAGAACATCTGCTGGCACCTTTTTATGATGTATACAAGGTATTTTTTACCTTACAGGCACTGGTCACAACTCTGCCAATTCCGCAACTACATCTAACTTGATCGACAGGTTACTTGAGGTTTGCTGAATGACCTTACAGGCTGATTAAAGACATGTCATAAACAAGCAATTTCGTTGAAATGATATCCCCCGCAGAAAAATTTACTTGACCACGTAACTTAAAATCTCTTCCAGTCGGCCATTTTTCATCGAATCACAAAAACAAAACAAAAAAAAAGTATATCGACGGAATGGCTTATTGTACATATAAAGTTTGTTTCACGAAATGCCGTCCAATGGTATTGGTGATATTCTGCCGGACGGACACACAGGCGGACAGACAGAAGGACGGACGTAAGGAATGACGGATGGAAGTACTGTATCCCTCCGCTTTCGGTGGGAGATAAAAAGTAATACAATTGTACAATTCGGAAAATGCACGTACAGGAAAGGTACATTGGCAACAATATGAAGTTGTTGAGGGAAAAGAGGCAAGATCTTAATTGCAGTTCTTCCTTGTCCCGAATGCTTCAAAGATTTTGGATTTTAGGTTTTCAAGTAAGTAATATTGATAAATTATATAGAAAATATCAATTTTCTGCAAGTCCTAGGACCAGTTTACCTCATGCTTCAGTCTGTTGTTATACAAAATGAACTTTATCGTTCCATGATAATGTGATGACTTGCTTGGTATCATGAATAGATGTAGATGTATTATGCACCTGTTTGCCAGAGTATGGCTCAAAATGAAAGGAGCATTATTTTACTTTTTTTTTTTTTTTTGCATTATAAAAAAAAGCTGTAGATGCTATGTCTTGTAACAAGTGTTTCCTCCTTTTCCCTCATCATTTTAACTGCAGCTGTGTACTGCATGGATTGAATAGTACCAAGCCATAGGTTTGATTTTAGCTTGCAGAAGCACTGGAAGCTAAACATCAGTTATTACAAATGAAATAGCCAAAAACATACTTCTACGCTCAGGCAAGGCCTTGGTGATGGGCTTCATCTTTGCTAATTTCCTGGCTACGCCCCACTTTTTAGACCCTAAAAATGGATAGGAATATGGTTAATTCATATATGTGACATGGCTTTTTTCATGTTTAGGCAGAACATGTTTGGAAATATTATGACAAAGGACAAATTATGTATAAAAAAGCAACTGCTTTTGCCACAATGTTTTCACTTGTATTAATTGATTATCTACATTGGATGAAGATGGTTTCAAAGTTGTCTTCCACCAACCAGTATTTTCTCATTTTCCTACAGGGTCAATATTTTTTCACAAATGGGAAACAGATTCTATAGTCAGGAATATAGCTTGGCCTAAACAAGGGCAAAAGTCTGATTAGAGAATGTAATAGAACTTTTTCAGTTAAGTAAAAAGGTTTTAAATCAAAACGATAAATTGACAGTGAAAAGACAGAAACTGATAGAGAATTATGGGTAATACTATTTCAGAGTGTTCGATAGCTGGTAGGACTGTTCAATGATGCTTTGATACATCTGAGTTTCTGAAAACGGGTAGTACCTGTAGATCTATGTCTCAAAAAATATTCATGAATCTTTTGGTGGCATTTGTTTTAAATCAAAACAATTAGGTGAGAAATAAAGTACTCTCACATAAATAGAGAGAGACATAGCTGGCTTATTTCTGCCTACCTATAAGCTTTTGTTATTGGATAAAATTAAAGACTTTGAAACCATTGATTGAATCAAGAGAAACTTAAAATTTAAAATTGTAACTGAAATTTGCGGCCTCTGATTGACTAAGATACTGTACAAGGTCCATAATCACCAACCATTCCTAAGAAAATTTGTAGTCTAATTCTAGATTTAGGAAGTAACACAACTTCTAGTTGGCCAAACCATTTGCTTTACCGATATTGTCATTTGGTAAAGAGTTAACTGGTCATGTAGAACTGCATGTACTTTTTGATATCATAGTGTCCAAAATGTCTTCTGGAAAAGGGTTACAGACAAATTCATAAATGGAAAAAAGTAAAAGTTAACACTTAACCAAACAATCAAGTATTTTATCAATCCCAGAGAATATTAAAGCTTTTGAAAACATTGAAGTAAAAAACAGAAATTGCTGGTAATGAGAATTTTCTCCTTTACCCGCATTTTTTTCTACCCATCAAACACATAGTCCATCATTTGAGAGGCGTTTGTCATCTGCAAATGCTTTTCATTTGTACTAGTGTAAAATATTATTGTTACGTAAAAGAGTATGAAAAGTAGCTCCTAAATTGGGGGTGAAGCTGTTCCACTGCTGGCCATCCTCACTCCTCTCCACCCTGCACCTACTATAACTGTGATATTGGCACATGCTTTGTCTTTCCCCCACCCGTCCTTGAAAAAATAGGCATGATGGCCCTGTATTGCCCCACTGCCTTTTACATACATGTATCATGCTTAATTGGCACTGACATGCATAATTCATAAGAAGTCTGTAACAAACTTTTGTAGAGAAAATAACTCCCCTCTCCCCCCCCCCCCAAAAAAAAAGTCATTTTTTTTCAAAGATGAATACAAGCAGGTCTCATCTAGTAATTCATTCATACCAAATATTAATGAAACCTGACAAAGATTGCTTTGACAAGATTTCCAAAACTTTAGTAGGAAAAAAAAAAAAAAAAGTCAATGGTATGAATGGTATAGTTTTGTAACAAAAATGATACGAACCTGGGGTGTAGCTGCCTGTACACAAATACACAGTTGCCTACACTTTGCAAAGAGAAAAAAAAAAAAAAAATACAATTTTACAAACAAATATCACCAAAGGCCACCAAATAGCTTCTACAATGCATTAAAACAATTTCTGGGGGTGGCCCTCCTGAGCATACATTATTTTGAGCTAGTTATGCCCATGCAAAACTTACTTAATTTTAAATATTTAACTCATTGAGCATAAAACTTTACACAAAAATTATTCACTCTGACTGAAACTCAATAATTTCTATCTAAAAATTTATATACACAACACCAATCGTGTTACAGTTTGATATGAAGGGAGGTAAATGGTTACAAACTAAACGTATCTGTTATGAGTGAACTGGAGATATTTCCCTTGTTTCAGTCATGTCGACTTCATGCACTTCAAGAAGATATTTACAGTTTTCACTATAAAAAGCCTTTGTGATACCCCCAGGGCTGACTCTAGGGCTATAGTTTCTTTTTTATAATTTCCACTAAATGAAGCTACATGCAAAATCCTAGACCTTACAGCATGCACGATACAAGATACAAAATTTTATTCAACGTCAGTTTCAATAAACAAAATAACAGCAATAAATCGCTATTTCCCGACAACACTGTCAGGAACAAGATGATTCTTTTGGTTTTCAGTTTACAAGCCATTTAAAAATCGTGTCCTATGGTGCAAGGCCAATTTTATCATTATTTAATTTGAACCCCAGGCTATAATTTGGACAACATTTGTAGAGGTCTACTAGATGTAGCTGCATGCCAAATTTGGTAGCCAAAGACCTTAAGGTTAAGAACAAGAAGATTTTCAAGATTATCCTATATAATCCCATGTAAAACTTGTGACTTCTTGGACATGACCAGTTTTGACACAAGGGTTATAATTTGAATAATCATAGTAGGGGTCCACCATATAAAGCTACGTGCCAAATTTGATAGCCCTTACCTTCGATCCAAAAAGGAGCTAATATGTCACTTTTTGATTGTTTCTTCACTCTAGCGGAGACATAATTAAAAAAAGTGACATCAGAGCAAGCCTCCGTATTGGGGTACGTAGCCCTATACTTTGTGGTTAGGAACAAGCAGATTTTTAAAGTTTCACTACATTAGACCAAGTAAAACTTATGACACCCCCAGGCAGTGTCTATTTTGACCCCAGGGAATTTTAGTAGAGGTTTATTAGATAAAGCTACATACCAAATTTGGTAATCCTCAGACTCGTGGTTTCAGACAAGAAAAAAGAAGAAATAAAAATTTCAATATTTTTCAATTGTGTTGCCAAGGCAAACCAGACTTTTCAACGGAATCTAATTTTTTGAAAAAATTCTGAAGAGGGCCTTGGTAGGATCATTTCTGTGAAATTTGGGCAAAATTGGATGGATAGATTCTGAAAATATGTTTGAAATAAAGTGAATGCACCTATGCAAAGACGGACGCGTGCACGTTGGACTAAGGGCTAGTGGAGCTTAAAAACTACTGCACTATTTTATGCTTACGTAGCGCTTTATTTCCTATGGTGGCATATTTCTGCCACGAGATACGAGATAGCTATCATGATAATTTTACAAAACTATCGCGATAATTTAAAGTTTCATGGAAATTTTATCGAGATAGTGAAAAGTTTCCTGAAAAATATATCACGATAAACTTAATATTTTAACGCAAAATTTCTCAATCGTGCACGAAGCTGACATGCAAGATAAAATTATTGTGATAGGTCTACCTGTTTCTCGATATCTATAAACAGAAAATCTATCATTTGGATGAACTCGGTAGTTTTTGACTTCACAAGATTGCAGTTAGTAAAAGTTTGAATAATTCATAATTGTAGCTTAATTGGTAAATTTTGACAAGACTCGAAATGAACAGAAGTATGTAAAATCACAAAGACGACTCGAAATACCTCCTACAAACACTTTAAAACCATTCAGGGAAAAGGAGAATTCATAAGGTTGTAGACGAAGATGTTCCGAAACCGTATCTAATTATAGATACCGTGAATGTCAGTTATGGGCACGAAAGCAAAAAAAAAAAAAAAATCATGATAACAGGTAGAATTATCGCGATATTTTTATCGTGAAAATTTTTATTATCTAGATAATATTTCCAGGAAACTTTGTTTTATCACGATAGTTTTCTAAAATTATCATGATAGCTATCTCGTATCTCGCGGCAGAAATATGCCACCATAATTTCCAATATACACCGGCGTTTTAATTTACTTGTTATGTTCGCATTTTCCGAAAATCAATGTCACGTGCCTGGTTTTTCAGTATAAAATTCCCATTCAAATTGAAAGAGAATACACCAGATTCTATACTAGAACCAGTGAAAAGGTAATGTTTTTTTTTTTCCTTTCGTTGTAATTGGTTTGTGTGGTATTTGTGCGATTTTCAGTTTTATTTCAGTTATTTTTGCGGCAGCCAGTGCACCTATCCATGCTATCCGAGAAAATTTTTTACCACTGTCTATTGCACTTGCTGCTCTCCCACTCCTCTCTGCTTAGAAGTTAGATCTTCTGGCTGAAAGGCCCGGCGAAAAGCCTAAATCTCATTGTGTGGTCAACCTCTTTTCACATGTCTGTCTATCTGCCTGCTAACCATTAGGCTGCTAAGTGACTAAATGTGCTTTTAAATTTAAGGCAGTTCAGATTAAGATCTAGTCTCAATAATGAGACGCTACGGTGATTCTTTTTTCATATTTGGACATTTATTGTGCACCGTACCAGACGCGACCAGTTAAAAAATAACATCGCCTTTGGGGACAGTTATCTGTACTAGATTAAGATCAGACTGAACAGAACGTACAGCAAACTCGTTCTCACTCCGAAAATTGTTGCCATACGGACTTAAACTGTTCGGACGGAGTGGACGTATTAACAATCTTTTACGATCTGTTTACAAACTTAATGGATGGGTTAGGACGGGAAGGATGCTCTAGAACTTTGAGCCTCTTCAAAAAAAATTGCCATCCATCCCGTCATGTTATTAGACGGAGTGACAACGTATTAAAACGAAATGCACGTATTACAAAGAGAAATGCCGTACTTCGATCCTAACAGAGACGCGGTGCAGTCAGGCATCAATTGGCAGTGCGTTCGCATTTTACGTATTACAAACAGAACTACCGTACTCCGATCCTAACAGAGACGCGGTGCAGTCAGGCATCAATTGGCAGTGCGTTCGCATTTTACCTACTGAAATTACACGTCCTATCCCGACGGCAGCCTGTTTTACGATTTTGTTGACCAGGGTAAGACTTTCTAAAGCCGTGGTCACATCTTACGTAGTTGACCGTAGTGGGGAATGACCGTAGATGGCCGTAGTTGAACGTAGCTTAAACTTACGATTTGCCCGTAGTAAGTGCATAATTTTTGAATATGTTCAAAAATTTGTTACGGTTAACCACGATGTTTTGACCCTACTGTGACTGTAGTTTGAACGTAGTTGCCGTTAGTTAACTATAATTGACCTTACTAAACAGTAATGTTTAATACATTCAACTACAGTCAACTATGGTAATTCCCCAATACGGTCTGGTCAACTACATAAGATGTGACCAGACCTGGGTTCCATTATTTTAAAAAGTGATTAATTAATTACAATTAAAATAGAGCTGTTTCAATTGAATTATGATTATAATTACTTGCTTTCTATAAAAGTAATGAATTAAATACAATTTTTAATTATCTTTTAATTATTTGGCATTATATTTATAAATACAGTATGAACTTTTAACCTGTTACCACACAATCCCAAGTTTTAATAAATCCTGAAAAGTAAAGCCTCAGAGAACATTGCGAGGTAATGAGAAAATGCTAGTTACAAGCAATTTCTCCTTTTCCCGCAATGTTTTCTACTTTATCAAAGACAGAAATTTTCATTTGAACTACATTAGATCTTATCATCTGCAAATTCTTTCAGTTTGGTAGATTCCAAATATTGTTAGTTTGGTAAAGGATTAAAGAACGAAGTAGATCTATTTATTCAATGAAATATAAAAAACACATCTATGATGAATGTACAACTGATTACTTCTTTACCATACAATCCTTTTCCATACAATCCTGACTTTCAATGACCCTGAAATACACAGTTTTTGGAAACATTGTGGGAAAAGGAGAAAATATTAGCTTTTTCTTCTTCTCCCAAAATGTTTTCTACCCTTTTACAGACAAGTTCCAGCATTTGACCTACATTTAAATTGTCCCCTGAAAAGTCTTACAATTTGGACATATTGGTATAGGGTTTATCCATTTCAACAGTTTAACATTCATGAATGGTCTGGCAACACCTTTTTAGGTGATAACCAAGGGTGAATTTTATACTCCCAGGTAAAAATAATTACTGCATAAAAACCTGTCTTTTGCCAAGGGTTTATTTGTTGCATTGTTTGCTACATGTAATTGAAAAGTAATTAAATTTAATTGTTAATTATTTACCTATCATATTCATTTAATTAATTAATTTCAATTAAAGTAATTCATTTTTACATCAATTACCAATTACTTTCAAATAACAGAAAAACTATTATTAATTAAATTGTAATTGGACCCAGGTCTGGATGTAACAGTGGTTAAAAGTACAATGACTGCAGCTTACCCGTACCGAGCAGGCACAACCACAACGTTTTACTGTAGCTTAACGCAGTTGACCCCTTAATTTACCGTAGTTGTGCATACTTAGGACGTAGTTTATGTGTAGTTTAAGGTAGTTAATCATAGTTAGACGTAGTAATACCCTAGTTAACCCTAGCCACTTTGCACATAGTTGAATGTAGTTAACCGCACTTACATGTAGTTCAACCCACTTAGACTTTCTATATTTCCTCTAATTGCCAAGTTTGAACCTACTTTGAACGTACTTCAACCTAGTTGACCGTAGTAACACTACGGCAGGCTACATTTGAAATGAACTACGGACAGCTATGTGCATGACCGTAAATGTGACCATGGCTTAAGAACAAGTTTGGTGAGACGGGGTCTTCAGGCATTATCAGGCCAAAATTACACGTTCAACCCCAACCGCAACCCGTTTTCTGATTATGTCGGGACAGGGTAAGACGTTCTAAGAACTAGTTTGGTGTGACGGGGGCTTTAGGCTATTAATGTCATCAAGAGAGCCCTGGCACCTTTATAAAAATGAGAGAAACAAAGGGAAAGAAGCCATTTAAAATTACTGATCAATAAGGGATACAAAGCGATGTGAACTCATTGTTCGAATGCATTATTGGTGCTATTTCTAACTGCGCAGAACTGTACATCTGTTAATTGTTTGTATGTATTGTGTTTAACCCAATTTTCAACATTATTTCCTTTCGATCTACATCAGCCCCTAATGCATTTATCCCCGCTTTCCTGGAGTTTTATCTATCTGTACACTCACAATATTCATCCCAGACTACTGGCTGCTTTCACATAGATTTCTATAACCATTGTCAAAATAACAATCAGCAGTGAGAGGAATGAATCCTGTACATTGGCGTGGCCAGGATTAAAACATTTATATGCACAGTGAGACACGAAGTATCCATGGGGTAGTGAGCAGGAGGGTGGAATTCACCTATTGTAAAGCATAGAGAAATTCCCTAGTCATCAATGTATCAATTTAACCCATTTATTTAGTTTGAAGAGACGCACAGGTCAGAGAAAAAAGTCAGTACATGCATTATGATATTGTGATTACAGATTTAGTCAAGGAATTTTTAATATGCACGTGCGTATTGTGCGCAGTGGGCGCTACGCCCTTGCTATGGCAATGACATAATCAGTCTTTGGAAAGAAATTGGCCAGGCTGGGAATTAAAAAAAGCGACACCTGGTTTTAAGCCCTGTATGTAACAGACTTTTGAGAATGGTCAGATAATCTGAATGAATGTTTGATTTCCTTTATAGTACTTAGACCTAACCTGCTTAGATAGCTTGAAAGGGTATTGAAATCCAATCCTAGACATAGTGAATACCAAAAACAAAGGGCTGGATTAAGATAAAGTTGTTTTTTTTTTCAAAATATAAAACCCCAATCTTACAGAACTTTAGGGGCTGCTCGACATTGTTGATGTTTTTTTGTCTTGAAACAGACAAAACATAGTAAGTATGGGAGATGTTACAGGTAATGATCAATTTCTTGTACAGTAGTGCTTTCAGATGAATGTACATGTTGAAAATCAATTCATGTTGATTTATAAATGTGTATGACTTGTCTTCAACATGAGGTAACAGGTTCAATGCATTTATATATCTTCCTTGTCTAGTATTTGGCAAAGATCCATGAATGATATGAATTTGACATTAACCCATTACCAAACAATCCCTGTTTTAACAAGCCAAGGGAAGAAAGCCTTCAAAAACATTGTGGAAATAGGAGAAAAATGCTGGTGACCTCCCTCCCCCCGGTTTTCATCCTTTTCAAAGAGGTATTCTGACATTTGAGCCACATTTAATTCATTGTCTGTATTGTGCTAGATCTAAATCAGTTTGAATAGGTCAAATATGATGTTGTTTGGTGAAGGGTTGGATTGACAGATCTAACTTAATAACATAAACATTTTCCAACAGACTAAAATACAGGAAATCTCTGTGTAGAATATCTGACAAAACATTTGACAGCAGAGTTCCATGATCCGATTGCAAAGTATTTTCAGTCTGATCCAGATCTTATCTTGATCAGAACCTCTCAAACACATCTCATGATTCCAATATTATAGTGATGTGAGACATAAAGGAAGATATTCTGTGGCCTGCATTCACCAACCATTCTTAAGAACATTATTAATCTAAACCATTAGGTTTGGCGAATGAACAACTGTGTTGCTTTCAAATTAAGAAAATATTGGAATATAAGACTAAGAATGTTCTTAAGAATGGTTGGTGAATACTGACCTGATTTTTACAATTTTGCAAAACTTGAAAAATGATTATAAATTAATTATGAATAATTATAAATTGGGAATTAAGTAAGGTGATAGCTGGCAAACAATTAGTAAAGAAGAAAAACAAAAGCATTACAAAATCCTTTTTCAATTGTATTTTAATATTTTAGTGGCCACTTACGGTATTTTTAGATTTGCACCAGTTTCACAAAGACTTTTGTGAATGTTGCATGATCAATAAGACACATTCATTAGCAGGATTCATATTCAAATCAGAACTATGATATCATATAAGTATATCTCATGTAAAAGTAGACCAATTTTCCAATTGCAAAACCACCATCTTTATGCCCAATATTGCACCTTTTCACTGAATATAACCATACAGTGTCTATACTATTGTAAGGAAAAGTATAAATAATTGTATTTATCAGTATTTTAGAGGAAATTTTGATTTATGGCAAAAAAACATAAATAGGCTCAGGCATGTAGAAAGTGAGAAGCCCAGAAGGCTAGGCTTCAACATCCATTTTGCAAGTATGCCTTTCAAAGAAAAAAAATTATTGGAGAAAAAGGATGAAGGAGTGATTACATTGCCAATTCCTTACCAATGGGCTTCATCTGTACTACATTATTGGCTATGCCCCAGAGGACCCTTTAAAGCTTTACTAAACAACTTCATTTCTCACAACCTAAAGAAAACGGCTTTTAAAAAGATACATGTAGTGGGATAAGGAGAAAATGCTGGTAATCAAAATTTGGTTAACTCTTTTGAAACTTGGGGTTATCAAGGCTTTCCCACATTTGAGAAATTTGTATTTTATTGGAATTTAATGCCATTTTAACAGTTTAGGTCAGTGACGCATCCATGTGTTTCCTGGCTTTCTCACACCAGCAAAGCCACTGACTACTTTTCTCACATGCATCAGAGGTGAGAGGTGAAAAATCGCCTGAAAGAAAGTTCGCTGCAACCGGGTATCAAACCCGCAACATTCAGGTCAGGAGTCAGATATGCTAACCACTGAGCTACCCGGTCAGATGTACATTTGAGAAAGCTAGAATTATGCATATTGGTTATTGCAAATTTAACTTCTTGTAAAGAGTCCAGAAATATTGAGGAAAAGGAATAAATTTCTTTTTGTTACAATGTTTTCAAAGGCTGTAAGTGGAAAATGTGTCAAATTATGTCTAAATGAGCAAAAAATCTTTTAAAAGCTTTATGAGCCATGCTCTATGAAAAGGGGGTTCAAATGAGAAGACTTACATTCTGAGAAAAGGAGAAAATGCTGCTTACCAGTATTTTCTTTTTTTTCCCACAATGTTTTCATCTGCCATGTTCAACAGCGTCATTAAAACATGCAACTGTTCAGTATAGAGTTTACAGCTTATACTACAAAATACTCTACATGCAGCTAAGAAGATAAGATATGCTATGATATGTGTTTCAGAAATTTCAAATGACAGTGTTCATTCATATGGAAATATTCACTGACATCCAAATCTTCTAACAGACAAAAATATGGGTAAGAGTTTCTTAACCTTTTATAGCTCAACGGAGCAGAAAGTACACAAATGAGCCCTTGTGGTCAGTCATTGTCTTTCATCTGCAGGCAATAATTCCTTTAAACATCTCCTAACTCCATGCCAAATTGCTACCAAATATGTTCCTTGCTTCCAGATAAGTTCCTTGAGTCAGTGTCTTTCAGAAGCATTCCAAGAATTCCATGCAAAACTCTGGTTTCCACAGAAACAGTTGAAGGGAAATTTGCCAAATCTTGAGAAATCTTCTTAGTCCGAACCATATAGCCTAGGGCTACCAAGTTTTGCATACATGTAGCTTTATCAAATGAATACCTACACAGATTGTTCACATTGTAGCTCTTGGGTCAAAATTGGCCCTGACCCATGAGTCATGAGTTTTACATAAGCTTATACAGTGAAAAGTTTAAAAATCTTCTTGTTCTTTACAATAAAGCTTATAGGTACCAATTTTGCATGTAGCTTCTAGTGGACATCTACTAAGATTGCACAAATTGTAGCCTGGGGTTCAGAAGTTTTACATACGCTTATATTGTCAAATCCTGTTGTTTTCGAGTGCTAGAGCTATGATATTTTGTATGTGTTTTTATCTCATATGTTTCTTCCAAAATTGTTCAGTTTATAGCCCCCAGGGTCAAAATTTGCCCTACCCAGAGGGTTACAAGTGTAGCATAGGTTATATACGAAATACTTTAAAAAATCTTCTCCATAAACCCTAGGTTCACAATTTGTTTCATTGTGAATGATTGGGCTTTTAGAAGCCATTCTTGCTCCTTGTTATTCATTCTACAATCTTAACTCTGTACTGGACTAAAAATGTTACGACTGTAACTTTTCAGACTAATAATCTGAGTTTCATGAATTTTGTACAGCAAATATGACATGAATGACAGTTCCTCTGATATTGTCATGAGAAAAATCTGGACAAACATTGGCCAGAAAATGTAGCCTCTAGAGTGTCCATGTGGATTTTGTAATATTTTAAAATGGTATCCCGTATTTCAATGATATGAGACAGAAGGGCTTTAGAAGACAGTGGGAGATGGGTAAATGTTGGTAACCAGCATTTTCTCTTTATCCCTCAATCTTTTCTACTTTCTCCGAGACGAATTCCATCATTTGGACCATTATTTTACTTTATTATCTGCAAATGCTTTTGGGCAAGTCTGAATTTTTTTTTTTTTGCATTTGATAAAGAGTTGAAACCTAGTTGAAATCATTTCATGCCGCAGAGTCAGATAGTGATGGAGAAGGGGACTTGGAAGTTATTTATTCCTCTATGGAACAGCCACCTCTCATTAAACAGCTGAGAGGAATTCTGTCAGAGTATCCAGACAATGGTCAGATTATTAAGGTAAATATCTTTTAGTTCTTGTCACATTTCTGAAAGGTGAATGGATTTAATTCTTTACCACACAATCCTGAGTTTGAATGACCCTGAGAAAGAAGCCTTTTGAAAACTCTGTGTGAAAGGGAGAAAATACTGGTAACCAGCATTTTCTGCTTTTCCCACAATGTTTTCTAGCCTATCAAAGACAAATTTCATCATTTGAGCCACAATGAATCTGTCTTCTGCAAATGCTTTCAATTTGGATCAGTCTTAAATTTTTTCGTTCGGTAAAGAGTTGATAATAAATTCAGTGGCTGTATAACAGTTAATGATGCATGAGTATTGTTCTCCAGAGCAGTAAAAGCTAAGGTCTGTAAGTGATTAACAACTGATACAACCAGTTCGTCACTGGTAACATGGCTCTAAACCTCTGTTTCAAAGACCATGCTAACTAGTAAACTTTTTATGAAAAATTTAATAAAAATAGCTTCTGTACCCAAAGGATAAAGAAACACAGGGTAAAATTATTTGCAATATCTTTGGAATGCATCGTTGAAAATTCATACAATTTGGTTCAGCAACTGTCTGCATCACAGAACACCATGTCCTGTCTCAAAGGTGATGTAACAGAATAAAGTAACATTCTTTTCCGAAGAGAGCACATGCAAAAACCTTGTCGAAGTATTGTTGTGACATTGTGTTGAGTTACACAGCTCATCGTACCATTAGATAGTCTTCATACAGATGCAAGGCTTTCTGATATTTTGTTTCTTGTTGTATAGCATGAAACAATCGTACGGTTCACTGAAGTTAAGAGGGGTCAAGCTGTTGCGATGCTTATGCAATGTCAAAGAAAAATACATGTTGCCAGACATTTCAATGTCAATGTTTGTACTATAGAATGTCCTCTTAAATGTCAACTTTGACAGGTAGCTGACAGACATAGATTTGAGCATCCGTGTGTGCTGTCACAACGTCAGGTCACAGTAATTTGTCTTGCATATGTACACAATTATCACTTGGCTGCAACTGAATCTGCCCTTAATACAATAGGTATTCATAATAGTCCTCTCTTGCTTAAGTTGTTAGGAATCAGTTGTGAGAAAGTGGTTTGTGGGCTTGTTGCCTGTACGTTAGTCCGTCCCTCATTTCTGCTCATAGCCAGGGTGTATAGCTTGGGTGGTTGCACATACACCCAGAATATTCCCATTGAGGCAGTGAAGGTAAGTCATGTTTACTGATGATTCCTACTTTGCCCTGTTTTGTGCAGAAGGTTGATGTCATGTATTCAAAATTCTTAGCAAAATGACTTGGTTACAAAATAATCAGTTCACAAACTTTGAAAGTCACTTGTACTGCTTTCTTATATTTCAGGAGCTTATCCAGAATGCAGAAGATGCTGGTGCAAGTGAGGTGAAAATAATCTATGATGAAAGAGTCCTCAGTAGTGAAGAAGACAAGAAGAACAAATTTAAAAAATTCTTCAAGGTATTCTTAGTCTTCATGCCTTTTTAGTTTGTTACCCATCTACGCTCGTATACATGCATGTATTACAAACTCATGTGAATATTACACTTACTGGTAGTTGATAATTTGAAAGAAGTTCACTAATTAACAAAGCCTGTTCAGAAATATCTCAAATGAGAGTGCTCCATAGATTGGAGGAATTAGTCTGTCAGACTATGAATATACTCTTACAGGCAAAACTATTCACTGATTCATGATTTTGTAGGAATTAAGACTGGAATCATAAAAATTGTATACACTAGAAACTTCGTTCTGTTCATTATCATAATTAGGTCTTTGATTCATATTGTTCACTACTGTGCATTACTTTTACGCAAAAACTGCCATAAAATAATAATCTTATTGCTTACTAAAAATACCCCAGCTTTTTAAATTCATGACACATGGAGTAAAATTAACAGAAAGGAGACACATTTATACAAAAGAAATGACCCTATTTTTAAATTTTTGCAGAAAGAAGACTTAGGGAAATACAGCCCTTGCTTGGAATGAACAATTATCCCTTTTCCCACAAAATTTTCCTTTACCGTAAACTGCAGAAATATTACAAGCGATATTTTATTTGTTCAGTCAAGGATTAACCCTTTACCAAACAATCCCATGACTTTACAAGCCTGACGAAAAAGACTTTTTAAAACATGGTTGGAAAAGGAGAAGTAGCTAGTACCCAGTAATTTCTCCTTTTCACACTATGATCTCTTCCATTTCAAAAACAGAAAGTGTCCCTGAATGAATTTTTGGTCTACAGCTGCTTTCAATTTGGTTGAGTCTAAACTCTTACTATTTGGTAGAGGGTGAAGGGTCTAATATTTTTCTTGTATGAAATTGTTTCCATCAGGCACCCGCACTGTGTGTGACAAATAACTCTCTGTTCGAAAAGAAAGATTGGAAGGGAATTAAAATGATCGCTAGCAGTGTGAAGGAAGATGATAAGCTGAAGGTTGGACGATTTGGACTTGGTTTTAAATCTGTGTTTCATATGACAGGTATGTAACAACAGAATTTTGACATAACAAATAAATAGATAAAGTTTTATCATCTACAATCTAAAGCCCAGAAGGAATCTGAGTAAAATAACATTTACAGTCAGACAAACATACAGACTGATAGGTATGGGAAAGAATGTAAACTCCCTCCTCATCCTTGATGGCTGTGCATGATAATTAACCCATAGAGGGCCAAAAAGTTTAACCCTTGACCTGCTAAATAATTCAAATGAAACTTTCAAGCTGATACTAAAAATCCAAATGTTGCTATTTCAAAGTTATTTCTGAGTAGTCTGATCTTGATCTACGCTATATGCAAAAAGTCCTTCAGTCATGCTTAGGAGCTTGAGGGTTAACTCTTAACCAACAACCAATTTCAAATATTTAGCCGTGTACAAATTGAAAGCAATTGCAGATGACAAATTTAAGGTGGCTCAAATGATGGGATTGTCTTTAAAGACTTTGTGGGAAAAGGAGCAGCAATTTTCGGTCTGCTGTTTTCGAAGAAAAAATTGAAATAATGTCATAGTTCCAGCATTGGCATCATCATCGGCTGCGTCTTCGTCCAAAAACTTTGACATTTTGTAATATCTCTCTTATTACTGAAGATATTTATTTCAAACTCGGACAAGTTGTTAAACATGAAAAGGGGAAACTACACAACAAGGGCAGATAACCATCAAAATATTTTTGACACAGTTATGACCTTTTTTCAACTTAGAATTTTTACTAAAAATCGAGCAACTGCAGCTGAGCATTGGCACCACTGGCACCTGCATGAGGTTCTCTTGTGTCCTTTTCCCATGATGTTGTTACATGCCCAAAGGGTCGTCTGTCCGCTGTCCGTCTGTTAGGTATATCTTCTGTGTGCAACTCCTCCTACAGTTTCTATTGGAATTAGTTCAAACTTACCACAATGAATCTCTATGATGTGTAGTTTTGCATGTGACTCTTTACATTTAAATCTCTTTAGGCATTCTAGAGTTATTGCCCTTTGTTATTATACCCCCGCAAAACGAATGTTTTCGGGGGTATACTGGAATCAATCTGTCTGTCCGTCCGTCCGTGTGTCCGTCCGTCCGTGTGTCCGTCTGTGTACAAAATACTAGTAATTTTGTGATGCGAACTCCTACAGTTTTGCTGCTATTGTATTGAAAGTTTGTTGATACATTGATCGTATACTGAAGTTGTGCAAGACGCAGTTTTCAATCATCTACTCCAGGGTAATCTCCCCTTGAACTTAGAAAATTTTTTGTTAAAATGCCTGTTTCTGTCAAAGCGCTGGCTGGGGTATTAAGTTACATTCAGTGACAGCTCTAGTTTTTCATACTTAAATTTTGTTAGGAGCATAACTCAAAAAGTATTAGAGGTGTAAACATGATACTTCACAGGTGGATAGAGCTCACCAAGCAGAAGTGCAGGGCACAAGAACCACAACTCATGTTTGAATGATTTAGGAGTTATTGCCGTTTCTGTTTTTTTCTTACTTTAATTTTGTCCAGAGCATAACTTAAAAACTACATGAGATAGAAACCTAAAATTTCACAGGTTGATAGATGACATTAAGGAGAAGTGCAGTGTACAAGAATCATAACTTTCAGCCCCATAGGTTAGGAATTATTACCCTTTGATATTTTTTATCCTTAGATTTTGTCAGGAGCATAACTCAAAAATTATTAGAGATGTAAACATGATACTTCATAGGTGGATAGATCTCATCAAGGAGAAGTGAAGTGCACAGAAAGCATAACTCTTGATTGCATAATTTAGGAGTTATTGCCCTTGTTTTTTTTTTTTTTTTTTGTTACTTAAATTTTGTGAAGAGCATGACTTGAAAACTACAAGAGAAAGAAACCTGAAACTTCACAGGTTGATAAATGACATTGAGGAAAAGTGCAGTGTACAAGAACCATAACTTTCAACCCCATAGTTTAAGAGTTATTGCCCTTTGATTTTTTTTCTTACTTAAATTTTGTCAGGAGTGTAACTCAAAAACTGTTAGAGGTGTAAAAATGATACTTCACAGGTGAAAAGATCACATAGAAGAGAAGTGCAGTGCACAAGAACAATAACTCTTGGTCGCATAGTTAAGGACTTATTGTCCTTTAGATTTATTTCTTACTTGAATTTTGTCCAGAGTGTAACTTGAAAACTGCATTAGATATAAACCTGAAACTTCACAGGTTGATAGATGACATTGAGAAGAAGTGCAGTGTACAATAACCATAACTTTCAGCCCCATAGTTTAGGAGTTATTGCCCTTTATTATTTTTCATACTTAAATTTTGTCCAGAGCATAACTAGAAAATTATAAAAGGTGTTAATGTGAGTATTCAGATGTAGGCAGATTTTATACAGTAGAAGTGCAGTACCATGATTATTGAGGCATGGCCCTTTCTTGATTTTTTAGTCTCAAGGTTTCTTTGGAGCATAACTCGAGCTGTATTAACTTCACAGCTGGATAGTTCTTTTTGAGGAGGAGTGCAGTACACAAGAATGATGACTCTACCTTTCATAATTTTTCATTTATTGCTCTTTTTTGTTTTTCAGATTTTCTTTCTGTCTGATTCATATGTTGTTACACTTAACAGCTGTATAAGAAAAATGTACCTTGTTGAAGTTTTTTTATAGTAATTTGTAATTAGCACTGCCAGAAAATAATTCTTAAATCTAGCTGTTGTAGCATTTAAACCAACCTAAAAGAAGACACACATCTTCTATTGACCAAGGGTTTGGTGTGGGATGGCCATGTCAACATGGCTCTTGTCAGTAATTTCTTCTTTTTCCACAACATTTTCCATAGCCTTCACTCATAGGATGGTAAAAACTTTTGATTGTGTGGTAGAGGGTGAAATGTTTTCTTTTTTTTTTCAATGAAATATTACAGATGATCAAGACCTATCTACCTTGTTATGCATAATAACTGCATGGTCGCATATGTGATCCCTAACTGTCCAGTGTCTTGTTCTTTTACTGTACATCCTTCATTTTAAGTCATTTTACTGACAAGCCCCTTCAGGCGTATATGTGCCGCTCTGGAAAGCTCTTGTTTTCAAAAACCTTCTTTCCTAGGGTCATTAAAACTTGGCATTGTTTGGTAAAGGGTTCAGGAGTAAATGAACTAAATGATGAAGTTGTCATATGCTTGTAGAGAATGTTATTTGAACTATTAGTGTTTAAACACCGTGAAACATGCTTCAGCTGCTTTCCTGTGATAAATGACATACAGGAGCGAATGGCATAAGCCTATGAACCAAGTTAGCAGGCCGGTTAGTCAGTGAGTCACTGAGTGAGCTTCTCCATTTTCAGCTCACTAAATCACAAAGTGCTCAAGGTGAGCTTATGTTATTGTGTCCGTCCTGAGCCATGTGTCATCAACTTTTACCCTACATACCCTCTAGAGGCCACCCTATCAGTCCAATACTCATGAAGGTTTATCAGAATGTTTGACTTGATAATATATTGAAGGAATTTGAAAGTTGGTCATGACAGGTCAAAAACTAGGTGACCCAGTCAAATCTTTGAAAAATCTTGTATATGCTCTAGAAGCCACATTTACAGTCCAATACTCATGCAACTTGTTCAGAATGTTTGTCTTGATACTTCCTCATACTAGTTCCAAAATGTGTCACGCCAGGTCAGAAACTATGTCAACAGGCCAGATCTTTGAAAAACTTTGTGTAGAATCTAGAGGCCACATTTTTAGTCCAATAGTCAGGATTTTTTGTCAATATTTGTCTTGATGATATCTTTGAAGAGTTTTAAGTTCAAAGTAAGGTAATCAGATTTACTCTTAGAAAAACCTTGTGTACACTCTAGAGGCCACATTTACAGTCCTAAACACATGACAGTTGGTCGAAATGTTTGTCTTGATGATATTGAAGATGTGTTTTTGAGAATGAGTCATGTTGGGTCAAAAAGAGGGTCACTTGGACGAATTCTAGAAAAAGTCTGTGTACACTCCAGGGGCCTAATTTTCAGTCCAATACTTCTAAGAATTAGTCAGAATGTTTATCTTGATTATACATGTATATCCTAGACAGGTTTGAAAGTAGGTCATTTGGACAAATCTTCAAAAAACTCAGAGTTCAGTATCTTTTGACCAGTTGTAAATCGTATAATAAGTTCAATGTGTGTAACCAGCATGTTCTCCTTTTCCTATAAAATTTTCTGAAGTCTGAATGACAAATCCTATTATTTGAGTAACATTTTATTTGTCCTCTGCAAACACATTCAATTTGCACAAACATTAAACTTTGTTGTTTGAAATGGAGTTAAACCCACAAGACTTTAGAATAGGTTAGAATTTTAGACTCTTCCATATTGAAAGATAACAATTTAAATGTGGCTCAAATGAAAGGATTTGTCTTAGAAGTGGTAGAAAATATTGATAGAGAAGAGAAAATACTTTTAACCAGCATTTTGCCCTCCCATTATGTTTTCAAAGGAAATCTATCTCAAGGTTGTTCAAACAAGGGATGATTTGGTAAAAGGTTAACCCTTTACCACACAATACTGATTTTTTTAAAAACCCTAAGATGAAAGCCTGTTGAAAATATTATGGGAAATGTAGAAAATGTTAGTAACCAGTATTTTTTATTTTTTTCCACAATGTTTTCTACCCTATAAAAGAACTTCAATTGATTTGTACTACTTTCATATTGTGGTCTGCTGATGCTGTCAGTTTGTGAAGAGTCCAAAATTTGTCATTTTGGAAAGGATAAGGAAGAAACAAGCAATAAAACAATAGATAACAAGAAGCAACTAATTTGATTATTTTCAGATTATCCTTGCATCCTCAGCGGAGATACAGTTCTCTTGATTGATCCTTCAAAGCCAAGTGACCAAGTCAATGCTGAAATTAAGCTTAAAAACCTGAAGAAGTATAAAGGATTAGATGCATTTCTTACAGCATTTGAGTCAACAGGAATCGATAGGAAAGTTATTGAAGATGGAAACTATCCAGGCACCATTTTCTGGTTTCCGCTAAGAAATTCTCCATCCAAGATATCATCAACACTGTATGACAATCAGAAAGTCTTTGATCTTTTCACATCTTTTGAGAATGATTCATCAGAGACTCTTTTGTTTCTTTGCCACTTAGAAAGTATAAACTTATATATCAAAAGTGAAACAGGTCAGCTAAGAAAGGTTGCTGGAACAGAGATAAGCGATAAAAGGGACAGTGCAGTGCATCAAAGACTTGGTTTTAAAGAAGCTGTGAAGGAAGCATCTTATCCAGAGAACGATCCCATTATTGGTTCGTACTTTTTGTCACTGAGAACATACAAGCAATACTCCGAGCCTGAAGATACTAAATGGATAGTGGTGCAATACTATATGGGTAATAATTCCTCAGAGAGCTTGAAGCAGCTTGCTCAAGATCCTGATTTGTGCTATACACCTCTTGCAGGTGTAGCTACTCCTGTGAATTCATCTGCCAAAGTTGCGCTTGAAGGACACGTTTTTTGTTTTCTACCACTTCCACGGGAAGGATCAATATTGACAGGTCTTCCAGTCCATGTGAATGGTTTTTTCGCACTTAGTCAGAATCGACATCACCTGAAGTGGTCCACAAATGATCAGAAGGGTCAGAATATCACAGATAAAAGTATTCTGTGGAACCAGATGATGATTGAAGAATGTATCCCAGCAGCCTATGAAGCTCTTATCAATCACTTGATTAGAGAGTCCAAACAGATAGACAACCCACAGGTATATATAGACACCATACACAGAGCAATTCCAAGTAACAAAAGTACTCTGGATAAATGGGCACAAATCCCCCACCAACTGGCATCATATTTTAATGAGGCAGCATTTCTGTATTGTTCCACAAAGTGTCAATTTGTGACAATTCATGAAGCAAGATTTGCCACTTTCACTGACATAGCATCTGCTACACCGAGTATCAAACAAGATATTGTGAAAGTAATAGCTAGAACAAACCTTAGTTATGTTGAACTTGAAGTAGAAACCTATAAGAAACTTGAATGCTATGCTTCCAGAAATTTGGATGACTTTCAACCAAGCAAATTTGCAGATATTTTGAGACATAATAGACACATATTCCAACATCTGACGAATTCTCAAAGATATTCAGTTTTGTCTTACTTGTTGTCTGATGGCGACTACTACCGCATTGACAATTTACCAGTTATACCTGTGTCCTCAGATGAGTGGGAAACATGCAACAGTGAGAGTCCTCTTTTCCTGTGTGACACACATATGCACAACGCAGAAGTAGACTTGTTTCCAAGTTTCAGAAACAGGCTGGTTGTTCAGACTTCAGAAATGAAACAATTTGTATGGTCAAATCTTCAAAAGATTGCAACTGATGGTATGTATAACACAGTTATTGAGTAAAGTTATTCAGTTGAAAATGAATCACTCTTCCACAAGAAGTAAAGAAGGATAATTGAATTATTTACCTAATGACAAAGTTTTAGACTTGTCATAATCAAGAGCGTTTGATGACGACAAAAGAAATGTGACTCAAAAATTGTAGTTTGTCTCTAAATGGGTAGAAAACATAGCGGGTAAAGGAGAAAATGCTGGTTACTAACATTCTCTCCTTTTCTCCAATTGTTTTCAAAAGCCTTCTATAGGGTTGTTATAAAGTCAAGATTGTCTGGTAAAGGATTTAGAAAAATGTTCCAAAAAAAACATACTTGCATAGAACTTTACTTTATATAAATTTTCTCATTTGTTTTACAGTTACATTTTATATCTGTGTTTCCTGGTTTACCAATCTTAAAATGGGCAATGGAAATGATCATATAGCAATGGCATGATAATGATTATAGAGCAAAGTACCCTAATTTGGACAGGTTAACAGTAAAATTTTTCTTTAATCATCAACTTGTGAAGGTGCCATAATTTCAACATCTCTTGTTAGAAAATCTCACTTTTAAAAGCATTAATTTAATGCCTTTAAATAGTCTCTTGTTTCATTGTAATAATCTATTTGAGTTACAACCTTTAACCGTAATTAACCGTAATTTTGATATCCAGCTTTCCTTATTGGAAAAAAAGCTAAAAACTTTCAATAGAAAGTATAGATTTATTGGCCATTTACTTATCACGAGGGAGTAAACTTTTGCATGTTTTGGTGTCAATGAACAATTTCGTTTTACTTGCTAGCACAGATACAGCAGTGTACTAGCTCTACAACAATGAGATACCAATCAAGAGAGTGGTATTTTCAGATGACATGCTGATCTCAACAACTTTGGGAGGTTGGGAGATTTTACAGACAATGTAGATTAAGATCAATCTACACAGATGAGTAGTGTGATGTTGGTCTGCACTGTTCGCTGTCCATCAAACTTAAATACAGAGCAAATAGAATAATCCACTTATGCTGAGCTTTCAGACAAATCGATGAGCATTTTCAAGAGTCATATAGTAAGAAAAAAATAAATAGTGGTTTAATAGTGGTTTAATAGCAAATTTAACCACTGCTCGTTAGAGTCACCATAACATATCCTCAAAAGCAACCAGTGCCCATGAATTTTTGAATATACTGGTAAAAGAAAGGCTTGATAAAATAAAATCCAAGAAAAATGCAGGTCAAGTGAGGGGTCGAACCCTTGCCATTAATGGTCTGAGAATGTAGAGCTTGCGCCTTATAGCCCATGGCCATTGCTGCTACTACATTTTACTGTAATGAAATTATTATAATTTTGTTTTATTAATAAAACTCTCTTGAAATATTGTTACTTATTTTGACACCCGTACTAGACTATTATTTCAGGTGGATAAAGAGAATCCGTTCATAAAAGTATAGGACCATTATCTTTAAAGGCATCATGAATATACACGTTATGTAATTTTGAAAAAATAAATGATTCCACTTACTTGAACATAGTGGCGTGTCCGTATAGAAATGGTTAAGACCCTCTTTTCTGTACTTTCCGAGTCAAATAAAATTTGACCTTAGCCCGAATGCGCAAACAAGTGAGGGTTTTTCCAACCAAGATTTTGTCACGACATCAAATACATTCTGACGTTGTGATCAAGTCAGTTGGAGTGTTCGAACAGGCAAATGAAATTGGATATCAGTTCCAAATTTGAAAAGGGTTTCAAAGTTATCTGTGGTCTATCCAGATTCCGAATCTGACTAAATTCCTATCTAGCCTACGACATACATGTATACAAGAACCAAATTCTTAAAACATTGCATGACAGGAATAATTTTTGGGGAAAAGACACCTGTCCATGACCTTTTGGTTCACCCCTGGTACGCTTTTCTGTTATGGATGTACAAAAATACCTTAGTCTGGGTTAGATATTAATGATCATGTAATATACTCATATATATATATATTTTTTTTTTTTTCAGGACATCATTTACAGAAAATGGGTATAAGTGCTTTTAAAAGTTTCATGATTAAGTCCTTACAGCAAGAAGGTCAGTCTGATTATATTATCAGCAACCAAAGGGACCTAGATTGGCTGAGAAAAATTTGGGAATACATTGATAAGAGTTCATTTAACATGAAGAAACTACAAAAAATCCCATTAATCCCAGAAATCACTGAAGGAACTTGGGATAATGTGAGAAAGGTGAAACTGCACACATTATCTGGCCTACTCTTACAAAAAAAAGGTATTTCAAATGATATAGGTCAGTGTTTTCAGCTGCTAGGTGTGACAGTTTTGTCTGAATTCCCATCTTGGTTTCCAGAGGACAAAGTTTGTTCATGGCTGCATACATGTCAAAAACTATCTATTGATAGATTACTAAGTCAGTTGTGGGACATTTCTGATAGAGGAGAAATAATCAAAAGATTTAATACTAAAGCATCAGACCACAGCAGAGATAGTTTTGTAGAATACATGTGTCAGTTTGCAGATTTAGACAATTCAAGCCAAAACTTTCTGAAGCATCTCCAGATATTTCGCAAAGGAAATATGGTTTTATTTAGCAATAGTTTTACTTCTGTTAATGAACATCTGAATTTTATCACAGTCAGTGATATTCCAGTTAAACTACCAATGACTTGCATTATTGCTTCATCAAGAAACCACAACTTACTGAGTAAGCTAGGAGCAATAGAAATAGACAGAAATAATGTGATAAACATGATTCTTAGGGCCATGAAGAAGCATGGGAATTACACACAAGAGGAGTGCAACACATTCATGCTATACTTCCTTGAACATTTTCATAATTTTGAACACTCACATGAAATAAACAACCTTGCGGGGCAAATCTGTTTTTTGAATACAGACTCTGGAAAAATGAGGCCAGTAGACTTATTCAATCCTGACAACAGAATGCTGCAAGACCTTTTTCAAGGAGAGAAGGATAAAATACCATTTGTACATGATATGACAGGGAGACAAAAAACAGCACTTGAAAAGCTTGGCTTGAGAGACACTGTTGGTGTAAAAGATGTTGCAACCTCTGCAGCTTGGGTACATGCTCAAAGAAACAACCAAACCAATTATAAGGTATGCGTTGGCAAGTCACGAGCCATTCTTGAGATATTAAACAAGCAAACTGGTTTGCTCAATGAGCAGTTTCAAAACAGTTCTCTGAAAACGGCTTTAAGTGATTTATGCTTTGTCAGCTGCAGCCAGAAAAAACCTGAGCACTTTCCTGACTCACTAATATGGTATCCAGAAAGGTTTTGCAAACCATATGAAGCAAGATATAGAAATTATGAAAATGAATGTTTGGTTGGAGCCACTGTTCCTCTAATCGATTCATCATTTGAACACTTAGATCAGAAGTTTGGATGGAATACTTCACCAGATAAAGAGAAAGTAATCAAGCAACTTTTATTTATAAAAGATAGCTACACAACGCGAGAAAAGGCAAATTTTTTGCCCCTGGTGAAACAAATATACAACTTCATGTCAAAGAATTTAAGTTTTCTCTGGCTTGATCAAGATGACAGAATCATATGGACAGGAGAGAAGTTTGAATGTCCAGCTGCAATTATAACCACTTGCACAAGCTCAGACATACAAGATTTATCACCATACTTCTACAGAATACCACCTGAATTTGCAGAATTCATACCTTTTTTTGAACATGTTGGTTGCAATCCTACACAGACTGTCTCAGTTCTGCTACAGACATTGCATAAGATTAGAGACAAGTATAAAGATAATGACACAAATGAGGGAACTGACAGAGATATGGATATTGTAAATAAAATTTTGGAGAAACTGGCTGAAAGGAGAGATGAGTGTACAAATTATGATGTGTTACTGCCTGTCCAAACTATAAATGCAAACTGTTTACAGTTTCATCCAGCATCAAAGTGCACAGCAGATAAAAATGCATCTACATACCAGCATGATGAAGGGGACAGTTCAATTGTATTTGTGGACAGTCGAATACCTCCTGAAATTGCTAAAGCTCTTGGTGCAAAACCACTGAATCAACAAATTTTGTCAGGAACTGAGAGTATAGGGATAGAGGGATTTGGGCAGAATGAAAGACTTACTGACAGAATTAGCAAGTTGATAACCGATAACTATAGGGATGGGTTATCTGTCCCTAAAGAACTGATACAGAATGCAGATGATGCTGGTGCAACAGTTGTAAAATTTATTTATGATGAGAGAGAACATCAAGATGCAAGAAAACAACTACTTACTCCAGAAATGGCAGATTGCCAGGGTCCTGCAATTGTAGTTTACAACAATGCAGTGTTTAGTAAAGCTGATTTAGATAATATCAAAAAGCTAAATGGAGGTACCAAAGCATCAGATACAAATAAAATTGGAAAGTTTGGACTAGGATTCTGTGCAGTATACAATCTGACAGATCTCCCAAGCTTTGTCAGCAAGTTTTCAGTTGTAATTTTTGATCCACAGAAGAAATATTTGAAAGACACAGTTGAAGACTCCAGCCCAGGGATAAAGATTGACTTCAGTAAAAGTGAAAATAAGAAACTGTTAAGGATCCACAAGGATCAGTTCAAGCCATATCATCATCTTTTTGGATGTGAGATGGATAATTTATCACATAAACCATTTGAGGGCACTCTCTTCAGATTGCCTTTACGAACAACAGAGCAGTCTCAGTCCAGTGAAATAAGTAACATAGCTTATAACAGATATGAAGTTCATGATCTTCTCAAAATGCTAATTGAAAATGCTGGCAATATGCTTCTGTTCACTCAAAATGTTGAACAACTTGAGCTTTATCATATCCCAAAAAATTCTCAAACAGCTGGCAGTGGAATCCTTCTCTTTTCAGTCACAAAACTTCACCAGAATAAAAGCTCTTCTATACCAGGAACTATTCTACAAAAAGTTTCCACAAACCTGTCAGTGCAACAGCAGTTCACAGAGCATCAATACCTTAATATAGACTTGCAGTTGACGGAACACTGTCTATCAATTTTCCCATGGTTTAAACACTATCAAAAAACTGTAAGGGTACAATGGCTTGTTGTTTGGAAAACTGGCATTAAAGAGTCTTTGGAAATGACAAATGAGCTGAAGCAAAAAGGGGCCGTGCCACTTTCTGCTGTTGCTGTACCAACAAATGCAAGCTTCACATCTCCTTTGGACATAAAAGAATCCGGATTTTCTTTCTATTCATCAGGTTATTTATTCTGCTTTTTGCCACTTCCCATAGAAACTAAGTTACCTTTTCATGTGAATGGATCATTTGATGTAACATCAGATAGGAAAGGATTAAAAACTTTAACAGATGATGACAAGAAGGCTAGAAGAAGTAATTGGAATGAATATCTTCTGATAGATGCCACCGTGAATGCACTTTTTGCCATACTTGAGCATTTTACAATTAACAGTGAAAGCAGTCACTACACTTACTATCAGTTATGGCCATCTGATGACAAAAAAATTTTGAAACCTCTTCAAGACAGTTTTTACAGTCGAATAGTCAGTGAAAACAAACATCTTTTCTATGGACAAGGTAGGTGGGTTACATTTTCAGATGCTGCATTTTTGGATCCTAAATTAAGAAGAACTGAAACAGGCAATCATTTGTATGAGATGCTATACCAATTTGGTCTTGGAAAGAAAGTTTTGATAGATATTTCAGAGCAAATAGTTAAATCACTTTCTGCCCAACATGATATTGAACAGAACATCATAAAAGATGTGGAATATCTTGATATCTTCTTGCTGAGTTTACAAGATCAGTACTGGACTACAAGAACAAATATTCGCAATGAAATACTGATATTTGCTATGAAATCAGGAATTAAAGAGGTTCAGGAAAGGCTGAAGAACTGTAAATGTGTACCAGTACAAGAACATGTGATGTTAAAAAAACCATGTGAACTTGTCAATCCTGAAAAAGATGTTGCCCGTTTGTTTACAGTAAAAGATGCAGTCTTCCCATCTGAAGATTTACAACAAAAAGATCTCCTATTAGCCTTATCTGATCTTGGTATGGTTGGAGAAGTGCTACCTTTTGACATGCTAATTGATAGATTTTCATCTGTTAAAGAACTGGCAGAGCAAGGCTGCACACAATGTTCACTGACACGTTGTCGTCAGCTTCTGTATTACATGAGTAGATACCGCACATACAAGACTCTAGAGCAGCTTGACCTTTCACCTTTAGCTGATATTCATATTTTACCTGTCCTCGATCGCCCACATGACTGGAAGTTTAGCTGGTTTGCAGAAACAGATGAAACACTGATAAGAATCAAATGTGTCTCTCCTTGTTCTGCCCATATAGAATTCCCAGCATACTCCTTGGTTCTTGGACAGCCTAAAGTGTTGTACAGACAGAGTACACAGAGACTTGGAGGGATGGTTACCAGCATAATTGATGAGAAAACACTCAAAGACATGTTTTATTATAGTTATGATGAAAAGGCTCTACATTTACTGCATGTTAAAGGGAAGCTACCAGATGCTCTAATTACGAGACAGCTAGCCAAACTACAATCAGAGTATACAAGTACAGAATATCAGTATCAGGAGCTACATAATATCTTGATAGAAAGTTTTGCTGAAATGCAAAAAAGAATTCAAATAGATGATTTAGACAGAAGACAAATGCTACTTGAAGAAATTAAAAAACTTAGGGACAAACCAATTATTTTGGTTGAAAAAACCTTGCATGCACCAGAAAAAGTTGTCTTTAATCTAAAACACAATTGTTCACCACATTTAGTGAAGCTTCCTGATTCTGAATGCTTAATAAGAAAAGAACTGTATCAGGCAATTGGTATCAGAGAGACATTCACTGTTGAGAACATTATCGAGGTATTAAAAGAAAAAAAATCACTGTGGGAAGGTAAAATATGTAAAGAAGTGGAGACTATCAAAAACATCTTAGAAAACTTGGAAAGTCTTGGAGAAGTTATCCCAGATGATTGTAGAGATTATGTAATTGCCCCTGATGCTCAAGGGTATTTGCTTCCAATATGTGATCTTGCATTAACGGATGACTCCTTTGAGTCAAGCATCCAAATGCAAGTTGTTCACAGTTCCATTCCCCATATGCTAGCAGAGAAATTGGGAGCCAAGCAGAAAAAGAGGAAATGTTATGAAGAAATATCTATAGGTATCCCATTTGGACAGAAGGAAAAACTTATTTCAAGATTAAAAGGGTTGTTATCAGCATATCCATGTGATTCTGGTATCATGAAAGAGCTCCTCCAAAATGCAGATGATGCACATGCTTCTGAAATACATTTCATCAAAGACTACAGATCTCACCGTACAGACAGGATATTTTCCCAATCTTGTGCTAATCTACAAGGCCCATCTCTGTGTGTTTATAACAACAGTTATTTTACAGAAGAAGACCTACAAGGCATTCACGATCTTGGGGATGGAAGTAAAGCAAATGATCCAACAAAGACTGGACAATATGGTGTTGGATTCAATTCTGTATATCACATTACAGACACACCTTCATTTATGTCAAAGGGCCCAGAAAAATCACATGAGGGAGTGCTTTGCATCTTTGATCCTTTATGTAGCCATTTACCTGGTGTGAAGCATGATGAACCAGGCATTAAGTGCAAAGTTTCTAATGTAAGATCCAATTTTCCAGATGTACTATCAGGTTTTCTAGAGGAATTTGATCTATTTCATAACAACACTGGTACTCTTTTTCGGCTCCCTTTAAGAACAGAAGAATCTTCTTTGAGCAATAGCATTCTGAGTGTAGAGGAACTGAATGAACTACTGCGTGACATGACCAAGGATTTATTTGAAGCTCTTCTTTTTGTGAAAAATGTAGAGTGTATCAAAATGTCTGATGTTTCAAATGGACAAATGGTTGAGGAGTATTGTGTAAGACTAGAAATTTCTGATGAAAACAGAAGGAAAAGACAGGATTTCTTTAGATTTATAAAAGAAAGGGTGAAACAAGCAAACAGTAACATGAGTAAACTACTTCAAATAGAAGCAAGAGATGTTAGCTATGAGGCAACCATCACTGACAGCAATGGAAGGTGTGAAAGCTACTTTATTGTGCAACGATTTGGGTTTCCAAAGAACACTGACATTCCAAGTGCTGTTTCAGAGGCTTATAAAGAAGAAACACTAGGCTGCCTGCCCCTTGGAGGTATAGCTCACAAAATTCTAAAAGCAGCAGAGGTAATGACACAGTCTCCAAATATTGTCAAAAACACTAGTGAAAGTTCAGTCAGTTTCAGTGGCAAGCAACTTGGAATAAATTCAGCAGCAGATGTAGTGACTCAGTTTCCAACCATTGAAAAAACCACAGGTGAAAGTCCAGCCATTTGCATTGGCAAGCAACTGGGAATTAAATCAAGACTATTCTGTTATCTCCCCCTACCAGGATTCATACCAATCCCTGTTCATATAAATGGTCACTTTGCTCTTGACCATGAGTCTAGACGTGGGATGTGGAAGTATGGTGAGAGACAAACTTGGAACAAAACCTTGATAAAGTATGTAATTACTCCTGCTTTTGTAGAGGGGATTGTTCATTGGAAAAAAATGTTTTCAAACTATGAGGCTGAACTGAAAAACTGGACCATTGTCAAGGATTTTTCTCAGAAATATCACTTCATTTTTCCAGTTTACAAAGATATTGCGGATGATTATTGGAGACTTCTGACAAAATACCTTTTTGAGGCTATTATCTTTGAAAAGCGTCCTTTTTTTCCAGTCTGTCTGAAACAGTCTGCTGTGCAAAACGAAGAGGAAAAACCAGTGTTTAAGTGTAAGTGGATACCCCTTGGGCAATTTGGTGAACAAGATTTAGGATATTTCAATACCTTGAGAAAATTCAGGTGGGAAAAAAAAGATCAGCATGCCTTAGAAAGCATTTTGAAACATCTAGAAATGAATATAATACACACACCAGGTGTAATTCAACAATCCATGGAGGATAGTGGTATGACAAACCTTTCAGTAACAACACCGGAGGCCATTGTGTCATTTCTTACAACATTCAAAAATGGTCCATGTTCTGTTGGAGATATTGACTCTCTCTTAAATAAGACAAGGATTCAGAATATAAGGAATTTACATCTTCTGCTGATGGCCATAACAGATGCAAAAAACTTCAATGAAAATATTGAAAAATTACCAGTTCTTCTGACAGAAGACAGCAGGTTGCGCACATTTAAGGTGGAAAGGAAAGTCTACACTTCTGAATTTTGCTGGATGTTTCCTGGCTCAAAACAGCTTTTCATTCATAGGCAAATGGTGAATTTCTATCCGATCGAAAATCTTTTACAAAAAGGTGTTGTATGTCCATTTACTCTTCCAACTTTCAAGGATCTAATTCCAGACAACATTAGATGTAAACTGAATCAGAACTCCACCGTTATATGGAATGATGATTTGAAAAAGGTGGTCAGTCCAAGATGGATTGCTTCTTTTTGGCAATTTCTATGCTTAAACTATGAAAACAATAAGTCTACAAGTGAAAATAAAACAACCTTTAAAGAATTTGTGCAAGATTTTAGTGATTGGGCAGTATTGCCTTCTAAAGGCAAGCAATTCCACAACTGCCTTATTACAGTAACAGATGGGTTTAAATTATTGAATGATACATCATCTTACGAAAATTATTCACTTGACCAAGTAGTAACAAGGCTTGAGCTACCACTGCTAGATAGTGAAATCTTTTATAAAAACTTGACCTTGCCAGTCCGTATGGTACGGTTAACCACTGTTAATACTGCTCTACAGGTTAAGTCTCTGCTGACATCACTTGCTGACCCTACAATGTTCCTGAAGTGTTTGCATGCACATAATCTAGTATTTGAGAAAGAACAATTTGGACAAAGTATTAAATCATATGAAGCGGATGTAATTTTGAGATACTTTTCAGAAGCAATTGAAAATAAAAAAATAATGTTAAACAAAAACACCATAGAAAAGCTGAAGGCATTATCTCTCTATGAAGCACATGATGGTTCTCTAATTCAGCTACTTTCCAAAGCTTATGTAGTTCCCTCAAACATTCCTACTGCAGGTCTTGCAGAGTTTGCTGAAAAATTAAATGTACATCTATTGGGAAAAAAACCATGTCTTGAAATTCTTTACAAGACACTTTCAGTGCAGAGCATGCAAAGTTGTGAACTATATTCCAAAGTCATTTTACCTAACATCAGGTGCTTACCTAGACGGTTTTGGATAGAACATTTAACTTACATCAAAGAGGAAGAGTTACAGACAAGTTTAAAAAATGTATATGATGAAAACCAAAAACTGATTATCAACTCACTGAAAGAATTAGACTTCATTGATACAGAAACTGGGCCTAAAAAGTGTGACCATTTTTTCAACCATAAGAATACAGTCTTTAGATTAATGTGTACTGCAGATCAGTTTTTACCAGCTCCATTTCAATCTGATGATTGGACTCCATTCATAGCTTTACTGGGAATGCCATTGGAAGTTACTGATGAGCTGATCATTCAGTTTGCTGAAACAGTAGCAAATGCAGGAAGGGTGAATGAAGATGTAAGAACAAAATCTGAAGTTGTTTTGAGCTGCTTTCTTGGAGGATTAGGTTATTGGAAGGATGTTACATTAAGCAGGATTTGTAACATTTCATTTGTACTTCCTAAAGAGATTTGTGATGTGTATAGGTATATTTTTCAACGGAAAGATTGTCATACAGAGCTTATTTGCATGAAAGATTCAGTTGAAGCTAAATATATTGATATTTGCTGGTCAACAAAGAATGTTCTGCCATTTGATATAAATAATAAATATCATGCATCCCTTGGCATTGAATCTGTTCCACCATTACCAGCTGTTCTAAAGCATTTTCAAAATATATCTACAAAAATTGCTTGTATGCTTGATACAGGTATCATTCTAGATGTTGAAAATCTAATGGTTAGAATGTACAAGTACTTGAATAAGCATGCAGAGTTTCCGCTACCTGGAATTAAGTTGGAGCAATTTCCAGTCATCCATTTGCCAACAGAAAATAAAATGATGAGTGTGAACAGTGTTGTTTTAAACTTGAATCAAGAACAAGAATTGAAGCCATATTTGTACAAAGCACCAGCATTGTATCGTCAATTCTTTGGCTTATTCCAAAAGTTAGGCACCTCAGAAAATGTTCAGTGTTACCATTACTTGCAGATACTAGAACAAATATATGCTAAAACAAAGACAGATCCTTTGACAGTGCCAGAGCTTGGAACAGTGGGCAGTGTACTTAAACGGATGCAAGACTGTATAAAAACAGGCAATGTAGAGTACAAAGGCAAGAGGTTGTATTTGCCAAATGAAAAAAAATGTCTTTTTTCATCCACTGAATTGATAGTGTGGGATAATGAACTTCTCAAAGAAAGGATGGGGATGGAAACATCAATTACATACTTCATTGGATTCAGAAACATATGCCCTAGTATCAAGGATCCAGTTCTATTTGTAAAAGAGCTTTCAAGTGCCATCAGACCAAAGCTGCTGTCTGAGATAATAGATGAAAAATTGAATATTGATCGGAACAGTATAAACCAACACAGTATTGCAGCTTGCAGAATGATGTCATTTATTCGGTCTCAGGAGTTCATTGTTGGAGTATGTCGCATAAAAAAATACTACAGTGAGAAATTTGACCCTGAAAAGGATGTCAAAAAGATAAAGGATCTCCTCTACAGAATCAAAATTCTCGAAGTTTCAACTTTGGAAACGTTTTTAGAATACAAAGGACAGAAAGTGGAAAATTCTAATGAGCCATGTGAATTCTTTCATGAAGAAGGGACTAAAGATGGAGAAAAAGTCATCAATTTTTTTTTTAAAGCAATATCTGGTCCTGTTGACCTTGGCATTATTGATATACTATCATCTGGGATTGCTACAGTTATTCTACAGGCTGCAAATATATCCACTGATGCTTCAATAAAGCTTTTAGAAATAATGCGTAAAATAGGCAATCCAGAAAGTATCAGCAGAGTGCTGGACAAGGAGCAATATCCAATGTTAGAGGTTGAATCACAGCTAGATGGCAGATCTGCCTTTCCAAAACCAGGGACTTATGTAGAAAAATATTTTCATCCGTTTTTAGTAATGAGTCTGGACAATTTTGAGGAAAGTGAGTATAGATACGTAGCCTTGGAGCTTGAAGATGAAGAAATGGATGTTGATTCAGAGAATGCTATCAATAGTGGAATATACATTTATGTTCACATTGTGCAAAGACTTCAAGACATGCCTGATGCCTTTTCAGCTGTTCATACAAAGTATTTAGTAGATACTGGTAGTGAAGAGTATGAAGAAATTCCTGCATACAGACTTTTCAGATTTGTAAGACAAGTACCAATGTCAGATGAAATCCAGACTTACGACTTAAATGTACCACATAGAAATCTTCCATTTGATGAAAACTGTAGGCGAATTAGAACTTTACTAAGGGAAGCCTGGAGTCTTCCAGAAATTGAAAGAAGAAGAATCATTCGCCGTTTGTCATTTCAGTGGCATCCTGACAAAAATCAAGGTTTGGAAGATTATGCAACTAAAGTATTCTATTTCATCCAACAAGTCCTTTTACATTTAGAGAGGGATGAAGACATACTTGATGAAGACACAGTTGATGGAAAGTCACCTGAGTTTGAAGCATCTGCATACTCTTCAATGTTTCAGAGGCTTCACAGAAGAGCTCAAACATATGTGCAAGCCTATCATGAAAACTTGGATGACTACAACAGATGTTACAGAACTGGACACTACAATCACATACAGTCAAATGCTACTGTGTGCCGAGACATTAATGAAGCCCGCAGATGGATGCGACAAGCCAAACATGATTATCAAGCTGCTTTAGCTTTCCTTGAGACAGCAGAAGAACCTAAAGCATACAACTGGATTTGTTACACTTGTCATCAGGTAGAAACATTTTAGTGTACCTTCATTTACAGTGCTTTGACCTTTACCTCAACTGTTCATAAGCTATTTTGGAACTACTTTACATTATCTTTGTGCATGACAACAAAATTTAAACTTGACCAGAAACTGTTGCAGACAAAAACATTAAATGTCCTTCAAATGTTGGAATATGTTCCAGTTAGGAAAGTGAACCTTACAGATAAAGATAAAGGGCTGGTACCAGATTTTCTCCTCTTCTTACAGTGTTTTTAAAAGCCGTCTTCCCAACATGGGTTACTGACAACTTAAGATAAGAAATTTAGAGACTGATCACTAGAGCATGATGTCACGACTGCAAAAAAAAAAAAAAAAAACATAGCAAACGAATTAGCTCTTACAATGACAGAAGTCTTTATGCACTCTGTAAATACTTAATATTTTCAAACTGTTAGCTGAAGAACATTTTTAATTTCAAGGCTTCAGTGACTTTTCTGAGAGTCAGGTGTACATCCATATTCTGTTTTTCAGATTTTTTTCGTTGAAAGGTGACAAACCTCTGAAATGTAGTACACACTCAAAGTCAGTTAACAGCACAAGTTCATGCAAGTAAATGATTGAAAATGAAAGTCGCATTGCTGTATTTTTAATTTTCTTTTAACATTTACTAACCTCAACTCCAATGGAAAAAGTAAATGGGGGCATCTTACGACTTGCCGCTTTCACAGTACAATCACTATTCATGTACATATACCTAACAGTCAAAGACAGAAAATAGAACATGTAGAACTTTAAAAGAAAAAAACTGTGAATTACATATGTTTCTGCTAGAAAGCATCTATGACACATGTTTAACTTATTCCTGCTGGGTTTTAAGATGTAGTTAACATACTTGACATAACATTTCCTCATGAAGCTTCTGCTCTACAGGAAAGTTGTACCAGGAAATATAGAATCTATATTCATTGCACATTAATATGGACACATCAAATTGTAAATTCAGTCAAAAAAAAAAAAAAAAAAAACATCAGAACCACAATTCAGTACACATACCTGACTTCCATGTTCTTGACTGCATTTACCATTACTCATTTTCTACATCAAACATACTAAATCTCTGAAATGTAGATTCTAAATAGGAACAGGGTTTATAGAGATGGCAAAAAATCCTTTTGTCTTGACATTTAAATACAGTTGTGCATGTTTTCCTATGAAGAATGTTTCAGATACTTGACAATTCAGAATGTCCCACTTTTGAATATTATGAATATTGCCCAATCATCACTTCATGCTTATGCTAATGCATGTTTTACATGTATTTGTTCAAATCTACATAAATTACATTTTTTTTTTTCACTTTGATTGTTTTTGTTTTTATGCACTTTCTGGTATGTTTGTGTGTAATGAAAATGTGTTAACGTTCTTGAGTTGAATATTTGCAACAATGATCAAATAGTTGTCCAGGACTGGAATTTGAAATTAAGATATCATCACCTAATGCAAGAACTCAATAGGTGCATTTTTTCAAAAAATAACTTTTTTTGCATTAAAAGACTCCTAACAGTGATACACATGTCCTGAAAAAATTTCAGAGTCAGTTTCCTGCAAGAAATGTGTATTTTTCAAAAAGAGGGAAAACATTACAACTATGACAGATTTTTTTTCGGCGCAAAAAGTACATAAGTGTACATGTTCAGTTCTTGCTGCAAATGATTTGTCATTTGTAACAAAATTTTTGGTACAAAAAGTTTATATTTGCTTTTATTCCATCATCATTGACATCATTAAGTGTCATCTGTATGTACTATTAAGCATATTTCATACTAAGTGCAATGCAGGTGCAATTTTTTGTTGGCAGTTAAAATCAGAATAAAGTTTTGCTTATCTTGAGGACAAGATTCTGGTGAATTTAAAATAAGGTAAATGGTGTGTTATCTTAAAAAAAGTCTTTGTATATTTCATATTTATTTGCCATGAACTAAAGCCCTTAGGTTAATATCATAGAATATAGACAGAATCAACTGTTCTAAAACACTGTGGCAAAAGAGTCCAATTCAAGTGGCATAAATGTTTTCATTCCTTTTTGTCTGACAATTGAAGTCTCATACAAATAGAAAGCATGTGAACCTGTTTTTTCCTAACCAGATTAATGCAACATAGTAAGAGAAATCACATTTTCACTTTTTCTCACAATATTTTCTGGACATTGACATCCTTCTACCTAACAGTTCATAGCAGTAAATCTATGTATTGAAATATTTTGTAAAAACATGTATCAGGATTCATGAAGTTATCACATTAGTTCAAAGCTGCTCCTAAAGGATAATTATGATTGTTTTTTTTTTTTTTTTTTTGAAACTTGAAAATTTACATGAAGTAGCTTATTTTAGAACTAGCTCTGTAATCATGGTAATAAATATTGTGAATCCCATACACTGAAACAAGTTTTTGGACAATGAACAAGATGCTGTGTCTGCCTAAAGCATTGACCCAGACAAGCCACCAAAAACTGCAAACTGAGCCAAAATATGAAAATACATGTACATGGACAGAAGCTTCCCTACCCTGAAAAGAAGCAAATAGTATTTCAGCCAATTCGCAAATGATTGATCAAAACATAGTCTCTGAAACTATATCTTGAAATCATTGCCTGATGCCATGATTTGAACCAATAGTTATCATAGAATAAGGCAGAACATCCTTATGAAGATATCAAAGACTAGTTAAATGATACTCATGGAACATCCTCAAATGAAGCTGTCAAAAAGGAAAAGGAAACAGCTAAATTTTTGCCAGTTGCGATAAGTCTTCCTAGGCTGGTTGCTTTGACCTACAGCAAGTCATGATTTTGCTAATGGTATCTTTGTCCTGCCTGTATCACACAAGACAGCTTGACAATTTCAAATTATTTGTTTAATACAGGCTCTCATGATGCATTTTGTTATGTCTGGAATGAAACCCTGGCTAGCCATTGAATGTCTTAGATTGCTTTATGTGCATATGATTATTATCAAAATATGCCAAAGCAAAATGTTAAATCTGTAATTGCTATGTACTGTAATTGTAATTGGCTGATTTGGAATTGTTTTTTCCTGACCATGCTATGGTATACAGTGAAGACACTAAATTTTGAGAGTGCAACTCATAAGTACTTACAGCGTATCATCACTCAAAACAACAAGTGGGCCATTGGCCCTAAAGCTCTCACCGAAGTGGCCCAATTTTGAACTTGTCTTTGATATTAGCGAGACAAACATATTGACCAAGTTTCACGATTATCTGACTGAAAATGTAGTCTCTAGAGTGCACACAAGGTGGTTAAGGTGGTTCTCTACAACCGCACAACAGACAACAGACATGATAGACATAGCATGATCAAAAAGGCTCACCATGAGCACTTTGTGCTCAGGTAAAGTGCCCAGTTAAGCTAAAAGTGATTCTGTCCCTTGTACTATTGAGGGTGCATGTAATTATGTTGCTCCATGTAACATCCCAGTGGGCAAAGACCATGCAAACCACCATGAGGTTGAATCTCTACTAAGTTCAGGAAATGACCAGTCATCATTTTTTTCTAAATTTCAAACAACTTAGTAAGTTAAACAATTATTCTGAAGGTTGTTGAACTAAAAATCAAAACTAAATCTTGTAAAAGCCCGAGTTGTGACAGCTGTTATGCAATATTATTATCCAGTATATTTTAACACACAGCCAGGTGATAAATACTTTCTTAGAAGTTACCTTAGTATAAAACCTATTTAGAAATGGAACTGTCCCAAAAATAATATTAAAGTCCAAGTTTGAGGATCTGAAATGCCTCTCTTACCATAAGCCAATACCAAAAACCTATTGTTTATTTCATAAACATTAATTTTGCTGTTTCACTATGAATTATATACCTTCCTAATGACCAGGTATCTACTCACACTCAGACACAAAAAATGCATGAATGCATCATATTCATCATGAGATTGTGTTAAAATAGGCAGACTCTACCCATCCATATAAAACAGATCCAATTTGATCTGTTAGCAAAATATAGATCTGCTTCAATACTAGTGCTTGATCACCTAAAAGGTTTGTTCATTTATTAAGTTGTTCCATGTACCTTGGCGTTTTGTGCCATTTTAATTGTTATTTTGTTTCCACAGTCATACATGTTTCTGGAACTGCATCGGAAGGGTGCACTTGCTATTTGTCACAGCTTCTTTTAAGTAGTGCATCACTTTATGCTCCAAGCAGAGACCATACTCCTTAACCATTGTTACAGGAATGATTATCTTATCTTTTGGGGAATAAGTGTAGATTTTCCATTGTCTAAAACATAGGAGGACAGCCACAGGTTTAATTTTATGAAACAGCACTAATATATGGACCCTTTTTTTGCAAAAAAAATGGTACTGCTCTGCAATTTTGTATGTTTTCTGAAGCTCTGCTCCCCTTATTCTTTTTATGTTTTTGTGTCAGTTGTGAAATAAGAATAAAGAATAGCATTCAGTACAATGTCAAGTACAAATCTTGATCAAACTACATTTATGTAGGAAATTACTGATTGGAATCCAAATTGTCAAAGCACCTTACTAAGTAAATAATGACTTCTCACAGATTAGCAATCTTAACCCTTGTGGTGCTAAACAAGAGCATAACATTTAGATGCCAACACTCGGCTGCAGTTGTTTGATTTTCAGTGAAAATTGTAAGATGAAAAAGGGGCATAACTGTGTCAAAAATACTTTGGTGGCTATCTGCTCTTGTTGTATGAGTTCCCCTTTTGATAGTTAACAACTTGTCCAAGTTTGAAGAAAATACCTTTAGTAATGACAGATATTATGAAATGTCAAAGTTTTTGAAAATTCCAAGTTGAAAATGGGGCATGATTGTATCAAAAATACTTTGATGGTTGCTTGCCTCTGTTGTATTGGCTTCCCTTGTGATATTTAACAACTTATCTAAGTTTGAAGTAAATATCTTCAGTCATAACAGAGATATTATAAAATCTCCAAATCTATATATGACAGCCATGACATTTCTAATACAGTGAAGAATTAAATAATTTTATCTCTTTATCATTCATTTTTGCTTTTCCTCTTATACATGTAGAAGAACAACTTTTCTCGGAATGAAAATTTCAAAGCAATTCTGTATATTCTCTGGTGAAGTAATATGTTAATGGCAAATATACAGTTTTTGCACAAACTATTTCTAACGTCAAAAAATGGATTGAGCACTTACAGATTTCTTGCACTAAGAAAATTTCAGTGGCAAAATGTTCTAAGTGAGTCTTTAACAAATATCTTATTTATAAAAAGAGTATTCCAAATGAACTTGTCTATAAATAATTTGAAAAGGGTAATTTTTCCCAATCCACTGCAACAGGCAAGTTTTCTAGGGATCGTTATTTTATGACCGTCCAAGTCCATCTTTAAATCATTGTCTTTTAGAAAGAAGACTGAGAAAAACAACTGCGACAGATAAAAAATACGAAAATGCAAAATTAACTGACTTTGAATGTACAGTACTTTATAATCTATTTCTTCTGAAATCATTTGATACAGTTACTCTCAGCCTGTACTATCATGCATATTTTTCCTCAAAATATTGTATAATGCATCATAACATCAAACTACTGATTAAGTCTAAAGTTGACAAAGTATGTCATATTTAGTATCAAAATAAAGGATTTTTTATGTACATTAAGTTTTTATTACAAATATTTTGAAATTTTGTACTTGAAGCAAAATACATTTTATTATTCAAAAATGTTAAAAATATTATCCTATCTTCTTTGATCTTCACTGGAATGTTTGACACCTAATTAAGCTATTACCATTGTTTGCTCATTAGGGTCTTACCTATAGGATCAGATGTGACAAACTTGAGATGTTTGCTTTTCTAGATTCGTAACCTTTCTTTTTACATTCCTTGTAGGATATTGATATCTTCATAGAAAAGCTAAGAATTTTCTTAAGCCTTTTTAGGCTCCACCCTTCAATTTAGGTTTTTAACCCAATCATTTTTTGAGTTTAGCTGAGCAACTAGTGGGTTGCCCATGGAAATCGAAGCAGGTTTTAAAAGTAGCAGTTCCGAAGTGCCAAGCATCATTCTTGCTTGTGACGTAGAATAAAAAACTGTAAATACTAAAATTGTCTTCGTCATTTCCAGGTATGTAGAAATTGTTGTTTTACTTTAAATTTATTCTTTGGTTTTTACTTACTTTGTAACAGAAATTATTATGCTTTAACATTTCTAAATTGATTTTGATGTTAAAAGTTAGGCATTATTGAAATATTAATTTATGTTTTACGATATGAACTTAGTTGATTGTATTGTTGGTATTTCTATGTTTCTTCTTCATAAATTTTACAATTAGAGCACAGAGGGCTATAATGTATAAATCATGCAAAAATTGGTTAAGTTATTATGTCCAAAAATTGTATGTTTCATATAGTCTGCTCTGATTTATGTTTTTTGAAGTTTATTTCATAACATAAAATAGAGAAGTAACTTAGAGATATGAATAGCTTTCAGTCTTAAATTCAAATCCCAAAGATAACTTGCAGTTTTGTCTCATGAATAATAACATGATAAGTGAACTTCATGGTACCTTTTCACAGCCGAGCATATCTTAATTCCCCCTTAACATTATGTTCTAAGAAGAGTTCTTTCTTTTTTGTTAATTCATGTAGATGACAAATACAGCTATCTATATTTTTTAGATAATTTTGGATGTTTTCATAAATTTACTTAAAATGTTATTTTATGATCATTCTTGCTAGTGACATAGAATAAAGAACTGTAAATACTAAAACTGTCTTCGTTATTTCCAGCTGCTGACCCTGGCTCCCCTTATAGGCTAGTTGCCCATACCTTTTTTAATTTAAAAAGGTTATAGAGGTTTGACAGAATTAAAGAGCACCTCATAATAATTGGTGGAGAAAGATCCAACCTTGAAGACTCGGCAAACCATTGGCATTTGATTTCCTAGGGAGCAACAGCACAAAGGATTTGAGAGATACATTGTCCACACTGACCCGTAATAGACAGTTGGAGGATTCGTATCAGATGCAGTATCCCCACTGACCCTGTACCAGACAGTTGGAGGATTTGGTATTTTACAGCCTACCTGGAACCAACATTACCAGAAACCAGTCCATAGCCAGACTCATCCCTTCATATAGTGAAAAGTGATTACTCATTTCCTGACTTAACTGGACATTTAAAGGCAAGTTGTACTTAACTTTTGTGACACTAAACTAAGATGGAAAGTCATCATCAACAACCAACTTTGAGCCAGTCACAGATAACAGTTCAAGATAGACAGCAGAAATGCCAGTTGAACACCAGTCAGAGTCAAGGTAGGAGTTCATTAGTTTCACGCAAACAGATTTATAAGGGTATTGAGTCCATGGATGATCAAATTACTGATGCTGATGTTGACAGGCTGCCATGCTCTAGTAAGCAGCAGCCACAGCAACCAGCTCAGATGGACTTACACCAGCTGTCTGTTGAGACTGATGGCCCTAATTCTGGTGATTCAGAAATTGTAAGTCACCATCGCTCTCAGACTTGGAAGTCTCAGTATGTGCTAGAATCACATAATGCACCACATACTGCTAATGATACACCAAAGAAACAAAAGTGTGTTTTCAAAGTTAGCATGTATAAAGATGACAGGTGGTATCATAGTTATAATGAGGGTTGCAAGTGTTTTAAATGGTACAGAGAATTTGATTTGGATCCTGTATTTGTGTGCAAGCATTTGTGTTCTCACACAAAGACGGGTTCCAAACAAAAAAGAAGTTCCAACTCAAAGGTTTTTTGGGAAGGGAAGCAGCCTGAAGAGTAATTAGACTTTTTAAGTACATGTATCTTGCTTTGTTCCATCCCTAAACCCTAATTTAAATGTTAAGTATATCGGACTGGTACCTCAAAATTCTAAAACTTTTTTTCTGTTAGAGATATGGTTATGGAGCTGCCTGATCAGCTGCTCTATATTCACCCTAACTTTCTAGCAGTAGTTATTTTTTCATTTTAGATGGACACAAGAAGATACCTCTATGTTGTATTCTCTTCTTTGCTTTCCTTGCCTTGCATATCCCGTTTATATTGCATTACTAGCTCTTACCAAAAATACTTTCCAACCTTACTGCTGCAAACCAAATAAAAATCAGTTAAAACTTAAGAAATAAAGTTATAGTAAAATCAAAATAAGTTCATGTACTCAAGGTCAGCAAAGGCTAAAACTTATGTGTACAAATTAAAAATGAACATTTTAGTTGCCTGTCTCTAGTGTCTGCTGATAATTTGTAGTTTGCATGAAACAATGATTCCTACCAACATTTTATATGTACAGTGTTGTATTTTAGATACCAGTAGTCTGCTATAAGTTTTGCATATAAATTTAGTATTTAAACAATACAGTGACACAAAAAGTCACTTTATAGAGCTACAAATGTATAAAAGCCTACAAACTCTAATTCTTTTAAAAGGTCGAAAGTCGGCCATTTCAATTTGCGCATAGCATTGTTTCATATTTTTTTTAATGTACATATTTCATGTTTCTCTGTTCAAGCATTTATTTCTAATGGCTCCTTTCCATATAAATTTACTATTGTGTCTCATAGATTTTTTTTTAAATGAAGGCTAAATCAATGATACATATTTTTGGAAATAACTTCGGGGTCCAAAGTTAAAGAAGTCGGTAGGAATTATTATGATGCATATTTTTCCTCAAAATATTGCATAATGCATCATAACATCAAACTACTGATTAAGTCTAAAGTTGACAAAGTATGTCATATTTAGTATCAAAATAAAGGATTTTTTATGTACATTAAGTTTTTATTACAAATATTTTGAAATTTTGTACTTGAAGCAAAATACATTTTATTATTCAAAAATGTTAAAAATATTATCCTATCTTCTTTGATCTTCACTGGAATGTTTGACACCTAATTAAGCTATTACCATTGTTTGCTCATTAGGGTCTTACCTATAGGATCAGATGTGACAAACTTGAGATGTTTGCTTTTCTAGATTCGTAACCTTTCTTTTTACATTCCTTGTAGGATATTGATATCTTCATAGAAAAGCTAAGAATTTTCTTAAGCCTTTTTAGGCTCCACCCTTCAATTTAGGTTTTTAACCCAATCATTTTTTGAGTTTAGCTGAGCAACTAGTGGGTTGCCCATGGAAATCGAAGCAGGTTTTAAAAGTAGCAGTTCCGAAGTGCCAAGCATCATTCTTGCTTGTGACGTAGAATAAAAAACTGTAAATACTAAAATTGTCTTCGTCATTTCCAGGTATGTAGAAGTTGTTGTTTTACTTTAAATTTATTCTTTCGTTTTTACTTACTTTGTAACAGAAATTATTATGCTTTAAACATTTCTAAATTGATTTTGATGTTAAAAGTTAGGCATTATTGAAATATTAATTTATGTTTTTCAATATGAATTTAGTTGATTGTATTGTTATTGTTTCTATTGTTTCTTCTTCATAATTTTTACCAATTAGAGCCCAAAAAGACTATAATGTATAAATCATGCAAAAATTGGTTAAGTTATTATATCCAAAAATTGTATGTTTCATATAGTCTGCTCTGTCTTATGTTTTTATGAAGTTTATTTCATAACATAAAATAGAGGAGAAGTAACTAAGAAATATGAATGACTTTCAGTCTTAAATTCAAATCCAAAAGATAGTTTGCAGTCTTGTCTCATGAATAATAACATGATAAGTGAACTTAATTCATATGGTACCTTTTCTCAGCCAAGCATATGTTAATTCCCCCTTAACATCATGTTTAAGTAGAGTTCTTTCTTGATTGTTTTATTCATGTAGATGACAAGTACAATTATATGTTTTCGATAAACTTGGATATTTTAATACTTTTATTTTAATTGTTATATCATAACGATCATTCTTGCTTGTGACGTAGAATAAAGAACTGTAAATACTAAAACTGTCTTCGTCATTTCCAGCTGCTGATCCAGGCTCCTCTAATAGGCTTGTTGCCCATACCTTTTTTAGTCCAAAAAAGGTTATCGACGGTTTAAAGCTTAAAGAGCCCTTCATAATACCTGCAAAGTAAATGAAACAAGTTTCCTATCAGTAAAAAAAAGACCATTTCATTGTAATTATTGGGTAATTTTTTGATTGTGTGGATCATATTTCGATATCATGTATGTTTTCTGATCTTTATCTACTCTCTATGTATATGTAATTAACTTAGGATGTATCTGGCAATATAAGGGATAAAAAGACATTGCCATGGATAAACCATGCTACCAGATATCGATACACATTGTCCACTATTATTTGTAATTTTCAGACCAAGAGTGTTATGAAAATGCAGTTTTATTTTTGTTTAGAAATACAACACATTTCTGTTTAACCTTTATTGGTGCACAAGTATTTGAACTCTTTACTCTTTACCACATGAAAAAAAATTACAGACTTTTCCGAATTGAAAGTGTTTGTAGACATAAAATGAAGTGTATCTTTGATGGCTAAATTTGTTGTTGAAAGAGCTGTTAAAATTGTGGGCAAAGGAGAAAATGCTGGTAACCAGCATTTTCTTTTTTTCCCACTATGTTGTCGAAAACCTTCTGCATCAGGGTTGTTAAAATCCGGGACTGTTTGCTAAAGGTTTGAAGATAATTTATTCCTTTGAGCATAGAATAAATCAAATTCACATTTGTCTTTTTTTAAAAAGGACTGAGATATGGAAATTTCATTGCTAGAATATCTCAAGATAGGTGACAGTGTCTGAAGCATAACCTTTGTAGTGCTAAATAAATGAAATGGACATTCTCTGTCAGTCATCAAGATGCAGTTGAAAATGGTTCATAGTTCTGCATTTAGACAACAATAGCTGAAGCTAAGTCTAGAGTGTGCAATATATGGTAATAGAGGTCATTTATTTCTTGCCAATTTGTTTGAGTAATACAAAAGCAACTCATGATGGTCAATTATTAGTGTCAAAAATTGAAATGAGGTACTGCATGTTCTTTTTAAAATTGCTTTAGTTTCAATTTCATTATTGTGTTGGCAAGAAAAGAGTGGACAGTGTAAACAGCGTAATATATGTGTGGCTGAAATATAATTGAAAGCAGCTCTGCCTCCCCTCCAAAATAATATTGAAATACATGTACATCTTACTGACTGAGACATTCTGTCTTGGCTAATCAGATAGTTTATCTTGGAATTCAAAACAAGAACACTGTTCAGAAGTGGTGGTGAAATTACAACCCCTGACCATGATTTAAACCTTTAGAGGACCAAATCAAATGGATGTCTGTAGTCAGTTATAAAAAATTCAGATAGTGCAATATAAAGGCTGTTTTGGCCGGTACATATCACAAAACAATGAAAGTTTACATGCAGGATCAGACTGCACATTATGTGTGGTTTGATCTTGATTTACACTGCCACAATATGCATCTATTTCCCTCTAAGGTTTAACCCATTCTTTACAAGCATTTATATACCTACCGCAACTAATTACAGAATCGCATAAATGGAAATAAAGAAAAGTAGAAAGTTGTTTTTGAAAAATATTTAAAACAGTTTAGAAAAAAAAAAGCAATAATAATTACTAGTTACAAGAACCTGCTTCTTTTTCCAAACTGTTTTTCAAAGCTGTGCACTGCAGTGGTGTAAAAGGTGAAATATACTGTGCACAGTAAAGGGTTAATATAAGTCAGCTGATATGATATCTATCAATTTTTCCCTCCTAGGCCAGTGAGAAAGCCCTGAAAGCTGCCTGTTACAGTAAAAATGCAAATGAAGTGTGCTTACAGAGTCACAGTCTTGTGCAGCCGGCAAATTGTCTGTCAGCTTTATTGGCTGACCATGTAAGTACATGTACATGTATTTCACTTATACCAAGCATCTTAATACTTCAACAGAAAAAGAGATAGTTTCAGATGTAGCAAGAATAACAAATGACTTCTTAAAAGTAAAAGATGCAATAACAATTACAGAATTTGATGCCAACTTTGGATTGGTCATTCCCTGTATGTCAACTTGATCTCCAGAGAAAGACGCGGAAAAGTGGTTTGTTATCGGTACATGACTTGTATTATGGCCATGAAATTTAACCCTTCATAAAACCACAACATTTTGGACTTGTCCAAAGCAAAAACATGTGCAGATGACAAAATTTTGTGGATTAAATCAGTCATTCCTATTTTTTATGTACTTGCACGAATGCCAAAAACATGAATAGTGCATGTCTTAGAATTTTGATTAAAAAATGTGCCACAACAAAACCTTATCACAGCTTAATGAAATTCTGAAGTTACACTTCATGAGAATCAACCGTTTTCTTATTGTAAATGTTTTAAGCAAGTGACTAAATATTGGAGTAATGGATGTTAATTCATAAAATTCAAGTTTTGTATCATCTATTGTGTGAAAACTGTTAACACAACTTATATAAACACACCATTTTATTGAAGATAAACACACCATTTTATTGAAGATATAAGTATGTGGTAGGAAACAAGCCAGAACTTTTGGATCATTTTGAGTTTTATTGAAAATTAAGGCACAAAATCGTAGCTATAACTTTTTCTTCGAATTGATTCTGAAATTTCGAAATACTTTCATTTAAAATATTTTTACTTTGGCCGGGTATTTGAATTGCTATCATACTTAATTATTTCAATGAATGTATCACTGAGTAATTTCCTTCTAATAATATGGACCATGATTCTCTATTTTTGAAATTTAAATGCCAATAAGAATGTAACGGATGTTAAAAAGAAAATTCCACAAGTTAAAACAATCCAATTTTCTCATATTACTGACATGAAAAAGTAGTAAAATGACTAAAAACTGAGCAAACTTTACTCAACTTGAGGAACTATTAAGAAAAAGATGTATGTTTTAGAAAACATCAATCCACATTTTAGAACTAAATCTAGCAAATTTTAGCCACAAAAAGTGAAAAAAAATTACTGAAAGCTAAAGTAATTACACCTACATAATTTATATTTGTTTTGGTTTCTTTGAAGCACAAGTATACCTACATAGTTTTTGTAGAATACTTTACAGTCGACCAAATGTTCTGATACTGTTTTCAAGATTTTCTGATCTTGGTAATGGAAGTTAACCAACTAAATTACTGTAACTAAACCTTCTTGCACTTTAAGCTACACTTTGCCTTCACTCTCAATCTTGTCAACCATTTCAAGGCCTCATTTTTAAATCCGATTTCACTATCCTGAGGGGACAGCGTCTGGTATTTTCATCATGACCTGCTTCTAAGTACCATGTAGTTCTATCTGGCGTTCACACCAAATATTTAACTGCGCTCACTTACAAAGGTGGAATGACTTTTGTTGCGGTACTGTTAGGTTGGCGAGTCAGTTAGATAGTGGATAAATCTAAGACCAGGGTATTTCAGGAAGAGTGTGACGTACTACAAACGGCAAACGATAAGTATTGATTTTAGTCACAAATGTTAAAGGTAATGGATGTTAAAATTAGCATATGTTTTTGATCAGAAAAGGCCCTTTTCCTGATTATTATGAGAATGATTCATATAGTTTTATCTCGTATTTGGTATTCTCCTTTAAGCATCACATTCAACAAATGTCAGTTGATAACAGTTTTGGCAAAACCTTGGTAACAGAGGTTAAACAAGTTTTTGTCTGAATGCTATCTTCGATATTAGTGATGCATTTTTTTCGAATTACAGAGGTTTTTGTGATCCATAGGCTCTAAAATCCTCAATATCAAACATAAAAGAATATTCTGACAGTAATCTTTAGACAAACAGATCTAAGTTAGACCATCCCAACATGAGGTAAAATGCAGTAACGGATGTTAATGACGTTTGGCGACACTACTAAACCATTGATTTTTTCAAATTCTGTTGCATGTGTCTTCGTGTGTCATAAGTACATCTGTATGGATACATGATAAGTATGTCTTAAGCAAAAAAGGACTGTGAAATACCAAACAGTTTACTTTCTGTAAAGATTCATAATCAGTCTCCCAATAGGGAGACACAGAAAAAAGCGCTATTTTTGCATACATAAGGTAATTTTTAAAAAAATTTAAGCAAACACGAGAATGTTTAGTGCTGTATATGGCTAATATATATATGGCACATGCATTTAAAATAATAACCTGATTATTTTACTCTCATTTGCTCATGGGGTCAATAATTTGGCAGGGACACTAAAAAATGGGAAAAGTACATAAAAAACAGGAATGACTGAAATGTTGGACTGAAAATTTTGTCTTTTAAAGGAAAGAAAACATTGTTTGAAATTAAGATAATGCTGGTATCCAGCATTTTCTCACGATGTTTTCAAAAGTCTTTGTCTTCAGGGACCTTTATACCAGGTTCATGTGGTCAACTATTTCACTGCCAATGGCAACTTACATAACTTTTCCTGATAATGCAGATCAAGGTCAGACTGTGCAGTCTGATCTTAGATCTACATTGTCCAATGACAGATTTTGGACAAAAAGCATGTTCATTTAGAGCAACAATCTCAGGCCTCAAAAATAGTCAAATTTATGAAATTGGTAGTGAAAAAGTTGCTTACCCTTTACCAAACAAAACCATGTTTTTATGGCCCAGAGAAAGAAGCCTTTTGAAAACATTGTGGAAAAAGGAGAAAATGCTCGTAACCAACATTTTCTCCTTTTCCCACAATGTTATCTACCCTTTCCACTAGAACTTTCAATTTTTAAGTCACATTTATTTTGTTGTCTGCAGAAGCTTTCAGTTTAGACAAGTCCAAAACGTTTTTCGTTTGGTAAAGGGTTAATTTGTCAGTTAGGTCTGCTTGCTCAGGTAAGTGATGAAAGATCATTTATCTTGGGCAATATATAACTGTATACCTTTCTAAGAATACCAGGAGGTTAGTTACCAAGTATTGGTTCAATACTGAGTTCTAGTGGATGTATACACTGCAAAACCAATCTTTATTTTGAGGACAGTCCAAAATGTTGACTGATTTTGCAGTATATGAATCCCAATTTAATTCAGTTTTGATCCCAAGCATGTTAAATGACCTTGTTAATTCACACCTGCATAATTATGGACTTAACAATTTATCAAAGGATCCATTTTCTAATTAACAACCCTACGGAAAGAGGCTTTTGTAAACACGGCGGGAAAAGGAATAAAAGCTGGTAATTTCAACTTATTTTTTGTCCAATTTTTTCTTTTCTACCCTTTAATACCCAACACTCTAATTTCACATCAAATTTGTTGTCTCAACATGCTTCCAGTCATGTCAAGTCTAAAGTTTAGTCATCTCATAAAGAGTGTACGTAAAAACTGTGTAAGCTATTCTATTTTAATAAACATTCGCAACCCACCCCCCCACAAGAACAGCTTTAAACAAATAATGGTGAGTTGTAACCACAGATTTCAGTCTTCCGTACAAATATCAATGTTCAGGACCCAAACCTTGTTTGAAAACTCTGTATTTAGGACTTCAGTGAGTCCAACAAGGATTCAGATATTTTGCAGTCATTTCATATTAGAGTGATTTCACTGGTCATTTTAATGGAGATGTAAAAAATTTGGACAATGTATACATACCTGTTGGCTCACATTGTATCGTTTGGACAGTATCTGATATCTAGCTTTTGGAAGTATAGCAACTCTGATAATAGAGTAATGTGTGTAAGTATTTAAACTTTGCATGTTTACATCAACAAGAAAAAAGTATCTTTGAAAAAGATAGCATAAATTTGTAAGCAAATCTAGGTAAGTAAACATTTTTGACTGATCACATATTTCTGTTCATTTGTTAACAGTATATTAAGAAGGAAGTCGAAAGCCAGCACATTCAGCTATGCCGAAAAAACTGTACTATAACTCTTTTACCGCACAATTCTGACTTTTAACCACCCTGAAAGAGAAGACTTTGAAAACATTGTGGGAAAAGGAGGAAAGAGGTCACCAGCATTTTCTCCTTTTCCCACAATGTTTCCTACCATTCCCAAACCAAATTTCAATTTTCGAGTCACACTAATTTTGTTGTCTGCAATTGCTTTCAATTTCAACAAGTCTTAAGATTTTCTTGTTTGGTAAAGAGTTAACCAACCGATGCTAATGAGGCTTATGCAGCAATTTCAGTTTTCTCTAGCCTGCCTGAGTAGGGCAGTGGTTAGCATATCTGACTGGCAACCTGGTGATTGCGGGTTCATTACCTGATTGAGGCAAACTTTTTTTTTTGGGGGGGGGTCTCCCCTTTGATGCATGTGAGAAAAGTAGTCAGTGACTTGGAAAGAAAGTTGTGTCAGTACTGGTGTGAGAAAGCCAGGAAACACATGTGTAGGTGCACTGAATGCCGTGATATGATCTAAGATGTTAAAATGATGTTAAACCCCAATACAAACCAAAACTTTCTCTATAGTTTCTATACTCTTCTTAAAGTTTTCTATTGAGAAATCATTCAACCGATGTTATAAAAAAGTTAACCTTTAAAATATTATGATAGAAATTGAAGATTTTCAGTACCATGGATTGCTGCAAATGATTGCCTATCTCTCTTGTAATTGCTTTTTTATGCTAGAAAGCAGACAGTGGATTTCAAGGAATATTATTTATTATATACCTGAAAGTTTTCCGGAGAAACTACATGCCTCGCACGTGGTTAAAATATCACTCAGGATAGAAAAAAAATCCGTATCTACACACTGTGAAATATGATTCCAAATATGGTAAGATGACATCATAATGATGTAACTCACGAGCGGAATACATATGTCTTCATTTGCAATTTGATTGGTCAAAATTTTATGCTGTAGTATTCATCCCCAATTCATAAAAACGAAGTTACTGGCTACTACACCATTATTTGTTTTATTTTGCTTACCATTTTCAAATAAAATGTCAACAATTGCAATATTTTTTCATTGGAAGGTTTATGTATACAATAATGCCGTAGTAACTTTCCTGGCGCTTGTATTTGCTTCTCGCCACGCAAGAAAATCTTGACATCTCGCTCGACCTTACGCCATATCAAATTTTCTCACGTGGCGCAAATCTAATACATGCACCAGGAAAGTCACTACAGTATAATATCATCTAGAATGCATGGATACATGTATGAGGGCTGTTCGGGAATTCAGTATAACTGTTTAGTAATTAAATTCCTAAACAAAAATACTAATTAATTTTTACAAATTATGATTATTTGATATGCATACAAAGAATAGTATCAGTAAAAATACATTAATTATAACAAGTAACAAAAAATTCCTATATAAACAACACAGTAAGCATTTCATGGGCCATGATCAACGTCACAAAGTTACGACATAGGCTATGCATGACGTCTTCACTTTTCCAAGCAGTCTCCAGCGACACTCACACATTTTTCGTGACGCTAAACCCATTTATCAAATGTCTGAATGTACCATTTGTTGTCAAATGTTGAAACTATCTTCTGGGCTGCTGTTTATAATTTGTCTACTGTTTCAAAGTGAATCCCGCAGCGCTTGGCCTCAAAGTAGAGGAACATGTGTTTCCCTGCGCTTTTGACAGATTTGGCTTTGTGAGAAGGTGGTGTATTGGTGTGGTGACTGTTTTCCACACTGCAGACTGTGCTTTGGACTCGGGATCATAATGGTTTAACCATGTTTTGTCCAGCGTAACGATCCTATCCAAGAAGTCCTCAACGTCTTCTGTGTAACGTCTCAGGAACTCCTGGGAACAAGCTACACACTGCTGCTTATCATTGTCAGGCAGAAGGCGAGGAACCCGTCGTGCACTTACTTTTGACATGCGAAGATTTTTTTTTTGACGATTTCGTGCACTACAGGCAGCAATGTTCCCCGTCTTCTGGCAATAGCCCGCACAGTTAGCCTATGGTCTTCGTCTATCATGGATCGCACCTTGTCGACGTTGCTTGGTCGTATAACAGGCAAGCAACCAGATTGTTTAGGTGTTTCAATCGCCGTCGCGGACATGGAGCTGCTTGTACTATTTGTACACCAATGGCATGCTTATCTTCCTCTTTCACCTGGCCTCGATCATTTCTCTGGCTTGTATTGGCGTTTTATCCAGACCAACACAAAGTTTTAATGCTGCACGCACTTCAACTTCATTGGTTGACATCATGTTTATCGTTTGGTTTCAACAGTGTTACTTGCGAGAAACGGAAGTTTTGAATGAATGGAACATATCAACACCAAATTTTAAGAAAATGGTGTTGACATATTTATAGAACGTCACATCTTTTCGAAGACAATTTTTGTGATGATTGAAGCATTTAGGCGATGTTTAGTGAAAGCCCGTGGCTGACCGCTGTATGTCAAAATCAACCTGCCCCGGTGTACGGTACGTGGGATAATATTTTACCCTATAATATCGAAAATAACAGCGTACATGTATTATTTTTTTGTTGAGTAAGTCCAAAAGGACTGATAGTTTAACAAAAAGAAATTCTAAATTTCATAACATCGAAATATAGGATGCAAGATGCCTTTTATATGGAATTCCCGAACAGCCCGCGTAGGTGTGCTTGTACTGTGATTTTAAAACTACTGAAAATGCTGTTTGACATTAGGACAAATAAATTTTGCTAAATGCTTTACAACAAGACAAAATTTCAGGCTCATCAAAATTACAAGCATCTGCGGATAAAAAAATTTGAAAGTGGTGCAAATGACTTTAAGTTCTGAGACAACACAGAAAACACTGTGGGAAAAGGAGAAAATGCTGGTTTCCAGCATTTTCTCTTTTTCCCACAGTGTTTTCAAAAGGCTGCTTCCTTTGGTGGGGATTATTTGGTATAGGACGAAAGATGCTCTTTGTCTTGCCTTTCAATTGATTAAATTCTTTATTTACAGGCACGTCGCCTTGAGAGTCTATTGAGAGATCACACAAGAATGCGTTATCCAAATTCTGTGAGCAGGCCTCAGATACCAGCAGACATTTTTACAAGAGACATTGCTGAAGCTGCCATTGAAATTACACACAGCATTATCAAAGAATCTGAGGAATTGATTAGTTAAATAGAAAACAAATTTAACCCTGTGTTTATAGGCCATTCAAAGGAAAAAGAAAAAGTTGGTTTCTATATCAGGTGTTTTTTTAGACAAAACTTTATACTGATTGTAGCATAGAGATTCAACTCAGTAAATCAGAAAAGAATTGTAAAATTGTGATCTAATCTGTTTAACCGTTAAAGCACTGGTTGTCTTTGTGGACAGAGTAAATCAAGATCAGACTGCATATATCATGCAGTCTGATGTTGGATCTACACTGTCCACTACTTTGTTTATTATGCTGGCCAGAACAACCTTGAAATGACAATATTTTGGATTTTTTCCTAAACGAAAATGTCTATTTCATTAATTCAGCGCTGTAAGGGTTAAATTCAGTTAATTATGTTCGAAGAGAAATTCCACCAGATTTTGTTTCTGCAAGTTTTCACAGAAAACTCCGCAAAAACTTGAAAATCAATATTTCAGTGTAATGATTGACATTTTTTTCTGTCTCTATATTGATTTGTTACTTTTTCTATTACTGTATTTATTTTTTGTTAGTGTGTGATCACATTTTTTGTTTTTTTCTTAGCATTTTAGTTATTATACACATGTTTGTAACATACTAATCCAGTCTTCATACTTCTTTCTTTTACTGTAGTACGCTTATGTATTTTGTGTATAGACTATATGTTATGGCTTATCATTTTATTCTTTTGTGTATTTTTGCGTTGGTAGATATGAGCCATGGTCTGTGAAAAGGGGGTTTAATGTATCTGCAAAAACTATCAACCCAGGTCAGCCTGGGCAGTCAGTCATACAAACCTGAGTCGAAACTCTTTTGCTGTTGGTAAATATTCTGCTTGTCCAAGAACATCTTACTTTAACCCTTTACCAAACAATCCCTTGTTTTTATGACCCTTGGAAAGAAGGCTTTTGAAAACATTGTGGGAAAAGGAGAAAATGCTGGTAACCAGCATTTTCTCCTTTTCCCACAATGTTTTCTACTCTTCCAAAGTCAAGTTTCAATTTTTGAGTCACATTTATTTTGTTGTCTGCAAACGCTTTCAATTTGGACCAGTCTAAGATTTTGTCATTTGGTAAAGAGTTAAGATTCAAGATTCAGTTGGTTGTTAAACATAGATTTTATGGATTCATAGTTATTTGATGACTTTTTCCGTATAATGATTCACGGATATCTCAGAACTTGGATCATACTTTCCTTCAATCGAATATATTTTCTTTTCAGCTTGTAAATACTTTTATGCCTCAGTAGTATTGTAACTTTTCAGCCACAATCAAGTTCAATTTCTTCATCTCATATGTTTTCAATTCGGCAAGCCTTGAATTTCATCAACTAGTGACAGGTTTACTGCTGATGTAAACAACAGCAGTTTTTTGTCCATGACCAGTTCACCTTTCCATATATTTCTATTTTTTTTTTTTAATATATTCTAACATTATTTTTTAAATCTTTTTTACCATATGTTATTGTAATATTCATTGTTGCTGTAAATATTTTTGTTCTCCTGAGTAGTTCGTATTACAGGGTATATTTACCTTGAGAATTCCAGTATCATTTATCTGTTGTTTAACTCTTTACAAGATGACAAAATCTTTACGTAGTAAAATCCTCCAAAGTGGAGATAACATACTAAAATCCTCCAAAGTGGAGGTCTTTGCAGATGACAAATTAAATGTGGTTTAAATGAGAAAATTTGTCTTTAACAGGGTAGAAAACATTGTGGGAAAAGGAGAAAATGCTGGTTACCGGCATTTTCTCCTTTTCCCACAATGTTTCTTAAGACCTTTTTTTTCTCAGAGTTTGCGAATTTGGAATTGATTTATAAAGGTTTAATGGTGTCAAAATTTTATCAATGACCATGACCGCTTATCCATGTATTGGTTTTCTGCATGACACAAACTGTACATACTTTCTAGTATTTTGACCAATGTACCTTTCCATTGATTTGCGATGTTTCCTCACTGATATAAAGCTAAAAAGTCTTTCAAAGCCATTGGCTGCTTTGTCACAATAGTGAGATCAAACTGTTCAATGATTAAAGACTATTAATTCTTGTAGCAATGACCTTCATTATACTTCTTCCTAGATTTTGGCAGATCGAGCCAAGGTTTCGAACACTCAAAACTTATTTTTAAAACTGTTGATGCTACCAGCTTACCTAGCTTAGTAGGGTTCATCACTTATTTATAAATAAAGCGATTTAATCCTGTACCAAAAATTCCCATCTTTAAATAACCAGGAGTAAGAATGCTTTGAAAACATTGTGGAAAAAGGAGAAAATGCTGTAACCAGCATTTTGTCCTTTTTTAACAATGTTCTCTGCCTTATCAGACACAAATGTCATTGTTGTGGTAACATTTAATTTGTTATCTACAGATGCTTTCAAGTTGAACACTTCTAAAACTTTGTCATCTGTTGAAGAATGAAACCAAAATATGTGCAAAAATGATGTAATAATAGTAAAGTGAATTGGTCTGTGTTTTGTGAACTTACAGTGATACTTTACAAAAGTTTCCTGAAGGAAAATTGTGGTGTTAGCTTTTGCATACTTACATTCACAACGGTTTAACATGGTAACAGTTTATGCAAAGGTGTGCCTTTTACTAGTATGTTAAATTTCATACAATTATCTTGTACATTAATATGTTAAATTTCATATAATTATCTTGTATGTTAACAAAGGATGGACTTGCAGATTACGCAATGGTGTGCCTTTTACTTGTTTGTAAAGTTTGATATATATCCAACACATTTATGTAGTTACAAAGGATGGACTTGCAATTTCTGCAAAGGCGTGTCTTTTACTAGTATTTTAATTTTTATATATCTTACACATTAAAATAGAAACAATGGATGGACTTGAAGTGTATGCTAAGGTGTTCCTTTTACTTGTATGGTAAAGTTTAATATCTAACATATTTATACGGTAACAAAGGATGGACTTGCAATTTCTGCAAAGGTGTGCCTTTTACTAGTTTATTAAGTTTTATATATCTTACACATTTAAATAGTAACAAAGGATGGACTTGAAGTGTACACTAAGGCGTGCCTTTTACCTGTATATAAATTTTAATATATATCACATTTTTATAGCTACAAAGGATGGACTTGCAATTTCTGCAAAGGTGTGCCTTTTACTAAAGTGTTAATTCTAGTACGGTATTATATATAGAAAGGCGTATAAAGGAATAACTTAAAACTAAACTATATACATGTACATGTAATATGTTTAGTTTTATATATCTAACACATTTTTATAGTTACAAAGAAATGACTTAAAATTTGTGTAATGGTGTGCCCTTTAATAGTATGTAAAGTTTAACATACATGGGATAATTGACTAGTTATGTGTAATATTAAAGGTCTGTCAGGCGAGTTGGGTGTGATGCAGTTGAAAAAAAGAGCTCAAAGGATGTTTTTTTTTTCCCTCTTGACACTCAATTCCTAGGAAAAGTAATATTCACAGTCTTACCTTTTTTAAACTAAAACTTTGGAGAATGGCAGGGACGCCCAGCCACTCAGTATCATATTTTATGCACTTTAAAAATGACACGCATTTCCTCTTCATTTAAAGACTTCTTACTATCAATCCAATCAAATCTTTTTATCACATTCTTAACTTTATTATTAACAATTTTTGAGTAGATGGGGATTGCCCTGTCACTGAATAATGTCCTTTATGCATATTAAGATCACACATAATCCTTTTTAATTCAACCGTTTTACTATTATTAATGTATTCAAACCTTTTTCAGTTTAAAAACTCCACTTTTACTATCTTTTAACACAGATATGCGTGCTAAATGACCAAAGCTGTTGATGCGCCATATAACAACATTCATTCATTCATTCATTTTCTTCTTGACACACCACATTTGAGTGACACATTTTTGATATGATCCACAACCAGTTGATTATTCTGTTTATTATATACCTAATTCTTGCTTTGTTTTCTAATGACTATCAAGTGTGCCTGTTACAAAAATTGTTGAGTTTAATATCAAAATATATAATATCATACTATTACATTTTGTTTTCACTATTACTAGCCTCATGGTGAAGTATTACTTTATTTATAGTGCCGGTAATTTGACATCTATCATAATGAGAATGAGACTCTATTTTGGCAAAGTTTTTATAATTCAGAATCTTATGCTTGGTACACACTGTTTATTTTGTGATAGAAAGTTTTCAATAAATTTTTGGTTGAATGACAAAGAATTTTGTTTGACATTACCATTGCTGAGGGGTCTGAAAAAATCTTCACCCATTTTTTGCTTGCTGGGCACAATTTCAGTAGCTTTTGAACACAGTATAGATTAAAGGGCAAATCAACAAATTTCAGATATGGTTAATTTTCAAATCTACACTTATCAAATGGTAACCTGGTAATGTTGTAATTAGAAAAAAAAAATTAGTAAAAGTACTTTTTTTCAATTCATATTTCTGCTTATTAATTTTTATTGCATCGCTTATCTCCCTTACTTATTGTTGCGTCCCTTGATTTGTGACGTCATAGTAGACCTTGTTTCAATATGGACGTTGTTTACGATAGTGAACTGAGCGATACTGAAGACGAAAAAATAGACGATTCTGGGCCGGTAAGGCCGTACATGTACGAGCCAATTTTTAAAGAAACTTATTAAGTTTCTGGTGATGAGGATAAAAGTAACTTTTCGCCCACTGATGACGAAAATGACGATGTTGTGCCGGACTTTTCAACATGTTGAGTATCGCACGCTATTGAAATACGTCTATTACGGGGCGATGGCAAACATCGCTTACAGAAATAATATTCTATACATGATAGAATTAATTGTATGGCATAAACTTTGTTTCACGTGAAGCATTTTCAGTAGATTAACGGGTGGAATTAAACAAAAAAAAAAAAAAAAAAGGGACGGTTTCAAGACAGTTCCACGACAAGACAGTTCCCCAACACTTTTGAAGACATTTCCCCGACACTTAAGTTTCATGTCAAATAACCCTTGACTTTTACGATTGATAATCGTGAGATGTTAGTTCTAATTATATGTTAATGGGTCCTTGTTAATATTTGTACCTTGTAAAGAATTCTGTAAAAATTGACGGGTACAAATTTATTCTCTCATGGGTGAAGGGTTCCACAATAAATCACGATTTTCATGAGAATAAGAATATTTTGAAATGCTGTTAACCAGCATGAAATTTGATAAAAGAATATGTTCCGAGATTATTAAGAGTTAATTCTCAAAATTATTTTGAAAATTATTTTAGTTGTATTTCTTACCATACAGAAATACATGAACATCAGAGAGAGGGAGAGGGGATCTACCTGTGTGAAATACTTTTTTTGTGTTTACCTTGTCCACATGATCCATTCAATGCAAAAATTTATCATACATGTATAGCTATTGTATGTTCCATATACAGAGCTTCTCTGTGAAAGTCTTAAACTCTGAATTGTAAGCCGTGGGAAAGGATAGTGTAAATTTGTTCACTTCTTGTTTGTCTTATAAATGCAAATTGTTTCAATTTGGGTAAGTCTAAATTTGGTCTACTAGGGACTGAGCGGTTAATACTGACATTCCGGTCAAATTGCAGTATAAACGACTTCAAATTCATTGTAAAAACATAGAAAGAGCTTGTAACTATCAGTTGGTCCTTTATCCACAATATTTTCTATTTTTAACTCTTTACCAAACGACAAAATATTAAACAGGTCCAAATTGAAATCACTTGCAGACGACAAAATAAAGTTAAATATTTCAAAAATTGAAATTTGTTTCCAGCAGAGTAGAAAACATTGTGGTAAAAGGAGAAAATGCTGGCTACCAGCATTACCTCCTTTTTCTACAATGTTTTTAACAGGCTTCTGTCTCAGGGTCGTAAAAACTAGGGATTGATTGGTAAAGGCTTAAATATAAATCTCACACATTGGGCACGGGTTCTGGTTTAGTTCCCAGGAAGCAGTATCTGAAGAGATTAGTACGAGTTGTATTAACTTGTTTTTCAAGAGATGTAAAATACATGTTTAAATTCTTACCAAACGTCAAATTTATTGACTCAACCGAATTGAAAGCATTTGGAGTCAACAAAGTAAATTTTACTCACATGTTTGGACTTGTCTTTAATGGGGTAGAAAACATTGTAGAAAAAGGAGAAAATACTGGTTACCAGCATTTTCTCCTTTACCTACAATGTTTTCAAAAGGTTTTTCTTTCTTCACCAGGGTCGTTAAAACAAAGGATTGTTTGGTAAAGGGTTAAACTAAGTTAAACTAAATTCCAATAAACAATCACATTTTATCGGTCATATTTAAATGCTGTGGATTTGAAATATTCTAATTTTTGTGGCATTTGTCGAAGACAATGCCACTATGAGATCAATAATAAATGTTCAATATTGAATTTTGAAGACCATGTATGGTATTTTGTCCAAAACCGAAGGAAGTAAACCCAATTAAACTCAATTTTTCAAGACAAATGAGTTTTTCAATAGCACTCAGATATATAATTGGAAATGGCGTATTGAAATAAACTGCAAAAGGCTGTCGATCGTGGAAATACTTCTTTTTGAGTAAAAATAGCTTCACCTCTTCATAGCCTTCAATTGGCGCAATGATATGCACAAAATTTGTCTTCTGACCGCTTTGCTTCCGGGGTTGTTCGTTCCAAAACCAGTTCGTCCCTGGGCTTGTTCCTCCCATGATTGCACGCTACTCATTTGATTGTGCATGAATATTTACAGGAAGAAAACTTTATTGTAATGTTGGGGATTAGGTCCTGACGGCCAAAGATATCTCAAAATCATAGTATTCAGGTATAAACTTAATTGAATTCAATATAATTACATGGCTTCTCTCTCTACCCATCGTGCATCCTTCCGTCAAGGGACGTTACTCCTGACTCCTCTTGAAAGATCAAAGGGAGACCACCAATACACAACTAACGCAAACTTAGGCACCAGTAATCTCCCTTTAACCAAAGAGACGTATTAATTTGCTTAGGAGGTTGATTTTCAAATTAATGTTTAAATAATATTTCTCTCTTTTTTTTTTTAGCTCACCTGAGCACGAAGTGCTAAGGTGAGGTATTGTGATCGGTCATTGTCCGGCGTCCATCTGTCCGTCTGTCCACAATTCCTTTAAACATCTTCTCCTCCTAAACCGCTGGGCCAATCTTGGTGAAATTTGGCAGTGATGTTCCTTGGGTGAAGCTCTACCAAAGTTGTTCAAGAGATTGAATTCCACCCTTAACTCTGGTTACTATGGCAACAGAAAGGAAAAAAATAGCAAAATCTTTGAAAATCTTCTTCTCTGACATTAGAAGGCGTAGAGCTTTGATATTTGGTATGTAGCATCTCCTAGTGGACCTCTACCAAATTTGTTCATATGATGCCCCTGGGGTTAAAACTGGCCCCGCCCCGGGGGTCACAAGTTCGAACATAGGAACAAAGAAAGAAAACTTTAAAATTCTTCTTCTCTGAAACTGGAAGGCATGGAGCTCTGATATTTGGCATCTAGCATCTCCTAGTGGACCTCTACCAATTTTGTTCATATGATGCCCCTGGGGTCAAAACTGGCCCCGCCCCAGGATTCACAATTTCGAACATAGGAACAAAGAAGGAAAACTTTAAAATTCTTCTTCCCTAAAACTGGAAGGTGTGGAGCTTTGATACTTGGTATGTAGCAATTCCTAGTGGACCTCTACCAAGTTTGTTCAATGATGCCGCTGGGGTCAAAACTGGCCCTGCCCCGGGGGTCACAAGTTCAAACAAAGGAACAAAGAAGGAAAACTTTAAAATTCTTCTTTTCTAAAACTGGAAAGTATAGAGCTTTGTTATTTGGTATGTAGTGAACCTGTTCTAAGTTTGTTAGCCCACCTGAGCACAACGTGTTCAGTCAGTTAAAAATTGGGTCACCTGGGGTCATAAACTAGGTCTCAAGTTTAAATTAAACTAATACTTTGTGGGCCCTCTAGAGGCCATATTTTTTGCTCAATTGACTTGAAAATTGGTCAGAATGTTTGTCATGATGAAATATTGGGTGAGTTTGGAATTGGGTCACCTGGGGTCATGAACTAGGTCACTTGGTCAAATTTAAGAAATACCTTGTGGGCACTCTAGAGGCCACATTTATTGCTGAATTAACTTGAAAACTGTTCAGAATGTTTGTCTTGATAAATGTTTTGACGAGTTCTAAATTGGGTCACATCGGGTGATAAATTAGGTCACTAGGTCAACTTCAGGAAATTCCTTGTGGACGCTCCAGAGGCCATATTTTAAGCTCAATTGACCAGACAATTGGTCAGAAATTGAATTACGCACGTGGAGTGAATTTCGCCTATTGACTCAGAGGGCCATGTTTTCAAATTATTAATTCTACACAGTGGCTTCCTTGACAAATGCCACATCAGCGTTCTATAATAATAATAATAATAATAATAATTACTTTGTTTTAAGAGGGTGGAAAAAAACTCATTTAGCTGTTAAACTAATCTCCCGTGAGGCCCTCTGAAAAAAAAAAAAAAAAAAAAACTTAATAATGTTTATATTGTACAGTTAAAATAGCGATCAAGATATCCATCGTAAAAAAAAAAGTTGTGGTACCTATAACTTGGAGATAAAATGCTGGAAGCATTTGTCTTTGAATGTGTTCAGGGAATCTAGTGTTTTGATGTTGAGAGGTAGGGTATTCCAAACAGTTGCCCCAGAATATGCAAAAGACCGTTTCCATGCATTTGTTCGAGGTTTACCTAACTTAAGATTTAAGTTAGATGTAGATCTTAAGTAATAATTTGAATTTTCATCATATTCTTGGGTGAACTTATCGGTTATGTAGTTTGGGGTCATAAGGTTTTGTGCTTTGTAAATCATGACACATCTTAGGTACTGTACTCTTTTATCAAAGGGAAGCCAATTAAGTTGTTTGAACATATCAACTGATGGTGTCATTAATTTTGCATCTAATATAATCCAGGCTGCCCTTTTTTGAAGTTTAACTAAGGTTTCAATGTTATTTCTTGAGCAAGATCCCCATATAGCACAACAATAGTCCAGTAGAGGTGATATATAGGAACAATAAAAGAGCTTCCTAGCATGTAGTGGAAGATAAATTCGGAGTCTCTACATCAGGGTAAGGCGAGATGCAACAAGTTTACAGATATAATCCACATGTGTGTTCCATGTTAGTTTTTTGTCAACGTGGATACCTAGTAATTTATGACTCTCTACATTGCCAATAATTTCTTCATTTATTGATAAATGTAAATTGCTATGATGGCAAAGTTTAGGGGCAGTACCTAGTAGCATTGTCTTTGTTTTAGATGTGTTAATGTACATTCCATTGTGTAGGCACCATTGATTGATGTTTTCTAGGTCAGTTTGAATATGATTTTCAATATCTTTTGGATCAGTACTTGTTGTGTGGAAAGTTGCATCATCAGCATACATGTCTGTCCTTGTTTTATCTATATAGAGTGGAAGGTCATTAACATATAAAAGGAACAAGATAGGGCCTAGGATAGATCCTTGTGGAACACCATATTTAATAATTGCTGGCGAGGATGTTGTACAGTTAAATTGTACTTGTTGAGTTCTGTTGCTTAAGTAGGACTGAACCCATGTGACCGTTTCATCATGAAAGTTATAAAGTACAAGTTTATCAAGTAGAATGTTATGGTCGACTAAGTCGAATGCTTTCTTTATATCTAGAAATACAGCTCCCACAAAGTTTCCTTTATCAATGGCAAAAAGCCATTCATCAATTAGTTTTATAAGAGCAGACTGGCAAGAATGAAATTGTCTAAAACCTGATTGATGTTGGTGGAGAAGATGATTTTCCTGTAAATATTTACTAATTTGTTTGGCAACATGTTTTTCAATAATTTTAGAGATGACAGGTAAAATGAAATAGGTCTGTAATTTTCTGGAAGTTCCTTGTCACCTGATTTGAAGAAAGGTCTAACCCTTGCTGCTTTTAGAGTATTTGGGAACACACTGTGCTTCAGACTTAGATTTATTATGTGTGATAGGGATGAACTAATTTCTCTTGCTGACAGTTTTAGAATTTTTGGACTTAAGCCATCTAAGCCAGCTCCCTTATTCGTGTTTAATGATTTCAGGTGATAGAAAACTTGCTCTTTCTTAATAGGTTGAAATTTGAATTTCTGTCCTGTATTGTCTGAAAATTTTGTGGTTAGGAAACCTCAGTAATTCATAGTTAGGTGTATGTTTTTTAGTTTTTATTTTATCAGCTAAGTTACAGAAATGATTGTTTAGATGCTCCACTACTTCTTGCGTTTGGGAAATTATTTCATCACCTACCTTTAATTGTGTTGGGAGACTTGGTTCTTCTTTAGGATGCAATTCTTTCAAATATTTCCAAAGTGTTTTTGTATCCTTGTCTTTGCCAATTGCTTCTACAAAGTATTTTTGTTTTGATTTTTTTACCATGGAGGATACTTTATTGCGAAATTTTCTATAGTTGCTAAAGTCTTTCTGTTTATGATATTTGTCTCTTTGTTTCCTGAGCATGTTTATTTCTTCATTGTACCACTGAGGTTGTTTGAAAGATTTAATGCGTTTTGGTTTGCGAGGTGCATGATGATCAAAAACATTAAGAAATTTTACATAGAACATATCTAAACAAAGTTCCACATCATCAGAGTGTAAGATCTCCTGAAAGTCTGCCTTTGATAGGTCATGTAAAAACTGTGCTTCATTAAAGGCTTTGTATGACCTGTATTCCATGCATATATGTTTTCCTTTCTGTAAAGTTTGGCCAACTTTATGTGTTAAACAGACTGGATAGTGATCACTTACAGAATATTTTGGAACTTGTATTTCACAGATGTTTTCAGGTATTGTAGCATAGATGTGATCAATGAGTGAGACGGAGGTGTCAGTGATGCGTGTGGGCTCCTGCACTAACTGTTCTAGATTATATAGTTTTATTAGATTTGTCCATCTACCGTTGTCACATTGGGGTGTAAAGTTTATGTTCAAGTCACCTAGGATAATCAATTCAGTGTTTTGCTGTGAGGCTAATATAATCTGTTCTTCAAATTTATCTATCCATGAGATTAATGAACTTGGTGGGCGATAGACAAAGCATGTTAGTAAAGGTTTGGAGTATGGAAGTTTGAATTCTATCCATACAGTTTCAGTATCATCAGATTCCAAGTCTACCCTTCTCTTATAATTTAAGTTATTTCTTATGTATACAAGAATACCACCGGCATTTCTTCTGTTTCGGTCCTTTCTTTCAAAATTATAGCAATCACTTTTCAATAGGGTATTTGTGGTTTTAGAATTTAAGAAAGTTTCACACAAACCAAACACATGTAAGCTATTTGGATGTTGTAGCGATAACTTGATTTCATCTAATTTGGGGATCAAATGACAAACATTAAGTGATCCAATCTTCAGACCTTTTTTAACTAAATTGAAGACTCCATTACTGTTTTTCTTTTGTGTTCTTTTGACTGATATGGTACTTTTCAAATTTGTGTTATCAGGTGTTTCATTTGTTATTTTAGGTGATTTGTGTTTAGATGCAGAATTTTCATTCAGACAGATATTCAGAAGTAAGGAGAAGAAAATGGTGAATAGTATGACATGAAATAATATTTTTGAGTCCCAAGTGCATTCATCAACAGAAAGTTCTTGGTTGTAATAACTGTTTTCTTTGGCCTTACGGGAGTTTAGTTTGCATATACAAGAACAAAATTCATTACAACAATTGGAGCATTGAAGAATATAAATGTTTGAAAGTGGAGTGAAACTGTTGTATGTTCTACATGGAACAGTCTTATATAATTGACATAGCAGAGGGTTTTGAGAATGTTCGACAATTTCTTCTTTGTCTGTCTGTCACTGTTGGCATAACTTCATTTTGTGGCCATAATTTCCACATCTATGGCACATAACGGGTTTTCCATGTCTGCATACCTTTGTTGTATGGCCATTTTCCCCACAGTAGAAACAAGAGTCAACAGTAAAACCATTTATTTTCCTGTTGTTTTTTAATATTGGGATATAGCTGTTGATGTTTTTGAGGAAGGCTGTTGTACCCCTTTTGTTTACATGGATTCCATCCCTTGAGTATAGTGGTGACCTTAAATAGCCTTGTCTGTCTACAAACAGGGAGTAGCTGGTAATAAATTCCAGACCCTTTCTGTGGCATAGCTCCTCTATGTAGTGTTTACTTCTCTAGTGCAGCAGTCTGTTCGGGGAGTTATCTCAATAAAGATAATCCTGATACTGCTGTTTTCATGCTGTATAAGGTTTATCAGGTCAGTTATGTCGGAGTAGATATCCCAGACTTTATCTCCTATACTGACATTGTTTCCTCCTATGTGGATCAGAATTGTTTCATAGTTCTTTACATCTATATTGGCTTTTATATGCTCTTGGATATCTTTCACTCTAGCCCCTCTGCAGGTTTTGACATCCACATTCTTACTTAGTCTATTTTTATTTATGTGTTTCAAAATTGAAGAGCCAATCATTAAAATCCTATGTTGAGTATCTTTTTGTAGAAGGCTGGTCTTATCAGTTACTTTCATGTCCATCTGGGAGTTTGAAAATTCTTGTGTATTTCTTTGCATGGCTGAAATACTTTTGGGTTCAGTGTTAACTGTTACAGGGGTAATGTTGGTTTGTGTTAATGGGTCAGGTTGGCTGTTCCCATGGGACATTCCTGTCTGTCTGGTACTTTGCTGGTCAGAGTTTTTAGGTATGACTGTGTGTTCAGTGTTTTGCTGGTTGGCATTTCTCTGTATGTCAGTGTGTTTATTGCTTTGCTGGTCAGAGTATCTTGGTGTGTTATGCCCTCCTTTCTCTGTGACTATTCTACAGTTTGGTGCCTGTATATGCTGGTGGTTTGGTGTTTGTAAATCATCAGTCAGCTGTAAGTCAGTTTGTTGTGTAGTTGATTGAAGATCTTTATATCCTTTCCCTGACCTTGTCTCCTGTGTTTTGAGTAAGGCTGATTTGAGGGCCTGTACTTCTAGCTGTAAATCTCTTACAGTGGAGATTAAATCGCTGATTATGCTTTCTTGGGAAATATAACTCTCAAAACTTAAATTCATTGTTTTCTGGTCCTTTGCATTTTGGGTTTTTATTTGATCGTTTTGCAATGTCAAGTGAAGTCCATCATTTTCACAGACCAGAACACTGTCTTCTTTGTTTTCATTTGGTACAAATACTGTTTTTAATGCTGTACTAGAGTTATATGGAGTTGATGTCAATAGAGATGATGCATTCTTTTTTATCTCGTTTTCATCCATTTCTGCCCCTTCATCGAGTGCAAGCCTTTTCATGGAGGTTTGGGATGAGATAATGTTATTGTCTCCTTTGTCAATTCTGTGTAGTATCTTGATGAAATGTTTGTATGTCCAGTCTAGATAACCATACCCTTGAATATGTATGGTATTTGTAGTTTGGTAAATGGTGCAGGTAATCAAGTTTCCCTCAGGATTTGGAATCTTGTAAATATCTCCATGTTGCCTTGTAGACATGTATTGTTGATGATCTTTTTGTATTTCATTGTTGAGGGATGTCATTCTGTCTTTATTTTTTATTACAAGTGTTATGCTTCCACTATTTTGTTGAACATCAACAAAATCAGGAAACTCTAGTAGAAAAGTGTCTTCATCTTTTGACTGGTTTGAAAATCCAGAAAACTCCATGATACTTGAAGACATGTTGAATACAGTGTCTAAGATTTGTTGTGTGAAATTGGCGGCCATTTTATTTCTTTGTTCTAGTGTCCTTTTTAATAATTTGTTGTGCTGAGTTAATTTATTTTAAAGTTTTCTTATCACAGGTAAAATTTCACAAGATTTTACAGAGAACAGATCCAATATTTCCTAAAAACAATGCAAAGAGAAATTTCATATTCCAAATTCAATTTTAAATAATCCAAAATTCAAATGTTCACAACACCACAGCTGCATGCAGTTCAACACCTTGAGCAACTTCTGAGTCAGGATCAACGCTTTGATTTTATCATTTGGGTTAGGGTTAGGCTAAACCCTTACACAGATGGCAAAACTTTAGACTTGTCCACTCCACACCGAAAGTATTTGCAGACCACAGATCAAATGTGGCCTTGACAATAGGTTGGAAGGTAGAAAATATTGTAGGAAAAGAAGATAACTCTGGGTATCAGGATTTATTCCCTTTTTCACCCTGTCCTCAAAAGTCTTCTCCATTAGGGTGGTTGAAGGTCAGAATTTTGAGGTAAAAGGTAAAAGAATTGGTGTGTGAGCCTGGTCAAAAACATTCTGTTTCCTAATTGAAAAAAAATGTGTTATTTTTAATTTCCTCACTTTTGTCCGATTATCAGAGAAAATGACCTGTGTCAAATGTGCAATTTCAAAATTTTCATACTGACATGTTCAAAACTTTTTTCTCAGTAGCCTGTCTAGAAGACATAATATGGATAGGAAAAAGGAAATATCCACAAATCAAAATTGTATAGGTATAATTCAAAATTTGTTCGAAATGCATGTAAGTTGTCAAATCATTTTTAAGAGTGAAATGTCAAAGAGAAGTAGTGTATGGGATAAAAGCTGTAACATGGGTTTACTGTCAGCAACAAACATTACAGTGTAAAGGGGTGAGATATGCAAATGTTATGTAACCATTTCCTGTATTGTTTCAACTGGTCGGTGATAGATTAACATTTATGACCATGACTAGGGATAGCCAGATATTGACTTAACCCTTTACCATACAAACCCTAGATCTAGTTTCCAATACCCAAAGAAAGAGTGTTTGAAAAACAGTGTGGGAAGAAAATGATGTTTGCTGTTCAAAGAATGATTATTATCCCTTGAAAGTTTACATCATTTGAACAATGTCGACTTTGTTATTTGCAAAATTTATGTTATGAATTTGGATGAATCTATAATTTTGTTAAATGTTGAAATCATTTGGAAAAGGGAGAAAACGATAGCAATTTCTCCTTTGTTCAGAATGAAGCGATACTGTAGAAAAGGGTAAAATAGTACGAATAACAATTCATGTATTCCAATTTCGAGAAAAAAAGAAATTACCTACTTCATGTTGGATTTTCTTTTTGGAAATTGCCGTTGCGGAATGTCTGTCTTTCGGAGTTTCGATTTAAGGCCTATCTCCTTTCGACTCGGAGTTTCGAATAATGTCGGCACAGCGTCCGGTTTTAACCGCAGCCTAAAATTCCTATAACCAACTTCTTTTGCGAGTTTTTGACTTATTAAGAACTGACTGTCATCGAAGTATTTCAGACACAATTTTGAATGAACCGATGGCAAAATATCTGTCGCTACTGTCAGGCCCCGGTTTAAACGTTCAATCCATAGTTTCCTCCTTTTTAATTCCTTCGGAAATTTGAACATACTAATTCTATGAGTTCCCGAATCGACGTTGCAGCCTATGGCTGCACAATTTACCATTTTTTTCGGCTCAATTCTCAATTAATACTCAGATATCTGCATACAATCATCGGCGTTCCTACTGTACGTCTACTGACGGTATACACAGACTGACTCGACAATGACGTCACACATGCACGGGAGATAAGCGAATCAGGGGAAGTAAGCCATGTACCATTTTTAGGGCCGTATATCAGCGTGACAATTCGGCCGTGGTTTATGGCATGTTACAGGGTGGTATTTATGAAAAATGGCGGACACATGTTAAACTGACATCATTTGCAGCTGATTAAAGGAAAAAAAACAGTCTGGTCAAAATATTTTAGGATTTGCCCTTTAAGATGAAGATGAGAAGGTGCTATATGATCTTTAATCTGTACTGTGTTGTAAGAACACCCTTTAAAATTTATTATCTACATGTATATATTATTTATTGGTTTGTAGCATGATTTTGAATGCTGCTCAACCTAACTCGATACTAAATCATTGTTTTAGTGACTTTTTGCTTGTCTTCTGCAAATGATTTCAGTTCATTTGATTGTTCATCTTTGTTGTTTGGTAAATAGTGAAACAGCTTCTGATGTCATTGAAATTCCTGAAACTTCAGTAGCATGTTACATGTATGCTTGTACGTGTATCATGTTTACATGTATGTATGCTTGACATAGATATAAGTGCTATAGAAAAACTTTCATCAAATTTTATTATTATTCATGGTGCTTGACCAAGTATCTTATACAAGTATGAATAAAAAGTGTTTTGCAGATATGAATTTAAATAAATAATTTTGAATGTTGCTCGAAAAAAAGAATTGACTCCTGTTAGATGGAAATTTCTTTGTTTAAAAATTACTTAATAAATGTATATTGCATCAAATTCTGATTTCATGATTTGTATGAATGTTTCTTGACATAAACTGTCTCTAATGTGAAAGGTAAATGATTAACTAAAATCAAGATGGAAAGATTATGTATGTTTCTTTGCTAAATCAAACAAAATGTCCTTAATCATGATAGAAATTTTATTTTATCAAAGTTGAAATGGTATGATTGCAATGTATGAGAGTTAACTGTAATACTGTATATGGCCATAAAGACTTGCAAAAAGACTTATTATGGTTATAAAAATCTTTCATTTTGCCATTTCGTGAACCGGTGACAGGCTTTAGAAACAAGAGGGCCATGATGGCCCTCTATCACTGAACTGGTTGATAAATACAAACCATACACCAAATATTAGAATTCTGGGCCAAATGGTTTGGCTTCTCTACAGAAGCCCTAGTGAAAGTCATGACTCCAGGGCGAAACCATTTTTGACCACACAGCTATAATTACTTAAATACTGGTAGAGGTCCATAAGTCCAAATGGTTTGGAACAAGTTTTCTCTACAGAAGTCCTAGTGGAAGTTGTGACTCCAGGGGAAACCGTTTTTGACCACACATATATACGCTATATTTACTTAAATACTGGTAGAGGTCCACAAGTCAAAGCCACATGCCAAATAATACAGGCCTATGACATGTGGTTATAAACAAGATATTCAAAGTTTCCTTAATATAAAGCCCCTGTAAAACATGGGGCCCATGAGGCAGGGCTAATTTCAATCCCAGGGCTTTTTTTAAAACAAATTCAGAGATTCAAATTTGGTAGCCCTTGGTATAATGGTTAGGGGCAAGAGGATTTTTAGAATTTTCAATTTATAAGTACATGTTAAATTAATGATCCATAGGATGGGGGCCAATTTTGACACCATGGCTTTAATTTGAACAATTTTGGAGGAGGCATGCTAGATGATAACACTTTTGCATTATTATAGGTGTAACTCAAGGTCAGTAGCACGGTGATCTTTAAAGTTTTCATTATATAAGCCTATTTAAAGCTTATGACTTGTGGGGCAGGGCGAATTTAGACTGCAGGGCTATAATGTGAACAATCTTCGTTTAGATCTATTAGATAAATATACATGCAAAAGTGGTTGCCCAAGGTCTTATGGTTAGGAACAGAAAGACTTTTAAAGTTTTCACTATATAAGCCCATGTAAACTTATGACTGCCATGGCAGGGCTAAATTTAAACCCAGGGCTACAATTTGGACTGTTTTGGTAGAGGCCCACATGATAAAGCTACATGCAAAATCTGCTAGCCCTAGGCTTCATGGTTAGAAACAAGCAGATTTTTAAAGTTTTCACTATGTAAGCTTAGGTAACATTGTAATCCCCATGGTGGGGCCATGCAGTTATGACCCCGGGACTATATTTTGAAGAATCATAGTAGAAGCCCATTGGATGAAGCTACATGCAAAATTTGGTATCCCTAGGCCTTTTGGACAAGTTTGGTAAAAATTAAATGCTTAGTTTCAGAGATACTTGAAAGAAAATTTAATGCACAGATAGACGCACTGATGGACAGTTGCGCAAAGGACACAGGGCCATGACATAAGCTCGCTGGCCTTCAGCCAGTGGAGCTAATAAAACAAAGCATTGAATAAAGAATTTGCACAATTGTCTTGTTCATAATAATTAGGGCACTGTTGATTTTCTTTGCTTGTTATAGGCTAAACTTGAATTAAAGTTTGTATGAAAAAAAAGATGCATTGCTTACTCTTTCAATACTCCATCCTCTTAAAATTAAGAAAAAAAAAAAAAAAAAAATCTAACTGGTTAATCAGTTTTGTCTTCAACTGGTTCACTCTTCACCAGAAGACAAAACTTTAGAGTTGTCTGTATTGAAAGCATACTCAAATGACAAAAATAATGTGACTCAGGTAATAGAATTTGTCTTCAAAAGGGTAGAATACATCACAGGAAAAAAAGAAATGTTGGTTATTAGCATTTTCTCCTTTTCTATTAATGTTTTCAAGTCTTTTCCCAGGGTCTTGTAAATTGAGATTGTTTGCTAAAGGTTTGACCCTTTACCATATAAAGGTATCATAACAGCAATGAGAAAGACGCCGTTTAAAAACATCGTGGGAAGAGGAGAAAATGCTGGTTACTAGAATTACAAAATAAACTTTGATTTTTCAGTCACAAATTTTGTATTCTGCAAGTGCTTTCCATTCCTTTGTTTGGTAAAGAAATGATAGCATATGATTTTGTATTTTTATTAGGATTTCTGTGCCATTTTCAACAGCATTTACTGTCATACTCATTAAGGCAGCCAGTGCACAGTCTCTGTCAGCCAGGGGTAACAATCCATGATTCTAATCTGGAATGTTGAGAAATCAACCCTTGGCTTGCTATGATACTGTTGTCCATGCACTCCGGTTGTTTCTTTTACATTTCAAAATCACTGGCTGCATCCCAACATCAACGAAAGAAAACGTTGTTGAATGGTTAGAGGGGAATGAGTCTTGTTGAAATGACTTTAACTCTTTACCAAACAATCCCGGGTTTTTCACGACTCTGTAAAATAAGCCTTTTGAAAACATTGTGGGAAAAGGAGAAAATGCTGGTAACCAGCATTTTCTCCTTTTTATACGCCCGTTGAAGATGGGACGTATTATGGGATAACCCGTGGCAGGCGGGTGGGCGGACGGGCGGGCTGCGTCCCCATTCTTTGTCCGGAGCATATCTCCAAAACTATGCTAGCTACGGTTATGAAATTTCATGGGTGGATAGATCTCATCAAGGCGGAGTGCAGTGCACAGGAATCATAACTCTCGCTTGCTTAATTTTTGAGTTATTGCCCTTTGTTGTTTTTCATACTTGAATTTTGTCCGGAGCATATCTCCAAAACTATACTAGCTACGGTTATGAAACTTCATGGGTGGATAGATCTCATCAAGGGGGAGTGCAGTGCACAGGAATCATAACTCTTGCTTCCTTAATTTTTGAGTTATTGCCCTTTGTTGTTTTTCATACTTGAATTTTGTCCGGAGCATATCTCCAAAACTATACTAGCTAAGGTTATGAAACTTCATGGGTGGATAGATCTTATCAAGGGGGAGTGCAGTGCACAGGAATCATAACTCTTGCTTACTTAATTTTTGAGTTATTTCCCTTTGTTTATATTCATACTTGAATTTTGTCCAAAGCATATCTCCAAAACTATGCTAGCTACGGTTATGAAAATTCATGGGTGGATAGATCTCATTAAGGGGGAGTGCAGTGCAAATGAATCATAACTCTTGCTTGCTTAATTTTTGAGTTATTGCCCTTCGTATTTTTTCATACTTGAATTTTGTCCGGAGCATATCTCCAAAACTATACTAGCTACGGTTATCAAATTTCATGGGTTGATAGATCTCATCAAGGGGGATTGCAGTACACATGAATAATAACTCTTGCTTGCTTAATTTTTGAGTTATTATACGCCCGTCGAAGACGGGCCGTATTATGGGATCACCCATGGCGGGCGGGCGTCCGGGCGGCGTCCAGTTCTTTGTCCGGAGCATAACTTTGTCATCTCCAGTCTGATTGACTTGATACTTGGCAATTGTGTTTGTTGCGATAATACAGAGTGCATTGCGAAAGAACCATAACTCTACCTCGTGCTATCTTTGAGTTATTTCCCTTTGATCGTCATTTTTACAGCATTTTCTGCTTGTCCGGAGCATAACTTTGTCATCGCCAGTCCGATTGACTTGAAACTTGGCATTTGTGTTTGTTGCAATAATACGGAGTGCAGTGTGAAAGAACCATAACTCTACCTCATGCTATCTTTGAGTTATTTCCCTTTGATCGTCATTTTTACAGCATTTTCTGCTTGTCCGGAGCATAACTTTGTCATCGCCAGTCCGATTGATTTGAAACTTGGCATTTGTGTTTGTTGCAATAATACGGAGTGCAGTGCGAAAGAACCATAACTCTACCTCATGCTGTCTTTAAGTTATTTCCCTTTGATTGTCATTTTTACAGCATTTTCTGCTTGTCCGGAATATAACTTTGTCATTTTTAGTTTGAACATCTTCAAATTCGGTATGCATGATTGTTGAAAAATTACGGAGTGCAGTGCATAAGAACCATAACTCTTCCTAGCACGAATTTTGAGTTATTCCCCCTTAGATCTTCATTTTTATAGCATTTTTTGCTTGTCCGGAGCATAACTTTGTCATCTTAAGTAGGAATGACTTGAAATATGGTATGCTTATTTGTTGCAATATTTGGAAGTGCAGTGCGCAAGAATTGTAACTACCTCGTGCTGTCTTTGAATTAGTTCCCTTTGATCATCATTTTTACAGCATTAAGTGCTTGTCTAGAATATAACTTTGTCATCTCAAGTCAGAACGACTTCAGACTTGGTATGCATGTTTGTTGCAGTTATGAAAAGTGCAATGCACTGGAGCCCTAACCTTACCTATTGCCCTTTTGGAATTATTCCCTATTCATTATTTTTTTTTTTACAGCTTTTCATGCTTCTCTACAATATAACTTTGTCTTTTCATGTTGGAATGACCTGAAACTTTATATGCATGTTTCCGTAACATTAGACATTCATGCCTATTTCAATCACTTACATGATTTCTGCTGCACTACTATTTTCCTCTACCTGCCCTTTACGATTATTATTCCCCCTCGACAACTGGCGGTGGGACGGGCATATCTTGCGACAATTTGCCGCTCTTGTTCCACAATGTTTTCTTCCCTTCCCAAAACAAATTTCAATTTTTGAGTCACTTTAAATTTGTCATCTGCTAATGCTTTTAATTTGGAACAGTCTTAAATTTTGTCATCTGGTAAAGAGTTAAATCATTATACCCCAGCAAAACGAATGTTTTCAGGGGTATACTGGAATCAGCCTGTCTGTCCGTTTGTCCGTCCGTGTGTCCGTCTGTGTACAAATAATTGCCTGTTTCTGTCAAAGTGCTGGCGGGGGTATTAAGTCACATTCAGTGACAGCTCTAGTTAATTCTGTAAAGAGTTTAATCATTAATTCTAAAAGAGAGGCATGACCAAATTCAAACTTTCCAAATACCTGTACAAGTAACACGTCCATGTGATATTCAAAGAAAAACCTATCTCTGGATTTGAACCTGAAACCTTTTGTGAGAGAGGCCAATGCTCTACCTCTTCACCAATGCCTCACAGTCTTAAGTATTTATGGTATGATTCCTTTACCAGACAAAAATTTTAGAATTGTTAATCCTCGACCACAAAGTTATAGGAATGACCTGCATTCATCTGTCCTTCCATTAGTCCATGTATCCTTTTATTTTTCACATACTATTTCTGAGCAACCATTGGAATTCAACAAAATTTCATGGGAACCTCCCTGTATGGAGGTCATATGCATGCATATTGTCAGTAGATCTATGTTTTTGTACATTTTTCTCCTTGTTATGGCCCTTTGAACGCTAAGTCCCCATTACCTATTTGCACTGTTCTAACAAACTCTAGGACTGAATTTAACAAATCTTTATGAGTAGCTTTCCTCTAAGGAGGATATGTGCATATTGTTAATGCAGTTTGGTTTGATGACTTTTTTTCCACTGTTATGGCCCTTTGAATTTTAGTCCCCAAAAATCAGAAAATCATTTCCTGCCAATTTCTAGGCAACAATTGGATAGAATTCAACATCACTTCATGGGACGTTTCCCTACAAAGAGGACACAATCTTATTGTCAGGATGTTGAAGTTCAAAGATTTTTCTCACAGTTATGGCCTAATGTATAAAGTTTCTAATTTCAATTCTCCGCTATTTCTAAGCAACTACAAGATCAAATCTGGCAGAACTTTATTGAAAGCTTCCCTATAAGCAGGGATTCTATATAACGTTATATACGATCCCTGTGTATATAAGATCCCTGTATAAGGGGACATTGCCATTAAAAATATTGGCAGCATGGTCTTGTTTGATGATTTTTTTTTTTTTTTTCAGTTATGGCCCTTTGAAATTGAGTCCCTTATTTTGTTTCCATACTATTTCCCAGTAACCACATAGTGGAATTAAAATTTCATGAGCAGCTTCCCAAAAAGAGGACATGCACATACTGTCAGCATACTCTGGTTTGGTATTTTTCTCTTCCGTGCTATTAAGTTCTCATTAACCACTAGATGGAATGTAATAGAAAGTTTCCCCATATAGATGATATGCATATGCATATATTATCAGCTGATTTTCCTGTGACTTTGATATATTTTATCTAGTATCGAAATATGACTGGTTGAATGATAACCCATATGAAAAAAGTCCCCCCCCCCCCCCCCCGCGATATTTTTTTACAAAAACCTTGGACGAAGGGGAAGGGAAGCAACTTAAATTCAATCAGTAAACAATTCGCTATACGAGTAAGCTCCCTTTCAATTTTTCAATTAGTCGTCTGCAAAACTTACTATGCATTAAATTATAAATCTTTCAACACTTGTTCAGAATAAATTTCAAAACTGATAATGAAACCAGGCATGATTGACTCGAAAATTCTTACACAAATACAATACTCGTTTTACATATTTTCCGAAAGGGCCGTCATTGGAAGCCGCTCGAAAGCGGCTTCCAGTAGGAATGTACCTAAACTATTTACCATGTAGATGATCAGTAATTATTCGATTGGTCATTATTTTTGGAAAATTTCTAATAATGTCGTGTTGTTGTGACAGAATTACTCCACATGACTCTTTCTTAAATATTCCAACAGACCTACATGAAAATCAAGCCTGGTTTTTTGCAATATGTCGTTCATTCCCAAATAATAATAAAGAATACAGAAAAATAAACCTCCTTTAATTGGCTAGTCCCCCGAAGTTTTCAAACATATAGGATTCCTTCTACTTTCCCAAACGAAGTTGTTATGCTTTCCGTTTATCACAAGCCTTCTCACCTCTCAATGATTTTCGCATTTGTGTACTTTTTTACAAAACAAAATAATGATAATTATGTTATAGAGAGCATCTTAGAAAATGATAATCAGAAGCAATTTTATGTACAAGTTTTTCGTCCATTCTCAATCCGTGTAGATAATAGGGCGTTAAACCTTTGATCAAAGTATAGACTGGTTACCTCGCTACACAGTTAATCGAAGAACTAAGAGGAGTCTACGACAGCTATTTATAGAATACTTGCGAAAAGATAACCCTTTTTTCTTCCCTTTGTCGACACTTTAGCCGAATGGATTTTTGTTTCACGGAACATCTACCTTAGGATACCTGTAAAATTTAGCATTCACTGTGTTGTGTGTGGAAGCTGTTATGATCAGACTGTACGTGGTGTACAGTATGGTCCCGATCTACAAAACCCGTGAAATTGACTACAGAAACAATCACGGCGGTACCTGGTGCTCTAAGGGTTAAAGCTGGTCGAAAATGACAGAAATAGATGAAGATCAGACAGCACATAGCCCGTGTAATATTTTTTGAAATTCTATAAGATATTGTAAACATAAAAAAATCTGGTTTATTTTCCTTACTCAGTGTATTAATTTCGTTGTGCAGTCGAAGGGTGAAAGTTATTACAGCTTTTTACGTCGCCGCTGGTCAAAGGTTTAGAATAGCTCTTGAAATTTACATTAGACGTTTTACACTAGATTTGTACAAGGCCTATGCAGAAAATGGTTCAAACTACTGATTATTAAACGAAATATGTATAGTAATAGTTATTATGTTGTGGTTGAGTATACCCAGATCTTTAAAAACTTAAAAAATGGTGTTTTTTTTTGTGTGTGTGTGTGTGTGTGTGTGTGTGTGAATGCCATTCCAGGAATAAAAGAAACGTGGTTTATGCCATCTGTGCTATGATCAGAATAACTTTTGAGATGCCATGCAAAAGTTTTTGTTTCTGGAGTAGAAATGTAAAGATTCACTGTGTTACAAGCATGCTAAGATACTTTTTGACAAGCAGGAAGATCGTGTTTTAGAAAAAAGTTGTTGCATTTTTTTTTGTAAAAAAAATGAAACGCAAAGAAGAGATCACTGATAAAAATTGTAAATACATGTAAACATCATTATGTGAATAACGATCTTAATATCACTTTGAATAATTAGTAATTTAAATAATTCCATAGTATTGCTTTGATGCCGCTAAAGAAGCTTCCTTTCTAAAATCATTTTAATAAATGGAAAATGCTGTTCTTGAATGCGCAATTTCTCCATTTTCAAATTTCGAGTAGAAATTTAAAAAAAAAAATCCGATGCTTTTACGTGTGTGTGTGTGTGTGATTTTTTTTTTTTTTTTTTTTTTTTTTCACATAAACATTATCACTTTATAATAATAGTAATAATAATAATAATAATATAATAACAAGATTATTTAAGATTCCTCTCTAAACTTCTGTCTTATTCTTTAGAATTAGAATACATCAACTGCATTTTAGTACCATTCGTCATGATTTTCCTTTGGTGGGGAGTGTGGGTAAAACAGATACAAAAAGTGTAATCACAATTTCTCGAGAAAGTCAATATTTCTGAGACTGTCCACCAAAAGATTGCGGCTTCTATGATGCTATGCATCATAAATTTGTCTTGTTAGACTACTTGAGAGTAAAAGTATTTGTGATGCTTTGGTAAAACGGAAGTCAACATAATCAATTACGCATGCGTGGTAATGGAAGTCTCCATAAAAGTTGATGGACAACAACATTATTTTGTGAAATCTAATTGTTTATCCGATTTGGAATGAAGGATATGATGTCTAGAAAGGATTAAAGTAATGAAGAAGAATTCAAGTCGGAGTACGCAGTTGTCACATGTGAAAGAGTCTCGGATCTCAATTGACTTTGACATGAAACATCTCCAAGATAGAGAGAGTGTTGCAAGCACTGAACATGGAATTTCGTCAAGTTCACCAAGCATGAGACATAACAGTGAGTCACAAACTGTCTTACAGATGACCTATACTGATGAGAAAGCTGCAAACTGTGTGGTGAATAGCAAGAAAAGGGAGAAATTTGGGCTCTTTAGAAATCTTAGGCGAAGAATTCGTTCCTTAAGTAGAAAAACAGAAGAGAACGAAAAAGATTTTGAAGAACAAAACGTTGTTCCAAAAACGAAATCCCCGGGTAAACGTCCAAAACAGGCAGGGAAATGTCGTTTGAACCTGTGTTCGAAACCATCTAATTCCAACTCATCCCATAGTACAGAAAGCCTGGATATGAACTTGCACTTACAACGAAAGTTGGAAGATGGGTTTTGGTCTAATAGAGACAGGACAGATAGCTCATGTAAAAAGGAAAAATCAAGTTGTGGTTCTAAAGATATATCAAAATTTCAGACAGAATGTTTTGTAAAATGTTGTTGTGATTCTGGTGGAAATGGTGCTGAAAACAGTTCAGAATGCAGAAAATGTAAAAAAATCAGTAACGTTTCCCCACATTTTCAATCGTCTCGAATTGAAATATCAGTGTTGTGTCATACAAATGGAATTACTACAAATTCAACTCCGGCAATTCACTACCGAGACTGTAACACTTCAGTGTCAGACAGTGCCATCATTAAAGAAGCTCCAAAAACATGGAGTTTGACCCATGAACTATTTAGACTGTCAAAGTTCGGCTGGTATTGGGGGCCTATTACAAGGAGAGAGGCTGAGAGAAAACTAAATGGACAGCCTGATGGTGCATTTCTGGTGAGAGACAGCTCTGATGAACGCTATTTATTGAGCCTAAGCTTCAGATCTTACGGACGAACATTACATACTAGAATTGAGCATTGTAATGGAAAGTTTATATTTGATGCTCAGCCAGACACAGAGGGTTATCCTTCAATTGTTGATTTGATAGAAAACTCAATGAATGATCCTCAGACAGGGATATGTAGTTATTCTCGCAGAGGATCACCGAGTCCCCCAATTTATCCTGTCAGACTGACAAAGCCTGTGTCAAGGTTTACACAAGTGAGATCATTGCAGTACATGTGTCGTTTTGTAATTCGACAATATACCAGATATGATCATATACAAATGCTGCCACTACCCAAAAAACTGAAAGGTTGGATTGGTGAAAATCAATATTAAGAAAAAGTCAGTGTTAGTCCTAAAAGCACTTTTCAAAATTTCAGCTGCCTCTGCAGCTAATATAGATCAAGATTGTGACTGCAAAAAATGCCTAGTCTGATCTTTATTCTAAACTGACAGGATTGCTGAGATGTTCTGAGTTTAAACAAATTTTGAATAATTTGAATGACATTGTTTGGGTCTTGTCCTTAGAATGAATGTCTGTTTAGCTTAGAAATTCCAATTTCAAAGGAATCAAACTCTTCACATAACCCTTTAAAAATCTTAGACATGTCCAAATTGAAAGCATTTGCAGATTACAAATGAAATGTTGTTCAAACAGCGAGATTTTTGTATGAAAAGGTAGAAAAGAGTTGTAGGAGTAGAAAATGCTGGATACCATCATTTTCATCTTTTACCACAATGTTTTTGAAAATTTTCTCCATCAGGTCTTCAGAAGTCGAAATTGTGTGGTAAAGGGTTAATGCAGTTGATTGGTAGAGATGTTCTCGCTCAGCCATTCCTGAAGGTGCCAAGTCTTGAATGGTCGGTAACTAAATCTCTCATCACATTTTCAGCTGCCATGATTTAAAAACATTGTGATGAGTAGGTCAGCTTGCAAGAGAAATATATCTTTTCATATTTTGTCGCACCACCTTTTTGACTGAATTTTTAGTATTTTATTTTCACATTTCTATATTTTGTTAGATGTGAATGATTCGGAATAAAGCAATATTGTGTATAAACAGACAAACCCTTTCACTCATTCAAACAACCTATAAATTTTCTGCAGTCAGAGGCATTTAAAATCAATTCACATTTTACAAAATGAAGGACTAGCTCGGAAAGAGGTATATCTCCATGTATCTTGTCACTAGAATTGTTTATTAGACGAAATTTAAGTGTAATTTCTCTCAAGAAGCCCACCCACAGTGCAATTCAATACTTGAGCACGAGGTCACAAGACCACCAGCAACCTTATTTTTTTTGTCTTGTTACAATTTTATTTCAAAAACTTTGGCAAAAGGAGTTGCTCATAATGTGCAATTTCTTCTTTGGTCACAATGTTTTCACATCATGACATGGGTCTTCATCCTTTATCATGATACATGCTGATAATCCATGATCCATATTACAAGAATGTTTCAAATTTGAAGTCATCTGCAACAAACCTGTTGAATTCTTTACCGCACAACAATAAGTTTAGTCATCTCCAAATTGAAAGCATTGGCAGACGACAAATTAAATGTTGCTCAAATGATGAAAGTTGTCTATGAAAGAATAGAAAACATTGTGGAATCGGAGAAAATGCTGGTTACCAGCATTTTGTCCTTTTCCCAAAATGTTTTCAAAGGCAATCAAGGTTTTCCCCCAGTTTTCAAAGACAGTCAAGGAAGTTAAAATTTGGGATTGTGTAGTAAAGGGTTGTGGAAATCTGTAATGCCATGCAACTGTTGCTTATTTTGCCCTAAAAGCCTCATACCCTTTTCAGTGTGTTTGTTTGGCATGGAAAAGATGTAAGCCAATCTGTTCTATGTAAATTAGCCATGCTCTTGCAAAAGGGGGTTTAACCCATTACCTGAGAACAAGGGGTCCAGGGTTCGATCCATGGCTACGACCCCTGGCTTGGCCAATTTCTTTCCGAGGATTGATGATAGTCACTGCGACAGGATTCATTCCTCTCCCACTGCTGACCATTGTTTCGATGATGATTATGTGGGAAAGCAGCCAGTGGCTTGGAAAGAAAATTTAGTGAAGTACTGGTAAAAGAAACTCCAGGAACGCATGGATAGGTGCACTGGCCGCCGCGATATAACTGAAATAATGTTGAAAACAGTATTAAACACCATACAATCAATCAATCAACCCATTACCACACAATGCTGAGTTTTAACGCCTCCGAGAATTTAGACTTTTGAAAACATTGAGGGAAAAGGAGAAAATGCTGGTAACCAGAATTTTCTCCTTTTCCCACAATGTTTTCTAACCTTCCAGAAAACAAATCCAATCATTTGAGGCACATATAATTTGTCGTCTGCAAATACTTTGAATTTGGATTGGTCTAGAATTTTGTTGTGTGGTAAAGAGTTCATGCATCTGTGTGATGCAAGTTATCATATACTTACTTATGTTGTCTAATAACTGGCTGAATCTTGAGGTAGAGTTGTAAGGACATGCAGAAAATTGGCCAAAGCAAAGTTTCGACGGAGGTCAGCTTGCCTGGACTGCACAGGCTGACATGGTTCAATATTTTTGTAGATGTATTGAGCCCCCTATTGACAGAGCAAGGCTTGAATACTAATTTCAGACAAGACACTGTGGTACATATACCGTGTTACTAGCCCATTACCACATTACAAAATTGAAGACCTTTCTAAATTGAAAGCATTTGCAGACATAAAATTCAAATAGGGCTTAAAGAATGGAATTTGTCTTTGATAGTGTAGAATACATAGTGGGAAAAGGAGGAAACGGTGGTTATCAGGAGCCAAACATAAACAAGGTGGATGTTAAAATGCATTTGAATTTAAATAATATCTTTTAAAGGTATGGAGGAGTTCGGTGTGGCTCAGTAGAAAAGTGTAGGACTTGTAATCTAAAAGCCACAGGTTTGAGCCTCACTGGAAGCTCTGGGTATTTGGTGTCTTTTGGCAAGAAACTTCAGAGTCCAACCCTACTACATATACTGGTGAAACACAGGACATACATGATGAAGCAAGCTATCGTGGAGATAGGACTGAAATAATGTTGAAAGCAGTGTTAAACACCCTTCAAACAAGTAAAGGTATGGAAATAATTGTGAAGATGGTAATCTGTTATTGTACAGATGGTTCAAGTGTAAATTGCTGGCATAAAAATGAACCAGGTAAATAGGTAAACAAAAGATAGAGGCACCCTGGCAACTTTTGATGCACTGTTAAAAGTCTTTTTTTATACCAGGCACTAACACTTCAACAGACTGTATGAAATAGATTGTCACCTTCACAATATTTTCCATTCTTTTAAATGTTATGATTTGAATTTAAATACATGTTAACACCACATTGTTTATTTTTGGCCATTATTGGGCCTTTAAATGAAGAAACATTCAAATGGTAGAAAATATTGTTTGGAAAGGAGAAAATGCTGGTTGCCAGGTTTTCTTTTTCCTACAAAGATTGGTAGCTGAAACTGTAGATTGTTGGAAAAAGCTTAAGGACAATTTGAAAAAATGAAAATGGTATGGGGCTTAATTGATGATGTGCCATCGAATATTTTTAATTAGAACTAGTGAATGTGAGGTTTGCTAGTACACGTAGAAGTTTATTGTTAAATAATTTTGATCTGCAAATTCATGATTTTTTTTATTTTTCCCTGTGATTTTTAGCTCCACTGGCCGAAGGCCAGAGAGCTATTGTCATGGCGTTGTGTCCGTCGTGCGTGCGTGCGTGCGTCCGTTCGTCCGTCCGTGCGTGCGTCCGTAAACTTTTTCTTTAAAAAACTTCTCCTCAGAAACTATTGACTGGATTTTTACCAAATTTCACAGGAATGTTCCTTTGGTGGTCCTCTTTCAAATTCCTTCAAATAATTGTGTTCCATGAAGAATTCTGGTTGCCATGGCAACCAAAGTAAAAAACCTTTAAAAATCTTCTCCTCCCAAACCGCTATTTGGATAGCATTATTATTTTGCAGGAATGTTCCTTAGATACAGGTTTACAGAATTCCTTAAAAAAAAAAAAGATTTGTCAAAAAACATGGCTTTTATGGGAGACTCATTTTCCTTTTATGGTATAAAGTAAAATCTTTGAAAAATTTCTTCTCTAAAACTATTCATTGGATTTCATTGTTGTTTTGCAGGTAAGTACCTATGGTGGTTGTCTACCAAATTGTTTCTTCAGTGAGCTAGCGAGCTATTGTCATGGCGTTGTGTCCGTCGTGCGTGCGTGCGTCCGTCCGTTCGTTCGTCCGTGCGTGCGTCCGTAAACTTTTTCTTTAAAAAACTTCTCCTCAGAAACTATTGACTGGATTTTTACCAAATTTCACAGGAATGTTCCTTTGGTGGTCCTCTTTCAAATTCCTTCAAATAATTGTGTTCCATGAAGAATTCTGGTTGCCATGGCAACCAAAGTAAAAAACCTTTAAAAATCTTCTCCTCCCAAACTGCTATTTGGATAGCATTATTATTTTGCAGGAATGTTCCTTAGATACAGGTTTACAGAATTCCTTAAAAAAAAAAAAAAAGATCTGTCAAAAAACATGGCTTTTATGGGAGACTCATTTTCCTTTTATGGTATAAAGTAAAATCTTTGAAAAATTTCTTCTCTAAAACTATTCATTGGATTTCATTGTTGTTTTGCAGGTAAGTTCCTATGGTGGTTGTCTACCAAATTGTTTCTTCAGTGAGCTAAAATGCAGGATTGAATGATAATTGTTAAAAACTTCCTTTCGCCATTATAGAAATATCAGGCCTGTGGAGCGATACAGGCGCTCAAGCGCCTCTAGTTGTTCTTAGTAAAATTGTCTTTGTTCTTGGATTGTTTTTCAGCAGTATCACTTTAACCCTTCTGCAAACAATCTTTCAAGTTTAAAGCATTTTTTCCTTTTTTCAAGAATATTTTCTGTCCTCTGAAAGACAAATCACAGCTTTTAAGCCATAATTGTCTTCTTTAACCCTTTCCTAAACTGCAAGTTTTAAACTCTTTCAAGTTCAGAACATCTACAGATAACGTTTTAACTAGGTACAAATGAGCTTAAGCTATCTAATACAGTAGAAAACATTGTGGGAAAAGGGGAAAATGCTGGTTTCCAGCATTTTCCTATTTTCCCACAATATTTTCAAAAGCCTTCTTTCACAGGGTCGTGAATACCCGGGATGGTTTGGTAAAGAGTTTTGTGCTTTCAATTTGTAAAAATTGAAAATTTTGTTGTCTTGCAAAGAGTTAATCTTTTAATTCTAAACAAATCTTGAAGTACATCTGATTGTGTTTCTTATTGTGAGTGTAAACACTGGATCGGCCAAAAACTCGTTACAGGTATGAATGATAGTCATTGCAACAAAGTCATCCAACTCACAATGCAAATAGAACTCTGATTATCTGGGAAAGCAGCAAGTTGCTTTGATAAAGTGTTATGGGTCACAGAAACTCAAGGAACTCTTTGATAGGTGTGCTGGCCACTGCGGTATTACTGAAATACTGTTGAAAAATGTGTTGAGCACCCTGGAAAGACCTAAATGTCTATAAAGGTTCTTTTGCTGATAATTAATTTTGATCAGGTTAAGACTGTAATAAGTCCTATCTTTACCCTACAATGTCTAATAATTTAAGTTGTGAGCTATTGTTGCCAAAATAGTCCTAAATCTCTTCTAATTGGTAGACCCTTATGCCAACAATTCTAAGAAGGCTTTTAAAAGCATTAGGTGAAAGGAATAAATGCTGGTAACGAGCTTTCTTTTCCTTTTTCCACATTTTTCCCTACTCTCTCTTGTACATGTATTCAGAGGACATACTTCCATAGCAGTCAGTAAATGTCATCAAAAGCTATCATCTTGAAGCACTGAATGATGGTTGTAGATTTTACGAGGACTACATTCTTTTTGGTTGTTATATTAAACCTATGAACAAATTTTGTGTTACTGAATATGCTATGAGAGATTGTGTGTTGATTTATAGTCATTTTTGTCAATGGCAACTTGTTCTGATTTACAAAAGAAAACAAAATAGTACTGTCAAATAGCGTTGTTATTTTCATGTTTCACATATTATTATCCCCTGCCGAAGGCGGAGGGATATAGTTTTAGTGTTGTCCGTCCGTCCTTCCTTCTGTCAGTTCGTCTGGGAGAATATCTCCAATACCATTGGACGGAATTTCGTGATACACTTTTTTTAATTTTTTGATTCGATGTAAAATGGCCAACTGGGAGCGATTTTAAGTTACGTGGTCAAGTAAATTTTTTGGCGGGAAATATCATTTCAACGAAATTGCTTGTTCTACTTTCATTAAAAGTGTCTTGTGGTACTTTCATTAAAAGTGTCTTGTGCTACCGTAACCTTGACTCTTTACAAGATGACAAAAATTCAGACTCTTCTGAATTGAAAGCATGACTACAAAACCAAATTAAATGTTGAAATTTGTCATTGAAACTGTAGAAAATATTGTGGGACAAGGGTAAAATGTTGGTAACATTGTTAAAAAATGAGAAAATTGTTTTCCAAAGCCTTCCGTTTATGGGTAGCTAAAGCTCAGGATTGTGTGGTAAAGGTTTAAAGTACCTTTCACTACCCTAGCTACCTTTGTGGCTGGTAAAGATTACAATGAGGATGCACAAAACATGCATTCTGATCTTGGCATTCTTGGGGTTACAGTAAATAGTATTTCAGTTTTATAATGGCACAATCTCACTTATTCATGAATGTATCCATGTTACACCAGAGCTAGACTGGGAGTGTGAAGTGTCATGCTAAAGGACATTCCAATGCAATAAGTACTGGATAGATCAAACTGAATTTCTGAGGAAAGCCCATACTCTTTACCACACAATCCTGAGTTTTAACGACCCTGGGGAAGGAGCCTTTTGAAAACATTGTGGGAAAAGAAGAAAATGCTGGTAACCAGCATTTTCTTCTTTTCCCACAATGTTTTCTACCCTATCAGGGTCAAGTTTCATCATTTGGGTCGCATATAATTTGTTGTCTGCTAATGCTTTCAATTTGGACGTGTCTACAATTTTGTTGTTTGGTAAAGAGTTAAATACGACCACAGAAATAATTTTGGACAACATTAATTTCAGCTGGCAAAAGGGGGTTAAATGCATACCCATAATGCATTATACTAAGCAAGTCGTCATATAATTACGGATCCATAAAATCCATTTTGTGTGACAACCCGAGGTAGAATGGTCCTTCGACATAAAGAAAATTTAACAAAAGTAAAAACTTTTGAACAAAGTCAACCTGTGTGGACTGCAGGCTGACCTGGGACAGTACTTTTTGGAGATGCATTAAGCCCCCTTTTCACAGAGCATAGCTAAGTACTTCTTGCAACAAACTTTCTGCAAACAACTTTGAAAACATTCCTGCAATAGATGAATAAATTAAACTTTATTCATCGAAAGAAACTAATACATGAAATGCATTCACAGGTGAAAGCATTGTGTAAAATGGATATATCACCTTTTGTGAGAGTTTTCTCTGTTTGCCACAATACTTTTAAAAGAGGTCTGCAGATAGATGAAAGAATTGAGGAGGTTGTTACAGGCAAGGTCAACAGATGAAAAACAATGAAATGTCTTGCTTCATGGGTAATTGGCCCTTGTGGACAGTTATAGTGTCTGCAGAAATCAGTGATATATTTGTGTTGTAAAAGAGAACATTTGTATCCCTGTCGTAGATTGGGTGTCATTTACTCTCCATGTACACTTGCCATTTCACACAGACTAAATATCAACTCTTCCTGCGTACTACATGTCAACCACTATGCTTGAAGATTGTGTGAATGGTGTGTTCTGCCACTTTCAACATTATTTCAGTCATATCATAGTGACAGCTCACATATTCATGTATGTCTTGGGTTTCACCAGCACAAAGTTAAGGCTCTTAAGAGTTTTGCACAAGGATACTTCCACAAAAAAGCCAGTGTTTCCAGTGAGGCTTGAACCAAGGGCCTCTAGGTTGTGAGTCCGAAGTTTTACCACTGAGCCATGTCAACCACCATGCACCTGTACATGTAAATTATGTATTTTTAGAATGGAATATCACTCCCAATCAAGAGAGTACTTTTTATCCATCCTTGGCCGAATGTCTTTTAATTACTCTTTATGCAGACTATCTGTACGGCCAAAAGTTAAACATCTAACTCTGCCCTATGACTAGATGTTTACCACAGTGTGTATGTCAATTAAGAGTTCTGAGAAAGGAATATACAACTCCCAATCAAATTGAGTAGTGATTAACTCTTTCACTGTTGTACACAAAGCTTTTTGTGCACTGTAAGGAAAGAGCGAGCAATATTGACGTATCGTACCACCAGTGGGCTGCTATGTTCAGATAATAGATCCCTTTTAGCCAGTAAGTTGAGACGGCTAGGTTGACCGATCAAATTTTTTACCAGATTTGTTGCTTGTGGTGGTAATTTTGTCATTGCATTGGTCAGCTGTTCTTAACCCTTTACAAAACAACAAATTTTAGACTTGTCCAAATAGAAAGCATTTGCAGACAACAAATTTAGTGTGGCTCAAATGGTGGGATTTGTCCTTTTGTCTGAGAACCAGCTGAATCCTAAGATAGAGCAGTCTTTCGACTTGCAGAAAATTTACCAAAAGTAAAACAATAGTATGAAGTTTCGACACAGGTCAGACTACCCAGGTTGACATTTTTTTCAGATGCATTAAACCCCCTTTTCAATGAGCATGGCTCAGTGTACTGGTACAATATAGGGAAAACATGTAACAAGAATATTTGATATTTTATTTTCTTTAAACTTTCTCAAATCAATATAAAAATTAAACATAAAATACATGTACTATTGCACAAAACATTTACATCTGAAACATAATACGCATATCAATTTTCAAACTTATCAAATCTACATTTTAGAAATTATGAAAAATTGAGACAAATAGACAAAATACCCAAATGTGTTTTTTTCTTTTTCATTTCAATGAAGAAAGTTGCATTACCACTGACAGCTGTTAAATAAGTATCAAACTCTAAGCAAAACATATCAGCCATGCTCTATGAAAAGGGGGTTTCATGGATCTGCAAAAATTATCTACTCATGTAGGCATGCGTAGTCTGCATAGGCTGAGATGGGTCAAACCTTATTGCTTTTTTCAAATTTTTTGCTAGTCCAAGGACCATTCTACCTCCAGATTCAGTTGGTTTTTAGACTAAATGGATTTTATAGATCCATAATAATGTGATGACTTGCTTGGTACAATGCATCATGGAGATGCAATCAAATCCCATTTCCTAGAGGGCCACTCATATACAATTGCCACTATGTATGTGTGATGAGTTTTAACTCTATACCAAAAGACAACAGTTCAGGCTTGTCAAAATGGAAAGTGTTATGGGAGATAACTCTTTCCTTACTGCATAGCTTTGTCCTGTATAAAATCAATATCTAACAATTGCATTAGGGAGAATTCTCTTTAGCTTCGTGGTTAAGGTGTTGGTCTTTTAAACCTCAATAAACAAGGATCTCTTCCACATGGGTTCGAATCCCGCCAGGTGCAGTTTGTATGTGAGCTATGCATTTGCTGCGAGCTTTCACGTTCATAAGCATTTGCAGGCAATAAAATCAATGTGGTCTTAAGATTTGGCTGGTCTCCAAAAGTGTAAAAAACACTGTTGAAAAAAAAGTAAATGCTGGTATCTCAGGTGAGAGCCAATCCTATAGCGACACTTAAATTCCTCCCAAGCTTTGGCCTATTATTTAACTACTGCAGAATAAAGGTTTTGTAAACAAATTTTGACTTACTGCACTTACTTGTCACAAGCAAATGCTCTTTTTCAGATTTCTTCAAAGGCATTCAAAAATAGGTAATGTCCTTTCAACCACATATTTCTCGTTTAACTCTTTACAAAAATGACAAAATTTAACTATACTGGTAACCAGCATTTTCTGCTTTTTCCATTGTGTTTCCAAACCAGTCTTTCTCAATGTTGTAAAAACACCAGTTTATTCCATACAGGGTAAAGTCAATTGTGTTTGTAAGTGCCTTGTCTGAAAATGACCTGGGCCCACATCAATCAACCATTCTTTGTTTCATTCTAAGTCTCATTCTCGAATTAGAAAGTGACACAACTTTCAATTATAAAGAATACAACCAAGAATGTTTTTCAGAGTGGTTGGTGAATACTGACCCTGTACAGTTACTGAAAGATACCATCAGAGACATTGCAACTGCAAATCCATAGCATTCATAATACTATTTCTGAAGTACGTGTATTACAAAACTTTCAAAAAATGTCACCATATCCAAAATCAATAGCCTTTCACTTTTGTACTTTACCATCTACCCTTGTATGTAAACAGCCTGTGGTTTGGAAGACAGAGTGCAAAAAAATGTATGAAATACAGTTCAACTTGTAAGCACAAAGGCAGCACAAACGTAATGTTGTTAAAATCAAACTTAAAAACAATGATAAAAACACAATTGAAAATAATTCCTATTCACAGTTCAGCACACTCTTTATCATCCACAGTTTTGTTCGTAGAGTCGGTTTCTTTTGAATTTGTTTCTGCATTATCTGTAGATACTTTTGCTAATACTTCAGCTTCCTTTCCACTGGCCGATTTGTCAACAGTATCTGATTGGACATCCTCCGTTTCCTTGAATTCTGATTGGCTACTGTCTTCAGCCACTTGTGCTTCAGCATCATCTACATAAATGATGTCTTCAGGGTTTGGAGCTTTTGGGAGAAATTCTTCATCTGGCAGAATTTTTTTGAATACATCCTTTGCCTGTGAAATAATTTCTAGGTTTAATCATTTAACTTTACCTAACGACAAAATCTTGGAAAAGTCCAACTCAAAAGCATTTTCAGATGACAAATGTGGCTCAGCTGGTGAAATTGTATTGAAAGAGTTGGAAAACATTGTGGGTAAAGGTGAAAATGCTGGTTCCCAGCATTTTCTTCTTTTCCCATTATGTTTTCAAAAGCCTTCTTTCTGAAGGACACTAAAACTCTGGATTGAACAGAGAAGAGTTAATTGAGGCTTGATCTGACAAGTACATCAATATTGCCTGAATAGAAGACTGAATGTAGATGTGAGGCTCAGGCATCCGACATTTCAACAGAAATATTTCTTTCTAAGTTCTAACAAACTCTCTTACACTCTGTATCTGTTAAAGTCTTCTATAAATGAGCCATGCAATGAGAGAGATATTTACATGGACTGTAACAGTGTCTATGTATGATTTGCAATGAGAAATCTTCATAATCAAATGGCTGGTCACTTGATACATGAAACAACTGATACATCTATGACTAAAAGGGCTATAATTCTATGATCTACAGAGTGGTATTTCTACAAAAGATTTTTGTTTTTGTTGATTGATTGATTGTATGGTGTTTAACGCCATTTTCAACATTATTTCAGTTATATCACGGCGGCCAGTGCACCTATCCATGCGTTCCTGGAGTCTCTTTTACCAGTACTTCGCACAATTTTTTTTCCAAGCCACTGGCTGCTTTCCCACATAATCATCATCGAAACAATGGTCAGCAGTGGGAGAGGAATGAATCCTGTCGCAGTGACTATCATCAATCCTTGGAAAGAAATTGGCCGAGCCAGGGATCGAACCCTTGACCCCGTGTTCTCAAGTTCTGCACGCTACCGGGGCTCGGCAAAGATTTTTTGTACTAAACCTTGACTCATGGTGGTAAGTGATATTTTAAAAGGATGTTTTCAAAATAATTCAGTAAATTTTGATCCAGTAGATCCCATGTAATGACCTACTGGGAGACAATTTTCAAAGACATGGTTGGAAAAGGAGAAAGTACTGGTAACCATGATTTTCTCCTCTTCCCACAATGTTTCCTACCCATTATTAAGAAAAATGTTCACCACTTCAGCCAGAATTAATTTGCAAATTCTGCAAATCTTTTAAATATGGGCAAAACATGAATTTTGTTGTCTTGTAAAGAGGTAAACATAGACACACTTGGTATACTAGACAAAACAAATATCAGATATTTAACAAAACTACTTCAGCCACATATAAGTGAGCCATGCTCTGGCAAAAGGGGGCTTAATGCATCTCCATAATCTATCATACCAAGAAAGCCATCACATACTTATGGATCCATAATAGCCACTTTTTTAACAACCGACTCAGTCATGAGGTAGACTGATCCTTTGACATGCAGAAAATCGACCAATAGCGAAAAGTTTCGGTCCAGGTCAGCCTGCGCGGACTGCGCAGGCTGACCTGGGTCGAAACTTTTTGCAGATCCATTAAGCCCCCTTTTCACAGAGTGCGGCTTATTAATGTAGTGTAGCTCTTACCTCTTTCACTGGTCTGTCAATGTCGATTTCAGACCCTGGTCCTGAGGTTAGTATCACATTTACAGGTACATGTTCAGTGGGATGGACAGTTGACATATCACATTGAGAAAAGTACAGTGACCACAGTATTGTTGGTTTATCATTGGCCTGGTCACTGTCTTCAGTGGAGTCTACTTCTAGTTTCCAAAAAACAAAAGGATTGATTTCAAGTTACCGTATGTAACTTGTGGCAACCTGCAGACTGATTCCTTTTGTCTCACTGTAGACCACTTTTGAAAACAATGTCACACAAGGAGTAATTACTTGTCACGAGACACGAGACAGACAGGCTAACTCACACAAACCCTCAAAAAGGTGTCCTGGTAAGTTGAAATGGAAGCCATACATTTTGATGACAAGTCACAGTGTCAATCACACTTGTTCCTTCAATAGCCAATAGCAGATGTTTTCTGGGGTATATTGAAGTCAGTCTGGGAGTCAATCTCTGCATTGGTCTGGGTACATAATGACTGTATAAGCATTTTGTCTCACAAACTCCTCTGCTTTTTTACTGTTATTTCATTAAGTCTTAGGCTGATAAGTGTGACTCTGAGGTCTTTTGCTGACCGTGTAGATCAAGATCAGACTGCACAGAAGGTGCAGTCTGATCTTAGATCTACACTGTTTGATATAGTGATATTTTTCTCCCAACAAATACATGTAACTTTGAATTAGCAACATTTGGATTGTAACTATCGGCTGGAAAATTTCACTTACAAAGCAGGTCAATCCTTTACCACACAAACCCGTGTTTTAACGACCCTGAGACAGAGGCCTTTTGAAAACATTGTGGGAAAAGAAGAAAATGCTGGTAACCAGCATTTTCTCCTTTTCTCACAATCTTTTCTACCCTTTGCAATACTGCTTTCAATTTCTGAGTCATATTCATTTTGTTGTCTGCAAATGCTCTCAATTTGGACATGTCTAAAATTTCTTCAGTTTTGGTAAAGGGTTAAGGGTTAATACTGTACTTATTTTTAACTAGAATCTGTAGATAGGCAAGACATGTTTGACACTTAGCATTCAAGAAATACATACCCTGACATTATATACCCTTTGAGATTAATCTTTAACCATATAATTCAGAGTTTAACCATCCTGTGGAAAAGGGCTTTTGAAAACATTGTGGAAAAAGAACAAAATGTTGGTTACCAGTATTTTTATCCTTTTCCCAAAATGCTTTCTACACTTCTAAAGAAAAATTTAACTTTTTGAATCACATTCAATTTGTCTTCTGCAATGCTTTCAATTTAGAAATTTAGACAAGTCTTAAGATTTTGTTGGTTGGTGAAGAGTTAATGTGCATAATGTGTGCTTGTTTAACCCTTTACCCCATAAGGCATTTCTATGGTATCTCTAATTGACTCTAAATAACAGCAAGGATGAAGCAGTTTCTTATGTGTATATGACACCTTCTGATAACATAGAAAACATTGTGACAAAAGGTGAAATTGCTCGTCACGAACAATTTCACCTTTTGCCACAATGTTTTCCAAAGGCTCCTACAAGCAATGCATAGAAATGAGTATCTATGGAGTAAAGGGTTAAACTCTTCTCTAACTATGCATCTGGCAGGAGTAGTGGCTCTTTACTAAACAATCCCCTATTTTAATGACCCTGGGGAAGATGTCACTTAAAAACTTTGTGAAAAAAAAGGGGAAAATGTTGGTGACAAACATGTTTTCCTTTTCCCATAACATTTTCTGCACTTCTTACAACAAATCTCATTATTTAAACTACATCTGATATGTCCACTACAAATTCTTTCAAGTTTGACAAGTCTTAACTCATTACCAAACGACAAAATTTCAGGTTTGTCCAAATCGAAAGCATTTGCAGACGACAAAATAAAAGTGACTGAAAATTTAAAATTTGTTTTGTGAAGGGTAGAAAACATTGTGGGAAAAGGAGAAAATGCTGGTCCTCAGCATTTTCTCCTTTTCCCACAACGTTTTCTAAAGACTTCTTTCTCAGGGTCGTTAAAAGTAGGGATTGTGTGGAAATGGGTTAAATAGTTGTCATCTGGTGAAGAGTTCAGTCATATCTATTAAAATTTCTTATTGATTCTGTACTTACCAGTTCTAAACAGTTTATCAACAGCATAAGTCAAATCATCTTCAGGCTTTCCACCAACGCATCCCTTTCGAGTAAGATGGAAAATGTCTAAAACAAATATAAAATGACACAATCATTTGAAATTTAAACATTGGTCTCTTACCACACAGGGAAGCTGGCATCAGAGAGGAATACATTTCTATAAAACTGTTAGATAAAATTGTGGAGAAAGCAGCGATTCCTTGTAACAGACTCAATGATAGATTAAAAGTCATAATTAAACAGATTTTTCTCTATAAATTAGGCAATAAACACTTACAAGTACCCCTTGGACAAGCAAGACTAGAGGGAGGTAACTCTAGTACCATTACTGGTCTGTTACCATCATCTGGACAAGGTAGACACATAAGAGATATCTGTGGAAAAAAATGTTTAGGAGAAATATCTGACAGAAAGAAACGCTGTACAGTTTGGCAGCCTTCTGAATAGATGGAATTGGAAATAGGAGAAAATGCTGGTAACCAGCATTTTCTCTTTTTCCAACCATGTTTTCTACCCTTGCAAAGACAGAAATCATCATTTGAGCCCTATTCGATCTGTCATCTGCAAATGCTTTCAATTTGGTCTAGTCCAAAGTTTTGTCGTTTAGCGAAGGGTTAAGCCCAACTGCCTGCCTTAAGTTTTTCTGATAATGTTGCTATTTGGTGGAACCTTTTAGAACCATTAACCCTTTACCAAATAATCCTGTGTATTAACAACCCCGAGACCTTTTGTAAACATTATGGGAAAAGGAGGAAATGCTGGTTACCAGCATTTTCTCCTTTTTTCACAACATTTTCTATTCTTTTTGGGACAAATTTCATTATCAAAATTACAAGATTTCATGCGTATCTTTGACGCATAATACCAAACAAGTCATCACATGATTATAGATCCATGAAATACATTTTGTCTAACAACCAACTGAATTACATGTATGAGGTAGAATCAGACATGCAGAAATTTTGCATAAAGCAAAGTTTAGATTCATGTCAGCCTGCATGGACTGCATAGGCTGACATGGGTCTACACTTTTCTCAGGTGCATTAAACCCCCTTTTCACAGAGCATTGCTCACTTCTTTCATGAACACAAGTATTCAGTGCTTTTAAAAAGTGGAAATACCACATGTATGCAATAACTTAATTCTGGTGTACAGCCAATAAAATCTTAGATCAAAACATTTGAGCCATGTTCTGTGAAAAGGGGGCTTAATGCATCTGCAAAAAGTCTGGACCCAGGTCAGCCTGCGCAGTTCACGCAGGCTGACCTGGGCCCAAACTTTTCACTATTGGCCAGTTTTCTGTGTGTCAAAGGACCAGTCTACCTCATGATTTAGTCGGTTGTTTAAAAAAGTGGCTCTTATGGACCCATAATTATGTGATGACTTGGGCGGGTATGATGTATCACGGACATGCATTAAGCCCCCTTTTGCCAGAGCATGGCTCATTTACAATCTATAACCCTACCTCTTGTTGATCTGTGGGGAGTAATGGTTTGTCTGTCATTATAATGGCCCTGGACAATATGCTAAAATAGAAAAATACTTTTCCGTAACACTTAAACATTACAGCTTTAAGCACACCTTTATTTGTTTTTATAGCAAAACACAGATTATGACCAGGCTGCTTTTTGTGGACAAAATAGATTAAGATCAGGCTGCTCATAATTCTTAGATCTACACAGCATGATTTCCTGTGAAATACCATGGCATAAACACCCTGGTTTTGGTCTATTCCCCCGACTGATAATTTCTATTTTATATTCTTTGCAACAAAATGGTTAAGGCTGCAAAATAATCAAAAGACACACTTTCAAACAGTAAAAATGATATAAGTACTGCAATACCAAACCTTTCTTAAAGTAGTAGTTCACAACAAATTGTTCATTCTGTGCAGTCTGATCTTGATTCACATATCTCACAGAAGTGCTTAAAAGAGATGCCTCCCTTTTTTTAAAGTATCATAACAAGGAAAAATTGTTTGAAGTCTTTGTTATTATTAAGCTTTATGTTGAATCTCTGAGCAGTCTTGCTTCACAAAAAGCATTATCTAATTGCCAATTCAATTAACAGTCATACCAGTTGGGTAAAAAAAGAGTTACACACTGAAAAAAATAAAAACTCTGAAATGTAACAAACACCTTTTTACTTTTTATCTTTGTATCTCCAGTAGCTTTAATGTGTCAATGAAAAAAACCATCACACTAGTAGATAGTTTATAAAAGATTCACCTATTACAAGACAAGTCATTTTGGACAATCCCCTAACACAAGAAACACAAAATAAAGGTGCATGTATTTAACTCTTTACCAAACAACAAAATTTTATACTGGTATAGATTAAAAGCATGTAGACATGACATATTGAATGTCACTGAAAAGAAAGTTTTTGTCAGTGAAGGGCAAAACAACTGTGGCAAAGAGCAGAAAATGCTGATTACCAGTATCTTCTCCTTTTCCCATTGTGTTTTCAAAAGCTCTTCCAATCAGTGTCATTAAAACTTGTGTGGTAAAGAGTTAAAGGAAATGAAATACATATATTAACTATTTATCATAAGTAAAATTTTTGACTTGTCAAAACTGAAAGCATTTATAGACAAGAGGGCCAATGGCCCTAAAGCACTCACCTGAGTAAAGTTGTCTAGGATTGATAAAGCTGAAGAGATCCATGTTGTGATGATGTAAAACACATATTAGGTCTTTACCAAATGTCAAAATTTTGGACTCATCCAAATTCAAAGCTTCAGAAGACAACAAAGAAAGGTCACTCAAATGAATTTGTATTTAAAAATTTGAAAACGTTGCCAGCAATTCTTTCCTTTTCTCATAATGTTTTCAAAAGGCTTCTTCCTCAGGACTATCAAAAAGCGGGATTGTGTGGTAAAAGGGTTAATGACCTACTTTTTATCCAAAATGTCATCAAGAGAAACATTCTGAGTATCAGAGTATCAGAATGAAAGTGTGGCCTCTAGACTGCACACAAGATTTTTCTAAGTTTTGGCCCAGTGACCTACTTTTCGACTCGATGTGACCAATTTTCAAATTCATTCAAGGTATCATCATGACAAACATTCTGATCATGAGTATCAGGCTGAAAATGTGGCCTTTAGACTGGATACTAAGTTTTTCAATGATTTGGCATAGTGACCTAATTTTTGACTCCAAGTGACCCAATTTCAACTAAGATATCATCAAGATGAAATTCTGACCAGATTTCACGAAAAACAAGCTGAAAATGTGGCCTCTAGAGTGCACACAAGGTTTTTCTAAGATATGACTTGCTGATCTACTTTTTGACCCAACCTGACTCAATTTCAACATTTTCCGAGACATCATCAAGACAAACATTCTGACCAAGTTTCATGAGTATTGTACTGAAAATGTGGCTTCAAGAGTGCACATAGGGTAAGTGTTGATGCCTGGATGATGCACTTTGCACAACGTACGAAGCACTGTCACAAAAGCTCAACCTAAGCACTTTGTGCTCAGATGAGCTAATTAAGCAAGAGGGCCATGATGGCCCTGAAGTTGCTCACTTGAGTCTTTTGACCAAACATGACCCATTTTCAATCTCTTTGGATATTATGACAAACATTCTGCTAAGCTTTCATAATTATTGACTGAAAATTTGGCCTCTAGCTAGTACACAAGCTTTTTCTAGAATTTCTCTCAGTGACCTACTTTTAAGCCAAACATAGCCCATTTTCCCATTCTAGATATTATCAAAAGAAAGACTCTGACCACCTGTAATAAGTATTGAAAAGAAAATGTGGCCTCTAGAGTGTACACAAGGTTTTTCCAAGATTTGACATGGTGACCTAGTTTTTTACCCAATGTGACCCATTTTCAATTTCATCATATTTATCATCAAGAAAAACATTCTGACTAATTTTCGTAAGTATTGGATAGAAAACGATGACTCAAGAGCTACACAAGCCATTTTGAAAATTTGACCTAGTGACCTAGTTTTTAATCCGACATGACCCAATTTCAAACTCAGTCAAAGTATCATTTTGACAAACATTCTGACCAACTTTCATGAGAATTTAACTGAAAATGTGGCCTCGAGAAGGTACACAAGGTTTTTGTAAGATTTGACCCAGTGACCTAGTTTATGACCCGACATGACCTGTTTTCAAACTAGTGCAAGAAATCAACAAGACAAAGATTCTGACAAAATTTCGTGAGTATTACACCAAAAATGTAGCCTCTACAGCATACACAAGGTTTTTCTAAGATTTGACCTAGTTACCTAGTTTTTGATCTGACATGACCCATTTTCAAACTCTTCCGAGATATCATCAAGGCAAACATTCTGACCAACTTTCAACAGTATTAGACTGAAATGCCGGCTCTAGAGCATACACACGCTTTTTCTGAGATTTGACCTAGTGACCTAGTTTTTGACCCTACATGACCCGTCTTCGATCTCGTCCAAGACATCATCAAGACAAACATTTTGAGTACCTTTCAAGAGTTTTGGACTGAAAATGTGGCCTCTAGAGCATACACCAAATTTTTCTAAGATTTGACCTAGTTTTTGACTTGACATGACCCATTTTTAAAGTCGTCCAAGATATCATCAGGACAAACATTCTGACGAACTTTCAAGAGTTTTGGACTGAAAATGTGGCCTCTAGGGCACACACAAGGTTTTTCTAAGATTTGACCTAGTGACCTAGTTTTTGACCCTACATGACCCACTTTTTAAGTCATCTGAGATATCATCAAGACAAACATTCTGAGCACCTTTCAAGAGTTTTGGAATGAAAATGTGGCCTCTAGAGCATACACAAGGTTTTTCTGAGATTTGACCTTGTGACCTAGTTTTTGACCTGACATGACCCATTTTTGAACTCGTCTGAGATATCATCAAGACAAACACTCTGAGCAACTTTCAAGAGTTTTGGACAGAAAATGTAGCCTCTAGAGCGTACACAAGGATTTTCTAAGATCTGACCTAGTGACCTAGTTTTTGACTTGATGTGATTCATTTTCAAACTTGTGCGAGATTTTATAATGACAAACATTCTGACCAAGTTTCATGAGTATCAGACTGAAAATTCGGCCTCTAGAGTGTACACAAGGTAGAAGTTGACGACGCACTACAGATGAAGGACGACGCACACTGGACACAGCACAATCTCAAAAGCTCACCTTGAGCACTTTGTGCTCAGGTGAGCTAAAAATAGATGTGTTCCAAATAAGTGTATACATTCATGTATCTGAAACAGTAAAAACATTGTAGGAAAAAGAGACAATGCTATGTGCCTGCATTTCCTCCTTCTCTGAGGATCAGGTAAACATAAAATATCAAATATTAAAAGCACTCTCACCACACTATAGCCACAACAGTAAGTTACGAAATTGGACAATTTAGTCCATATCAGTACCTTTTACTTTCATTCACAATAAAATTTGCTGGTGTATAGCTATTCTCCATGATTAGCCATCTGAAAAACAAACAACAAGTATCACTGTTCTTGTGCATTCAAAAGATTAAAGCTTACAGGTCAGATATCTCAAAAATGTGTTGCTATCCATCTAATTCCAATTCTTTGCCAGATGACAAAAATTAAAACTTTTCCGTAAATGGTAAGAATTGGCAGACAATAAACTGTAACTCAAATGAAGGGACTTGTCTTTGAATGGATAGAAAACATTGTGAAAAAAGGATAAAATGTTGGTTGCCAGCAGTTTCTCCTTTCCCATATTGTTTTCAAAAAACATCTTCCTCCAAGTTATAAACATATGAACCATGCTCTGTGAAAAGGGGGTTAATGCATCTGCAGAAAGTACCAACCACTAATGGATATTTTGGAAACAAAATGAATTTGTTGGAACCATAATTATGAAAAGACTTGCCTGGTATAATACATCACAGAGACACACTAATCCCCCTTTTGTCAGAGCATGCTTTATATTAGATTGGTGAAGAATGAATTAAAATTATTTTGTTTTTTGTTTGTTTGAATGGTGTTTTACGCCGCTTTCAACATTATTTCAGTCATATCAGGGCGACAGCTCACATATTCATGTTTTCCTGGGTTTCACCAGTACTAGGCTGGGGCTATGAGGTGTCTTGCCCAAGGGCACTCCTGTGAAAGACCCAGTGGAGCTAGCCAGGTTTGAACCCATAGCCTCCAGGTCACGAGTCCTACATCTAACCACTGAGCCACACAGGATCCCAAAATTATTTTGTCATACACTTTCATGTCCGTTTCTTTGCTCTTGGTTTGATTTAGTTTTATGAAAGTATTTATGTTATCACTTGATCTAGAGAACCTATGTGTATGTAAACTTTCCTGGTGCTTCTTTACTAAGAACTCATAGTAACACTAATTCAAAGAAACTGGCTGCTTTTTTACGTTAACTACCTGACCAAAATGCTCAATGATAACAAGAGAGTATTTCCTGTGTCATTAATTATCATCAGACCTTGAAACAAACTTTGTTCATGCTGGAACTCAAAATGTTAACACCTGTACCACAGTTCTATAGTCATGCTAAAACGGTTACAAGATAAGCCAAAAATCCACAAAGAAATTTTTACAATCCACCCCACAGTAAGTAAAAAGGAAAAAGTATTAAAATACACATACTTGCAACTAATCCTCTGTCCTTCTGTTGTGATAATACCTGTGCATCTTTAAAGAAAAGGAAAAATGATAACCAATCAGACAGGTTATAATATCTAAAGTTTCTTCCAAATACATCATCTTATTTCATGCTTTCCGGTAGGTTATAGAGAAATACCGGTGAAATATTTTTCAATATTTCATGGTTCCGACCAGTGAAAATACTGATTTTTATATCCTAAAACGCTTCAACTGAAGGGGAAAACAGTTGTTCCTGCGCACTAGTTACCTAGGTAAAATGCACGTCCCTCACAACCAGATGGAAATTTGACATATTTTACCTTACATTTCTCGTGCTTGATGTAATATTGCAATGTGTTGCTATGCGGAGGGGGTACGCCACGGGGAATAACTGAAAAGAACTGTACTGGATTTTGATTAAGTTCCCCCCCAGAAAGGGTTAAAAGCATGAAATAAATAGAATTTTTGTTGTTTTTTTTGGTGAAAGATCGAAATTTATTTAATCTCGTGAACATCATCGGTAATATTTTCACTCGTGGCTGCACCACTCATGAAAATATTACCGATGTTCACTTGATGAAATAAATTTCTATCTTTCATGGTAAAAAACAAATATCCTCTATATCTCCATAGCATACATTAGTTTTAATTGGTTTATTCAGGGAAAATTCATTTCAAAAAAGTGCCAAGGGCAATAGTTGTGATGACTGACTGGTTACAATAGGTAACAGCTACTGATCTGTCCTCTTTTATAATGATTTGAGTAAGAAAACTTTCAATAGTTAGACCTAATGTAAATGCCTAGCTAAAGCAATTAGTGGTTTGAGATTTATATCCTACATGTAAAATTTATTTTACAAGATATCTTACATAGACAGTTAAGACATAACTAACTGCACATTTTCTTTTTTATTATCTAGTGGCAACAGCAATAAAATATTGTGACAAAAGAGGAAAAAGCTTTTCACCACAAGTTTCTTCTTTGCACAGTATTTTCACTTGCAGTCATAAAACAGACCTTTGCTCATGTCATTTATCCCTAATTTGCATGGAGATTTTCAATTGTAAAATGGTTTCAGAAGGCAATAAGTTGTTGATTCAGGTGGTTACTTAACCATTTACCACACAGTTCCAACTTTTGATGAATTGAATAAGAAGCCTTTTGAAAACGTGGGAAATGGAGAAAATGCTGGTAACCAGCATTTTCTCCTTTTCCGACAATGTTTTCTAAGCTATCATAACCAAATCCCACCATTACACCACATCTGATTTGTCATCTGCAAATGCTTTCAATATGGACAAGTCTATGACTTTGTCATTTGGCAAAGAGTTAAAATATATTTCCTGAATAGCCTTCAACAGGAACAGCTTCAGTTGCTTTTTGCAACATACATGGTTTATGGTGCAGTCTGTACATTAATCTGTACCTTTCCAGTATTTTTTTGTCAAAGATATTTCAGAAAAACTACAACTGAAACTATATTTTATATAGATTATTCTCACCTATTATCTTTGTTCACTATAATTGAGGATGCTGACATTCTTAGGCAGTAGAGACCACCAAACACAGCACACATTCTGCAATCAATGAAAAACAATAGAATAAATTTCTATATCTTGCAGCAATTATAACTGTCTTCATTCTTTCTTTTTTAACTTATTTCCTGTACTGAAAAAGAATGATACAGTCGATAACATAAAATTTGATTGAATTTCGTATGTTATATTTCTGGTAATAAATAAAAAAGAAATCTGTGTAAAATTAATCTTAATACCCTTTTAATACAGATTTTCTGTGTTCCTGGAATATGTAAAGGAAATCATAATAAATGTAGATTAAATTCATATTAAAGATTTTCCAAATGACAGAATTATGAGAATACAGAATTTAACACAAACAAGAATGATAAAAAAAAAAAAAAAAATTCAGTAGACCACTCAAATTAATGAAAACATTGAGGCAAAAGAAACATGTTGTTCATAACACTACAGCAGTTATTGTTTTTGGGTTGATATGCTTCCTGTATCGAACCTCAATTCATTTTGATCATCTCCATTTCATGTGGATATCTTAAAAGTTGTCTGTTGCAACTTGCTTTCAGGTTGTAATAAAATCAGAGACATCTAACCAAAGAGAAACAGGGAAAAAGAGACAGAGAGAGTTAAAACTGTTTCCATGTAAGTTCCTATCAGCTCTAACCTGCAAAAACTTTGAGGTAACTCTCCACTTCCATACAGTGACCATAAAAATGCTGTGTTACCATAACGTCCAACAGATTTGAGGAATTTTCTCATCTGTTGAAGACCCTTTAAAAGAAATAAAGTCAATTTACAGTTTATTACATAAAATCTCCTCCTGCAGTGAATCATTTTTGGTTATACACTAGTGTATTATAGTTTTTTTTCAGTCCCGGTTCTAGTTACTTTTTTGTCATGAGCACATAAAGCAGGTGAAACCAATCACAGCATGTGCTGGAACTGGTATTACTTCGCCATTTTGTGGCAAAGTGATATTACTGTTGCTAAGTGAATAAGCATGAAAAGTTTAATTATTTAAAATCAACAGAATTGTGGAATTATTTCCATTTACTCCCTTTATAAACTGTTTCATTCTACTTTTGATGTAAATGTTACAGACCTATCTTCTTATGTATGTATGTGTTTCAAACCAAACTTCATCTGTAAACATGGACCCTAGAACAGTTCATAGGCTTCAGGTGATGAAACAGGATATTTGAGTGTTTGTCATTCATTTTTTGTGATAAATAGAATCTCACATTTGTGTTTATGTATTATCATTCTTAGTGCCAAGGTTCATGTCATATAATATTAGTCAACTCATTTGATATAGAGGATATTTGTTTTTTTCAATGAAATATTGAAATTATTTCATTCAGTGAACATCATCAGTGCTATTTTGACAAATGGCACAGCAATGAGTAAAAATGTTACCAATGGTGTTTACGAGATGAAATAAATTTTGATCTTTTACTAAAAAAAATCTTTTTATTACATGCTTCTAACCCCTTTCTTGTTGAGACCTTCATTGAAATCCAGTACAGATGTACATTACATAGTGTAGAGTAACTGTGTGTAAATGATGTCATATTTCCCTCTGGTTGACTAGCATTCACTGTTTACCTAGGTAACTAGTGTGAGGGAACAACTGCTTCAGCCTTCAACTGAAGCGTAACGAAAATATTTATACAAAAATTCATTAAGTTAAGAAAGTTTAGTAAAAAGGATACAAAAATTTTGTAAATCTGAATGTAGGCTTAAAGTTACAAAAATTCTTATGCAAAAGCTTAGTAAAATGGTACCCTAGGGGACCGCTTTACTAAAGAAAGTTCCGTACTGTAGTTCCATACTGGTTGCTCTGAAATCAGTAAATTTAATTGATTGTAACCATGAATCATCAAACCTTACCATCCACTATTATTTCTTAATAAATTACCAAAAGCATGAAATAAAAAAGTGATAATTTATAAACACAAACAAGGTTTTCCTTGACGCCCTGTGTCTTTGCATTTGAACCCCTAAATTTCTGAATGTCTCCCTTCTTGAATTCCTTTGCTGGGGGTCAAATGATCCCAATATGACAAAGTCCAGAGAAATCCTTGACAAATGTGACATCCTCTATTTATCTAAAACAATATTTCTGGAATCAACAACTTCTGTAAAGTTTATGTCTACATGAAAATCTTTAGGGGTCCTCCAGGATCGCTGGTTTAAGCTCTGAATTTTAACCAGGAAATCCTGGTTTGATTCCTGCTGGAAGCTCCAAAGTGAGTGTCCTTGAGCAAGGCACTGTAGAGTCCAGGATATTGGGACAGTGTGGAAAGATACAGAAGTAAACTGTCCCTCTGACAAGACTTAAATACTGTTGAAAGTAATTTAGAACTCAATTCAGACAACAAAACATGCAAAAGCTCCAGCCATGTATCAACCAAACACAGTTAATTCTACCAAATGGCAAAAATTTGTACTGGGCAAATTTGAAAGCCCAGTACAAATTTTTGCCATTTGGTAGAATTACCAGCATTTTCTCCTTTTCCAACAATGTTTCCAAAAGCCGTTTTCATTGGAGCTTGTTGTAACTCAAGTCTGTGTCATTTTCCAACAGTGTTTTCAAAAGCCATTTTCCTTGGAGATTGTTGTAACTCTGGTCTGTGTGGAAAGGGTTGAAAACATTGTGGGAAAAGGAGAAATGCTGGTTACCAGCATTTTATCCTTTTCCAACAATGTTTTCAAAAGCTGTTTTCCTTGGAGCTTGTTGTAACTCAGGTCTGTGTCCTTTTCCAATAGTGTTTTCAAAAGCCGTTTTCCTTGGAGCTTGTGGTAACTCTGGTCTGTGTGTAAAGGGTTGAAAACATTGTGGGAAAAGGAGAAAATGCTGGTTACCAGCATTTTCTCCTTTTCGAACAATGTTTTCAAAAGCCGTTTTCCTTGGAGCTTGTTGTAACTCAGGTCTGTGTGGTAAAGGGCAAAACAAAATAAAGATATTTAGAACCCCACCATAAGACATGTACATCTAACAACCGGCCAACTTTGTTACAAAAGAAGACATTGTGTATAACAAACAATGGCTCTGTTTGCCCACATTTCAAATTGTATTTTTTTATCAGCCTGAACTATGTTGATTTTTCATATTTTGAAAGTCATCTGCCGCAAATTATTTCAGATAAAGATGAATTATTGTACCTGTTCTGTGGTTGTAGAATCGGTTGCCATAGCAATGGAATGTTGTATGTAATGCTTCACATTTTCAGTCAATTTCTTGTGATCTAGGAATTCTCTGAAAGGCCTCTGTAGAAAATCTGTTCATAGAAGGGGAAAAAATTGGAAAACATAAATAATCCCTTTGTACAATGTACAAGGATGTGGAAACTAGAAAAGTTCACACAAAGTTAACCCATAACCACACAATTGTATGTTTTTTTTCAACCCTGAGGAAGAGAGCTTTTGAAAATGCCATGAGAAAAGAAGAAAATGCTGGTAACCATCATTTTCTCACAATGTTTTCCATCCTTTCAAAAATAAATTCTATCACTTGAACCATCTTTTATTTGTCTTCTAGAAAAGCTTTACAAACTGGAGGAGTCTTAAATTTTGGCATCTGGTTAAACTTCAATGCCACAAAACCACCTTCTGTCAAAGAATTAGAGTATTTCAATGAAGACTTACAGCTGGATTTTGCAGGTTGAACACCCAAGTTATTTGTCTGAATTTGATTATCCAGTTAGATGATGTAATCATATTTCACATGCTGGTTTCTTGAAACTTGCTTGTAAACATGAAATCACTTTATAAGTTACTACAAAATTCTGATTGAAACATAAGGTCATTTGAAAATAGTGCAGATCAAGACCGCATAAACAGTGCCATCTGATAATGGATCTCTCCAGTCTGATATGTTAAAAATTGATAGAAAATAATACAACAATATTGGAATTGCAATGTCTAGACTTGTCCCAGTGGACAAATGCTACTTAAATCCATGCAGCAGTCCTCTAGTTAACTCTTTACAAATTTAGAATTGTCCAAATTGATAAAATATGCATACAAACAATTTGAAGGTGCTAAAATGCTAGGCATTATCTTCAAAAGTGTAGAAAATGTTGTGGGTCAGGAAAAAAAACATTGTGGGAAAAGGAGAAAATGCTGGTTACCAGCATTTTCTTCTTTTCAAACAATGTTTTCAAAAGCATTCTTCCAAATTAAAGGGCAAGATTGTTTGGGTGAGGATTGATGAATCAGAGATAAGATGGCAGAAAATATGGATTGACCTGGTGAACTGATAAATCATACCTCCTATTTCCTCTGTTTTATTCTCAAAGTCTAGACAAAACTGGAGAAATTTCATCAACATTCTTTTCTCAATCATTGAAACTTTCTTACTGCTAAAAACATCTGCTCTAGAACATGGCACCTGAAAAATATACACCATAGTAATGTTGTCACTTGAATAATTTCTGTCGTCCTCTTTTACAAAACCAATAACAGCACTGGATATCTGCTTATCTTCCAAAACCTTTTACAAATCAGGCATTTAACTCTTTACCAAACAACAACATCTTTGACCAGTCCCAAACTGAAAGCATTTGCAGACAACAAATAAAAGTTGACTCAAATGATGAAATTAGTCCGTGATAAGGTAGAAAACATTGTGAGAAAAGGAGAAAATGCTGGTTACCAGTATTTTCTCCTTTTCCAACAATGTTTTCAAAAGCCTTCTTTCTACAGAGTCATTAAAACTCCAGATTGTGTTGCAAGAGATAAAGAAATGGGAAAAAAAGGTTTCCTTCTGGTTGGAAAAGCAATGTTGGCAAGGGAGCATTCGCTTGATTACAATGCTTTGGAAATCTGTGTGTTGCAGTCATCTTTGAGTGGTATTTGGTTGAAAATATCAAAAAATGACTAATTACAAAAAAAAAAAAAAAAAAAAAAGTGTGGTTATGTGTCAAGCACTTGGAGAAAATTTCAAAATATATTATCCAATACCTTTACAGTCAACATCTCTTGGCAGTATGACTTCTCTTTTCTTGCAATAAAACAAAAAAAAATCTGCATAAATTGTAACAAAAAAGAACATTTCACAATTACCTTTTCCAGATCTCCATTTAATAATGTAAGTATCCTTGTCACAGTTTTAAACTCACAATACTTGGCTATATCTGATGAGATCAGTAACTCCACCATATCTCCCCCTGAATATATAACCTGAATTCAGACAGTAAAGAGAAAACAGAGAATTAACTTGACAAAGACCTGTAAGTTGGACTTTTCATCTTGGAGCTAATAACTTTTGAAAACAGCTTGACAAAGGGAGAAATTGCTTATAAGAAAAATTTTCTCCTTTACTACAATGTTTCCATATACCTTCATGAATATTAAACTTTGATTCATGCTGATTATCCATGATTTACGATTGATCTAACACCCAAGTATTTCCAAACCAATTTCTGCACAAATGCCACTTCTGTTCCTCTTCAATTGATAGCTTGGAAAACATTTTGGCAGAAAGAGCAATTTGTATTTAGAGGCATTGCTCCTTTATAATGATATATATAAAATAAAATCATTTAATGCACAGTTACACAGCATAATTAAATTAACATACCTTTGGAGATATGTCTAAATTAAACTTTCTCCATTCAGCTTTAAGCCTCTTAGTAGTCCATTTTTTTGGCTGGTTCTCTGCAACCTTAGTATCTATTGACTGTATTGCATTAGCTGGTACCTGGCTTCTTTCATTCTCACTCCCTGTCTTTTCACTATCTGTAACAGTCTCCTTATCACTATCCTTGTCTGTTTTCTTACATGTTGTTTCATCACAGCCTGTCTTTTGATCCATTTGTCTATCACTTCCTTCTTCCATATCATTGGCATTTTGAATCACTTCAACTTCTTCACCATTTGCCTTTGCCTTTTCAGTATCATTATTCAGTAAACCATCTTGACCATCAGAAGCATTATTTTCAATAGTTTCAGTTTTGATTAAATTTTCAGGAACCTCTGACACCATCAATTCAGTTACTTGTTCAGGATTTAATTCTGCATTGTTACTTTCATCTGTTGATGTGCTTTCTGATTTGAGGAGCTCAGATCCCATATTTCTTTCAACTTCAGCATTATCAGATTGATTTGTGTCATCTTCTCCTTCTCTAATGAAATGACATTGATTTAATTCATTACCTGCTGAAATTATTTTGCAACTTGAAAACTTTGAGAATATTCTTACAAAATCTGGATAATAAATATGTATCAAAATTTAAAAAATGAGCATGTAAAGCACTGTAGTAAAAGATGAAAATACCCAGTATAAGCAGTTTCTTCTTTTGCCACAATCTTTTCAGTATTTGTCAATTGTTGGTAATGTAATAGTTATTATGAAATTATGACAATGTGTTATTGGCTAAAAATTAACTTGTTCAATTTCCGAATCAGTACAAGAAATTAAAGGTTCAAGTTATTATTTTGGTTTACAATCAATACCATGGGATTAGTTGCAGTCATATTGCAAAGATTTAACAGTGTTTTTCTACTGCCCAACATTCAACTTTACCTTCACATGTCATTTATTCTTCTGTTGTTTAATTGACCTTTCTGCCGATTTTGATTGATAGGTCATATCAGCCCATCAAAATGCAGTATGGTGCATCATGTAAACAAAAAGGTTGTACAACTTGACAGTGCAATTTGTAATAAGAATCACATGGTAAAGTAATTTTTACATTATATACCATGAGAGGAAAACTAAATTCATCTAAATCAAAAACCTAGATCTACAAAAATGTCATTGGTAGATTTTACCAGATTTTTGAAAAACCAGCCACTCTACCAAATGACAGAAACGCAAGTTTTATTTTTCAAATCTTTCGCGAAAGAAAGAATGATTATGCAATAGGGTTTTGCTAAACTACCTTTTTTGAAATCTTACTGAACGAACACCTTTCAAATTCAAAACCATTAATTGTAAACAGTCATAATCGTTGTACGAAACCAACAACGGGATGAAGTTTATTTTATTGACAGGCATTCGTCAGCATCATCCTGTTTCATAAATATGCTCACCTTACGAACGTCATCTGATGGTTCTTGTTGTAATACCTGAGGGAGCATATACATTTTAATTTTTATTCCTATTTTACTAGGATGATTAAATGTGACTGTTAATGGGACTAGTCTGGTTTGAATGATTGTTTGTTTTCCCCATGATCGTCACATGATTGATAAATGTACGTCCATTCTAAATCAGTGTAACCTTTATAATCACCTCCAGTGACCAAACATACCCCCAAGTTACAAGTTTTTACAACATAACATCGGTAAAAAATACGGCAAACCTCTTAATTGATCACTGACAATACAACTAATTGATTTCTACTCAAACATGTATTAAAGGTGTAAATTGACTCTTTACAAGACAACAAAACATTAGATTTGTGTATTTTGAAAACATTTGCTGTCGACAAGTTAAAAGTTGTTCCAGTGATGAGATCTGTCTTTGAAAAGTTAGAAAAAAACACCCGAGGAAAAAAAGAAAAGTTTTCAAAAGTCTCCTTCTTCAAGGTCCTTAAAGAACAGGATTGTGCGGTAAAAGGTTGAATTGTAAACCCTTTTCTTATATTGTTAACAGTCTGATTGACATGTTATATACTGATGAAATGTCTTACAAAACTTATGCCCCTAACAGTAATTATAGATGTTGCCGATATTAAGCTACTCACAATGAATTTATACTTAAAATGCTCTGACTGAACATAGAATTACAAACATATTTGCGCTATTTTTATTTCTCGATTTCTCATAAATATGGTGTTATTTAAAGTATTTTTTCTTGTTATATTGCCGATTTAGTTCGAATTGAAAGGAAAATTGGGAAAAAAGTTGGGGTGATTAACTTAGAGCGAAATATTAGCTAGAATAAAACTAAAAATAATCTCTCTTTCTCTATGTATTTGACGCCATTTTATGGTTTGTTTGTCAGGCATAGCAACCAAAATACTGCGTTACTACGATGGGCATGCCAAACTCGCATTTACAGAAAGGTCAATAAACACTATTTCTACTATCATCTCAGTCATATAGTGACCAATTCAGCTATCCATGTGTTCCTTCAATTTCTTAACCAGTGCCTCACCAACACTGTATCCGAGCCACTGGCTGCTTTCCAGCGGAAAAAAATTTCAAAACAAATTGTTATATCTTAATCATCATTAGTATAATCAGTTTATTGGATAAAAATTTCCACACAGATCATCACACTTCGTTTTTTTATCGCTTCTAAAGGAAGTTCCTCTTTTCATATTTTTCTTATAAGTAAACCAATAAAGAGACCATTCTAATGGGGGACAAGGTCTGTAGTTTCTCACAATTTTGGAATTTTATTACTTTTCTTATCTCTAAAACTGAGTACATGTATACATGTATAACTTAGTGCCCTAAAAAACCATTTCTTTGATAAAAAAACAGCATAAAAGTGACCCTTAATGCATATTTAAAGTAAACACCAAATTTTAAGTTGATCCAGAAAGTTTGGTTGCAAAATATTAGTAAAGTTGTACATCTTGTTCTGGATGAATTTACTCTGAAGGAAGGAGGCAAACTGTTACTTACTCAACAAGAAATTCCAAGTTGATCTCTGAGAAATTTGAGCTAACAAGAGGAAGCTGTATAAGTGACTCTTCTGCCTCAAGCAAATTTGTTTCATCTATAGAAGGTCTCTGAATCCCACAGGCAGAATCTGACAATTCCTTAAAATAAGATGAGTTTGAATTATTCTGGTTTAATCCTTTACCAAACAATTCCAGGATTTAACAACACTGAGGAAAAACAGGTTTTGAAAACATTCTTGGAAAAGGAGAAAATGCTGGTAACCAGCATTTTCTCCTTTTCCAAGATGTTTTTTTATCCTTGAAAGGTGAAATTCCATCATTGAACTACATCTTATAATGTCATCTGCGATTGCTTTCAAATTAGATTAATCTAAAATTTTGTTGTTTGGTAAAATGGTAAACAAATACTACACACATGATTAAGTCATGTGTGTAGTAACCCATTACCAAATGACAAAATTTTGACTTCTAAATTCACATTATCTGCAGATGACAAATTAAGTGTGGATCAAATGGTGAAAACTGTCTTTTAAAGGGTAGAAATCCTTTCCCCACAATATTTTCTAAAACTTTTTGTTTGTGATAAAACACTTGTATGGTAAAGGGTTAACCAAATACCAAAAACAAATGACTTTATATGCCTCCTGCAGTAGAGAGGGGCTTGCTAAAAGCAATTAATCTTTTTATTTCCTTTTTTTCAGTGTTTCCACATTTTCTTAATAATATAGGGGGCCTAATTGATAAGTTGTGAGTCTTGTATTGAAAGAATTCAGCAGGAATGTCCTTTTTTAGCTCTACTATTCCCTGACTATTTAAGGCTGCTTATATTTCATCGCTTTATGTCAAAGAGGAAGCACTCTGAGATAAACAGGGCAAGACTTTAAAGATGTGTTGTTCCACCAAGACAATGCCCCTGTTTACAAGTCTGTCATTGCAATGGCTGCCACGGTCAGTGCACCAACGCATGTGTTTCTTGGCTTTCTCATACAAGTACTGACACAACTTTCTTTCCAAGCCACTGACTACTTTTCTCACATGCATCAGGTGAAAGGTAAAGAGTCTCTGGAAACAAAGTTTGCTTAAACAGGGTATCGAACACATAACCACCAGGTCAGAAGTCTGATATGCTAACCACTGAGCTACCTCGTCACGTTGGTATATAGAGTAGTATGTTTATAATAGCATTTATTTCTTTCTTCAGTAAAGGACATCTTTAAAAAAAGTAAATCAAAAATAAATGTTTTCCATCATGGTTTAAAACAATAGCTCATTGAAGTTACGTGGTGCATGAAATTCCACTGCAAAGAAAAATAAGTATGCTTAACTGAATTATGTATGCTATGCAGGTTTATCTGATGTTACAAAATTCTTGGATGAAGACATAAAAAAAAAACAAAACAAAGGTGAACTGGATTTAACTTTTTATCAAATTACAAAATTTAAAGGGAAAAGGAGAAAAACGCTGGTCACACTCATTTTCTCTTTTTCCTTCCATGTTTCCAAAAGCTTTCTTTCTCAGGGTCAATCAAACTCAAGATTGTGTGGGAAGGGGTTAAATGATGATAATGGTGGTGGTGGTTGATGAAGAAGATGATTATGATGGCAATGATGATGATGACAATAATGATGATGGCTGACATAAAATGTGAATTCCCTTTGCACGACCATAAAACTTATTTACCTCATGTTGCTTTGTCCAACTTTCAATGCCTTGTAGATTGAATGACGCCCAGTCTCCACTATAATATTCATTTCTAAAAGAAAGATAACACATTAATTAGGTCATATTAGCTTACTAACTTCTTAAATGGTTTACCAAATGATCAAACACTTTTACAACCCAGATGAATGCATTTGAAAACATTGTGAAAAAAAGAAGAATGATGGTAATTTCAGTATTTTCTCCTGTTCCAACATTGTCTTGTACCCATGTAAAAACAAACCCAATTCATTTGAACCACATCTTATTTGTCATTTGCAAAATAATTTCAAAATGTCAAAAATGTTACTGTATGGTAAGGAGTTAACCCTTTACCCCACAATCCCCAGTTCTATCAATCCTGATAAAGAAAACTTTTGAAAATAAAATTGGAAAAGGAATCAAGAGAGCCATGATGGCCCTGAAGTTGCTCACCTGAGCCTTTTGATCACATGACCCATTTCCAATCTCTACAGAGATTTGATCACATGACCCATTTCCAATCTCTACAGAGATATTATAACAAACATTCTGACACACACACTCATTAGTACTGGACTTAAAATACGTCCTCTAGAGTGTACACAAGCTTTTTCAAGAATTTGTCTCAGTGACCTACTTTTAAGATAAATATTGCCTATTTTCAAATATGTAGAAATTGTCCAGACAAACATTCTGATCACCTTTCAAAAGTATAAGGTTTTTCCGAGATTTGACCTAGTGACCTAGTTTTTTATCCAATATGACCTATTTTCACACTAGTCTAAGATATTATCAAGACAAACATTCTGACCAATTTTTAAGATTATTGGACCAAAAATGTGGCCTCTAGAGGGTACACAAGGTTTTTCAAAGATTAAACCTGGGACTTAGTTTTTGACCCCATGTTACCCATTTTCAAACTAATGCACGATATCATCACAACAAACATTCTGACCAAGTTTCAAGAGTACTGGTCTGAAAATGTGGTATCTAGAGCGTCACATGTTTTTTTTTTTAAAGATTTGACCTAGTGACCTAGTTTTTGACCATACATGACCCATTTGCAAAACCATCTGAGATATCATCAAGACAAATATTCTGACCAAGTTTCAAGCGTATTGAACTAAAAATGTGGCCTCTTCCGTGTACACAAAGTTTCTTGAAAATTTGACCCAGTGACCTAGTTTTTGACCTGACATGACCCATTTTCAAACTCATCTGAGATATCATCAAGTCAAACACTCTGACCAAGTTTCATGAGTATTGGACTGAAAATGTGGCCTCTAGAGCATACACAAGGTTTTTCTAAGATTTGAGCTAGTGATCAAGTTTTTGACCTGACATGACCCACTTTCAACCTTGTCCGAGATATCATCACAACAAATATTCTGACTAAAGTTCATGAGTATTGGACTGAAAATGTGGCCTCTAGAGCGTACAAGTTGACGACGCATGACAGACGACGCATGACAGACACAGCATGAATCACAAAAGCTCACCTTGAGCACTTTGTGCTCAGGTGAGCTAAAAAGGTTGGTATAAGCATTTTCTCCCTCTCCCACAATGTTCTCTACCCCTTTGAAGAAAGATACCACTACTATTTCAACACTTTAATTGCATTCAGTTAGTTGCCTGCAAATGTTTTCAGTCTGGACAAGTCCAAAATTTTGTCATCTGGTAAAGAACTAAAGAAACCTGCAGCTGCCTGTTTTGCAAACATACTTATCAACAGAAACTATCGATACATGTGAACTCACAGTGACAAAAGAGCCATATTACTTAATATTACAAATGATCTTCTTTTTGCATTATCTTTATAATAAATTGTCTACTGCATGATGAAGCAAATTGAATACAGATGGTAGTTTGCAAACCCATTTACAAACACACAGCACTATTTACACAGTAAATACATTCAGCACAGGACTTGTAACAATCACTTGCTCCTTTAGTTTATCTACAATGGTTTCAATACCTTGTCTTTCTCTGTTAAATGATTGTGCTGTATGCTGAAAAATAGTCTTTACTTCAGAAATATACATCACCGACGTTACTACAGGATTAAGATACATTCATGTATATGTCAATTATTACTGTACATATTATGTTAGGTATTCTAGGGCTTGACTGATTTATAGGGCTGGGGACCGTTTTACTAAACTACTTACGCAAACGTAACTAAGATTTTCGTAAGTTTTAACGTAATTCTGAGTTTTGCGTTTTACTAAAGTTTTCGTAGCCAAGTTGGAACGTAAGTTTTTGCATAACTCTTCGTACAAAAATATCAGTCGTAAGTAAGAACATAGGCCGAAATCTGGAGGCATTTTTTTATATTGTGTTGTTATAGAGGGAGAAATTTCAGAAAAAAACATTATAATAATCCTCACAGCTATCCGCAGAAATCATAAATTTCATTTTAGATGATTTTCACACGTACAGTATCCATGTTTGACGGAAGAGGCTTACGTATGAGATGACATAAGGCACAGGAAATGTTGGGTAAATGTGTGTGAATTACGTCACATTTTCCTCTAGTAGAACGGCACACGCTGTTTACCTAGGTACAGTAGCAAGTGCACGGGAACTACTGCTTCTGCCTTCAATCTAAGAGTAACGGAAATACTTACTTACGCAAATGCACAAATTTAGGAAAGTTTAGTAAAAAGGATTTACGAATTTCGTAAATCTGAATGTAGGCGTAAAGTTAGGAAAATTCTTACATAAAAACTTACGAATTGTTAGTAGAACGGTCCCCTGGTGTCTAAAACCTAAATTATTTTTAGGCAAAGTTTGGGATATTGTACTCCATAGAGTGTTAAATTTCAGGTGTTCCCTCCAAAAATTTGGTGTTCTCAGAATCCTGTAACACTGACACTGTAACTCAACTTCTATTTATTAACCCTTTACTACACAATCCCGAGTTTTAACAGTATCATTGAGCTAAATCAGGGATCGTATATACACAGGGATAGGCAACGCAACTGGAGTTAAGACCAATTATCGATTTTTCACTGACTTACCTGTACGGCGTCCAATAATCCGTTGTCGTTCCTTGCGAGTTATTATCTTCCTTTCAGATAATATAATTTCTTGCCGATTCCGACAATTTTTATATCCGCCAAAGAAAATGCGTTTCAATGTTTATGTCAATGTTTTTCTACTACTGTTTTTTTCAGTTAAAGTGTTATTTTTTTTATCTGGAAAATTTAAAGTGTCGACTAATTGGGCGTTTCAGATATACAGGTCATGTTGTCACTCTTGATTTCACACGAAGTGTAAATTGTGAATGGAGATCAAAACGGCCCGGTGCCAAAACGACCCATTACCGAAACAACCCTCTTTTTCGTAGTACCTTAAAATATTTTAATATTTCTGCAGTGGATATCCATTGCAAACAATTCGGGAAAAGCACACATCGCCTGTTGAAGGATTAAGTCCGTCTAACGTTTCGGAAGTGGGCTGCTTTTGTCCACTCCCTGTATTTGACATGATCACAAGTGGGATATATCAAGTTGTGTATCTGTCATGACACATCTACTGTCAGTAGTGTCCTCTTCTGTTTATAGACAATACGCATCATTGAAATTAAATTTTATTTTCTGATTTTCTTCTCCAAATGTTTCAATTTGGTCAGGTCAAAAGCTTCTCATGTTATCAGGAGTGACAAACATTTCACTTGTATGTAGTACAATGTACTAGGCCGGTAAACACAGAGATCTGTTAATAGTTATATACCCATTTTTCAATAGCAAGCTACACAAAGGGCATATAGAACCAGAAAATTGCCTTCACTGCCCATTAAATGGACCTTTCAGTACATTTTCAGTTCAGCTTGCATCTACTCTTAAATCATTGTCTTTGACAGAAAAAAAGGAGAATTTCCTGCAAAATGGAAAGAATTAGTGAACTTTCTGAAAAAGTAGGCTGGTGAAGTGAAAGGACCTGTCTGCAACTCTGTTCCTACTTTTATACATTGGAATCAATTACAGACACCAGTGGCCTTCACAATTGCATCATTTCGAATTAACCTGTGTACCTTACAACCTTGTGTGTTTGATGACTTCGGAATATTTAAAGCTTTTTGAAAATATTGTGGGAAAAAAAAAAAAAATACTAGCCTAGCACATGTACCTGTTTTCAGCATTTTTATTCGCAATGTTCAATACCATGCAAAAAAAATCCAATCGTTTGAATCTACATTCAGTTGTCGTTTGCTAATACTTTCAACTGGGGATTCCAAAGGCCCCCCAAAAATTGTTCTTTGGTAAAAAATAGTCAGTAGCATAATTATTAGAAAAAAAAAAAGACAAATCTGCAATTATCCCTTTGTCACACAACCCCGAGTTCTGATGACCAAGAGAAAGAAGCCTTTTGGAAACATTGCAGAAAAAGGAGAAGATGCTGGTTACCAACATTCTCTCCTTTTCCCCAAATGCTTTCAATTATATCATTGACAAATTCCATAATATGAGTCACATTTCAATTGTTGTCTGTAAATGCTCTCACTTCATACAAGTCTACTTCTGTGTTGTTTCAAAAAGAGTTAACAGTGTGGCAAAGTAAAAGTTGCTTTTGACAAGCAATTTTTCGTTCTTTAATAATGGTTTTTTATTCTGTGTCAGAGAACTTAAGGTTATCTACGATCCCTGGCTAAATTGAATTTGTCACCTGAAAATGCTTTCAAATTGGTTAAGTCTTAAATTTTGTCATTTCCTAAAGAGTTAACTGTTTACTACATGGCAAAATCTTAGACTTGTCCGAATTCAAAATATTTACAGACAATACAATAAATAGGACACAAAAATTTAACTTTGTCCTTGGATGGGTAAAAAACATTGTGGGAAAAGGAGGAAATGCTGGTTACCAGCATTTTCTCCTTTTTTCACAATGTTTTCAGAAGCTTTCATCCTAAGGAATGTTAATACTTGGGACTGAACAGGAAAGATTTAAGCATTAAAAAATACAGGTCATATACCTGGGTTACATACTGATCATCATTCATAAGATGTGACTCTATATGAATCACTGATAGAAACTTAATAGATCTGAAAATAAACTAGATGAGTATGGGCTTTTATATTCTAAAATCATTCTGACCTTAACCTCACAGTGGATACTTTGATTAGAACAGTCTTGATGAGACAATTCCAATGATTCCCCATAACAGAGACAATTTTGATGAGTACCCAAAACTTGGGTTTCCAGGAATAAGAACAAAGTCTTACCTGTCTATATGTAGCACTGCTTGTCCTATTCTAGAAAACGCAGCTGCAACAATGCTTTCTGGCATACCTATGATGCAAAATTGAAGTAAACTAACTGGTGACAGTTTTGACAGCATTGTTTAAATTCTTTGCCTCACAAATCTTTAAGAGTCAAAATGGAATTTTCAAGAGTCAAAGGAAAACATCCAAAAGTCAAATTAATCGGTTTTAATGGAGAGATAACGGTGAAATAAACACAGTTTTTCCTTTAATGTGTTTTTCATTTTAACATTTGTGAGTGCATTTTCAAACATTGAAAACAACTGTTCAGTATAAACTGTATAATTAATTGTAATAGATCTAGCACTTGATCATCAGAAAGTTGCCAGATCTTAAGCTATATGTCATTTGCTATCACTGAATGAACATGATCCTATAAATGCTCTAAATAACTTTGAAAACTTACACATGAGAAGAAAATAGCCTGCATTAAAAGGCCAACTGTCTGAATGACTGGAAACTTTCTGGAAGTTTGCTGTACCAGTTGAAGCAGATTAATGAATTTTTCGTTTTTGCATCTCAATACCAAGTAAAAAAGCTTAACTTCATTATCAAAATCAAAAGCCAATTGATCATAAAATTTTAGCCATTCTTGCCTAAATTTTCCATTGATTTTAGATTTTGGACTCTACTGTTGAGTGTTGACGTTCAGACTCTTACCCTGGTCATTTGTTTGAATTTGATCTACCACTGAAAAATTGTAGCATGTTCTTTTGAGCCATGATGTACACTTGTGAAATGAGTAAGCCAGTAGTACAGATAACTGTCCCCAAAGGCAATGTTACTTTCTGACTGGTCGCCTCTGGGTACAGAGATGATCAAGACAAAATCAGTTGAAAGCTCCGCACAGATTTTGTGCACAAGTTTGTACTCTCATTATTTTGCAAATAGAGCACAAAACTAGGATTTAAACATTCTTGTTGCTTGCGTATTTAATAACCCTTCGTTTGAAATACAAATATTTTCAATTTAAACGCTGAACGTAAGAGAAAACTGTGCATTTCATCTGTAACTCGAGTTGTTTACGTTCCAGAACACACACAAAATGGCTGCCACGCACGATAAATTTTGTCAGTGTTTTTTCCTAGATTTACATGTTATAAATGACTTCTACAAGCTCTTTAGGTGATGAAAGGTTTCACAATTTGTCTTTGGTCATGTTTGTTACTAAAAGTTAACTGCATTTTACTGCAATACAGATAAAACTGACGAAACATAAGGTCAGTATAGTGCTCTATCTTTGCTACCGGAAAATTTACGATGGACTTGAGACGGTACGGTGCACAATAAATGTCCAAATATGAAAAAAATCACCGTAGCATCTCATTATTGAGACTAAGTAAGCTCCAGATATGGCGCGTGAAAGCGTGATTACGCATTAAAATGGAAGAAAAACACATTAAAATTCACCCCAGTGCATGAAAAGATGCACAGGAGTGGAAATAAAGCATTACCATCTGTTAGGGGCGAGTGAAGTTGCCTCGAATATACGCAGGCGCCGTATATTAAAACATATATGACATTTGGAATGTTCGGTATCGTCTGCACACACTTTACAATGTCATTTTGTTTAACAGTTGTTCAATTTCTGTTGCGCTCCAAAATGGCACGCAGAAAATGAAAGGTTTCTTCTGAAACTGCAATATGGGTGATTTTTAAATTCCTTAAGCATAGTGAGGAAGCAAATATTACATCAATTATGAATAGCATTGTTTGAGGCTTGTTGAATGCGGTCAATACGATGGCTGAGCAAAACGTTAAAAAGCATCACATCAGTGTATCCGAGAAAGCTCTAAAGGCATGGCAGGCAGTGTTTCCGTGGATCGAACAGGTACTGAATTAAAAAGGAAATGTAAAATATGTGTTGATAAAAGGATGCCAAGTAAACGGTCCCAAGAAGGATCAAATAATTTTCAAAAAACAAGTGTGTCTCGACATGCAATCTAAATATTAGGGCCAACTTTCACTTATAATTTTGTTTTTCATTGAAACTAAGTGAAATTAGTTAAGATACAGTCAAGAAACTTTAGTTTTGAAATAATGTGACAGTGTCAAAGTATACATAATTTCTCTGCCATCAAATTTAAAATGAGAAGCCAAGGAATCAAGTAAGACAGGCAGTGAATAAAGAAGTGATATAAATGTGCTTTTAGATTTGCAATTGCTTTTTTCTCCGTTTTTAGACAAAAAAGAATTGAGCTTGGTTAGTAAATCACTCTTTTGTTGCCACAAATAGGGAGTGAAGACTCTTTTACTCTGGAAATTATCTGAAACTGATTTATAAATAGTCTTGAGTAAATTTGTCTAATTTTAAAATGTCCATCATTTCTGCAGTTTGTAAGACATTATGCCATCTCTGAATAATTCTCAACAGTACACTGTTATCACATGATCGAATCGTCAAGATGTAAGTCAGGAAATGACTCATTCCAACATGGCAAGAACTGGTAGTTCTAATTTCAGTCCGCGAAAACACATGATAAATAAGAAATAGTTGATCTCGACGCTCATATTATTCCTTGAAATTTTCTGTTTCTTTTTGAGAGAATTTGCTTCGAATATCTGACTGTATAAATTTGAGTTTGAAGCATGACTAAAAAACTTACCACTTCCCAAAACGATCACATCGAATTGATTTGGGAGATCAGACGCCATGATGGATTGATTAGTCTTTATCATAGTTTCGAATCTATTACTGATTGATACATTTAATGCTGAGTAGGACAATATGATGATAATACAAATCTAAACAACAATAAGTACCATTTATAAAATTCATTTTTATTATTATTATTTTTTTTCCATGATCAATATTTTAAAATCATTGTGGATTAAAACCTCATACGAAACTACATTCAAAACATTGTAATGTCAAAGGTCAGTGGAATGGGATGGAAGTAAATAATGTCGTCTTCATGAGCATAATTTGATTCATTCAAACGTATTTTTTTCAGCATGTCAAACTACGTCAACAATATTTTACATTCTTTATTGAACACATGCAAAAAATGAAACTCATGATTACTACGTGGCATTCTATTTAAAGATACAGATCTATCCAAATTTTGATGAATCTCTATCTCACTAATGAATGTGGCTGTAAATCTTTTAATTGCACAGTCCTTTAGTTATACGAGCACAAATTGATCAAGATTTTTTGGGATAAAATGGATTCAGCTGTCGCTTATTTAGAAGCTGTTGATCTATCAAAAATTTTAAATGTCTTTCATATTTCTTTAAATGGGATTTTATACCACTTTCAACAATATTCCAGTCATTTCACTTACTCCTGTTTACATTGGGTTTGACTAGTACTTTGGTGGGTTTCTCAAATTCCTTGCTAAAAGAGATCAGGTCCTTCACATTACCAGTTTTTCCAGCAGGGTTAAACTTGAATTCTCTTTACAAATGGAATGCCTGTGGAATGGAGGACCCGCCCCCTTAGTATTTTAACCTCTACCAGACGACAAATTTTTTACTTGTCCCATTTGAAAGCATTTGCATACAATAGATTAAATTAATTTCCTCCTTTACCTATATTTTTCCAAATGTTTACTTCTCCATGGTTGTTAACCCTACCAAAAGACAAAATTTTAGATTTGTCCGAAATGAAAGCATTTGCAGACAACAAACTAAAATGCTACTCAAATGACTGAAGGTTTCTTTGAAAGGCTTGAAAACATTGTTTACAAAGGAAAAAATGCTGTTAACCAGAATATTCTCCTTTTTCAACAGTATTTTTAAAGCTTTCTTCTTTAGGGTCGTTAAAACTCAGGATTGCAGGGTTTTCCCTGGACTTTCTCGTAAGGGGTCATTTGACCCCTTTCAGATGAACAAAAGAATGCGAACTTTCAAATTTTGGGGGACATTTGAAAATATGGGGGTCTAAATTGAAAAAGCATTAGGGGGTCAGAAAATACTGGGATTATGTAGTAAAGGGTGTAAACAAGAGATTGTTTGAAAAAGGGTTAAAAATACAGTGGATAGCATTTGTGTCTGCAGTAGATGATAAAATTATATCTATTGGATAGAGTCGGGGACAAAGTCAGAGTAGTACTTGTACCAGATGGGTAACAAATGAAAGTAATATATATGTAAGTTTTGTAGATAGTTGTAGCTATAAATGAAATTCAATTTCTTTTGCAGACAAAGCAGAATGTGAAACAGAATTGAATGAAATTGAAGGACTGAATAAGATGGCTCTTGGAAAAGCCAACTTTGGTGTATCAACTTTCTTCGCTGCAAGCCATGCCAATGATAAGTGTGGAGCAAACGGGCTCCCTCTCACACCCAACTCCATCAAAGTTATCGGAAAATTTCAGTTGTTGAAGAAGTTAAGCCATCCCTATGTTTGTAAATATTTGGACTGTGTTAGAGGAAAGCATGGTAATGTTTTATTCAATATTGACATATTCATAACATTTCTTCCAGATGCTTGTTCAATTCATTACCCCATTTTTGTTGAGAAAAATCTTTTCAAGCTCAGACTTTTAAGTTTCTATGATACAGATACCTTCTCTTCATCAAATTATAGTTGGATCTTGCTTTATGCAGTTCTCACAAGGAAAAATACTCAAGTGTTGCAATCTATTTAAAATCCTTGTTTATATACCTTCTGAGGTGCAGCAATCTTTTTTTTTAGTTTATTCACATTCTGAGACACTCATTTTGAAAAAAATAGAATTATATTGTACTTTGAAAATTCCTGTGGCAGACGGCTTGGTTTTTTTTTTTTTTTTTTTTGTTTTGATATCATGAAATATGTGTAGAATAATGAAAATCACTAATCTTTTCTGTGTAAGTCAGGATCAGACTGATTGAAACAAGCAGTCTAGTCATGTGGCTATACTGCCTGATACTAGAGAAACACTTTCACAAAAATCACCTTGGATTTACAATAATTGGGCTTTTTCATGAGACTCAAATCTGGCTTTTTCTTGAGACTACAAGTTTCCATTTCATTCACTCTTTAGTCTTTACCTGATGAAAGAATTTTAGACTTACTTAAATTGAAAGTATTTTCAGATGACAAATACAGTATATCATAAAAGATGATTTCTGTTTTCAAAATTTCGGAAAAAAAAAATTGTGGGAAAGGCAGAAAATTCTAGTTACCATCTTATTCTCCTTTATCCAATGGTGGTTTCAAAAGCTGTCTTTGCTAAGGTCATTAGAACTCAGGATTCTGTGCTAAAGGGTTAAATACCAATTTCTACATTATTTAACCCTTTACCAGACGACAAAATTTTAGCCTTTGTCGAAATTGAAAGCATTTGCAGACGACAATTTCAGTGTGGCTCAAATGGGGCAATTTTTCTTTGATAGGGTAGGAAACATTGTGGGAAAAGGAGAAAATGCTGGTTACCAGCATTTTCTCCTTTTCCCACAATGTTTTCTAAAGGCTTCTTTCCCAGAGGCGTTAAAAGTTGGCATTGTGTGGTAATGGGTTAAGTTAAAATTGTGTTGGCCGGTGTACCTACCTATCAGTTTATTTTACTTTACTGAGCAGTCCAAAGGTTAACCTTTCTGAAGCAGACTAGATTTCAATAACATTGCTGTATTGTATCTTCAGAGAGACTAATTGTGGTTCAAGAACATTACACAGACAATTTATCAGTAGCTCTGAAAACTGGAAAGTACAAAAAGTACGTGAGTTATCCTTGTGTTTAATGTGTACTTTCCTATGTACTAAATGAAAGTATTTTAGACTTGTCCAAATTGAAAGCATTTGCAGACAACATATCTAATGTGGGACAAAGGGTGGGACTTAGCAGAAAGAGTAGAAAACATTGTGGGAAAAGGGGAAAATGCTGGTTACCATTTTCAAAAGCATTCTTCCTCAGGGCCATTAAAACTTGGGATTATGTGATAAAGGGTTAGGAATTTGAAATTGAAACAAGTGAACTGTAGTTCTTGGATGGGGTAGAAAACAATATGGTAAAAGGAGAAAATGCTGGTTACCAGTATTTTCTCCTTTTCCCACATTTTCAAAAGCCTTCTTCCTAAAGGCCATTAAAACTTGGGATTGTATAATAAAAGGTTAACCAACTTCACCAAACAGCAAAGTTTTAGACTTGTTGATGTTTAAAACATTTGCTGACAACTAATTAAAAATGGTACAAATGATGTAGTTTTTCTTCGAAAAAGTAGATAACAACATGATGGGTGAAGGAAAAAATCCTAGTTATGCCAGGACATTAAAAACAGGATTGTTTGGTAAAGGATTTTATGATAAATGAAAACCACAATAGTACCTTTTTGCCAATTGACAGTGTAATCTTTCATTTTAATTTTTTGTTTGTTTCATTCTTTTTTCTAGTGAAACAGAATTGATAGAGATTGCCTATGAAGTTCTAGAAGGCCTGAAATATCTAAATAGTCATGCAATAACACACAGAAATATGAGACCAGAAAATATACTTCTAGATTCAGAGGTTAAGTATGAATGATATCTTAGAATGATCTCATTCTTTATGAGATAGAACATTTTGTACACTCAAAACAGTCTATGTTGTTTGTCAGCTTCTTCATTGTTTCCTTTGTTTGTTGACTGTGAGTGGAGTTTCACTCTGCTTTCCACAGTTACTGTATTTGTCATACCATGGCAACAGCTCACATATACAGGTGCATACCTTTCCTTGGTTTCACCAGTGCTAGGCCATGGCTTTGCTGTGCCTTGCCGAAGGACACTCCCACATGACCGATGTAACCAAAATGAATCATGCTAGGGTCTGTTGATAACATATACAACACTTTATCCCTATACTTCACAATGTCATGTAAAGCTTTTCAAAACATTGTGGGAAAGGAGAAGACTGGTGGTAAACCACAATGTTTATTACCCTGTCAAGAACAAATCCCATCATTTGAACTAAATTTAATTTGTTGTCTGCAAATGCTTTCAAATTGGATAAATCTAAAATTATGTGTCTGGACAAGAGTTGACTTCTGAGTCAGAAGATATCCTCTTATTCACTGTAACCAGATGAAATCATGATGTTTTGGCCTTGAAATTTTTTTCTTTAATTTTAAAGTTTTGAAACTGAACCAATAAAAGAGATCAAAGTGACCGGTATATTATCTTTTTGAGATTACTTTTCTTGTTGTCTGTACATGCAAATGTCATGATTATCTGTTACATGTATTGAAATTTCCATCAAAATTTCTGAACTCTTTACCACGTAATCTTAACATTTTAATAACCCCGAGAAGTAAAGCATTTTAAATTGATTGCATGGTGTTTAATGCCGTTTTCAACATTATTTCAGTTATATCACAGCGGCTAGTGCAGCTATCCATGCTTTTCTGGAGTCTCTTTTATCAGTAGTCTGCACAAATTTCTTTCCAAGCCACTGGCTGCTTTCCCACATAACCATCGTTGAAACAGTGGTCAGCGGTGGGGGAGGAATGAATCCTGTCGCAGTGACTATATCAACCCTCAGAAAGGAATTGGCCGAGCCAGGGATTGAACCCACGAGCCCCTTTTCTTAAGTCTGCATGCTACCGACTGAGCTACCAGGGCTCAAAATATTGTGGGGAAACATAGAAAATGCTGTTTAACAGCATTTTCTCTTTTTCCCACAATGTTTACTACCCTTCCCAAAACAAATCTCAATTTTTGAATCACATTTAATTTGATGTCTGCCCATTTTTTCAATTGGGATGAGTCTAAAATATTATCGTCTGGTAAAGGGCAAAAAGTGAAAGGAGAATACAATATCCATACAAAGAAACAAATATCAGATCAGACTTCAGTAATTCATTTTCTTTTGAAATAACAGACATCTTTCAAAACTCCCATGTAAAATATGGATAACTATCATAAATCAAGGCTAGATACATGTGAAATTACATGTATTGTGGCAGAAGTATGAATTTCTCCTTATTAGCAATTACGAGGGCTGTCCCAAAATAGGGTAGACAACACTATTTTTTATGGAAACAGATGTCAGATTTCAGTAAAATTTGCATGCTGTATCCGTTAGTCATTTGTGCATATTCACGTATAAAATAAAAAATCAAGATCGCAAATAGTACATTTTATGAAGTTACTTAGGCGAATGGGGTACCTAACACAGCGCACACCAAAAATGTACCTGGGTTTTATGAGCATGCTACATCTTTACATGTCTATAATTCCAAACATGGTCTTAATTACGGGAAATCATTTAACATGGATTTATGTCATTGCATTTGATATCATTACACCGAAGGATGCTTACGTAATGTTATTTTGAAAAAAAAAGTTATAGAACAAAACCTAGTGCGGTGGTTAATTCCAACATGCTGAAAATAGCGACGTCAAAGGAAATGGCTGCGCAGCAGAATGTTATTGAATATTGCGTACAATTAGATATGACTCCTACACAAACACTACGCAAACTGCACGCTACAGAAAAATTCAAATCTGTGTCAAGATCTCTTGTATTTAAATGGCACGAGATTTGTTGACGGATGGACAGGGGAGCAGCGCCCTACAGCCCAGACTTAGCACCCCTAGACTTTGCTTTGTTCCCCTATTTAAAGTCTCAAGTGCGGGGACATAGATTTGAAAACTTCAATGAACTGCAACGGAAAACTCTGCGAGTGTTGAGCAATTTGAAAAGCAAGTGGTATGAAGACGTATACGATAAGTGGGTCACATGCCACCGTAAATGCATCAAGTAGGCTACCACGGAGAGTACTTTGAAAAGGAATAAATTGTTTTCTAGGGACGTCATCACGTTGACGTTAGTGTGCGCCGGGTATGTATGAGTAGCTTATTTTAAAGCATGATAGATTGAGCAATTCTTAAGGTAGTTAGTTTATATTTCACACACATATGCACAAAGCTTTTGTAAAGAATTCCGAAACTTGCTGAATCTATTGTGTTAACACTGATTGTGTTATAGCCTTTGTCTACGCTATTTTGGGACAGCCCTCGTACATGTACTTTTTTTGCAACAATGTCTCAAAAATAGATCTTCTTCAAGACAGAAAAATTATCTGCAGGAAAAAAAAAGAGTTAATTTGACTACTTTTGTTTTACATCTAGGGCCATGTAAAACTTTCTATGTATGGGATGTATCACATGACAGACTGTGGAGCCAGTGTTAGATTTCCTATAGGGTAATAAATACAATGTACTTACTTATTTTTATTATTATTATTATTTTTTTTTTTTTTTTTTTCTTTTTTAGTAAAATGCTATAAAAAGCAAATTCTAACATAAAACGATATGTCTAGAGCATGGAGGTACCTAGATCTAAATTCTACAGAATCGGTAAGAATTAAATAGTAAATGAAATTATGATTTCATAAGTCTTAGGATTTTATTTGGGTCTAAGTTCATGGTAATTGAACCTAGTGTATTGACCTCATATATTGCATGTACTCTTTACCTAAAGTTTTAGACTTGCCCAAATTGAAAGCATTTGCAGACAACATGTTATATGTTATTCAAATGAATGAATTTGTTCCTGAAAGAGTAGAAAGTATTTTCAGAAAGCTTTTTTTCAAAAGACAGTGTCTTCAGGGTTGTTAAAACATGGAATAGTGTCATACAGACGATCTTACGTGAGTGTTTATGTATTATCATTTTTATCAAACGGGTTGACTAAAATTGCATGGCTGAAGCCTTGGCATGCGTCAAATACATTTTAGTCAATCTGTTTGATAAAAATGAAAATACATGAACACGAATATGAGATTCTATTTATCACATAAAACAAAGAACAGGCAAAAAACTGTTCTGCATCATCACCTTTTACCTCTATACTGTTCATGGGTCCATGTTTACAGACGTAGTTAGGTTTCAAATTTGTACATACACAAGTAAATAGCTCTTTGACATATACCCTGAAAATAGAATATATCAGTTTTTAGAGGGGGTAAGTCTGCCTATTTCGGCAATTTTGTTGATTTTCAGAAACTTTCGCTGCCTTTCTTGGTTTTTATCAAACATGAAAATCAAAAATTGTCCATGTGTATACATGTTAACAACCAGCATTTTCTCCTTTTCTCACAATATTTTCTAGTCTTTCTAATAAAAGTTACATCCTTTCTGCCACATTTAATTTTTCATCTGCAAATGCTTTCCATCTGGACCAGCCTAAAATTTTGTCGTTTCGTAAAGAGTTAGGGTTGTGTCAAAGCATTTCGGCTCACTTTTTTTCCATATCTAATTGACAACCATAACTATACCCAGTTCATTCATTTATACATATAAAATTTTTTCGAACAACCGATTTTGATTCTTGGCAGAAAAATCTTGTCTTTAAAGAAAGATTATACTTCTTGTAGTTCAAGGCCTGCTTTCAGACATTTTGTGTTTGTTCGGGTTGGATCCAATAGCTACTATCCACATGTTAGGTAAGCCTATGGTTACTCGAGATTCCTCAGCTAACAGTATATGGATTATTCATTGTAGACTGCAAAGGTACACAGCTCCAGAAGTATTTTGCTATGGACCAGTCCACGTAGATGAAGAGACAGAGTTATCTGCCCTGCCAGCTTCCAGTCCCAAAGTTGATGTGTGGTGCTTGGGTTGTATTTTACTGGAATTGCTATCTGTAAGAAACTTCTAGTCACATTATTATGTATACAGGAAGGTGTCTAACCTTTCCATTCGAGACAAGATGGAAAAAAAGAAAAGGTTTAATCCTTAAATCTTTGCAGTTTAACTCTTTACCAAACAACAAAATTTTAGACTGGTCCAAGTTCAAAGCATTTGCAGACGACAAAATAAAAGTGACTGAAAATTTAAAACTTGTACTAGGAAGGGTAGAAAACATTGGGGGAAAAGGAGAAAATGCTGGTTACCAGCATTTTCTCCTTTTTCCACAATGTTTTCAAAAGGATTCTTTCTTAGGGTCGTTAAAAGTCGGGATTGTGTGGTATAGGGTTAAAAGATATAAAGTTGTTTCTACATGCTTTAAATTATGCTGTTCAATCCATAAATCTTTGCAGTTGAAGAGATATAAAGTTGTTCCTACATTCTATAAATTATGCTGTTAGTACATATACTAACTTATAAACCTTTTGAATGCTGAATTCCAAAAATGCTTTTGCAGATAGTAAAGATACTGATCTGATTGGCGGTAATATTAAGTCCAATCTTAGATCTTCCATGTCCAACACTTTGTGCAAAATTTTTTACCAAAAAATCCAGAATTTTTCAATATTTAAGTCTTTTTGGCTGACTGAAAATATTCATTTTGTTTGTATACTACTTTGAGACACAAAGTTTGAAAAAAAAGTCGCAAATATTGAAAGTCAAGCCATGGATTTGGACCCAGTCAAGATATCAATATAGCAGCTGGATCAATTCATAAAAGTTTCTAAATCCATATACAAATGTGTACAAGAGTGAAACAAGATATTACCACAGCAAACAATTTCTTTGTCTTACATCAGGCTGTTTTTGAAAATATTACAGTAAAGGTAGAATACGCAAATTGTAAAAAAAATTCTCCCATTATAACATACAATATATTATTAATTATATTTCAATATTTCATACAATTTAATCTTGTATTTATTCTGTACTCATGATACCATATTTGACAGAGATTTTTTTCAAAGTGCTGTGGTCTACTGCAATTTTGTTTCCAATAGTGATGTATAGACCACAACAACATTATTTACATTCAGGTTAACATTCTGTGGCCAAACTATAACACAAGACAGATTGTAAGATGTGTTGTGGGCCTGCTAAAGACAGGTATGGTGAATTTATAACATGCAATAACTTGAACATAATCAACTGATAGAGTGCAAAAAAAAACCAGACAATTTTTAGTTTAGAAATACAGGAAGAATAATTGCAATATTATGATGGCTGTAGTCTATAGTGTTTCAGTAGAGGGAACAGTGTAGATCAAAGATCAGACTACACATTATGCCATTGGTATGGAATCTGCACATGCTTTCAACTTGGATAAGTCTAAAATTCTGTCATATGTGAAGGGTTTAACAAAAGTTCATTCATATGTTTATGTATGAGAACTTACCTATTAACCTCTTACAAGGCATGAAAAGTTTAGATTGGTCCAAATGATAGCATGTGCAGGTTAAAAATTAAATATGGGTCAAAAGATTTTTCTAAAATAGGGTCTATGGCACCATGGGAATAGAGGAAATACCATCATTTTCTCCTTTTCCCAGAACGTTTTCATAAGCCTTCATACTTACAGTCATCGAGACGTTTTTTGCTGGAGTCCTAGGATTTGAAGATTGATGGTAACACAAAAGAGATAAAAAATATTGTGAAAATAGAGATACTATTTATAATTAGTCAACAGTGCTAGTAACTCTCAGGGATTCAGGAACAGTTTCTCTTGCCATTACAGAAAGTATTGACCAAAGTCATATTACAAAAGAACACACTCTAGTTTGGTAAACCCCGAGAGCACTGTGCACAACTTGTTCGCTCTCTAGATAGGACAGACTAAAATCAGATAGCACAAACATGCAGTCTAATTTTGAATCAAAACTTCATGAGATAGCCTGAACAAAACAGCTTGTAAGTTAAAGTGTTCAAGTCTTTTTGCCCACATTTTGATTGTATGGTAAAATGTCAACTCTTTACCAAGTGACAAGATTTTACAATGGTTCGAACTGATAGCATTTGTAGAACACAAATTAAATATTGATCACATGGTAAGATTTGTCTGTGATGGGATTATAGAAAACATTGTGGAAAAAGGAGAAAATGCTGGTTACCAACGTTTTCTCCTTTTTCCACAATGTTTTCAATAGCCAATGTTTCCAGAGTTGTTAAAAATCGGCTCGTGTGGGAAAGGGCTAAGGGTTACAGATAAAATTGATAGAAATTGAATTTGTGCATTGTAGATGTTGATGCCTTTGATTATCTTGTCCAAGAGCTGAAATGCCAGGAGAGTGTAGAGGTATGTTAAAAAGCTACATTATGTCAGTAGTTACCCAGGAATGTGATGTCCATGAACTCTTATCTCTTTACCTCACCATCCCATGTATTAACAGCTCTAAACACTTTTAAAAACATTGTGGTTAAAGGAGAAAATGCTTGAAATCAGGGCCTGGCTTCACGAAAAGTTTCTTATTTTACTCAAATCTACCAATGGTCCCAGGTTCTGACATAAGTTGAGTTCATTATTTGAGATACATTAGTAACATAAACAGACTTTAGTAACATTCTCAAATCCTGAGTTAACGCAATGTTTCATACTCAACGAAGCAAAATAATTGGTCCTAAGTTAAGTAATAGACTTTAGTTCATTATTTTGCTGAGTTCTATCTGAAACGCTGTGTTAATTTTGGATTTGAGAATGTTACGTAAGTCTATTAATGTCAGTGAAATGCGCCTGGAATAACAAACTCTAGTCGTAAAATAATAATATATAATAATAAATATGTTTGTAGGTTTTAGTAAAATAAGAGACTAAAGTTTTTTCGTGAAACATGGCCCAGATTTTCACACATTGTTTTCTACCCTTCCAAAGCCATATTTCAATTTTTGAGTCACAGTTGTTAAGTCATCTGCAAATGCTTTCAATTTGGACAAGGTCAAAATTTTGTCATTTGGTAAAGAAAATGTTGCATAACTCAAATTCTGATTTTGTGATATTATTTGTCCTTTAAAGGTTCAAAAACCTTTTCCCAAAAAAGGAGAGAAGGCTGGCTACCTACTATATTTTCAAAAGTTTTTGTATCCCATGGTCATTTAAATGTTAAAATTATTGTTTGGTAAAAGGATAAGGCACAGAGGATATCGTTATGACCAGTTGGTCTGAGTTAGATCAGAGATGGAGTGAGTACTGTTGAAAGTGTCTTAGGGCAAGGCGTTTCTCCCAGGCCCTTATCTAATATGATAGATCACATGGGAAACATAGATAACTGTTTTCTTGTTGAAAAGACTGTTGAACTTAGCAATTATCACTACAAAATCAAAGAAATAAAAACTAGTCACCAATTTTTTAAAAACTCAACATTTTTCTTGTTTCTTAGCTATATATCTAGGAATGACCCCAACAAAGAAATAATGCAGAGATATTTTCTTTTTCCAGGCTTTAAACAAACCATTTGTTGACTTCCTAAGAAAATGCTTAGCTAAGGATCCTGTAAAAAGGTATGGCTTTTGATAAAAAGAAATCTTTGTTAGATAACGGCATATTTCTTAAAGCTCATGTTATCTGAATTGATGCAATAACAATGAAAATTTTCCTTGATTCACACTGGAAAAAAGCTACACAAATCTTTTTTACTTTTATTATTCTTTTCCCCTAGATTGGAGTAGAGCAGAGTGGAGAAAAGTCTAACATCTGGGTAATGATATTTTAGGAGCACAAAGGGCATTAAACCAAATTTTGAACCCCCCCCCCCCACCTTTTTTTATTTTTCATGGTGGTGAGGTTAGAAAGTTGGTATCCTGTAAGGAAAAATCCAAGGGTGTTACTGTTTACCCATAGTTTGGGAAAAACAAAAAACATGCTGAAAAAGAAATTGCACATGGAAGGCCTTGTACGCACAACCTTCAATGGTGGTCAGTAACTCCAACAATTGGGCTGTCTGGCCCACCAATAGTTTTCTATGTGAAAAATGTAGTTATACCTTTTTTCGCAATAACCGCTATACCTTTGATTGACAGAATAGTAAATTTTACACTAAAAGTACAAAAATACGGGAAGTTTCTCATTTTCTACATACATGTATTTTACTCTATGTTTTAACTTGAAAGCCATTTTTTGGGGAGAATGAAAATTGGCAGTATTTTCTTTATGATTTTCTAAAAAAAAAAAACTTGCCAATCAAAGTACGGTTTTATGTCCTTGTAATGTTTAGAGAACTTTATTTGTGATGATAAATTGCAAGAATATGAACAGTGTATGTATTTAGAGACTCTTCAATTTTCATTTCAATTTAATGACAAGATAACAGGAATATTGTGGGTTACAAAGAGTACTTTACCATTACTGTATGCCAAAATCTATTTAGACAATTCTAATGCATACCTATATACAGCATTTAGTGAAGAAATACTGGTAGAAGATTTCAAAACCCCTCTTATTTTAAGATTATCATTTTACTTTTGTTTCTTCAGACCCAACCCATCAGAATTAATTCAGCATGAGATTTTTACAAGCCTTCAACAGAAAAAGGTAAGTTTTTTTTGTCCTTTTAAGCAGTTTCCTCTTCTGCAATTCTGCATTGTTTTTTAACTTTATTACCATTAGGAAGAAAGTTTTTGAAAGTATTGTGTGAAAAAAAAGGTTATTCTGGTAAACAGCATTAATATCTTTTTACTTTTCCCAATTTTTTTGTTTGTTTGTTTGTCTCCTTTAAAGACAAATTCCATTATTTTAAAAACATTTATTTAGTCTTCCATGTGTTCTCAGAAAGTACACATCTCTTGTCTGGTAAAGAGCTAACAACTCTCAGTGTTTTTTGTGTCAAAAATTATTGTGGTCTCTGCAATGTCAGATGTTCCCTTTGAAAAAAAAAAAGAAAAAAAATATATATGGCACTTGGTTTTTTTAATCAATATAAGGAACAAATTCAGTAGGAAGGACTCTCATTCAGTGAGTTCTGAAACATGCTTGCAATAAGCAATTCTTCATTTCACAACCATGTTTTCACACATGTTTATATATCAAACTGTATTTCATGTTGGTGATTCCCTGTCACGGAGGATGTTTCTTGAAGTTGCCTGCTACATAATTGTCTTGGTAGATAATGAGTTAAACCTTTACAAGAAGACTGCATGCTTTGAGGACCCTGATAATGAATGCTTTTTTTTATAGCATTTTGGTGAAAGGAGAAACTATCTTTGACCAGCATTGATCATTTCATTATAGCCCAAATTAATTTGTGGTATTTAGATACATGTACATGTACTTACCATATGAACAAGTCTTAAATTTTGCAATTTGATAAAGATTTCAGCATTGTATATTTGAATTATCAGATGTCAAATCAAGATTTTCCAGTTTGTGTATCATACATTACATGTCTAGCCCAAGAATGGTTACAAAAATGGGTACCAGCTGTTTACATCAGAGATTCGGTGTAAAGATCTAGAGCTACCTACTGTTGAAGAATCAAAGGCAGGTAAGGCATACTAAACATTATTTTAACATATTAATTTGTCTCAAACCCTACAGAGTGCCAAAAAAACGAAATAGGCTTTTTTTCAATGAAGAAAAGTAATTCTCATTTTAAATGGCAAATCTGTTTTGGTCAAAATATCCAACAAAAATTATATAGGACAATGTAGATTTAAGATCAAACTGAACATTCATTGCTTTGATCTTCACAGTTGGAAAAATGCAGTTCCAGTCTTTGGGCCCAAGGGGCTGCCTTACAAGCAAAGCTAGATTGAACACTGCAACAGACAAAAACCTATATCTATACATTAGACCATTTCTGTACCAACTATTTTTAAAACTTGGTAACAAACCTGGTACTTATTGCACTAAATAAAAACTTATAAAGGTAATGAAAGTATTGCTTTTAACCGTGAAATTCATGGTGGGAAACAGAGCAATTACTTGTCACAGGCAAATTGTGGACTTACTCACTATTTCTTTCAAAGCCGTAAACTGCTGGGGCATAAAGTTTTTACCAAATGACAAAACTTTAGACATGTCCAAATTGAAAACGGCTGCAGACAACAGAATACATGTGATTCAAAAATTGAAATTTGATTTTTGGAAGGGTAGAAAACATACTTGGAAAAGGTGAAAAGGCTGGTTATCTGCTTTTTTTCCTGTTCCTGCATTGTTTTTAAAGACAGTTTCTGTAGGGTCATTAAAAGTTAAATTGTTTGGTAAAGGGTTAAAAGTGGTATTTGCATAGTCATTGCTTAAGCCTTTCAGAAATGGTTAAAATTTTTGCCAAAAGAGTATTTATAAATCTTTAAAGATTACAATGAAGACCATTTGTCGGAGAGAACCATGGAGGAGGTCTATTATCTATGGCAATTGGCTGGTGGAGATTTGGAGGCTGTACTAAAGAAGGCAGAGCTTATTAAAGTCAAACCCCCTGTAACAATCCTTCCAGTGTAAGTAGCTTTTTCTGAGTCTACAAGGATTGATCAAGAAGTTTGTAGACTTGCTAGGTAATAAAAACGTTAATATGTGATTTTTTATTTCTACCTTTATGTACATGTGTATTTTTTAAGGTTGATATGTTTTTTCTACAATGCAAAAAATTTATGTAAAAATATTAAACAATAAAAAAGTTAAAGCACTTAACAGTAAGGCAGAAACATGTACTTGGAGCATGCCAGCATTCAAATAGCTACATTGTGACAATGTAAAAGATTTAATCACTTTTTAATGTAATCTCCCTGGATTCCAATACATTTTCTATGTCTGTGTAACCAATTATTATATGTTTGATTGTACCAGCTACAGCTGTATGACAAAACAACATTTACACAAGCAGGGTTCACTAGCGTCCTCAAATCGCACATATCTTAGTACTGCCTTGATCTCAGGGAAAACTGAAGTCTATTGGGGCAAGGTCAGCGACCGTTGGTGGATGCTAGAGAATTTCGAAGCCAAGCAAGTTGCTATCACAAGCATCCTGCCCCATTTCTTTACCATACACAAACTTTGCAACAACTTAAAAGTATCATTGGGTGTTTTGTCCAACTCCACTCCAATTTAATTGCTACCTTTAACTCTATGTCGCCAGTTGATGTCATGATATTGAAGTTCTGGTTGATGGTAACGCTTTGAAACCTGTTTATATGTTAAAACACAGAAATAAAAAAAAAAAAAACTTTAAATTTTCCAAAAATGATGCCAGGAATGTCCTTCAGACAGCAGATGACTTTGCAGTGTCATATTTACAAAGAAAAGGCACTCAAATGTAGTAGTGATCTGTGTTTGGGTTGTTCAAAAGTTGGTATATTTTTTCATGCTCTGGGTACACTGGTGGGCGCTGATATGGACACTGGTAATTCAGCAAATACTTCAAGATTCATTTGTTTTTTGACTGCACACTTGTAATAAAGTTTTTATCTTAGAATTCTTTTAGTTTCATTGAAATCTGGCCTATAATGTAGATGTTATAAGACCATTCTACAAACTTCCCGATCAACCCTCGTATGTTTTAAGCACAGTGTATCAAAATTATTGTAGAGATTCTTAGGATATCCTTGAAAATTCCTCTCTTATTTCATTTCCTCCTGAAACATATTTTACATTTTCGCAGCAGACATTTACGTGAAAACCATGTGGCATTGTGCGTGATTTTTTTTTCAGACAATGCTGTCCAAAGTTGTCAACTGCAAGAAGACTAAAACATCAAAAAAGTTGAATTTATTAGACTTGACGAAAATACTTTTCAAATATTGAATAAAGTAACAGGTATTTTTTTAATTAAATTTTAGGTTGACCTTGGAGAATGGTGAGGTGCTAGGTCAAGGTCGTGACCAGGCTGAACTCCTAAATAACACTGTGGTGCTACTATCTCAAGATCAACTGAGACAAGTATTGCTTTTAGAGTTTTACTGCATTATGGGGATTTTATACCGCAAAGTTGGTGTCATACTATACCATTGTATGATGACCTGGGTCAGAATTTAAATACTACTGAGCCGCCATGCCATATGTTAGATCTGTATATATAAAATGTATTTATTGCTCGCCTTTTCATAGCAGATACTAGACTTGACTAGAGTAAGAAATATCTGAGAAAAAGAAATGGGACATGTATTTTTTACATGTAATTTTTAATCAATATCTTAGTATAAAGACCGTCTTTGGAGGCAAGAACAAAAGTTGTAGTTTTTTTTTACTTATTTAGATAAAATGTAGCTTTTAGTTACTTTGGGTGCTAGAGCTGTGAGAGCTATGATAAGAGTATATGGTGTTATCGAAATGTCCTTCGTCAAATTTGTAAATGACAGTTGTACGGAATAAAATGGCTCCTTCTCAGGTAAAGGTACAAATAAGGGGAGTATTTTTGGGTTCAAAGAATATCTATTTAGTTCTACTGTTAAACCCATGTTGTGGGTACTCAGAAGAGTTCTCTCAACGAGACAGTTGTAATGAGTATCCACATTAAATGGTTGAGCTAAGAAAAAATGGTTATAGAATTAGATCTCACACCTCCCTTGTTTTGACCTTTGCTCATGGGATCATTTGTTTTTAAATAGCATTTTAGGTGTTAAAAATCAGATTCTGAAATTTCATGTAAATGATTTCAGGAATATTATTGCTGTCATGTTTTTCTATGTTCCCTCCAGTCTGTACATGAAACTGGAAGAGAGAGCTATAGCACACAACTAAGATTTCAATTATGGGGTCCTATGTGGCTCAGTGGTAAAGTGTAAGACTTGTGACCTGGAGGCCCAGGGTTCAAATCTCACTGGATCCACAGGGTTTTTCATGAGAGTGTCCTTGGGTAAGACACTTCAGAGCCCTATCCTAGTATTGGTGAAACCCAGGAAATACATGAATAGTTATATGAGCTGCTACCGTGATATTACTGAAATAATGTGAAAAGCGGCGTAAAACACCATTCATTCAATCAATCATTAAGATTTAAGTGAATTCATTCCTTGTGTTTCAGAGATTATCTGAAGTAGATGAAAAGGCCTACTATCCACTGCTAGAAGATGAGTTAGAATTTATTATATTTTCATTGATTTAATTTTTTATCATAAAATGGCTTTGCATTAAGAAATCAACATGGTGTCTTAAAGCTTCATAAAAACCAACCTTATTAAATTGGTCTCCACTGTACATGTAAACTAAGATCTTGAGGTCTTTTTTCCTGTCCAATTTTCATGAAAATTGATCAGAATGTATGTCGTGATAATTCTGATAAGATCGAAAATTGGTCGCATTGAGTCAAAACCAAATCACCAGGTTAGAAACTGATGACGTTTTGTATTGCAGTTAGTTATTTGTTACCCATTCTCTTGCAAAAGGGGGTTTAATGCATTCCCGTGATGCATTATGCTAAGCACTTGATCACATAATTATGGATCCAGAAAATCCATGTTGCCTAAAAACTGACTGAATCATGAGGTAGACTGCCCTTTCACATGCAGAAAATGGACCAGTAACAAAAGGTATCGACCCAGATCAGTGTTTGCGGACTGTGCCGGCTGGCCTGGGTGGATACTTTTTTTTAGATGCATTAAACCCCTTTTCATAGAGCATGACTCATATGTCATTAACCCTGAGATTGCTAAATAAGTCTGTAAAGAAGGACCATGATATTGTAATTCGAAGACTAATTTTTTAAGAATATCTCATAAGATATTGCTAAGTCTTCATCCAAGATTAGGCTACACAGAATGTATACTCTATTCTGTTCAGTCTGATTTTAATCGATATTACCTACTTATGCTCTACTTTGTATTGTAAGCATTGAATTTGTTATATTGTGTACACATTTTAAATCATCTACCTGTGCATTCCTTTAGCCAGAGATTATTGGAAGCGAGTGATGTTTTGCACTCCTGTTTAACCCTTTACCACACAATCCTGAGTTTTAATGATGCTTAAAGAGAACGCTTTTGAAAACATTATGGGTAAATGAGAAAATGCTGTTAACCAGCATTTTCTCTTTTTTCCCACAATGTTTTTTTCACTGTCAAAGAACTCTGGTTACAAAGATCCAAATGAAGATACTTAAGACTTTATGAAAAGGATAAATACATTTATTCTATATAGCCAAGACATGTAGGTTCACGGTACATATTGCTTCGAGGTAATCGGTATTTTTCTATCATAACAAAAACCGGTGACCTCTAGCGGCTTGTCTGGTCTCTATTTTGATTGAAAATACCTTGACTGGGACATTTCTTTACCTCAGCCAACTTTATTTTCTAAACTAAAAGATTACAATGGAAGAAAAATATACTGGAAGTGAAAACGACGTCATCGGCATCAACATGCTTGACACTATTTAACCCACCCTCTAAAATCCTTCATTACACACATTTTTACTCAAAAACATGCATGATTACATATTTAGATCATCTGTTATGTCACATGGCAATATTTTCAAATCGTGTGACTGCAAAATGACACCAAATATATCAAGTTGCATTGATTTTTTTACGAAAACCATCAAAGCCACATGAATCAATTTCAGAATGGCACCGGGACTGTGGTGAAGGTCAAGGTGGATTTTCTTTTAAATGTTTGGATGAAACTGCATGTTATTTTCTATGATTCTTAGTCAAAGATGAAATTAGAAAATTAATTGGTGATCTATTCTATACTCTGATAAAATTTTGACTTTTTTTTGATTGGACCTTAACTACCATGAACCTACAAACCGCAAGGCTACCAGTTAGTTTTCTGGCTCAAGTACATGCATCACAAGTGGATAAAATAACACACATGACAGAAAAAAAAATATGTATTCATACACTTCCAAATATGCTATGATGACATAACTAGCATTGATTTGCGATTTGATTGGTGAAAATGTTATGCTATAATATTCATACGCCATTCATAAAAACAGAGTTACTACCCTCCACATCACAAATTTTCTCATTTTGTTTACCGTTTTAGAATAAGATGTCAATGATTACAAAATTTTGTCATTGAAAGTTGTAAGTATATAATAGAAGGAATATTTTGTTGTAGTAACTTTCCTGGTGCTTGTGTTTGCTTCTTGTTGCATAAGAAAATTTTGACATCTTGATCAACCCATGATCTTGCATGATATCAAATTTTATTTCATGCTTTGTGGTAGTTTATCGAGAAATAACATAATGGTGACGACCAGTGAAAAATACTGATTTTATTTTCTAACTCTTTAATTGAAGGCAGAAACAGTAGTTCCAGCACACTAGTTACCTGAGTAAATTGCGCATGCCACTCAACCAGATGGAAATATGATGTGATTTACTCAACATTTCGCGCACTTTACGTAATATTGTAATGCATTGTCATGTGGAGAGGGTACTCCACATGGAATTACCAAAAAGAACTGTACTGGATTTTGATGTAGGTCTAAGTCACCCCAAAAAGCGTTTGAAGCATGAAATAAACAGAATATTTGTATTTTTTGGTGAAAGATTGAAATTTATTTCATCTCATGAACATCATCGGTAATAGTTATCATTTGTGGCTGCGCCACTTGTGACAATATTACCAGCGATGTTCACCGAAAAAAAAAAAATACTGTTTAAGTGGAATTTTTCGCAAGGTGGAAATTTTTGCGATTTCGCGAACTTTACTACAAATAACGATTTCTACCAACAAATAATGAGTGTCTTGAATTCGCAAACTTTTCAGTATGCAAAATGTAATAGCTAATTGGCAAATTTTTCAACAGGCATATATATCCATATATACAGTATCCTCTATTTCTCACGCTGCTTGAATCAAATACAAGCACTAGGAAAGTTACTACAACATGATATTCCATATGTACTTGTATAGGCATGTACATGTATCTGGATCCTTTACACTTTACTTGTCAAAATTATTTTCAACTGATCCATACTGAAAGCACTTACAAACAACACTTCAAGTTAGGCTCCAGAAAAGGAATTCACCTTTGAATGAATAGAAAACATGGAGAAAACAGGAGGAAATGCTGATGACCAGAATTTCTTCCTTTTTCCACTATGTTTTGAAACCTGGCTCTTTTGGGTAGTAAAAGCATCACTATGTAATATGTAAAAGAGAAAATCATGGTGCCAAGAAGGTTGAGATTTTCTTGCAAGTTTATTGCATTCTATTTCTGTGCTATGTAGGAAATCCAGTACTGAAGGCTTGCCTACCTCTTTAAGTAATGTGGATTTGGCATCAACAGCCAGTTTACCTCTTGTTATCAAAGAGAGAGATGTGGAATATCAGGTATGATGGATTCAAACCTTACAATGTTAAAGTCTAATAAACTTGAGAAAGACGGGTTTTGGAAAATATTGTGGGAAAAGGAGAAAATGTTGGTAACCAGTTTTTTTCTTCTTTTCCCACAATATTTTCTACCCTGTCAGAGACAAGTCACATCATTTAAAAGACTTACACAATTTATTATTTGCAAATGTTTCAATTTCAACAGTCTCTAGTTTTTTCATCTAGTAAAAAACACCAAGGTCATCTGGTAAAGATTACCAAGTCTCGCAAATCTCACAGTTACTGCTTACAAAAACCATTAAATGCCTGTTTTATACTCACAGCAAAGACAGATTTTAATAATTGTCTGGTCAGGTGGCAGGTGGCGACATGGTTTGCCACAGCTGTGAATAAGTTTCCAAGTGTGCTACTACCTGACCAGACAATGAATTTATTATACTGCAAACTAAAACCACTGTCAAATGTATTAAATTGAAATTTCCCTGTCTTATGATCTCACAAATCAAGTATGTGTATGTAGTCAAATTTCCCTGCTGAGTGTCTCACCACACTAAAATCTGACATGACTGAAAACTGATGTCAATGAAAACTGTGTAAAACATGCATTTTGGTGCATGAAGTCACTGCAATATACATTCGATGTATTTTCATTTAAACATGGATTTGAAGAACTCTAATGTAAGTAACTGTTTATTTTATGATTTGTTGGCAAAAATTACGACCATTAGTTGCTTTAATCAACCATTAGTTAATTTTTTGAAAGTTACAATGTATGACCTTTGACATTTCACGATTTGTTTACATAATGAAGGGATGGCTCATTTTAAGCTTGTGTATTTGTTTTAGAATGACAACAAACAACAATAATTTAACCATATTCATTTATTTTAAAAAATAATCCATTCTTTCCACTTTAATGACAACTATCAAGGGAACCTTGTTATAATACTGTTTATTTGACTAGTATCAAACTAGTATCAATTGATGCAGCCATCTTGGATTTTGCGTTGAAGTGTAGTCACGTCTACTGGGCTTCTGTCAGGGAAACTGCTTTTCCCAGGAGCTTGCCAGTGCACAGTAATATGTATTTGGAGCATATAAATCAATCAGATGGCCAGAAATTTCATTGCAGTATAATAAAGAATTTGTTACATGACACAATCCATCTACAGTTAATTGTACAAAAGGCTTACAGGCAGTGAAATCTCATTGATCCTGTCATTTAACCTCAACTTCCTAAGTTATCTTGGACAGTCAATCAACTATTTCTGGCACCTTGTTTACCTTAGGATAGTCAATCAATATTTTTATCACAGAATCTCCTCAAAGAAAATTGTGGCATATTAGTTCTCTAGCACCCATTTCTTGCCTTTATTTCACTGTGTGTGATTTATATTTCGAAGAAAAATATTGAAATATCTTAAATGGTATGAGGCTTTAAAGTCTTTATGTTTAAAAGGCTATACATATGTTTGTGTAGAAGATTGCAGAAATCCGCTTAATTTTTCAGAATCACAGTAAGCCCTCTCGAGGCTGATATACTTCATAGACTCTTACTCTTTTGATGAATATTTTAGTTCCACAGAGTGATCCTGTATGAGCGTTTGATTAAAGCATATCCGTATAAAAGACCACATATCCTGAAGGAAGCTCGGGTAGATATTCCACCACTCTTCAGGAATCTAGTCTGGGCAGCTCTCCTGGAAGTAGAGGTAAATATAGAGGCTCAGCATTGTTCATTTTGAAACTTTTCTTTTTGTAGGTTTGCTTTGGGTTTCAGTTTAACTAGTTTCAGTATAATTAGATGCACATATATTATAGAAGGATGTATGCTGAGCCCAGGTTGTTCATTTGTAACACACAGTATTTGTGATCCAGATTTTGGAACTTCAACTTCAGGCTTGGTTATTGTTTGGAATAGCAGCAACAAAGAAAAGCCAGATATGCAATGACAAGTGAAATGGTAACCTTAATATACCTGAAATGCCATAAAAGATGGACAAAAAATGTAGAAAGTGAAATAATCTGATTTTACAGATATTCCTTATATTGCTCTGCACAATATTAAATCACCTGAGTATGAAGTTCTTAAAGGTGAGCTATTGTAATTGTTTTTTGTCAGTTATGTGTCAGTACATCAGCAAATTATGCTTTGAGCAGACTTGTATCCCTCAATGTTTTCAAAAGCTGTCTTTTGCAGAGGGGTATTAGATTAAATTTTTGAGGTTCCATTGCTTAGCAACAAATAATTATCCATTGTGTTTTATGTTCATAGGGTGATATTCAGGCAGTTTATGACAGCATAGATAAAGAGACACCAACAGGCACAGACAGACAGGTAGAAATTTGAATTGTGGCCTTCCTGTAATTTATTTTTGATGTGCAATATGTTTTTCAGATTTGAATTTAGGGTGCAATATTGGTTAAATTATGCTCCATGTAAGCAAGTGGTGCAATTGAAAAATATGAGTAGTCCACATGTCGCACAAAATTTTTATTTGTAGCAGACAGCTTAACCCTTTACCGCTCAATGCTGACTTTTAACAATCCTAGAAGAGAAGGCTTTTGAAAACATTGTGGGAAAAGGAGAAAGTGCTGGTGACCAGCATTTTCTCCTTTTTCCACAATGTTTTCTACTTTATCAAAGAAAAATTGCGTCATTTGAGCCACACTGAAATTGTAGTCTGCAAATACTTTCAATTTGGACAGGTCTGAAATTTTTGTTTTGTGGTAAAGGGTTAATTTTCGGAGTAAATTATTTGTAATGTCAGATTCATCATTAATTTTGGTGACTTCACATTTCCAAGATAAAACCAGTATCAATGGAGTTGATTTAAGGTCTACCAATATCAGTTATTGTCAGCCCACAACATAGGTTTTTCTTTGTTATTTAAGTGATTAGCCATTACTTTAAATGGCCAACATAGAATTTCAAAATTGGCCCACTTTTTTGTCAGGGTTGGGGGATTTGGCCCATTGTTTATATCTAACTCTTATTTATCTTATTGAAATCATATACTATACAAACATTTCTCATTTTATTCCTTCCACAGATTGCTGTAGATATCCCAAGATGCCACCAATATCATGAACTTCTCTCATCTCCCACAGCCCACACCAAGTTTAAACGGGTTTTAAAAGCATGGGTTGTCAGTCACCAAGATTATGTATATTGGCAGGGGCTAGACTCCCTGTGTGCCCCCTTTTTAGCCCTTAATTTTAACAATGAAGGTAAATATCTTTATTACTTCATCTTTGACTGAAGTAATTGTTAGCTGTATGTATCATAAACAGTCAATCAGTCTATTTCTAAAAGCAACAGCAGTATGCACATGTGGTGCTCTTGATCAATGGTATGTCAGTGTTATCGCTACAGTTATATATTTAGTTATGCTTCCTGGACAATCTACTTCCTACAAGGATTAGGAAAAAAGTATCTTTTCCAAGACCACCTCTGCCATGACTACTGGAGATCAGGCTGATATCACTTGCGTCACAAATCTTACACCTGAACCACTTGGTTACAGAATACCTTTTGGTGAACACACCGATGCTAGTATTTGGCAGGATTTATGCATGATCTAACCCAAGCAGCATTGATAAGACTCCACAATATGTCCTGTTTGATCCTAAATTTACACTGATTGTAACTTTGTTTATGAAATCAAGTGACCAAAATCACCCTGAGGGTGCAAAATCTAGTCTTCTGTTACAGATTGAAACAAACTAATTACTGCCTAAAACAAATACATAGATAACTCTTTAACTCACAACAAAAATGTAGACTTGAACAAATTGAAAGCAAATGCAGACAACAATTTACATCGCATTTACAGTGATAAAATTTGTCTTTGATAGGGTAGAAAACATAGTTACTAGCATTTTCTCCTTTTCCCACAATGTTTTCAAAAGGCTTCTTTCTCAGGGTTGTTTAAACTTGGTAGAGGGTTTAACAAGTTTGAAAGTAATAAATATAAAATATTGATGGTCAAATTTATTAAAAAGTTATATTGCAGGAATAAATTGTTAAAAAAAATTGTTAAAAAAAAGTTGTGGCAAAAAGAGAGATTGTCTTATAATACAGTATCTCCTTTACCACTGAGACTAACACCAGTGTGTCAACTGCAGGTGGTAGCGCTTGGATGAAGCACTCTAAAGTGTCCATTATCTTTATTTACACCAGCTCTGGCTTACTCGTGTTTAACAGCTTTCATTCCCAAGTATCTACACAAGTTCTTTCTAAAAGACAACTCACCAGTTATTCAAGGTAAGTCTTCCTTAGATATCTGTCTTTGATGAAAGATGCTCCTGTATCTGCTTTGATTGATTGTATTGGAGTTTAACACCGTTTTAGCAGTTAAGGTCATATTACGGTGGTCAGTGCACCTACACATGTTTTTTCCTGGCTTTCTCACACCAGTGCTGACACAACTTTCTTTCCAAGTCACTGACTACTTTTCACACATGCATCAGAGGTGAGAAGCAAACAATCGCCAGAGAGAAAGTTTGCCTCAACTGGGTATCAAACTCATAACCACTGAGCCACTCAGCCGGGCCTGTATCTGATATAGACCATGGTTTAACACTTTACAAAAACTATTGTGTGTTTTAACCCTTTAGCAATCAACTTGTTCCAATCCAAAGTGTTTGGAGACCACAAGTTAAATGGGGCTTAAATAATGGAATTGTCTTTGAAAGGTTAGAAAACATTGTGGGAAAAGGAGAAAATGCTGGTTACCAGTATTTTCTCCTCTTCCTACAATGTTTTCAGAAGACTTTTCTCTCTTGGTCGTTAAAATTTGGGATTCTGGTAAAAGGTTAATAACCTTGAAGACAACATGACAACAGCTTTTGAAATCAATTTGGGAAAAGTAGAAAATGGTGGAAACTAGCAGTTTCTCTTCTTCCCCAAATTTTCTACCCTTTCAAAGATAAATATACTTATGTCCAAAAGTCTTGTCCGATCTACAAATGAATATAATATCTTTTTTGTTTGTATTGAATTGCACACAAATAAAAATGGTATCGTTGGAAAGAGGACATAACACATTCAATGAAAATCCTTTTTATGGAATTTGACTCTGTACTTCTAATACAATGTCGTAAATTAGGACAACATAAATTTGCAAGTCAAAACGGATTGGGCAAAGCGTTGCTTAACTTGGGTCAGGGTATATCAATGATGAGTGTGACCCCCATTAACCAGAATGAGTTTGATGCACCTTTCATGCATTTGGACGACAAGTCTGCAGAAATCTAGTTGAAAGTTGATTCCATTTTGCCAGTAATGGCCTACCATAATTGTTGAATGTTGTACACATTTTTTGCGTTTCATGTAATCCCACACATGTTCAACTGGGTTCATATTTGGCAGTAAAGCAGGCCATGGTAATGTCTGAACTTTGTTTTTCACTAAGAAATCTTGTGTCATTGTTTGAAGCTTCAAACCATGATGCTTTGTCCACCCCAGTGGTTAATATCAACAACAAAGGCGTTTGTAAACCTCTCTCTAGAGCGACGGTAGACATGCTGACGTAGATTGCTGGTATCAATGTTGAATTTTCACTTATTGGTAAAGAGTACTGTTCACCATTGCGGCTGTTGCCCAGTCTCAAGGAGGCCAATAACGTGCACACACATTGTTCATTTGAAAGTTTCAATTTTCAAATAAACTCAACATTTTATCAAATATTGCGATGTCTTTCACTTTGATTATTGTAAGAGAAAGTGTTTTGAACAACAATTTATTATATTGTACTGGATACTGTATATATGCTTGAGCACGGAAAAATGTTGCATGTGGTGAAGTTACATTGTTAGAGCGCCGATGACAATAAAAACAGAAATCGTTTAAAAGAAAGGCAATATAAAGCAGGCAAAATTTCAAGAGTGTAGCTTTAAATGTTTTGAAAATAATTAAGGAAACCCCAACCGGACAACATTTTTGTCTATATAAAGAATACATAATATGTTGTTTGTATGTTCCTTTGAAGTGGACAAATCTACACTCTGTTTGTTTGTTTTTCTGGTAGTGTTAAATGATGGATTGAACTAAAACCTGGCATGGGATTTTGGGTAGTTGGGTGTTGTACTCTTTCAGTACAAAACAAATGAGTGGCACTTTGGCCAAAGTTGTATAAATGAAGTTGTCGCATAATATTGATCCATTTTGTCTACAAATTGCCTGAAATCTGAGGTAGAATGGTCCTTTGTCATGCTGAAAATTCAACAATAGCAAACAATTTTAACCCAGGTCAGCCTGGGAGGACTGCAAAGGCTGACATAGGTTGATACTTTTTGCATATGCATTAAATGCAATTTCCACAAAGCATGACTGAAATATATGGCTCTGTTTCAGGTATAAGAAAAACTCATTTTAGTTAAGTGATGTTATGGTTATAGTGCAGAAGCAGGAAGCGCAAGATGTAGATATAATATCAGACTGCAAGTTTTCTGCAGGTTGATCTTGAGAAATGCAGTTGCAGTTGGCAAAAGTTACATACATGTATGTAGCTAATGACAGTGAAACAGGAAACACCGTATGACATGACTTAGAATCATGGTTACATATTGTACATATTACAACAAAATCCTGCATACCAGTATTTGAACATACATGAACTCCACTTAAAAAGTAATTAAAGTAATGGCTGATTTAAACATGCTTTTTTAAAATGGTGTACAAGCAGGTCTGATTTCTCAGGCATATAACTACTTGATTTTAAAGCTAGTAACAAGAGAAATCTTTGCTTTGACACAATCACCAAATTTTCATCATTGAGTTTGCATCGTTTTAGGAATAATGTGTAGGATTACAGTGCTTTGACCTATAATGTCATCTTAAACATGTTCAAGGGAAGATTGATTGGTTGTATGAAGTGTAATGCTGTTTTCAATATTATTTCAGTTATATTGCTGCGGCCAGTGCACCTATCCATCCTTTCCTGGAGTCTCTTTTACCAGTACTCTGCACAAATTTCTTTCCAAGCCACTGGCTGCTTTCCCACTTAACCATCGTCGAAATAGTGGTCAGCGGTGGGAGAGGAATGAATTATTTCGCAATGACTATCATCAGTCCTCGGAAAGAAACTCGCCGAGCCAGGGATCAAACCCACAACCCCCTGATCGCAAGTCCTGCATGCTACTGACTGAGCTACTGAGCTATGGGGCTTGTTGTGTAAGGGAAAAAAGCTCATAATCACTAAGTAATGCTGAGAACAAGGTCGTTTATGTGATACTGTCTTTTATCTAACAGAATATTTAGCTGTGTTCAGCCATCTGATAGCATTCCATGAGCCAGAGTTAAGTAACCATATGGACGGTATTGGCTTTATACCAGATGTGAGTATGTGTGTAGTGGTTCATTTTTCAATGTAGAAAGACTATTATGTATTTGAAAGCTTAAGAAAATATTGCAATGAAAAAGCGATGTATTGTAAGCAATTACTCCTTTTTCAAATATGTTTTCAATACATATGAAACAAAATATTTTTCTTTTATTACAATATTTGACATTTGAGTAGTTTCTCCAATTCATATCAAGTTGTGTTTGGTTTGAAAAAGATAACCTGAGAATAAATAGGTTGAAATGTTTTTTTATTTTAATTTGAAAAAAAAAAAAAAAAAAATGAGTAAAGACTTATGAATTTTTATGAGCTGAATATTGATTGATTGATTGCAAGGTGATTTATGTTGTTTTCAACATTATTTCTGTGTTAGCCCAATTATTTATATGTGTTCAGGGTATCAGCAAATGTCTTGCCAAAGGACACTCCCATAAAACCTTCAGTGCCTTGAGTGAGGATTGAACCTGGGGCCTCAATACTGCTAATCCTAAACCCTTCATCACTGAGCCAGACAAGACCCCTGTGGTTAGAATAACAGATATGTCTGATTAGAATTTAAACACATACTACTCAACAATGCTTTTTGTGAAATGAAACTCTTCAGTGCATGAAATACAAAGAGTTATCACACAACCCATACATGTATTTATCTTTTCAATTGCTATATACCAGTAACCAATAAACAAAGATAAGTAGATAAATAATGAATGGTCTTTATATGGCCCGGAATATTTCATTTGGAAAGGGTAAATAGAACAGTAGTTCATGGCTTAACCTACTGTTATTTTATTGTGATAAACAGGCAATTTCTATGTTTATGTAGCTATGCTTTACAGAATACAATACTGGTTTCTTGGAAGAAGTTGGTATTTCATGCGTAAGATATAATACACTGTTTAAATTTTTCAGTTGTATGCTATTCCATGGTTCCTTACAATGTTTGCACGTAAGTATTAGGGCTATTTTCTATTTCATAGAGTATAGATAACAGCGTTTGCGTTGGCGCAAAAAATTGCATCTGGAATGCAATTTAACTAGCACTGGATGTGAAAAAATTACCTTCTGCGTCCACAGGACGCAAAGCACCTTTTACAATGCATCGCCGATCATGCCACTTTCAAGTTCAAGGATGCCGACGAGATGTCTTAGTAGCTCAATAGGGTGCTAATTTTATTGCCTACTTAAAATGAATAGGTGTAATTATTAATTATTAAGCAGGCACCGCATGCAAGCCTCTTCAGACTGGTCGTCACTAATTACACACCTTATCATGCTAGTCATATATTCCTGACAGGATACACACAATCAAGGCGTGGCTTAAGGAACCATGGGCGGCGAATTAATCTCGTACATAATTCCTGATTGGTACGCAGTACACTACATATTGCGTGAAAATTGGAAAAAGTCTATTTAAGCCCCCCAAGAAAGAGTGTGTGCCGTGTTAAAAAGTGGGGGAAAAGTTTGTTTCCCGTGTGACCAGATTGGCAGTAAGAATATTGACACGGCAGGGCGTGGCTTGCCTTTGACACAAGTCGACCAGTTTATTTTTCAATTTAGTGGCCTCGAGCCAGTTCGGAATTTTTCGTCGTAAATCTGCGTCGTGCATTACCTATTACATTTTTTTTATCGATCCATTGCTTTGTGGGAATTTCAAGTGTATAGCCTTTTACTATCTGAAAACATTGCGAAGAAAAGGAGCTTGTGTTCTTTATATTCCATTACCTATTTTACCTTTATCTAAAATGCAGTGAACTGACACAGTACTTGGCATAGCCTTGCCCTACCAGCTCTCACAACCAATGAAAAAGTCGAACACGCTGTTCTATTTATAGCCATTACCTGATAATGTGTATTGAAAATGTCGGCTAAATCACGTCTGGATCATAAAGTATGAAGACTGTCTTATTTATTTGTATATTGCTTATTTTTGCTTAAAATGTTGTGTATAATGAATAAATGTATAAACTATAGCAATTGTTATTGGTTGTATCCTTCATCAGTATGTTTTTGTCAGTTTTAAAAAGAAAAATTAAAAGAAAATTATGTCAGCTTTATGTCCGATGTCGGCATGATTTTCTGTCCCTGTCTGGTTAAACTAGAGCTCTGTTTTCTTTCTTCTTTTTTTTAATCGTCAGTTTTACAAAATATTGAAAGTAGGAATGTCTAAGGATGCTTCTTGTAGCAAGGACGCGAAATAATAGCACAAGGACGCAAATTTTCAAGCCTCTGCATTCACAGGACGCAAAGTAGAAATAGCTGGTGCTAACGCTGAGATAAATTGAATACACTACAGTTGTGATGTACTTATTTTCACCTAAATCAAATTTGAAGCCAATGACTTTGAAAATATTCTTGTGAATAAATTCATAAATGTATATTATACTGGCTTCTCAAGGTTAAATATCTCTTTGAAGGCAAGTTGTCTGTATGGCATATTCCTTTATTAGGAAGTGGAGCAATACAGGACTATCATTACCCTCTTGTTGGTTTAATCTTACAGTAAGTAATTTATTAGCTCACTTGAGGTCAGAGTACTCAAGGTGAGCTTTTGTGATTGTGCTGTGTCCGTTGTATGTCGTGTATCATCTGGATGTCAACAATTACCTTGTGTGCACTCTAGAGGCCCCATTTTCAGTCCAGTACTCATTAAACTTTGTCAGAAAGTTAGTCATGATAATATCTTGAAAAAGTTTGAAATCGGATCATGTCAGAATAAAAAAGTAGGTCACAGTGCCAAATCTTAGAAAAAGCTTGTGTGCACTTTAGAGGCCACATTTTCAGCCCAGTGCTCATGAAACTACATCAAAATATTTGTCTTGATAATATCTCGGCCAAGTTCAAAATTGGGTCACATCAGGTCAAAAATAGGTAACTGGGCAAAATTTTAGAAAAACCTTGTGTGCGCTCTAGAGGCCATATTTTCAGTTTGATACTCATGAATGTTCATCTGGATTATATCTCACTAAATTTTGATATTGGGTCATGTTTCGTCAAAAAGTAGGTCACTGGTCCAAATCTTTGAAAACCTTCTGTTCACTCTAAAGGCTACATTTTCAGTCAGATACTCATGAAACTGGGGCAGAGTATTTGTCTTAATGATATCTTTGACAAGTTTGAAACTGGGCCATGTTTGGTCAAAGTGTAGGTCACTGGGCCAAATCTGAGTAAAAGGTTTTGTGCACTCTAGATGCAATATTTTCAATCCAATACCAATGAAACTCCAGTCAGAATGTTTGTCGTGATGATATCTCTGATAAATATAAAACTAGACCTAGTAAGTCACTAACACTAATGTGTTTGCATCATTACTATCAGGATCTCTTCAGCTTTGTCAATCTTAAATGATTTTACTCAGGTGAGCCATTTAGGGACAATGGCCCTCTTGTTTTTATAGCATTGTGCCTCAATAAAAGTTATTTTCCCTTTTGCCACAATATATTTTTCATTTTTGTATTGAACCTTAATTCATGTTGATCCATATTTTACAAGAATCATCATTTCAAAGAAGTAGAATTTTCATCCTCATAAGGAAAAATAATGTACAATCATGATATTCAAATATGCTGTCCAAATTTAGAAAACTTTCAGATAACTATGGTAAACAAATATTTTTTTTATATTACAGATGTTTTTCCCCTTCATAAAATTTTTCATCTTTGGGACACATTGTTGCTAGGTAACTCCTCTTTCCCACTTTGTATTGGTGTGGCAATCCTGAAACAGTTTCATGACCGTCTGCTGTCCTATGGGTTTAATGAGTGCATTTTATTGTTCTCAGATATGCCAGGTAAGATCTAGTATATTTAACGCCTAAGCTCCTGGAGACAGCTTGTTTTGGCTTGCATATCTTGGCAGAGCATTGCAGTATTTCAGTTTCACAATAACTCCCTAATCCATGTGTTTCTTTGGTTTCATAGGTACTAGGATACCTAGTTATTACCAAACTGTCATGACTGTTGATCCATTTTTTAAAACATATTGCTCCGTTTCTCACGTTCTTGAAAAGAAGTATATACAATTAGTTATTACTAAAAGATCAGATTGAGGAATACTGTGAAAATGCTGGTTACCATATTTATGATTATTAGTTGTCTATCGGACAGTCTTACCAGTAATATACCCATAGAGCACTAGACACGTTTTTATTTGCTTGAGCAGCCAGTGTAGAGAAAGATCAGACTGCATAGAAAATGCAGTCTTATCATGGAAATACTGTCTGCTTTTTTGTGAAAGATGTAGTTAAAAAAGTCTTGAAATTTCAAGATTTAGATCGTTTTGCCTGACACAGAACGTCATTTAGCATGCTGTGTACCAACTGATTTATTGATTTTCAGAAATTGATATACAGCAGTGTGTCAAAGATTCCATTCAGATATTTTGTAACTCACCTAAGAGTGCTACATATCGCCAGCATGCCAAAGTACCCAACAAAAAACAGGAAATGCGACCAAATGTCTCATATTATTCCAGAGATTATAATGATCAACCTACAAATGACTTGGTAAGTTTACAGATTGCCCTGATAATTCAGCCAATAAAATACTTAAAACCTGAGAAATTCAAGTGAGATAGGAAGTCAGAAATTTTAATTATCAGTGTATTTAGAGTTTGAAAAAAAAAAAATCACACTTAGAGCCCCAATAGCAGCAAAAAAGTAACAATTTGGGTGTTAAAATTCATTCAAATTTAAAAGCATGGAAATTATCATGAAGATGACAATCTGTTATGGAACAGTTGGTCAAAGTGTGTGTCGCTGGCAGAAAAATGAATTTTTTTGTGTAGGTCAAAAGTTGCCAGGTTGCTTTATCTATTGTTTACTTTTTACATGATTTTAAGATTCATTTTTTTGCAAGCAACTAACACTTGGACGAACTGCACAAAATGAGATTGTCATCTTCACAATAATTTCCATACTTTTGAAAGGTATGATTTATATTCAAATGCATTTTAACACTGGCTTTGTTTACTTTGGCCCCTAGTTGGGCATTAATTTGCCTAAAGGATAAATGCATGCATCAGAATTTATTAACCCTTTACCACATAATCCCAAGTTTTGACGATCTGGAAGAAGAAGGCTTTTAACAACATATTTGGGGAAAAAGACTGATTGATTGTATGGTGTTTAACGCTGTTTTCAACATTATTTCAGTTATATCACGGCGGCCAGTGCACCTATCCATGCTTTCCTGGAGTCTCTTTTACCAGTACTCCGCACAGTTTTCTTTCCAAGCCACTGGCTGCTTTCCCACATAACCATTGTTGAAACAATGGTAAGCGGTGGGAGAAGAATGAATCCTGTTGCAATGATTATCATCAATCTTTGGAAAGAAATTGGCCAAGCCAGAGATCGAAACCACGACCCTCTGTTCTCAAGTCCTGCACGCTACCGACTGAGCTACAGGGGCTTGGCATTGGGGAAAAGGAGAAGATGCTGGTAACCAGCATGTTCTCCTTTTCCCTTAGTTTTTTCTAATCCATTTAAGTCAGACAGTATCATTTAAGCTACGTTTATTTTGTCATCTGCAAAGCTTCCAATTTAGTCAAATCCAAAATTTTGTCATTTGGTAAAATAAGGTAAATCTTTACCACACAACAAAATTCTATGCTTTACCACATGACAAATATGCTTGTTCATGATGAAAACAAATTAAGCATGGCTTTAATGATTTCTCTTTGAAATAGAAAACATTGTGGGAAAGGAGGAAAGGCTGTCTACCACCATTTTCTCCTTTTTCCACATAACTTTCAAAGGCTATAGGCTTTATTCTAATGGATCATTAAAATACAATTTAGTTTAGTTAGAGTTTAGGGTTTTTTTCACTTTCTCGCTAAAAAATGCATCAGCATTTGTTACTGCACATCAATGTTTCTTCTTTGCAGTCAATGGAACCGATACCCCTTGAAGAACTGAAGTCAGAAAAATGTCCTAGGATATCAGCAGACGATTTGATAGAATTGGGAGAGTTCAGGGGTAATGCCAACAGTCGCAGCCCAACCAAGAAAAAGACAAACAGCAAGCCCATGTTAGTTGTTATAGACGTAAGAGGACCTGAAGAGTATCCTTATTTCTTGTTGAGTTAGATCCTTTAGTTCATGACTCATTTACCTCATGAATTCCATATGCTAATAGATTGAAAAAAATTTGTCTGCACATTATAATATGCTATCTTACAACCAGCCCACTTCAACCCATTACCAAATAATGCCAAATTATTACAACCCTAAAAAATAAGGCTTTTGAAAACATTGTGAGAAAAGAAGCATTTTCTCCTTTTCCTATAATGTTTTCTACCTTTTCATAAAAAATCATTTCAAATCATTTAATTGTTATTCAAAACTGCTTACAGTTTGGTGAAGCCTAAAATTTTCTTACCAGGTACATATACATAGTGTACATATGGTACACAGTTACAAATGCTAGAACTCCTTGAGAGAATAGGCCTTTCTAGTACATATGTGAACATCAAGTCTGTTGTGTGTAACTGGACTCTTTATGTCTGGAAACATGTATGCAGTGGACAGTTTTGATAACATTGTTCAACTGATTACACTGCACCCTCACCAAAGGATGTACCAGTTGGACAGAGGTGCCACGTCAATATCCTTTAGCCTTTCAGCAGGGATAAAGATATGGTTTATCAGTACAAATCAAGTAAGAACAATTTTCTTATTGTTCAAACATCACTCCTTCTTGTCAGTTGTACTTTATAGTGTATCTAAAATTAGTCTTTAGTGCTAAAGTCTTTTTCAGTACTTTAGTCTTTCAGATTTTGCTCCCACTTGCTTATCAGTATCAACTGCATTCTACCAACGTCACTATCCCATGGCTGAAATACCTTTTAGGGCATCAAATACAATTTTCAAAGTATTTGGGTAGATTGAATTTTCAAATTCATATGTTACATTATTGATTTATAACATTTATTTTCTTTAACTCTTGTAAGATACAAGAGGGGAACCATCCCTGGTAGTATAAACATTCCATTTCAAACAGCCTTTTCACCTGAAGGTGACCTTGTGCCATGTCCAGCTGTATTGACCTTGAACTCGAATAGGTCACAGGTCAAGGTTGTTGTTGGAAGTAGAGGAAGAAATGCTTCAAATGTAAGCAAGTTTTGTGGTAATTTCTTATTTAATTGATAGATTTACAGTGGAATCTCGTTAGTTCACATGTCGCTGGTTGGCAGCTATGTGTTAGTTTGCTTGCTATCCTCGGTCCCGAATTTTATCCTTCTTTATCATTGTTAAATTCCTCCAGATTCTTCACACGTCAGTGGCCCGTAGTTCGTAGTATATTTCATGTCCCCAAAGTGTCATTTGAACGCAAATTCATACCTTTACTTCGTATGTCAATTAATCTGCTTGCAAACTAATGAAGGTGTGAAAAGTGGTGCCCTTGATTTTCACACCTGTTGATTGACAATGTCGATGTTACAAATCAGTTTGAACTATGAATGTTATTAAAGGTGTCAGTTGGTTTGTATCGTCAATTAGTCGATCAAAACAACAATTAACAATTCTGAAACTCCTTAAGGTATCCGACATGGAATAAACTAATGATAACGGTCTGAAGTGCTCCTAGTGCTTTGATCTCCAAAAGGGAAATCACGGAAAAGGAACAGATATTTTTTTGTCATGATAAACATCGGCGCCGTCTAGCAGCTTGTTTGGCCTCAATTTTCATTGTAAAATAAATATCTTGGCTCTGATATCGCTCCCAAGCCAACTTTTTATCTCTATAATACACATTGTGAATGGAAGAAGTATTCCGGAAGCGAAAAGGATGTAATCGGCACCTTTTTACATAGCACCATTTACCCCACCCAAACCTTTTATTATGCAGTGTTACTAACAAACAGAAAAGATGATGTTTTTAGGTCATTTGCTAGATCATGTGGTAATATTTTCAAGCCATGTCAACTGCAAATTGGCACAAACCTCTATCACATTACAAACTTACAATCATTTTTTGATAAACCCAGCAAAGTCACATGATTCAGTTCTAAAATGGCTACAAGATAGTGATGTAGCTCAAGGTAGGTTTTCTTTTAAACGTTTGGATAGAATTTAATGATTTTTTTTTTCTTTTTTTTATGACACTAACTAAATGATGAAATTTAAAGATGATATTGTAATCATTCTATAGATACTCCAATACAATTTTGGCATTTTTCTTGATCAGACCGTAACTCCGTAAACCAATGATTTGCAAGGGTACCACTGTAATGTGTTCAAGTTTAGCAAGTTTAGGGTACTGCAAGACATGTTATGTAAATCTGATTGTGTATTTCTGTTAACTCTGAGTCCCGGTAGCTCAGTTGGTAATGTGCAGGACTTGCGAACAGGGGGGTGTGGGTTCGATCCCTGGCTCGGCCAATTTCTTTCCGAGGATTGATGATAGTCATTGCGACAAGATTCATTCCTCTCCCACCACTGCCCATTGCCTCAGTGATGGTTATGTGAGAAACCAGCCAGTGGCTTGGAAAGAAAATTAAGCAGTCGATAAAACAAACACGGCTAAAATGATGATTTCTGTCTCTGATTAGTTAGAAAACATGGTAGAGAATGGAGAAGAATGTTGGTTACCAGCATTTTCTCCTTTTCTCACTATGTTTTCAAAAGTCTTCTCCGTCAGGGTCACTAAAATTGTGTGTTAAATGGTTAATCTGAACAGAATACATAATTATGAAGCAATATATTCCTTTGGCGTAAAGCAGAATGGCTGAAGCCAATTGATAGGCAATTTCACCACCATCTGTTTTCACTTGCAAACAAATTTGAGTGACTAATTTATTCTTCCATTTTACAAAAGTTTGAGTATTAATTTCAGTCCCCAGTGTAAACAGAAAAATTTATGTACTAAGAAAATCAGTCTGGATCAGAATGAACCTACAAGTCAGGCAGACAGACAAAATGTAAGGCTCTTTTATATTTTTGGACATAATACAATTCTCATGCAGAGAAAAACTTCCAATCTTCTGTCAAATTGTAACTTTTTAAATTTCATTCATCCTTTGTTTTACTCTGCTGCTTCAGTTTGCTAATGAACTAGTTCGGCTGAATTATACCAGAGTGTGCATTCTACATAAAGGGATAGATGTTCTACGGCCTACCAACATACTGACAGTCCCTCCAGCTGATATCTAGTTATGTAACACAACAAACCATATCATGCAGTCTGATCTGGAATCTACACTGTTGGCAGAATGAACCCCAAGTGTCAACTCTTTATCAAACTAACTGAGTAAAAGAGATCAACACAAAGTTTTTTTTCTTTTATATATATACACATATATTAACAAACAATATTTTAGTTATGTCCAAAATTGAAAGCGTTTGTAGACAACAAATTAAACAGGGCTCAAATGATTGGTTTCTAAAGGGGTTGAAAACACTTTTGGAAAGGGAAAAAATGCTGCCAACCCTTTTCCCACAATGTTTTCAGTTCTTTTTCCCTGGGGTTGTTAACCCTGTAACACACAGTCCGGAGTTTTAACAACCCTGAGGAAGAAGCCTTTCAAAAATATTGTGGTAAAAAGAGAAAATGCTGGTAACCAGCATTTTTCTCCTTTTACCACAATGTTTTCTACCCTTTCAAGAAATGAAGTTATCATTTGGGCCAGATTCAATTTGTCGTCTGCAAATGCTTTGAATTTGGACAAGTTTAGGAAAAAATTTGGAAATTTTGTTGTTTGGTAAAGAGTTAAAATGTTGGATTGTGTGGTAAAGGGTTAACCCTTGCAGTGCCAATCACCCTTACAGCAACTTTTGCAGACAGAGTAGCTCAAGATCAGAATTTGCAGTCTGATCTTTGACCTAAACTGTCCAGTATTCTGAGAGATCATCCGACAAAAACAGCCTTGGCATTGTAATATTTGAACCTTCCCCTCCCCTTGTCCATTTCATTTCCTAGGAACTTCAGACTTAAAATCATATGAAATTAAATAACAATGCAACAGACACATGAAGTGATTTAATCCTTTACTGAACAATCCCCCGTCAATGACCCGAGGGGAAAGGGCTGTTGAAAACACGGTGGGAAAGGGTGATAATGCAGTTAATTAGCATTATCTTGCTTTCCCACAACAGTTTTTACTCTTTCAGAGACAAATACTAAGCCATATTTGACTTGGTTACTGCAACTGCTTTCAATTTGTTAGAGTCTAAAATTTTGTCATCTGGTAGAGACAAACTCTTTACCACACAACAAAACTTTAGACCCATGGAAATTGATACGCAGACTACAAATGACACTTGGCTGAAATCATGGTATTTGCCTTTGATAGGATAGAAAACAATGTTAGAAAAGAAGAAAATGATGGTTACCAGCATTTTCTCTTTTTCCCACGATGTTTTCACAAACCTTCTCTCTCAGGCTGTTAAAACTCAAGATTGTTTGGTAAAGGGTTTATAGCTGATTCAGCTTTCTATCTGTAAATGAAATATTGTGGAAGTAAATCATGGAGCTATACTATTACTTGTAGTATTGAACTGTCCTTTTTCTCTAAATGTTTTGAAAAGCTGTGCTTTGCAAGGGCTACTGGTGTGGCACTTGTATTTATAGCCCATTATCTTTTGAAACATATTTACATCACACAACTTTTAAAACATCCTTGTTAAGTTTGGCTATTCAGCCTGTATTTATTAGCTCACCTGAGCACAAAGTGTTCAAGGTGAGCTTTTGTGATAGTGCTGTATCCGGCATCCATCTTGCAGTTGTCAACATCTATATGTACCTTTTGTGCACTCTAGAAGCCACATTTTCAGTAAGATACTCATGATAATAGGTCTGACTGTTAGTCATGAAAAAGTAGGTTGCATGGCCAAATCTTTAAAAAAAAACCTTGTGTGCACTTTAGAGGCCACATTTTCAGCCTGATAGTCATGAAACCTGGTTAGAAAGTTTCTCTTGGTCATACAGGGTGTCCGGAAAGTAAGGTAACACTTTTGTGCATTTATAATCTGGCATTAAAAATCAGATAAAGAGGTAGGAATAAGCATACATGTATATAAAACATGCAAGTTTTTTGTATGGTAATTTCATTTAATTTTCATAACATTAAGCACTTTTATACAGATTTCAAATCAGAAGTACCTTTTTGTCATTGGCGTCATTTTAGTAATTAATGACGTTTTCAATCCGACGGCCTTTTATGCTCTTTCTTTGCCTGTTATGCCCCATGAAATTATCGGTCACTTTAGCACACATTCAAATATCAGTCTTACTGAATTCACTTTAAGTGTTCTTTAACAATTGTTGTCTGTGCTTTCTGGGTTGGGACTGTAGACCTTTGACTTCAAAATACTTCAAAGGAAGAAGTCACGTAGGTTGAGGTTGGGGCTGTGTTCAGGCCACGGTATTCAGCAATCTTTTACCTCCGGATATTGTTTCGATATTACCCTATCACCAGAACGTATCATATTAAAAGGCTGTCACAGAATTAGATGTGTGTGCCGTTGCACTATCCTGCATGAACCAAGTGTTTTGCGATGTGAGTGACTTCATCCTAACCTTAACCTGTGCGACTTCTTTCTGTGGGGTTATTTGAAGTCAGAGGTCTACAGTCCCACCCCAGACAGCACAGACATGTTGTTAAAGAATATTTAAAGTGAAATCAAGAAGACTGATATTGGATTATGCACTAGAGTGATTGACAATTTCATCGACCGTGTTCGGCAAAGAAAGAGCATAATTGGCCGTCACAATGAAAACATCATTAATTATTAAAATGACGCCAATGACGAAAAAGGCACTTTTGAATTGAAATCTGTATAAAAGCACAAAATGTAATAAAAACTGAATTAAATTATCACACAAAAAACTTCCACATTTTATTTACATGTATATACATTTTTATCTCTTTGTCTTATATTTAAAGCCAATTTATAAATGTACGAAAGTGTTACCTTACTTTCCAGACACCCTGTATATCAGACAAGTTTGAATTTGGGTCACAACAGATCAAAAAGTAGGTCACTGGGCCAAATCTTTAAAAAACGTTGTGTGCCCTCTAGAGGCCACATTATCAGTCTGATACTCATGAAACATTAACAGAATATTTGTTTTGATGATATCACTGACAAGTTCAAAAATAGGTCAAGTCTGTAAAAAGGTAGGTTACTTACACTCCTGTGTTTTACATCATTAAAGTCAGAATCTCTCTTCAGCTTTATCAACCATAGCTGACTTTACTCAGGCGAGCGCTTTCGGTCCAATAACACTTTATGTTTACTATATGTGACTGCATGTGAAAACATTCTGGCTTAAACAGAGACTCCTGTTACAAGCAATTTTTCATTTTTCACAATGTTTTCAGTAACGGTCAGTGGAAAGATAAAAATGTACAGGGGCAGTAACTTTTAAGTTTAATATGCCTACCCTTAAGTAAAGAATTTCTGGTATTCTTGTCTATGAACTAGATCTACCGATGCATCAGTTTTCTTGAAAATTTACCTACATGTATCCATCCTTTGGACAATATGAATATTGTGGACTGTTGATTTTGCCACCCCTGAAATAATTCATAACAGTTCTTTTGCTGTCTCTATGTAGGCTGACATCGGCAATACTTTTTGTAGATGCATTAAGCCCCCTTTTTACAGAGCATGGCTCAGTTTTATTTGTAAAATGAACAAGTTTAAAATAAATTAGCATTTACATGTATGTAGTTTAGTTTTGCTTCTTATTATCCCCGCCAAAGGCAGAGGGATATAGTTTTAGCATTGTCTGGCTGTCCTTCCGTCTGTCCATGTGTCCATCCTGGAGAATATCTCTAATACCATTGGACAGAATTTTGTTAAACTTTATACATGTGTACAATAACCCATTCCGCCGAGACACTTTTTGTTTTTTTAATTATCTGGTTACTGATTTAAGCTTTTAAATATCATCATATTCAAGTAGGTAAAGTTTGACGTCATCTTAATGACATTATATACTGCATTAGTTGTCAGGAAAATAGCTAGCATATTTAACATTTCATACAAAATTGCCCAGGAGATTTTAACTTTCTATCTTGAAATGTTGTGTTTGCACAAGGTGGGTACCTTGACTATTGACGCCCAGCAAATGGGGATTAGGGTCAAAATCTGTGAAGAAATTTCGGAACGCATTAGAGTAGAGGGGTCAAACCTTACTAATCATATTGTTACATGCAATGAAACGTAGGCACACTTTTACGAGACTGAATCTAAACCACAAAGCAGTGTATGGAAACATCTGACATCTCCTTCCGTTGTTAAAGCCAACTTTTCTAAGTGGCTTGGTAAAGTTTATGTGCATCATGTTTTTCTATTCTCCTTTTCTTCTTCTAAATCATAATGTATCTATACATACTACAGTAAATACTGAGTTTCATGTTCACATTATTCATATAAATTTCACAAACACCATATGAAACAAAAGCTTCGCAAAGTGGCGCATATACACCCGAAGGGTCTTGTCAGTGAAATGGGTTAAAATCTTGAACGCCTGCAGATATCCAAATTTTAAAAGTCGCATGCACAACTACACATCATAGAGATTCATAGTGGTAAGTTTGAACTTGTTCCAATGAAAACTGTAGGAGGAGTTGCACCCACAAGAAATTGCTAACGGACGGACGGATGACTGGGGCCATAACATAATACGACCCTTCGTATAAAAAACAGCCAGAAGTCCTGCGGAGTGAAGTCACCTTACACCAAGATAATGTCCTAGCTTACAAAGCCACACCTGTACAGGAAACTATGCAAAAACTAAACACAGGTACACTAGTCAGCCTCCCTATAATTCAGTCCTGACCCCTTTAGACCTCTGACTAGTTCCTGTTTTGAAAGATTCTCTACATGGCACATACTACCAGAGCAGAGAGGAGTTAACCCTTACTATGACGGGTCCTTCAGAGTAATGTCACATGACGCGCTGGTGCACATGTTTCGCGAATGGAAATCATGAATGAATAAGTACATACAATTCAAAGGAGGTTACTTTAAATAACAGTAAACATTCAAAGTTGATTTTCATAACAATATTCAGATACAGGCACTGTTCCATGTTCTTTCTGATCACCCCTTGTAGATGGCTATTCATTGTTTATACTAAAATTACTTAGATGCCTTATATACAACCTAGAAAAATCTTAATACAATGCACATGTACTTGCCTTTGCAAAATTCACCTTTAATTGCCTTTGTGGAAACTGTAAATCAAGGAAAGCTATCATGCCAACTTGTTTTGAAGTGTATCAATATGGCTTGGACAAGCTTGATTTCTGACCATTTTATCAGTTGAATTTTAAGATCACCTTTGACTTGGTGCTATATTAACAAATGTTTCACATGATGATTACAGTGTTACTCAAATGCCAAATTATAGTAAAACTCTCCTATATGTGTAGAAGTTAATGTAATGTTTAATGTAATGTTTTTCATCATTTTACCTCCAACTGTAACCTTGACCATGGAGCTACATGAACAAATGTTTTATGTAATACTTCTAGTTGTAAACAGGCCTGGGGTATTTGTATTCTGTATTCTTATTTGAATACTCTTCAGATACATTTTCTAAATACATGTATTCATGAAGTGTTCTGTATTTGTGGATTTTTTTTAAATAAAAAAAAAAAAAGGTTTTAAATCGTTATTTGTATTCAAATAAATTTCGAAATTCATATAAACAGGAATAGTTTTATGGTATGCAGTAACTAGCAGTTTTTCATTTGCCCACAACAATTCAAGTGCTTTATTCCTTTAGGTTGTTCAAACATAGTTTTGTTCTGTTAACGAGAAGTTAAGAACCATATTCACTAGATCTATTGTTAAGTTGATTCCTAATTTTAAAACCAGGACCAGCCATTTGCTTAGGTTGTAACAGAATATCTCTGCCAATCCGATGACTCTAATGTCTCCACCTGTCCCTTTACTGTGAAGGAAAAAAGTCCAAAATTTAGCCAAGGAAACCTTTGAATGAGGCTATTTAATTGAACATTTTTCAAACAATCCAGAGTTTTAACAAATCTGGGGAAAAAGTGTTGAAAAGATTGTGGAAAAGAAGAAAATGCTGGTAGATCTATGGTAATTAGCATTTTCTCATTTTCCTACAATATTTTCTACCCTTAAAAAATCCATAATTTTAACCATATTTCCCTTCTGCAAATGCATTCAATTTGTGCAGGTCTAAACTTATGTTGTCTGGCGAGTTGTCCTTGGGTGTGCCATCTTCTGGATAAAGTAAGTTGTCCCAATAAGAGGGCCATGATGGACTTGTATCGCCCCATTTGCTCGAGGCCACTAAAATGAAAAATAAACTTGTATACTCATGTTAAAGGTTAGCCACGGTCAATTCTTAAACCTATATAAGCACTTGAAACCTGTCTTACTGCTGGGTCTAGTTTTTACAACTATCAGGGATCGTACATAGAAACAAGATCGCTACAACGATGCAGTTTGGTATATTTCTCTTTGTGCAAAATAACTTCACCAATAATCCCGAATTTCAACACCACTGAAAGAGCAGGCTTTTGTAATCATTGTGGGAAAAGGAGAAAATGCTGATAACCAGCATTTTTCCCTTTACAAGTGTTTTCTACATTACAAAGGCAGACATTCAGTTTCTTAGTCACATTTAATCTGTACGCTTTCGATCTTGACCAGCCTAAAATTTTGTCGTTTGGTAAAGGGTTAAGCAGCGTGCGTTATGGTTAGTACCTGAATGGGTAAACAAATCGTTACACATTACAGAAGAATCTTAATATACATGTACTTTACAAATTATCAAAATTTGAAAATGACTTAACTTGCAAAAATTACTTCAATTTGCATTTTGATCTGCGTAAGAGACAACAGGAAACAAGAGTGACCGTTCCTGAATTTAAAACAAACAAGAGTGACCCGCTATTATTGTAACATAGCCGGGCATAATTCTGCCCGTTTTTAGTATGTGTACTATACGCTTGCTGTATCAGGGGAGGTAACCAATCTAATTTTCTCGATGTAACACGATCTCTCGAACGAATCGCTTCCGCGTCGTAGTAGTCAAAAGTAGTTCCAATTGAAAATTTGATATCAAGCACATTTGTTACTCTGTCTTATTTGAAAATATGAAATGACGGGTGTAAAAGGTATTTTTGATGTTGGTTTGATGATTTCTTGAAAAAAGTGAGCGTGGCTGCGTTATTTCTTGAGGGACTATTTCGTTTAGTGTGACCTAATTACACACTATGGTCTGCTACGATTCAGAAATTGTCTTTAGTGTTATTTTTCAAGTGTATTTTGAAGGCTTATATGTATTTTTTTGCATACCGACAGGCATGCAAATTTGATACGTGCCCAGAGACACCAACATTTGGGCAATTTTTTTAATAAAACGGGTGACAGAAGGTCGGGTTCTTAACTGACCCCCCACCCACCTGTGTAACCCGTTTCGATAGGAATTTCCCTCAAATTGTTCAGATCAGCTTCTCCGTCTCACATTTACACTTTGGATATGTCAATACTATCAGTTGTCTATGCAAAAGCCGTGAAGAGTCATGGCCTAATTGAATAAACCAGTCAGATCCCTTTTTTCAGAAGCAATGGTAGCTGTTGCCAAAAGAAAAAAATAACAGCAAATTTTTCAAGTGTCTTGTTTTACTGCATAGGGTTGTTGAGAACACTAAGAAAGTAATTTCATTTTTTACTGATGGTATGTTTTGACAGAAAAGATGTGGGAGAAACAGTAAATAAGTCATTAATGATTAAATAAATAATGAAAATGAAAAAGGGAGCAGTTTCCCTCAGTGCAGTTAGTGGAAAATTTTTTCCATGTTGCTTTTTGAATAGCCTGAAAGGTTTAAAGGACTTATCAATAAATGTCGCATGGTAATGCTTAAAGACAAAATGGTCTGTCGCATTATGCTTTGCCCGGCATACAGCTGTTAGGCTCAAGCCGACAAAACGTTGCAAATTTATATATGTCTCTTTCGTCCGCGACGACATGGTTGAACCCTCAGAATTCACGCAACAACAAGACATAGAGTAGAATGTGAAATGGATTTTGATGATTACCCACTCATACTTATGGCACTTACGGGCGCAAAAACATGAGCTTGACAAAAGGCACTAATAATGCTGTTTTTCTTGATTTCTTAGTGGGAAGAAAAACATACTGAAACACATCTTGTATGAATAGTATTCTCTTTAAATCAGAATGCCAAAGTTTGTGTCACAGTAGAGTGTGCATGCACCGACCAATGCGATAACGCGAACCCAGATTTAGGTTTAATCGCATGTGCCAAAATACCATATATCTTTGGGTCCTCATTACAATTTGATTTCAGAGTCATGCTTTGTTTCCCATCTCTAGGGATTGGATTATGTCATCATGGTCACAAGCAATATCATGTCGATTCGGGACATCTTCCCAGTTCAAGCCTGGCAAGCTGATTGCGTTTGCATTAAAAAAACCTATGAAAATGAGTGAAAGCTGATAAATAGAGAGAAAGAATATTTTCACACATTTCTAATGATTTGAACATTACGTTTGCATTAAAAGTCTAAGAATTAGGAAGAGTGGAAAAAAAAAAAAAGGTAGAAAAGAGGTAATAATTGCTCAGGTTCGAACCCAGTCTACCAATGACCAAGTGTAAAAATATTTTGGGCCCTGCCATCTTGCCCATTGAGCTAGGGAAGCAGTTGAATTTAATAAATAAAATTAATCGACTTAAATGGCTGCACCCCCCCCTTCTATCTTCAAAAACATTGTGACAGAAGTCAAAAAAAATTTCAGTTGATAATTTTATAACAAGCAAAGCTAAGGAAGCAGTTGAATTCAACCTAGAAAATTAATTAATTTTTTTTTAAATCTTTTTTTAGGCCCACCCCCCCTTTTCTTCAAAAACATTCCGACAAAAGTCAAAAGTAGTTCCAATTGAAAATTTGATATCAAGCACATTTGTTACTCTGTCTTATTTGAAAATATGAAATGACGGGTGTAAAAGGTATTTTTGATGTTGGTTTGATGATTTCTTGAAAAAAGTGAGCGTGGCTGCGTTATTTCTTGAGGGACTATTTCGTTTAGTGTGACCTAATTACACACTATGGTCTGCTACGATTCAGAAATTGTCTTTAGTGTTATTTTTCAAGTGTATTTTGAAGGCTTATATGTATTTTTTTGCATACCGACAGGCATGCAAATTTGATACGTGCCCAGAGACACCAACATTTGGGCAATTTTTTTAATAAAACGGGTGACAGAAGGTCGGGTTCTGAACTGACCCCCCACCCACCTGTGTAACCCGTTTCGATAGGAATTTCCCTCAAATTGTTCAGATCAGCTTCTCCGTCTCACATTTACACTTTGGATATGTCAATACTATCAGTTGTCTATGCAAAAGCCGTGAAGAGTCATGGCCTAATTGAATAAACCAGTCAGATCCCTTTTTTCAGAAGCAATGGTAGCTGTTGCCAAAAGAAAAAAATAACAGCAAATTTTTCAAGTGTCTTGTTTTACTGCATAGGGTTGTTGAGAACACTAAGAAAGTAATTTCATTTTTTACTGATGGTATGTTTTGACAGAAAAGATGTGGGAGAAACAGTAAATAAGTCATTAATGATTAAATAAATAATGAAAATGAAAAAGGGAGCAGTTTCCCTCAGTGCAGTTAGTGGAAAATTTTTTCCATGTTGCTTTTTGAATAGCCTGAAAGGTTTAAAGGACTTATCAATAAATGTCGCATGGTAATGCTTAAAGACAAAATGGTCTGTCGCATTATGCTTTGCCCGGCATACAGCTGTTAGGCTCAAGCCGACAAAACGTTGCAAATTTATATATGTCTCTTTCGTCCGCGACGACATGGATGAACCCTCAGAATTCACGCAACAACAAGACATAGAGTAGAATGTGAAATGGATTTTGATGATTACCCACTCATACTTATGGCACTTACGGGCGCAAAAACATGAGCTTGACAAAAGGCACTAATAATGCTGTTTTTCTTGATTTCTTAGTGGGAAGAAAAACATACTGAAACACATCTTGTATGAATAGTATTCTCTTTAAATCAGAATGCCAAAGTTTGTGTCACAGTAGAGTGTGCATGCACCGACCAATGCGATAACGCGAACCCAGATTTAGGTTTAATCGCATGTGCCAAAATACCATATATCTTTGGGTCCTCATTACAATTTGATTTCAGAGTCATGCTTTGTTTCCCATCTCTAGGGATTGGATTATGTCATCATGGTCACAAGCAATATCATGTCGATTCGGGACATCTTCCCAGTTCAAGCCTGGCAAGCTGATTGCGTTTGCATTAAAAAAACCTATGAAAATGAGTGAAAGCTGATAAATAGAGAGAAAGAATATTTTCACACATTTCTAATGATTTGAACATTACGTTTGCATTAAAAGTCTAAGAATTAGGAAGAGTGGAAAAAAAAAAAAAGGTAGAAAAGAGGTAATAATTGCTCAGGTTCGAACCCAGTCTACCAATGACCAAGTGTAAAAATATTTTGGGCCCTGCCATCTTGCCCATTGAGCTAGGGAAGCAGTTGAATTTAATAAATAAAATTAATCGACTTAAATGGCTGCACCCCCCCCTTCTATCTTCAAAAACATTGTGACAGAAGTCAAAAAAAATTTCAGTTGATAATTTTATAACAAGCAAAGCTAAGGAAGCAGTTGAATTCAACCTAGAAAATTAATTAATTTTTTTTTAAATCTTTTTTTAGGCCCACCCCCCCTTTTCTTCAAAAACATTCCGACAAAAGTCAAAAGTAGTTCCAATTGAAAATTTGATATCAAGCACATTTGTTACTCTGTCTTATTTGAAAATATGAAATGACGGGTGTAAAAGGTATTTTTGATGTTGGTTTGATGATTTCTTGAAAAAAGTGAGCGTGGCTGCGTTATTTCTTGAGGGACTATTTCGTTTAGTGTGACCTAATTACACACTATGGTCTGCTACGATTCAGAAATTGTCTTTAGTGTTATTTTTCAAGTGTATTTTGAAGGCTTATATGTATTTTTTTGCATACCGACAGGCATGCAAATTTGATACGTGCCCAGAGACACCAACATTTGGGCAATTTTTTTAATAAAACGGGTGACAGAAGGTCGGGTTCTGAACTGACCCCCCACCCACCTGTGTAACCCGTTTCGATAGGAATTTCCCTCAAATTGTTCAGATCAGCTTCTCCGTCTCACATTTACACTTTGGATATGTCAATACTATCAGTTGTCTATGCAAAAGCCGTGAAGAGTCATGGCCTAATTGAATAAACCAGTCAGATCCCTTTTTTCAGAAGCAATGGTAGCTGTTGCCAAAAGAAAAAAATAACAGCAAATTTTTCAAGTGTCTTGTTTTACTGCATAGGGTTGTTGAGAACACTAAGAAAGTAATTTCATTTTTTACTGATGGTATGTTTTGACAGAAAAGATGTGGGAGAAACAGTAAATAAGTCATTAATGATTAAATAAATAATGAAAATGAAAAAGGGAGCAGTTTCCCTCAGTGCAGTTAGTGGAAAATTTTTTCCATGTTGCTTTTTGAATAGCCTGAAAGGTTTAAAGGACTTATCAATAAATGTCGCATGGTAATGCTTAAAGACAAAATGGTCTGTCGCATTATGCTTTGCCCGGCATACAGCTGTTAGGCTCAAGCCGACAAAACGTTGCAAATTTATATATGTCTCTTTCGTCCGCGACGACATGGTTGAACCCTCAGAATTCACGCAACAACAAGACATAGAGTAGAATGTGAAATGGATTTTGATGATTACCCACTCATACTTATGGCACTTACGGGCGCAAAAACATGAGCTTGACAAAAGGCACTAATAATGCTGTTTTTCTTGATTTCTTAGTGGGAAGAAAAACATACTGAAACACATCTTGTATGAATAGTATTCTCTTTAAATCAGAATGCCAAAGTTTGTGTCACAGTAGAGTGTGCATGCACCGACCAATGCGATAACGCGAACCCAGATTTAGGTTTAATCGCATGTGCCAAAATACCATATATCTTTGGGTCCTCATTACAATTTGATTTCAGAGTCATGCTTTGTTTCCCATCTCTAGGGATTGGATTATGTCATCATGGTCACAAGCAATATCATGTCGATTCGGGACATCTTCCCAGTTCAAGCCTGGCAAGCTGATTGCGTTTGCATTAAAAAAACCTATGAAAATGAGTGAAAGCTGATAAATAGAGAGAAAGAATATTTTCACACATTTCTAATGATTTGAACATTACGTTTGCATTAAAAGTCTAAGAATTAGGAAGAGTGGAAAAAAAAAAAAAGGTAGAAAAGAGGTAATAATTGCTCAGGTTCGAACCCAGTCTACCAATGACCAAGTGTAAAAATATTTTGGGCCCTGCCATCTTGCCCATTGAGCTAGGGAAGCAGTTGAATTTAATAAATAAAATTAATCGACTTAAATGGCTGCACCCCCCCCTTCTATCTTCAAAAACATTGTGACAGAAGTCAAAAAAAATTTCAGTTGATAATTTTATAACAAGCAAAGCTAAGGAAGCAGTTGAATTCAACCTAGAAAATTAATTAATTTTTTTTTAAATCTTTTTTTAGGCCCACCCCCCCTTTTCTTCAAAAACATTCCGACAAAAGTCAAAAGTAGTTCCAATTGAAAATTTGATATCAAGCACATTTGTTACTCTGTCTTATTTGAAAATATGAAATGACGGGTGTAAAAGGTATTTTTGATGTTGGTTTGATGATTTCTTGAAAAAAGTGAGCGTGGCTGCGTTATTTCTTGAGGGACTATTTCGTTTAGTGTGACCTAATTACACACTATGGTCTGCTACGATTCAGAAATTGTCTTTAGTGTTATTTTTCAAGTGTATTTTGAAGGCTTATATGTATTTTTTTGCATACCGACAGGCATGCAAATTTGATACGTGCCCAGAGACACCAACATTTGGGCAATTTTTTTAATAAAACGGGTGACAGAAGGTCGGGTTCTGAACTGACCCCCCACCCACCTGTGTAACCCGTTTCGATAGGAATTTCCCTCAAATTGTTCAGATCAGCTTCTCCGTCTCACATTTACACTTTGGATATGTCAATACTATCAGTTGTCTATGCAAAAGCCGTGAAGAGTCATGGCCTAATTGAATAAACCAGTCAGATCCCTTTTTTCAGAAGCAATGGTAGCTGTTGCCAAAAGAAAAAAATAACAGCAAATTTTTCAAGTGTCTTGTTTTACTGCATAGGGTTGTTGAGAACACTAAGAAAGTAATTTCATTTTTTACTGATGGTATGTTTTGACAGAAAAGATGTGGGAGAAACAGTAAATAAGTCATTAATGATTAAATAAATAATGAAAATGAAAAAGGGAGCAGTTTCCCTCAGTGCAGTTAGTGGAAAATTTTTTCCATGTTGCTTTTTGAATAGCCTGAAAGGTTTAAAGGACTTATCAATAAATGTCGCATGGTAATGCTTAAAGACAAAATGGTCTGTCGCATTATGCTTTGCCCGGCATACAGCTGTTAGGCTCAAGCCGACAAAACGTTGCAAATTTATATATGTCTCTTTCGTCCGCGACGACATGGTTGAACCCTCAGAATTCACGCAACAACAAGACATAGAGTAGAATGTGAAATGGATTTTGATGATTACCCACTCATACTTATGGCACTTACGGGCGCAAAAACATGAGCTTGACAAAAGCCACTAATAATGCTGTTTTTCTTGATTTCTTAGTGGGAAGAAAAACATACTGAAACACATCTTGTATGAATAGTATTCTCTTTAAATCAGAATGCCAAAGTTTGTGTCACAGTAGAGTGTGCATGCACCGACCAATGCGATAACGCGAACCCAGATTTAGGTTTAATCGCATGTGCCAAAATACCATATATCTTTGGGTCCTCATTACAATTTGATTTCAGAGTCATGCTTTGTTTCCCATCTCTAGGGATTGGATTATGTCATCATGGTCACAAGCAATATCATGTCGATTCGGGACATCTTCCCAGTTCAAGCCTGGCAAGCTGATTGCGTTTGCATTAAAAAAACCTATGAAAATGAGTGAAAGCTGATAAATAGAGAGAAAGAATATTTTCACACATTTCTAATGATTTGAACATTACGTTTGCATTAAAAGTCTAAGAATTAGGAAGAGTGGAAAAAAAAAAAAAGGTAGAAAAGAGGTAATAATTGCTCAGGTTCGAACCCAGTCTACCAATGACCAAGTGTAAAAATATTTTGGGCCCTGCCATCTTGCCCATTGAGCTAGGGAAGCAGTTGAATTTAATAAATAAAATTAATCGACTTAAATGGCTGCACCCCCCCCTTCTATCTTCAAAAACATTGTGACAGAAGTCAAAAAAAATTTCAGTTGATAATTTTATAACAAGCAAAGCTAAGGAAGCAGTTGAATTCAACCTAGAAAATTAATTAATTTTTTTTTAAATCTTTTTTTAGGCCCACCCCCCCTTTTCTTCAAAAACATTCCGACAAAAGTCAAAAGTAGTTCCAATTGAAAATTTGATATCAAGCACATTTGTTACTCTGTCTTATTTGAAAATATGAAATGACGGGTGTAAAAGGTATTTTTGATGTTGGTTTGATGATTTCTTGAAAAAAGTGAGCGTGGCTGCGTTATTTCTTGAGGGACTATTTCGTTTAGTGTGACCTAATTACACACTATGGTCTGCTACGATTCAGAAATTGTCTTTAGTGTTATTTTTCAAGTGTATTTTGAAGGCTTATATGTATTTTTTTGCATACCGACAGGCATGCAAATTTGATACGTGCCCAGAGACACCAACATTTGGGCAATTTTTTTAATAAAACGGGTGACAGAAGGTCGGGTTCTGAACTGACCCCCCACCCACCTGTGTAACCCGTTTCGATAGGAATTTCCCTCAAATTGTTCAGATCAGCTTCTCCGTCTCACATTTACACTTTGGATATGTCAATACTATCAGTTGTCTATGCAAAAGCCGTGAAGAGTCATGGCCTAATTGAATAAACCAGTCAGATCCCTTTTTTCAGAAGCAATGGTAGCTGTTGCCAAAAGAAAAAAATAACAGCAAATTTTTCAAGTGTCTTGTTTTACTGCATAGGGTTGTTGAGAACACTAAGAAAGTAATTTCATTTTTTACTGATGGTATGTTTTGACAGAAAAGATGTGGGAGAAACAGTAAATAAGTCATTAATGATTAAATAAATAATGAAAATGAAAAAGGGAGCAGTTTCCCTCAGTGCAGTTAGTGGAAAATTTTTTCCATGTTGCTTTTTGAATAGCCTGAAAGGTTTAAAGGACTTATCAATAAATGTCGCATGGTAATGCTTAAAGACAAAATGGTCTGTCGCATTATGCTTTGCCCGGCATACAGCTGTTAGGCTCAAGCCGACAAAACGTTGCAAATTTATATATGTCTCTTTCGTCCGCGACGACATGGTTGAACCCTCAGAATTCACGCAACAACAAGACATAGAGTAGAATGTGAAATGGATTTTGATGATTACCCACTCATACTTATGGCACTTACGGGCGCAAAAACATGAGCTTGACAAAAGCCACTAATAATGCTGTTTTTCTTGATTTCTTAGTGGGAAGAAAAACATACTGAAACACATCTTGTATGAATAGTATTCTCTTTAAATCAGAATGCCAAAGTTTGTGTCACAGTAGAGTGTGCATGCACCGACCAATGCGATAACGCGAACCCAGATTTAGGTTTAATCGCATGTGCCAAAATACCATATATCTTTGGGTCCTCATTACAATTTGATTTCAGAGTCATGCTTTGTTTCCCATCTCTAGGGATTGGATTATGTCATCATGGTCACAAGCAATATCATGTCGATTCGGGACATCTTCCCAGTTCAAGCCTGGCAAGCTGATTGCGTTTGCATTAAAAAAACCTATGAAAATGAGTGAAAGCTGATAAATAGAGAGAAAGAATATTTTCACACATTTCTAATGATTTGAACATTACGTTTGCATTAAAAGTCTAAGAATTAGGAAGAGTGGAAAAAAAAAAAAAGGTAGAAAAGAGGTAATAATTGCTCAGGTTCGAACCCAGTCTACCAATGACCAAGTGTAAAAATATTTTGGGCCCTGCCATCTTGCCCATTGAGCTAGGGAAGCAGTTGAATTTAATAAATAAAATTAATCGACTTAAATGGCTGCACCCCCCCCTTCTATCTTCAAAAACATTGTGACAGAAGTCAAAAAAAATTTCAGTTGATAATTTTATAACAAGCAAAGCTAAGGAAGCAGTTGAATTCAACCTAGAAAATTAATTAATTTTTTTTTAAATCTTTTTTTAGGCCCACCCCCCCTTTTCTTCAAAAACATTCCGACAAAAGTCAAAAGTAGTTCCAATTGAAAATTTGATATCAAGCACATTTGTTACTCTGTCTTATTTGAAAATATGAAATGACGGGTGTAAAAGGTATTTTTGATGTTGGTTTGATGATTTCTTGAAAAAAGTGAGCGTGGCTGCGTTATTTCTTGAGGGACTATTTCGTTTAGTGTGACCTAATTACACACTATGGTCTGCTACGATTCAGAAATTGTCTTTAGTGTTATTTTTCAAGTGTATTTTGAAGGCTTATATGTATTTTTTTGCATACCGACAGGCATGCAAATTTGATACGTGCCCAGAGACACCAACATTTGGGCAATTTTTTTAATAAAACGGGTGACAGAAGGTCGGGTTCTGAACTGACCCCCCACCCACCTGTGTAACCCGTTTCGATAGGAATTTCCCTCAAATTGTTCAGATCAGCTTCTCCGTCTCACATTTACACTTTGGATATGTCAATACTATCAGTTGTCTATGCAAAAGCCGTGAAGAGTCATGGCCTAATTGAATAAACCAGTCAGATCCCTTTTTTCAGAAGCAATGGTAGCTGTTGCCAAAAGAAAAAAATAACAGCAAATTTTTCAAGTGTCTTGTTTTACTGCATAGGGTTGTTGAGAACACTAAGAAAGTAATTTCATTTTTTACTGATGGTATGTTTTGACAGAAAAGATGTGGGAGAAACAGTAAATAAGTCATTAATGATTAAATAAATAATGAAAATGAAAAAGGGAGCAGTTTCCCTCAGTGCAGTTAGTGGAAAATTTTTTCCATGTTGCTTTTTGAATAGCCTGAAAGGTTTAAAGGACTTATCAATAAATGTCGCATGGTAATGCTTAAAGACAAAATGGTCTGTCGCATTATGCTTTGCCCGGCATACAGCTGTTAGGCTCAAGCCGACAAAACGTTGCAAATTTATATATGTCTCTTTCGTCCGCGACGACATGGTTGAACCCTCAGAATTCACGCAACAACAAGACATAGAGTAGAATGTGAAATGGATTTTGATGATTACCCACTCATACTTATGGCACTTACGGGCGCAAAAACATGAGCTTGACAAAAGGCACTAATAATGCTGTTTTTCTTGATTTCTTAGTGGGAAGAAAAACATACTGAAACACATCTTGTATGAATAGTATTCTCTTTAAATCAGAATGCCAAAGTTTGTGTCACAGTAGAGTGTGCATGCACCGACCAATGCGATAACGCGAACCCAGATTTAGGTTTAATCGCATGTGCCAAAATACCATATATCTTTGGGTCCTCATTACAATTTGATTTCAGAGTCATGCTTTGTTTCCCATCTCTAGGGATTGGATTATGTCATCATGGTCACAAGCAATATCATGTCGATTCGGGACATCTTCCCAGTTCAAGCCTGGCAAGCTGATTGCGTTTGCATTAAAAAAACCTATGAAAATGAGTGAAAGCTGATAAATAGAGAGAAAGAATATTTTCACACATTTCTAATGATTTGAACATTACGTTTGCATTAAAAGTCTAAGAATTAGGAAGAGTGGAAAAAAAAAAAAAGGTAGAAAAGAGGTAATAATTGCTCAGGTTCGAACCCAGTCTACCAATGACCAAGTGTAAAAATATTTTGGGCCCTGCCATCTTGCCCATTGAGCTAGGGAAGCAGTTGAATTTAATAAATAAAATTAATCGACTTAAATGGCTGCACCCCCCCCTTCTATCTTCAAAAACATTGTGACAGAAGTCAAAAAAAATTTCAGTTGATAATTTTATAACAAGCAAAGCTAAGGAAGCAGTTGAATTCAACCTAGAAAATTAATTAATTTTTTTTTAAATCTTTTTTTAGGCCCACCCCCCCTTTTCTTCAAAAACATTCCGACAAAAGTCAAAAGTAGTTCCAATTGAAAATTTGATATCAAGCACATTTGTTACTCTGTCTTATTTGAAAATATGAAATGACGGGTGTAAAAGGTATTTTTGATGTTGGTTTGATGATTTCTTGAAAAAAGTGAGCGTGGCTGCGTTATTTCTTGAGGGACTATTTCGTTTAGTGTGACCTAATTACACACTATGGTCTGCTACGATTCAGAAATTGTCTTTAGTGTTATTTTTCAAGTGTATTTTGAAGGCTTATATGTATTTTTTTGCATACCGACAGGCATGCAAATTTGATACGTGCCCAGAGACACCAACATTTGGGCAATTTTTTTAATAAAACGGGTGACAGAAGGTCGGGTTCTGAACTGACCCCCCACCCACCTGTGTAACCCGTTTCGATAGGAATTTCCCTCAAATTGTTCAGATCAGCTTCTCCGTCTCACATTTACACTTTGGATATGTCAATACTATCAGTTGTCTATGCAAAAGCCGTGAAGAGTCATGGCCTAATTGAATAAACCAGTCAGATCCCTTTTTTCAGAAGCAATGGTAGCTGTTGCCAAAAGAAAAAAATAACAGCAAATTTTTCAAGTGTCTTGTTTTACTGCATAGGGTTGTTGAGAACACTAAGAAAGTAATTTCATTTTTTACTGATGGTATGTTTTGACAGAAAAGATGTGGGAGAAACAGTAAATAAGTCATTAATGATTAAATAAATAATGAAAATGAAAAAGGGAGCAGTTTCCCTCAGTGCAGTTAGTGGAAAATTTTTTCCATGTTGCTTTTTGAATAGCCTGAAAGGTTTAAAGGACTTATCAATAAATGTCGCATGGTAATGCTTAAAGACAAAATGGTCTGTCGCATTATGCTTTGCCCGGCATACAGCTGTTAGGCTCAAGCCGACAAAACGTTGCAAATTTATATATGTCTCTTTCGTCCGCGACGACATGGTTGAACCCTCAGAATTCACGCAACAACAAGACATAGAGTAGAATGTGAAATGGATTTTGATGATTACCCACTCATACTTATGGCACTTACGGGCGCAAAAACATGAGCTTGACAAAAGCCACTAATAATGCTGTTTTTCTTGATTTCTTAGTGGGAAGAAAAACATACTGAAACACATCTTGTATGAATAGTATTCTCTTTAAATCAGAATGCCAAAGTTTGTGTCACAGTAGAGTGTGCATGCACCGACCAATGCGATAACGCGAACCCAGATTTAGGTTTAATCGCATGTGCCAAAATACCATATATCTTTGGGTCCTCATTACAATTTGATTTCAGAGTCATGCTTTGTTTCCCATCTCTAGGGATTGGATTATGTCATCATGGTCACAAGCAATATCATGTCGATTCGGGACATCTTCCCAGTTCAAGCCTGGCAAGCTGATTGCGTTTGCATTAAAAAAACCTATGAAAATGAGTGAAAGCTGATAAATAGAGAGAAAGAATATTTTCACACATTTCTAATGATTTGAACATTACGTTTGCATTAAAAGTCTAAGAATTAGGAAGAGTGGAAAAAAAAAAAAAGGTAGAAAAGAGGTAATAATTGCTCAGGTTCGAACCCAGTCTACCAATGACCAAGTGTAAAAATATTTTGGGCCCTGCCATCTTGCCCATTGAGCTAGGGAAGCAGTTGAATTTAATAAATAAAATTAATCGACTTAAATGGCTGCACCCCCCCCTTCTATCTTCAAAAACATTGTGACAGAAGTCAAAAAAAATTTCAGTTGATAATTTTATAACAAGCAAAGCTAAGGAAGCAGTTGAATTCAACCTAGAAAATTAATTAATTTTTTTTTAAATCTTTTTTTAGGCCCACCCCCCCTTTTCTTCAAAAACATTCCGACAAAAGTCAAAAGTAGTTCCAATTGAAAATTTGATATCAAGCACATTTGTTACTCTGTCTTATTTGAAAATATGAAATGACGGGTGTAAAAGGTATTTTTGATGTTGGTTTGATGATTTCTTGAAAAAAGTGAGCGTGGCTGCGTTATTTCTTGAGGGACTATTTCGTTTAGTGTGACCTAATTACACACTATGGTCTGCTACGATTCAGAAATTGTCTTTAGTGTTATTTTTCAAGTGTATTTTGAAGGCTTATATGTATTTTTTTGCATACCGACAGGCATGCAAATTTGATACGTGCCCAGAGACACCAACATTTGGGCAATTTTTTTAATAAAACGGGTGACAGAAGGTCGGGTTCTGAACTGACCCCCCACCCACCTGTGTAACCCGTTTCGATAGGAATTTCCCTCAAATTGTTCAGATCAGCTTCTCCGTCTCACATTTACACTTTGGATATGTCAATACTATCAGTTGTCTATGCAAAAGCCGTGAAGAGTCATGGCCTAATTGAATAAACCAGTCAGATCCCTTTTTTCAGAAGCAATGGTAGCTGTTGCCAAAAGAAAAAAATAACAGCAAATTTTTCAAGTGTCTTGTTTTACTGCATAGGGTTGTTGAGAACACTAAGAAAGTAATTTCATTTTTTACTGATGGTATGTTTTGACAGAAAAGATGTGGGAGAAACAGTAAATAAGTCATTAATGATTAAATAAATAATGAAAATGAAAAAGGGAGCAGTTTCCCTCAGTGCAGTTAGTGGAAAATTTTTTCCATGTTGCTTTTTGAATAGCCTGAAAGGTTTAAAGGACTTATCAATAAATGTCGCATGGTAATGCTTAAAGACAAAATGGTCTGTCGCATTATGCTTTGCCCGGCATACAGCTGTTAGGCTCAAGCCGACAAAACGTTGCAAATTTATATATGTCTCTTTCGTCCGCGACGACATGGTTGAACCCTCAGAATTCACGCAACAACAAGACATAGAGTAGAATGTGAAATGGATTTTGATGATTACCCACTCATACTTATGGCACTTACGGGCGCAAAAACATGAGCTTGACAAAAGCCACTAATAATGCTGTTTTTCTTGATTTCTTAGTGGGAAGAAAAACATACTGAAACACATCTTGTATGAATAGTATTCTCTTTAAATCAGAATGCCAAAGTTTGTGTCACAGTAGAGTGTGCATGCACCGACCAATGCGATAACGCGAACCCAGATTTAGGTTTAATCGCATGTGCCAAAATACCATATATCTTTGGGTCCTCATTACAATTTGATTTCAGAGTCATGCTTTGTTTCCCATCTCTAGGGATTGGATTATGTCATCATGGTCACAAGCAATATCATGTCGATTCGGGACATCTTCCCAGTTCAAGCCTGGCAAGCTGATTGCGTTTGCATTAAAAAAACCTATGAAAATGAGTGAAAGCTGATAAATAGAGAGAAAGAATATTTTCACACATTTCTAATGATTTGAACATTACGTTTGCATTAAAAGTCTAAGAATTAGGAAGAGTGGAAAAAAAAAAAAGGTAGAAAAGAGGTAATAATTGCTCAGGTTCGAACCCAGTCTACCAATGACCAAGTGTAAAAATATTTTGGGCCCTGCCATCTTGCCCATTGAGCTAGGGAAGCAGTTGAATTTAATAAATAAAATTAATCGACTTAAATGGCTGCACCCCCCCTTCTATCTTCAAAAACATTGTGACAGAAGTCAAAAAAAATTTCAGTTGATAATTTTATAACAAGCAAAGCTAAGGAAGCAGTTGAATTCAACCTAGAAAATTAATTAATTTTTTTTTAAATCTTTTTTTAGGCCCACCCCCCCTTTTCTTCAAAAACATTCCGACAAAAGTCAAAAATAGTTCCAATTGAAAATTTGATATCAAGCACATTTGTTACTCTGTCTTATTTGAAAATATGAAATGACGGGTGTAAAAGGTATTTTTGATGTTGGTTTGATGATTTCTTGAAAAAAGTGAGCGTGGCTGCGTTATTTCTTGAGGGACTATTTCGTTTAGTGTGACCTAATTACACACTATGGTCTGCTACGATTCAGAAATTGTCTTTAGTGTTATTTTTCAAGTGTATTTTGAAGGCTTATATGTATTTTTTTGCATACCGACAGGCATGCAAATTTGATACGTGCCCAGAGACACCAACATTTGGGCAATTTTTTTAATAAAACGGGTGACAGAAGGTCGGGTTCTGAACTGACCCCCCACCCACCTGTGTAACCCGTTTCGATAGGAATTTCCCTCAAATTGTTCAGATCAGCTTCTCCGTCTCACATTTACACTTTGGATATGTCAATACTATCAGTTGTCTATGCAAAAGCCGTGAAGAGTCATGGCCTAATTGAATAAACCAGTCAGATCCCTTTTTTCAGAAGCAATGGTAGCTGTTGCCAAAAGAAAAAAATAACAGCAAATTTTTCAAGTGTCTTGTTTTACTGCATAGGGTTGTTGAGAACACTAAGAAAGTAATTTCATTTTTTACTGATGGTATGTTTTGACAGAAAAGATGTGGGAGAAACAGTAAATAAGTCATTAATGATTAAATAAATAATGAAAATGAAAAAGGGAGCAGTTTCCCTCAGTGCAGTTAGTGGAAAATTTTTTCCATGTTGCTTTTTGAATAGCCTGAAAGGTTTAAAGGACTTATCAATAAATGTCGCATGGTAATGCTTAAAGACAAAATGGTCTGTCGCATTATGCTTTGCCCGGCATACAGCTGTTAGGCTCAAGCCGACAAAACGTTGCAAATTTATATATGTCTCTTTCGTCCGCGACGACATGGTTGAACCCTCAGAATTCACGCAACAACAAGACATAGAGTAGAATGTGAAATGGATTTTGATGATTACCCACTCATACTTATGGCACTTACGGGCGCAAAAACATGAGCTTGACAAAAGCCACTAATAATGCTGTTTTTCTTGATTTCTTAGTGGGAAGAAAAACATACTGAAACACATCTTGTATGAATAGTATTCTCTTTAAATCAGAATGCCAAAGTTTGTGTCACAGTAGAGTGTGCATGCACCGACCAATGCGATAACGCGAACCCAGATTTAGGTTTAATCGCATGTGCCAAAATACCATATATCTTTGGGTCCTCATTACAATTTGATTTCAGAGTCATGCTTTGTTTCCCATCTCTAGGGATTGGATTATGTCATCATGGTCACAAGCAATATCATGTCGATTCGGGACATCTTCCCAGTTCAAGCCTGGCAAGCTGATTGCGTTTGCATTAAAAAAACCTATGAAAATGAGTGAAAGCTGATAAATAGAGAGAAAGAATATTTTCACACATTTCTAATGATTTGAACATTACGTTTGCATTAAAAGTCTAAGAATTAGGAAGAGTGGAAAAAAAAAAAAAGGTAGAAAAGAGGTAATAATTGCTCAGGTTCGAACCCAGTCTACCAATGACCAAGTGTAAAAATATTTTGGGCCCTGCCATCTTGCCCATTGAGCTAGGGAAGCAGTTGAATTTAATAAATAAAATTAATCGACTTAAATGGCTGCACCCCCCCTTCTATCTTCAAAAACATTGTGACAGAAGTCAAAAAAAATTTCAGTTGATAATTTTATAACAAGCAAAGCTAAGGAAGCAGTTGAATTCAACCTAGAAAATTAATTAATTTTTTTTTAAATCTTTTTTTAGGCCCACCCCCCCTTTTCTTCAAAAACATTCCGACAAAAGTCAAAAGTAGTTCCAATTGAAAATTTGATATCAAGCACATTTGTTACTCTGTCTTATTTGAAAATATGAAATGACGGGTGTAAAAGGTATTTTTGATGTTGGTTTGATGATTTCTTGAAAAAAGTGAGCGTGGCTGCGTTATTTCTTGAGGGACTATTTCGTTTAGTGTGACCTAATTACACACTATGGTCTGCTACGATTCAGAAATTGTCTTTAGTGTTATTTTTCAAGTGTATTTTGAAGGCTTATATGTATTTTTTTGCATACCGACAGGCATGCAAATTTGATACGTGCCCAGAGACACCAACATTTGGGCAATTTTTTTAATAAAACGGGTGACAGAAGGTCGGGTTCTGAACTGACCCCCCACCCACCTGTGTAACCCGTTTCGATAGGAATTTCCCTCAAATTGTTCAGATCAGCTTCTCCGTCTCACATTTACACTTTGGATATGTCAATACTATCAGTTGTCTATGCAAAAGCCGTGAAGAGTCATGGCCTAATTGAATAAACCAGTCAGATCCCTTTTTTCAGAAGCAATGGTAGCTGTTGCCAAAAGAAAAAAATAACAGCAAATTTTTCAAGTGTCTTGTTTTACTGCATAGGGTTGTTGAGAACACTAAGAAAGTAATTTCATTTTTTACTGATGGTATGTTTTGACAGAAAAGATGTGGGAGAAACAGTAAATAAGTCATTAATGATTAAATAAATAATGAAAATGAAAAAGGGAGCAGTTTCCCTCAGTGCAGTTAGTGGAAAATTTTTTCCATGTTGCTTTTTGAATAGCCTGAAAGGTTTAAAGGACTTATCAATAAATGTCGCATGGTAATGCTTAAAGACAAAATGGTCTGTCGCATTATGCTTTGCCCGGCATACAGCTGTTAGGCTCAAGCCGACAAAACGTTGCAAATTTATATATGTCTCTTTCGTCCGCGACGACATGGTTGAACCCTCAGAATTCACGCAACAACAAGACATAGAGTAGAATGTGAAATGGATTTTGATGATTACCCACTCATACTTATGGCACTTACGGGCGCAAAAACATGAGCTTGACAAAAGGCACTAATAATGCTGTTTTTCTTGATTTCTTAGTGGGAAGAAAAACATACTGAAACACATCTTGTATGAATAGTATTCTCTTTAAATCAGAATGCCAAAGTTTGTGTCACAGTAGAGTGTGCATGCACCGACCAATGCGATAACGCGAACCCAGATTTAGGTTTAATCGCATGTGCCAAAATACCATATATCTTTGGGTCCTCATTACAATTTGATTTCAGAGTCATGCTTTGTTTCCCATCTCTAGGGATTGGATTATGTCATCATGGTCACAAGCAATATCATGTCGATTCGGGACATCTTCCCAGTTCAAGCCTGGCAAGCTGATTGCGTTTGCATTAAAAAAACCTATGAAAATGAGTGAAAGCTGATAAATAGAGAGAAAGAATATTTTCACACATTTCTAATGATTTGAACATTACGTTTGCATTAAAAGTCTAAGAATTAGGAAGAGTGGAAAAAAAAAAAAGGTAGAAAAGAGGTAATAATTGCTCAGGTTCGAACCCAGTCTACCAATGACCAAGTGTAAAAATATTTTGGGCCCTGCCATCTTGCCCATTGAGCTAGGGAAGCAGTTGAATTTAATAAATAAAATTAATCGACTTAAATGGCTGCACCCCCCCTTCTATCTTCAAAAACATTGTGACAGAAGTCAAAAAAAATTTCAGTTGATAATTTTATAACAAGCAAAGCTAAGGAAGCAGTTGAATTCAACCTAGAAAATTAATTAATTTTTTTTTAAATCTTTTTTTAGGCCCACCCCCCCTTTTCTTCAAAAACATTCCGACAAAAGTCAAAAGTAGTTCCAATTGAAAATTTGATATCAAGCACATTTGTTACTCTGTCTTATTTGAAAATATGAAATGACGGGTGTAAAAGGTATTTTTGATGTTGGTTTGATGATTTCTTGAAAAAAGTGAGCGTGGCTGCGTTATTTCTTGAGGGACTATTTCGTTTAGTGTGACCTAATTACACACTATGGTCTGCTACGATTCAGAAATTGTCTTTAGTGTTATTTTTCAAGTGTATTTTGAAGGCTTATATGTATTTTTTTGCATACCGACAGGCATGCAAATTTGATACGTGCCCAGAGACACCAACATTTGGGCAATTTTTTGAATAAAACGGGTGACAGAAGGTCGGGTTCTGAACTGACCCCCCACCCACCTGTGTAACCCGTTTCGATAGGAATTTCCCTCAAATTGTTCAGATCAGCTTCTCCGTCTCACATTTACACTTTGGATATGTCAATACTATCAGTTGTCTATGCAAAAGCCGTGAAGAGTCATGGCCTAATTCAATAAACCAGTCAGATCCCTTTTTTCAGAAGCAATGGTAGCTGTTGCCAAAAGAAAAAAATAACAGCAAATTTTTCAAGTGTCTTGTTTTACTGCATAGGGTTGTTGAGAACACTAAGAAAGTAATTTCATTTTTTACTGATGGTATGTTTTGACAGAAAAGATGTGGGAGAAACAGTAAATAAGTCATTAATGATTAAATAAATAATGAAAATGAAAAAGGGAGCAGTTTCCCTCAGTGCAGTTAGTGGAAAATTTTTTCCATGTTGCTTTTTGAATAGCCTGAAAGGTTTAAAGGACTTATCAATAAATGTCGCATGGTAATGCTTAAAGACAAAATGGTCTGTCGCATTATGCTTTGCCCGGCATACAGCTGTTAGGCTCAAGCCGACAAAACGTTGCAAATTTATATATGTCTCTTTCGTCCGCGACGACATGGATGAACCCTCAGAATTCACGCAACAACAAGACATAGAGTAGAATGTGAAATGGATTTTGATGATTACCCACTCATACTTATGGCACTTACGGGCGCAAAAACATGAGCTTGACAAAAGGCACTAATAATGCTGTTTTTCTTGATTTCTTAGTGGGAAGAAAAACATACTGAAACACATCTTGTATGAATAGTATTCTCTTTAAATCAGAATGCCAAAGTTTGTGTCACAGTAGAGTGTGCATGCACCGACCAATGCGATAACGCGAACCCAGATTTAGGTTTAATCGCATGTGCCAAAATACCATATATCTTTGGGTCCTCATTACAATTTGATTTCAGAGTCATGCTTTGTTTCCCATCTCTAGGGATTGGATTATGTCATCATGGTCACAAGCAATATCATGTCGATTCGGGACATCTTCCCAGTTCAAGCCTGGCAAGCTGATTGCGTTTGCATTAAAAAAACCTATGAAAATGAGTGAAAGCTGATAAATAGAGAGAAAGAATATTTTCACACATTTCTAATGATTTGAACATTACGTTTGCATTAAAAGTCTAAGAATTAGGAAGAGTGGAAAAAAAAAAAAGGTAGAAAAGAGGTAATAATTGCTCAGGTTCGAACCCAGTCTACCAATGACCAAGTGTAAAAATATTTTGGGCCCTGCCATCTTGCCCATTGAGCTAGGGAAGCAGTTGAATTTAATAAATAAAATTAATCGACTTAAATGGCTGCACCCCCCCTTCTATCTTCAAAAACATTGTGACAGAAGTCAAAAAAAATTTCAGTTGATAATTTTATAACAAGCAAAGCTAAGGAAGCAGTTGAATTCAACCTAGAAAATTAATTAATTTTTTTTTAAATCTTTTTTTAGGCCCACCCCCCCTTTTCTTCAAAAACATTCCGACAAAAGTCAAAAGTAGTTCCAATTGAAAATTTGATATCAAGCACATTTGTTACTCTGTCTTATTTGAAAATATGAAATGACGGGTGTAAAAGGTATTTTTGATGTTGGTTTGATGATTTCTTGAAAAAAGTGAGCGTGGCTGCGTTATTTCTTGAGGGACTATTTCGTTTAGTGTGACCTAATTACACACTATGGTCTGCTACGATTCAGAAATTGTCTTTAGTGTTATTTTTCAAGTGTATTTTGAAGGCTTATATGTATTTTTTTGCATACCGACAGGCATGCAAATTTGATACGTGCCCAGAGACACCAACATTTGGGCAATTTTTTTAATAAAACGGGTGACAGAAGGTCGGGTTCTGAACTGACCCCCCACCCACCTGTGTAACCCGTTTCGATAGGAATTTCCCTCAAATTGTTCAGATCAGCTTCTCCGTCTCACATTTACACTTTGGATATGTCAATACTATCAGTTGTCTATGCAAAAGCCGTGAAGAGTCATGGCCTAATTGAATAAACCAGTCAGATCCCTTTTTTCAGAAGCAATGGTAGCTGTTGCCAAAAGAAAAAAATAACAGCAAATTTTTCAAGTGTCTTGTTTTACTGCATAGGGTTGTTGAGAACACTAAGAAAGTAATTTCATTTTTTACTGATGGTATGTTTTGACAGAAAAGATGTGGGAGAAACAGTAAATAAGTCATTAATGATTAAATAAATAATGAAAATGAAAAAGGGAGCAGTTTCCCTCAGTGCAGTTAGTGGAAAATTTTTTCCATGTTGCTTTTTGAATAGCCTGAAAGGTTTAAAGGACTTATCAATAAATGTCGCATGGTAATGCTTAAAGACAAAATGGTCTGTCGCATTATGCTTTGCCCGGCATACAGCTGTTAGGCTCAAGCCGACAAAACGTTGCAAATTTATATATGTCTCTTTCGTCCGCGACGACATGGTTGAACCCTCAGAATTCACGCAACAACAAGACATAGAGTAGAATGTGAAATGGATTTTGATGATTACCCACTCATACTTATGGCACTTACGGGCGCAAAAACATGAGCTTGACAAAAGGCACTAATAATGCTGTTTTTCTTGATTTCTTAGTGGGAAGAAAAACATACTGAAACACATCTTGTATGAATAGTATTCTCTTTAAATCAGAATGCCAAAGTTTGTGTCACAGTAGAGTGTGCATGCACCGACCAATGCGATAACGCGAACCCAGATTTAGGTTTAATCGCATGTGCCAAAATACCATATATCTTTGGGTCCTCATTACAATTTGATTTCAGAGTCATGCTTTGTTTCCCATCTCTAGGGATTGGATTATGTCATCATGGTCACAAGCAATATCATGTCGATTCGGGACATCTTCCCAGTTCAAGCCTGGCAAGCTGATTGCGTTTGCATTAAAAAAACCTATGAAAATGAGTGAAAGCTGATAAATAGAGAGAAAGAATATTTTCACACATTTCTAATGATTTGAACATTACGTTTGCATTAAAAGTCTAAGAATTAGGAAGAGTGGAAAAAAAAAAAAAGGTAGAAAAGAGGTAATAATTGCTCAGGTTCGAACCCAGTCTACCAATGACCAAGTGTAAAAATATTTTGGGCCCTGCCATCTTGCCCATTGAGCTAGGGAAGCAGTTGAATTTAATAAATAAAATTAATCGACTTAAATGGCTGCACCCCCCCCTTCTATCTTCAAAAACATTGTGACAGAAGTCAAAAAAAATTTCAGTTGATAATTTTATAACAAGCAAAGCTATGGAAGCAGTTGAATTCAACCTAGAAAATTAATTAATTTTTTTTTAAATCTTTTTTTAGGCCCACCCCCCCTTTTCTTCAAAAACATTCCGACAAAAGTCAAAAGTAGTTCCAATTGAAAATTTGATATCAAGCACATTTGTTACTCTGTCTTATTTGAAAATATGAAATGACGGGTGTAAAAGGTATTTTTGATGTTGGTTTGATGATTTCTTGAAAAAAGTGAGCGTGGCTGCGTTATTTCTTGAGGGACTATTTCGTTTAGTGTGACCTAATTACACACTATGGTCTGCTACGATTCAGAAATTGTCTTTAGTGTTATTTTTCAAGTGTATTTTGAAGGCTTATATGTATTTTTTTGCATACCGACAGGCATGCAAATTTGATACGTGCCCAGAGACACCAACATTTGGGCAATTTTTTTAATAAAACGGGTGACAGAAGGTCGGGTTCTGAACTGACCCCCCACCCACCTGTGTAACCCGTTTCGATAGGAATTTCCCTCAAATTGTTCAGATCAGCTTCTCCGTCTCACATTTACACTTTGGATATGTCAATACTATCAGTTGTCTATGCAAAAGCCGTGAAGAGTCATGGCCTAATTCAATAAACCAGTCAGATCCCTTTTTTCAGAAGCAATGGTAGCTGTTGCCAAAAGAAAAAAATAACAGCAAATTTTTCAAGTGTCTTGTTTTACTGCATAGCGTTGTTGAGATTACTAAGAAAGTAATTTCATTTTTTACTGATGGTATGTTTTGACAGAAAAGATGTGGGAGAAACAGTAAATAAGTCATTAATGATTAAATAAATAATGAAAATGAAAAAGGGAGCAGTTTCCCTCAGTGCAGTTAGTGGAAAATTTTTTCCATGTTGCTTTTTGAATAGCCTGAAAGGTTTAAAGGACTTATCAATAAATGTCGCATGGTAATGCTTAAAGACAAAATGGTCTGTCGCATTATGCTTTGCCCGGCATACAGCTGTTAGGCTCAAGCCGACAAAACGTTGCAAATTTATATATGTCTCTTTCGTCCGCGACGACATGGTTGAACCCTCAGAATTCACGCAACAACAAGACATAGAGTAGAATGTGAAATGGATTTTGATGATTACCCACTCATACTTATGGCACTTACGGGCGCAAAAACATGAGCTTGACAAAAGGCACTAATAATGCTGTTTTTCTTGATTTCTTAGTGGGAAGAAAAACATACTGAAACACATCTTGTATGAATAGTATTCTCTTTAAATCAGAATGCCAAAGTTTGTGTCACAGTAGAGTGTGCATGCACCGACCAATGCGACAACGCGAACCCAGATTTAGGTTTAATCGCATGTGCCAAAATACCATATATCTTTGGGTCCTCATTACAATTTGATTTCAGAGTCATGCTTTGTTTCCCATCTCTAGGGATTGGATTATGTCATCACGGTCACAAGCAATATCATGTCGATTCGGGACATCTTCCCAGTTCAAGCCTGGCAAGCTGATTGCGTTTGCATTAAAAAACCTATGAAAATGAGTGAAAGCTGATAAATAGAGAGAAAGAATATTTTCACACATTTCTAATGATTTGTACATTACGTTTGCATTAAAAGTCTAAGAATTAGGAAGAGTGGAAAAAAAAAAGGTAGAAAAGAGGTAATAATTGCTCAGGTTCGAACCCAGTCTACCAATCACCAAGTGTAAAAATATTTTGGGCCCTGCCATCTTGCCCATTGAGCTAGGGAAGCAGTTGAATTTAATAAATAAAATTAATCGACTTAAATGGCTGCACCCCCCCCCTTCTATCTTCAAAAACATTGTGACAGAAGTCAAAAAAAATTTCAGTTGATAATTTTATAACAAGCAAAGCTAAGGAAGCAGTTGAATTCAACCTAGAAAATTAATTAATTTTTTTTTAAAATCTTTTTTTAGGCCCACCCCCCCTTTTCTTCAAAAACATTCCGACAAAAGTCAAAAGTAGTTCCAATTGAAAATTTGATATCAAGCACATTTGTTACTCTGTCTTATTTGAAAATATGAAATGACGGGTGTAAAAGGTATTTTTGATGTTGGTTTGATGATTTCTTGAAAAAAGTGAGCGTGGCTGCGTTATTTCTTGAGGGACTATTTCGTTTAGTGTGACCTAATTACACACTATGGTCTGCTACGATTCAGAAATTGTCTTTAGTGTTATTTTTCAAGTGTATTTTGAAGGCTTATATGTATTTTTTTGCATACCGACAGGCATGCAAATTTGATACGTGCCCAGAGACACCAACATTTGGGCAATTTTTTTAATAAAACGGGTGACAGAAGGTCGGGTTCTGAACTGACCCCCCACCCACCTGTGTAACCCGTTTCGATAGGAATTTCCCTCAAATTGTTCAGATCAGCTTCTCCGTCTCACATTTACACTTTGGATATGTCAATACTATCAGTTGTCTATGCAAAAGCCGTGAAGAGTCATGGCCTAATTGAATAAACCAGTCAGATCCCTTTTTTCAGAAGCAATGGTAGCTGTTGCCAAAAGAAAAAAATAACAGCAAATTTTTCAAGTGTCTTGTTTTACTGCATAGGGTTGTTGAGAACACTAAGAAAGTAATTTCATTTTTTACTGATGGTATGTTTTGACAGAAAAGATGTGGGAGAAACAGTAAATAAGTCATTAATGATTAAATAAATAATGAAAATGAAAAAGGGAGCAGTTTCCCTCAGTGCAGTTAGTGGAAAATTTTTTCCATGTTGCTTTTTGAATAGCCTGAAAGGTTTAAAGGACTTATCAATAAATGTCGCATTGTAATGCTTAAAGACAAAATGGTCTGTCGCATTATGCTTTGCCCGGCATACAGCTGTTAGGCTCAAGCCGACAAAACGTTGCAAATTTATATATGTCTCTTTCGTCCGCGACGACATGGTTGAACCCTCAGAATTCACGCAACAACAAGACATAGAGTAGAATGTGAAATGGATTTTGATGATTACCCACTCATACTTATGGCACTTACGGGCGCAAAAACATGAGCTTGACAAAAGCCACTAATAATGCTGTTTTTCTTGATTTCTTAGTGGGAAGAAAAACATACTGAAACACATCTTGTATGAATAGTATTCTCTTTAAATCAGAATGCCAAAGTTTGTGTCACAGTAGAGTGTGCATGCACCGACCAATGCGATAACGCGAACCCAGATTTAGGTTTAATCGCATGTGCCAAAATACCATATATCTTTGGGTCCTCATTACAATTTGATTTCAGAGTCATGCTTTGTTTCCCATCTCTAGGGATTGGATTATGTCATCATGGTCACAAGCAATATCATGTCGATTCGGGACATCTTCCCAGTTCAAGCCTGGCAAGCTGATTGCGTTTGCATTAAAAAAACCTATGAAAATGAGTGAAAGCTGATAAATAGAGAGAAAGAATATTTTCACACATTTCTAATGATTTGAACATTACGTTTGCATTAAAAGTCTAAGAATTAGGAAGAGTGGAAAAAAAAAAAAAGGTAGAAAAGAGGTAATAATTGCTCAGGTTCGAACCCAGTCTACCAATGACCAAGTGTAAAAATATTTTGGGCCCTGCCATCTTGCCCATTGAGCTAGGGAAGCAGTTGAATTTAATAAATAAAATTAATCGACTTAAATGGCTGCACCCCCCCCTTCTATCTTCAAAAACATTGTGACAGAAGTCAAAAAAAATTTCAGTTGATAATTTTATAACAAGCAAAGCTAAGGAAGCAGTTGAATTCAACCTAGAAAATTAATTAATTTTTTTTTAAATCTTTTTTTAGGCCCACCCCCCCTTTTCTTCAAAAACATTCCGACAAAAGTCAAAAGTAGTTCCAATTGAAAATTTGATATCAAGCACATTTGTTACTCTGTCTTATTTGAAAATATGAAATGACGGGTGTAAAAGGTATTTTTGATGTTGGTTTGATGATTTCTTGAAAAAAGTGAGCGTGGCTGCGTTATTTCTTGAGGGACTATTTCGTTTAGTGTGACCTAATTACACACTATGGTCTGCTACGATTCAGAAATTGTCTTTAGTGTTATTTTTCAAGTGTATTTTGAAGGCTTATATGTATTTTTTTGCATACCGACAGGCATGCAAATTTGATACGTGCCCAGAGACACCAACATTTGGGCAATTTTTTTAATAAAACGGGTGACAGAAGGTCGGGTTCTGAACTGACCCCCCACCCACCTGTGTAACCCGTTTCGATAGGAATTTCCCTCAAATTGTTCAGATCAGCTTCTCCGTCTCACATTTACACTTTGGATATGTCAATACTATCAGTTGTCTATGCAAAAGCCGTGAAGAGTCATGGCCTAATTGAATAAACCAGTCAGATCCCTTTTTTCAGAAGCAATGGTAGCTGTTGCCAAAAGAAAAAAATAACAGCAAATTTTTCAAGTGTCTTGTTTTACTGCATAGGGTTGTTGAGAACACTAAGAAAGTAATTTCATTTTTTACTGATGGTATGTTTTGACAGAAAAGATGTGGGAGAAACAGTAAATAAGTCATTAATGATTAAATAAATAATGAAAATGAAAAAGGGAGCAGTTTCCCTCAGTGCAGTTAGTGGAAAATTTTTTCCATGTTGCTTTTTGAATAGTCTGAAAGGTTTAAAGGACTTATCAATAAATGTCGCATGGTAATGCTTAAAGACAAAATGGTCTGTCGCATTATGCTTTGCCCGGCATACAGCTGTTAGGCTCAAGCCGACAAAACGTTGCAAATTTATATATGTCTCTTTCGTCCGCGACGACATGGTTGAACCCTCAGAATTCACGCAACAACAAGACATAGAGTAGAATGTGAAATGGATTTTGATGATTACCCACTCATACTTATGGCACTTACGGGCGCAAAAACATGAGCTTGACAAAAGGCACTAATAATGCTGTTTTTCTTGATTTCTTAGTGGGAAGAAAAACATACTGAAACACATCTTGTATGAATAGTATTCTCTTTAAATCAGAATGCCAAAGTTTGTGTCACAGTAGAGTGTGCATGCACCGACCAATGCGACAACGCAAACCCAGATTTAGGTTTAATCGCATGTGCCAAAATACCATATATCTTTGGGTCCTCATTACAATTTGATTTCAGAGTCATGCTTTGTTTCCCATCTCTAGGGATTGGATTATGTCATCACGGTCACAAGCAATATCATGTCGATTCGGGACATATTCCCAGTTCAAGCCTGGCAAGCTGATTGCGTTTGCATTAAAAAACCTATGAAAATGAGTGAAAGCTGATAAATAGAGAGAAAGAATATTTTCACACATTTCTAATGATTTGTACATTACGTTTGCATTAAAAGTCTAAGAATTAGGAAGAGTGGAAAAAAAAAAAGGTAGAAAAGAGGTAATAATTGCTCAGGTTCGAACCCAGTCTACCAATGACCAAGTGTAAAAATATTTTGGGCCCTGCCATCTTGCCCATTGAGCTAGGGAAGCAGTTGAATTTAATAAATAAAATTAATCGACTTAAATGGCTGCACCCCCCCCTTCTATCTTCAAAAACATTGTGACAGAAGTCAAAAAAAATTTCAGTTGATAATTTTATAACAAGGAAAGCTAAGGAAGCAGTTGAATTCAACCTAGAAAATTATTTAATTTTTTTTTAAAATCTTTTTTTAGGCCCACCCCCCCTTTTCTTCAAAAACATTCCGACAAAAGTCAAAAGTAGTTCCAATTGAAAATTTGATATCAAGCACATTTGTTACTCTGTCTTATTTGAAAATATGAAATGACGGGTGTAAAAGGTATTTTTGATGTTGGTTTGATGATTTCTTGAAAAAAGTGAGCGTGGCTGCGTTATTTCTTGAGGGACTATTTCGTTTAGTGTGACCTAATTACACACTATGGTCTGCTACGATTCAGAAATTGTCTTTAGTGTTATTTTTCAAGTGTATTTTGAAGGCTTATATGTATTTTTTTGCATACCGACAGGCATGCAAATTTGATACGTGCCCAGAGACACCAACATTTGGGCAATTTTTTGAATAAAACGGGTGACAGAAGGTCGGGTTCTGAACTGACCCCCCACCCACCTCTGTAACCCGTTTCGATAGGAATTTCCCTCAAATTGTTCAGATCAGCTTCTCCGTCTCACATTTACACTTTGGATATGTCAATACTATCAGTTGTCTATGCAAAAGCCGTGAAGAGTCATGGCCTAATTCAATAAACCAGTCAGATCCCTTTTTTCAGAAGCAATGGTAGCTGTTGCCAAAAGAAAAAAATAACAGCAAATTTTTCAAGTGTCTTGTTTTACTGCATAGCGTTGTTGAGATTACTAAGAAAGTAATTTCATTTTTTACTGATGGTATGTTTTGACAGAAAAGATGTGGGAGAAACAGTAAATAAGTCATTAATGATTAAATAAATAATGAAAATGAAAAAGGGAGAAGTTTCCCTCAGTGCAGTTAGTGGAAAATTTTTTCCATGTTGCTTTTTGAATAGCCTGAAAGGTTTAAAGGACTTATCAATAAATGTCGCATGGTAATGCTTAAAGACAAAATGGTCTGTCGCATTATGCTTTGCCCGGCATACAGCTGTTAGGCTCAAGCCGACAAAACGTTGCAAATTTATATATGTCTCTTTCGTCCGCGACGAAATGGTTGAACCCTCAGAATTCACGCAACAACAAGACATAGAGTAGAATGTGAAATGGATTTTGATGATTACCAACTCATACTTATGGCACTTACGGGCGCAAAAACATGAGCTTGACAAAAGGCACTAATAATGCTGTTTTTCTTGATTTCTTAGTGGGAAGAAAAACATACTGAAACACATCTTGTATGAATAGTATTCTCTTTAAATCAGAATGCCAAAGTTTGTGTCACAGTAGAGTGTGCATGCACCGACCAATGCGACAACGCGAACCCAGATTTAGGTTTAATTGCATGTGCCAAAATACCATATATCTTTGGGTCCTCATTACAATTTGATTTCAGAGTCATGCTTTGTTTCCCATCTCTAGGGATTGGATTATGTCATCACGGTCACAAGCAATATCATGTCGATTCGGGACATCTTCCCAGTTCAAGCCTGGCAAGCTGATTGCGTTTGCATTAAAAAACCTATGAAAATGAGTGAAAGCTGATAAATAGAGAGAAAGAATATTTTCACACATTTCTAATGATTTGTACATTACGTTTGCATTAAAAGTCTAAGAATTAGGAAGAGTGGAAAAAAAAAAAGGTAGAAAAGAGGTAATAATTGCTCAGGTTCGAACCCAGTCTACCAATGACCAAGTGTAAAAATATTTTGGGCCCTGCCATCTTGCCCATTGAGCTAGGGAAGCAGTTGAATTTAATAAATAAAATTAATCGACTTAAATGGCTGCACACCCCCCTTCTATCTTCAAAAACATTGTGACAGAAGTCAAAAAAAATTTCAGTTGATAATTTTATAACAAGGAAAGCTAAGGAAGCAGTTGAATTCAACCTAGAAAATTAATTAATTTTTTTTTAAAATCTTTTTTTAGGCCCACCCCCCCTTTTCTTCAAAAACATTCCGACAAAAGTCAAAAGTAGTTCCAATTGAAAATTTGATATCAAGCACATTTGTTACTCTGTCTTATTTGAAAATATGAAATGACGGGTGTAAAAGGTATTTTTGATGTTGGTTTGATGATTTCTTGAAAAAAGTGAGCGTGGCTGCGTTATTTCTTGAGGGACTATTTCGTTTAGTGTGACCTAATTACACACTATGGTCTGCTACGATTCAGAAATTGTCTTTAGTGTTATTTTTCAAGTGTATTTTGAAGGCTTATATGTATTTTTTTGCATACCGACAGGCATGCAAATTTGATACGTGCCCAGAGACACCAACATTTGGGCAATTTTTTGAATAAAACGGGTGACAGAAGGTCGGGTTCTGAACTGACCCCCCACCCACCTCTGTAACCCGTTTCGATAGGAATTTCCCTCAAATTGTTCAGATCAGCTTCTCCGTCTCACATTTACACTTTGGATATGTCAATACTATCAGTTGTCTATGCAAAAGCCGTGAAGAGTCATGGCCTAATTCAATAAACCAGTCAGATCCCTTTTTTCAGAAGCAATGGTAGCTGTTGCCAAAAGAAAAAAATAACAGCAAATTTTTCAAGTGTCTTGTTTTACTGCATAGGGTTGTTGAGAACACTAAGAAAGTAATTTCATTTTTTACTGATGGTATGTTTTGACAGAAAAGATGTGGGAGAAACAGTAAATAAGTCATTAATGATTAAATAAATAATGAAAATGAAAAAGGGAGCAGTTTCCCTCAGTGCAGTTAGTGGAAAATTTTTTCCATGTTGCTTTTTGAATAGCCTGAAAGGTTTAAAGGACTTATCAATAAATGTCGCATGGTAATGCTTAAAGACAAAATGGTCTGTCGCATTATGCTTTGCCCGGCATACAGCTGTTAGGCTCAAGCCGACAAAACGTTGCAAATTTATATATGTCTCTTTCGTCCGCGACGACATGGTTGAACCCTCAGAATTCACGCAACAACAAGACATAGAGTAGAATGTGAAATGGATTTTGATGATTACCCACTCATACTTATGGCACTTACGGGCGCAAAAACATGAGCTTGACAAAAGCCACTAATAATGCTGTTTTTCTTGATTTCTTAGTGGGAAGAAAAACATACTGAAACACATCTTGTATGAATAGTATTCTCTTTAAGTCAGAATGCCAAAGTTTGTGTCACAGTAGAGTGTGCATGCACCGACCAATGCGACAACGCGAACCCAGATTTAGGTTTAATCGCATGTGCCAAAATACCATATATCTTTGGGTCCTCATTACAATTTGATTTCAGAGTCATGCTTTGTTTCCCATCTCTAGGGATTGGATTATCTCATCAGGGTCACAAGCAATATCATGTCGATTCGGGACATCTTCCCAGTTCAAGCCTGGCAAGCTGATTGCGTTTGCATTAAAAAACCTATGAAAATGAGTGAAAGCTGATAAATAGAGAGAAAGAATATTTTCACACATTTCTAATGATTTGTACATTACGTTTGCATTAAAAGTCTAAGAATTAGGAAGAGTGGAAAAAAAAAAAGGTAGAAAAGAGGTAATAATTGCTCAGGTTCGAACCCAGTCTACCAATGACCAAGTGTAAAAATATTTTGGGCCCTGCCATCTTGCCCATTGAGCTAGGGAAGCAGTTGAATTTAATAAATAAAATTAATCGACTTAAATGGCTGCACCCCCCCCCCTTCTATCTTCAAAAACATTGTGACAGAAGTCAAAAAAAATTTCAGTTGATAATTTTATAACAAGGAAAGCTAAGGAAGCAGTTGAATTCAACCTAGAAAATTAATTAATTTTTTTTTAAAATCTTTTTTTAGGCCCACCCCCCCTTTTCTTCAAAAACATTCCGACAAAAGTCAAAAGTAGTTCCAATTGAAAATTTGATATCAAGCACATTTGTTACTCTGTCTTATTTGAAAATATGAAATGACGGGTGTAAAAGGTATTTTTGATGTTGGTTTGATGATTTCTTGAAAAAAGTGAGCGTGGCTGCGTTATTTCTTGAGGGACTATTTCGTTTAGTGTGACCTAATTACACACTATGGTCTGCTACGATTCAGAAATTGTCTTTAGTGTTATTTTTCAAGTGTATTTTGAAGGCTTATATGTATTTTTTTGCATACCGACAGGCATGCAAATTTGATACGTGCCCAGAGACACCAACATTTGGGCAATTTTTTGAATAAAACGGGTGACAGAAGGTCGGGTTCTGAACTGACCCCCCACCCACCTCTGTAACCCGTTTCGATAGGAATTTCCCTCAAATTGTTCAGATCAGCTTCTCCGTCTCACATTTACACTTTGGATATGTCAATACTATCAGTTGTCTATGCAAAAGCCGTGAAGAGTCATGGCCTAATTCAATAAACCAGTCAGATCCCTTTTTTCAGAAGCAATGGTAGCTGTTGCCAAAAGAAAAAAATAACAGCAAATTTTTCAAGTGTCTTGTTTTACTGCATAGGGTTGTTGAGAACACTAAGAAAGTAATTTCATTTTTTACTGATGGTATGTTTTGACAGAAAAGATGTGGGAGAAACAGTAAATAAGTCATTAATGATTAAATAAATAATGAAAATGAAAAAGGGAGCAGTTTCCCTCAGTGCAGTTAGTGGAAAATTTTTTCCATGTTGCTTTTTGAATAGCCTGAAAGGTTTAAAGGACTTATCAATAAATGTCGCATGGTAATGCTTAAAGACAAAATGGTCTGTCGCATTATGCTTTGCCCGGCATACAGCTGTTAGGCTCAAGCCGACAAAACGTTGCAAATTTATATATGTCTCTTTCGTCCGCGACGACATGGTTGAACCCTCAGAATTCACGCAACAACAAGACATAGAGTAGAATGTGAAATGGATTTTGATGATTACCCACTCATACTTATGGCACTTACGGGCGCAAAAACATGAGCTTGACAAAAGCCACTAATAATGCTGTTTTTCTTGATTTCTTAGTGGGAAGAAAAACATACTGAAACACATCTTGTATGAATAGTATTCTCTTTAAGTCAGAATGCCAAAGTTTGTGTCACAGTAGAGTGTGCATGCACCGACCAATGCGACAACGCGAACCCAGATTTAGGTTTAATCGCATGTGCCAAAATACCATATATCTTTGGGTCCTCATTACAATTTGATTTCAGAGTCATGCTTTGTTTCCCATCTCTAGGGATTGGATTATCTCATCAGGGTCACAAGCAATATCATGTCGATTCGGGACATCTTCCCAGTTCAAGCCTGGCAAGCTGATTGCGTTTGCATTAAAAAACCTATGAAAATGAGTGAAAGCTGATAAATAGAGAGAAAGAATATTTTCACACATTTCTAATGATTTGTACATTACGTTTGCATTAAAAGTCTAAGAATTAGGAAGAGTGGAAAAAAAAAAAGGTAGAAAAGAGGTAATAATTGCTCAGGTTCGAACCCAGTCTACCAATGACCAAGTGTAAAAATATTTTGGGCCCTGCCATCTTGCCCATTGAGCTAGGGAAGCAGTTGAATTTAATAAATAAAATTAATCGACTTAAATGGCTGCAACCCCCCCCCCCTTCTATCTTCAAAAACATTGTGACAGAAGTCAAAAAAAATTTCAGTTGATAATTTTATAACAAGCAAAGCTAAGGAAGCAGTTGAATTCAACCTAGAAAATTAATTAATTTTTTTTTTAAATCTTTTTTTAGGCCCACCCCCCCTTTTCTTCAAAAACATTTCGATAAATGTCAAAAGTAGTTCCAATTGAAAATTTGATATCAAGCACATTTATTACTCTGTCTTATTTGAAAATATGAAATGACGGGTGTAAAAGGTATTTTTGATGTTGGTTTGATGATTTCTTGAAAAAAGTGAGCGTGGCTGCGTTATTTCTTGAGGGACTATTTCGTTTAGTGTGACCTAATTACACACTATGGTCTGCTACGATTCAGAAATTGTCTTTAGTGTTATTTTTCAAGTGTATTTTGAAGGCTTATATGTATTTTTTTGCATACCGACAGGCATGCAAATTTGATACGTGCCCAGAGACACCATCATTTGGGCAATTTTTTGAATAAAACGGGTGACAGAAGGTCGGGTTCTGAACTGACCCCCCACCCACCTCTGTAACCCGTTTCGATAGGAATTTCCCTCAAATTGTTCAGATCAGCTTCTCCGTCTCACATTTACACTTTGGATATGTCAATACTATCAGTTGTCTATGCAAAAGCCGTGAAGAGTCATGGCCTAATTCAATAAACCAGTCAGATCCCTTTTTTCAGAAGCAATGGTAGCTGTTGCCAAAAGAAAAAAATAACAGCAAATTTTTCAAGTGTCTTGTTTTACTGCATAGGGTTGTTGAGAACACTAAGAAAGTAATTTCATTTTTTACTGATGGTATGTTTTGACAGAAAAGATGTGGGAGAAACAGTAAATAAGTCATTAATGATTAAATAAATAATGAAAATGAAAAAGGGAGCAGTTTCCCTCAGTGCAGTTAGTGGAAAATTTTTTCCATGTTGCTTTTTGAATAGCCTGAAAGGTTTAAAGGACTTATCAATAAATGTCGCATGGTAATGCTTAAAGACAAAATGGTCTGTCGCATTATGCTTTGCCCGGCATACAGCTGTTAGGCTCAAGCCGACAAAACGTTGCAAATTTATATATGTCTCTTTCGTCCGCGACGACATGGTTGAACCCTCAGAATTCACGCAACAACAAGACATAGAGTAGAATGTGAAATGGATTTTGATGATTACCCACTCATACTTATGGCACTTACGGGCGCAAAAACATGAGCTTGACAAAAGGCACTAATAATGCTGTTTTTCTTGATTTCTTAGTGGGAAGAAAAACATACTGAAACACATCTTGTATGAATAGTATTCTCTTTAAATCAGAATGCCAAAGTTTGTGTCACAGTAGAGTGTGCATGCACCGACCAATGCGACAACGCGAACCCAGATTTAGGTTTAATCGCATGTGCCAAAATACCATATATCTTTGGGTCCTCATTACAATTTGATTTCAGAGTCATGCTTTGTTTCCCATCTCTAGGGATTGGATTATGTCATCACGGTCACAAGCAATATCATGTCGATTCGGGACATCTTTCCAGTTCAAGCCTGGCAAGCTGATTGCGTTTGCATTAAAAAACCTATGAAAATGAGTGAAAGCTGATAAATAGAGAGAAAGAATATTTTCACACATTTCTAATGATTTGTACATTACGTTTGCATTAAAAGTCTAAGAATTAGGAAGAGTGGAAAAAAAAAAAAGGTAGAAAAGAGGTAATAATTGCTCAGGTTCGAACCCAGTCTACCAATGACCAAGTGTAAAAATATTTTGGGCCCTGCCATCTTGCCCATTGAGCTAGGGAAGCAGTTGAATTTAATAAATAAAATTAATCGACTTAAATGGCTGCACCCCCCCCTTCTATCTTCAAAAACATTTTGACAGAAATCAAAAAAAATTTCAGTTGATAATTTTATAACAAGCAAAGCTAAGGAAGCAGTTGAATTCAACCTAGAAAATTAATTAATTTTTTTTTTAAATCTTTTTTTAGGCCCACCCCCCCTTTTCTTCAAAAACATTCCGACAAAAGTCAAAAGTAGTTCCAATTGAAAATTTGATATCAAGCACATTTGTTACTCTGTCTTATTTGAAAATATGAAATGACGGGTGTAAAAGGTATTTTTGATGTTGGTTTGATGATTTCTTGAAAAAAGTGAGCGTGGCTGCGTTATTTCTTGAGGGACTATTTCGTTTAGTGTGACCTAATTACACACTATGGTCTGCTACGATTCAGAAATTGTCTTTAGTGTTATTTTTCAAGTGTATTTTGAAGGCTTATATGTATTTTTTTGCATACCGACAGGCATGCAAATTTGATACGTGCCCAGAGACACCAACATTTGGGCAATTTTTTCAATAAAACGGGTGACAGATGGTCTGGTTCTGAACTGACCCCCCACCCACCTGTGTAACCCGTTTCGATAGGAATTTCCCTCAAATTGTTCAGATCAGCTTCTCCGTCTCACATTTACACTTTGGATATGTCAATACTATCAGTTGTCTATGCAAAAGCCGTGAAGAGTCATGGCCTAATTGAATAAACCAGTCAGATCCTTTTTTTCAGAAGCAATGGTAGCTGTTGCCAAAAGAAAAAAATAACAGCAAATTTTTCAAGTGTCTTGTTTTACTGCATAGGGTTGTTGAGAACACTAAGAAAGTAATTTCATTTTTTACTGATGGTATGTTTTGACAGAAAAGATGTGGGAGAAACAGTAAATAAGTCATTAATGATTAAATAAATAATGAAAATGAAAAAGGGAGCAGTTTCCCTCAGTGCAGTTAGTGGAAAATTTTTTCCATGTTGCTTTTTGAATAGCCTGAAAGGTTTAAAGGACTTATCAATAAATGTCACATGGTAATGCTTAAAGACAAAATGGTCTGTCGCATTATGCTTTGCCCGGCATACAGCTGTTAGGCTCAAGCCGACAAAACGTTGCAAATTTATATATGTCTCTTTCGTCCGCGACGACATGGTTGAACCCTCAGAATTCACGCAAAAACAAGACATAGAGTAGAATGTGAAATGGATTTTGATGATTACCCACTCATACTTATGGCACTTACGGGCGCAAAAACATGAGCTTGACAAAAGGCACTAATAATGCTGTTTTTCTTGATTTCTTAGTGGGAAGAAAAACATACTGAAACACATCTTGTATGAATAGTATTCTCTTTAAATCAGAATGCCAAAGTTTGTGTCACAGTAGAGTGTGCATGCACCGACCAATGCGACAACGCGAACCCAGATTTAGGTTTAATCGCATGTGCCAAAATACCATATATCTTTGGGTCCTCATTACAATTTGATTTCAGAGTCATGCTTTGTTTCCCATCTCTAGGGATTGGATTATGTCATCACGGTCACAAGCAATATCATGTCGATTCGGGACATCTTCCCAGTTCAAGCCTGGCAAGCTGATTGCGTTTGCATTAAAAAACCTATGAAAATGAGTGAAAGCTGATAAATAGAGAGAAAGAATATTTTCACACATTTCTAATGATTTGTACATTACGTTTGCATTAAAAGTCTAAGAATTAGGAAGAGTGGAAAAAAAAAGGTAGAAAAGAGGTAATAATTGCTCAGGTTCGAACCCAGTCTACCAATGACCAAGTGTAAAAATATTTTGGGCCCTGCCATCTTGCCCATTGAGCTAGGGAAGCAGTTGAATTTAATAAATAAAATTAATCGACTTAAATGGCTGCACCCCCCCCTTCTATCTTCAAAAACATTGTGACAGAAGTCAAAAAAAATTTCAGTTGATAATTTTATAACAAGCAAAGCTAAGGAAGCAGTTGAATTCAACCTAGAAAATTAATTAATTTTTTTTTAAAATCTTTTTTTAGGCCCACCCCCCCTTTTCTTCAAAAACATTCCGACAAAAGTCAAAAGTAGTTCCAATTGAAAATTTGATATCAAGCACATTTGTTACTCTGTCTTATTTGAAAATATGAAATGACGGGTGTAAAAGGTATTTTTGATGTTGGTTTGATGATTTCTTGAAAAAAGTGAGCGTGGCTGCGTTATTTCTTGAGGGACTATTTCGTTTAGTGTGACCTAATTACACACTATGGTCTGCTACGATTCAGAAATTGTCTTTAGTGTTATTTTTCAAGTGTATTTTGAAGGCTTATATGTATTTTTTTGCATACCGACAGGCATGCAAATTTGATACGTGCCCAGAGACACCAACATTTGGGCAATTTTTTCAATAAAACGGGTGACAGATGGTCGGGTTCTGAACTGACCCCCCACCCACCTGTGTAACCCGTTTCGATAGGAATTTCCCTCAAATTGTTCAGATCAGCTTCTCCGTCTCACATTTACACTTTGGATATGTCAATACTATCAGTTGTCTATGCAAAAGCCGTGAAGAGTCATGGCCTAATTCAATAAACCAGTCAAATCCCTTTTTTCAGAAGCAATGGTAGCTGTTGCCAAAAGAAAAAAATAACAGCAAATTTTTCAAGTGTCTTGTTTTACTGCATAGGGTTGTTGAGAACACTAAGAAAGTAATTTCATTTTTTACTGATGGTATGTTTTGACAGAAAAGATGTGGGAGAAACAGTAAATAAGTCATTAATGATTAAATAAATAATGAAAATGAAAAAGGGAGCAGTTTCCCTCAGTGCAGTTAGTGGAAAATTTTTTCCATGTTGCTTTTTGAATAGCCTGAAAGGTTTAAAGGACTTATCAATAAATGTCGCATGGTAATGCTTAAAGACAAAATGGTCTGTCGCATTATGCTTTGCCCGGCATACAGCTGTTAGGCTCAAGCCGACAAAACGTTGCAAATTTATATATGTCTCTTTCGTCCGCGACGACATGGTTGAACCCTCAGAATTCACGCAAAAACAAGACATAGAGTAGAATGTGAAATGGATTTTGATGATTACCCACTCATACTTATGGCACTTACGGGCACAAAAACATGAGCTTGACAAAAGGCACTAATAATGCTGTTTTTCTTGATTTCTTAGTGGGAAGAAAAACATACTGAAACACATCTTGTATGAATAGTATTCTCTTTAAATCAGAATGCCAAAGTTTGTGTCACAGTAGAGTGTGCATGCACCGACCAATGCGACAACGCGAACCCAGATTTAGGTTTAATCGCATGTGCCAAAATACCATATATCTTTGGGTCCTCATTACAATTTGATTTCAGAGTCATGCTTTGTTTCCCATCTCTAGGGATTGGATTATGTCATCACGGTCACAAGCAATATCATGTCGATTCGGGACATCTTCCCAGTTCAAGCCTGGCAAGCTGATTGCGTTTGCATTCAAAAACCTATGAAAATGAGTGAAAGCTGATAAATAGAGAGAAAGAATATTTTCACACATTTCTAATGATTTGTACATTACGTTTGCATTAAAAGTCTAAGAATTAGGAAGAGTGGGAAAAAAAAAGGTAGAAAAGAGGTAATAATTGCTCAGGTTCGAACCCAGTCTACCAATCACCAAGTGTAAAAATATTTTGGGCCCTGCCATCTTGCCCATTGAGCTAGGGAAGCAGTTGAATTTAATAAATAAAATTAATCGACTTAAATGGCTGCACCCCCCCCCCTTCTATCTTCAAAAACATTGTGACAGAAGTCAAAAAAAATTTCAGTTGATAATTTTATAACAAGCAAAGCTAAGGAAGCAGTTGAATTCAACCTAGAAAATTAATTAATTTTTTTTTAAAATCTTTTTTTAGGCCCACCCCCCCGTTTCTTCAAAAACATTCCGACAAAACTCAAAAGTAGTTCCAATTGAAAATTTGATATCAAGCACATTTGTTACTCTGTCTTATTTGAAAATATGAAATGACGGGTGTAAAAGGTATTTTTGATGTTGGTTTGATGATTTCTTGAAAAATGTGAGCGTGGCTGCGTTATTTCTTGAGGGACTATTTCGTTTAGTGTGACCTAATTACACACTATGGTCTGCTACGATTCAGAAATTGTCTTTAGTGTTATTTTTCAAGTGTATTTTGAAGGCTTATATGTATTTTTTTGCATACCGACAGGCATGCAAATTTGATACGTGCCCAGAGACACCAACATTTGGGCAATTTTTTGACAGAAGGTCGGGTTCTGAACTGACCCCCCACCCACCTGTGTAACCCGTTTCGATAGGAATTTCCCTCAAATTGTTCAGATCAGCTTCTCCGTCTCACATTTACACTTTGGATATGTCAATACTATCAGTTGTCTATGCAAAAGCCGTGAAGAGTCATGGCCTAATTCAATAAACCAGTCAGATCCCTTTTTTCAGAAGCAATGGTAGCTGTTGCCAAAAGAAAAAAATAACAGCAAATTTTTCAAGTGTCTTGTTTTACTGCATAGGGTTGTTGAGAACACTAAGAAAGTAATTTCATTTTTTACTGATGGTATGTTTTGACAGAAAAGATATGGGAGAAACAGTAAATAAGTCATTAATGATTAAATAAATAATGAAAATGAAAAAGGGAGCAGTTTTCCTCAGCGCAGTTAGTGGAAAATTTTTTCCATGTTGCTTTTTGAATAGCCTGAAAGGTTTAAAGGACTTATCAATAAATGTCGCATGGTAATGCTTAAAGACAAAATGGTCTGTCGCATTATGCTTTGCCCGGCATACAGCTGTTAGGCTCAAGCCGACAAAACGTTGCAAATTTATATATGTCTCTTTCGTCCGCGACGACATGGTTGAACCCTCAGAATTCACGCAACAACAAGACATAGAGTAGAATGTGAAATGGATTTTGATGATTACCCACTCATACTTATGGCACTTACGGGCGCAAAAACATGAGCTTGACAAAAGGCACTAATAATGCTGTTTTTCTTGATTTCTTAGTGGGAAGAAAAACATACTGAAACACATCTTGTATGAATAGTATTCTCTTTAAATCAGAATGCCAAAGTTTGTGTCACAGTAGAGTGTGCATGCACCGACCAATGCGACAACGCGAACCCAGATTTAGGTTTAATCGCATGTGCCAAAATACCATATATCTTTGGGTCCTCATTACAATTTGATTTCAGAGTCATGCTTTGTTTCCCATCTCTAGGGATTGGATTATGTCATCACGGTCACAAGGAATATCATGTCGATTCAGGACATCTTCCCAGTTCAAGCCTGGCAAGCTGATTGCGTTTGCATTAAAAAACCTATGAAAATGAGTGAAAGCTGATAAATAGAGAGAAAGAATATTTTCACACATTTCTAATGATTTGTACATTACGTTTGCATTAAAAGTCTAAGAATTAGGAAGAGTGGAAAAAAAAAAAGGTAGAAAAGAGGTAATAATTGCTCAGGTTCGAACCCAGTCTACCAATGACCAAGTGTAAAAATATTTTGGGCCCTGCCATCTTGCCCATTGAGCTAGGGAAGCAGTTGAATTTAATAAATAAAATTAATCGACTTAAATGGCTGCACCCCCCCTTCTATCTTCAAAAACATTGTGACAGAAGTCAAAAAAAATTTCAGTTGATAATTTTATAACAAGCAAAGCTAAGGAAGCAGTTGAATTCAACCTAGAAAATTAATTAATTTTTTTTTTAAATCTTTTTTTAGGCCCACCCCCCCCCCTTTTCTTCAAAAGCATTCCGACAAAAGTCAAAAGTAGTTCCAATTGAAAATTTGATATCAAGCACATTTGTTACTCTGTCTTATTTGAAAATATGAAATGACGGGTGTAAAAGGTATTTTTGATGTTGGTTTGATGATTTCTTGAAAAAAGTGAGCGTGGCTGCGTTATTTCTTGAGGGACTATTTCGTTTAGTGTGACCTAATTACACACTATGGTCTGCTACGATTCAGAAATTGTCTTTAGTGTTATTTTTCAAGTGTATTTTGAAGGCTTATATGTATTTTTTTGCATACCGACAGGCATGCAAATTTGATACGTGCCCAGAGACACCAACATTTGGGCAATTTTTTGACAGAAGGTCGGGTTCTGAACTGACCCCCCACCCACCTGTGTAACCCGTTTCGATAGGAATTTCCCTCAAATTGTTCAGATCAGCTTCTCCGTCTCACATTTACACTTTGGATATGTCAATACTATCAGTTGTCTATGCAAAAGCCGTGAAGAGTCATGGCCTAATTCAATAAACCAGTCAGATCCCTTTTTTCAGAAGCAATGGTAGCTGTTGCCAAAAGAAAAAAATAACAGCAAATTTTTCAAGTGTCTTGTTTTACTGCATAGGGTTGTTGAGAACACTAAGAAAGTAATTTCATTTTTTACTGATGGTATGTTTTGACAGAAAAGATGTGGGAGAAACAGTAAATAAGTCATTAATGATTAAATAAATAATGAAAATGAAAAAGGGAGCAGTTTCCCTCAGTGCAGTTAGTGGAAAATTTTTTCCATGTTGCTTTTTGAATAGCCTGAAAGGTTTAAAGGACTTATCAATAAATGTCACATGGTAATGCTTAAAGACAAAATGGTCTGTCGCATTATGCTTTGCCCGGCATACAGCTGTTAGGCTCAAGCCGACAAAACGTTGCAAATTTATATATGTCTCTTTCGTCCGCGACGACATGGTTGAACCCTCAGAATTCACGCAAAAACAAGACATAGAGTAGAATGTGAAATGGATTTTGATGATTACCCACTCATACTTATGGCACTTACGGGCGCAAAAACATGAGCTTGACAAAAGGCACTAATAATGCTGTTTTTCTTGATTTCTTAGTGGGAAGAAAAACATACTGAAACACATCTTGTATGAATAGTATTCTCTTTAAATCAGAATGCCAAAGTTTGTGTCACAGTAGAGTGTGCATGCACCGACCAATGCGACAACGCGAACCCAGATTTAGGTTTAATCGCATGTGCCAAAATACCATATATCTTTGGGTCCTCATTACAATTTGATTTCAGAGTCATGCTTTGTTTCCCATCTCTAGGGATTGGATTATGTCATCACGGTCACAAGCAATATCATGTCGATTCGGGACATCTTCCCAGTTCAAGCCTGGCAAGCTGATTGCGTTTGCATTAAAAAACCTATGAAAATGAGTGAAAGCTGATAAATAGAGAGAAAGAATATTTTCACACATTTCTAATGATTTGTACATTACGTTTGCATTAAAAGTCTAAGAATTAGGAAGAGTGGAAAAAAAAAGGTAGAAAAGAGGTAATAATTGCTCAGGTTCGAACCCAGTCTACCAATGACCAAGTGTAAAAATATTTTGGGCCCTGCCATCTTGCCCATTGAGCTAGGGAAGCAGTTGAATTTAATAAATAAAATTAATCGACTTAAATGGCTGCACCCCCCCCCCCCCTTCTATCTTCAAAAACATTGTGACAGAAGTCAAAAAAAATTTCAGTTGATAATTTTATAACAAGCAAAGCTAAGGAAGCAGTTGAATTCAACCTAGAAAATTAATTAATTTTTTTTTAAAATCTTTTTTTAGGCCCACCCCCCCTTTTCTTCAAAAACATTCCGACAAAAGTCAAAAGTAGTTCCAATTGAAAATTTGATATCAAGCACATTTGTTACTCTGTCTTATTTGAAAATATGAAATGACGGGTGTAAAAGGTATTTTTGATGTTGGTTTGATGATTTCTTGAAAAAAGTGAGCGTGGCTGCGTTATTTCTTGAGGGACTATTTCGTTTAGTGTGACCTAATTACACACTATGGTCTGCTACGATTCAGAAATTGTCTTTAGTGTTATTTTTCAAGTGTATTTTGAAGGCTTATATGTATTTTTTTGCATACCGACAGGCATGCAAATTTGATACGTGCCCAGAGACACCAACATTTGGACAATTTTTTTAATAAAACGGGTGACAGAAGGTCGGGTTCTGAACTGACCCCCCACCCACCTGTGTAACCCGTTTCGATAGGAATTTCCCTCAAATTGTTCAGATCAGCTTCTCCGTCTCACATTTACACTTTGGATATGTCAATACTATCAGTTGTCTATGCAAAAGCCGTGAAGAGTCATGGCCTAATTGAATAAACCAGTCAGATCCCTTTTTTTCAGAAGCAATGGTAGCTGTTGCCAAAAGAAAAAAATAACAGCAAATTTTTCAAGTGTCTTGTTTTACTGCATAGGGTTGTTGAGAACACTAAGAAAGTAATTTCATTTTTACTGATGGTATGTTTTGACAGAAAAGATGTGGGAGAAACAGTAAATAAGTCATTAATGATTAAATAAATAATGAAAATGAAAAAGGGAGCAGTTTCCCTCAGTGCAGTTAGTGGAAAATTTTTTCCATGTTGCTTTTTGAATAGCCTGAAAGGTTTAAAGGACTTATCAATAAATGTCGCATGGTAATGCTTAAAGACAAAATGGTCTGTCGCATTATGCTTTGCCCGGCATACAGCTGTTAGGCTCAAGCCGACAAAACGTTGCAAATTTATATATGTCTCTTTCGTCCGCGACGACATGGTTGAACCCTCAGAATTCACGCAACAACAAGACATAGAGTAGAATGTGAAATGGATTTTGATGATTACCCACTCATACTTATGGCACTTACGGGCGCAAAAACATGAGCTTGACAAAAGGCACTAATAATGCTGTTTTTCTTGATTTCTTAGTGGGAAGAAAAACATACTGAAACACATCTTGTATGAATAGTATTCTCTTTAAATCAGAATGCCAAAGTTTGTGTCACAGTAGAGTGTGCATGCACCGACCAATGCGACAACGCGAACCCAGATTTAGGTTTAATCGCATGTGCCAAAATACCATATATCTTTGGGTCCTCATTACAATTTGATTTCAGAGTCATGCTTTGTTTCCCATCTCTAGGGATTGGATTATGTCATCACGGTCACAAGCAATATCATGTCGATTCGGGACATCTTCCCAGTTCAAGCCTGGCAAGCTGATTGCGTTTGCATTAAAAAACCTATGAAAATGAGTGAAAGCTGATAAATAGAGAGAAAGAATATTTTCACACATTTCTAATGATTTGTACATTACGTTTGCATTAAAAGTCTAAGAATTAGGAAGAGTGGGAAAAAAAAAGGTAGAAAAGAGGTAATAATTGCTCAGGTTCGAACCCAGTCTACCAATGACCAAGTGTAAAAATATTTTGGGCCCTGCCATCTTGCCCATTGAGCTAGGGAAGCAGTTGAATTTAATAAATAAAATTAATCGACTTAAATGGCTGCACCCCCCCCTTCTATCTTCAAAAACATTGTGACAGAAGTCAAAAAAAATTTCAGTTGATAATTTTATAACAAGCAAAGCTAAGGAAGCAGTTGAATTCAACCTAGAAAATTAATTAATTTTTTTTTTAAATCTTTTTTTAGGCCCACCCCCCCTTTTCTTCAAAAACATTCCGACAAAAGTCAAAAGTAGTTCCAATTGAAAATTTGATATCAAGCACATTTGTTACTCTGTTTTATTTGAAAATATGAAATGACGGGTGTAAAAGGTATTTTTGATGTTGGTTTGATGATTTCTTGAAAAAAGTGAGCGTGGCTGCGTTATTTCTTGAGGGACTATTTCGTTTAGTGTGACCTAATTACACACTATGGTCTGCTACGATTCAGAAATTGTCTTTAGTGTTATTTTTCAAGTGTATTTTGAAGGCTTATATGTATTTTTTTGCATACCGACAGGCATGCAAATTTGATACGTGCCCAGAGACACCAACATTTGGACAATTTTTTTAATAAAACGGGTGACAGAAGGTCGGGTTCTGAACTGACCCCCCACCCACCTGTGTAACCCGTTTCGATAGGAATTTCCCTCAAATTGTTCAGATCAGCTTCTCCGTCTCACATTTACACTTTGGATATGTCAATACTATCAGTTGTCTATGCAAAAGCCGTGAAGAGTCATGGCCTAATTCAATAAACCAGTCAGATCCCTTTTTTTCAGAAGCAATGGTAGCTGTTGCCAAAAGAAAAAAATAACAGCAAATTTTTCAAGTGTCTTGTTTTACTGCATAGGGTTGTTGAGAACACTAAGAAAGTAATTTCATTTTTACTGATGGTATGTTTTGACAGAAAAGATGTGGGAGAAACAGTAAATAAGTCATTAATGATTAAATAAATAATGAAAATGAAAAAGGGAGCAGTTTCCCTCAGTGCAGTTAGTGGAAAATTTTTTCCATGTTGCTTTTTGAATAGCCTGAAAGGTTTAAAGGACTTATCAATAAATGTCACATGGTAATGCTTAAAGACAAAATGGTCTGTCGCATTATGCTTTGCCCGGCATACAGCTGTTAGGCTCAAGCCGACAAAACGTTGCAAATTTATATATGTCTCTTTCGTCCGCGACGACATGGTTGAACCCTCAGAATTCACGCAACAACAAGACATAGAGTAGAATGTGAAATGGATTTTGATGATTACCCACTCATACTTATGGCACTTACGGGCGCAAAAACATGAGCTTGACAAAAGCCACTAATAATGCTGTTTTTCTTGATTTCTTAGTGGGAAGAAAAACATACTGAAACACATCTTGTATGAATAGTATTCTCTTTAAATCAGAATGCCAAAGTTTGTGTCACAGTAGAGTGTGCATGCACCGACCAATGCGACAACGCGAACCCAGATTTAGGTTTAATCGCATGTGCCAAAATACCATATATCTTTGGGTCCTCATTACAATTTGATTTCAGAGTCATGCTTTGTTTCCCATCTCTAGGGATTGGATTATGTCATCACGGTCACAAGCAATATCATGTCGATTCGGGACATCTTCCCAGTTCAAGCCTGGCAAGATGATTGCGTTTGCATTAAAAAACCTATGAAAATGAGTGAAAGCTGATAAATAGAGAGAAAGAATATTTTCACACATTTCTAATGATTTGTACATTACGTTTGCATTAAAAGTCTAAGAATTAGGAAGAGTGGGAAAAAAAAAGGTAGAAAAGAGGTAATAATTGCTCAGGTTCGAACCCAGTCTACCAATCACCAAGTGTAAAAATATTTTGGGCCCTGCCATCTTGCCCATTGAGCTAGGGAAGCAGTTGAATTTAATAAATAAAATTAATCGACTTAAATGGCTGCACCCCCCCCCTTCTATCTTCAAAAACATTGTGACAGAAGTCAAAAAAAATTTCAGTTGATAATTTTATAACAAGCAAAGCTAAGGAAGCAGTTGAATTCAACCTAGAAAATTAATTAATTTTTTTTTTAAATCTTTTTTTAGGCCCACCCCCCCTTTTCTTCAAAAACATTCTGACAAAAGTCAAAAGTAGTCCCAATTGAAAATTTGATATCAAGCACATTTGTTACTCTGTCTTATTTGAAAATATGAAATGACGGGTGTAAAAGGTATTTTTGATGTTGGTTTGATGATTTCTTGAAAAAAGTGAGCGTGGCTGCGTTATTTCTTGAGGGACTATTTCGTTTAGTGTGACCTAATTACACACTATGGTCTGCTACGATTCAGAAATTGTCTTTAGTGTTATTTTTCAAGTGTATTTTGAAGGCTTATATGTATTTTTTTGCATACCGACAGGCATGCAAATTTGATACGTGCCCAGAGACACCAACATTTGGGCAATTTTTTTAATAAAACGGGTGACAGAAGGTCGGGTTCTGAACTGACCCCCCACCCACCTGTGTAATCCGTTTCGATAGGAATTTCCCTCAAATTGTTCGGATCAGCTTCTCCGTCTCACATTTACACTTTGGATATGTCAATACTATCAGTTGTCTATGCAAAAGCCGTGAAGAGTCATGGCCTAATTGAATAAACCAGTCAGATCCCTTTTTTCAGAAGCAATGGTAGCTGTTGCCAAAAGAAAAAAATAACAGCAAATTTTTCAAGTGTCTTGTTTTACTGCATAGGGTTGTTGAGAACACTAAGAAAGTAATTTCATTTTTTACTGATGGTATGTTTTGACAGAAAAGATATGGGAGAAACAGTAAATAAGTCATTAATGATTAAATAAATAATGAAAATGAAAAAGGGAGCAGTTTCCCTCAGCGCAGTTAGTGGAAAATTTTTTCCATGTTGCTTTTTGAATAGCCTGAAAGGTTTAAAGGACTTATCAATAAATGTCGCATGGTAATGCTTAAAGACAAAATGGTCTGTCGCATTATGCTTTGCCCGGCATACAGCTGTTAGGCTCAAGCCGACAAAACGTTGCAAATTTATATATGTCTCTTTCGTCCGCGACGACATGGTTGAACCCTCAGAATTCACGCAACAACAAGACATAGAGTAGAATGTGAAATGGATTTTGATGATTACCCACTCATACTTATGGCACTTACGGGCGCAAAAACATGAGCTTGACAAAAGCCACTAATAATGCTGTTTTTCTTGATTTCTTAGTGGGAAGAAAAACATACTGAAACACATCTTGTATGAATAGTATTCTCTTTAAATCAGAATGCCAAAGTTTGTGTCACAGTAGAGTGTGCATGCACCGACCAATGCGACAACGCGAACCCAGATTTAGGTTTAATCGCATGTGCCAAAATACCATATATCTTTGGGTCCTCATTACAATTTGATTTCAGAGTCATGCTTTGTTTCCCATCTCTAGGGATTGGATTATGTCATCACGGTCACAAGGAATATCATGTCGATTCAGGACATCTTCCCAGTTCAAGCCTGGCAAGCTGATTGCGTTTGCATTAAAAAACCTATGAAAATGAGTGAAAGCTGATAAATAGAGAGAAAGAATATTTTCACACATTTCTAATGATTTGTACATTACGTTTGCATTAAAAGTCTAAGAATTAGGAAGAGTGGAAAAAAAAAAGGTAGAAAAGAGGTAATAATTGCTCAGGTTCGAACCCAGTCTACCAATGACCAAGTGTAAAAATATTTTGGGCCCTGCCATCTTGCCCATTGAGCTAGGGAAGCAGTTGAATTTAATAAATAAAATTAATCGACTTAAATGGCTGCACCCCCCCTTCTATCTTCAAAAACATTGTGACAGAAGTCAAAAAAAATTTCAGTTGATAATTTTATAACAAGCAAAGCTAAGGAAGCAGTTGAATTCAACCTAGAAAATTAATTAATTTTTTTTTTTAATCTTTTTTTAGGCCCACGCCCCCCCTTTTCTTCAAAAGCATTCCGACAAAAGTCAAAAGTAGTTCCAATTGAAAATTTGATATCAAGCACATTTGTTACTCTGTCTTATTTGAAAATATGAAATGACGGGTGTAAAAGGTATTTTTGATGTTGGTTTGATGATTTCTTGAAAAAAGTGAGCGTGGCTGCGTTATTTCTTGAGGGACTATTTCGTTTAGTGTGACCTAATTACACACTATGGTCTGCTACGATTCAGAAATTGTCTTTAGTGTTATTTTTCAAGTGTATTTTGAAGGCTTATATGTATTTTTTTGCATACCGACAGGCATGCAAATTTGATACGTGCCCAGAGACACCAACATTTGGACAATTTTTTGAATAAAACGGGTGACAGAAGGTCGGGTTCTGAACTGACCCCCCACCCACCTGTGTAACCCGTTTCGATAGGAATTTCCCTCAAATTGTTCAGATCAGCTTCTCCGTCTCACATTTACACTTTGGATATGTCAATACTATCAGTTGTCTATGCAAAAGCCGTGAAGAGTCATGGCCTAATTCAATAAACCAGTCAGATCCCTTTTTTTCAGAAGCAATGGTAGCTGTTGCCAAAAGAAAAAAATAACAGCAAATTTTTCAAGTGTCTTGTTTTACTGCATAGGGTTGTTGAGAACACTAAGAAAGTAATTTCATTTTTTACTAATGGTATGTTTTGACAGAAAAGATGTGGGAGAAACAGTAAATAAGTCATTAATGATTAAATAAATAATGAAAATGAAAAAGGGAGCAGTTTCCCTCAATGCAGTTAGTGGAAAATTTTTTCCATGTTGCTTTTTGAATAGCCTGAAAGGTTTAAAGGACTTATCAATAAATGTCGCATGGTAATGCTTAAAGACAAAATGGTCTGTCGCATTATGCTTTGCCCGGCATACAGCTGTTAGGCTCAAGCCGACAAAACGTTGCAAATTTATATATGTCTCTTTCGTCCGCGACGACATGGTTGAACCCTCAGAATTCACGCAACAACAAGACATAGAGTAGAATGTGAAATGGATTTTGATGATTACCCACTCATACTTATGGCACTTACGGGCACAAAAACATGAGCTTGACAAAAGCCACTAATAATGCTGTTTTTCTTGATTTCTTAGTGGGAAGAAAAACATACTGAAACACATCTTGTATGAATAGTATTCTCTTTAAATCAGAATGCCAAAGTTTGTGTCACAGTAGAGTGTGCATGCACCGACCAATGCGACAACGCGAACCCAGATTTAGGTTTAATCGCATGTGCCAAAATACCATATATCTTTGGGTCCTCATTACAATTTGATTTCAGAGTCATGCTTTGTTTCCCATCTCTAGGGATTGGATTATGTCATCACGGTCACAAGCAATATCATGTCGATTCGGGACATCTTCCCAGTTCAAGCCTGGCAAGCTGATTGCGTTTGCATTAAAAAACCTATGAAAATGAGTGAAAGCTGATAAATAGAGAGAAAGAATATTTTCACACATTTCTAATGATTTGTACATTACGTTTGCATTAAAAGTCTAAGAATTAGGAAGAGTGGAAAAAAAAAAAAGGTAGAAAAGAGGTAATAATTGCTCAGGTTCGAACCCAGTCTACCAATGACCAAGTGTAAAAATATTTTGGGCCCTGCCATCTTGCCCATTGAGCTAGGGAAGCAGTTGAATTTAATAAATAAAATTAATCGACTTAAATGGCTGCACCCCCCCCTTCTATCTTCAAAAACATTGTGACAGAAGTCAAAAAAAATTTCAGTTGATAATTTTATAACAAGCAAAGCTAAGGAAGCAGTTGAATTCATCCTAGAAAATTAATTAATTTTTTTTTAAAATCTTTTTTTAGGCCCACCCCCCTTTTCTTCAAAAACATTCCGACAAAAGTCAAAAGTAGTTCCAATTAAAAATTTGATATCAAGCACATTTGTTACTCTGTCTTATTTGAAAATATGAAATGACGGGTGTAAAAGGTATTTTTGATGTTGGTTTGATGATTTCTTGAAAAAAGTGAGCGTGGCTGCGTTATTTCTTGAGGGACTATTTCGTTTAGTGTGACCTAATTACACACTATGGTCTGCTACGATTCAGAAATTGTCTTTAGTGTTATTTTTCAAGTGTATTTTGAAGGCTTATATGTATTTTTTTGCATACCGACAGGCATGCAAATTTGATACGTGCCCAGAGACACCAACATTTGGGCAATTTTTTTAATAAAACGGGTGACAGAAGGTCGGGTTCTGAACTGACCCCCCACCCACCTGTGTAATCCGTTTCGATAGGAATTTCCCTCAAATTGTTCGGATCAGCTTCTCCGTCTCACATTTACACTTTGGATATGTCAATACTATCAGTTGTCTATGCAAAAGCCGTGAAGAGTCATGGCCTAATTCAATAAACCAGTCAGATCCCTTTTTTCAGAAGCAATGGTAGCTGTTGCCAAAAGAAAAAAATAACAGCAAATTTTTCAAGTGTCTTGTTTTACTGCATAGGGTTGTTGAGAACACTAAGAAAGTAATTTCATTTTTTACTGATGGTATGTTTTGACAGAAAAGATATGGGAGAAACAGTAAATAAGTCATTAATGATTAAATAAATAATGAAAATGAAAAAGGGAGCAGTTTCCCTCAGCGCAGTTAGTGGAAAATTTTTTCCATGTTGCTTTTTGAATAGCCTGAAAGGTTTAAAGGACTTATCAATAAATGTCGCATGGTAATGCTTAAAGACAAAATGGTCTGTCGCATTATGCTTTGCCCGGCATACAGCTGTTAGGCTCAAGCCGACAAAACGTTGCAAATTTATATATGTCTCTTTCGTCCGCGACGACATGGTTGAACCCTCAGAATTCACGCAACAACAAGACATAGAGTAGAATGTGAAATGGATTTTGATGATTACCCACTCATACTTATGGCACTTACGGGCGCAAAAACATGAGCTTGACAAAAGCCACTAATAATGCTGTTTTTCTTGATTTCTTAGTGGGAAGAAAAACATACTGAAACACATCTTGTATGAATAGTATTCTCTTTAAATCAGAATGCCAAAGTTTGTGTCACAGTAGAGTGTGCATGCACCGACCAATGCGACAACGCGAACCCAGATTTAGGTTTAATCGCATGTGCCAAAATACCATATATCTTTGGGTCCTCATTACAATTTGATTTCAGAGTCATGCTTTGTTTCCCATCTCTAGGGATTGGATTATGTCATCACGGTCACAAGCAATATCATGTCGATTCGGGACATCTTCCCAGTTCAAGCCTGGCAAGCTGATTGCGTTTGCATTAAAAAACCTATGAAAATGAGTGAAAGCTGATAAATAGAGAGAAAGAATATTTTCACACATTTCTAATGATTTGTACATTACGTTTGCATTAAAAGTCTAAGAATTAGGAAGAGTGGAAAAAAAAAAAAGGTAGAAAAGAGGTAATAATTGCTCAGGTTCGAACCCAGTCTACCAATCACCAAGTGTAAAAATATTTTGGGCCCTGCCATCTTGCCCATTGAGCTAGGGAAGCAGTTGAATTTAATAAATAAAATTAATCGACTTAAATGGCTGCACCCCCCCCTTCTATCTTCAAAAACATTGTGACAGAAGTCAAAAAAAATTTCAGTTGATAATTTTATAACAAGCAAAGCTAAGGAAGCAGTTGAATTCAACCTAGAAAATTAATTAATTTTTTTTTTAAATCTTTTTTTAGGCCCACGCCCCCCCTTTTCTTCAAAAGCATTCCGACAAAAGTCAAAAGTAGTTCCAATTGAAAATTTGATATCAAGCACATTTGTTACTCTGTCTTATTTGAAAATATGAAATGACGGGTGTAAAAGGTATTTTTGATGTTGGTTTGATGATTTCTTGAAAAAAGTGAGCGTGGCTGCGTTATTTCTTGAGGGACTATTTCGTTTAGTGTGACCTAATTACACACTATGGTCTGCTACGATTCAGAAATTGTCTTTAGTGTTATTTTTCAAGTGTATTTTGAAGGCTTATATGTATTTTTTTGCATACCGACAGGCATGCAAATTTGATACGTGCCCAGAGACACCAACATTTGGACAATTTTTTGAATAAAACGGGTGACAGAAGGTCGGGTTCTGAACTGACCCCCCACCCACCTGTGTAACCCGTTTCGATAGGAATTTCCCTCAAATTGTTCAGATCAGCTTCTCCGTCTCACATTTACACTTTGGATATGTCAATACTATCAGTTGTCTATGCAAAAGCCGTGAAGAGTCATGGCCTAATTCAATAAACCAGTCAGATCCCTTTTTTTCAGAAGCAATGGTAGCTGTTGCCAAAAGAAAAAAATAACAGCAAATTTTTCAAGTGTCTTGTTTTACTGCATAGGGTTGTTGAGAACACTAAGAAAGTAATTTCATTTTTTACTAATGGTATGTTTTGACAGAAAAGATGTGGGAGAAACAGTAAATAAGTCATTAATGATTAAATAAATAATGAAAATGAAAAAGGGAGCAGTTTCCCTCAGTGCAGTTAGTGGAAAATTTTTTCCATGTTGCTTTTTGAATAGCCTGAAAGGTTTAAAGGACTTATCAATAAATGTCGCATGGTAATGCTTAAAGACAAAATGGTCTGTCGCATTATGCTTTGCCCGGCATACAGCTGTTAGGCTCAAGCCGACAAAACGTTGCAAATTTATATATGTCTCTTTCGTCCGCGACGACATGGTTGAACCCTCAGAATTCACGCAACAACAAGACATAGAGTAGAATGTGAAATGGATTTTGATGATTACCCACTCATACTTATGGCACTTACGGGCGCAAAAACATGAGCTTGACAAAAGCCACTAATAATGCTGTTTTTCTTGATTTCTTAGTGGGAAGAAAAACATACTGAAACACATCTTGTATGAATAGTATTCTCTTTAAATCAGAATGCCAAAGTTTGTGTCACAGTAGAGTGTGCATGCACCGACCAATGCGACAACGCGAACCCAGATTTAGGTTTAATCGCATGTGCCAAAATACCATATATCTTTGGGTCCTCATTACAATTTGATTTCAGAGTCATGCTTTGTTTCCCATCTCTAGGGATTGGATTATGTCATCACGGTCACAAGCAATATCATGTCGATTCGGGACATCTTCCCAGTTCAAGCCTGGCAAGCTGATTGCGTTTGCATTAAAAAACCTATGAAAATGAGTGAAAGCTGATAAATAGAGAGAAAGAATATTTTCACACATTTCTAATGATTTGTACATTACGTTTGCATTAAAAGTCTAAGAATTAGGAAGAGTGGAAAAAAAAAAAAGGTAGAAAAGAGGTAATAATTGCTCAGGTTCGAACCCAGTCTACCAATCACCAAGTGTAAAAATATTTTGGGCCCTGCCATCTTGCCCATTGAGCTAGGGAAGCAGTTGAATTTAATAAATAAAATTAATCGACTTAAATGGCTGCACCCCCCCCTTCTATCTTCAAAAACATTGTGACAGAAGTCAAAAAAAATTTCAGTTGATAATTTTATAACAAGCAAAGCTAAGGAAGCAGTTGAATTCAACCTAGAAAATTAATTAATTTTTTTTTTTTAATCTTTTTTTAGGCCCACCCCCCCTTTTCTTCAAAAACATTCCGACAAAAGTCAAAAGTAGTTCCAATTGAAAATTTGATATCAAGCACATTTGTTACTCTGTCTTATTTGAAAATATGAAATGACGGGTGTAAAAGGTATTTTTGATGTTGGTTTGATGATTTCTTGAAAAAAGTGAGCGTGGCTGCGTTATTTCTTGAGGGACTATTTCGTTTAGTGTGACCTAATTACACACTATGGTCTGCTACGATTCAGAAATTGTCTTTAGTGTTATTTTTCAAGTGTATTTTGAAGGCTTATATGTATTTTTTTGCATACCGACAGGCATGCAAATTTGATACGTGCCCAGAGACACCAACATTTGGGCAATTTTTTTAATAAAACGGGTGACAGAAGGTCGGGTTCTGAACTGACCCCCCACCCACCTGTGTAATCCGTTTCGATAGGAATTTCCCTCAAATTGTTCAGATCAGCTTCTCCGTCTCACATTTACACTTTGGATATGTCAATACTATCAGTTGTCTATGCAAAAGCCGTGAAGAGTCATGGCCTAATTGAATAAACCAGTCAGATCCCTTTTTTCAGAAGCAATGGTAGCTGTTGCCAAAAGAAAAAAATAACAGCAAATTTTTCAAGTGTCTTGTTTTACTGCATAGGGTTGTTGAGAACACTAAGAAAGTAATTTCATTTTTTACTGATGGTATGTTTTGACAGAAAAGATATGGGAGAAACAGTAAATAAGTCATTAATGATTAAATAAATAATGAAAATGAAAAAGGGAGCAGTTTCCCTCAGCGCAGTTAGTGGAAAATTTTTTCCATGTTGCTTTTTGAATAGCCTGAAAGGTTTAAAGGACTTATCAATAAATGTCGCATGGTAATGCTTAAAGACAAAATGGTCTGTCGCATTATGCTTTGCCCGGCATACAGCTGTTAGGCTCAAGCCGACAAAACGTTGCAAATTTATATATGTCTCTTTCGTCCGCGACGACATGGTTGAACCCTCAGAATTCACGCAACAACAAGACATAGAGTAGAATGTGAAATGGATTTTGATGATTACCCACTCATACTTATGGCACTTACGGGCGCAAAAACATGAGCTTGACAAAAGGCACTAATAATGCTGTTTTTCTTGATTTCTTAGTGGGAAGAAAAACATACTGAAACACATCTTGTATGAATAGTATTCTCTTTAAATCAGAATGCCAAAGTTTGTGTCACAGTAGAGTGTGCATGCACCGACCAATGCGACAACGCGAACCCAGATTTAGGTTTAATCGCATGTGCCAAAATACCATATATCTTTGGGTCCTCATTACAATTTGATTTCAGAGTCATGCTTTGTTTCCCATCTCTAGGGATTGGATTATGTCATCACGGTCACAAGGAATATCATGTCGATTCAGGACATCTTCCCAGTTCAAGCCTGGCAAGCTGATTGCGTTTGCATTAAAAAACCTATGAAAATGAGTGAAAGCTGATAAATAGAGAGAAAGAATATTTTCACACATTTCTAATGATTTGTACATTACGTTTGCATTAAAAGTCTAAGAATTAGGAAGAGTGGAAAAAAAAAAGGTAGAAAAGAGGTAATAATTGCTCAGGTTCGAACCCAGTCTACCAATGACCAAGTGTAAAAATATTTTGGGCCCTGCCATCTTGCCCATTGAGCTAGGGAAGCAGTTGAATTTAATAAATAAAATTAATCGACTTAAATGGCTGCACCCCCCCTTCTATCTTCAAAAACATTGTGACAGAAGTCAAAAAAAATTTCAGTTGATAATTTTATAACAAGCAAAGCTAAGGAAGCAGTTGAATTCAACCTAGAAAATTAATTAATTTTTTTTTTAAATCTTTTTTTAGGCCCACGCCCCCCCTTTTCTTCAAAAGCATTCCGACAAAAGTCAAAAGTAGTTCCAATTGAAAATTTGATATCAAGCACATTTGTTACTCTGTCTTATTTGAAAATATGAAATGACGGGTGTAAAAGGTATTTTTGATGTTGGTTTGATGATTTCTTGAAAAAAGTGAGCGTGGCTGCGTTATTTCTTGAGGGACTATTTCGTTTAGTGTGACCTAATTACACACTATGGTCTGCTACGATTCAGAAATTGTCTTTAGTGTTATTTTTCAAGTGTATTTTGAAGGCTTATATGTATTTTTTTGCATACCGACAGGCATGCAAATTTGATACGTGCCCAGAGACACCAACATTTGGACAATTTTTTGAATAAAACGGGTGACAGAAGGTCGGGTTCTGAACTGACCCCCCACCCACCTGTGTAACCCGTTTCGATAGGAATTTCCCTCAAATTGTTCAGATCAGCTTCTCCGTCTCACATTTACACTTTGGATATGTCAATACTATCAGTTGTCTATGCAAAAGCCGTGAAGAGTCATGGCCTAATTCAATAAACCAGTCAGATCCCTTTTTTTCAGAAGCAATGGTAGCTGTTGCCAAAAGAAAAAAATAACAGCAAATTTTTCAAGTGTCTTGTTTTACTGCATAGGGTTGTTGAGAACACTAAGAAAGTAATTTCATTTTTTACTAATGGTATGTTTTGACAGAAAAGATGTGGGAGAAACAGTAAATAAGTCATTAATGATTAAATAAATAATGAAAATGAAAAAGGGAGCAGTTTCCCTCAGTGCAGTTAGTGGAAAATTTTTTCCATGTTGCTTTTTGAATAGCCTGAAAGGTTTAAAGGACTTATCAATAAATGTCGCATGGTAATGCTTAAAGACAAAATGGTCTGTCGCATTATGCTTTGCCCGGCATACAGCTGTTAGGCTCAAGCCGACAAAACGTTGCAAATTTATATATGTCTCTTTCGTCCGCGACGACATGGTTGAACCCTCAGAATTCACGCAACAACAAGACATAGAGTAGAATGTGAAATGGATTTTGATGATTACCCACTCATACTTATGGCACTTACGGGCACAAAAACATGAGCTTGACAAAAGCCACTAATAATGCTGTTTTTCTTGATTTCTTAGTGGGAAGAAAAACATACTGAAACACATCTTGTATGAATAGTATTCTCTTTAAATCAGAATGCCAAAGTTTGTGTCACAGTAGAGTGTGCATGCACCGACCAATGCGACAACGCGAACCCAGATTTAGGTTTAATCGCATGTGCCAAAATACCATATATCTTTGGGTCCTCATTACAATTTGATTTCAGAGTCATGCTTTGTTTCCCATCTCTAGGGATTGGATTATGTCATCACGGTCACAAGCAATATCATGTCGATTCGGGACATCTTCCCAGTTCAAGCCTGGCAAGCTGATTGCGTTTGCATTAAAAAACCTATGAAAATGAGTGAAAGCTGATAAATAGAGAGAAAGAATATTTTCACACATTTCTAATGATTTGTACATTACGTTTGCATTAAAAGTCTAAGAATTAGGAAGAGTGGAAAAAAAAAAAAGGTAGAAAAGAGGTAATAATTGCTCAGGTTCGAACCCAGTCTACCAATCACCAAGTGTAAAAATATTTTGGGCCCTGCCATCTTGCCCATTGAGCTAGGGAAGCAGTTGAATTTAATAAATAAAATTAATCGACTTAAATGGCTGCACCCCCCCCCTTCTATCTTCAAAAACATTGTGACAGAAGTCAAAAAAAATTTCAGTTGATAATTTTATAACAAGCAAAGCTAAGGAAGCAGTTGAATTCATCCTAGAAAATTAATTAATTTTTTTTTAAAATCTTTTTTTAGGCCCACCCCCCTTTTCTTCAAAAACATTCCGACAAAAGTCAAAAGTAGTTCCAATTAAAAATTTGATATCAAGCACATTTGTTACTCTGTCTTATTTGAAAATATGAAATGACGGGTGTAAAAGGTATTTTTGATGTTGGTTTGATGATTTCTTGAAAAAAGTGAGCGTGGCTGCGTTATTTCTTGAGGGACTATTTCGTTTAGTGTGACCTAATTACACACTATGGTCTGCTACGATTCAGAAATTGTCTTTAGTGTTATTTTTCAAGTGTATTTTGAAGGCTTATATGTATTTTTTTGCATACCGACAGGCATGCAAATTTGATACGTGCCCAGAGACACCAACATTTGGGCAATTTTTTGAATAAAACGGGTGACAGAAGGTCGGGTTCTGAACTGACCCCCCACCCACCTGTGTAATCCGTTTCGATAGGAATTTCCCTCAAATTGTTCGGATCAGCTTCTCCGTCTCACATTTACACTTTGGATATGTCAATACTATCAGTTGTCTATGCAAAAGCCGTGAAGAGTCATGGCCTAATTCAATAAACCAGTCAGATCCCTTTTTTCAGAAGCAATGGTAGCTGTTGCCAAAAGAAAAAAATAACAGCAAATTTTTCAAGTGTCTTGTTTTACTGCATAGGGTTGTTGAGAACACTAAGAAAGTAATTTCATTTTTTACTGATGGTATGTTTTGACAGAAAAGATATGGGAGAAACAGTAAATAAGTCATTAATGATTAAATAAATAATGAAAATGAAAAAGGGAGCAGTTTCCCTCAGCGCAGTTAGTGGAAAATTTTTTCCATGTTGCTTTTTGAATAGCCTGAAAGGTTTAAAGGACTTATCAATAAATGTCGCATGGTAATGCTTAAAGACAAAATGGTCTGTCGCATTATGCTTTGCCCGGCATACAGCTGTTAGGCTCAAGCCGACAAAACGTTGCAAATTTATATATGTCTCTTTCGTCCGCGACGACATGGTTGAACCCTCAGAATTCACGCAACAACAAGACATAGAGTAGAATGTGAAATGGATTTTGATGATTACCCACTCATACTTATGGCACTTACGGGCGCAAAAACATGAGCTTGACAAAAGGCACTAATAATGCTGTTTTTCTTGATTTCTTAGTGGGAAGAAAAACATACTGAAACACATCTTGTATGAATAGTATTCTCTTTAAATCAGAATGCCAAAGTTTGTGTCACAGTAGAGTGTGCATGCACCGACCAATGCGACAACGCGAACCCAGATTTAGGTTTAATCGCATGTGCCAAAATACCATATATCTTTGGGTCCTCATTACAATTTGATTTCAGAGTCATGCTTTGTTTCCCATCTCTAGGGATTGGATTATGTCATCACGGTCACAAGGAATATCATGTCGATTCAGGACATCTTCCCAGTTCAAGCCTAGCAAGCTGATTGCGTTTGCATTAAAAAACCTATGAAAATGAGTGAAAGCTGATAAATAGAGAGAAAGAATATTTTCACACATTTCTAATGATTTGTACATTACGTTTGCATTAAAAGTCTAAGAATTAGGAAGAGTGGAAAAAAAAAAGGTAGAAAAGAGGTAATAATTGCTCAGGTTCGAACCCAGTCTACCAATGACCAAGTGTAAAAATATTTTGGGCCCTGCCATCTTGCCCATTGAGCTAGGGAAGCAGTTGAATTTAATAAATAAAATTAATCGACTTAAATGGCTGCACCCCCCCTTCTATCTTCAAAAACATTGTGACAGAAGTCAAAAAAAATTTCAGTTGATAATTTTATAACAAGCAAAGCTAAGGAAGCAGTTGAATTCAACCTAGAAAATTAATTAATTTTTTTTTTAAATCTTTTTTTAGGCCCACGCCCCCCCTTTTCTTCAAAAGCATTCCGACAAAAGTCAAAAGTAGTTCCAATTGAAAATTTGATATCAAGCACATTTGTTACTCTGTCTTATTTGAAAATATGAAATGACGGGTGTAAAAGGTATTTTTGATGTTGGTTTGATGATTTCTTGAAAAAAGTGAGCGTGGCTGCGTTATTTCTTGAGGGACTATTTCGTTTAGTGTGACCTAATTACACACTATGGTCTGCTACGATTCAGAAATTGTCTTTAGTGTTATTTTTCAAGTGTATTTTGAAGGCTTATATGTATTTTTTTGCATACCGACAGGCATGCAAATTTGATACGTGCCCAGAGACACCAACATTTGGACAATTTTTTGAATAAAACGGGTGACAGAAGGTCGGGTTCTGAACTGACCCCCCACCCACCTGTGTAACCCGTTTCGATAGGAATTTCCCTCAAATTGTTCAGATCAGCTTCTCCGTCTCACATTTACACTTTGGATATGTCAATACTATCAGTTGTCTATGCAAAAGCCGTGAAGAGTCATGGCCTAATTGAATAAACCAGTCAGATCCCTTTTTTTCAGAAGCAATGGTAGCTGTTGCCAAAAGAAAAAAATAACAGCAAATTTTTCAAGTGTCTTGTTTTACTGCATAGGGTTGTTGAGAACACTAAGAAAGTAATTTCATTTTTTACTAATGGTATGTTTTGACAGAAAAGATGTGGGAGAAACAGTAAATAAGTCATTAATGATTAAATAAATAATGAAAATGAAAAAGGGAGCAGTTTCCCTCAGTGCAGTTAGTGGAAAATTTTTTCCATGTTGCTTTTTGAATAGCCTGAAAGGTTTAAAGGACTTATCAATAAATGTCGCATGGTAATGCTTAAAGACAAAATGGTCTGTCGCATTATGCTTTGCCCGGCATACAGCTGTTAGGCTCAAGCCGACAAAACGTTGCAAATTTATATATGTCTCTTTCGTCCGCGACGACATGGTTGAACCCTCAGAATTCACGCAACAACAAGACATAGAGTAGAATGTGAAATGGATTTTGATGATTACCCACTCATACTTATGGCACTTACGGGCGCAAAAACATGAGCTTGACAAAAGGCACTAATAATGCTGTTTTTCTTGATTTCTTAGTGGGAAGAAAAACATACTGAAACACATCTTGTATGAATAGTATTCTCTTTAAATCAGAATGCCAAAGTTTGTGTCACAGTAGAGTGTGCATGCACCGACCAATGCGACAACGCGAACCCAGATTTAGGTTTAATCGCATGTGCCAAAATACCATATATCTTTGGGTCCTCATTACAATTTGATTTCAGAGTCATGCTTTGTTTCCCATCTCTAGGGATTGGATTATGTCATCACGGTCACAAGCAATATCATGTCGATTCGGGACATCTTCCCAGTTCAAGCCTGGCAAGCTGATTGCGTTTGCATTAAAAAACCTATGAAAATGAGTGAAAGCTGATAAATAGAGAGAAAGAATATTTTCACACATTTCTAATGATTTGTACATTACGTTTGCATTAAAAGTCTAAGAATTAGGAAGAGTGGAAAAAAAAAAAAGGTAGAAAAGAGGTAATAATTGCTCAGGTTCGAACCCAGTCTACCAATGACCAAGTGTAAAAATATTTTGGGCCCTGCCATCTTGCCCATTGAGCTAGGGAAGCAGTTGAATTTAATAAATAAAATTAATCGACTTAAATGGCTGCACCCCCCCCTTCTATCTTCAAAAACATTGTGACAGAAGTCAAAAAAAATTTCAGTTGATAATTTTATAACAAGCAAAGCTAAGGAAGCAGTTGAATTCAACCTAGAAAATTAATTAATTTTTTTTTAAAATCTTTTTTTAGGCCCACCCCCCCTTTTCTTCAAAAACATTCCGACAAAAGTCAAAAGTAGTTCCAATTAAAAATTTGATATCAAGCACATTTGTTACTCTGTCTTATTTGAAAATATGAAATGACGGGTGTAAAAGGTATTTTTGATGTTGGTTTGATGATTTCTTGAAAAAAGTGAGCGTGGCTGCGTTATTTCTTGAGGGACTATTTCGTTTAGTGTGACCTAATTACACACTATGGTCTGCTACGATTCAGAAATTGTCTTTAGTGTTATTTTTCAAGTGTATTTTGAAGGCTTATATGTATTTTTTTGCATACCGACAGGCATGCAAATTTGATACGTGCCCAGAGACACCAACATTTGGACAATTTTTTGAATAAAACGGGTGACAGAAGGTCGGGTTCTGAACTGACCCCCCACCCACCTGTGTAACCCGTTTCGATAGGAATTTCCCTCAAATTGTTCAGATCAGCTTCTCCGTCTCACATTTACACTTTGGATATGTCAATACTATCAGTTGTCTATGCAAAAGCCGTGAAGAGTCATGGCCTAATTGAATAAACCAGTCAGATCCCTTTTTTTCAGAAGCAATGGTAGCTGTTGCCAAAAGAAAAAAATAACAGCAAATTTTTCAAGTGTCTTGTTTTACTGCATAGGGTTGTTGAGAACACTAAGAAAGTAATTTCATTTTTTACTGATGGTATGTTTTGACAGAAAAGATGTGGGAGAAACAGTAAATAAGTCATTAATGATTAAATAAATAATGAAAATGAAAAAGGGAGCAGTTTCCCTCAGTGCAGTTAGTGGAAAATTTTTTCCATGTTGCTTTTTGAATAGCCTGAAAGGTTTAAAGGACTTATCAATAAATGTCGCATGGTAATGCTTAAAGACAAAATGGTCTGTCGCATTATGCTTTGCCCGGCATACAGCTGTTAGGCTCAAGCCGACAAAACGTTGCAAATTTATATATGTCTCTTTCGTCCGCGACGACATGGTTGAACCCTCAGAATTCACGCAACAACAAGACATAGAGTAGAATGTGAAATGGATTTTGATGATTACCCACTCATACTTATGGCACTTACGGGCGCAAAAACATGAGCTTGACAAAAGGCACTAATAATGCTGTTTTTCTTGATTTCTTAGTGGGAAGAAAAACATACTGAAACACATCTTGTATGAATAGTATTCTCTTTAAATCAGAATGCCAAAGTTTGTGTCACAGTAGAGTGTGCATGCACCGACCAATGCGACAACGCGAACCCAGATTTAGGTTTAATCGCATGTGCCAAAATGCCATATATCTTTGGGTACTCATTACAATTTGATTTCAGAGTCATGTTTTGTTTCCCATCTCTAGGGATTGGATTCTGTCATCACGGTCACAAGCAATATCATGTCGATTCGGAACATCTTCCCAGTTCAAGCCTGGCAAGCTGATTGCGTTTGCATTAAAAAACCTATGAAAATGAGTGAAAGCTGATAAATAGAGAGAAAGATTATTTTCACACATTTCTAATGATTTGTACATTACGTTTGCATTAAAAGTCTAAGAATTAGGAAGAGTGGAAAAAAAAAAAGGTAGAAAAGAGGTAATAATTGCTCAGGTTCGAACCCAGTCTACCAATGACCAAGTGTAAAAATATTTTGGGCCCTGCCATCTTGCCCATTGAGCTAGGGAAGCAGTTGAATTTAATAAATAAAATTAATCGACTTAAATGGCTGCACCCCCCCCCTTCTATCTTCAAAAACATTGTGACAGAAGTCAAAAAAAATTTCAGTTGATAATTTTATAACAAGCAAAGCTAAGGAAGCAGTTGAATTCAACCTAGAAAATTAATTAATTTTTTTTTTTTAATCTTTTTTTAGGCCCACCCCCCCTTTTCTTCAAAAACATTCCGACAAAAGTCAAAAGTAGTTCCAATTGAAAATTTGATATCAAGCACATTTGTTACTCTGTCTTATTTGAAAATATGAAATGACGGGTGTAAAAGGTATTTTTGATGTTGGTTTGATGATTTCTTGAAAAAAGTGAGCGTGGCTGCGTTATTTCTTGAGGGACTATTTCGTTTAGTGTGACCTAATTACACACTATGGTCTGCTACGATTCAGAAATTGTCTTTAGTGTTATTTTTCAAGTGTATTTTGAAGGCTTATATGTATTTTTTTGCATACCGACAGGCATGCAAATTTGATACGTGCCCAGAGACACCAACATTTGGGCAATTTTTTTAATAAAACGGGTGACAGAAGGTCGGGTTCTGAACTGACCCCCCACCCACCTGTGTAATCCGTTTCGATAGGAATTTCCCTCAAATTGTTCAGATCAGCTTCTCCGTCTCACATTTACACTTTGGATATGTCAATACTATCAGTTGTCTATGCAAAAGCCGTGAAGAGTCATGGCCTAATTGAATAAACCAGTCAGATCCCTTTTTTCAGAAGCAATGGTAGCTGTTGCCAAAAGAAAAAAATAACAGCAAATTTTTCAAGTGTCTTGTTTTACTGCATAGGGTTGTTGAGAACACTAAGAAAGTAATTTCATTTTTTACTGATGGTATGTTTTGACAGAAAAGATATGGGAGAAACAGTAAATAAGTCATTAATGATTAAATAAATAATGAAAATGAAAAAGGGAGCAGTTTCCCTCAGCGCAGTTAGTGGAAAATTTTTTCCATGTTGCTTTTTGAATAGCCTGAAAGGTTTAAAGGACTTATCAATAAATGTCGCATGGTAATGCTTAAAGACAAAATGGTCTGTCGCATTATGCTTTGCCCGGCATACAGCTGTTAGGCTCAAGCCGACAAAACGTTGCAAATTTATATATGTCTCTTTCGTCCGCGACGACATGGTTGAACCCTCAGAATTCACGCAACAACAAGACATAGAGTAGAATGTGAAATGGATTTTGATGATTACCCACTCATACTTATGGCACTTACGGGCGCAAAAACATGAGCTTGACAAAAGCCACTAATAATGCTGTTTTTCTTGATTTCTTAGTGGGAAGAAAAACATACTGAAACACATCTTGTATGAATAGTATTCTCTTTAAATCAGAATGCCAAAGTTTGTGTCACAGTAGAGTGTGCATGCACCGACCAATGCGACAACGCGAACCCAGATTTAGGTTTAATCGCATGTGCCAAAATACCATATATCTTTGGGTCCTCATTACAATTTGATTTCAGAGTCATGCTTTGTTTCCCATCTCTAGGGATTGGATTATGTCATCACGGTCACAAGGAATATCATGTCGATTCAGGACATCTTCCCAGTTCAAGCCTGGCAAGCTGATTGCGTTTGCATTAAAAAACCTATGAAAATGAGTGAAAGCTGATAAATAGAGAGAAAGAATATTTTCACACATTTCTAATGATTTGTACATTACGTTTGCATTAAAAGTCTAAGAATTAGGAAGAGTGGAAAAAAAAAAAAGGTAGAAAAGAGGTAATAATTGCTCAGGTTCGAACCCAGTCTACCAATGACCAAGTGTAAAAATATTTTGGGCCCTGCCATCTTGCCCATTGAGCTAGGGAAGCAGTTGAATTTAATAAATAAAATTAATCGACTTAAATGGCTGCACCCCCCCCCCCCTTCTATCTTCAAAAACATTGTGACAGAAGTCAAAAAAAATTTCAGTTGATAATTTTATAACAAGCAAAGCTAAGGAAGCAGTTGAATTCAACCTAGAAAATTAATTAATTTTTTTTTAAAATCTTTTTTTAGGCCCACCCCCCCTTTTCTTCAAAAACATTCCGACAAAAGTCAAAAGTAGTTCCAATTAAAAATTTGATATCAAGCACATTTGTTACTCTGTCTTATTTGAAAATATGAAATGACGGGTGTAAAAGGTATTTTTGATGTTGGTTTGATGATTTCTTGAAAAAAGTGAGCGTGGCTGCGTTATTTCTTGAGGGACTATTTCGTTTAGTGTGACCTAATTACACACTATGGTCTGCTACGATTCAGAAATTGTCTTTAGTGTTATTTTTCAAGTGTATTTTGAAGGCTTATATGTATTTTTTTGCATACCGACAGGCATGCAAATTTGATACGTGCCCAGAGACACCAACATTTGGACAATTTTTTGAATAAAACGGGTGACAGAAGGTCGGGTTCTGAACTGACCCCCCACCCACCTGTGTAACCCGTTTCGATAGGAATTTCCCTCAAATTGTTCAGATCAGCTTCTCCGTCTCACATTTACACTTTGGATATGTCAATACTATCAGTTGTCTATGCAAAAGCCGTGAAGAGTCATGGCCTAATTGAATAAACCAGTCAGATCCCTTTTTTTCAGAAGCAATGGTAGCTGTTGCCAAAAGAAAAAAATAACAGCAAATTTTTCAAGTGTCTTGTTTTACTGCATAGGGTTGTTGAGAACACTAAGAAAGTAATTTCATTTTTTACTGATGGTATGTTTTGACAGAAAAGATGTGGGAGAAACAGTAAATAAGTCATTAATGATTAAATAAATAATGAAAATGAAAAAGGGAGCAGTTTCCCTCAGTGCAGTTAGTGGAAAATTTTTTCCATGTTGCTTTTTGAATAGCCTGAAAGGTTTAAAGGACTTATCAATAAATGTCGCATGGTAATGCTTAAAGACAAAATGGTCTGTCGCATTATGCTTTGCCCGGCATACAGCTGTTAGGCTCAAGCCGACAAAACGTTGCAAATTTATATATGTCTCTTTCGTCCGCGACGACATGGTTGAACCCTCAGAATTCACGCAACAACAAGACATAGAGTAGAATGTGAAATGGATTTTGATGATTACCCACTCATACTTATGGCACTTACGGGCGCAAAAACATGAGCTTGACAAAAGCCACTAATAATGCTGTTTTTCTTGATTTCTTAGTGGGAAGAAAAACATACTGAAACACATCTTGTATGAATAGTATTCTCTTTAAATCAGAATGCCAAAGTTTGTGTCACAGTAGAGTGTGCATGCACCGACCAATGCGACAACGCGAACCCAGATTTAGGTTTAATCGCATGTGCCAAAATACCATATATCTTTGGGTCCTCATTACAATTTGATTTCAGAGTCATGCTTTGTTTCCCATCTCTAGGGATTGGATTATGTCATCACGGTCACAAGCAATATCATGTCGATTCGGGACATCTTCCCAGTTCAAGCCTGGCAAGCTGATTGCGTTTGCATTAAAAAACCTATGAAAATGAGTGAAAGCTGATAAATAGAGAGAAAGAATATTTTCACACATTTCTAATGATTTGTACATTACGTTTGCATTAAAAGTCTAAGAATTAGGAAGAGTGGAAAAAAAAAAAGGTAGAAAAGAGGTAATAATTGCTCAGGTTCGAACCCAGTCTACCAATGACCAAGTGTAAAAATATTTTGGGCCCTGCCATCTTGCCCATTGAGCTAGGGAAGCAGTTGAATTTAATAAATAAAATTAATCGACTTAAATGGCTGCACCCCCCCTTCTATCTTCAAAAACATTGTGACAGAAGTCAAAAAAAATTTCAGTTGATAATTTTATAACAAGCAAAGCTAAGGAAGCAGTTGAATTCAACCTAGAAAATTAATTAATTTTTTTTTTAAATCTTTTTTTAGGCCCACCCCCCCCCCTTTTCTTCAAAAGCATTCCGACAAAAGTCAAAAGTAGTTCCAATTGAAAATTTGATATCAAGCACATTTGTTACTCTGTCTTATTTGAAAATATGAAATGACGGGTGTAAAAGGTATTTTTGATGTTGGTTTGATGATTTCTTGAAAAAAGTGAGCGTGGCTGCGTTATTTCTTGAGGGACTATTTCGTTTAGTGTGACCTAATTACACACTATGGTCTGCTACGATTCAGAAATTGTCTTTAGTGTTATTTTTCAAGTGTATTTTGAAGGCTTATATGTATTTTTTTGCATACCGACAGGCATGCAAATTTGATACGTGCCCAGAGACACCAACATTTGGACAATTTTTTGAATAAAACGGGTGACAGAAGGTCGGGTTCTGAACTGACCCCCCACCCACCTGTGTAACCCGTTTCGATAGGAATTTCCCTCAAATTGTTCAGATCAGCTTCTCCGTCTCACATTTACACTTTGGATATGTCAATACTATCAGTTGTCTATGCAAAAGCCGTGAAGAGTCATGGCCTAATTCAATAAACCAGTCAGATCCCTTTTTTTCAGAAGCAATGGTAGCTGTTGCCAAAAGAAAAAAATAACAGCAAATTTTTCAAGTGTCTTGTTTTACTGCATAGGGTTGTTGAGAACACTAAGAAAGTAATTTCATTTTTTACTGATGGTATGTTTTGACAGAAAAGATGTGGGAGAAACAGTAAATAAGTCATTAATGATTAAATAAATAATGAAAATGAAAAAGGGAGCAGTTTCCCTCAGTGCAGTTAGTGGAAAATTTTTTCCATGTTGCTTTTTGAATAGCCTGAAAGGTTTAAAGGACTTATCAATAAATGTCGCATGGTAATGCTTAAAGACAAAATGGTCTGTCGCATTATGCTTTGCCCGGCATACAGCTGTTAGGCTCAAGCCGACAAAACGTTGCAAATTTATATATGTCTCTTTCGTCCGCGACGACATGGTTGAACCCTCAGAATTCACGCAACAACAAGACATAGAGTAGAATGTGAAATGGATTTTGATGATTACCCACTCATACTTATGGCACTTACGGGCGCAAAAACATGAGCTTGACAAAAGGCACTAATAATGCTGTTTTTCTTGATTTCTTAGTGGGAAGAAAAACATACTGAAACACATCTTGTATGAATAGTATTCTCTTTAAATCAGAATGCCAAAGTTTGTGTCACAGTAGAGTGTGCATGCACCGACCAATGCGACAACGCGAACCCAGATTTAGGTTTAATCGCATGTGCCAAAATACCATATATCTTTGGGTCCTCATTACAATTTGATTTCAGAGTCATGCTTTGTTTCCCATCTCTAGGGATTGGATTATGTCATCACGGTCACAAGCAATATCATGTCGATTCGGGACATCTTCCCAGTTCAAGCCTGGCAAGCTGATTGCGTTTGCATTAAAAAACCTATGAAAATGAGTGAAAGCTGATAAATAGAGAGAAAGAATATTTTCACACATTTCTAATGATTTGTACATTACGTTTGCATTAAAAGTCTAAGAATTAGGAAGAGTGGAAAAAAAAAAAAGGTAGAAAAGAGGTAATAATTGCTCAGGTTCGAACCCAGTCTACCAATGACCAAGTGTAAAAATATTTTGGGCCCTGCCATCTTGCCCATTGAGCTAGGGAAGCAGTTGAATTTAATAAATAAAATTAATCGACTTAAATGGCTGCACCCCCCCTTCTATCTTCAAAAACATTGTGACAGAAGTCAAAAAAAATTTCAGTTGATAATTTTATAACAAGCAAAGCTAAGGAAGCAGTTGAATTCAACCTAGAAAATTAATTAATTTTTTTTTAAAATCTTTTTTTAGGCCCACCCCCCTTTTCTTCAAAAACATTCCGACAAAAGTCAAAAGTAGTTCCAATTAAAAATTTGATATCAAGCACATTTGTTACTCTGTCTTATTTGAAAATATGAAATGACGGGTGTAAAAGGTATTTTTGATGTTGGTTTGATGATTTCTTGAAAAATGTGAGCGTGGCTGCGTTATTTCTTGAGGGACTATTTCGTTTAGTGTGACCTAATTACACACTATGGTCTGCTACGATTCAGAAATTGTCTTTAGTGTTATTTTTCAAGTGTATTTTGAAGGCTTATATGTATTTTTTTGCATACCGACAGGCATGCAAATTTGATACGTGCCCAGAGACACCAACATTTGGGCAATTTTTTTAATAAAACGGGTGACAGAAGGTCGGGTTCTGAACTGACCCCCCACCCACCTGTGTAATCCGTTTTGATAGGAATTTCCCTCAAATTGTTCAGATCAGCTTCTCCGTCTCACATTTACACTTTGGATATGTCAATACTATCAGTTGTCTATGCAAAAGCCGTGAAGAGTCATGGCCTAATTCAATAAACCAGTCAGATCCCTTTTTTCAGAAGCAATGGTAGCTGTTGCCAAAAGAAAAAAATAACAGCAAATTTTTCAAGTGTCTTGTTTTACTGCATAGGGTTGTTGAGAACACTAAGAAAGTAATTTCATTTTTTACTGATGGTATGTTTTGACAGAAAAGATATGGGAGAAACAGTAAATAAGTCATTAATGATTAAATAAATAATGAAAATGAAAAAGGGAGCAGTTTCCCTCAGTGCAGTTAGTGGAAAATTTTTTCCATGTTGCTTTTTGAATAGCCTGAAAGGTTTAAAGGACTTATCAATAAATGTCGCATGGTAATGCTTAAAGACAAAATGGTCTGTCGCATTATGCTTTGCCCGGCATACAGCTGTTAGGCTCAAGCCGACAAAACGTTGCAAATTTATATATGTCTCTTTCGTCCGCGACGACATGGTTGAACCCTCAGAATTCACGCAACAACAAGACATAGAGTAGAATGTGAAATGGATTTTGATGATTACCCACTCATACTTATGGCACTTACGGGCGCAAAAACATGAGCTTGACAAAAGCCACTAATAATGCTGTTTTTCTTGATTTCTTAGTGGGAAGAAAAACATACTGAAACACATCTTGTATGAATAGTATTCTCTTTAAATCAGAATGCCAAAGTTTGTGTCACAGTAGAGTGTGCATGCACCGACCAATGCGACAACGCGAACCCAGATTTAGGTTTAATCGCATGTGCCAAAATACCATATATCTTTGGGTCCTCATTACAATTTGATTTCAGAGTCATGCTTTGTTTCCCATCTCTAGGGATTGGATTATGTCATCACGGTCACAAGCAATATCATGTCGATTCGGGACATCTTCCCAGTTCAAGCCTGGCAAGCTGATTGCGTTTGCATTCAAAAACCTATGAAAATGAGTGAAAGCTGATAAATAGAGAGAAAGAATATTTTCACACATTTCTAATGATTTGTACATTACGTTTGCATTAAAAGTCTAAGAATTAGGAAGAGTGGGAAAAAAAAAGGTAGAAAAGAGGTAATAATTGCTCAGGTTCGAACCCAGTCTACCAATCACCAAGTGTAAAAATATTTTGGGCCCTGCCATCTTGCCCATTGAGCTAGGGAAGCAGTTGAATTTAATAAATAAAATTAATCGACTTAAATGGCTGCACCCCCCCTTCTATCTTGAAAAACATTGTGACAGAAGTCAAAAAAAATTTCAGTTGATAATTTTATAACAAGCAAAGCTAAGGAAGCAGTTGAATTCAACCTAGAAAATTAATTAATTTTTTTTTTAAATCTTTTTTTAGGCCCACCCCCCCTTTTCTTCAAAAACATTCCGACAAAAGTCAAAAGTAGTTCCAATTGAAAATTTGATATCAAGCACATTTGTTACTCTGTCTTATTTGAAAATATGAAATGACGGGTGTAAAAGGTATTTTTGATGTTGGTTTGATGATTTCTTGAAAAAAGTGAGCGTGGCTGCGTTATTTCTTGAGGGACTATTTCGTTTAGTGTGACCTAATTACACACTATGGTCTGCTACGATTCAGAAATTGTCTTTAGTGTTATTTTTCAAGTGTATTTTGAAGGCTTATATGTATTTTTTTGCATACCGACAGGCATGCAAATTTGATACGTGCCCAGAGACACCAACATTTGGGCAATTTTTTTAATAAAACGGGTGACAGAAGGTCGGGTTCTGAACTGACCCCCCACCCACCTGTGTAACCCGTTTCGATAGGAATTTCCCTCAAATTGTTCAGATCAGCTTCTCCGTCTCACATTTACACTTTGGATATGTCAATACTATCAGTTGTCTATGCAAAAGCCGTGAAGAGTCATGGCCTAATTCAATAAACCAGTCAGATCCCTTTTTTCAGAAGCAATGGTAGCTGTTGCCAAAAGAAAAAAATAACAGCAAATTTTTCAAGTGTCTTGTTTTACTGCATAGGGTTGTTGAGAACACTAAGAAAGTAATTTCATTTTTTACTGATGGTATGTTTTGACAGAAAAGATATGGGAGAAACAGTAAATAAGTCATTAATGATTAAATAAATAATGAAAATGAAAAAGGGAGCAGTTTCCCTCAGCGCAGTTAGTGGAAAATTTTTTCCATGTTGCTTTTTGAATAGCCTGAAAGGTTTAAAGGACTTATCAATAAATGTCGCATGGTAATGCTTAAAGACAAAATGGTCTGTCGCATTATGCTTTGCCCGGCATACAGCTGTTAGGCTCAAGCCGACAAAACGTTGCAAATTTATATATGTCTCTTTCGTCCGCGACGACATGGTTGAACCCTCAGAATTCACGCAACAACAAGACATAGAGTAGAATGTGAAATGGATTTTGATGATTACCCACTCATACTTATGGCACTTACGGGCGCAAAAACATGAGCTTGACAAAAGGCACTAATAATGCTGTTTTTCTTGATTTCTTAGTGGGAAGAAAAACATACTGAAACACATCTTGTATGAATAGTATTCTCTTTAAATCAGAATGCCAAAGTTTGTGTCACAGTAGAGTGTGCATGCACCGACCAATGCGACAACGCGAACCCAGATTTAGGTTTAATCGCATGTGCCAAAATACCATATATCTTTGGGTCCTCATTACAATTTGATTTCAGAGTCATGCTTTGTTTCCCATCTCTAGGAATTGGATTATGTCATCACGGTCACAAGCAATATCATGTCGATTCGGGACATCTTCCCAGTTCAAGCCTGGCAAGCTGATTGCGTTTGCATTAAAAAACCTATGAAAATGAGTGAAAGCTGATAAATAGAGAGAAAGAATATTTTCACACATTTCTAATGATTTGTACATTACGTTTGCATTAAAAGTCTAAGAATTAGGAAGAGTGGAAAAAAAAAAGGTAGAAAAGAGGTAATAATTGATCAGGTTCGAACCCAGTCTACCAATCACCAAGTGTAAAAATATTTTGGGCACTGCCATCTTGCCCATTGAGCTAGGGAAGCAGTTGAATTTAATAAATAAAATTAATCGACTTAAATGGCTGCACCCCCCCCTTCTATCTTCAAAAACATTGTGACAGAAGTCAAAAAAAATTTCAGTTGATAATTTTATAACAAGCAAAGCTATGGAAGCAGTTGAATTCAACCTAGAAAATTAATTAATTTTTTTTTAAAATCTTTTTTTAGGCCCACCCCCCCTTTTCTTCAAAAACATTCCGACAAAAGTCAAAAGTAGTTCCAATTGAAAATTTGATATCAAGCACATTTGTTACTCTGTCTTATTTGAAAATATGAAATGACGGGTGTAAAAGGTATTTTTGATGTTGGTTTGATGATTTCTTGAAAAATGTGAGCGTGGCTGCGTTATTTCTTGAGGGACTATTTCGTTTAGTGTGACCTAATTACACACTATGGTCTGCTACGATTCAGAAATTGTCTTTAGTGTTATTTTTCAAGTGTATTTTGAAGGCTTATATGTATTTTTTTGCATACCGACAGGCATGCAAATTTGATACGTGCCCAGAGACACCAACATTTGGGTAATTTTTTCAATAAAACGGGTGACAGAAGGTCGGGTTCTGAACTGACCCCCCACCCACCTGTGTAACCCGTTTCGATAGGAATTTCCCTCAAATTGTTCAGATCAGCTTCTCCGTCTCACATTTACACTTTGGATATGTCAATACTATCAGTTGTCTATGCAAAAGCCGTGAAGAGTCATGGCCTAATTCAATAAACCAGTCAGATCCCTTTTTTCAGAAGCAATGGTAGCTGTTGCCAAAAGAAAAAAATAACAGCAAATTTTTCAAGTGTCTTGTTTTACTGCATAGGGTTGTTGAGAACACTAAGAAAGTAATTTCATTTTTTACTGATGGTATGTTTTGACAGAAAAGATGTGGGAGAAACAGTAAATAAGTCATTAATGATTAAATAAATAATGAAAATGAAAAAGGGAGCAGTTTCCCTCAGTGCAGTTAGTGGAAAATTTTTTCCATGTTGCTTTTTGAATAGCCTGAAAGGTTTAAAGGACTTATCAATAAATGTCGCATGGTAATGCTTAAAGACAAAATGGTCTGTCGCATTATGCTTTGCCCAGCATACAGCTGTTAGGCTCAAGCCGACAAAACGTTGCAAATTTATATATGTCTCTTTCGTCCGCGACGACATGGTTGAACCCTCAGAATTCACGCAACAACAAGACATAGAGTAGAATGTGAAATGGATTTTGATGATTACCCACTCATACTTATGGCACTTACGGGCGCAAAAGCATGAGCTTGACAAAAGGCACTAATAATGCTGTTTTTCTTGATTTCTTAGTGGGAAGAAAAACATACTGAAACACATCTTGTATGAATAGTATTCTCTTTAAATCAGAATGCCAAAGTTTGTGTCACAGTAGAGTGTGCATGCACCGACCAATGCGACAACGCGAACCCAGATTTAGGTTTAATCGCATGTGCCAAAATACCATATATCTTTGGGTCCTCATTACAATTTGATTTCAGAGTCATGCTTTGTTTCCCATCTCTAGGGATTGGATTATGTCATCACGGTCACAAGCAATATCATGTCGATTCGGGACATCTTCCCAGTTCAAGCCTGGCAAGCTGATTGCGTTTGCATTCAAAAACCTATGAAAATGAGTGAAAGCTGATAAATAGAGAGAAAGAATATTTTCACACATTTCTAATGATTTGTACATTACGTTTGCATTAAAAGTCTAAGAATTAGGAAGAGTGGGAAAAAAAAAGGTAGAAAAGAGGTAATAATTGCTCAGGTTCGAACCCAGTCTACCAATCACCAAGTGTAAAAATATTTTGGGCCCTGCCATCTTGCCCATTGAGCTAGGGAAGCAGTTGAATTTAATAAATAAAATTAATCGACTTAAATGGCTGCACCCCCCCCCCTTCTATCTTCAAAAACATTGTGACAGAAGTCAAAAAAAATTTCAGTTGATAATTTTATAACAAGCAAAGCTAAGGAAGCAGTTGAATTCAACCTAGAAAATTAATTAATTTTTTTTTTAAATCTTTTTTTAGGCCCACCCCCCCTTTTCTTCAAAAACATTCCGACAAAAGTCAAAAGTAGTTCCAATTGAAAATTTGATATCAAGCACATTTGTTACTCTGTCTTATTTGAAAATATGAAATGACGGGTGTAAAAGGTATTTTTGATGTTGGTTTGATGATTTCTTGAAAAAAGTGAGCGTGGCTGCGTTATTTCTTGAGGGACTATTTCGTTTAGTGTGACCTAATTACACACTATGGTCTGCTACGATTCAGAAATTGTCTTTAGTGTTATTTTTCAAGTGTATTTTGAAGGCTTATATGTATTTTTTTGCATACCGACAGGCATGCAAATTTGATACGTGCCCAGAGACACCAACATTTGGGCAATTTTTTTAATAAAACGGGTGACAGAAGGTCGGGTTCTGAACTGACCCCCCACCCACCTGTGTAACCCGTTTCGATAGGAATTTCCCTCAAATTGTTCAGATCAGCTTCTCCGTCTCACATTTACACTTTGGATATGTCAATACTATCAGTTGTCTATGCAAAAGCCGTGAAGAGTCATGGCCTAATTCAATAAACCAGTCAGATCCCTTTTTTCAGAAGCAATGGTAGCTGTTGCCAAAAGAAAAAAATAACAGCAAATTTTTCAAGTGTCTTGTTTTACTGCATAGGGTTGTTGAGAACACTAAGAAAGTAATTTCATTTTTTACTGATGGTATGTTTTGACAGAAAAGATATGGGAGAAACAGTAAATAAGTCATTAATGATTAAATAAATAATGAAAATGAAAAAGGGAGCAGTTTCCCTCAGCGCAGTTAGTGGAAAATTTTTTCCATGTTGCTTTTTGAATAGCCTGAAAGGTTTAAAGGACTTATCAATAAATGTCGCATGGTAATGCTTAAAGACAAAATGGTCTGTCGCATTATGCTTTGCCCGGCATACAGCTGTTAGGCTCAAGCCGACAAAACGTTGCAAATTTATATATGTCTCTTTCGTCCGCGACGACATGGTTGAACCCTCAGAATTCACGCAACAACAAGACATAGAGTAGAATGTGAAATGGATTTTGATGATTACCCACTCATACTTATGGCACTTACGGGTGCAAAAACATGAGCTTGACAAAAGGCACTAATAATGCTGTTTTTCTTGATTTCTTAGTGGGAAGAAAAACATACTGAAACACATCTTGTATGAATAGTATTCTCTTTAAATCAGAATGCCAAAGTTTGTGTCACAGTAGAGTGTGCATGCACCGACCAATGCGACAACGCGAACCCAGATTTAGGTTTAATCGCATGTGCCAAAATACCATATATCTTTGGGTCCTCATTACAATTTGATTTCAGAGTCATGCTTTGTTTCCCATCTCTAGGGTTTGGATTATGTCATCACGGTCACAAGGAATATCATGTCGATTCGGGACATCTTCCCAGTTCAAGCCTGGCAAGCTGATTGCGTTTGCATTAAAAAACCTATGAAAATGAGTGAAAGCTGATAAATAGAGAGAAAGAATATTTTCACACATTTCTAATGATTTGTACATTACGTTTGCATTAAAAGTCTAAGAATTAGGAAGAGTGGAAAAAAAAAAGGTAGAAAAGAGGTAATAATTGCTCAGGTTCGAACCCAGTCTACCAATGACCAAGTGTAAAAATATTTTGGGCCCTGCCATCTTGCCCATTGAGCTAGGGAAGCAGTTGAATTTAATAAATAAAATTAATCGACTTAAATGGCTGCACCCCCCCTTCTATCTTCAAAAACATTGTGACAGAAGTCAAAAAAAATTTCAGTTGATAATTTTATAACAAGCAAAGCTAAGGAAGCAGTTGAATTCAACCTAGAAAATTAATTAATTTTTTTTTTAAATCTTTTTTTAGGCCCACCCCCCTTTTCTTCAAAAACATTCCGACAAAAGTCAAAAGTAGTTCCAATTAAAAATTTGATATCAAGCACATTTGTTACTCTGTCTTATTTGAAAATATGAAATGACGGGTGTAAAAGGTATTTTTGATGTTGGTTTGATGATTTCTTGAAAAATGTGAGCGTGGCTGCGTTATTTCTTGAGGGACTATTTCGTTTAGTGTGACCTAATTACACACTATGGTCTGCTACGATTCAGAAATTGTCTTTAGTGTTATTTTTCAAGTGTATTTTGAAGGCTTATATGTATTTTTTTGCATACCGACAGGCATGCAAATTTGATACGTGCCCAGAGACACCAACATTTGGGCAATTTTTTTAATAAAACGGGTGACAGAAGGTCGGGTTCTGAACTGACCCCCCACCCACCTGTGTAATCCGTTTTGATAGGAATTTCCCTCAAATTGTTCAGATCAGCTTCTCCGTCTCACATTTACACTTTGGATATGTCAATACTATCAGTTGTCTATGCAAAAGCCGTGAAGAGTCATGGCCTAATTCAATAAACCAGTCAGATCCCTTTTTTCAGAAGCAATGGTAGCTGTTGCCAAAAGAAAAAAATAACAGCAAATTTTTCAAGTGTCTTGTTTTACTGCATAGGGTTGTTGAGAACACTAAGAAAGTAATTTCATTTTTTACTGATGGTATGTTTTGACAGAAAAGATATGGGAGAAACAGTAAATAAGTCATTAATGATTAAATAAATAATGAAAATGAAAAAGGGAGCAGTTTCCCTCAGTGCAGTTAGTGGAAAATTTTTTCCATGTTGCTTTTTGAATAGCCTGAAAGGTTTAAAGGACTTATCAATAAATGTCGCATGGTAATGCTTAAAGACAAAATGGTCTGTCGCATTATGCTTTGCCCGGCATACAGCTGTTAGGCTCAAGCCGACAAAACGTTGCAAATTTATATATGTCTCTTTCGTCCGCGACGACATGGTTGAACCCTCAGAATTCACGCAACAACAAGACATAGAGTAGAATGTGAAATGGATTTTGATGATTACCCACTCATACTTATGGCACTTACGGGCGCAAAAACATGAGCTTGACAAAAGCCACTAATAATGCTGTTTTTCTTGATTTCTTAGTGGGAAGAAAAACATACTGAAACACATCTTGTATGAATAGTATTCTCTTTAAATCAGAATGCCAAAGTTTGTGTCACAGTAGAGTGTGCATGCACCGACCAATGCGACAACGCGAACCCAGATTTAGGTTTAATCGCATGTGCCAAAATACCATATATCTTTGGGTCCTCATTACAATTTGATTTCAGAGTCATGCTTTGTTTCCCATCTCTAGGGATTGGATTATGTCATCACGGTCACAAGCAATATCATGTCGATTCGGGACATCTTCCCAGTTCAAGCCTGGCAAGCTGATTGCGTTTGCATTCAAAAACCTATGAAAATGAGTGAAAGCTGATAAATAGAGAGAAAGAATATTTTCACACATTTCTAATGATTTGTACATTACGTTTGCATTAAAAGTCTAAGAATTAGGAAGAGTGGGAAAAAAAAAGGTAGAAAAGAGGTAATAATTGCTCAGGTTCGAACCCAGTCTACCAATCACCAAGTGTAAAAATATTTTGGGCCCTGCCATCTTGCCCATTGAGCTAGGGAAGCAGTTGAATTTAATAAATAAAATTAATCGACTTAAATGGCTGCACCCCCCCTTCTATCTTGAAAAACATTGTGACAGAAGTCAAAAAAAATTTCAGTTGATAATTTTATAACAAGCAAAGCTAAGGAAGCAGTTGAATTCAACCTAGAAAATTAATTAATTTTTTTTTTAAATCTTTTTTTAGGCCCACCCCCCCTTTTCTTCAAAAACATTCCGACAAAAGTCAAAAGTAGTTCCAATTGAAAATTTGATATCAAGCACATTTGTTACTCTGTCTTATTTGAAAATATGAAATGACGGGTGTAAAAGGTATTTTTGATGTTGGTTTGATGATTTCTTGAAAAAAGTGAGCGTGGCTGCGTTATTTCTTGAGGGACTATTTCGTTTAGTGTGACCTAATTACACACTATGGTCTGCTACGATTCAGAAATTGTCTTTAGTGTTATTTTTCAAGTGTATTTTGAAGGCTTATATGTATTTTTTTGCATACCGACAGGCATGCAAATTTGATACGTGCCCAGAGACACCAACATTTGGGCAATTTTTTTAATAAAACGGGTGACAGAAGGTCGGGTTCTGAACTGACCCCCCACCCACCTGTGTAACCCGTTTCGATAGGAATTTCCCTCAAATTGTTCAGATCAGCTTCTCCGTCTCACATTTACACTTTGGATATGTCAATACTATCAGTTGTCTATGCAAAAGCCGTGAAGAGTCATGGCCTAATTCAATAAACCAGTCAGATCCCTTTTTTCAGAAGCAATGGTAGCTGTTGCCAAAAGAAAAAAATAACAGCAAATTTTTCAAGTGTCTTGTTTTACTGCATAGGGTTGTTGAGAACACTAAGAAAGTAATTTCATTTTTTACTGATGGTATGTTTTGACAGAAAAGATATGGGAGAAACAGTAAATAAGTCATTAATGATTAAATAAATAATGAAAATGAAAAAGGGAGCAGTTTCCCTCAGCGCAGTTAGTGGAAAATTTTTTCCATGTTGCTTTTTGAATAGCCTGAAAGGTTTAAAGGACTTATCAATAAATGTCGCATGGTAATGCTTAAAGACAAAATGGTCTGTCGCATTATGCTTTGCCCGGCATACAGCTGTTAGGCTCAAGCCGACAAAACGTTGCAAATTTATATATGTCTCTTTCGTCCGCGACGACATGGTTGAACCCTCAGAATTCACGCAACAACAAGACATAGAGTAGAATGTGAAATGGATTTTGATGATTACCCACTCATACTTATGGCACTTACGGGCGCAAAAACATGAGCTTGACAAAAGGCACTAATAATGCTGTTTTTCTTGATTTCTTAGTGGGAAGAAAAACATACTGAAACACATCTTGTATGAATAGTATTCTCTTTAAATCAGAATGCCAAAGTTTGTGTCACAGTAGAGTGTGCATGCACCGACCAATGCGACAACGCGAACCCAGATTTAGGTTTAATCGCATGTGCCAAAATACCATATATCTTTGGGTCCTCATTACAATTTGATTTCAGAGTCATGCTTTGTTTCCCATCTCTAGGAATTGGATTATGTCATCACGGTCACAAGCAATATCATGTCGATTCGGGACATCTTCCCAGTTCAAGCCTGGCAAGCTGATTGCGTTTGCATTAAAAAACCTATGAAAATGAGTGAAAGCTGATAAATAGAGAGAAAGAATATTTTCACACATTTCTAATGATTTGTACATTACGTTTGCATTAAAAGTCTAAGAATTAGGAAGAGTGGAAAAAAAAAAAGGTAGAAAAGAGGTAATAATTGATCAGGTTCGAACCCAGTCTACCAATGACCAAGTGTAAAAATATTTTGGGCACTGCCATCTTGCCCATTGAGCTAGGGAAGCAGTTGAATTTAATAAATAAAATTAATCGACTTAAATGGCTGCACCCCCCCCTTCTATCTTCAAAAACATTGTGACAGAAGTCAAAAAAAATTTCAGTTGATAATTTTATAACAAGCAAAGCTATGGAAGCAGTTGAATTCAACCTAGAAAATTAATTAATTTTTTTTTAAAATCTTTTTTTAGGCCCACCCCCCCTTTTCTTCAAAAACATTCCGACAAAAGTCAAAAGTAGTTCCAATTGAAAATTTGATATCAAGCACATTTGTTACTCTGTCTTATTTGAAAATATGAAATGACGGGTGTAAAAGGTATTTTTGATGTTGGTTTGATGATTTCTTGAAAAATGTGAGCGTGGCTGCGTTATTTCTTGAGGGACTATTTCGTTTAGTGTGACCTAATTACACACTATGGTCTGCTACGATTCAGAAATTGTCTTTAGTGTTATTTTTCAAGTGTATTTTGAAGGCTTATATGTATTTTTTTGCATACCGACAGGCATGCAAATTTGATACGTGCCCAGAGACACCAACATTTGGGTAATTTTTTCAATAAAACGGGTGACAGAAGGTCGGGTTCTGAACTGACCCCCCACCCACCTGTGTAACCCGTTTCGATAGGAATTTCCCTCAAATTGTTCAGATCAGCTTCTCCGTCTCACATTTACACTTTGGATATGTCAATACTATCAGTTGTCTATGCAAAAGCCGTGAAGAGTCATGGCCTAATTCAATAAACCAGTCAGATCCCTTTTTTCAGAAGCAATGGTAGCTGTTGCCAAAAGAAAAAAATAACAGCAAATTTTTCAAGTGTCTTGTTTTACTGCATAGGGTTGTTGAGAACACTAAGAAAGTAATTTCATTTTTTACTGATGGTATGTTTTGACAGAAAAGATGTGGGAGAAACAGTAAATAAGTCATTAATGATTAAATAAATAATGAAAATGAAAAAGGGAGCAGTTTCCCTCAGTGCAGTTAGTGGAAAATTTTTTCCATGTTGCTTTTTGAATAGCCTGAAAGGTTTAAAGGACTTATCAATAAATGTCGCATGGTAATGCTTAAAGACAAAATGGTCTGTCGCATTATGCTTTGCCCAGCATACAGCTGTTAGGCTCAAGCCGACAAAACGTTGCAAATTTATATATGTCTCTTTCGTCCGCGACGACATGGTTGAACCCTCAGAATTCACGCAACAACAAGACATAGAGTAGAATGTGAAATGGATTTTGATGATTACCCACTCATACTTATGGCACTTACGGGCGCAAAAGCATGAGCTTGACAAAAGGCACTAATAATGCTGTTTTTCTTGATTTCTTAGTGGGAAGAAAAACATACTGAAACACATCTTGTATGAATAGTATTCTCTTTAAATCAGAATGCCAAAGTTTGTGTCACAGTAGAGTGTGCATGCACCGACCAATGCGACAACGCGAACCCAGATTTAGGTTTAATCGCATGTGCCAAAATACCATATATCTTTGGGTCCTCATTACAATTTGATTTCAGAGTCATGCTTTGTTTCCCATCTCTAGGGATTGGATTATGTCATCACGGTCACAAGCAATATCATGTCGATTCGGGACATCTTCCCAGTTCAAGCCTGGCAAGCTGATTGCGTTTGCATTAAAAAACCTATGAAAATGAGTGAAAGCTGATAAATAGAGAGAAAGAATATTTTCACACATTTCTAATGATTTGTACATTACGTTTGCATTAAAAGTCTAAGAATTAGGAAGAGTGGGAAAAAAAAAGGTAGAAAAGAGGTAATAATTGCTCAGGTTCGAACCCAGTCTACCAATCACCAAGTGTAAAAATATTTTGGGCCCTGCCATCTTGCCCATTGAGCTAGGGAAGCAGTTGAATTTAATAAATAAAATTAATCGACTTAAATGGCTGCACCCCCCCCCTTCTATCTTCAAAAACATTGTGACAGAAGTCAAAAAAAATTTCAGTTGATAATTTTATAACAAGCAAAGCTAAGGAAGCAGTTGAATTCAACCTAGAAAATTAATTAATTTTTTTTTTAAATCTTTTTTTAGGCCCACCCCCCCCTTTTCTTCAAAAACATTCCGACAAAAGTCAAAAGTAGTTCCAATTGAAAATTTGATATCAAGCACATTTGTTACTCTGTCTTATTTGAAAATATGAAATGACGGGTGTAAAAGGTATTTTTGATGTTGGTTTGATGATTTCTTGAAAAAAGTGAGCGTGGCTGCGTTATTTCTTGAGGGACTATTTCGTTTAGTGTGACCTAATTACACACTATGGTCTGCTACGATTCAGAAATTGTCTTTAGTGTTATTTTTCAAGTGTATTTTGAAGGCTTATATGTATTTTTTTGCATACCGACAGGCATGCAAATTTGATACGTGCCCAGAGACACCAACATTTGGACAATTTTTTTAATAAAACGGGTGACAGAAGGTCGGGTTCTGAACTGACCCCCCACCCACCTGTGTAACCCGTTTCGATAGGAATTTCCCTCAAATTGTTCAGATCAGCTTCTCCGTCTCACATTTACACTTTGGATATGTCAATACTATCAGTTGTCTATGCAAAAGCCGTGAAGAGTCATGGCCTAATTGAATAAACCAGTCAGATCCCTTTTTTTCAGAAGCAATGGTAGCTGTTGCCAAAAGAAAAAAATAACAGCAAATTTTTCAAGTGTCTTGTTTTACTGCATAGGGTTGTTGAGAACACTAAGAAAGTAATTTCATTTTTTACTGATGGTATGTTTTGACAGAAAAGATGTGGGAGAAACAGTAAATAAGTCATTAATGATTAAATAAATAATGAAAATGAAAAAGGGAGCAGTTTCCCTCAGTGCAGTTAGTGGAAAATTTTTTCCATGTTGCTTTTTGAATAGCCTGAAAGGTTTAAAGGACTTATCAATAAATGTCGCATGGTAATGCTTAAAGACAAAATGGTCTGTCGCATTATGCTTTGCCCAGCATACAGCTGTTAGGCTCAAGCCGACAAAACGTTGCAAATTTATATATGTCTCTTTCGTCCGCGACGACATGGTTGAACCCTCAGAATTCACGCAACAACAAGACATAGAGTAGAATGTGAAATGGATTTTGATGATTACCCACTCATACTTATGGCACTTACGGGCGCAAAAACATGAGCTTGACAAAAGCCACTAATAATGCTGTTTTTCTTGATTTCTTAGTGGGAAGAAAAACATACTGAAACACATCTTGTATGAATAGTATTCTCTTTAAATCAGAATGCCAAAGTTTGTGTCACAGTAGAGTGTGCATGCACCGACCAATGCGACAACGCGAACCCAGATTTAGGTTTAATCGCATGTGCCAAAATACCATATATCTTTGGGTCCTCATTACAATTTGATTTCAGAGTCATGCTTTGTTTCCCATCTCTAGGGATTGGATTATGTCATCACGGTCACAAGCAATATCATGTCGATTCGGGACATCTTCCCAGTTCAAGCCTGGCAAGCTGATTGCGTTTGCATTCAAAAACCTATGAAAATGAGTGAAAGCTGATAAATAGAGAGAAAGAATATTTTCACACATTTCTAATGATTTGTACATTACGTTTGCATTAAAAGTCTAAGAATTAGGAAGAGTGGGAAAAAAAAAGGTAGAAAAGAGGTAATAATTGCTCAGGTTCGAACCCAGTCTACCAATCACCAAGTGTAAAAATATTTTGGGCCCTGCCATCTTGCCCATTGAGCTAGGGAAGCAGTTGAATTTAATAAATAAAATTAATCGACTTAAATGGCTGCACCCCCCCCTTCTATCTTGAAAAACATTGTGACAGAAGTCAAAAAAAATTTCAGTTGATAATTTTATAACAAGCAAAGCTAAGGAAGCAGTTGAATTCAACCTAGAAAATTAATTAATTTTTTTTTTAAATCTTTTTTTAGGCCCACCCCCCCTTTTCTTCAAAAACATTCCGACAAAAGTCAAAAGTAGTTCCAATTGAAAATTTGATATCAAGCACATTTGTTACTCTGTCTTATTTGAAAATATGAAATGACGGGTGTAAAAGGTATTTTTGATGTTGGTTTGATGATTTCTTGAAAAAAGTGAGCGTGGCTGCGTTATTTCTTGAGGGACTATTTCGTTTAGTGTGACCTAATTACACACTATGGTCTGCTACGATTCAGAAATTGTCTTTAGTGTTATTTTTCAAGTGTATTTTGAAGGCTTATATGTATTTTTTTGCATACCGACAGGCATGCAAATTTGATACGTGCCCAGAGACACCAACATTTGGGCAATTTTTTTAATAAAACGGGTGACAGAAGGTCGGGTTCTGAACTGACCCCCCACCCACCTGTGTAACCCGTTTCGATAGGAATTTCCCTCAAATTGTTCAGATCAGCTTCTCCGTCTCACATTTACACTTTGGATATGTCAATACTATCAGTTGTCTATGCAAAAGCCGTGAAGAGTCATGGCCTAATTCAATAAACCAGTCAGATCCCTTTTTTCAGAAGCAATGGTAGCTGTTGCCAAAAGAAAAAAATAACAGCAAATTTTTCAAGTGTCTTGTTTTACTGCATAGGGTTGTTGAGAACACTAAGAAAGTAATTTCATTTTTTACTGATGGTATGTTTTGACAGAAAAGATATGGGAGAAACAGTAAATAAGTCATTAATGATTAAATAAATAATGAAAATGAAAAAGGGAGCAGTTTCCCTCAGCGCAGTTAGTGGAAAATTTTTTCCATGTTGCTTTTTGAATAGCCTGAAAGGTTTAAAGGACTTATCAATAAATGTCGCATGGTAATGCTTAAAGACAAAATGGTCTGTCGCATTATGCTTTGCCCGGCATACAGCTGTTAGGCTCAAGCCGACAAAACGTTGCAAATTTATATATGTCTCTTTCGTCCGCGACGACATGGTTGAACCCTCAGAATTCACGCAACAACAAGACATAGAGTAGAATGTGAAATGGATTTTGATGATTACCCACTCATACTTATGGCACTTACGGGTGCAAAAACATGAGCTTGACAAAAGGCACTAATAATGCTGTTTTTCTTGATTTCTTAGTGGGAAGAAAAACATACTGAAACACATCTTGTATGAATAGTATTCTCTTTAAATCAGAATGCCAAAGTTTGTGTCACAGTAGAGTGTGCATGCACCGACCAATGCGACAACGCGAACCCAGATTTAGGTTTAATCGCATGTGCCAAAATACCATATATCTTTGGGTCCTCATTACAATTTGATTTCAGAGTCATGCTTTGTTTCCCATCTCTAGGGTTTGGATTATGTCATCACGGTCACAAGGAATATCATGTCGATTCGGGACATCTTCCCAGTTCAAGCCTGGCAAGCTGATTGCGTTTGCATTAAAAAACCTATGAAAATGAGTGAAAGCTGATAAATAGAGAGAAAGAATATTTTCACACATTTCTAATGATTTGTACATTACGTTTGCATTAAAAGTCTAAGAATTAGGAAGAGTGGAAAAAAAAAAGGTAGAAAAGAGGTAATAATTGCTCAGGTTCGAACCCAGTCTACCAATGACCAAGTGTAAAAATATTTTGGGCCCTGCCATCTTGCCCATTGAGCTAGGGAAGCAGTTGAATTTAATAAATAAAATTAATCGACTTAAATGGCTGCACCCCCCCTTCTATCTTCAAAAACATTGTGACAGAAGTCAAAAAAAATTTCAGTTGATAATTTTATAACAAGCAAAGCTAAGGAAGCAGTTGAATTCAACCTAGAAAATTAATTAATTTTTTTTTTAAATCTTTTTTTAGGCCCACCCCCCTTTTCTTCAAAAACATTCCGACAAAAGTCAAAAGTAGTTCCAATTAAAAATTTGATATCAAGCACATTTGTTACTCTGTCTTATTTGAAAATATGAAATGACGGGTGTAAAAGGTATTTTTGATGTTGGTTTGATGATTTCTTGAAAAATGTGACCGTGGCTGCGTTATTTCTTGAGGGACTATTTCGTTTAGTGTGACCTAATTACACACTATGGTCTGCTACGATTCAGAAATTGTCTTTAGTGTTATTTTTCAAGTGTATTTTGAAGGCTTATATGTATTTTTTTGCATACCGACAGGCATGCAAATTTGATACGTGCCCAGAGACACCAACATTTGGGCAATTTTTTTAATAAAACGGGTGACAGAAGGTCGGGTTCTGAACTGACCCCCCACCCACCTGTGTAATCCGTTTTGATAGGAATTTCCCTCAAATTGTTCAGATCAGCTTCTCCGTCTCACATTTACACTTTGGATATGTCAATACTATCAGTTGTCTATGCAAAAGCCGTGAAGAGTCATGGCCTAATTCAATAAACCAGTCAGATCCCTTTTTTCAGAAGCAATGGTAGCTGTTGCCAAAAGAAAAAAATAACAGCAAATTTTTCAAGTGTCTTGTTTTACTGCATAGGGTTGTTGAGAACACTAAGAAAGTAATTTCATTTTTTACTGATGGTATGTTTTGACAGAAAAGATATGGGAGAAACAGTAAATAAGTCATTAATGATTAAATAAATAATGAAAATGAAAAAGGGAGCAGTTTCCCTCAGTGCAGTTAGTGGAAAATTTTTTCCATGTTGCTTTTTGAATAGCCTGAAAGGTTTAAAGGACTTATCAATAAATGTCGCATGGTAATGCTTAAAGACAAAATGGTCTGTCGCATTATGCTTTGCCCGGCATACAGCTGTTAGGCTCAAGCCGACAAAACATTGCAAATTTATATATGTCTCTTTCGTCCGCGACGACATGGTTGAACCCTCAGAATTCACGCAACAACAAGACATAGAGTAGAATGTGAAATGGATTTTGATGATTACCCACTCATACTTATGGCACTTACGGGCGCAAAAACATGAGCTTGACAAAAGCCACTAATAATGCTGTTTTTCTTGATTTCTTAGTGGGAAGAAAAACATACTGAAACACATCTTGTATGAATAGTATTCTCTTTAAATCAGAATGCCAAAGTTTGTGTCACAGTAGAGTGTGCATGCACCGACCAATGCGACAACGCGAACCCAGATTTAGGTTTAATCGCATGTGCCAAAATACCATATATCTTTGGGTCCTCATTACAATTTGATTTCAGAGTCATGCTTTGTTTCCCATCTCTAGGGATTGGATTATGTCATCACGGTCACAAGCAATATCATGTCGATTCGGGACATCTTCCCAGTTCAAGCCTGGCAAGCTGATTGCGTTTGCATTCAAAAACCTATGAAAATGAGTGAAAGCTGATAAATAGAGAGAAAGAATATTTTCACACATTTCTAATGATTTGTACATTACGTTTGCATTAAAAGTCTAAGAATTAGGAAGAGTGGGAAAAAAAAAGGTAGAAAAGAGGTAATAATTGCTCAGGTTCGAACCCAGTCTACCAATCACCAAGTGTAAAAATATTTTGGGCCCTGCCATCTTGCCCATTGAGCTAGGGAAGCAGTTGAATTTAATAAATAAAATTAATCGACTTAAATGGCTGCACCCCCCCTTCTATCTTGAAAAACATTGTGACAGAAGTCAAAAAAAATTTCAGTTGATAATTTTATAACAAGCAAAGCTAAGGAAGCAGTTGAATTCAACCTAGAAAATTAATTAATTTTTTTTTTAAATCTTTTTTTAGGCCCACCCCCCCTTTTCTTCAAAAACATTCCGACAAAAGTCAAAAGTAGTTCCAATTGAAAATTTGATATCAAGCACATTTGTTACTCTGTCTTATTTGAAAATATGAAATGACGGGTGTAAAAGGTATTTTTGATGTTGGTTTGATGATTTCTTGAAAAAAGTGAGCGTGGCTGCGTTATTTCTTGAGGGACTATTTCGTTTAGTGTGACCTAATTACACACTATGGTCTGCTACGATTCAGAAATTGTCTTTAGTGTTATTTTTCAAGTGTATTTTGAAGGCTTATATGTATTTTTTTGCATACCGACAGGCATGCAAATTTGATACGTGCCCAGAGACACCAACATTTGGGCAATTTTTTTAATAAAACGGGTGACAGAAGGTCGGGTTCTGAACTGACCCCCCACCCACCTGTGTAACCCGTTTCGATAGGAATTTCCCTCAAATTGTTCAGATCAGCTTCTCCGTCTCACATTTACACTTTGGATATGTCAATACTATCAGTTGTCTATGCAAAAGCCGTGAAGAGTCATGGCCTAATTCAATAAACCAGTCAGATCCCTTTTTTCAGAAGCAATGGTAGCTGTTGCCAAAAGAAAAAAATAACAGCAAATTTTTCAAGTGTCTTGTTTTACTGCATAGGGTTGTTGAGAACACTAAGAAAGTAATTTCATTTTTTACTGATGGTATGTTTTGACAGAAAAGATATGGGAGAAACAGTAAATAAGTCATTAATGATTAAATAAATAATGAAAATGAAAAAGGGAGCAGTTTCCCTCAGCGCAGTTAGTGGAAAATTTTTTCCATGTTGCTTTTTGAATAGCCTGAAAGGTTTAAAGGACTTATCAATAAATGTCGCATGGTAATGCTTAAAGACAAAATGGTCTGTCGCATTATGCTTTGCCCGGCATACAGCTGTTAGGCTCAAGCCGACAAAACGTTGCAAATTTATATATGTCTCTTTCGTCCGCGACGACATGGTTGAACCCTCAGAATTCACGCAACAACAAGACATAGAGTAGAATGTGAAATGGATTTTGATGATTACCCACTCATACTTATGGCACTTACGGGCGCAAAAACATGAGCTTGACAAAAGGCACTAATAATGCTGTTTTTCTTGATTTCTTAGTGGGAAGAAAAACATACTGAAACACATCTTGTATGAATAGTATTCTCTTTAAATCAGAATGCCAAAGTTTGTGTCACAGTAGAGTGTGCATGCACCGACCAATGCGACAACGCGAACCCAGATTTAGGTTTAATCGCATGTGCCAAAATACCATATATCTTTGGGTCCTCATTACAATTTGATTTCAGAGTCATGCTTTGTTTCCCATCTCTAGGAATTGGATTATGTCATCACGGTCACAAGCAATATCATGTCGATTCGGGACATCTTCCCAGTTCAAGCCTGGCAAGCTGATTGCGTTTGCATTAAAAAACCTATGAAAATGAGTGAAAGCTGATAAATAGAGAGAAAGAATATTTTCACACATTTCTAATGATTTGTACATTACGTTTGCATTAAAAGTCTAAGAATTAGGAAGAGTGGAAAAAAAAAAAGGTAGAAAAGAGGTAATAATTGATCAGGTTCGAACCCAGTCTACCAATGACCAAGTGTAAAAATATTTTGGGCACTGCCATCTTGCCCATTGAGCTAGGGAAGCAGTTGAATTTAATAAATAAAATTAATCGACTTAAATGGCTGCACCCCCCCCTTCTATCTTCAAAAACATTGTGACAGAAGTCAAAAAAAATTTCAGTTGATAATTTTATAACAAGCAAAGCTATGGAAGCAGTTGAATTCAACCTAGAAAATTAATTAATTTTTTTTTTAAATCTTTTTTTAGGCCCACCCCCCCTTTTCTTCAAAAACATTCCGACAAAAGTCAAAAGTAGTTCCAATTGAAAATTTGATATCAAGCACATTTGTTACTCTGTCTTATTTGAAAATATGAAATGACGGGTGTAAAAGGTATTTTTGATGTTGGTTTGATGATTTCTTGAAAAATGTGAGCGTGGCTGCGTTATTTCTTGAGGGACTATTTCGTTTAGTGTGACCTAATTACACACTATGGTCTGCTACGATTCAGAAATTGTCTTTAGTGTTATTTTTCAAGTGTATTTTGAAGGCTTATATGTATTTTTTTGCATACCGACAGGCATGCAAATTTGATACGTGCCCAGAGACACCAACATTTGGGTAATTTTTTCAATAAAACGGGTGACAGAAGGTCGGGTTCTGAACTGACCCCCCACCCACCTGTGTAACCCGTTTCGATAGGAATTTCCCTCAAATTGTTCAGATCAGCTTCTCCGTCTCACATTTACACTTTGGATATGTCAATACTATCAGTTGTCTATGCAAAAGCCGTGAAGAGTCATGGCCTAATTCAATAAACCAGTCAGATCCCTTTTTTCAGAAGCAATGGTAGCTGTTGCCAAAAGAAAAAAATAACAGCAAATTTTTCAAGTGTCTTGTTTTACTGCATAGGGTTGTTGAGAACACTAAGAAAGTAATTTCATTTTTTACTGATGGTATGTTTTGACAGAAAAGATATGGGAGAAACAGTAAATAAGTCATTAATGATTAAATAAATAATGAAAATGAAAAAGGGAGCAGTTTCCCTCAGTGCAGTTAGTGGAAAATTTTTTCCATGTTGCTTTTTGAATAGCCTGAAAGGTTTAAAGGACTTATCAATAAATGTCGCATGGTAATGCTTAAAGACAAAATGGTCTGTCGCATTATGCTTTGCCCGGCATACAGCTGTTAGGCTCAAGCCGACAAAACGTTGCAAATTTATATATGTCTCTTTCGTCCGCGACGACATGGTTGAACCCTCAGAATTCACGCAACAACAAGACATAGAGTAGAATGTGAAATGGATTTTGATGATTACCCACTCATACTTATGGCACTTACGGGCGCAAAAACATGAGCTTGACAAAAGCCACTAATAATGCTGTTTTTCTTGATTTCTTAGTGGGAAGAAAAACATACTGAAACACATCTTGTATGAATAGTATTCTCTTTAAATCAGAATGCCAAAGTTTGTGTCACAGTAGAGTGTGCATGCACCGACCAATGCGACAACGCGAACCCAGATTTAGGTTTAATCGCATGTGCCAAAATACCATATATCTTTGGGTCCTCATTACAATTTGATTTCAGAGTCATGCTTTGTTTCCCATCTCTAGGGATTGGATTATGTCATCACGGTCACAAGCAATATCATGTCGATTCGGGACATCTTCCCAGTTCAAGCCTGGCAAGCTGATTGCGTTTGCATTAAAAAACCTATGAAAATGAGTGAAAGCTGATAAATAGAGAGAAAGAATATTTTCACACATTTCTAATGATTTGTACATTACGTTTGCATTAAAAGTCTAAGAATTAGGAAGTGTGGAAAAAAAAAAAAAGGTAGAAAAGAGGTAATAATTGCTCAGGTTCGAACCCAGTCTACCAATGACCAAGTGTAAAAATATTTTGGGCCCTGCCATCTTGCCCATTGAGCTAGGGAAGCAGTTGAATTTAATAAATAAAATTAATCGACTTAAATAGCTGCACCCCCCCTTCTATCTTCAAAAACATTGTGACAGAAGTGAAAAAAAATTTCAGTTGATAATTTTATGACAAGCAAAGCTAAGGAAGCAGTTGAATTCAACCTAGAAAATTAATTAATTTTTTTTTAAAATCTTTTTTTAGGCACACCCCCCTTTTCTTCAAAAACATTCCGACAAAAGTCAAAAGTAGTTCCAATTGAAAATTTGATATCAAGCACATTTGTTACTCTGTCTTATTTGAAAATATGAAATGACGGGTGTAAAAGGTATTTTTGATGTTGGTTTGATGATTTCTTGAAAAATGTGAGCGTGGCTGCGTTATTTCTTGAGGGACTATTTCGTTTAGTGTGACCTAATTACACACTATGGTCTGCTACGATTCAGAAATTGTCTTTAGTGTTATTTTTCAAGTGTATTTTGAAGGCTTATATGTATTTTTTTGCATACCGACAGGCATGCAAATTTGATACGTGCCCAGAGACACCAACATTTGGGCAATTTTTTTAATAAAACGGGTGACAGAAGGTCGGGTTCTGAACTGACCCCCCACCCACCTGTGTAACCCGTTTCGATAGGAATTTCCCTCAAATTGTTCAGATCAGCTTCTCCGTCTCACATTTACACTTTGGATATGTCAATACTATCAGTTGTCTATGCAAAAGCCGTGAAGAGTCATGGCCTAATTCAATAAACCAGTCAGATCCCTTTTTTCAGAAGCAATGGTAGCTGTTGCCAAAAGAAAAAAATAACAGCAAATTTTTCAAGTGTCTTGTTTTACTGCATAGGGTTGTTGAGAACACTAAGAAAGTAATTTCATTTTTTACTGATGGTATGTTTTGACAGAAAAGATGTGGGAGAAACAGTAAATAAGTCATTAATGATTAAATAAATAATGAAAATGAAAAAGGGAACAGTTTCCCTCAGTGCAGTTAGTGGAAAATTTTTTCCATGTTGCTTTTTGAATAGCCTGAAAGGTTTAAAGGACTTATCAATAAATGTCGCATGGTAATGCTTAAAGACAAAATGGTCTGTCGCATTATGCTTTGCCCGGCATACAGCTGTTAGGCTCAAGCCGACAAAACGTTGCAAATTTATATATGTCTCTTTCGTCCGCGACGACATGGTTGAACCCTCAGAATTCACGCAACAACAAGACATAGAGTAGAATGTGAAATGGATTTTGATGATTACCCACTCATACTTATGGCACTTACGGGCGCAAAAACATGAGCTTGACAAAAGCCACTAATAATGCTGTTTTTCTTGATTTCTTAGTGGGAAGAAAAACATACTGAAACACATCTTGTATGAATAGTATTCTCTTTAAATCAGAATGCCAAAGTTTGTGTCACAGTAGAGTGTGCATGCACCGACCAATGCGACAACGCGAACCCAGATTTAGGTTTAATCGCATGTGCCAAAATACCATATATCTTTGGGTCCTCATTACAATTTGATTTCAGAGTCATGCTTTGTTTCCCATCTCTAGGGATTGGATTATGTCATCACGGTCACAAGCAATATCATGTCGATTCGGGACATCTTCCCAGTTCAAGCCTGGCAAGCTGATTGCGTTTGCATTAAAAAACCTATGAAAATGAGTGAAAGCTGATAAATAGAGAGAAAGAATATTTTCACACATTTCTAATGATTTGTACATTACGTTTGCATTAAAAGTCGAAGAATTAGGAAGAGTGGAAAAAAAAAAAGGTAGAAAAGAGGTAATAATTGCTCAGGTTCGAACCCAGTCTACCAATCACCAAGTGTAAAAATATTTTGGGCCCTGCCATCTTGCCCATTGAGCTAGGGAAGCAGTTGAATTTAATAAATAAAATTAATCGACTTAAATGGCTGCACCCCCCCCTTCTATCTTCAAAAACATTGTGACAGAAGTGAAAAAAAATTTCAGTTGATAATTTTATGACAAGCAAAGCTAAGGAAGCAGTTGAATTCAACCTAGAAAATTAATTAATTTTTTTTTAAAATCTTTTTTTAGGCACACCCCCCTTTTCTTCAAAAACATTCCGACAAAAGTCAAAAGTAGTTCCAATTGAAAATTTGATATCAAGCACATTTGTTACTCTGTCTTATTTGAAAATATGAAATGACGGGTGTAAAAGGTATTTTTGATGTTGGTTTGATGATTTCTTGAAAAATGTGAGCGTGGCTGCGTTATTTCTTGAGGGACTATTTCGTTTAGTGTGACCTAATTACACACTATGGTCTGCTACGATTCAGAAATTGTCTTTAGTGTTATTTTTCAAGTGTATTTTGAAGGCTTATATGTATTTTTTTGCATACCGACAGGCATGCAAATTTGATACGTGCCCAGAGACACCAACATTTGGGCAATTTTTTTAATAAAACGGGTGACAGAAGGTCGGGTTCTGAACTGACCCCCCACCCACCTGTGTAACCCGTTTCGATAGGAATTTCCCTCAAATTGTTCAGATCAGCTTCTCCGTCTCACATTTACACTTTGGATATGTCAATACTATCAGTTGTCTATGCAAAAGCCGTGAAGAGTCATGGCCTAATTCAATAAACCAGTCAGATCCCTTTTTTCAGAAGCAATGGTAGCTGTTGCCAAAAGAAAAAAATAACAGCAAATTTTTCAAGTGTCTTGTTTTACTGCATAGGGTTGTTGAGAACACTAAGAAAGTAATTTCATTTTTTACTGATGGTATGTTTTGACAGAAAAGATGTGGGAGAAACAGTAAATAAGTCATTAATGATTAAATAAATAATGAAAATGAAAAAGGGAGCAGTTTCCCTCAGTGCAGTTAGTGGAAAATTTTTTCCATGTTGCTTTTTGAATAGCCTGAAAGGTTTAAAGGACTTATCAATAAATGTCGCATGGTAATGCTTAAAGACAAAATGGTCTGTCGCATTATGCTTTGCCCGGCATACAGCTGTTAGGCTCAAGCCGACAAAACGTTGCAAATTTATATATGTCTCTTTCGTCCGCGACGACATGGTTGAACCCTCAGAATTCACGCAACAACAAGACATAGAGTAGAATGTGAAATGGATTTTGATGATTACCCACTCATACTTATGGCACTTACGGGCGCAAAAACATGAGCTTGACAAAAGGCACTAATAATGCTGTTTTTCTTGATTTCTTAGTGGGAAGAAAAACATACTGAAACACATCTTGTATGAATAGTATTCTCTTTAAATCAGAATGCCAAAGTTTGTGTCACAGTAGAGTGTGCATGCACCGACCAATGCGACAACGCGAACCCAGATTTAGGTTTAATCGCATGTGCCAAAATACCATATATCTTTGGGTCCTCATTACAATTTGATTTCAGAGTCATGCTTTGTTTCCCATCTCTAGGGATTGGATTATGTCATCACGGTCACAAGCAATATCATGTCGATTCGGGACATCTTCCCAGTTCAAGCCTGGCAAGCTGATTGCGTTTGCATTAAAAAACCTATGAAAATGAGTGAAAGCTGATAAATAGAGAGAAAGAATATTTTCACACATTTCTAATGATTTGTACATTACGTTTGCATTAAAAGTCTAAGAATTAGGAAGAGTGGGAAAAAAAAAAGGTAGAAAAGAGGTAATAATTGATCAGGTTCGAACCCAGTCTACCAATGACCAAGTGTAAAAATATTTTGGGCACTGCCATCTTGCCCATTGAGCTAGGGAAGCAGTTGAATTTAATAAATAAAATTAATCGACTTAAATGGCTGCACCCCCCCCCCTTCTATCTTCAAAAACATTGTGACAGAAGTCAAAAAAAATTTCAGTTGATAATTTTATAACAAGCAAAGCTAAGGAAGCAGTTGAATTCAACCTAGAAAATTAATTAATTTTTTTTTAAAATCTTTTTTTAGGCCCACCCCCCCTTTTCTTCAAAAACATTCCGACAAAAGTCAAAAGTAGTTCCAATTGAAAATTTGATATCAAGCACATTTGTTACTCTGTCTTATTTGAAAATATGAAATGACGGGTGTAAAAGGTATTTTTGATGTTGGTTTGATGATTTCTTGAAAAATGTGAGCGTGGCTGCGTTATTTCTTGAGGGACTATTTCGTTTAGTGTGACCTAATTACACACTATGGTCTGCTACGATTCAGAAATTGTCTTTAGTGTTATTTTTCAAGTGTATTTTGAAGGCTTATATGTATTTTTTTGCATACCGACAGGCATGCAAATTTGATACGTGCCCAGAGACACCAACATTTGGGTAATTTTTTCAATAAAACGGGTGACAGAAGGTCGGGTTCTGAACTGTCCCCCACCCACCTGTGTAACCCGTTTCGATAGGAATTTCCCTCAAATTGTTCAGATCAGCTTCTCCGTCTCACATTTACACTTTGGATATGTCAATACTATCAGTTGTCTATGCAAAAGCCGTGAAGAGTCATGGCCTAATTCAATAAACCAGTCAGATCCCTTTTTTCAGAAGCAATGGTAGCTGTTGCCAAAAGAAAAAAATAACAGCAAATTTTTCAAGTGTCTTGTTTTACTGCATAGGGTTGTTGAGAACACTAAGAAAGTAATTTCATTTTTTACTGATGGTATGTTTTGACAGAAAAGATGTGGGAGAAACAGTAAATAAGTCATTAATGATTAAATAAATAATGAAAATGAAAAAGGGAGCAGTTTCCCTCAGTGCAGTTAGTGGAAAATTTTTTCCATGTTGCTTTTTGAATAGCCTGAAAGGTTTAAAGGACTTATCAATAAATGTCGCATGGTAATGCTTAAAGACAAAATGGTCTGTCGCATTATGCTTTGCCCGGCATACAGCTGTTAGGCTCAAGCCGACAAAACGTTGCAAATTTACATATGTCTCTTTCGTCCGCGACGACATGGTTGAACCCTCAGAATTCACGCAACAACAAGACATAGAGTAGAATGTGAAATGGATTTTGATGATTACCCACTCATACTTATGGCACTTACGGGCGCAAAAACATGAGCTTGACAAAAGGCACTAATAATGCTGTTTTTCTTGATTTCTTAGTGGGAAGAAAAACATACTGAAACACATCTTGTATGAATAGTATTCTCTTTAAATCAGAATGCCAAAGTTTGTGTCACAGTAGAGTGTGCATGCACCGACCAATGCAACAACGCGAACCCAGATTTAGGTTTAATCGCATGTGCCAAAATACCATATATCTTTGGGTCCTCATTACAATTTGATTTCAGAGTCATGCTTTGTTTCCCATCTCTAGGGATTGGATTATGTCATCACGGTCACAAGCAATATCATGTCGATTCGGGACATCTTCCCAGTTCAAGCCTGGCAAGCTGATTGCGTTTGCATTAAAAAACCTATGAAAATGAGTGAAAGCTGATAAATAGAGAGAAAGAATATTTTCACACATTTCTAATGATTTGTACATTACGTTTGCATTAAAAGTCTAAGAATTAGGAAGAGTGGAAAAAAAAAAAGGTAGAAAAGAGGTAATAATTGCTCAGGTTCGAACCCAGTCTACCAATGACCAAGTGTAAAAATATTTTGGGCCCTGCCATCTTGCCCATTGAGCTAGGGAAGCAGTTGAATTTAATAAATAAAATTAATCGACTTAAATGGCTGCACCCCCCCCTTCTATCTTGAAAAACATTGTGACAGAAGTCAAAAAAAATTTCAGTTGATAATTTTATAACAAGCAAAGCTAAGGAAGCAGTTGAATTCAACCTAGAAAATTAATTAATTTTTTTTTAAAATCTTTTTTTAGGCCCACCCCCCCTTTTCTTCAAAAACATTCCGACAAAAGTCAAAAGTAGTTCCAATTGAAAATTTGATATCAAGCACATTTGTTACTCTGTCTTATTTGAAAATATGAAATGACGGGTGTAAAAGGTATTTTTGATGTTGGTTTGATGATTTCTTGAAAAATGTGAGCGTGGCTGCGTTATTTCTTGAGGGACTATTTCGTTTAGTGTGACCTAATTACACACTATGGTCTGCTACGATTCAGAAATTGTCTTTAGTGTTATTTTTCAAGTGTATTTTGAAGGCTTATATGTATTTTTTTGCATACCGACAGGCATGCAAATTTGATACGTGCCCAGAGACACCAACATTTGGGTAATTTTTTCAATAAAACGGGTGACAGAAGGTCGGGTTCTGAACTGACCCCCCACCCACCTGTGTAACCCGTTTCGATAGGAATTTCCCTCAAATTGTTCAGATCAGCTTCTCCGTCTCACATTTACACTTTGGATATGTCAATACTATCAGTTGTCTATGCAAAAGCCGTGAAGAGTCATGGCCTAATTCAATAAACCAGTCAGATCCCTTTTTTCAGAAGCAATGGTAGCTGTTGCCAAAAGAAAAAAATAACAGCAAATTTTTCAAGTGTCTTGTTTTACTGCATAGGGTTGTTGAGAACACTAAGAAAGTAATTTCATTTTTTACTGATGGTATGTTTTGACAGAAAAGATGTGGGAGAAACAGTAAATAAGTCATTAATGATTAAATAAATAATGAAAATGAAAAAGGGAGCAGTTTCCCTCAGTGCAGTTAGTGGAAAATTTTTTCCATGTTGCTTTTTGAATAGCCTGAAAGGTTTAAAGGACTTATCAATAAATGTCGCATGGTAATGCTTAAAGACAAAATGGTCTGTCGCATTATGCTTTGCCTAGCATACAGCTGTTAGGCTCAAGCCGACAAAACGTTGCAAATTTATATATGTCTCTTTCGTCCGCGACGACATGGTTGAACCCTCAGAATTCACGCAACAACAAGACATAGAGTAGAATGTGAAATGGATTTTGATGATTACCCACTCATACTTATGGCACTTACGGGCGCAAAAACATGAGCTTGACAAAAGGCACTAATAATGCTGTTTTTCTTGATTTCTTAGTGGGAAGAAAAACATACTGAAACACATCTTGTATGAATAGTATTCTCTTTAAATCAGAATGCCAAAGTTTGTGTCACAGTAGAGTGTGCATGCACCGACCAATGCGACAACGCGAACCCAGATTTAGGTTTAATCGCATGTGCCAAAATACCATATATCTTTGGGTCCTCATTACAATTTGATTTCAGAGTCATGCTTTGTTTCCCATCTCTAGGGATTGGATTATGTCATCACGGTCACAAGCAATATCATGTCGATTCGGGACATCTTCCCAGTTCAAGCCTGGCAAGCTGATTGCGTTTGCATTAAAAAACCTATGAAAATGAGTGAAAGCTGATAAATAGAGAGAAAGAATATTTTCACACATTTCTAATGATTTGTACATTACGTTTGCATTAAAAGTCTAAGAATTAGGAAGAGTGGAAAAAAAAAAGGTAGAAAAGAGGTAATAATTGCTCAGGTTCGAACCCAGTCTACCAATGACCAAGTGTAAAAATATTTTGGGCCCTGCCATCTTGCCCATTGAGCTAGGGAAGCAGTTGAATTTAATAAATAAAATTAATCGACTTAAATGGCTGCACCCCCCCTTCTATCTTCAAAAACATTGTGACAGAAGTCAAAAAAAATTCAGTTGATAATTTTATAACAAGCAAACCTAAGGAAGCAGTTGAATTCAACCTAGAAAATTAATTAATTTTTTTTTAAAATCTTTTTTTAGGCCCACCCCCCCTTTTCTTCAAAAACATTCCGACAAAAGTCAAAAGTAGTTCCAATTGAAAATTTGATATCAAGCACATTTGTTACTCTGTCTTATTTGAAAATATGAAATGACGGGTGTAAAAGGTATTTTTGATGTTGGTTTGATGATTTCTTGAAAAAAGTGAGCGTGGCTGCGTTATTTCTTGAGGGACTATTTCGTTTAGTGTAACCTAATTACACACTATGGTCTGCTACGATTCAGAAATTGTCTTTAGTGTTATTTTTCAAGTGTATTTTGAAGGCTTATATGTATTTTTTTGCATACCGACAGGCATGCAAATTTGATACGTGCCCAGAGACACCAACATTTGGGTAATTTTTTCAATAAAACGGGTGACAGAAGGTCGGGTTCTGAACTGACCCCCCACCCACCTGTGTAACCCGTTTCGATAGGAATTTCCCTCAAATTGTTCAGATCAGCTTCTCCGTCTTACATTTACACTTTGGATATGTCAATACTATCAGTTGTCTATGCAAAAGCCGTGAAGAGTCATGGCCTAATTCAATAAACTAGTCAGATCCCTTTTTTTAGAAGCAATGGTAGCTGTTGCCAAAAGAAAAAAATAACAGCAAATTTTTCAAGTGTCTTGTTTTACTGCATAGGGTTGTTGAGAACACTAAGAAAGTAATTTCATTTTTTACTGATGGTATGTTTTGACAGAAAAGATGTGGGAGAAACAGTAAATAAGTCATTAATGATTAAATAAATAATGAAAATGAAAAAGGGAGCAGTTTCCCTCAGTGCAGTTAGTGGAAAATTTTTTCCATGTTGCTTTTTGAATAGCCTGAAAGGTTTAAAGGACTTATCAATAAATGTCGCATGGTAATGCTTAAAGACAAAATGGTCTGTCGCATTATGCTTTGCCCGGCATACAGCTGTTAGGCTCAAGCCGACAAAACGTTGCAAATTTACATATGTCTCTTTCGTCCGCGACGACATGGTTGAACCCTCAGAATTCACGCAACAACAAGACATAGAGTAGAATGTGAAATGGATTTTGATGATTACCCACTCATACTTATGGCACTTACGGGCGCAAAAACATGAGCTTGACAAAAGGCACTAATAATGCTGTTTTTCTTGATTTCTTAGTGGGAAGAAAAACATACTGAAACACATCTTGTATGAATAGTATTCTCTTTAAATCAGAATGCCAAAGTTTGTGTCACAGTAGAGTGTGCATGCACCGACCAATGCAACAACGCGAACCCAGATTTAGGTTTAATCGCATGTGCCAAAATACCATATATCTTTGGGTCCTCATTACAATTTGATTTCAGAGTCATGCTTTGTTTCCCATCTCTAGGGATTGGATTATGTCATCACGGTCACAAGCAATATCATGTCGATTCGGGACATCTTCCCAGTTCAAGCCTGGCAAGCTGATTGCGTTTGCATTAAAAAACCTATGAAAATGAGTGAAAGCTGATAAATAGAGAGAAAGAATATTTTCACACATTTCTAATGATTTGTACATTACGTTTGCATTAAAAGTCTAAGAATTAGGAAGAGTGGAAAAAAAAAAAGGTAGAAAAGAGGTAATAATTGCTCAGATTCGAACCCAGTCTACCAATGACCAAGTGTAAAAATATTTTGGGCCCTGCCATCTTGCCCATTGAGCTAGGGAAGCAGTTGAATTTAATAAATAAAATTAATCGACTTAAATGGCTGCACCCCCCCCTTCTATCTTCAAAAACATTGTGACAGAAGTCAAAAAAAATTTCAGTTGATAATTTTATAACAAGCAAAGCTAAGGAAGCAGTTGAATTCAACCTAGAAAATTAATTAATTTTTTTTTAAAATCTTTTTTTAGGCCCACCCCCCCTTTTCTTCAAAAACATTCCGACAAAAGTCAAAAGTAGTTCCAATTGAAAATTTGATATCAAGCACATTTGTTACTCTGTCTTATTTGAAAATATGAAATGACGGGTGTAAAAGGTATTTTTGATGTTGGTTTGATGATTTCTTGAAAAATGTGAGCGTGGCTGCGTTATTTCTTGAGGGACTATTTCGTTTAGTGTGACCTAATTACACACTATGGTCTGCTACGATTCAGAAATTGTCTTTAGTGTTATTTTTCAAGTGTATTTTGAAGGCTTATATGTATTTTTTTGCATACCGACAGGCATGCAAATTTGATACGTGCCCAGAGACACCAACATTTGGGCAATTTTTTTAATAAAACGGGTGACAGAAGGTCGGGTTCTGAACTGACCCCCCACCCACCTGTGTAACCCGTTTCGATAGGAATTTCCCTCAAATTGTTCAGATCAGCTTCTCCGTCTCACATTTACACTTTGGATATGTCAATACTATCAGTTGTCTATGCAAAAGCCGTGAAGAGTCATGGCCTAATTCAATAAACCAGTCAGATCCCTTTTTTCAGAAGCAATGGTAGCTGTTGCCAAAAGAAAAAAATAACAGCAAATTTTTCAAGTGTCTTGTTTTACTGCATAGGGTTGTTGAGAACACTAAGAAAGTAATTTCATTTTTTACTGATGGTATGTTTTGACAGAAAAGATGTGGGAGAAACAGTAAATAAGTCATTAATGATTAAATAAATAATGAAAATGAAAAAGGGAGCAGTTTCCCTCAGTGCAGTTAGTGGAAAATTTTTTCCATGTTGCTTTTTGAATAGCCTGAAAGGTTTAAAGGACTTATCAATAAATGTCGCATGGTAATGCTTAAAGACAAAATGGTCTGTCGCATTATGCTTTGCCCGGCATACAGCTGTTAGGCTCAAGCCGACAAAACGTTGCAAATTTATATATGTCTCTTTCGTCCGCGACGACATGGTTGAACCCTCAGAATTCACGCAACAACAAGACATAGAGTAGAATGTGAAATGGATTATGATGATTACCCACTCATACTTATGGCACTTACGGGCGCAAAAACATGAGCTTGACAAAAGCCACTAATAATGCTGTTTTTCTTGATTTCTTAGTGGGAAGAAAAACATACTGAAACACATCTTGTATGAATAGTATTCTCTTTAAATCAGAATGCCAAAGTTTGTGTCACAGTAGAGTGTGCATGCACCGACCAATGCAACAACGCGAACCCAGATTTAGGTTTAATCGCATGTGCCAAAATACCATATATCTTTGGGTCCTCATTACAATTTGATTTCAGAGTCATGCTTTGTTTCCCATCTCTAGGGATTGGATTATGTCATCACGGTCACAAGCAATATCATGTCGATTCGGGACATCTTCCCAGTTCAAGCCTGGCAAGCTGATTGCGTTTGCATTAAAAAACCTATGAAAATGAGTGAAAGCTGATAAATAGAGAGAAAGAATATTTTCACACATTTCTAATGATTTGTACATTACGTTTGCATTAAAAGTCTAAGAATTAGGAAGAGTGGAAAAAAAAAAAAAGGTAGAAAAGAGGTAATAATTGCTCAGGTTCGAACCCAGTCTACCAATGACCAAGTGTAAAAATATTTTGGGCCCTGCCATCTTGCCCATTGAGCTAGGGAAGCAGTTGAATTTAATAAATAAAATTAATCGACTTAAATGGCTGCACCCCCCCTTCTATCTTCAAAAACATTGTGACAGAAGTGAAAAAAAATTTCAGTTGATAATTTTATGACAAGCAAAGCTAAGGAAGCAGTTGAATTCAACCTAGAAAATTAATTAATTTTTTTTTAAAATCTTTTTTTAGGCACACCCCCCTTTTCTTCAAAAACATTCCGACAAAAGTCAAAAGTAGTTCCAATTGAAAATTTGATATCAAGCACATTTGTTACTCTGTCTTATTTGAAAATATGAAATGACGGGTGTAAAAGGTATTTTTGATGTTGGTTTGATGATTTCTTGAAAAATGTGAGCGTGGCTGCGTTATTTCTTGAGGGACTATTTCGTTTAGTGTGACCTAATTACACACTATGGTCTGCTACGATTCAGAAATTGTCTTTAGTGTTATTTTTCAAGTGTATTTTGAAGGCTTATATGTATTTTTTTGCATACCGACAGGCATGCAAATTTGATACGTGCCCAGAGACACCAACATTTGGGTAATTTTTTCAATAAAACGGGTGACAGAAGGTCGGGTTCTGAACTGACCCCCCACCCACCTGTGTAACCCGTTTCGATAGGAATTTCCCTCAAATTGTTCAGATCAGCTTCTCCGTCTCACATTTACACTTTGGATATGTCAATACTATCAGTTGTCTATGCAAAAGCCGTGAAGAGTCATGGCCTAATTCAATAAACCAGTCAGATCCCTTTTTTCAGAAGCAATGGTAGCTGTTGCCAAAAGAAAAAAATAACAGCAAATTTTTCAAGTGTCTTGTTTTACTGCATAGGGTTGTTGAGAACACTAAGAAAGTAATTTCATTTTTTACTGATGGTATGTTTTGACAGAAAAGATGTGGGAGAAACAGTAAATAAGTCATTAATGATTAAATAAATAATGAAAATGAAAAAGGGAGCAGTTTCCCTCAGTGCAGTTAGTGGAAAATTTTTTCCATGTTGCTTTTTGAATAGCCTGAAAGGTTTAAAGGACTTATCAATAAATGTCGCATGGTAATGCTTAAAGACAAAATGGTCTGTCGCATTATGCTTTGCCCGGCATACAGCTGTTAGGCTCAAGCCGACAAAACGTTGCAAATTTATATATGTCTCTTTCGTCCGCGACGACATGGTTGAACCCTCAGAATTCACGCAACAACAAGACATAGAGTAGAATGTGAAATGGATTTTGATGATTACCCACTCATACTTATGGCACTTACGGGCGCAAAAACATGAGCTTGACAAAAGCCACTAATAATGCTGTTTTTCTTGATTTCTTAGTGGGAAGAAAAACATACTGAAACACATCTTGTATGAATAGTATTCTCTTTAAATCAGAATGCCAAAGTTTGTGTCACAGTAGAGTGTGCATGCACCGACCAATGCGACAACGCGAACCCAGATTTAGGTTTAATCGCATGTGCCAAAATACCATATATCTTTGGGTCCTCATTACAATTTGATTTCAGAGTCATGCTTTGTTTCCCATCTCTAGGGATTGGATTATGTCATCACGGTCACAAGCAATATCATGTCGATTCAGGACATCTTCCCAGTTCAAGCCTGGCAAGCTGATTGCGTTTGCATTAAAAAACCTATGAAAATGAGTGAAAGCTGATAAATAGAGAGAAAGAATATTTTCACACATTTCTAATGATTTGTACATTACGTTTGCATTAAAAGTCTAAGAATTAGGAAGAGTGGAAAAAAAAAAAGGTAGAAAAGAGGTAATAATTGCTCAGGTTCGAACCCAGTCTACCAATGACCAAGTGTAAAAATATTTTGGGCCCTGCCATCTTGCCCATTGAGCTAGGGAAGCAGTTGAATTTAATAAATAAAATTAATCGACTTAAATGGCTGCACCCCCCCCTTCTATCTTCAAAAACATTGTGACAGAAGTGAAAAAAAATTTCAGTTGATAATTTTATGACAAGCAAAGCTAAGGAAGCAGTTGAATTCAACCTAGAAAATTAATTAATTTTTTTTTAAAATCTTTTTTTAGGCACACCCCCCTTTTCTTCAAAAACATTCCGACAAAAGTCAAAAGTAGTTCCAATTGAAAATTTGATATCAAGCACATTTGTTACTCTGTCTTATTTGAAAATATGAAATGACGGGTGTAAAAGGTATTTTTGATGTTGGTTTGATGATTTCTTGAAAAATGTGAGCGTGGCTGCGTTATTTCTTGAGGGACTATTTCGTTTAGTGTGACCTAATTACACACTATGGTCTGCTACGATTCAGAAATTGTCTTTAGTGTTATTTTTCAAGTGTATTTTGAAGGCTTATATGTATTTTTTTGCATACCGACAGGCATGCAAATTTGATACGTGCCCAGAGACACCAACATTTGGGCAATTTTTTTAATAAAACGGGTGACAGAAGGTCGGGTTCTGAACTGACCCCCCACCCACCTGTGTAACCCGTTTCGATAGGAATTCCCTCAAATTGTTCAGATCAGCTTCTCCGTCTCACATTTACACTTTGGATATGTCAATACTATCAGTTGTCTATGCAAAAGCCGTGAAGAGTCATAGCCTAATTCAATAAACCAGTCAGATCCCTTTTTTCAGAAGCAATGGTAGCTGTTGCCAAAAGAAAAAAATAACAGCAAATTTTTCAAGTGTCTTGTTTTACTGCATAGGGTTGTTGAGAACACTAAGAAAGTAATTTCATTTTTTACTGATGGTATGTTTTGACAGAAAAGATGTGGGAGAAACAGTAAATAAGTCATTAATGATTAAATAAATAATGAAAATGAAAAAGGGAGCAGTTTCCCTCAGTGCAGTTAGTGGAAAATTTTTTCCATGTTGCTTTTTGAATAGCCTGAAAGGTTTAAAGGACTTATCAATAAATGTCGCATGGTAATGCTTAAAGACAAAATGGTCTGTCGCATTATGCTTTGCCCGGCATACAGCTGTTAGGCTCAAGCCGACAAAACGTTGCAAATTTATATATGTCTCTTTCGTCCGCGACGACATGGTTGAACCCTCAGAATTCACGCAACAACAAGACATAGAGTAGAATGTGAAATGGATTTTGATGATTACCCACTCATACTTATGGCACTTACGGGCGCAAAAACATGAGCTTGACAAAAGCCACTAATAATGCTGTTTTTCTTGATTTCTTAGTGGGAAGAAAAACATACTGAAACACATCTTGTATGAATAGTATTCTCTTTAAATCAGAATGCCAAAGTTTGTGTCACAGTAGAGTGTGCATGCACCGACCAATGCAACAACGCGAACCCAGATTTAGGTTTAATCGCATGTGCCAAAATACCATATATCTTTGGGTCCTCATTACAATTTGATTTCAGAGTCATGCTTTGTTTCCCATCTCTAGGGATTGGATTATGTCATCACGGTCACAAGCAATATCATGTCGATTCGGGACATCTTCCCAGTTCAAGCCTGGCAAGCTGATTGCGTTTGCATTAAAAAACCTATGAAAATGAGTGAAAGCTGATAAATAGAGAGAAAGAATATTTTCACACATTTCTAATGATTTGTACATTACGTTTGCATTAAAAGTCTAAGAATTAGGAAGAGTGGAAAAAAAAAAAGGTAGAAAAGAGGTAATAATTGCTCAGGTTCGAACCCAGTCTACCAATCACCAAGTGTAAAAATATTTTGGGCCCTGCCATCTTGCCCATTGAGCTAGGGAAGCAGTTGAATTTAATAAATAAAATTAATCGACTTAAAATGAATGAATGTTGCTTCATGGCGCATCGACAGCTTTGGTCATTTAGCGCGCACATCTGTGTTAAAAGATAGTAAAAGTGGGATTTAAAACTGAAAAAGGTTTGAATACATTTATAATAGTAAAAGAGTTGAATTAAGAAGAATTATGTGTGATCTTAATAAGTATAAAGGACATTATTGAGTGACAGGGCAATCCCTATCAACTCAAAAGGTTTAAATGACAGAGTTAAGAATGTGATAAAAACGTTTGAACTAAATGTTGGATTAATAGTGAGAAGTTTTTAATTGAAGAAGAAATTTGTGTCATTTATAATGTGCATAAAATATGATAAAATATGATATTGAGTGGCTGGGTATTCCCTGCCTACTCAAAAGTTTTAGATTAAAGGGTAAGACTGAGAAAATTTCTTTTCCTTGGCAATGAGTGTTAAAATTAGTAAAGATTGGAGCCTCCAATGGGATCAGTATACTCCCATTAAAGAGGTCCGTCTCCAATGAGATAAGATGCCCCCAAGAGGGCTAATCCTCCCATTAAGGAGATGCAAACTAAATATTAAAGGAATAAAGAATGTTGTAAAAAGATGGGTAAGAAACGCAAGAGTAAATATCACAGTTTATTGTAAATGCCAATCTCTTTTATGAAAGCGATAATAGATTCAACGCTGACAGAATCAAAAAGATTCTTTAAACTATCGACGTTGAAATATTTTGAACGAACTGGCTGAAAATCAATGCAATCTAGTAGGATATGTTTTATAGAAAAGGATGCATTGCATGGAATACATTCAGGGGCATCGTCTCTGGTCAAGAGCCAGGAATGTGTGATGCGTGAATGGCCAATTCGAAGTCGTGCAATTATCACTTCTTCTCGACGAACAGACCTGTAAACGGGGTACCATTCACCAAGGGACGGTTTAACTGAATGCAGTTTATTGAAAACATCAGCATCCCACTGGGATTGCCAAGAAGATTGGATATGTGTTAAAACGGAGGATTTAAAATCAGTGTGTGGAACTTTAAAATCTGAAATGGGAAGGTTAAGTGCAGATTTGGCAGACCTATCGGCATTTTCATTGCCTTTGATGCCTACATGACTTGGAAGCCAGCAGAACACCAATCTATTCATAGAAGAAATTTGTGAGATCCTTTCGAGTAAACTACAGATTAAGGGATTCTCAAGGCATTGATGTGAAAGGGCTTGTAATGTTGACAAAGAATCCGAAAAGATAATGAAACGGTTGGAATTAGAACGTTCAGCTAGATTAAGGGCAAGATCAATTGCTTTAATTTCAGCAGAGAAGATAGAGGAGTTGTTTGGAAGGCGACACTTTAGGCTCCTTTTTCCATAAACAGCGGCAGCTGCTACAGAATTTCCTTCTTTGGATCCATCTGTATAGATTGGTTTGAAGGAAAAATAATGCTCCTTTATCTCGTTGTATCTAGCATGAAACACAGTTCTATCCGTGACAGACTTTTTGTCAGACGCAAGGTCAAATCTGAATTCTGCACTATTTAGTGTCCATGGAGGGATTTCAGAGATTTTATAGTCGGCAATAGACTCAGTGTCTATGCCAAGGTTATCTACAATGGGCTCCATGCGGATACCAAATGGAGGAATATCATTTGGTTTCCTTTCGAAAAGATGTTTATATTGAGGTTTAAAAACAATGTTATGAGTTGGATTAAAACGATTGGACTTCAGTTTTAAAAGATATTGAAGCGAGAGTTTTTCCCTCCTGTAAGAAAGAGAAGGTTCATTAGCCTCAACATAGAGACTATTGACGGGAGAAGTTCTGAAAGCTCCAAGTACAAGACGTAGACCTTCGTGGTGTATAGAATCGAGAATTTTCAGGTAAGATTTACGGGCAGATCCGAATACAATAGATCCATAGTCTAATTTGGAGCGAACTAAAGACCGATAAAGCCGCAAGAGGACTTTACGGTCTGCTCCCCATTCAGAATGGGCCACAACCTTAAGAAGATTAAGAGCCTTCTTGCACTTCTTTTTAAGTGCAGTGATGTGAGGAAGGAAGGAAAGCTTTCTGTCAAAGATGACTCCAAGAAATTTAAACTCAGAAACGACTTCAATTTTAGTTTTGTCCAAATACAGTTCAGGGTCTGGATGAACACCTCGTAGATTACAGAGGTGCATGCACTTAGTTTTGGACTTTGAGAATTTGAAGCCATTTTCATCAGACCACGTTTGGAGCTTGTTGAGACACTGTTGAAGTTGTCTCTCAATAATATTCACATTTCGAGATCTGAAGCATATAACGAAGTCATCAACATAAAGGGAACAGTCTACACCAGGACAGATAGCTTTAACTATACTGTTTATTTTCACACTGAAAAGTGTAACAGAGAGAATACATCCTTGGGGTACACCCATCTCCTGTTCACGGGCTCCCGAGACAGTATTACCAACTCGGACGCGGAAAAGACGTTCATCCAAGAAGGCTGAAATAAAAAGAGGAAGACGGCCTCGAAGACCAAAGTCATGCAAGTCTTTAAGAATTCCGTATTTCCAAGTCGTATCGTAAGCACTTTCAAGGTCGAAAAAGACAGATACTACATGCTGTCTATTAATAAAGGCTTCTCTGACAAAGGTTTCAAAGCGGACAAGATGATCTATGGTGCCACGTTGGCGTCGAAATCCACTCTGTACATCAACGATGAGGTTGTTTTTCTCTAAAAACCAAACAAGCCTGTCATTGACCATACGTTCTAAGGTCTTGCAGAGACAACTTGTAAGAGCTATTGGCCGATAGTTAGCCGGGTCACTAGTATCCTTGCCAGGTTTTGGGATAGGAATGACTAGTGCTTCCCGCCAGGATGAAGGAAAAACACCTGACTGCCAGATATCATTGAAAATATCAAGTAAAACTGAGAGAGAAGTAAAAGGTAAGTGTTTTAAAAACTGGTAATGAACTTTATCTGGGCCAGGAGAAGAATCGTGAGCTTTATTCAGAGCAGATCTTAATTCTTTAAAGGTGAAGAGTTTATTATAATGCTCTGAATTAGAAGAATTGAAATTAAGTTTTTTCTTTTCTTCTCTGGCTTTATTCCTCTGAAACTTTTCAGAATAGTTTGCAGAGGAAGACTTTTTGCAAAAGGTGTCGGCGAGAGCATCAGCTATATTTTGGGGTGATTCCAACGAAGTATTGTTAACTTTAAGGTGACTAAGAGGGGGCTGGCCTTTGCCATTGATCTTTCTGATCATGTCCCAGGTTTTTTTAGTAGTAGTTCTACTATTTAATTTAGAGACATATTGTCTCCAAGCCTTGCGCTTACTTTCTCTAATGGTTCGTCGAGCCTTTGCTCTGGAAATACGGAATAAGTTATGATTTTCTTTGGTAGGCCTGAGGTTAAACTTTCTAAGGGCTTGTTTTCTGTCTCTGACAGCCTGTTTACAATCATCATTGTACCAAGGCTTGTCAGGACGTTTTGGATTTGTCGAGGTCTGAGGGACGGACTGTTTAGCTGCATCAATTAATAGGGAAGTAAAAAGTTTTGCAGGATCATCGCAATCTCCAAATTTGTCATGTGTAATGGTCTGTTCACAGAGGGTTTCAAATTTATTCCAATTGGCTTTGGAAAGCTTCCATTTCTGCGGTCGTACATTGCTGGATGGTTGTGTAGATGAAAAGATAATGGGGAAGTGATCACTTCCACACAAATCCTCAGTCACTTTCCAGGTGAAATTGGGAAGTAAGACTGGGCTGCATAAGGTTAAATCAATGGAAGAGTAAGATCCAGTTGCTGGATGCAAGTAGGTTTTGGACTTGTTATCATTCATGAAAGACAAAGAGTTGTTCGAAATGAAGCTCTCCAACTGTAAACCTCTCTGGTTAGTGTCATCACAACCCCACATAACATTGTGACCATTAAAGTCACCAGCAAGAATATAGGGGGATGGCAATTGGGAAATGAGATCATTCAGATTGGTCTCATTGATAGGTGTGCTCGGGGGGAGATATAAAGAACACAGTGTAACAGCACTGTGTAAAGATAACCTGATGGCAACAGCTTGCAAGTTTGTATTAAGAGAGATAACTTTATGAGGAATGTTGTTGTTAACAATAATAGAAACACCACCTCTGGCTTTTTCGCCTTCGGTAAAGATTTTATTGTAAATGGAATGATATTTGATAGAGATATCATCCTCCCGTTTAAGGAAGGTTTCTTGCAGACAAACAGCAACTGGTTTGTGATCATTGATTAAAAGGGAAAGTTCATCAAAGTTTGACTTCAGACCTCGACAATTCCATTGGATAATGGTATCCATTGTGCATGAAGAAAGTATAAAAGCTAACGTAAAAAAAGAGGCCGTAAACCAATGCATTTTAAAATAGATTGATTAAGATTTCATTACACTTGTCTCGGGTATGGACGAGTGCCAAGTGTCAGTGTCCTTGTTCCAAGGATCCTTAGAAATCGACCAGATAGAGACTTCCGAATCTGAAGCCTCACCTTCCAGATTCTCAGCATCTGCATCCATGTCCTCTAGCTCCGAAAATCTATTGGAGGTAGGGACAGGATCATTTACTCTGATTGTGATTTCACAAGATTCATGGGTATCTCTGGGTTGTGGTTTCGATTTCGAAGAAGATCTTTTAGGAGATCGGGGTGCATGATTAGATTTGCTCTCTTTAGATGAGACGTTAGATTTAGTTGTAGACTGTGAAGATGGAGGTTGGGGTTTCTTTGGAGGCTGTTGTGAAGGGGGAGATGGCTTTGAAGCTTTTTTCGAAGAGATATTTTGTGAGGAGGTAGATGGTTTTGAAGTTTTTTGTGAAGAGATACTTTGAGAGTCTGTGGATTTTGAGGGTGTAGAAGTTTTGTTTGTTTCAGACGCAGGCTGAGTCTGAGTAGAAGGTGTTGGAATTTGGACATTGGGAATGAGAGCTTTCAGTTCATCAGTCATTTCAGGAAACTTTTGAAGAAGTTTTTTAGCCAACAGTTCGCAGGTTGGACAATGTCCATTTGCAGGCAAAGGAGAAGCAACATTTGCATATGTTGTGCTTTTGCTCAACAAAGCCTGATCAGACCTGCGTTTTTCAACTGTTTTCCTGGCTTCCAAGAAGGTAACATTCTCCTTAAACTTGATTGACAGGATTTCTTTCTCCTCTTTCCAAACTGGACATTCTTTGGAATAGGTAGGATGAGAAGACTTGCAATTGACACAGAGAAGGGGGTTATTGCAAGTCTTTTGGTCATGGTCTTCCCCTTCAAAAGCACATTTGGGACAAACAGGTGTGCTTCTGCAGTTACTTTCATGATGGCCGTACCGTTGGCATCTGTAACAGCGCAACGGATTAGGCACATAAACATCGACCTTGACCGATTGAAATCCAACTTTAACTGAAGTAGGGAGAGTTGGCGTAGAGAATGTTAAGATATAGGTATGTGTATCTCTACGAATGCCATTTCTGAGAACTGAAATTCTTTTCACATCAGACACAGCCTGGCTTTTGAGGTTTGTTTTGATTTCCTCCAAAGAGTCACAGAAGCTTAATTCTTTGCATCTAATGACCCCTTTGGAGGTATTAAGGGTCTTGTGAGGAAAGATTTTGACATCAAGATTGAAAAGTTTCTTGTGTCCAAGCAGGTTTCTAACTTGTTGTTGCGAGAAGCACTCAACAAGCAAGGTTTCATTTTTAAGTTTTTTAACAGATTTTGGTGTGCCTAAGATTGATGAGATAGATTTTTCAATGATAAAAGGTGAGAGTTTTGTTACTGGTTTAGAAGAGTCAACTGATTCAATAACTAAAAAGCGAGCAAAAGTTGTTGAAGGTCTTGAGTATTCTGATTCAGAATCTGAGTCAGAGAGTACACGCTTGGCCTTTTTTTGAGAAGCCATAGTTGTTGTTGAATATTCATCACCGATGCTCCCCACCCGCCTCGGAGCCCAACAAGGGGACATGATCCGGGGAAACCTAACTCAGATCATGACAAGGATACATCGGTGATATACTCGAAGTGAAAGGGCTAGACCGGACAAATGTAGGCCCGCAGAATGTCATACCAAGCATAGACTGTCTTTGGGCATTTACAAGTGTCAATCAAACACCAGACTTTCACCCGATTAGCCCATGAGCCACCGCCTTCTAGGGTATTGACATACAGCAACTCATGACAGAGAAATAATGTATCTGTGTATGTATGTGTTAAAGAAAACAGTCAGAGAAACACCCTAGGGCTCGGCATGACCAGCCGATTGATCAGGACGGGCCTTCCTGACCCCTCGTTTAGTTCAGTTCAAGGCCAAAGTGGTGTGTTGCAAAAACAGAGCTATCAAAGGGCCATACTCTGAATCCACTCAACCACCAGGATCCCGTCATCGAACGACACGAGTTGCAGCCCACGGCAAACAGGCAGGCACAGTGGGGGGGGTCTTACCCCTGCTGTAGTGCGACAGCTGAGCTATTTCTATCCCCCCGCCCAGCTGGGGGTCTAATCGACTTAAATGGCTGCACCCCCCCTTCTATCTTCAAAAACATTGTGACAGAAGTCAAAAAAAATTTCAGTTGATAATTTTATAACAAGCAAAGCTAAGGAAGCAGTTGAATTCAACCTAGAAAATTAATTAATTTTTTTTTAAAATCTTTTTTTAGGCCCACCCCCCCTTTTCTTCAAAAACATTCCGACAAAAGTCAAAAGTAGTTCCAATTGAAAATTTGATATCAAGCACATTTGTTACTCTGTCTTATTTGAAAATATGAAATGACGGGTGTAAAAGGTATTTTTGATGTTGGTTTGATGATTTCTTGAAAAATGTGAGCGTGGCTGCGTTATTTCTTGAGGGACTATTTCGTTTAGTGTGACCTAATTACACACTATGGTCTGCTACGATTCAGAAATTGTCTTTAGTGTTATTTTTCAAGTGTATTTTGAAGGCTTATATGTATTTTTTTGCATACCGACAGGCATGCAAATTTGATACGTGCCCAGAGACACCAACATTTGGGCAATTTTTTTAATAAAACGGGTGACAGAAGGTCGGGTTCTGAACTGACCCCCCACCCACCTGTGTAACCCGTTTCGATAGGAATTTCCCTCAAATTGTTCAGATCAGCTTCTCCGTCTCACATTTACACTTTGGATATGTCAATACTATCAGTTGTCTATGCAAAAGCCGTGAAGAGTCATGGCCTAATTCAATAAACCAGTCAGATCCCTTTTTTCAGAAGCAATGGTAGCTGTTGCCAAAAGAAAAAAATAACAGCAAATTTTTCAAGTGTCTTGTTTTACTGCATAGGGTTGTTGAGAACACTAAGAAAGTAATTTCATTTTTTACTGATGGTATGTTTTGACAGAAAAGATGTGGGAGAAACAGTAAATAAGTCATTAATGATTAAATAAATAATGAAAATGAAAAAGGGAGCAGTTTCCCTCAGTGCAGTTAGTGGAAAATTTTTTCCATGTTGCTTTTTGAATAGCCTGAAAGGTTTAAAGGACTTATCAATAAATGTCGCATGGTAATGCTTAAAGACAAAATGGTCTGTCGCATTATGCTTTGCCCGGCATACAGCTGTTAGGCTCAAGCCGACAAAACGTTGCAAATTTACATATGTCTCTTTCGTCCGCGACGACATGGTTGAACCCTCAGAATTCACGCAACAACAAGACATAGAGTAGAATGTGAAATGGATTTTGATGATTACCCACTCATACTTATGGCACTTACGGGCGCAAAAACATGAGCTTGACAAAAGGCACTAATAATGCTGTTTTTCTTGATTTCTTAGTGGGAAGAAAAACATACTGAAACACATCTTGTATGAATAGTATTCTCTTTAAATCAGAATGCCAAAGTTTGTGTCACAGTAGAGTGTGCATGCACCGACCAATGCGACAATGCGAACCCAGATTTAGGTTTAATCGCATGTGCCAAAATACCATATATCTTTGGGTCCTCATTACAATTTGATTTCAGAGTCATGCTTTGTTTCCCATCTCTAGGGATTGGATTATGTCATCACGGTCACAAGCAATATCATGTCGATTCGGGACATCTTCCCAGTTCAAGCCTGGCAAGCTGATTGCGTTTGCATTAAAAAACCTATGAAAATGAGTGAAAGCTGATAAATAGAGAGAAAGAATATTTTCACACATTTCTAATGATTTGTACATTACGTTTGCATTAAAAGTCTAAGAATTAGGAAGAGTGGAAAAAAAAAAGGTAGAAAAGAGGTAATAATTGCTCAGGTTCGAACCCAGTCTACCAATGACCAAGTGTAAAAATATTTTGGGCCCTGCCATCTTGCCCATTGAGCTAGGGAAGCAGTTGAATTTAATAAATAAAATTAATCGACTTAAATGGCTGCACCCCCCCTTCTATCTTCAAAAACATTGTGACAGAAGTCAAAAAAAATTTCAGTTGATAATTTTATAACAAGCAAAGCTATGGAAGCAGTTGAATTCAACCTAGAAAATTAATTAATTTTTTTTTTAAATCTTTTTTTAGGCCCACCCCCCCCCTTTTCTTCAAAAACATTCCGACAAAAGTCAAAAGTAGTTCCAATTGAAAATTTGATATCAAGCACATTTGTTACTCTGTCTTATTTGAAAATATGAAATGACGGGTGTAAAAGGTATTTTTGATGTTGGTTTGATGATTTCTTGAAAAATGTGAGCGTGGCTGCGTTATTTCTTGAGGGACTATTTCGTTTAGTGTGACCTAATTACACACTATGGTCTGCTACGATTCAGAAATTGTCTTTAGTGTTATTTTTCAAGTGTATTTTGAAGGCTTATATGTATTTTTTTGCATACCGACAGGCATGCAAATTTGATACGTGCCCAGAGACACCAACATTTGGGCAATTTTTTTAATAAAACGGGTGACAGAAGGTCGGGTTCTGAACTGACCCCCCACCCACCTGTGTAACCCGTTTCGATAGGAATTTCCCTCAAATTGTTCAGATCAGCTTCTCCGTCTCACATTTACACTTTGGATATGTCAATACTATCAGTTGTCTATGCAAAAGCCGTGAAGAGTCATGGCCTAATTCAATAAACCAGTCAGATCCCTTTTTTCAGAAGCAATGGTAGCTGTTGCCAAAAGAAAAAAATAACAGCAAATTTTTCAAATGTCTTGTTTTACTGCATAGGGTTGTTGAGAACACTAAGAAAGTAATTTCATTTTTTACTGATGGTATGTTTTGACAGAAAAGATGTGGGAGAAACAGTAAATAAGTCATTAATGATTAAATAAATAATGAAAATGAAAAAGGGAGCAGTTTCCCTCAGTGCAGTTAGTGGAAAATTTTTTCCATGTTGCTTTTTGAACAGCCTGAAAGGTTTAAAGGACTTATCAATAAATGTCGCATGGTAATGCTTAAAGACAAAATGGTCTGTCGCATTATGCTTTGCCCGGCATACAGCTGTTAGGCTCAAGCCGACAAAACGTTGCAAATTTATATATGTCTCTTTCGTCCGCGACGACATGGTTGAACCCTCAGAATTCACGCAACAACAAGACATAGAGTAGAATGTGAAATGGATTTTGATGATTACCCACTCATACTTATGGCACTTACGGGCGCAAAAACATGAGCTTGACAAAAGGCACTAATAATGCTGTTTTTCTTGATTTCTTAGTGGGAAGAAAAACATACTGAAACACATCTTGTATGAATAGTATTCTCTTTAAATCAGAATGCCAAAGTTTGTGTCACAGTAGAGTGTGCATGCACCGACCAATGCGACAACGCGAACCCAGATTTAGGTTTAATCGCATGTGCCAAAATACCATATATCTTTGGGTCCTCATTACAATTTGATTTCAGAGTCATGCTTTGTTTCCCATCTCTAGGGATTGGATTATGTCATCACGGTCACAAGCAATATCATGTCGATTCGGGACATCTTCCCAGTTCAAGCCTGGCAAGCTGATTGCGTTTGCATTCAAAAACCTATGAAAATGAGTGAAAGCTGATAAATAGAGAGAAAGAATATTTTCACACATTTCTAATGATTTGTACATTACGTTTGCATTAAAAGTCTAAGAATTAGGAAGAGTGGAAAGAAAAAAAGGTAGAAAAGAGGTAATAATTGCTCAGATTCGAACCCAGTCTACCAATGACCAAGTGTAAAAATATTTTGGGCCCTGCCATCTTGCCCATTGAGCTAGGGAAGCAGTTGAATTTAATAAATAAAATTAATCGACTTAAATGGCTGCACCCCCCCTTCTATCTTCAAAAACATTGTGACAGAAGTCAAAAAAAATTTCAGTTGATAATTTTATAACAAGCAAAGCTATGGAAGCAGTTGAATTCAACCTAGAAAATTAATTAATTTTTTTTTAAAATCTTTTTTTAGGCCCACCCCCCCTTTTCTTCAAAAACATTCCGACAAAAGTCAAAAGTAGTTCCAATTGAAAATTTGATATCAAGCACATTTGTTACTCTGTCTTATTTGAAAATATGAAATGACGGGTGTAAAAGGTATTTTTGATGTTGGTTTGATGATTTCTTGAAAAATGTGAGCGTGGCTGCGTTATTTCTTGAGGGACTATTTCGTTTAGTGTGACCTAATTACACACTATGGTCTGCTACGATTCAGAAATTGTCTTTAGTGTTATTTTTCAAGTGTATTTTGAAGGCTTATATGTATTTTTTTGCATACCGACAGGCATGCAAATTTGATACGTGCCCAGAGACACCAACATTTGGGCAATTTTTTTAATAAAATGGGTGACAGAAGGTCGGGTTCTGAACTGACCCCCCACCCACCTGTGTAACCCGTTTCGATAGGAATTTCCCTCAAATTGTTCAGATCAGCTTCTCCGTCTCACATTTACACTTTGGATATGTCAATACTATCAGTTGTCTATGCAAAAGCCGTGAAGAGTCATGGCCTAATTCAATAAACCAGTCAGATCCCTTTTTTCAGAAGCAATGGTAGCTGTTGCCAAAAGAAAAAAATAACAGCAAATTTTTCAAATGTCTTGTTTTACTGCATAGGGTTGTTGAGAACACTAAGAAAGTAATTTCATTTTTTACTGATGGTATGTTTTGACAGAAAAGATGTGGGAGAAACAGTAAATAAGTCATTAATGATTAAATAAATAATGAAAATGAAAAAGGGAGCAGTTTCCCTCAGTGCAGTTAGTGGAAAATTTTTTCCATGTTGCTTTTTGAATAGCCTGAAAGGTTTAAAGGACTTATCAATAAATGTCGCATGGTAATGCTTAAAGACAAAATGGTCTGTCGCATTATGCTTTGCCCGGCATACAGCTGTTAGGCTCAAGCCGACAAAACGTTGCAAATTTACATATGTCTCTTTCGTCCGCGACGACATGGTTGAACCCTCAGAATTCACGCAACAACAAGACATAGAGTAGAATGTGAAATGGATTTTGATGATTACCCACTCATACTTATGGCACTTACGGGCGCAAAAACATGAGCTTGACAAAAGCCACTAATAATGCTGTTTTTCTTGATTTCTTAGTGGGAAGAAAAACATACTGAAACACATCTTGTATGAATAGTATTCTCTTTAAATCAGAATGCCAAAGTTTGTGTCACAGTAGAGTGTGCATGCACCGACCAATGCGACAACGCGAACCCAGATTTAGGTTTAATCGCATGTGCCAAAATACCATATATCTTTGGGTCCTCATTACAATTTGATTTCAGAGTCATGCTTTGTTTCCCATCTCTAGGGATTGGATTATGTCATCACGGTCACAAGCAATATCATGTCGATTCGGGACATCTTCCCAGTTCAAGCCTGGCAAGCTGATTGCGTTTGCATTAAAAAACCTATGAAAATGAGTGAAAGCTGATAAATAGAGAGAAAGAATATTTTCACACATTTCTAATGATTTGTACATTACGTTTGCATTAAAAGTCTAAGAATTAGGAAGAGTGGAAAAAAAAAAGGTAGAAAAGAGGTAATAATTGCTCAGGTTCGAACCCAGTCTACCAATGACCAAGTGTAAAAATATTTTGGGCCCTGCCATCTTGCCCATTGAGCTAGGGAAGCAGTTGAATTTAATAAATAAAATTAATCGACTTAAATGGCTGCACCCCCCCCTTCTATCTTCAAAAACATTGTGACAGAAGTCAAAAAAAATTTCAGTTGATAATTTTATAACAAGCAAAGCTATGGAAGCAGTTGAATTCAACCTAGAAAATTAATTAATTTTTTTTTAAAATCTTTTTTTAGGCCCACCCCCCCCTTTTCTTCAAAAACATTCCGACAAAAGTCAAAAGTAGTTCCAATTGAAAATTTGATATCAAGCACATTTGTTACTCTGTCTTATTTGAAAATATGAAATGACGGGTGTAAAAGGTATTTTTGATGTTGGTTTGATGATTTCTTGAAAAATGTGAGCGTGGCTGCGTTATTTCTTGAGGGACTATTTCGTTTAGTGTGACCTAATTACACACTATGGTCTGCTACGATTCAGAAATTGTCTTTAGTGTTATTTTTCAAGTGTATTTTGAAGGCTTATATGTATTTTTTTGCATACCGACAGGCATGCAAATTTGATACGTGCCCAGAGACACCAACATTTGGGCAATTTTTTTAATAAAACGGGTGACAGAAGGTCGGGTTCTGAACTGACCCCCCACCCACCTGTGTAACCCGTTTCGATAGGAATTTCCCTCAAATTGTTCAGATCAGCTTCTCCGTCTCACATTTACACTTTGGATATGTCAATACTATCAGTTGTCTATGCAAAAGCCGTGAAGAGTCATGGCCTAATTCAATAAACCAGTCAGATCCCTTTTTTCAGAAGCAATGGTAGCTGTTGCCAAAAGAAAAAAATAACAGCAAATTTTTCAAATGTCTTGTTTTACTGCATAGGGTTGTTGAGAACACTAAGAAAGTAATTTCATTTTTTACTGATGGTATGTTTTGACAGAAAAGATGTGGGAGAAACAGTAAATAAGTCATTAATGATTAAATAAATAATGAAAATGAAAAAGGGAGCAGTTTCCCTCAGTGCAGTTAGTGGAAAATTTTTTCCATGTTGCTTTTTGAATAGCCTGAAAGGTTTAAAGGACTTATCAATATATGTCGCATGGTAATGCTTAAAGACAAAATGGTCTGTCGCATTATGCTTTGCCCGGCATACAGCTGTTAGGCTCAAGCCGACAAAACGTTGCAAATTTATATATGTCTCTTTCGTCCGCGACGACATGGTTGAACCCTCAGAATTCACGCAACAACAAGACATAGAGTAGAATGTGAAATGGATTTTGATGATTACCCACTCATACTTATGGCACTTACGGGCGCAAAAACATGAGCTTGACAAAAGGCACTAATAATGCTGTTTTTCTTGATTTCTTAGTGGGAAGAAAAACATACTGAAACACATCTTGTATGAATAGTATTCTCTTTAAATCAGAATGCCAAAGTTTGTGTCACAGTAGAGTGTGCATGCACCGACCAATGCGACAACGCGAACCCAGATTTAGGTTTAATCGCATGTGCCAAAATACCATATATCTTTGGGTCCTCATTACAATTTGATTTCAGAGTCATGCTTTGTTTCCCATCTCTAGGGATTGGATTATGTCATCACGGTCACAAGCAATATCATGTCGATTCGGGACATCTTCCCAGTTCAAGCCTGGCAAGCTGATTGCGTTTGCATTAAAAAACCTATGAAAATGAGTGAAAGCTGATAAATAGAGAGAAAGAATATTTTCACACATTTCTAATGATTTGTACATTACGTTTGCATTAAAAGTCTAAGAATTAGGAAGAGTGGAAAAAAAAAAGGTAGAAAAGAGGTAATAATTGCTCAGATTCGAACCCAGTCTACCAATGACCAAGTGTAAAAATATTTTGGGCCCTGCCATCTTGCCCATTGAGCTAGGGAAGCAGTTGAATTTAATAAATAAAATTAATCGACTTAAATGGCTGCACCCCCCCTTCTATCTTCAAAAACATTGTGACAGAAGTCAAAAAAAATTTCAGTTGATAATTTTATAACAAGCAAAGCTATGGAAGCAGTTGAATTCAACCTAGAAAATTAATTAATTTTTTTTTAAAATCTTTTTTTAGGCCCACCCCCCCTTTTCTTCAAAAACATTCCGACAAAAGTCAAAAGTAGTTCCAATTGAAAATTTGATATCAAGCACATTTGTTACTCTGTCTTATTTGAAAATATGAAATGACGGGTGTAAAAGGTATTTTTGATGTTGGTTTGATGATTTCTTGAAAAATGTGAGCGTGGCTGCGTTATTTCTTGAGGGACTATTTCGTTTAGTGTGACCTAATTACACACTATGGTCTGCTACGATTCAGAAATTGTCTTTAGTGTTATTTTTCAAGTGTATTTTGAAGGCTTATATGTATTTTTTTGCATACCGACAGGCATGCAAATTTGATACGTGCCCAGAGACACCAACATTTGGGCAATTTTTTTAATAAAACGGGTGACAGAAGGTCGGGTTCTGAACTGACCCCCCACCCACCTGTGTAACCCGTTTCGATAGGAATTTCCCTCAAATTGTTCAGATCAGCTTCTCCGTCTCACATTTACACTTTGGATATGTCAATACTATCAGTTGTCTATGCAAAAGCCGTGAAGAGTCATGGCCTAATTCAATAAACCAGTCAGATCCCTTTTTTCAGAAGCAATGGTAGCTGTTGCCAAAAGAAAAAAATAACAGCAAATTTTTCAAGTGTCTTGTTTTACTGCATAGGGTTGTTGAGAACACTAAGAAAGTAATTTCATTTTTTACTGATGGTATGTTTTGACAGAAAAGATGTGGGAGAAACAGTAAATAAGTCATTAATGATTAAATAAATAATGAAAATGAAAAAGGGAGCAGTTTCCCTCAGTGCAGTTAGTGGAAAATTTTTTCCATGTTGCTTTTTGAATAGCCTGAAAGGTTTAAAGGACTTATCAATAAATGTCGCATGGTAATGCTTAAAGACAAAATGGTCTGTCGCATTATGCTTTGCCCGGCATACAGCTGTTAGGCTCAAGCCGACAAAACGTTGCAAATTTATATATGTCTCTTTCGTCCGCGACGACATGGTTGAACCCTCAGAATTCACGCAACAACAAGACATAGAGTAGAATGTGAAATGGATTTTGATGATTACCCACTCATACTTATGGCACTTACGGGCGCAAAAACATGAGCTTGACAAAAGGCACTAATAATGCTGTTTTTCTTGATTTCTTAGTGGGAAGAAAAACATACTGAAACACATCTTGTATGAATAGTATTCTCTTTAAATCAGAATGCCAAAGTTTGTGTCACAGTAGAGTGTGCATGCACCGACCAATGCGACAACGCGAACCCAGATTTAGGTTTAATCGCATGTGCCAAAATACCATATATCTTTGGGTCCTCATTACAATTTGATTTCAGAGTCATGCTTTGTTTCCCATCTCTAGGGATTGGATTATGTCATCACGGTCACAAGCAATATCATGTCGATTCGGGACATCTTCCCAGTTCAAGCCTGGCAAGCTGATTGCGTTTGCATTAAAAAACCTATGAAAATGAGTGAAAGCTGATAAATAGAAAGAAAGAATATTTTCACACATTTCTAATGATTTGTACATTACGTTTGCATTAAAAGTCTAAGAATTAGGAAGAGTGGAAAAAAAAAGGGTAGAAAAGAGGTAATAATTGCTCAGGTTCGAACCCAGTCTACCAATGACCAAGTGTAAAAATATTTTGGGCCCTGCCATCTTGCCCATTGAGCTAGGGAAGCAGTTGAATTTAATAAATAAAATTAATCAACTTAAATGGCTGCACCCCCCCTTCTATCTTCAAAAACATTGTGACAGAAGTCAAAAAAAATTTCAGTTGATAATTTTATGACAAGCAAAGCTAAGGAAGCAGTTGAATTCAACCTAGAAAATTAATTAATTTTTTTTTAAAATCTTTTTTTAGGCCCACCCCCCCTTTTCTTCAAAAACATTCCGACAAAAGTCAAAAGTAGTTCCAATTGAAAATTTGATATCAAGCACATTTGTTACTCTGTCTTATTTGAAAATATGAAATGACGGGTGTAAAAGGTATTTTTGATGTTGGTTTGATGATTTCTTGAAAAAAGTGAGCGTGGCTGCGTTATTTCTTGAGGGACTATTTCGTTTAGTGTGACCTAATTACACACTATCGTCTGCTACGATTCAGAAATTGTCTTTAGTGTTATTTTTCAAGTGTATTTTGAAGGCTTATATGTATTTTTTTTGCATACCGACAGGCATGCAAATTTGATACGTGCCCAGAGACACCAACATTTGGGCAATTTTTTGAATAAAACGGGTGACAGAAGGTCGGGTTCTGAACTGACCCCCCACCCACCTGTGTAACCCGTTTCGATAGGAATTTCCCTCAAATTGTTCAGATCAGCTTCTCCGTCTCACATTTACACTTTGGATATGTCAATACTATCAGTTGTCTATGCAAAAGCCGTGAAGAGTCATGGCCTAATTCAATAAACCAGTCAGATCCCTTTTTTCAGAAGCAATGGTAGCTGTTGCCAAAAGAAAAAAATAACAGCAAATTTTTCAAGTGTCTTGTTTTACTGCATAGGGTTGTTGAGAACACTAAGAAAGTAATTTCATTTTTTACTGATGGTATGTTTTGACAGAAAAGATGTGGGAGAAACAGTAAATAAGTCATTAATAATTAAATAAATAATGAAAATGAAAAAGGGAGCAGTTTCCCTCAGTGCAGTTAGTGGAAAATTTTTTCCATGTTGCTTTTTGAATAGCCTGAAAGGTTTAAAGGACTTATCAATAAATGTCGCATGGTAATGCTTAAAGACAAAATGGTCTGTCGCATTATGCTTTGCCCGGCATACAGCTGTTAGGCTCAAGCCGACAAAACGTTGCAAATTTATATATGTCTCTTTCGTCCGCGACGACATGGTTGAACCCTCAGAATTCACGCAACAACAAGACATAGAGTAGAATGTGAAATGGATTTTGATGATTACCCACTCATACTTAGGGCACTTACGGGCGCAAAAACATGAGCTTGACAAAAGGCACTAATAATGCTGTTTTTCTTGATTTCTTAGTGGGAAGAAAAACATACTGAAACACATCTTGTATGAATAGTATTCTCTTTAAATCAGAATGCCAAAGTTTGTGTCACAGTAGAGTGTGCATGCACCGACCAATGCGACAACGCGAACCCAGATTTAGGTTTAATCGCATGTGCCAAAATACCATATATCTTTGGGTCCTCATTACAATTTGATTTCAGAGTCATGCTTTGTTTCCCATCTCTAGGGATTGGATTATGTCATCACGGTCACAAGCAATATCATGTCGATTCGGGACATCTTCCCAGTTCAAGCCTGGCAAGCTGATTGCGTTTGCATTAAAAAACCTATGAAAATGAGTGAAAGCTGATAAATAGAGAGAAAGAATATTTTCACACATTTCTAATGATTTGTACATTACGTTTGCATTAAAAGTCTAAGAATTAGGAAGAGTGGAAAAAAAAAAGGTAGAAAAGAGGTAATAATTGCTCAGGTTCGAACCCAGTCTACCAATGACCAAGTGTAAAAATATTTTGGGCCCTGCCATCTTGCCCATTGAGCTAGGGAAGCAGTTGAATTTAATAAATAAAATTAATCAACTTAAATGGCTGCACCCCCCCCTTCTATCTTCAAAAACATTGTGACAGAAGTGAAAAAAAATTTCAGTTGATAATTTTATGACAAGCAAAGCTAAGGAAGCAGTTGAATTCAACCTAGAAAATTAATTAATTTTTTTTTAAAATCTTTTTTTAGGCACACCCCCCTTTTCTTCAAAAACATTCCGACAAAAGTCAAAAGTAGTTCCAATTGAAAATTTGATATCAAGCACATTTGTTACTCTGTCTTATTTGAAAATATGAAATGACGGGTGTAAAAGGTATTTTTGATGTTGGTTTGATGGTTTCTTGAAAAAAGTGAGCGTGGCTGCGTTATTTCTTGAGGGACTATTTCGTTTAGTGTGACCTAATTACACACTATGGTCTGCTACGATTCAGAAATTGTCTTTAGTGTTATTTTTCAAGTGTATTTTGAAGGCTTATATGTATTTTTTTGCATACCGACAGGCATGCAAATTTGATACGTGCCCAGAGACACCAACATTTGGGCAATTTTTTTAATAAAACGGGTGACAGAAGGTCGGGTTCTGAACTGACCCCCCACCCACCTGTGTAACCCGTTTTGATAGGAATTTCCCTCAAAATGTTCAGATCAGCTTCTCCGTCTCACATTTACACTTTGGATATGTCAATACTATCAGTTATCTATGCAAAAGCCGTGAAGAGTCATGGCCTAATTGAATAAACCAGTCAGATCCCTTTTTTCAGAAGCAATGGTAGCTGTTGCCAAAAGAAAAAAATAACAGCAAATTTTTCAAGTGTCTTGTTTTACTGCATAGGGTTGTTGAGAACACTAAGAAAGTAATTTCATTTTTTACTGATGGTATGTTTTGACAGAAAAGATGTGGGAGAAACAGTAAATAAGTCATTAATGATTAAATAAATAATGAAAATGAAAAAGGGAGCAGTTTCCCTCAGTGCAGTTAGTGGAAAATTTTTTCCATGTTGCTTTTTGAAGAGCCTGAAAGGTTTAAAGGACTTATCAATAAATGTCGCGTTGTAATGCTTAAAGACAAAATGGTCTGTCGCATTATGCTTTGCCCGGCATACAGCTGTTAGGCTCAAGCCGACAAAACGTTGCAAATTTATATATGTCTCTTTCGTCCGCGACGACATGGTTGAACCCTCAGAATTCACGCAACAACAAGACATAGAGTAGAATGTGAAATGGATTTTGATGATTACCCACTCATACTTATGGCACTTACGGGCGCAAAAACATGAGCTTGACAAAAGGCACTAATAATGCTGTTTTTCTTGATTTCTTAGTGGGAAGAAAAACATACTGAAACACATCTTGTATGAATAGTATTCTCTTTAAATCAGAATGCCAAAGTTTGTGTCACAGTAGAGTGTGCATGCACCGACCAATGCGACAACGCGAACCCAGATTTAGGTTTAATCGCATGTGCCAAAATACCATATATCTTTGGGTCCTCATTACAATTTGATTTCAGAGTCATGCTTTGTTTCCCATCTCTAGGGATTGGATTATGTCATCACGGTCACAAGCAATATCATGTCGATTCGGGACATCTTCCCAGTTCAAGCCTGGCAAGCTGATTGCGTTTGCATTAAAAAACCTATGAAAATGAGTGAAAGCTGATAAATAGAGAGAAAGAATATTTTCACACATTTCTAATGATTTGTACATTACGTTTGCATTAAAAGTCGAAGAATTAGGAAGAGTGGAAAAAAAAAAAGGTAGAAAAGAGGTAATAATTGCTCAGGTTCGAACCCAGTCTACCAATGACCAAGTGTAAAAATATTTTGGGCCCTGCCATCTTGCCCATTGAGCTAGGGAAGCAGTTGAATTTAATAAATAAAATTAATCAACTTAAATGGCTGCACCCCCCCTTCTATCTTCAAAAACATTGTGACAGAAGTCAAAAAAAATTTCAGTTGATAATTTTATAACAAGCAAAGCTAAGGAAGCAGTTGAATTCAACCTAGAAAATTAATTATTTTTTTTTTTTAAATCTTTTTTTAGGCCCACCCCCCCTTTTCTTCAAAAACATTCCGACAAAAGTCAAAAGTAGTTCCAATTGAAAATTTGATATCAAGCACATTTGTTACTCTGTCTTATTTGAAAATATGAAATGACGGGTGTAAAAGGTATTTTTGATGTTGGTTTGATGATTTCTTGAAAAAAGTGAGCGTGGCTGCGTTATTTCTTGAGGGACTATTTCGTTTAGTGTGACCTAATTACACACTATGGTCTGCTACGATTCAGAAATTGTCTTTAGTGTTATTTTTCAAGTGTATTTTGAAGGCTTATATGTATTTTTTTGCATACCGACAGGCATGCAAATTTGATATGTGCCCAGAGACACCAACATTTGGGCAATTTTTTTAATAAAATGGGTGACAGAAGGTCGGGTTCTGAACTGACCCCCCACCCACCTGTGTAACCCGTTTCGATAGGAATTTCCCTCAAATTGTTCAGATCAGCTTCTCCGTCTCACATTTACACTTTGGATATGTCAATACTATCAGTTGTCTATGCAAAAGCCGTGAAGAGTCATGGCCTAATTCAATAAACCAGTCAGATCCCTTTTTTCAGAAGCAATGGTAGCTGTTGCCAAAAGAAAAAAATAACAGCAAATTTTTCAAGTGTCTTGTTTTACTGCATAGGGTTGTTGAGAACACTAAGAAAGTAATTTCATTTTTTACTGATGGTATGTTTTGACAGAAAAGATGTGGGAGAAACAGTAAATAAGTCATTAATGATTAAATAAATAATGAAAATGAAAAAGGGAGCAGTTTCCCTCAGTGCAGTTAGTGGACTATTTTTTCCATGTTGCTTTTTGAATAGCCTGAAAGGTTTAAAGGACTTATCAATAAATGTCGCATGGTAATGCTTAAAGACAAAATGGTCTGTCGCATTATGCTTTGCCCGGCATACAGCTGTTAGGCTCAAGCCGACAAAACGTTGCAAATTTATATATGTCTCTTTCATCCGCGACGACATGGTTGAACCCTCAGAATTCACGCAACAACAAGACATAGAGTAGAATGTGAAATGGATTTTGATGATTACCCACTCATACTTATAGCACTTACGGGCGCAAAAACATGAGCTTGACAAAAGGCACTAATAATGCTGTTTTTCTTGATTTCTTAGTGGGAAGAAAAACATACTGAAACACATCTTGTATGAATAGTATTCTCTTTAAATCAGAATGCCAAAGTTTGTGTCACAGTAGAGTGTGCATGCACCGACCAATGCGACAACGCAAACCCAGATTTAGGTTTAATCGCATGTGCCAAAATACCATATATCTTTGGGTCCTCATTACAATTTGATTTCAGTCATGCTTTGTTTCCCATCTCTAGGGATTGGATTATGTCATCACGGTCACAAGCAATATCATGTCGATTCGGGACATCTTCCCAGTTCAAGCCTGGCAAGCTGATTGCGTTTGCATTCAAAAACCTATGAAAATGAGTGAAAGCTGATAAATAGAGAGAAAGAATATTTTCACACATTTCTAATGATTTGTACATTACGTTTGCATTAAAAGTCGAAGAATTAGGAAGAGTGGAAAAAAAAAAGGTAGAAAAGAGGTAATAATTGCTCAGGTTCGAACCCAGTCTACCAATCACCAAGTGTAAAAATATTTTGGGCCCTGCCATCTTGCCCATTGAGCTAGGGAAGCAGTTGAATTTAATAAATAAAATTAATCAACATAAATGGCTGCACCCCTCCTTCTATCTTCAAAAACATTGTGACAGAAGTCAAAAAAAATTTCAGTTGATAATTTTATAACAAGCAAAGCTAAGGAAGCAGTTGAATTCAACCTAGAAAATTAATTAATTTTTTTTTTTAATCTTTTTTTAGGCCCACCCCCCCCCTTTTCTTCAAAAACATTCCGACAAAAGTCAAAAGTAGTTCCAATTGAAAATTTGATATCAAGCACATTTGTTACTCTGTCTTATTTGAAAATATGAAATGACGGGTGTAAAAGGTATTTTTGATGTTGGTTTGATGATTTCTTGAAAAAAGTGAGCGTGGCTGCGTTATTTCTTAAGGGACTATTTCGTTTAGTGTGACCTAATTACACACTATGGTCTGCTACGATTCAGAAATTGTCTTTAGTGTTATTTTTCAAGTGTATTTTGAAGGCTTATATGTATTTTTTTGCATACCGACAGGCATGCAAATTTGATACGTGCCCAGAGACACCAACATTTGGGCAATTTTTTTAATAAAACGGGTGACAGAAGGTCGGGTTCTGAACTGACCCCCCACCCACCTGTGTAACCCGTTTCGATAGGAATTTCCCTCAAATTGTTCAGATCAGCTTCTCCGTCTCACATTTACACTTTGGATATGTCAATACTATCAGTTGTCTATGCAAAAGCCGTGAAGAGTCATGGCCTAATTCAATAAACCAGTCAGATCCCTTTTTTCAGAAGCAATGGTAGCTGTTGCCAAAAGAAAAAAATAACAGCAAATTTTTCAAGTGTCTTGTTTTACTGCATAGGGTTGTTGAGAACACTAAGAAAGTAATTACATTTTTTACTGATGGTATGTTTTGACAGAAAAGATGTGGGAGAAACAGTAAATAAGTCATTAATGATTAAATAAATAATGAAAATGAAAAAGGGAACAGTTTCCCTCAGTGCAGTTAGTGGAAAATTTTTTCCATGTTGCTTTTTGAATAGCCTGAAAGGTTTAAAGGACTTATCAATAAATGTCGCATGGTAATGCTTAAAGACAAAATGGTCTGTCGCATTATGCTTTGCCCGGCATACAGCTGTTAGGCTCAAGCCGACAAAACGTTGCAAATTTATATATGTCTCTTTCGTCCGCGACGACATGGTTGAACCCTCAGAATTCACGCAACAACAAGACATAGAGTAGAATGTGAAATGGATTTTGATGATTACCCACTCATACTTATGGCACTTACGGGCGCAAAAACATGAGCTTGACAAAAGGCACTAATAATGCTGTTTTTCTTGATTTCTTAGTGGGAAGAAAAACATACTGAAACACATCTTGTATGAATAGTATTCTCTTTAAATCAGAATGCCAAAGTTTGTGTCACAGTAGAGTGTGCATGCACCGACCAATGCGACAACGCGAACCCAGATTTAGGTTTAATCGCATGTGCCAAAATACCATATATCTTTGGGTCCTCATTACAATTTGATTTCAGAGTCATGCTTTCTTTCCCCTCTCTAGGGATTGGATTATGTCATCACGGTCACAAGCAATATCATGTCGATTCGGGACATCTTCCCAGTTCAAGCCTGGCAAGCTGATTGCGTTTGCATTAAAAAACCTATGAAAATGAGTGAAAGCTGATAAATAGAGAGAAAGAATATTTTCACACATTTCTAATGATTTGTACATTACGTTTGCATTAAAAGTCTAAGAATTAGGAAGAGTGGAAAAAAAAAAAGGTAGAAAAGAGGTAATAATTGCTCAGGTTCGAACCCAGTCTACCAATCACCAAGTGTAAAAATATTTTGGGCCCTGCCATCTTACCCATTGAGCTAGGGAAGCAGTTGAATTTAATAAATAAAATTAATCGACTTAAATGGCTGCACCCCCCCTTCTATCTTCAAAAACATTGTGACAGAAGTCAAAAAAAATTTCAGTTGATAATTTTATAACAAGCAAAGCTAAGGAAGCAGTTGAATTCAACCTAGAAAATTAATTATTTTTTTTTTAAAATCTTTTTTTAGGCCCACCCCCCCTTTTCTTCAAAAACATTCCGACAAAAGTCAAAAGTAGTTCCAATTGAAAATTTGATATCAAGCACATTTGTTACTCTGTCTTATTTGAAAATATGAAATAACGGGTATAAAAGGTATTTTTGATGTTGGTTTGATGATTTCTTGAAAAAAGTGAGCGTGGCTGCGTTATTTCTTGAGGGACTATTTCGTTTAGTGTGACCTAATTACACACTATGGTCTGCTACGATTCAGAAATTGTCTTTAGTGTTATTTTTCAAGTGTATTTTGAAGGCTTATATGTATTTTTTTGCATACCGACAGGCATGCAAATTTGATACGTGCCCAGAGACACCAACATTTGGGCAATTTTTTTAATAAAACGGGTGACAGAAGGTCGGGTTCTGAACTGACCCCCCACCCACCTGTGTAACCCGTTTCGATAGGAATTTCCCTCAAATTGTTCAGATCAGCTTCTCCGTCTCACATTTACACTTTGGATATGTCAATACTATCAGTTGTCTATGCAAAAGCCGTGAAGAGTCATGGCCTAATTCAATAAACCAGTCAGATCCCTTTTTTCAGAAGCAATGGTAGCTGTTGCCAAAAGAAAAAAATAACAGCAAATTTTTCAAGTGTCTTGTTTTACTGCATAGGGTTGTTGAGAACACTAAGAAAGTAATTTCATTTTTTACTGATGGTATGTTTTGACAGAAAAGATGTGGGAGAAACAGTAAATAAGTCATTAATGATTAAATAAATAATGAAAATGAAAAAGGGAGCAGTTTCCCTCAGTGCAGTTAGTGGAAAATTTTTTCCATGTTGCTTTTTGAATAGCCTGAAAGGTTTAAAGGACTTATCAATAAATGTCGCATGGTAATGCTTAAAGACAAAATGGTCTGTCGCATTATGCTTTGCCCGGCATACAGCTGTTAGGCTCAAGCCAACAAAACGTTGCAAATTTATATATGTCTCTTTCGTCCGCGACGACATGGTTGAACCCTCAGAATTCACGCAACAACAAGACATAGAGTAGAATGTGAAATGGATTTTGATGATTACCCACTCATACTTATGGCACTTACGGGCGCAAAAACATGAGCTTGACAAAAGGCACTAATAATGCTGTTTTTCTTGATTTCTTAGTGGGAAGAAAAACATACTGAAACACATCTTGTATGAATAGTATTCTCTTTAAATCAGAATGCCAAAGTTTGTGTCACAGTAGAGTGTGCATGCACCGACCAATGCGACAACGCGAACCCAGATTTAGGTTTAATCGCATGTGCCAAAATACCATATATCTTTGGGTCCTCATTACAATTTGATTTCAGAGTCATGTTTTCTTTCCCCTCTCTAGGGATTGGATTATGTCATCACGGTCACAAGCAATATCATGTCGATTCGGGACATCTTCCCAGTTCAAGCCTGGCAAGCTGATTGCGTTTGCATTCAAAAACCTATGAAAATGAGTGAAAGCTGATAAATAGAGAGAAAGAATATTTTCACACATTTCTAATGATTTGTACATTACGTTTGCATTAAAAGTCTAAGAATTAGGAAGAGTGGAAAAAAAAAAAGGTAGAAAAGAGGTAATAATTGCTCAGGTTCGAACCCAGTCTACCAATGACCAAGTGTAAAAATATTTTGGGCCCTGCCATCTTGCCCATTGAGCTAGGGAAGCAGTTGAATTTACTAAATAAAATTAATCGACTTAAATGGCTGCACCCCCCCTTCTATCTTCAAAAACATTGTGACAGAAGTCAAAAAAAATTTCAGTTGATAATTTTATAACAAGCAAAGCTAAGGAAGCAGTTGAATTCAACCTAGAAAATTAATTATTTTTTTTTTTAAATCTTTTTTTAGGCCCACCCCCCCTTTTCTTCAAAAACATTCCGACAAAAGTCAAAAGTAGTTCCAATTGAAAATTTGATATCAAGCACATTTGTTACTCTGTCTTATTTGAAAATATGAAATAACGGGTATAAAAGGTATTTTTGATGTTGGTTTGATGATTTCTTGAAAAAAGTGAGCGTGGCTGCGTTATTTCTTGAGGGACTATTTCGTTTAGTGTGACCTAATTACACACTATGGTCTGCTACGATTCAGAAATTGTCTTTAGTGTTATTTTTCAAGTGTATTTTGAAGGCTTATATGTATTTTTTTGCATACCGACAGGCATGCAAATTTGATACATGCCCAGAGACACCAACATTTGGGCAATTTTTTTAATAAAACGGGTGACAGAAGGTCGGGTTCTGAACTGACCCCCCCACCCACCTGTGTAACCCGTTTCGATAGGAATTTCCCTCAAATTGTTCAGATCAGCTTCTCCGTCTCACATTTACACTTTGGATATGTCAATACTATCAGTTGTCTATGCAAAAGCCGTGAAGAGTCATGGCCTAATTCAATAAACCAGTCAGATCCCTTTTTTCAGAAGCAATGGTAGCTGTTGCCAAAAGAAAAAAATAACAGCAAATTTTTCAAGTCTCTTGTTTTACTGCATAGGGTTGTTGAGAACACTAAGAAAGTAATTTCATTTTTTACTGATGGTATGTTTTGACAGAAAAGATGTGGGAGAAACAGTAAATAAGTCATTAATGATTAAATAAATAATGAAAATGAAAAAGGGAGCAGTTTCCCTCAGTGCAGTTAGTGGAAAATTTTTTCCATGTTGCTTTTTGAATAGCCTGAAAGGTTTAAAGGACTTATCAATAAATGTCGCATGGTAATGCTTAAAGACAAAATGGTCTGTCGCATTATGCTTTGCCCGGCATACAGCTGTTAGGCTCAAGCCTACAAAACGTTGCAAATTTATATATGTCTCTTTCGTCCGCGACGACATGGTTGAACCCTCAGAATTCACGCAACAACAAGACATAGAGTAGAATGTGAAATGGATTTTGATGATTACCCACTCATACTTATGGCACTTATGGGTGCAAAAACATGAGCTTGACAAAAGGCACTAATAATGCTGTTTTTCTTGATTTCTTAGTGGGAAGAAAAACATACTGAAACACATCTTGTATGAATAGTATTCTCTTTAAATCAGAATGCCAAAGTTTGTGTCACAGTAGAGTGTGCATGCACCGACCAATGCGACAACGCGAACCCAGATTTAGGTTTAATCGCATGTGCCAAAATACCATATATCTTTGGGTCCTCATTACAATTTGATTTCAGAGTCATGCTTTCTTTCCCATCTCTAGGGATTGGATTATGTCATCACGGTCACAAGCAATATCATGTCGATTCGGGACATCTTCCCAGTTCAAGCCTGGCAAGCTGATTGCGTTTGCATTAAAAAACCTATGAAAATGAGTGAAAGCTGATAAATAGAAAGAAAGAATATTTTCACACATTTCTAATGATTTGTACATTACGTTTGCATTAAAAGTCTAAGAATTAGGAAGAGTGGAAAAAAAAAAGGTAGAACATAGGTAATAATTGCTCAGGTTCGAACCCAGTCTACCAATCACCAAGTGTAAAAATATTTTGGGCCCTGCCATCTTGCCCATTGAGCTAGGGAAGCAGTTGAATTTAATAAATAAAATTAATCGACTTAAATGGCTGCACCCCTCCTTCTATCTTCAAAAACATTGTGACAGAAGTCAAAAAAAATTTCAGTTGATAATTTTATAACAAGCAAAGCTAAGGAAGCAGTTGAATTCAACCTAGAAAATTAATTAATTTTTTTTTTTAATCTTTTTTTAGGCCCAACCCCCTTTTCTTCAAAAACATTCCGACAAAAGTCAAAAGTAGTTCCAATTGAAAATTTGATATCAAGCACATTTGTTACTCTGTCTTATTTGAAAATATGAAATGACGGGTGTAAAAGGTATTTTTGATGTTGGTTTGATGATTTCTTGAAAAAAGTGAGCGTGGCTGCGTTATTTCTTGAGGGACTATTTCGTTTAGTGTGACCTAATTACACACTATGGTCTGCTACGATTCAGAAATTGTCTTTAGTGTTATTTTTCAAGTATATTTTGAAGGCTTATATGTATTTTTTTGCATACCGACAGGCATGCAAATTTGATACGTGCCCAGAGACACCAACATTTGGGCAATTTTTTTAATAAAACGGGTGACAGAAGGTCGGGTTCTGAACTGACCCCCCACCCACCTGTGTAACCCGTTTCGATAGGAATTTCCCTCAAATTGTTCAGATCAGCTTCTCCGTCTCACATTTACACTTTGGATATGTCAATACTATCAGTTGTCTATGCAAAAGCCGTGAAGAGTCATGGCCTAATTCAATAAACCAGTCAGATCCCTTTTTTCAGAAGCAATGGTAGCTGTTGCCAAAAGAAAAAAATAACAGCAAATTTTTCAAGTGTCTTGTTTTACTGCATAGGGTTGTTGAGAACACTAAGAAAGTAATTTCATTTTTTACTGATGGTATGTTTTGACAGAAAAGATGTGGGAGAAACAGTAAATAAGTCATTAATGATTAAATAAATAATGAAAATGAAAAAGGGAGCAGTTTCCCTCAGTGCAGTTAGTGGAAAATTTTTTCCATGTTGCTTTTTGAATAGCCTGAAAGGTTTAAAGGACTTATCAATAAATGTCGCATGGTAATGCTTAAAGACAAAATGGTCTGTCGCATTATGCTTTGCCCGGCATACAGCTGTTAGGCTCAAGCTGACAAAACGTTGCAAATTTATATATGTCTCTTTCGTCCGCGACGTCATGGTTGAACCCTCAGAATTCACGCAACAACAAGACATAGAGTAGAATGTGAAATGGATTTTGATGATTACCCACTCATACTTATGGCACTTACGGGCGCAAAAACATGAGCTTGACAAAAGGCACTAATAATGCTGTTTTTCTTGATTTCTTAGTGGGAAGACAAACATACTGAAACACATCTTATATGAATAGTATTCTCTTTAAATCAGAATGCCAAAGTTTGTGTCACAGTAGAGTGTGCATGCACTGACCAATGCGACAACGCGAACCCAGATTTAGGTTTAATCGCATGTGCCAAAATACCATATATCTTTGGGTCCTCATTACAATTTGATTTCAGAGTCATGCTTTGTTTCCCATCTCTAGGGATTGGATTATGTCATCACGGTCACAAGCAATATCATGTCGATTCGGGACATCTTCCCAGTTCAAGCCTGGCAAGCTGATTGCGTTTGCATTCAAAAACCTATGAAAATGAGTGAAAGCTGATAAATAGAGAGAAAGAATATTTTCACACATTTCTAATGATTTGTACATTACGTTTGCATTAAAAGTCTAAGAATTAGGAAGAGTGGAAAAAAAAAAGGTAGAAAAGAGGTAATAATTGCTCAGGTTCGAACCCAGTCTACCAATCACCAAGTGTAAAAATATTTTGGGCCCTGCCATCTTGCCCATTGAGCTAGGGAAGCAGTTGAATTTAATAAATAAAATTAATCGACTTAAATGGCTGCACCCCCCCTTCTATCTTCAAAAACATTGTGACAGAAGTCAAAAAAAATTTCAGTTGATAATTTTATAACAAGCAAAGCTAAGGAAGCAGTTGAATTCAACCTAGAAAATTAATTAATTTTTTTTTTAAATCTTTTTTTAGGCCCACCCCCCCTTTTCTTCAAAAACATTCCGACAAAAGTCAAAAGTAGTTCCAATTGAAAATTTGATATCAAGCACATTTGTTACTCTGTCTTATTTGAAAATATGAAATAACGGGTATAAAAGGTATTTTTGATGTTGGTTTGATGATTTCTTGAAAAAATTGAGCGTGGCTGCGTTATTTCTTGAGGGACTATTTCGTTTAGTGTGACCTAATTACACACTATGGTCTGCTACGATTCAGAAATTGTCTTTAGTGTTATTTTTCAAGTGTATTTTGAAGGCTTATATGTATTTTTTTGCATACCGACAGGCATGCAAATTTGATACGTGCCCAGAGACACCAACATTTGGGCAATTTTTTGAATAAAACGGGTGACAGAAGGTCGGGTTCTGAACTGACCCCCCACCCACCTGTGTAACCCGTTTCGATAGGAATTTCCCTCAAATTGTTCAGATCAGCTTCTCCGTCTCACATTTACACTTTGGATATGTCAATACTATCAGTTGTCTATGCAAAAGCCGTGAAGAGTCATGGCCTAATTCAATAAACCAGTCAGATCCCTTTTTTCAGAAGCAATGGTAGCTGTTGCCAAAAGAAAAAAATAACAGCAAATTTTTCAAGTCTCTTGTTTTACTGCATAGGGTTGTTGAGAACACTAAGAAAGTAATTTCATTTTTTACTGATGGTATGTTTTGACAGAAAAGATGTAGGAGAAACAGTAAATAAGTCATTAATGATTAAATAAATAATGAAAATGAAAAAGGGAGCAGTTTCCCTCAGTGCAGTTAGTGGAAAATTTTTTCCATGTTGCTTTTTGAATAGCCTGAAAGGTTTAAAGGACTTATCAATAAATGTCGCATGGTAATGCTTAAAGACAAAATGGTCTGTCGCATTATGCTTTGCCCGGCATACAGCTGTTAGGCTCAAGCCGACAAAACGTTGCAAATTTATATATGTCTCTTTCGTCCGCGACGACATGGTTGAACCCTCAGAATTCACGAAACAACAAGACATAGAGTAGAATGTGAAATGGATTTTGATGATTACCCACTCATACTTATGGCACTTATGGGTGCAAAAACATGAGCTTGACAAAAGGCACTAATAATGCTGTTTTTCTTGATTTCTTAGTGGGAAGAAAAACATACTGAAACACATCTTGTATGAATAGTATTCTCTTTAAATCAGAATGCCAAAGTTTGTGTCACAGTAGAGTGTGCATGCACCGACCAATGCGACAACGCGAACCCAGATTTAGGTTTAATCGCATGTGCCAAAATACCATATATCTTTGGGTCCTCATTACAATTTGATTTCAGAGTCATGCTTTGTTTCCCATCTCTAGGGATTGGATTATGTCATCACGGTCACAAGCAATATCATGTCGATTCGGGACATCTTCCCAGTTCAAGCCTGGCAAGCTGATTGCGTTTGCATTAAAAAACCTATGAAAATGAGTGAAAGCTGATAAATAGAAAGAAAGAATATTTTCACACATTTCTAATGATTTGTACATTACGTTTGCATTAAAAGTCTAAGAATTAGGAAGAGTGGAAAAAAAAAAGGTAGAACATAGGTAATAATTGCTCAGGTTCGAACCCAGTCTACCAATGACCAAGTGTAAAAATATTTTGGGCCCTGCCATCTTGCCCATTGAGCTAGGGAAGCAGTTGAATTTAATAAATAAAATTAATCGACTTAAATGGCTGCACCCCCCCTTCTATCTTCAAAAACATTGTGACAGAAGTCAAAAAAAATTTCAGTTGATAATTTTATAACAAGCAAAGCTAAGGAAGCAGTTGAATTCAACCTAGAAAATTAATTAATTTTTTTTTTTAATCTTTTTTTAGGCCCAACCCCCTTTTCTTCAAAAACATTCCGACAAAAGTCAAAAGTAGTTCCAATTGAAAATTTGATATCAAGCACATTTGTTACTCTGTCTTATTTGAAAATATGAAATGACGGGTGTAAAAGGTATTTTTGATGTTGGTTTGATGATTTCTTGAAAAAAGTGAGCGTGGCTGCGTTATTTCTTGAGGGACTATTTCGTTTAGTGTGACCTAATTACACACTATGGTCTGCTACGATTCAGAAATTGTCTTTAGTGTTATTTTTCAAGTGTATTTTGAAGGCTTATATGTATTTTTTTGCATACCGACAGGCATGCAAATTTGATACGTGCCCAGAGACACCAACATTTGGGCAATTTTTTGAATAAAACGGGTGACAGAAGGTCGGGTTCTGAACTGACCCCCCACCCACCTGTGTAACCCGTTTCGATAGGAATTTCCCTCAAATTGTTCAGATCAGCTTCTCCGTCTCACATTTACACTTTGGATATGTCAATACTATCAGTTGTCTATGCAAAAGCCGTGAAGAGTCATGGCCTAATTCAATAAACTAGTCAGATCCCTTTTTTCAGAAGCAATGGTAGCTGTTGCCAAAAGAAAAAAATAACAGCAAATTTTTCAAGTGTCTTGTTTTACTGCATAGGGTTGTTGAGAACACTAAGAAAGTAATTTCATTTTTTACTGATGGTATGTTTTGACAGAAAAGATGTGGGAGAAACAGTAAATAAGTCATTAATAATTAAATAAATAATGAAAATGAAAAAGGGAGCAGTTTCCCTCAGTGCAGTTAGTGGACAATTTTTTCCATGTTGCTTTTTGAATAGCCTGAAAGGTTTAAAGGACTTATCAATAAATGTCGCATGGTAATGCTTAAAGACAAAATGGTCTGTCGCATTATGCTTTGCCTGGCATACAGCTGTTAGGCTCAAGCCGACAAAACGTTGCAAATTTATATATGTCTCTTTCGTCCGCGACGACATGGTTGAACCCTCAGAATTCACGCAACAACAAGACATAGAGTAGAATGTGAAATGGATTTTGATGATTACCCACTCATACTTATGGCACTTACGGGCGCAAAAACATGAGCTTGACAAAAGGCACTAATAATGCTGTTTTTCTTGATTTCTTAGTGGGAAGAAAAACATACTGAAACACATCTTGTATGAATAGTATTCTCTTTAAATCAGAATGCCAAAGTTTGTGTCACAGTAGAGTGTGCATGCACTGACCAATGCGACAACGCGAACCCAGATTTAGGTTTAATCGCATGTGCCAAAATACCATATATCTTTGGGTCCTCATTACAATTTGATTTCAGAGTCATGCTTTGTTTCCCATCTCTAGGGATTGGATTATGTCATCACGGTCACAAGCAATATCATGTCGATTCGGGACATCTTCCCAGTTCAAGCCTGGCAAGCTGATTGCGTTTGCATTAAAAAACCTATGAAAATGAGTGAAAGCTGATAAATAGAGAGAAAGAATATTTTCACACATTTCTAATGATTTGTACATTACGTTTGCATTATAAGTCTAAGAATTAGGAAGAGTGGAAAAAAAAAAAGGTAGAAAAGAGGTAATAATTGCTCAGGTTCGAACCCAGTCTACCAATCACCAAGTGTAAAAATATTTTGGGCCCTGCCATCTTGCCCATTGAGCTAGGGAAGCAGTTGAATTTAATAAATAAAATTAATCGACTTAAATGGCTGCACCCCCCCTTCTATCTTCAAAAACATTGTGACAGAAGTCAAAAAAAATTTCAGTTGATAATTTTATAACAAGCAAAGCTAAGGAAGCAGTTGAATTCAACCTAGAAAATTAATTAATTTTTTTTTTAAATCTTTTTTTAGGCCCACCCCCCCTTTTCTTCAAAAACATTCCGACAAAAGTCAAAAGTAGTTCCAATTGAAAATTTGATATCAAGCACATTTGTTACTCTGTCTTATTTGAAAATATGAAATAACAGGTATAAAAGGTATTTTTGATGTTGGTTTGATGATTTCTTGAAAAAAGTGAGCGTGGCTGCGTTATTTCTTGAGGGACTATTTCGTTTAGTGTGACCTAATTACACACTATGGTCTGCTACGATTCAGAAATTGTCTTTAGTGTTATTTTTCAAGTATATTTTGAAGGCTTATATGTATTTTTTTGCATACCGACAGGCATGCAAATTTGATACGTGCCCAGAGACACCAACATTTGGGCAATTTTTTTAATAAAACGGGTGACAGAAGGTCGGGTTCTGAACTGACCCCCCCACCCACCTGTGTAACCCGTTTCGATAGGAATTTCCCTCAAATTGTTCAGATCAGCTTCTCCGTCTCACATTTACACTTTGGATATGTCAATACTATCAGTTGTCTATGCAAAAGCCGTGAAGAGTCATGGCCTAATTCAATAAACCAGTCAGATCCCTTTTTTCAGAAGCAATGGTAGCTGTTGCCAAAAGAAAAAAATAACAGCAAATTTTTCAAGTGTCTTGTTTTACTGCATAGGGTTGTTGAGAACACTAAGAAAGTAATTTCATTTTTTACTGATGGTATGTTTTGACAGAAAAGATGTGGGAGAAACAGTAAATAAGTCATTAATGATTAAATAAATAATGAAAATGAAAAAGGGAGCAGTTTCCCTCAGTGCAGTTAGTGGAAAATTTTTTCCATGTTGCTTTTTGAATAGCCTGAAAGGTTTAAAGGACTTATCAATAAATGTCGCATGGTAATGCTTAAAGACAAAATGGTCTGTCGCATTATGCTTTGCCCGGCATACAGCTGTTAGGCTCAAGCTGACAAAACGTTGCAAATTTATATATGTCTCTTTCGTCCGCGACGTCATGGTTGAACCCTCAGAATTCACGCAACAACAAGACATAGAGTAGAATGTGAAATGGATTTTGATGATTACCCACTCATACTTATGGCACTTACGGGCGCAAAAACATGAGCTTGACAAAAGGCACTAATAATGCTGTTTTTCTTGATTTCTTAGTGGGAAGAAAAACATACTGAAACACATCTTATATGAATAGTATTCTCTTTAAATCAGAATGCCAAAGTTTGTGTCACAGTAGAGTGTGCATGCACTGACCAATGCGACAACGCGAACCCAGATTTAGGTTTAATCGCATGTGCCAAAATACCATATATCTTTGGGTCCTCATTACAATTTGATTTCAGAGTCATGCTTTGTTTCCCATCTCTAGGGATTGGATTATGTCATCACGGTCACAAGCAATATCATGTCGATTCGGGACATCTTCCCAGTTCAAGCCTGGCAAGCTGATTGCGTTTGCATTAAAAAACCTATGAAAATGAGTGAAAGCTGATAAATAGAGAGAAAGAATATTTTCACACATTTCTAATGATTTGTACATTACGTTTGCATTAAAAGTCTAAGAATTAGGAAGAGTGGAAAAAAAAAAGGTAGAAAAGAGGTAATAATTGCTCAGGTTCGAACCCAGTCTACCAATGACCAAGTGTAAAAATATTTTGGGCCCTGCCATCTTGCCCATTGAGCTAGGGAAGCAGTTGAATTTAATAAATAAAATTAATCGACTTAAATGGCTGCACCCCCCCTTCTATCTTCAAAAACATTGTGACAGAAGTCAAAAAAAATTTCAGTTGATAATTTTATAACAAGCAAAGCTAAGGAAGCAGTTGAATTCAACCTAGAAAATTAATTAATTTTTTTTTTAAATCTTTTTTTAGGCCCACCCCCCCTTTTCTTCAAAAACATTCCGACAAAAGTCAAAAGTAGTTCCAATTGAAAATTTGATATCAAGCACATTTGTTACTCTGTCTTATTTGAAAATATGAAATAACGGGTATAAAAGGTATTTTTGATGTTGGTTTGATGATTTCTTGAAAAAAGTGAGCGTGGCTGCGTTATTTCTTGAGGGACTATTTCGTTTAGTGTGACCTAATTACACACTATGGTCTGCTACGATTCAGAAATTGTCTTTAGTGTTATTTTTCAAGTGTATTTTGAAGGCTTATATGTATTTTTTTGCATACCGACAGGCATGCAAATTTGATACGTGCCCAGAGACACCAACATTTGGGCAATTTTTTTAATAAAACGGGTGACAGAAGGTCGGGTTCTGAACTGACCCCCCACCCACCTGTGTAACCCGTTTCGATAGGAATTTCCCTCAAATTGTTCAGATCAGCTTCTCCGTCTCACATTTACACTTTGGATATGTCAATACTATCAGTTGTCTATGCAAAAGCCGTGAAGAGTCATGGCCTAATTCAATAAACTAGTCAGATCCCTTTTTTCAGAAGCAATGGTAGCTGTTGCCAAAAGAAAAAAATAACAGCAAATTTTTCAAGTGTCTTGTTTTACTGCATAGGGTTGTTGAGAACACTAAGAAAGTAATTTCATTTTTTACTGATGGTATGTTTTGACAGAAAAGATGTGGGAGAAACAGTAAATAAGTCATTAATGATTAAATAAATAATGAAAATGAAAAAGGGAGCAGTTTCCCTCAGTGCAGTTAGTGGAAAATTTTTTCCATGTTGCTTTTTGAATAGCCTGAAAGGTTTAAAGGACTTATCAATAAATGTCGCATGGTAATGCTTAAAGACAAAATGGTCTGTCGCATTATGCTTTGCCTAGCATACAGCTGTTAGGCTCAAGCCGACAAAACGTTGCAAATTTATATATGTCTCTTTCGTCCGCGACGACATGGTTGAACCCTCAGAATTCACGCAACAACAAGACATAGAGTAGAATGTGAAATGGATTTTGATGATTACCCACACATACTTATGGCACTTACGGGCGCAAAAACATGAGCTTGACAAAAGCCACTAATAATGCTGTTTTTCTTGATTTCTTAGTGGGAAGAAAAACATACTGAAACACATCTTGTATGAATAGTATTCTCTTTAAATCAGAATGCCAAAGTTTGTGTCACAGTAGAGTGTGCATGCACCGACCAATGCGACAACGCGAACCCAGATTTAGGTTTAATCGCATGTGCCAAAATACCATATATCTTTGGGTCCTCATTACAATTTGATTTCAGAGTCATGCTTTCTTTCCCCTCTCTAGGGATTGGATTATGTCATCACGGTCACAAGCAATATCATGTCGATTCGGGACATCTTCCCAGTTCAAGCCTGGCAAGCTGATTGCGTTTGCATTCAAAAACCTATGAAAATGAGTGAAAGCTGATAAATAGAGAGAAAGAATATTTTCACACATTTCTAATGATTTGTACATTACGTTTGCATTAAAAGTCTAAGAATTAGGAAGAGTGGAAAAAAAAAAAGGTAGAAAAGAGGTAATAATTGCTCAGGTTCGAACCCAGTCTACCAATCACCAAGTGTAAAAATATTTTTGGCCCTGCCATCTTACCCATTGAGCTAGGGAAGCAGTTGAATTTAATAAATAAAATTAATCGACTTAAATGGCTGCACCCCCCCTTCTATCTTCAAAAACATTGTGACAGAAGTCAAAAAAAATTTCAGTTGATAATTTTATAACAAGCAAAGCTAAGGAAGCAGTTGAATTCAACCTAGAAAATTAATTATTTTTTTTTTTTAATCTTTTTTTAGGCCCACCCCAACTTTTCTTCAAAAACATTCCGACAAAAGTCAAAAGTAGTTCCAATTGAAAATTTGATATCAAGCACATTTGTTACTCTGTCTTATTTGAAAATATGAAATAACGGGTATAAAAGGTATTTTTGATGTTGGTTTGATGATTTCTTGAAAAATGTGAGCGTGGCTGCGTTATTTCTTGAGGGACTATTTCGTTTAGTGTGACCTAATTACACACTATGGTCTGCTACGATTCAGAAATTGTCTTTAGTGTTATTTTTCAAGTGTATTTTGAAGGCTTATATGTATTTTTTTGCATACCGACAGGCATGCAAATTTGATACGTGCCCAGAGACACCAACATTTGGGCAATTTTTTGAATAAAACGGGTGACAGAAGGTCGGGTTCTGAACTGACCCCCCACCCACCTGTGTAACCCGTTTCGATAGGAATTTCCCTCAAATTGTTCAGATCAGCTTCTCCGTCTCACATTTACACTTTGGATATGTCAATACTATCAGTTGTCTATGCAAAAGCCGTGAAGAGTCATGGCCTAATTCAATAAACTAGTCAGATCCCTTTTTTCAGAAGCAATGGTAGCTGTTGCCAAAAGAAAAAAATAACAGCAAATTTTTCAAGTGTCTTGTTTTACTGCATAGGGTTGTTGAGAACACTAAGAAAGTAATTTCATTTTTTACTGATGGTATGTTTTGACAGAAAAGATGTAGGAGAAACAGTAAATAAGTCATTAATGATTAAATAAATAATGAAAATGAAAAAGGGAGCAGTTTCCCTCAGTGCAGTTAGTGGAAAATTTTTTCCATGTTGCTTTTTGAATAGCCTGAAAGGTTTAAAGGACTTATCAATAAATGTCGCATGGTAATGCTTAAAGACAAAATGGTCTGTCGCATTATGCTTTGCCCGGCATACAGCTGTTAGGCTCAAGCCGACAAAACGTTGCAAATTTATATATGTCTCTTTCGTCCGCGACGACATGGTTGAACCCTCAGAATTCACGAAACAACAAGACATAGAGTAGAATGTGAAATGGATTTTGATGATTACCCACTCATACTTATGGCACTTATGGGTGCAAAAACATGAGCTTGACAAAAGGCACTAATAATGCTGTTTTTCTTGATTTCTTAGTGGGAAGAAAAACATACTGAAACACATCTTGTATGAATAGTATTCTCTTTAAATCAGAATGCCAAAGTTTGTGTCACAGTAGAGTGTGCATGCACCGACCAATGCGACAACGCGAACCCAGATTTAGGTTTAATCGCATGTGCCAAAATACCATATATCTTTGGGTCCTCATTACAATTTGATTTCAGAGTCATGCTTTGTTTCCCATCTCTAGGGATTGGATTATGTCATCACGGTCACAAGCAATATCATGTCGATTCGGGACATCTTCCCAGTTCAAGCCTGGCAAGCTGATTGCGTTTGCATTAAAAAACCTATGAAAATGAGTGAAAGCTGATAAATAGAAAGAAAGAATATTTTCACACATTTCTAATGATTTGTACATTACGTTTGCATTAAAAGTCTAAGAATTAGGAAGAGTGGAAAAAAAAAAGGTAGAACATAGGTAATAATTGCTCAGGTTCGAACCCAGTCTACCAATCACCAAGTGTAAAAATATTTTGGGCCCTGCCATCTTGCCCATTGAGCTAGGGAAGCAGTTGAATTTAATAAATAAAATTAATCGACTTAAATGGCTGCACCCCTCCTTCTATCTTCAAAAACATTGTGACAGAAGTCAAAAAAAATTTCAGTTGATAATTTTATAACAAGCAAAGCTAAGGAAGCAGTTGAATTCAACCTAGAAAATTAATTAATTTTTTTTTTTAATCTTTTTTTAGGCCCAACCCCCTTTTCTTCAAAAACATTCCAACAAAAGTCAAAAGTAGTTCCAATTGAAAATTTGATATCAAGCACATTTGTTACTCTGTCTTATTTGAAAATATGAAATGACGGGTGTAAAAGGTATTTTTGATGTTGGTTTGATGATTTCTTGAAAAAAGTGAGCGTGGCTGCGTTATTTCTTGAGGGACTATTTCGTTTAGTGTGACCTAATTACACACTATGGTCTGCTACGATTCAGAAATTGTCTTTAGTGTTATTTTTCAAGTGTATTTTGAAGGCTTATATGTATTTTTTTGCATACCGACAGGCATGCAAATTTGATACGTGCCCAGAGACACCAACATTTGGGCAATTTTTTGAATAAAACGGGTGACAGAAGGTCGGGTTCTGAACTGACCCCCCACCCACCTGTGTAACCCGTTTCGATAGGAATTTCCCTCAAATTGTTCAGATCAGCTTCTCCGTCTCACATTTACACTTTGGATATGTCAATACTATCAGTTGTCTATGCAAAAGCCGTGAAGAGTCATGGCCTAATTCAATAAACTAGTCAGATCCCTTTTTTCAGAAGCAATGGTAGCTGTTGCCAAAAGAAAAAAATAACAGCAAATTTTTCAAGTGTCTTGTTTTACTGCATAGGGTTGTTGAGAACACTAAGAAAGTAATTTCATTTTTTACTGATGGTATGTTTTGACAGAAAAGATGTGGGAGAAACAGTAAATAAGTCATTAATAATTAAATAAATAATGAAAATGAAAAAGGGAGCAGTTTCCCTCAGTGCAGTTAGTGGACAATTTTTTCCATGTTGCTTTTTGAATAGCCTGAAAGGTTTAAAGGACTTATCAATAAATGTCGCATGGTAATGCTTAAAGACAAAATGGTCTGTCGCATTATGCTTTGCCTGGCATACAGCTGTTAGGCTCAAGCCGACAAAACGTTGCAAATTTATATATGTCTCTTTCGTCCGCGACGACATGGTTGAACCCTCAGAATTCACGCAACAACAAGACATAGAGTAGAATGTGAAATGGATTTTGATGATTACCCACTCATACTTATGGCACTTACGGGCGCAAAAACATGAGCTTGACAAAAGGCACTAATAATGCTGTTTTTCTTGATTTCTTAGTGGGAAGAAAAACATACTGAAACACATCTTGTATGAATAGTATTCTCTTTAAATCAGAATGCCAAAGTTTGTGTCACAGTAGAGTGTGCATGCACTGACCAATGCGACAACGCGAACCCAGATTTAGGTTTAATCGCATGTGCCAAAATACCATATATCTTTGGGTCCTCATTACAATTTGATTTCAGAGTCATGCTTTGTTTCCCATCTCTAGGGATTGGATTATGTCATCACGGTCACAAGCAATATCATGTCGATTCGGGACATCTTCCCAGTTCAAGCCTGGCAAGCTGATTGCGTTTGCATTCAAAAACCTATGAAAATGAGTGAAAGCTGATAAATAGAGAGAAAGAATATTTTCACACATTTCTAATGATTTGTACATTACGTTTGCATTATAAGTCTAAGAATTAGGAAGAGTGGAAAAAAAAAAAGGTAGAAAAGAGGTAATAATTGCTCAGGTTCGAACCCAGTCTACCAATCACCAAGTGTAAAAATATTTTGGGCCCTGCCATCTTGCCCATTGAGCTAGGGAAGCAGTTGAATTTAATAAATAAAATTAATCGACTTAAATGGCTGCACCCCCCCTTCTATCTTCAAAAACATTGTGACAGAAGTCAAAAAAAATTTCAGTTGATAATTTTATAACAAGCAAAGCTAAGGAAGCAGTTGAATTCAACCTAGAAAATTAATTAATTTTTTTTTTAAATCTTTTTTTAGGCCCACCCCCCCTTTTCTTCAAAAACATTCCGACAAAAGTCAAAAGTAGTTCCAATTGAAAATTTGATATCAAGCACATTTGTTACTCTGTCTTATTTGAAAATATGAAATAACAGGTATAAAAGGTATTTTTGATGTTGGTTTGATGATTTCTTGAAAAAAGTGAGCGTCGCTGCGTTATTTCTTGAGGGACTATTTCGTTTAGTGTGACCTAATTACACACTATGGTCTGCTACGATTCAGAAATTGTCTTTAGTGTTATTTTTCAAGTATATTTTGAAGGCTTATATGTATTTTTTTGCATACCGACAGGCATGCAAATTTGATACGTGCCCAGAGACACCAACATTTGGGCAATTTTTTTAATAAAACGGGTGACAGAAGGTCGGGTTCTGAACTGACCCCCCACCCACCTGTGTAACCCGTTTCGATAGGAATTTCCCTCAAATTGTTCAGATCAGCTTCTCCGTCTCACATTTACACTTTGGATATGTCAATACTATCAGTTGTCTATGCAAAAGCCGTGAAGAGTCATGGCCTAATTCAATAAACCAGTCAGATCCCTTTTTTCAGAAGCAATGGTAGCTGTTGCCAAAAGAAAAAAATAACAGCAAATTTTTCAAGTGTCTTGTTTTACTGCATAGGGTTGTTGAGAACACTAAGAAAGTAATTTCATTTTTTACTGATGGTATGTTTTGACAGAAAAGATGTGGGAGAAACAGTAAATAAGTCATTAATGATTAAATAAATAATGAAAATGAAAAAGGGAGCAGTTTCCCTCAGTGCAGTTAGTGGAAAATTTTTTCCATGTTGCTTTTTGAATAGCCTGAAAGGTTTAAAGGACTTATCAATAAATGTCGCATGGTAATGCTTAAAGACAAAATGGTCTGTCGCATTATGCTTTGCCCGGCATACAGCTGTTAGGCTCAAGCTGACAAAACGTTGCAAATTTATATATGTCTCTTTCGTCCGCGACGTCATGGTTGAACCCTCAGAATTCACGCAACAACAAGACATAGAGTAGAATGTGAAATGGATTTTGATGATTACCCACTCATACTTATGGCACTTACGGGCGCAAAAACATGAGCTTGACAAAAGGCACTAATAATGCTGTTTTTCTTGATTTCTTAGTGGGAAGAAAAACATACTGAAACACATCTTATATGAATAGTATTCTCTTTAAATCAGAATGCCAAAGTTTGTGTCACAGTAGAGTGTGCATGCACTGACCAATGCGACAACGCGAACCCAGATTTAGGTTTAATCGCATGTGCCAAAATACCATATATCTTTGGGTCCTCATTACAATTTGATTTCAGAGTCATGCTTTGTTTCCCATCTCTAGGGATTGGATTATGTCATCACGGTCACAAGCAATATCATGTCGATTCGGGACATCTTCCCAGTTCAAGCCTGGCAAGCTGATTGCGTTTGCATTCAAAAACCTATGAAAATGAGTGAAAGCTGATAAATAGAGAGAAAGAATATTTTCACACATTTCTAATGATTTGTACATTACGTTTGCATTAAAAGTCTAAGAATTAGGAAGAGTGGAAAAAAAAAAGGTAGAAAAGAGGTAATAATTGCTCAGGTTCGAACCCAGTCTACCAATGACCAAGTGTAAAAATATTTTGGGCCCTGCCATCTTGCCCATTGAGCTAGGGAAGCAGTTGAATTTAATAAATAAAATTAATCGACTTAAATGGCTGCACCCCCCCTTCTATCTTCAAAAACATTGTGACAGAAGTCAAAAAAAATTTCAGTTGATAATTTTATAACAAGCAAAGCTAAGGAAGCAGTTGAATTCAACCTAGAAAATTAATTAATTTTTTTTTTAAATCTTTTTTTAGGCCCACCCCCCCTTTTCTTCAAAAACATTCCGACAAAAGTCAAAAGTAGTTCCAATTGAAAATTTGATATCAAGCACATTTGTTACTCTGTCTTATTTGAAAATATGAAATAACGGGTATAAAAGGTATTTTTGATGTTGGTTTGATGATTTCTTGAAAAAAGTGAGCGTGGCTGCGTTATTTCTTGAGGGACTATTTCGTTTAGTGTGACCTAATTACACACTATGGTCTGCTACGATTCAGAAATTGTCTTTAGTGTTATTTTTCAAGTGTATTTTGAAGGCTTATATGTATTTTTTTGCATACCGACAGGCATGCAAATTTGATACGTGCCCAGAGACACCAACATTTGGGCAATTTTTTTAATAAAACGGGTGACAGAAGGTCGGGTTCTGAACTGACCCCCCACCCACCTGTGTAACCCGTTTCGATAGGAATTTCCCTCAAATTGTTCAGATCAGCTTCTCCGTCTCACATTTACACTTTGGATATGTCAATACTATCAGTTGTCTATGCAAAAGCCGTGAAGAGTCATGGCCTAATTCAATAAACCAGTCAGATCCCTTTTTTCAGAAGCAATGGTAGCTGTTGCCAAAAGAAAAAAATAACAGCAAATTTTTCAAGTGTCTTGTTTTACTGCATAGGGTTGTTGAGAACACTAAGAAAGTAATTTCATTTTTTACTGATGGTATGTTTTGACAGAAAAGATGTGGGAGAAACAGTAAATAAGTCATTAATGATTAAATAAATAATGAAAATGAAAAAGGGAGCAGTTTCCCTCAGTGCAGTTAGTGGAAAATTTTTTCCATGTTGCTTTTTGAATAGCCTGAAAGGTTTAAAGGACTTATCAATAAATGTCGCATGGTAATGCTTAAAGACAAAATGGTCTGTCGCATTATGCTTTGCCCGGCATACAGCTGTTAGGCTCAAGCCGACAAAACGTTGCAAATTTATATATGTCTCTTTCGTCCGCGACGACATGGTTGAACCCTCAGAATTCACGCAACAACAAGACATAGAGTAGAATGTGAAATGGATTTTGATGATTACCCACACATACTTATGGCACTTACGGGCGCAAAAACATGAGCTTGACAAAAGGCACTAATAATGCTGTTTTTCTTGATTTCTTAGTGGGAAGAAAAACATACTGAAACACATCTTGTATGAATAGTATTCTCTTTAAATCAGAATGCCAAAGTTTGTGTCACAGTAGAGTGTGCATGCACCGACCAATGCGACAACGCGAACCCAGATTCAGGTTTAATCGCATGTGCCAAAATACCATATATCTTTGGGTCCTCATTACAATTTGATTTCAGAGTCATGCTTTCTTTCCCCTCTCTAGGGATTGGATTATGTCATCACGGTCACAAGCAATATCATGTCGATTCGGGACATCTTCCCAGTTCAAGCCTGGCAAGCTGATTGCGTTTGCATTCAAAAACCTATGAAAATGAGTGAAAGCTGATAAATAGAGAGAAAGAATATTTTCACACATTTCTAATGATTTGTACATTACGTTTGCATTAAAAGTCTAAGAATTAGGAAGAGTGGAAAAAAAAAAAGGTAGAAAAGAGGTAATAATTGCTCAGGTTCGAACCCAGTCTACCAATCACCAAGTGTAAAAATATTTTGGGCCCTGCCATCTTACCCATTGAGCTAGGGAAGCAGTTGAATTTAATAAATAAAATTAATCGACTTAAATGGCTGCACCCCCCCTTCTATCTTCAAAAACATTGTGACAGAAGTCAAAAAAAATTTCAGTTGATAATTTTATAACAAGCAAAGCTAAGGAAGCAGTTGAATTCAACCTAGAAAATTAATTATTTTTTTTTTAAAATCTTTTTTTAGGCCCACCCCCCCTTTTCTTCAAAAACATTCCGACAAAAGTCAAAAGTAGTTCCAATTGAAAATTTGATATCAAGCACATTTGTTACTCTGTCTTATTTGAAAATATGAAATAACGGGTATAAAAGGTATTTTTGATGTTGGTTTGATGATTTCTTGAAAAAAGTGAGCGTGGCTGCGTTATTTCTTGAGGGACTATTTCGTTTAGTGTGACCTAATTACACACTATGGTCTGCTACGATTCAGAAATTGTCTTTAGTGTTATTTTTCAAGTGTATTTTGAAGGCTTATATGTATTTTTTTGCATACCGACAGGCATGCAAATTTGATACATGCCCAGAGACACCAACATTTGGGCAATTTTTTTAATAAAACGGGTGACAGAAGGTCGGGTTCTGAACTGACCCCCCCACCCACCTGTGTAACCCGTTTCGATAGGAATTTCCCTCAAATTGTTCAGATCAGCTTCTCCGTCTCACATTTACACTTTGGATATGTCAATACTATCAGTTGTCTATGCAAAAGCCGTGAAGAGTCATGGCCTAATTCAATAAACCAGTCAGATCCCTTTTTTCAGAAGCAATGGTAGCTGTTGCCAAAAGAAAAAAATAACAGCAAATTTTTCAAGTGTCTTGTTTTACTGCATAGGGTTGTTGAGAACACTAAGAAAGTAATTTCATTTTTTACTGATGGTATGTTTTGACAGAAAAGATGTGGGAGAAACAGTAAATAAGTCATTAATGATTAAATAAATAATGAAAATGAAAAAGGGAGCAGTTTCCCTCAGTGCAGTTAGTGGAAAATTTTTTCCATGTTGCTTTTTGAATAGCCTGAAAGGTTTAAAGGACTTATCAATAAATGTCGCATGGTAATGCTTAAAGACAAAATGGTCTGTCGCATTATGCTTTGCCCGGCATACAGCTGATAGGCTCAAGCCTACAAAACGTTGCAAATTTATATATGTCTCTTTCGTCCGCGACGACATGGTTGAACCCTCAGAATTCACGCAACAACAAGACATAGAGTAGAATGTGAAATGGATTTTGATGATTACCCACTCATACTTATGGCACTTATGGGTGCAAAAACATGAGCTTGACAAAAGGCACTAATAATGCTCTTTTTCTTGATTTCTTAGTGGGAAGAAAAACATACTGAAACACATCTTGTATGAATAGTATTCTCTTTAAATCAGAATGCCAAAGTTTGTGTCACAGTAGAGTGTGCATGCACCGACCAATGCGACAACGCGAACCCAGATTTAGGTTTAATCGCATGTGCCAAAATACCATATATCTTTGGGTCCTCATTACAATTTGATTTCAGAGTCATGCTTTGTTTCCCATCTCTAGGGATTGGATTATGTCATCACGGTCACAAGCAATATCATGTCGATTCGGGACATCTTCCCAGTTCAAGCCTGGCAAGCTGATTGCGTTTGCATTAAAAAACCTATGAAAATGAGTGAAAGCTGATAAATAGAAAGAAAGAATATTTTCACACATTTCTAATGATTTGTACATTACGTTTGCATTAAAAGTCTAAGAATTAGGAAGAGTGGAAAAAAAAAAGGTAGAACATAGGTAATAATTGCTCAGGTTCGAACCCAGTCTACCAATCACCAAGTGTAAAAATATTTTGGGCCCTGCCATCTTGCCCATTGAGCTAGGGAAGCAGTTGAATTTAATAAATAAAATTAATCGACTTAAATGGCTGCACCCCTCCTTCTATCTTCAAAAACATTGTGACAGAAGTCAAAAAAAATTTCAGTTGATAATTTTATAACAAGCAAAGCTAAGGAAGCAGTTGAATTCAACCTAGAAAATTAATTAATTTTTTTTTTTAATCTTTTTTTAGGCCCAACCCCCTTTTCTTCAAAAACATTCCGACAAAAGTCAAAAGTAGTTCCAATTGAAAATTTGATATCAAGCACATTTTTTACTCTGTCTTATTTGAAAATATGAAATGACGGGTGTAAAAGGTATTTTTGATGTTGGTTTGATGATTTCTTGAAAAAAGTGAGCGTGGCTGCGTTATTTCTTGAGGGACTATTTCGTTTAGTGTGACCTAATTACACACTATGGTCTGCTACGATTCAGAAATTGTCTTTAGTGTTATTTTTCAAGTGTATTTTGAAGGCTTATATGTATTTTTTTGCATACCGACAGGCATGCAAATTTGATACGTGCCCAGAGACACCAACATTTGGGCAATTTTTTTAATAAAACGGGTGACAGAAGGTCGGGTTCTGAACTGACCCCCCACCCACCTGTGTAACCCGTTTCGATAGGAATTTCCCTCAAATTGTTCAGATCAGCTTCTCCGTCTCACATTTACACTTTGGATATGTCAATACTATCAGTTGTCTATGCAAAAGCCGTGAAGAGTCATGGCCTAATTCAATAAACTAGTCAGATCCCTTTTTTCAGAAGCAATGGTAGCTGTTGCCAAAAGAAAAAAATAACAGCAAATTTTTCAAGTGTCTTGTTTTACTGCATAGGGTTGTTGAGAACACTAAGAAAGTAATTTCATTTTTTACTGATGGTATGTTTTGACAGAAAAGATGTGGGAGAAACAGTAAATAAGTCATTAATAATTAAATAAATAATGAAAATGAAAAAGGGAGCAGTTTCCCTCAGTGCAGTTAGTGGACAATTTTTTCCATGTTGCTTTTTGAATAGCCTGAAAGGTTTAAAGGACTTATCAATAAATGTCGCATGGTAATGCTTAAAGACAAAATGGTCTGTCGCATTATGCTTTGCCCGGCATACAGCTGTTAGGCTCAAGCCGACAAAACGTTGCAAATTTATATATGTCTCTTTCGTCCGCGACGACATGGTTGAACCCTCAGAATTCACGCAACAACAAGACATAGAGTAGAATGTGAAATGGATTTTGATGATTACCCACTCATACTTATGGCACTTACGGGCGCAAAAACATGAGCTTGACAAAAGGCACTAATAATGCTGTTTTTCTTGATTTCTTAGTGGGAAGAAAAACATACTGAAACACATCTTGTATGAATAGTATTCTCTTTAAATCAGAATGCCAAAGTTTGTGTCACAGTAGAGTGTGCATGCACTGACCAATGCGACAACGCGAACCCAGATTTAGGTTTAATCGCATGTGCCAAAATACCATATATCTTTGGGTCCTCATTACAATTTGATTTCAGAGTCATGCTTTGTTTCCCATCTCTAGGGATTGGATTATGTCATCACGGTCACAAGCAATATCATGTCGATTCGGGACATCTTCCCAGTTCAAGCCTGGCAAGCTGATTGCGTTTGCATTAAAAAACCTATGAAAATGAGTGAAAGCTGATAAATAGAGAGAAAGAATATTTTCACACATTTCTAATGATTTGTACATTACGTTTGCATTATAAGTCTAAGAATTAGGAAGAGTGGAAAAAAAAAAAGGTAGAAAAGAGGTAATAATTGCTCAGGTTCGAACCCAGTCTACCAATCACCAAGTGTAAAAATATTTTGGGCCCTGCCATCTTGCCCATTGAGCTAGGGAAGCAGTTGAATTTAATAAATAAAATTAATCGACTTAAATGGCTGCACCCCCCCTTCTATCTTCAAAAACATTGTGACAGAAGTCAAAAAAAATTTCAGTTGATAATTTTATAACAAGCAAAGCTAAGGAAGCAGTTGAATTCAACCTAGAAAATTAATTAATTTTTTTTTTAAATCTTTTTTTAGGCCCACCCCCCCTTTTCTTCAAAAACATTCCGACAAAAGTCAAAAGTAGTTCCAATTGAAAATTTGATATCAAGCACATTTGTTACTCTGTCTTATTTGAAAATATGAAATAACAGGTATAAAAGGTATTTTTGATGTTGGTTTGATGATTTCTTGAAAAAAGTGAGCGTGGCTGCGTTATTTCTTGAGGGACTATTTCGTTTAGTGTGACCTAATTACACACTATGGTCTGCTACGATTCAGAAATTGTCTTTAGTGTTATTTTTCAAGTATATTTTGAAGGCTTATATGTATTTTTTTGCATACCGACAGGCATGCAAATTTGATACGTGCCCAGAGACACCAACATTTGGGCAATTTTTTTAATAAAACGGGTGACAGAAGGTCGGGTTCTGAACTGACCCCCCACCCACCTGTGTAACCCGTTTCGATAGGAATTTCCCTCAAATTGTTCAGATCAGCTTCTCCGTCTCACATTTACACTTTGGATATGTCAATACTATCAGTTGTCTATGCAAAAGCCGTGAAGAGTCATGGCCTAATTCAATAAACCAGTCAGATCCCTTTTTTCAGAAGCAATGGTAGCTGTTGCCAAAAGAAAAAAATAACAGCAAATTTTTCAAGTGTCTTGTTTTACTGCATAGGGTTGTTGAGAACACTAAGAAAGTAATTTCATTTTTTACTGATGGTATGTTTTGACAGAAAAGATGTGGGAGAAACAGTAAATAAGTCATTAATGATTAAATAAATAATGAAAATGAAAAAGGGAGCAGTTTCCCTCAGTGCAGTTAGTGGAAAATTTTTTCCATGTTGCTTTTTGAATAGCCTGAAAGGTTTAAAGGACTTATCAATAAATGTCGCATGGTAATGCTTAAAGACAAAATGGTCTGTCGCATTATGCTTTGCCCGGCATACAGCTGTTAGGCTCAAGCTGACAAAACGTTGCAAATTTATATATGTCTCTTTCGTCCGCGACGTCATGGTTGAACCCTCAGAATTCACGCAACAACAAGACATAGAGTAGAATGTGAAATGGATTTTGATGATTACCCACTCATACTTATGGCACTTACGGGCGCAAAAACATGAGCTTGACAAAAGGCACTAATAATGCTGTTTTTCTTGATTTCTTAGTGGGAAGAAAAACATACTGAAACACATCTTATATGAATAGTATTCTCTTTAAATCAGAATGCCAAAGTTTGTGTCACAGTAGAGTGTGCATGCACTGACCAATGCGACAACGCGAACCCAGATTTAGGTTTAATCGCATGTGCCAAAATACCATATATCTTTGGGTCCTCATTACAATTTGATTTCAGAGTCATGCTTTGTTTCCCATCTCTAGGGATTGGATTATGTCATCATGGTCACAAGCAATATCATGTCGATTCGGGACATCTTCCCAGTTCAAGCCTGGCAAGCTGATTGCGTTTGCATTCAAAAACCTATGAAAATGAGTGAAAGCTGATAAATAGAGAGAAAGAATATTTTCACACATTTCTAATGATTTGTACATTACGTTTGCATTAAAAGTCTAAGAATTAGGAAGAGTGGAAAAAAAAAAGGTAGAAAAGAGGTAATAATTGCTCAGGTTCGAACCCAGTCTACCAATGACCAAGTGTAAAAATATTTTGGGCCCTGCCATCTTGCCCATTGAGCTAGGGAAGCAGTTGAATTTAATAAATAAAATTAATCGACTTAAATGGCTGCACCCCCCCCCTTCTATCTTCAAAAACATTGTGACAGAAGTCAAAAAAAATTTCAGTTGATAATTTTATAACAAGCAAAGCTAAGGAAGCAGTTGAATTCAACCTAGAAAATTAATTAATTTTTTTTTTAAATCTTTTTTTAGGCCCACCCCCCCTTTTCTTCAAAAACATTCCGACAAAAGTCAAAAGTAGTTCCAATTGAAAATTTGATATCAAGCACATTTGTTACTCTGTCTTATTTGAAAATATGAAATAACGGGTATAAAAGGTATTTTTGATGTTGGTTTGATGATTTCTTGAAAAAAGTGAGCGTGGCTGCGTTATTTCTTGAGGGACTATTTCGTTTAGTGTGACCTAATTACACACTATGGTCTGCTACGATTCAGAAATTGTCTTTAGTGTTATTTTTCAAGTGTATTTTGAAGGCTTATATGTATTTTTTTGCATACCGACAGGCATGCAAATTTGATACGTGCCCAGAGACACCAACATTTGGGCAATTTTTTGAATAAAACGGGTGACAGAAGGTCGGGTTCTGAACTGACCCCCCACCCACCTGTGTAACCCGTTTCGATAGGAATTTCCCTCAAATTGTTCAGATCAGCTTCTCCGTCTCACATTTACACTTTGGATATGTCAATACTATCAGTTGTCTATGCAAAAGCCGTGAAGAGTCATGGCCTAATTCAATAAACCAGTCAGATCCCTTTTTTCAGAAGCAATGGTAGCTGTTGCCAAAAGAAAAAAATAACAGCAAATTTTTCAAGTGTCTTGTTTTACTGCATAGGGTTGTTGAGAACACTAAGAAAGTAATTTCATTTTTTACTGATGGTATGTTTTGACAGAAAAGATGTAGGAGAAACAGTAAATAAGTCATTAATGATTAAATAAATAATGAAAATGAAAAAGGGAGCAGTTTCCCTCAGTGCAGTTAGTGGAAAATTTTTTCCATGTTGCTTTTTGAATAGCCTGAAAGGTTTAAAGGACTTATCAATAAATGTCGCATGGTAATGCTTAAAGACAAAATGGTCTGTCGCATTATGCTTTGCCCGGCATACAGCTGTTAGGCTCAAGCCGACAAAACGTTGCAAATTTATATATGTCTCTTTCGTCCGCGACGACATGGTTGAACCCTCAGAATTCACGAAACAACAAGACATAGAGTAGAATGTGAAATGGATTTTGATGATTACCCACTCATACTTATGGCACTTATGGGTGCAAAAACATGAGCTTGACAAAAGGCACTAATAATGCTGTTTTTCTTGATTTCTTAGTGGGAAGAAAAACATACTGAAACACATCTTGTATGAATAGTATTCTCTTTAAATCAGAATGCCAAAGTTTGTGTCACAGTAGAGTGTGCATGCACCGACCAATGCGACAACGCGAACCCAGATTTAGGTTTAATCGCATGTGCCAAAATACCATATATCTTTGGGTCCTCATTACAATTTGATTTCAGAGTCATGCTTTGTTTCCCATCTCTAGGGATTGGATTATGTCATCACGGTCACAAGCAATATCATGTCGATTCGGGACATCTTCCCAGTTCAAGCCTGGCAAGCTGATTGCGTTTGCATTAAAAAACCTATGAAAATGAGTGAAAGCTGATAAATAGAAAGAAAGAATATTTTCACACATTTCTAATGATTTGTACATTACGTTTGCATTAAAAGTCTAAGAATTAGGAAGAGTGGAAAAAAAAAAGGTAGAACATAGGTAATAATTGCTCAGGTTCGAACCCAGTCTACCAATCACCAAGTGTAAAAATATTTTGGGCCCTGCCATCTTGCCCATTGAGCTAGGGAAGCAGTTGAATTTAATAAATAAAATTAATCGACTTAAATGGCTGCACCCCTCCTTCTATCTTCAAAAACATTGTGACAGAAGTCAAAAAAAATTTCAGTTGATAATTTTATAACAAGCAAAGCTAAGGAAGCAGTTGAATTCAACCTAGAAAATTAATTATTTTTTTTTTTTAATCTTTTTTTAGGCCCAACCCCCTTTTCTTCAAAAACATTCCGACAAAAGTCAAAAGTAGTTCCAATTGAAAATTTGATATCAAGCACATTTGTTACTCTGTCTTATTTGAAAATATGAAATGACGGGTGTAAAAGGTATTTTTGATGTTGGTTTGATGATTTCTTGAAAAAAGTGAGCGTGGCTGCGTTATTTCTTGAGGGACTATTTCGTTTAGTGTGACCTAATTACACACTATGGTCTGCTACGATTCAGAAATTGTCTTTAGTGTTATTTTTCAAGTGTATTTTGAAGGCTTATATGTATTTTTTTGCATACCGACAGGCATGCAAATTTGATACGTGCCCAGAGACACCAACATTTGGGCAATTTTTTGAATAAAACGGGTGACAGAAGGTCGGGTTCTGAACTGACCCCCCACCCACCTGTGTAACCCGTTTCGATAGGAATTTCCCTCAAATTGTTCAGATCAGCTTCTCCGTCTCACATTTACACTTTGGATATGTCAATACTATCAGTTGTCTATGCAAAAGCCGTGAAGAGTCATGGCCTAATTCAATAAACTAGTCAGATCCCTTTTTTCAGAAGCAATGGTAGCTGTTGCCAAAAGAAAAAAATAACAGCAAATTTTTCAAGTGTCTTGTTTTACTGCATAGGGTTGTTGAGAACACTAAGAAAGTAATTTCATTTTTTACTGATGGTATGTTTTGACAGAAAAGATGTGGGAGAAACAGTAAATAAGTCATTAATAATTAAATAAATAATGAAAATGAAAAAGGGAGCAGTTTCCCTCAGTGCAGTTAGTGGACAATTTTTTCCATGTTGCTTTTTGAATAGCCTGAAAGGTTTAAAGGACTTATCAATAAATGTCGCATGGTAATGCTTAAAGACAAAATGGTCTGTCGCATTATGCTTTGCCTGGCATACAGCTGTTAGGCTCAAGCCGACAAAACGTTGCAAATTTATATATGTCTCTTTCGTCCGCGACGACATGGTTGAACCCTCAGAATTCACGCAACAACAAGACATAGAGTAGAATGTGAAATGGATTTTGATGATTACCCACTCATACTTATGGCACTTACGGGCGCAAAAACATGAGCTTGACAAAAGGCACTAATAATGCTGTTTTTCTTGATTTCTTAGTGGGAAGAAAAACATACTGAAACACATCTTGTATGAATAGTATTCTCTTTAAATCAGAATGCCAAAGTTTGTGTCACAGTAGAGTGTGCATGCACTGACCAATGCGACAACGCGAACCCAGATTTAGGTTTAATCGCATGTGCCAAAATACCATATATCTTTGGGTCCTCATTACAATTTGATTTCAGAGTCATGCTTTGTTTCCCATCTCTAGGGATTGGATTATGTCATCACGGTCACAAGCAATATCATGTCGATTCGGGACATCTTCCCAGTTCAAGCCTGGCAAGCTGATTGCGTTTGCATTCAAAAACCTATGAAAATGAGTGAAAGCTGATAAATAGAGAGAAAGAATATTTTCACACATTTCTAATGATTTGTACATTACGTTTGCATTATAAGTCTAAGAATTAGGAAGAGTGGAAAAAAAAAAAGGTAGAAAAGAGGTAATAATTGCTCAGGTTCGAACCCAGTCTACCAATCACCAAGTGTAAAAATATTTTGGGCCCTGCCATCTTGCCCATTGAGCTAGGGAAGCAGTTGAATTTAATAAATAAAATTAATCGACTTAAATGGCTGCACCCCCCCTTCTATCTTCAAAAACATTGTGACAGAAGTCAAAAAAAATTTCAGTTGATAATTTTATAACAAGCAAAGCTAAGGAAGCAGTTGAATTCAACCTAGAAAATTAATTAATTTTTTTTTTAAATCTTTTTTTAGGCCCACCCCCCCCTTTTCTTCAAAAACATTCCGACAAAAGTCAAAAGTAGTTCCAATTGAAAATTTGATATCAAGCACATTTGTTACTCTGTCTTATTTGAAAATATGAAATAACAGGTATAAAAGGTATTTTTGATGTTGGTTTGATGATTTCTTGAAAAAAGTGAGCGTGGCTGCGTTATTTCTTGAGGGACTATTTCGTTTAGTGTGACCTAATTACACACTATGGTCTGCTACGATTCAGAAATTGTCTTTAGTGTTATTTTTCAAGTATATTTTGAAGGCTTATATGTATTTTTTTGCATACCGACAGGCATGCAAATTTGATACGTGCCCAGAGACACCAACATTTGGGCAATTTTTTTAATAAAACGGGTGACAGAAGGTCGGGTTCTGAACTGACCCCCCACCCACCTGTGTAACCCGTTTCGATAGGAATTTCCCTCAAATTGTTCAGATCAGCTTCTCCGTCTCACATTTACACTTTGGATATGTCAATACTATCAGTTGTCTATGCAAAAGCCGTGAAGAGTCATGGCCTAATTCAATAAACCAGTCAGATCCCTTTTTTCAGAAGCAATGGTAGCTGTTGCCAAAAGAAAAAAATAACAGCAAATTTTTCAAGTGTCTTGTTTTACTGCATAGGGTTGTTGAGAACACTAAGAAAGTAATTTCATTTTTTACTGATGGTATGTTTTGACAGAAAAGATGTGGGAGAAACAGTAAATAAGTCATTAATGATTAAATAAATAATGAAAATGAAAAAGGGAGCAGTTTCCCTCAGTGCAGTTAGTGGAAATTTTTTTCCATGTTGCTTTTTGAATAGCCTGAAAGGTTTAAAGGACTTATCAATAAATGTCGCATGGTAATGCTTAAAGACAAAATGGTCTGTCGCATTATGCTTTGCCCGGCATACAGCTGTTAGGCTCAAGCTGACAAAACGTTGCAAATTTATATATGTCTCTTTCGTCCGCGACGTCATGGTTGAACCCTCAGAATTCACGCAACAACAAGACATAGAGTAGAATGTGAAATGGATTTTGATGATTACCCACTCATACTTATGGCACTTACGGGCGCAAAAACATGAGCTTGACAAAAGGCACTAATAATGCTGTTTTTCTTGATTTCTTAGTGGGAAGAAAAACATACTGAAACACATCTTGTATGAATAGTATTCTCTTTAAATCAGAATGCCAAAGTTTGTGTCACAGTAGAGTGTGCATGCACTGACCAATGCGACAACGCGAACCCAGATTTAGGTTTAATCGCATGTGCCAAAATACCATATATCTTTGGGTCCTCATTACAATTTGATTTCAGAGTCATGCTTTGTTTCCCATCTCTAGGGATTGGATTATGTCATCACGGTCACAAGCAATATCATGTCGATTCGGGACATCTTCCCAGTTCAAGCCTGGCAAGCTGATTGCGTTTGCATTAAAAAACCGATGAAAATGAGTGAAAGCTGATAAATAGAGAGAAAGAATATTTTCACACATTTCTAATGATTTGTACATTACGTTTGCATTATAAGTCTAAGAATTAGGAAGAGTGGAAAAAAAAAAAGGTAGAAAAGAGGTAATAATTGCTCAGGTTCGAACCCAGTCTACCAATCACCAAGTGTAAAAATATTTTGGGCCCTGCCATCTTGCCCATTGAGCTAGGGAAGCAGTTGAATTTAATAAATAAAATTAATCGACTTAAATGGCTGCACCCCCCCTTCTATCTTCAAAAACATTGTGACAGAAGTCAAAAAAAATTTCAGTTGATAATTTTATAACAAGCAAAGCTAAGGAAGCAGTTGAATTCAACCTAGAAAATTAATTAATTTTTTTTTTAAATCTTTTTTTAGGCCCACCCCCCTTTTTCTTCAAAAACATTCCGACAAAAGTCAAAAGTAGTTCCAATTGAAAATTTGATATCAAGCACATTTGTTACTCTGTCTTATTTGAAAATATGAAATAACAGGTATAAAAGGTATTTTTGATGTTGGTTTGATGATTTCTTGAAAAAAGTGAGCGTGGCTGCGTTATTTCTTGAGGGACTATTTCGTTTAGTGTGACCTAATTACACACTATGGTCTGCTACGATTCAGAAATTGTCTTTAGTGTTATTTTTCAAGTATATTTTGAAGGCTTATATGTATTTTTTTGCATACCGACAGGCATGCAAATTTGATACGTGCCCAGAGACACCAACATTTGGGCAATTTTTTTAATAAAACGGGTGACAGAAGGTCGGGTTCTGAACTGACCCCCCACCCACCTGTGTAACCCGTTTCGATAGGAATTTCCCTCAAATTGTTCAGATCAGCTTCTCCGTCTCACATTTACACTTTGGATATGTCAATACTATCAGTTCTCTATGCAAAAGCCGTGAAGAGTCATGGCCTAATTCAATAAACCAGTCAGATCCCTTTTTTCAGAAGCAATGGTAGCTGTTGCCAAAAGAAAAAAATAACAGCAAATTTTTCAAGTGTCTTGTTTTACTGCATAGGGTTGTTGAGAACACTAAGAAAGTAATTTCATTTTTTACTGATGGTATGTTTTGACAGAAAAGATGTGGGAGAAACAGTAAATAAGTCATTAATGATTAAATAAATAATGAAAATGAAAAAGGGAGCAGTTTCCCTCAGTGCAGTTAGTGGAAAATTTTTTCCATGTTGCTTTTTGAATAGCCTGAAAGGTTTAAAGGACTTATCAATAAATGTCGCATGGTAATGCTTAAAGACAAAATGGTCTGTCGCATTATGCTTTGCCCGGCATACAGCTGTTAGGCTCAAGCTGACAAAACGTTGCAAATTTATATATGTCTCTTTCGTCCGCGACGTCATGGTTGAACCCTCAGAATTCACGCAACAACAAGACATAGAGTAGAATGTGAAATGGATTTTGATGATTACCCACTCATACTTATGGCACTTACGGGCGCAAAAACATGAGCTTGACAAAAGGCACTAATAATGCTGTTTTTCTTGATTTCTTAGTGGGAAGAAAAACATACTGAAACACATCTTATATGAATAGTATTCTCTTTAAATCAGAATGCCAAAGTTTGTGTCACAGTAGAGTGTGCATGCACTGACCAATGCGACAACGCGAACCCAGATTTAGGTTTAATCGCATGTGCCAAAATACCATATATCTTTGGGTCCTCATTACAATTTGATTTCAGAGTCATGCTTTCTTTCCCATCTCTAGGGATTGGATTATGTCATCATGGTCACAAGCAATATCATGTCGATTCGGGACATCTTCCCAGTTCAAGCCTGGCAAGCTGATTGCGTTTGCATTCAAAAACCTATGAAAATGAGTGAAAGCTGATAAATAGAGAGAAAGAATATTTTCACACATTTCTAATGATTTGTACATTACGTTTGCATTAAAAGTCTAAGAATTAGGAAGAGTGGAAAAAAAAAAGGTAGAAAAGAGGTAATAATTGCTCAGGTTCGAACCCAGTCTACCAATGACCAAGTGTAAAAATATTTTGGGCCCTGCCATCTTGCCCATTGAGCTAGGGAAGCAGTTGAATTTAATAAATAAAATTAATCGACTTAAATGGCTGCACCCCCCCCTTCTATCTTCAAAAACATTGTGACAGAAGTCAAAAAAAATTTCAGTTGATAATTTTATAACAAGCAAAGCTAAGGAAGCAGTTGAATTCAACCTAGAAAATTAATTAATTTTTTTTTTAAATCTTTTTTTAGGCCCACCCCCCCTTTTCTTCAAAAACATTCCGACAAAAGTCAAAAGTAGTTCCAATTGAAAATTTGATATCAAGCACATTTGTTACTCTGTCTTATTTGAAAATATGAAATAACGGGTATAAAAGGTATTTTTGATGTTGGTTTGATGATTTCTTGAAAAAAGTGAGCGTGGCTGCGTTATTTCTTGAGGGACTATTTCGTTTAGTGTGACCTAATTACACACTATGGTCTGCTACGATTCAGAAATTGTCTTTAGTGTTATTTTTCAAGTGTATTTTGAAGGCTTATATGTATTTTTTTGCATACCGACAGGCATGCAAATTTGATACGTGCCCAGAGACACCAACATTTGGGCAATTTTTTGAATAAAACGGGTGACAGAAGGTCGGGTTCTGAACTGACCCCCCACCCACCTGTGTAACCCGTTTCGATAGGAATTTCCCTCAAATTGTTCAGATCAGCTTCTCCGTCTCACATTTACACTTTGGATATGTCAATACTATCAGTTGTCTATGCAAAAGCCGTGAAGAGTCATGGCCTAATTCAATAAACCAGTCAGATCCCTTTTTTCAGAAGCAATGGTAGCTGTTGCCAAAAGAAAAAAATAACAGCAAATTTTTCAAGTGTCTTGTTTTACTGCATAGGGTTGTTGAGAACACTAAGAAAGTAATTTCATTTTTTACTGATGGTATGTTTTGACAGAAAAGATGTAGGAGAAACAGTAAATAAGTCATTAATGATTAAATAAATAATGAAAATGAAAAAGGGAGCAGTTTCCCTCAGTGCAGTTAGTGGAAAATTTTTTCCATGTTGCTTTTTGAATAGCCTGAAAGGTTTAAAGGACTTATCAATAAATGTCGCATGGTAATGCTTAAAGACAAAATGGTCTGTCGCATTATGCTTTGCCCGGCATACAGCTGTTAGGCTCAAGCCGACAAAACGTTGCAAATTTATATATGTCTCTTTCGTCCGCGACGACATGGTTGAACCCTCAGAATTCACGAAACAACAAGACATAGAGTAGAATGTGAAATGGATTTTGATGATTACCCACTCATACTTATGGCACTTATGGGTGCAAAAACATGAGCTTGACAAAAGGCACTAATAATGCTGTTTTTCTTGATTTCTTAGTGGGAAGAAAAACATACTGAAACACATCTTGTATGAATAGTATTCTCTTTAAATCAGAATGCCAAAGTTTGTGTCACAGTAGAGTGTGCATGCACCGACCAATGCGACAACGCGAACCCAGATTTAGGTTTAATCGCATGTGCCAAAATACCATATATCTTTGGGTCCTCATTACAATTTGATTTCAGAGTCATGCTTTGTTTCCCATCTCTAGGGATTGGATTATGTCATCACGGTCACAAGCAATATCATGTCGATTCGGGACATCTTCCCAGTTCAAGCCTGGCAAGCTGATTGCGTTTGCATTAAAAAACCTATGAAAATGAGTGAAAGCTGATAAATAGAAAGAAAGAATATTTTCACACATTTCTAATGATTTGTACATTACGTTTGCATTAAAAGTCTAAGAATTAGGAAGAGTGGAAAAAAAAAAGGTAGAACATAGGTAATAATTGCTCAGGTTCGAACCCAGTCTACCAATCACCAAGTGTAAAAATATTTTGGGCCCTGCCATCTTGCCCATTGAGCTAGGGAAGCAGTTGAATTTAATAAATAAAATTAATCGACTTAAATGGCTGCACCCCTCCTTCTATCTTCAAAAACATTGTGACAGAAGTCAAAAAAAATTTCAGTTGATAATTTTATAACAAGCAAAGCTAAGGAAGCAGTTGAATTCAACCTAGAAAATTAATTAATTTTTTTTTTTAATCTTTTTTTAGGCCCAACCCCCTTTTCTTCAAAAACATTCCGACAAAAGTCAAAAGTAGTTCCAATTGAAAATTTGATATCAAGCACATTTGTTACTCTGTCTTATTTGAAAATATGAAATGACGGGTGTAAAAGGTATTTTTGATGTTGGTTTGATGATTTCTTGAAAAAAGTGAGCGTGGCTGCGTTATTTCTTGAGGGACTATTTCGTTTAGTGTGACCTAATTACACACTATGGTCTGCTACGATTCAGAAATTGTCTTTAGTGTTATTTTTCAAGTGTATTTTGAAGGCTTATATGTATTTTTTTGCATACCGACAGGCATGCAAATTTGATACGTGCCCAGAGACACCAACATTTGGGCAATTTTTTGAATAAAACGGGTGACAGAAGGTCGGGTTCTGAACTGACCCCCCACCCACCTGTGTAACCCGTTTCGATAGGAATTTCCCTCAAATTGTTCAGATCAGCTTCTCCGTCTCACATTTACACTTTGGATATGTCAATACTATCAGTTGTCTATGCAAAAGCCGTGAAGAGTCATGGCCTAATTCAATAAACCAGTCAGATCCCTTTTTTCAGAAGCAATGGTAGCTGTTGCCAAAAGAAAAAAATAACAGCAAATTTTTCAAGTGTCTTGTTTTACTGCATAGGGTTGTTGAGAACACTAAGAAAGTAATTTCATTTTTTACTGATGGTATGTTTTGACAGAAAAGATGTAGGAGAAACAGTAAATAAGTCATTAATGATTAAATAAATAATGAAAATGAAAAAGGGAGCAGTTTCCCTCAGTGCAGTTAGTGGAAAATTTTTTCCATGTTGCTTTTTGAATAGCCTGAAAGGTTTAAAGGACTTATCAATAAATGTCGCATGGTAATGCTTAAAGACAAAATGGTCTGTCGCATTATGCTTTGCCCGGCATACAGCTGTTAGGCTCAAGCCGACAAAACGTTGCAAATTTATATATGTCTCTTTCGTCCGCGACGACATGGTTGAACCCTCAGAATTCACGCAACAACAAGACATAGAGTAGAATGTGAAATGGATTTTGATGATTACCCACTCATACTTATGGCACTTACGGGCGCAAAAACATGAGCTTGACAAAAGGCACTAATAATGCTGTTTTTCTTGATTTCTTAGTGGGAAGAAAAACATACTGAAACACATCTTGTATGAATAGTATTCTCTTTAAATCAGAATGCCAAAGTTTGTGTCACAGTAGAGTGTGCATGCACTGACCAATGCGACAACGCGAACCCAGATTTAGGTTTAATCGCATGTGCCAAAATACCATATATCTTTGGGTCCTCATTACAATTTGATTTCAGAGTCATGCTTTGTTTCCCATCTCTAGGGATTGGATTATGTCATCACGGTCACAAGCAATATCATGTCGATTCGGGACATCTTCCCAGTTCAAGCCTGGCAAGCTGATTGCGTTTGCATTCAAAAACCTATGAAAATGAGTGAAAGCTGATAAATAGAGAGAAAGAATATTTTCACACATTTCTAATGATTTGTACATTACGTTTGCATTATAAGTCTAAGAATTAGGAAGAGTGGAAAAAAAAAAGGTAGAAAAGAGGTAATAATTGCTCAGGTTCGAACCCAGTCTACCAATGACCAAGTGTAAAAATATTTTGGGCCCTGCCATCTTGCCCATTGAGCTAGGGAAGCAGTTGAATTTAATAAATAAAATTAATCGACTTAAATGGCTGCACCCCCCCTTCTATCTTCAAAAACATTGTGACAGAAGTCAAAAAAAATTTCAGTTGATAATTTTATAACAAGCAAAGCTAAGGAAGCAGTTGAATTCAACCTAGAAAATTAATTAATTTTTTTTTTAAATCTTTTTTTAGGCCCACCCCCCCTTTTCTTCAAAAACATTCCGACAAAAGTCAAAAGTAGTTCCAATTGAAAATTTGATATCAAGCACATTTGTTACTCTGTCTTATTTGAAAATATGAAATAACAGGTATAAAAGGTATTTTTGATGTTGGTTTGATGATTTCTTGAAAAAAGTGAGCGTGGCTGCGTTATTTCTTGAGGGACTATTTCGTTTAGTGTGACCTAATTACACACTATGGTCTGCTACGATTCAGAAATTGTCTTTAGTGTTATTTTTCAAGTATATTTTGAAGGCTTATATGTATTTTTTTGCATACCGACAGGCATGCAAATTTGATACGTGCCCAGAGACACCAACATTTGGGCAATTTTTTTAATAAAACGGGTTACAGAAGGTCGGGTTCTGAACTGACCCCCCACCCACCTGTGTAACCCGTTTCGATAGGAATTTCCCTCAAATTGTTCAGATCAGCTTCTCCGTCTCACATTTACACTTTGGATATGTCAATACTATCAGTTGTCTATGCAAAAGCCGTGAAGAGTCATGGCCTAATTCAATAAACCAGTCAGATCCCTTTTTTCAGAAGCAATGGTAGCTGTTGCCAAAAGAAAAAAATAACAGCAAATTTTTCAAGTGTCTTGTTTTACTGCATAGGGTTGTTGAGAACACTAAGAAAGTAATTTCATTTTTTACTGATGGTATGTTTTGACAGAAAAGATGTGGGAGAAACAGTAAATAAGTCATTAATGATTAAATAAATAATGAAAATGAAAAAGGGAGCAGTTTCCCTCAGTGCAGTTAGTGGAAAATTTTTTCCATGTTGCTTTTTGAATAGCCTGAAAGGTTTAAAGGACTTATCAATAAATGTCGCATGGTAATGCTTAAAGACAAAATGGTCTGTCGCATTATGCTTTGCCCGGCATACAGCTGTTAGGCTCAAGCTGACAAAACGTTGCAAATTTATATATGTCTCTTTCGTCCGCGACGTCATGGTTGAACCCTCAGAATTCACGCAACAACAAGACATAGAGTAGAATGTGAAATGGATTTTGATGATTACCCACTCATACTTATGGCACTTACGGGCGCAAAAACATGAGCTTGACAAAAGGCACTAATAATGCTGTTTTTCTTGATTTCTTAGTGGGAAGAAAAACATACTGAAACACATCTTATATGAATAGTATTCTCTTTAAATCAGAATGCCAAAGTTTGTGTCACAGTAGAGTGTGCATGCACTGACCAATGCGACAACGCGAACCCAGATTTAGGTTTAATCGCATGTGCCAAAATACCATATATCTTTGGGTCCTCATTACAATTTGATTTCAGAGTCATGCTTTGTTTCCCATCTCTAGGGATTGGATTATGTCATCACGGTCACAAGCAATATCATGTCGATTCGGGACATCTTCCCAGTTCAAGCCTGGCAAGCTGATTGCGTTTGCATTCAAACACCTATGAAAATGAGTGAAAGCTGATAAATAGAGAGAAAGAATATTTTCACACATTTCTAATGATTTGTACATTACGTTTGCATTAAAAGTCTAAGAATTAGGAAGAGTGGAAAAAAAAAAGGTAGAAAAGAGGTAATAATTGCTCAGGTTCGAACCCAGTCTACCAATGACCAAGTGTAAAAATATTTTGGGCCCTGCCATCTTGCCCATTGAGCTAGGGAAGCAGTTGAATTTAATAAATAAAATTAATCGACTTAAATGGCTGCACCCCCCCTTCTATCTTCAAAAACATTGTGACAGAAGTCAAAAAAAATTTCAGTTGATAATTTTATAACAAGCAAAGCTAAGGAAGCAGTTGAATTCAACCTAGAAAATTAATTAATTTTTTTTTTAAATCTTTTTTTAGGCCCACCCCCCCTTTTCTTCAAAAACATTCCGACAAAAGTCAAAAGTAGTTCCAATTGAAAATTTGATATCAAGCACATTTGTTACTCTGTCTTATTTGAAAATATGAAATAACGGGTATAAAAGGTATTTTTGATGTTGGTTTGATGATTTCTTGAAAAAAGTGAGCGTGGCTGCGTTATTTCTTGAGGGACTATTTCGTTTAGTGTGACCTAATTACACACTATGGTCTGCTACGATTCAGAAATTGTCTTTAGTGTTATTTTTCAAGTGTATTTTGAAGGCTTATATGTATTTTTTTGCATACCGACAGGCATGCAAATTTGATACGTGCCCAGAGACACCAACATTTGGGCAATTTTTTGAATAAAACGGGTGACAGAAGGTCGGGTTCTGAACTGACCCCCCACCCACCTGTGTAACCCGTTTCGATAGGAATTTCCCTCAAATTGTTCAGATCAGCTTCTCCGTCTCACATTTACACTTTGGATATGTCAATACTATCAGTTGTCTATGCAAAAGCCGTGAAGAGTCATGGCCTAATTCAATAAACCAGTCAGATCCCTTTTTTCAGAAGCAATGGTAGCTGTTGCCAAAAGAAAAAAATAACAGCAAATTTTTCAAGTGTCTTGTTTTACTGCATAGGGTTGTTGAGAACACTAAGAAAGTAATTTCATTTTTTACTGATGGTATGTTTTGACAGAAAAGATGTAGGAGAAACAGTAAATAAGTCATTAATGATTAAATAAATAATGAAAATGAAAAAGGGAGCAGTTTCCCTCAGTGCAGTTAGTGGAAAATTTTTTCCATGTTGCTTTTTGAATAGCCTGAAAGGTTTAAAGGACTTATCAATAAATGTCGCATGGTAATGCTTAAAGACAAAATGGTCTGTCGCATTATGCTTTGCCCGGCATACAGCTGTTAGGCTCAAGCCGACAAAATGTTGCAAATTTATATATGTCTCTTTCGTCCGCGACGACATGGTTGAACCCTCAGAATTCACGAAACAACAAGACATAGAGTAGAATGTGAAATGGATTTTGATGATTACCCACTCATACTTATGGCACTTACGGGCGCAAAAACATGAGCTTGACAAAAGGCACTAATAATGCTGTTTTTCTTGATTTCTTAGTGGGAAGAAAAACATACTGAAACACATCTTGTATGAACAGTATTCTCTTTAAATCAGAATGCCAAAGTTTGTGTCACAGTAGAGTGTGCATGCACTGACCAATGCGACAACGCGAACCCAGATTTAGGTTTAATCGCATGTGCCAAAATACCATATATCTTTGGGTCCTCATTACAATTTGATTTCAGAGTCATGCTTTGTTTCCCATCTCTAGGGATTGGATTATGTCATCACGGTCACAAGCAATATCATGTCGATTCGGGACATCTTCCCAGTTCAAGCCTGGCAAGCTGATTGCGTTTGCATTAAAAAACCTATGAAAATGAGTGAAAGCTGATAAATAGAGAGAAAGAATATTTTCACACATTTCTAATGATTTGTACATTACGTTTGCATTAAAAGTCTAAGAATTAGGAAGAGTGGAAAAAAAAAAGGTAGAAAAGAGGTAATAATTGCTCAGGTTCGAACCCAGTCTACCAATCACCAAGTGTAAAAATATTTTGGGCCCTGCCATCTTGCCCATTGAGCTAGGGAAGCAGTTGAATTTAATAAATAAAATTAATCGACTTAAATGGCTGCACCCCTCCTTCTATCTTCAAAAACATTGTGACAGAAGTCAAAAAAAATTTCAGTTGATAATTTTATAACAAGCAAAGCTAAGGAAGCAGTTGAATTCAACCTAGAAAATTAATTATTTTTTTTTTTTAATCTTTTTTTAGGCCCACCCCCCCTTTTCTTCAAAAACATTCCGACAAAAGTCAAAAGTAGTTCCAATTGAAAATTTGATATCAAGCACATTTGTTACTCTGTCTTATTTGAAAATATGAAATGACGGGTGTAAAAGGTATTTTTGATGTTGGTTTGATGATTTCTTGAAAAAAGTGAGCGTGGCTGCGTTATTTCTTGAGGGACTATTTCGTTTAGTGTGACCTAATTACACACTATGGTCTGCTACGATTCAGAAATTGTCTTTAGTGTTATTTTTCAAGTGTATTTTGAAGGCTTATATGTATTTTTTTGCATACCGACAGGCATGCAAATTTGATACGTGCCCAGAGACACCAACATTTGGGCAATTTTTTTAATAAAACGGGTGACAGAAGGTCGGGTTCTGAACTGACCCCCCACCCACCTGTGTAACCCGTTTCGATAGGAATTTCCCTCAAATTGTTCAGATCAGCTTCTCCGTCTCACATTTACACTTTGGATATGTCAATACTATCAGTTATCTATGCAAAAGCCGTGAAGAGTCATGGCCTAATTCAATAAACCAGTCAGATCCCTTTTTTCAGAAGCAATGGTAGCTGTTGCCAAAAGAAAAAAATAACAGCAAATTTTTCAAGTGTCTTGTTTTACTGCATAGGGTTGTTGAGAACACTAAGAAAGTAATTTCATTTTTTACTGATGGTATGTTTTGACAGAAAAGATGTGGGAGAAACAGTAAATAAGTCATTAATGATTAAATAAATAATGAAAATGAAAAAGGGAGCAGTTTCCCTCAGTGCAGTTAGTGGAAAATTTTTTCCATGTTGCTTTTTGAATAGCCTGAAAGGTTTAAAGGACTTATCAATAAATGTCGCATGGTAATGCTTAAAGACAAAATGGTCTGTCGCATTATGCTTTGCCCAGCATACAGCTGTTAGGCTCAAGCTGACAAAACGTTGCAAATTTATATATGTCTCTTTCGTCCGCGACGACATGGTTGAACCCTCAGAATTCACGCAACAACAAGACATAGAGTAGAATGTGAAATGGATTTTGATGATTACCCACTCATACTTATGGCACTAACGGGCGCAAAAACATGAGCTTGACAAAAGGCACTAATAATGCTGTTTTTCTTGATTTCTTAGTGGGAAGAAAAACATACTGAAACACATCTTGTATGAATAGTATTCTCTTTAAATAAGAATGCCAAAGTTTGTATCACAGTAGAGTGTGCATGCACCGATCAATGCGACAACGCGAACCCAGATTTAGGTTTAATCGCATGTGCCAAAATACCATATATCTTTGGGTCCTCATTACAATTTGATTTCAGAGTCATGCTTTGTTTCCCATCTCTAGGGATTGGATTATGTCATCACGGTCACAAGCAATATCATGTCGATTCGGGACATCTTCCCAGTTCAAGCCTGGCAAGCTGATTGCGTTTGCATTGAAAAACCTATGAAAATGAGTGAAAGCTGATAAATAGAGAGAAAGAATATTTTCACACATTTCTAATGATTTGTACATTACGTTTGCATTAAAAGTCTAAGAATTAGGAAGAGTGGAAAAAAAAAAAGGTAGAAAAGAGGTAATAATTGCTCAGGTTCGAACCCAGTCTACCAATCACCAAGTGTAAAAATATTTTGGGCCCTGCCATCTTGCCCATTCAGCTAGGGAAGCAGTTGAATTTAATAAATAAAATTAATCGACTTAAATGGCTGCACCCCCCTTCTATCTTCAAAAACATTGTGACAGAAGTCAAAAAAAATTTCAGTTGATAATTTTATAACAAGCAAACCTAAGGAAGCAGTTGAATTCAACCTAGAAAATTAATTAATTTTTTTTTAAAATCTTTTTTTAAGGCCCACCCCCCCCTTTTCTTCAAAAACATTCCGACAAAAGTCAAAAGTAGTTCCAATTGAAAATTTGATATCAAGCACATTTGTTACTCTGTCTTATTTGAAAATATGAAATGACGGGTGTAAAAGGTATTTTTGATGTTGGTTTGATGATTTCTTGAAAAAAGTGAGCGTGGCTGCGTTATTTCTTGAGGGACTATTTCGTTTAGTGTGACCTAATTACACACTATGGTCTGCTACGATTCAGAAATTGTCTTTAGTGTTATTTTTCAAGTGTAGTTTGAAGGCTTATATGTATTTTTTTGCATACCGACAGGCATGCAAATTTGATACGTGCCCAGAGACACCAACATTTGGGCAATTTTTTTAATAAAACGGGTGACAGAAGGTCGGGTTCTGAACTGACCCCCCACCCACCTTTGTAACCCGTTTCGATAGGAATTTCCCTCAAATTGTTCAGATCAGCTTCTCCGTCTCACATTTACACTTTGGATATGTCAATACTATCAGTTGTCTATGCAAAAGCCGTGAAGAGTCATGGCCTAATTCAATAAACCAGTCAGATCCCTTTTTTCAGAAGCAATGGTAGCTGTTGCCAAAAGAAAAAAATAACAGCAAATTTTTCAAGTCTCTTGTTTTACTGCATAGGGTTGTTGAGAACACTAAGAAAGTAATTTCATTTTTAACTGATGGTATGTTTTGACAGAAAAGATGTGGGAGAAACAGTAAATAAGTCATTAATGATTAAATAAATAATGAAAATGAAAAAGGGAGCAGTTTCCCTCAGTGCAGTTAGTGGAAAATTTTTTCCATGTTGCTTTTTGAATAGCCTGAAAGGTTTAAAGGACTTATCAATAAATGTTGCATGGTAATGCTTAAAGACAAAATGGTCTGTCGCATTATGCTTTGCCCGGCATACAGCTGTTAGGCTCAAGCCGACAAAACGTTGCAAATTTATATGTCTCTTTCGTCCGCGATGACATGGTTGAACCCTCAGAATTCACGCAACAACAAGACATAGAGTAGAATGTGAAATGGATTTTGATGATTACCCACTCATACTTATGGCACTTACGGGCGCAAAAACATGAGCTTGACAAAAGGCACTAATAATGCTGTTTTTCTTGATTTCTTAGTGGGAAGAAAAACATACTGAAACACATCTTGTATGAATAGTATTCTCTTTAAATCAGAATGCCAAAGTTTGTGTCACAGTAGAGTGTGCATGCACCGACCAATGCGACAACGCGAACCCAGATTTAGGTTTAATCGCATGTGCCAAAATACCATATATCTTTGGGTCCTCATTACAATTTGATTTCAGAGTCATGCTTTGTTTCCCCTCTCTAGGGATTGGATTATGTCATCACGGTCACAAGCAATATCATGTCGATTCGGGACATCTTCCCAGTTCAAGCCTGGCAAGCTGATTGCGTTTGCATTAAAAAACCTATGAAAATGAGTGAAAGCTGATAAATAGAGAGAAAGAATATTTTCACACATTTCTAATGATTTGTACATTACGTTTGCATTAAAAGTCTAAGAATTAGGAAGAGTGGAAAAAAAAAAGGTAGAAAAGAGGTAATAATTGCTCAGGTTCGAACCCAGTCTACCAATGACCAAGTGTAAAAATATTTTGGGCCCTGCCATCTTGCCCATTGAGCTAGGGAAGCAGTTGAATTTAATAAATAAAATTAATCGACTTAAATGGCTGCACCCCCCTTCTATCTTCAAAAACACTGTGACAGAAGTCAAAAAAAATTTCAGTTGATAATTTTATAACAAGCAAACCTAAGGAAGCAGTTGAATTCAACCTAGAAAATTAATTAATTTTTTTTTAAATCTTTTTTTAAGGCCCACCCCCCCTTTTCTTCAAAAACATTCCGACAAAAGTCAAAAGTAGTTCCAATTGAAAATTTGATATCAAGCACATTTGTTACTCTGTCTTATTTGAAAATATGAAATGACGGGTGTAAAAGGTATTTTTGATGTTGGTTTGATGATTTCTTGAAAAAAGTGAGCGTGGCTGCGTTATTTCTTGAGGGACTATTTCGTTTAGTGTGACCTAATTACACACTATGGTCTGCTACGACTCAGAAATTGTCTTAAGTGTTATTTTTCAAGTGTATTTTGAAGGCTTATATGTATTTTTTTGCATACCGACAGGCATGCAAATTTGATACGTGCCCAGAGACACCAACATTTGGGCAATTTTTTTAATAAAACGGGTGACAGAAGGTCGGGTTCTGAACTGACCCCCCACCCACCTTTGTAACCCGTTTCGATAGGAATTTCCCTCAAATTGTTCAGATCAGCTTCTCCGTCTCACATTTACACTTTGGATATGTCAATACTATCAGTTGTCTATGCAAAAGCCGTGAAGAGTCATGGCCTAATTCAATAAACCAGTCAGATCCCTTTTTTCAGAAGCAATGGTAGCTGTTGCCAAAAGAAAAAAATAACAGCAAATTTTTCAAGTGACTTGTTTTACTGCATAGGGTTGTTGAGAACACTAAGAAAGTAATTTCATTTTTTACTGATGGTATGTTTTGACAGAAAAGATGTGGGAGAAACAGTAAATAAGTCATTAATGATTAAATAAATAATGAAAATGAAAAAGGGAGCAGTTTCCCTCAGTGCAGTTAGTGGAAAATTTTTTCCATGTTGCTTTTTGAATAGCCTGAAAGGTTTAAAGGACTTATCAATAAATGTCGCATGGTAATGCTTAAAGACAAAATGGTCTGTTGCATTATGCTTTGCCCGGCATACAGCTGTTAGGCTCAAGCCGACAAAACGTTGCAAATTTATATGTCTCTTTTGTCCGCGACGACATGGTTGAACCCTCAGAATTCACACAACAACAAGACATAGAGTAGAATGTGAAATGGATTTTGATGATTACCCACTCATACTTATGGCACTTACGGGCGCAAAAACATGAGCTTGACAAAAGGCACTAATAATGCTGTTTTTCTTGATTTCTTAGTGGGAAGAAAAACATACTGAAACACATCTTGTATGAATAGTATTCTCTTTAAATCAGAATGCCAAAGTTTGTGTCACAGTAGAGTGTGCATGCACCGACCAATGCGACAACGCGAACCCAGATTTAGGTTTAATCGCATGTGCCAAAATACCATATATCTTTGGGTCCTCATTACAATTTGATTTCAGAGTCATGCTTTGTTTCCCATCTCTAGGGATTGGATTATGTCATCACGGTCACAAGCAATATCATGTCGATTCGGGACATCTTCCCAGTTCAAGCCTGGCAAGCTGATTGCGTTTGCATTAAAAAACCTATGAAAATGAGTGAAAGCTGATAAATAGAGAGAAAGAATATTTTCACACATTTCTAATGATTTGTACATTACGTTTGCATTAAAAGTCTAAGAATTAGGAAGAGTGGAAAAAAAAAAGGTAGAAAAGAGGTAATAATTGCTCAGGTTCGAACCCAGTCTACCAATGACCAAGTGTAAAAATATTTTGGGCCCTGCCATCTTGCCCATTGAGCTAGGGAAGCAGTTGAATTTAATAAATAAAATTAATCGACTTAATGGCTGCACCCCCCCTTCTATCTTCAAAAACATTGTGACAGAAGTCAAAAAACATTTCAGTTGATAATTTTATAACAAGCAAACCTAAGGAAGCAGTTGAATTCAACCTAGAAAATTAATTAATATTTTTTTTTAAATCTTTTTTTAGGCCCACCCCCCCCCTTTTCTTCAAAAACATTCCGACAAAAGTCAAAAGTAGTTCCAATTGAAAATTTGATATCAAGCACATTTGTTACTCTGTCTTATTTGAAAATATAAAATGACTAGTGTAAAAGGTATTTTTGATGTTGGTTTGATGATTTCTTGAAAAAAGTGAGCGTGGCTGCGTTATTTCTTGAGGGACTATTTCGTTTAGTGTGACCTAATTACACACTATGGTCTGCTACGATTCAGAAATTGTCTTTAGTGTTATTTTTCAAGTGTATTTTGAAGGCTTATATGTATTTTTTTGCATACCGACAGGCATGCAAATTTGATACGTGCCCAGAGACACCATCATTTGGGCAATTTTTTGAATAAAACGGGTGACAGAAGGTCGGGTTCTGAACTGACCCCCCACCCACCTGTGTAACCCGTTTCGATAGGAATTTCCCTCAAATTGTTCAGATCAGCTTCTCCGTCTCACATTTACACTTTGGATATGTCAATACTATCAGTTGTCTATGCAAAAGCCGTGAAGAGTCATGGCCTAATTCAATAAACCAGTCAGATCCCTTTTTTCAGAAGCAATGGTAGCTGTTGCCAAAAGAAAAAAATAACAGCAAATTTTTCAAGTGTCTTGTTTTACTGCATAGGGTTGTTGAGAACACTAAGAAAGTAATTTCATTTTTTACTGATGGTATGTTTTGACAGAAAAGATGTGGGAGAAACAGTAAATAAGTCATTAATGATTAAATAAATAATGAAAATGAAAAAGGGAGCAGTTTCCCTCAGTGCAGTTAGTGGAAAATTTTTTCCATGTTGCTTTTTGAATAGCCTGAAAGGTTTAAAGGACTTATCAATAAATGTCGCATGGTAATGCTTAAAGACAAAATGGTCTGTCGCATTATGCTTTGCCCGGCATACAGCTGTTAGGCTCAAGCCGACAAAACATTGCAAATTTATATATGTCTCTTTCGTCCGCGACGACATGGTTCAACCCTCAGAATTCATGCAACAACAAGACATAGAGTAGAATGTGAAATGGATTTTGATGATTACCCACTCATACTTATGGCACTTACGGGCGCAAAAACATGAGCTTGACAAAAGGCACTAATAATGCTGTTTTTCTTGATTTCTTAGTGGGAAGAAAAACATACTGAAACACATCTTGTATGAATAGTATTCTCTTTAAATCAGAATGCCAAAGTTTGTGTCACAGTAGTGTGCATGCACCGACCAATGCGACAACGCGAACCCAGATTTAGGTTTAATCGCATGTGCCAAAATACCATATATCTTTGGGTCCTCATTACAATTTGATTTCAGAGTCATGCTTTGTTTCCCATCTCTAGGGATTGGATTATGTCATCACGGTCACAAGCAATATCATGTCGATTCGGGACATCTTCCCAGTTCAAGCCTGGCAAGCTGATTGCGTTTGCATTAAAAAACCTATGAAAATGAGTGAAAGCTGATAAATAGAGAGAAAGAATATTTTCACACATTTCTAATGATTTGTACATTACGTTTGTATTAAAAGTCTAAGAATTAGGAAGAGTGGAAAAAAAGAAAGGTAGAAAAGAGGTAATAATTGCTAAGGTTCGAACCCAGTCTACCAATCACCAAGTGTAAAAATATTTTGGGCCCTGCCATCTTGCCCATTGAGCTAGGGAAGCAGTTGAATTTAATAAATAAAATTAATCGACTTGAATGGCTGCACCCCCCTTCTATCTTCAAAAACATTGTGACAGAAGTCAAAAAAAATTTCAGTTGATAATTTTATAACAAGCAAACCTAAGGAAGCAGTTGAATTCAACCTAGAAAATTAATTTTTTTTTTTTTTTAATCTTTTTTTAGGCCCACCCCCCCTTTTCTTCAAAAACATTCCGACAAAAGTCAAAAGTAGTTCCAATTGAAAATTTGATATCAAGCACATTTGTTACTCTGTCTTATTTGAAAATATGAAATGACGGGTGTAAAAGGTATTTTTGATGTTGGTTTGATGATTTCTTGAAAAAAGTGAGCGTGGCTGCGTTATTTCTTGAGGGACTATTTCGTTTAGTGTGACCTAATTACACACTATGGTCTGCTACGATTCAGAAATTGTGTTTATGTTTTATGTTTTATGTTGTTTTATGGCGCATCGACAGCTTTGGTCATTTAGCGCGCATATCTGTGTTAAAAGATGAATAAAGTGGAATCTTTAAACAGAAAAAGGTTTGAATACATTGAGAATAGTAAAAGGGTTGAATTAAGAAGGATTATGTATAATATGCATGAGGGACATTATTGAGTGAATGAATGAATGAATGAATGTTGCTTTATGGCGCATCGACAGCTTTGGTCATTTAGCGCGCACATCTGTGTTAAAAGATAGTAAAAGTGGGATTTAAAACTGAAAAAGGTTTGAATACATTTATAATAGTAAAAGAGTTGAATTAAGAAGAATTATGTGTGATCTTAATAAGTATAAAGGACATTATTGAATGACAGGGCAATCCCTATCAACTCAAAAGGTTTAAATGACAGAGTTAAGAATGTGATAAAAACGTTTGAACTAAATGTTGGATTAATAGTGAGAAGTTTTTAATTGAAGAAGAAATTTGTGTCATTTATAATGTGCATAAAATATGATAAAATATGATATTGAGTGGCTGGGTATTCCCTGCCTATTCAAAAGTTTTAGATTAAAGGGTAAGACTGAGAAAATTTTTTTTCCTTGGAAATGAGTGTTAAAATTAGTAAAGATTGGAGCCTCCAATGGGATCAGTATACTCCCATTAAAGAGGTCCGTCTCCAATGAGATAAGATGCCCCCAAGAGGGCTAATCCTCCCATTAAGGAGATGCAAACTAAATATTAAAGGAATAAAGAATGTTGTAAAAAGATGGGTAAGAAACGCAAGAGTAAATATCACAGTTTATTGTAAATGCCAATCTCTTTTATGAAAGCGATAATAGATTCAACGCTGACAGAATCAAAAAGATTCTTTAAACTATCGACGTTGAAATATTTTGAACGAACTGGCTGAAAATCAATGCAATCTAGTAGGATATGTTTTATAGAAAAGGATGCATTGCATGGAATACATTCAGGGGCATCGTCTCTGGTCAAGAGCCAGGAATGTGTGATGCGTGAATGGCCAATTCGAAGTCGTGCAATTATCACTTCTTCTCGACGAACAGACCTGTAAACGGGGTACCATTCACCAAGGGACGGTTTAACTGAATGCAGTTTATTGAAAACATCAGCATCCCACTGGGATTGCCAAGAAGATTGGATATGTGTTAAAACGGAGGATTTAAAATCAGTGTGTGGAACTTTAAAATCTGAAATGGGAAGGTTAAGTGCAGATTTGGCAGACCTATCGGCATTTTCATTGCCTTTGATGCCTACATGACTTGGAAGCCAGCAGAACACCAATCTATTCATAGAAGAAATTTGTGAGATCCTTTCGAGTAAACTACAGATTAAGGGATTCTCAAGGCATTGATGTGAAAGGGCTTGTAATGTTGACAAAGAATCCGAAAAGATAATGAAACGGTTGGAATTAGAACGTTCAGCTAGATTAAGGGCAAGATCAATTGCTTTAATTTCAGCAGAGAAGATAGAGGAGTTGTTTGGAAGGCGACACTTTAGGCTCCTTTTTCCATAAACAGCGGCAGCTGCTACAGAATTTCCTTCTTTGGATCCATCTGTATAGATTGGTTTGAAGGAAAAATAATGCTCCTTTATCTCGTTGTATCTAGCATGAAACACAGTTCTATCCGTGACAGACTTTTTGTCAGACGCAAGGTCAAATCTGAATTCTGCACTATTTAGTGTCCATGGAGGGATTTCAGAGATTTTATAGTCGGCAATAGACTCAGTGTCTATGCCAAGGTTATCTACAATGGGCTCCATGCGGATACCAAATGGAGGAATATCATTTGGTTTCCTTTCGAAAAGATGTTTATATTGAGGTTTAAAAACAATGTTATGAGTTGGATTAAAACGATTGGACTTCAGTTTTAAAAGATATTGAAGCGAGAGTTTTTCCCTCCTGTAAGAAAGAGAAGGTTCATTAGCCTCAACATAGAGACTATTGACGGGAGAAGTTCTGAAAGCTCCAAGTACAAGACGTAGACCTTCGTGGTGTATAGAATCGAGAATTTTCAGGTAAGATTTACGGGCAGATCCGTATACAATAGATCCATAGTCTAATTTGGAGCGAACTAAAGACCGATAAAGCCGCAAGAGGACTTTACGGTCTGCTCCCCATTCAGAATGGGCCACAACCTTAAGAAGATTAAGAGCCTTCTTGCACTTCTTTTTAAGTGCAGTGATGTGAGGAAGGAAGGAAAGCTTTCTGTCAAAGATGACTCCAAGAAATTTAAACTCAGAAACGACTTCAATTTTAGTTTTGTCCAAATACAGTTCAGGGTCTGGATGAACACCTCGTAGATTACAGAGGTGCATGCACTTAGTTTTGGACTTTGAGAATTTGAAGCCATTTTCATCAGACCACGTTTGGAGCTTGTTGAGACACTGTTGAAGTTGTCTCTCAATAATATTCATATTTCGAGATCTGAAGCATATAACGAAGTCATCAACATAAAGGGAACAGTCTACACCAGGACAGATAGCTTTAACTATACTGTTTATTTTCACACTGAAAAGTGTAACAGAGAGAATACATCCTTGGGGTACACCCATCTCCTGTTCACGGGCTCCCGAGACAGTATTACCAACTCGGACGCGGAAAAGACGTTCATCCAAGAAGGCTGAAATAAAAAGAGGAAGACGGCCTCGAAGACCAAAGTCATTCAGAAATTGTGTTTAGTGTTATTTTTCAAGTGTATTTTGAAGGCTTATATGTATTTTTTTGCATACCGACAGGCATGCAAATTTGATACGTGCCCAGAGACACCAACATTTGGGCAATTTTTTTAATAAAACGGGTGACAGAAGGTCGGGTTCTGAACTGACCCCCCACCCACCTTTGTAACCCGTTTCGATAGGAATTTCCCTCAAATTGTTCAGATCAGCTTCTCCGTCTCACATTTACACTTTGGATATGTCAATACTATCAGTTGTCTATGCAAAAGCCGTGAAGAGTCATGGCCTAATTCAATAAACCAGTCAGATCCCTTTTTTCAGAAGCAATGGTAGCTGTTGCCAAAAGAAAAAAATAACAGCAAATTTTTCAAGTGTCTTGTTTTACTGCATAGGGTTGTTGAGAACACTAAGAAAGTAATTTCATTTTTTACTGATGGTATGTTTTGACAGAAAAGATGTGGGAGAAACAGTAAATAAGTCATTAATGATTAGATAAATAATGAAAATGAAAAAGGGAGCAGTTTCCCTCAGTGCAGTTAGTGGAAAATTTTTTCCATGTTGCTTTTTGAATAGCCTGAAAGGTTTAAAGGACTTATCAATAAATGTTGCATGGTAATGCTTAAAGACAAAATGGTCTGTCGCATTATGCTTTGCCCGGCATACAGCTGTTAGGCTCAAGCCGACAAAACGTTGCAAATTTATATATGTCTCTTTCGTCCGCGACGACATGGTTGAACCCTCAGAATTCACGCAACAACAAGACATAGAGTAGAATGTGAAATGGATTTTGATGATTACCCACTCATACTTATGGCACTTACGGGCGCAAAAACATGAGCTTGACAAAAGGCACTAATAATGCTGTTTTTCTTGATTTCTTAGTGGGAAGAAAAACATACTGAAACACATCTTGTATGAATAGTATTCTCTTTAAATCAGAATGCCAAAGTTTGTGTCACAGTAGAGTGTGCATGCACCGACCAATGCGACAACGCGAACCCAGATTTAGGTTTAATCGCATGTGCCAAAATACCATATATCTTTGGGTCCTCATTACAATTTGATTTCAGAGTCATGCTTTCTTTCCCCTCTCTAGGGATTGGATTATGTCATCACGGTCACAAGCAATATCATGTCGATTCGGGACATCTTCCCAGTTCAAGCCTGGCAAGCTGATTGCGTTTGCATTAAAAAACCTATGAAAATGAGTGAAAGCTGATAAATAGAGAGAAAGAATATTTTCACACATTTCTAATGATTTGTACATTACGTTTGTATTAAAAGTCTAAGAATTAGGAAGAGTGGAAAAAAAGAAAGGTAGAAAAGAGGTAATAATTGCTCAGGTTCGAACCCAGTCTACCAATCACCAAGTGTAAAAATATTTTGGGCCCTGCCATCTTGCCCATTGAGCTAGGGAAGCAGTTGAATTTAATAAATAAAATTAATCGACTTAAATGGCTGCACCCCCCTTCTATCTTCAAAAACATTGTGACAGAAGTCAAAAAAAATTTCAGTTGATAATTTTATAACAAGCAAACCTAAGGAAGCAGTTGAATTCAACCTAGAAAATTAATTAATTCTTTTTTTAAATCTTTTTTTAGGCCCACCCCGCCTTTTCTTCAAAAACATTCCAACAAAAGTCAAAAGTAGTTCCAATTGAAAATTTGATATCAAGCACATTTGTTACTCTGTCTTATTTGAAAATATGAAATGACGGGTGTAAAAGGTATTTTTGATGTTGGTTTGATGATTTCTTGAAAAAAGTGAGCGTGGCTGCGTTATTTCTTGAGGGACTATTTCGTTTAGTGTGACCTAATTACACACTATGGTCTGCTACGATTCAGAAATTCTCTTAAGTGTTATTTTTCAAGTGTATTTTGAAGGCTTATATGTATTTTTTTGCATACCGACAGGCATGCAAATTTGATACGTGCCCAGAGAACCAACATTTGGGCAATTTTTTTAATAAAACGGGTGACAGAAGGTCGGGTTCTGAACTGACCCCCCACCCACCTGTGTAACCCGTTTAGATAGGAATTTCCCTCAAATTGTTCAGATCAGCTTCTCCGTCTCACATTTACACTTTGGATATGTCAATACTATCAGTTGTCTATGCAAAAGCCGTGAAGAGTCATGGCCTAATTCAATAAACCAGTCAGATCCCTTTTTTCAGAAGCAATGGTAGCTGTTGCCAAAAGAAAAAAATAACAGCAAATTTTTCAAGTGTCTTGTTTTACTGCATAGGGTTGTTGAGAACACTAAGAAAGTAATTTCAATTTTTACTGATGGTATGTTTTGACAGAAAAGATGTGGGAGAAACAGTAAATAAGTCATTAATGATTAAATAAATAATGAAAATGAAAAAGGGAGCAGTTTCCCTCAGTGCAGTTAGTGGAAAATTTTTTCCATGTTGCTTTTTGAATAGCCTGAAAGGTTTAAAGGACTTATCAATAAATGTCGCATGGTAATGCTTAAAGACAAAATGGTCTGTCACATTATGCTTTGCCCGGCATACAGCTGTTAGGCTCAAGCCGACAAAACGTTGCAAATTTATATATGTCTCTTTCGTCCGCGACGACATGGTTGAACCCTCAGAATTCACGCAACAACAAGACATAGAGTAGAATGTGAAATGGATTTTGATGATTACCCACTCATACTTATGGCACTTACGGGCGCAAAAACATGAGCTTGACAAAAGGCACTAATAATGCTGTTTTTCTTGATTTCTTAGTGGGAAGAAAAACATACTGAAACACATCTTGTATGAATAGTATTCTCTTTAAATCAGAATGCCAAAGTTTGTGTCACAGTAGAGTGTGCATGCACCGACCAATGCGACAACGCGAACCCAGATTTAGGTTTAATCGCATGTGCCAAAATACCATATATCTTTGGGTCCTCATTACAATTTGATTTCAGAGTCATGCTTTCTTTCCCCTCTCTAGGGATTGGATTATGTCATCACGGTCACAAGCAATATCATGTCGATTCGGGACATCTTCCCAGTTCAAGCCTGGCAAGCTGATTGCGTTTGCATTAAAAAACCTATGAAAATGAGTGAAAGCTGATAAATAGAGAGAAAGAATATTTTCACACATTTCTAATGATTTGTACATTACGTTTGCATTAAAAGTCTAAGAATTAGGAAGAGTGGAAAAAAAAAAGGTAGAAAAGAGGTAATAATTGCTCAGGTTCGAACCCAGTCTACCAATGACCAAGTGTAAAAATATTTTGGGCCCTGCCATCTTGCCAATTGAGCTAGGGAAGCAGTTGAATTTAATAAATAAAATTAATCGACTTAAATGGCTGCACCCCCCTTCTATCTTCAAAAACACTGTGACAGAAGTCAAAAAAAATTTCAGTTGATAATTTTATAACAAGCAAACCTAAGGAAGCAGTTGAATTCAACCTAGAAAATTAATTAATTTTTTTTTTAAATCTTTTTTTAAGGCCCACCCCCCCTTTTCTTCAAAAACATTCCGACAAAAGTCAAAAGTAGTTCCAATTGAAAATTTGATATCAAGCACATTTGTTACTCTGTCTTATTTGAAAATATGAAATGACGGGTGTAAAAGGTATTTTTGATGTTGGTTTGATGATTTCTTGAAAAAAGTGAGCGTGGCTGCGTTATTTCTTGAGGGACTATTTCGTTTAGTGTGACCTAATTACACACTATGGTCTGCTACGATTCAGAAATTGTCTTTAGTGTTATTTTTCAAGTGTAGTTTGAAGGCTTATATGTATTTTTTTGCATACCGACAGGCATGCAAATTTGATACGTGCCCAGAGACACCAACATTTGGGCAATTTTTTTAATAAAACGGGTGACAGAAGGTCGGGTTCTGAACTGACCCCCCACCCACCTTTGTAACCCGTTTCGATAGGAATTTCCCTCAAATTGTTCAGATCAGCTTCTCCGTCTCACATTTACACTTTGGATATGTCAATACTATCAGTTGTCTATGCAAAAACCGTGAAGAGTCATGGCCTAATTCAATAAACCAGTCAGATCCCTTTTTTCAGAAGCAATGGTAGCTGTTGCCAAAAGAAAAAAATAACAGCAAATTTTTCAAGTGTCTTGTTTTACTGCATAGGGTTGTTGAGAACACTAAGAAAGTAATTTCATTTTTTACTGATGGTATGTTTTGACAGAAAAGATGTGGGAGAAACAGTAAATAAGTCATTAATGATTAAATAAATAATGAAAATGAAAAAGGGAGCAGTTTCCCTCAGTGCAGTTAGTGGAAAATTTTTTCCATGTTGCTTTTTGAATAGCCTGAAAGGTTTAAAGGACTTATCAATAAATGTCGCATGGTAATGCTTAAAGACAAAATGGTCTGTCGCATTATGCTTTGCCCGGCATACAGCTGTTAGGCTCAAGCCGACAAAACGTTGCAAATTTATATATGTCTCTTTCGTCCGCGACGACATGGTTGAACCCTCAGAATTCACGCAACAACAAGACATAGAGTAGAATGTGAAATGGATTTTGATGATTACCCACTCATACTTATGGCACTTACGGGCGCAAAAACATGAGCTTGACAAAAGACACTAATAATGCTGTTTTTCTTGATTTCTTAGTGGGAAGAAAAACATACTGAAACACATCTTGTATGAATAGTATTCTCTTTAAATCAGAATGCCAAAGTTTGTGTCACAGTAGAGTGTGCATGCACCGACCAATGCGACAACGCGAACCCAGATTTAGGTTTAATCGCATGTGCCAAAATACCATATATCTTTGGTCCTCATTACAATTTGATTTCAGAGTCATGCTTTCTTTCCCCTCTCTAGGGATTGGATTATGTCATCACGGTCACAAGCAATATCATGTCGATTCGGGACATCTCCCAGTTCAAGCCTGGCAAGCTGATTGCGTTTGCATTAAAAAACCTATGAAAATGAGTGAAAGCTGATAAATAGAGAGAAAGAATATTTTCACACATTTCTAATGATTTGTACATTACGTTTGCATTAAAAGTCTAAGAATTAGGAAGAGTGGAAAAAAAAAGGTAGAAAAGAGGTAATAATTGCTCAGGTTCGAACCCAGTCTACCAATGACCAAGTGTAAAAATATTTTGGGCCCTGCCATCTTGCCCATTGAGCTAGGGAAGCAGTTGAATTTAATAAATAAAATTAATCGACTTAAATGGCTGCACCCCCCTTCTATCTTCAAAAACATTCCGACAAAAGTCAAAAGTAGTTCCAACTGAAAATTTGATATCAAGTACATTTGTTACTCTGTCTTATTTGAAAATATGAAATGACGGGTGTAAAAGGTATTTTTGATGTTGGTTTGATGATTTCTTGAAAAAAGTGAGCGTGGCTGCGTTATTTCTTGAGGGACTATTTCGTTTAGTGTGACCTAATTACACACTATGGTCTGCTACGATTCAGAAATTGTCTTTAGTGTTATTTTTCAAGTGTATTTTGAAGGCTTATATGTATTTTTTTGCATACCGACAGGCATGCAAATTTGATACATGCCCAGAGAACCAACATTTGGGCAATTTTTTTAATAAAACGGGTGACAGAAGGTCGGGTTCTGAACTGACCCCCCACCCACCTGTGTAACCCGTTTCGATAGGAATTTCCCTCAAATTGTTCAGATCAGCTTCTCCGTCTCACATTTACACTTTGGATATGTCAATACTATCAGTTGTCTATGCAAAAGCCGTGAAGAGTCATGGCCTAATTCAATAAACCAGTCAGATCCCTTTTTTCAGAAGCAATGGTAGCTGTTGCCAAAAGAAAAAAATAACAACAAATTTTTCAAGTGTCTTGTTTTACTCCATAGGGTTGTTGAGAACACTAAGAAAGTAATTTCATTTTTTACTGATGGTATGTTTTGACAGAAAAGATGTGGGAGAAACAGTAAATAAGTCATTAATGATGAGATAAATAATGAAAATGAAAAAGGGAGCAGTTTCCCTCAGTGCAGTTAGTGGAAAAATTTTTCCATGTTGCTTTTTGAATAGCCTGAAAGGTTTAAAGGACTTATCAATAAATGTCGCATGGTAATGCTTAAAGACAAAATGGTCTGTCGCATTATGCTTTGCCCGGCATACAGCTGTTAGGCTCAAGCCGACAAAACGTTGCAAATTTATATATGTCTCTTTCGTCCACGACGACATGGTTGAACCCTCAGAATTCACGCAACAACAAGACATAGAGTAGAATGTGAAATGGATTTTGATGATTACCCACTCATACTTATGGCACTTACGGGCGCAAAAACATGAGCTTGACAAAAGGCACTAATAATGCTGTTTTTCTTGATTTCTTGGTGGGAAGAAAAACATACTGAAACACATCTTGTATGAATAGTATTCTCTTTAAATAAGAATGCCAAAGTTTGTGTCACAGTAGTGTGCATGCACCGACCAATGCGACAACGCGAACCCAGATTTAGGTTTAATCGCATGTGCCAAAATACCATATATCTTTGGGTCCTCATTACAATTTGATTTCAGAGTCATGCTTTCTTTCCCCTCTCTAGGGATTGGATTATGTCATCACGGTCACAAGCAATATCATGTCGATTCGGGACATCTTCCCAGTTCAAGCCTGGCAAGCTGATTGCGTTTGCATTAAAAAACCTATGAAAATGAGTGAAAGCTGATAAATAGAGAGAAAGAATATTTTCACACATTTCTAATGATTTGTACATTACGTTTGTATTAAAAGTCTAAGAATTAGGAAGAGTGGAAAAAAAGAAAGGTAGAAAAGAGGTAATAATTGCTCAGGTTCGAACCCAGTCTACCAATCACCAAGTGTAAAAATATTTTGGGCCCTGCCATCTTGCCCATTGAGCTAGGGAAGCAGTTGAATTTAATAAATAAAATTAATCGACTTAAATGGCTGCACCCCCGTTCTATCTTCAAAAACATTGTGACAGAAGTCAAAAAAAATTTCAGTTGATAATTTTATAACAAGCAAACCTAAGGAAGCAGTTGAATTCAACCTAGAAAATTAATTAATTCTTTTTTTAAATCTTTTTTTAGGCCCACCCCGCCTTTTCTTCAAAAACATTCCGACAAAAGTCAAAAGTAGTTCCAATTGAAAATTTGATATCAAGCACATTTGTTACTCTGTCTTATTTGAAAATATGAAATGACGGGTGTAAAAGGTATTTTTGATGTTGGTTTGATGATTTCTTGAAAAAAGTGAGCGTGGCTGCGTTATTTCTTGAGGGACTATTTCGTTTAGTGTGACCTAATTACACACTATGGTCTGCTACGATTCAGAAATTCTCTTAAGTGTTATTTTTCAAGTGTATTTTGAAGGCTTATATGTATTTTTTTGCATACCGACAGGCATGCAAATTTGATACGTGCCCAGAGAACCAACATTTGGGCAATTTTTTTAATAAAACGGGTGACAGAAGGTCGGGTTCTGAACTGACCCCCCACCCACCTGTGTAACCCGTTTCGATAGGAATTTCCCTCAAATTGTTCAGATCAGCTTCTCCGTCTCACATTTACACTTTGGATATGTCAATACTATCAGTTGTCTATGCAAAAGCCGTGAAGAGTCATGGCCTAATTCAATAAACCAGTCAGATCCCTTTTTTCAGAAGCAATGGTAGCTGTTGCCAAAAGAAAAAAATAACAGCAAATTTTTCAAGTCTCTTGTTTTACTGCATAGGGTAGTTGAGAACACTAAGAAAGTAATTTCATTTTTTACTGATGGTATGTTTTGACAGAAAAGATGTGGGAGAAACAGTAAATAAGTCATTAATGATTAAATAAATAATGAAAATGAAAAAGGGAGCAGTTTCCCTCAGTGCAGTTAGTGGAAAATTTTTTCCATGTTGCTTTTTGAATAGCCTGAAAGGTTTAAAGGACTTATCAATAAATGTTGCATGGTAATGCTTAAAGACAAAATGGTCTGTCGCATTATGCTTTGCTCGGCATACAGCTGTTAGGCTCAAGCCGACAAAACGTTGCAAATTTATATATGTCTCTTTCGTCCGCGACGACATGGTTGAACCCTCAGAATTCACGCAACAACAAGACATAGAGTAGAATGTGAAATGGATTTTGATGATTACCCACTCATACTTATGGCATTTACGGGTGCAAAAACATGAGCTTGACAAAAGGCACTAATAATGCTGTTTTTCTTGATTTCTTAGTGGGAAGAAAAACATACTGAAACACATCTTGTATGAATAGTATTCTCTTTAAATCAGAATGCCAAAGTTTGTGTCACAGTAGAGTGTGCATGCACCGACCAATGCGACAACGCGAACCCAGATTTAGGTTTAATTGCATGTGCCAAAATACCATATATCTTTGGGTCCTCATTACAATTTGATTTCAGAGTCATGCTTTCTTTCCCCTCTCTAGGGATTGGATTATGTCATCACGGTCACAAGCAATATCATGTCGATTCGGGACATCTTCCCAGTTCAAGCCTGGCAAGCTGATTGCGTTTGCATTAAAAAACCTATGAAAATGAGTGAAAGCTGATAAATAGAGAGAAAGAATATTTTCACACATTTCTAATGATTTGTACATTACGTTTGCATTAAAAGTCTAATAATTAGGAAGAGTGGAAAAAAAAATGTAGAAAAGAGGTAATAATTGCTCAGGTTCGAACCCAGTCTACCAATCACCAAGTGTAAAAATACTTTGGGCCCTGCCATCTTGCCCATTGAGCTAGGGAAGCAGTTGAATTTAATAAATAAAATTAATCGACTTAAATGGCTGCACCCCCCTTCTATCTTCAAAAACACTGTGACAGAAGTCAAAAAAAATTTCAGTTGATAATTTTATAACAAGCAAACCTAAGGAAGCAGTTGAATTCAACCTAGAAAATTAATTAATTTTTTTTTTAAATCTTTTTTTAAGGCCCACCCCCCCTTTTCTTCAAAAACATTCCGACAAAAGTCAAAAGTAGTTCCAATTGAAAATTTGATATCAAGCACATTTGTTACTCTGTCTTATTTGAAAATATGAAATGACGGGTGTAAAAGGTATTTTTGATGTTGGTTTGATGATTTCTTGAAAAAAGTGAGCGTGGCTGCGTTATTTCTTGAGGGACTATTTCGTTTAGTGTGACCTAATTACACACTATGGTCTGCTACGATTCAGAAATTGTCTTTAGTGTTATTTTTCAAGTGTATTTTGAAGGCTTATATGTATTTTTTTGCATACCGACAGGCATGCAAATTTGATACGTGCCCAGAGACACCAACATTTGGGCAATTTTTTTAATAAAACGGGTGACAGAAGGTCGGGTTCTGAACTGACCCCCCACCCACCTTTGTAACCCGTTTCGATAGGAATTTCCCTCAAATTGTTCAGATCAGCTTCTCCGTCTCACATTTACACTTTGGATATGTCAATACTATCAGTTGTCTATGCAAAAGCCGTGAAGAGTCATGGCCTAATTCAATAAACCAGTCAGATCCCTTTTTTCAGAAGCAATGGTAGCTGTTGCCAAAAGAAAAAAATAACAGCAAATTTTTCAAGTGTCTTGTTTTACTGCATAGGGTAGTTGAGAACACTAAGAAAGTACTTTCATTTTTTACTGATGGTATGTTTTGACAGAAAAGATGTGGGAGAAACAGTAAATAAGTCATTAATGATTAAATAAATAATGAAAATGAAAAAGGGAGCAGTTTCCCTCAGTGCAGTTAGTGGAAAATTTTTTCCATGTTGCTTTTTGAATAGCCTGAAAGGTTTAAAGGACTTATCAATAAATGTCGCATGGTAATGCTTAAAGACAAAATGGTCTGTCGCATTATGCTTTGCCCGGCATACAGCTGTTAGGCTCAAGCCGACAAAACGTTGCAAATTTATATATGTCTCTTTCGTCCACGACGACATGGTTGAACCCTCAGAATTCACGCAACAACAAGACATAGAGTAGAATGTGAAATGGATTTTGATGATTACCCACTCATACTTATGGCACTTACGGGCGCAAAAACATGAGCTTGACAAAAGGCACTAATAATGCTGTTTTTCTTGATTTCTTGGTGGGAAGAAAAACATACTGAAACACATCTTGTATGAATAGTATTCTCTTTAAATAAGAATGCCAAAGTTTGTGTCACATTAGTGTGCATGCACCGACCAATGCGACAACGCGAACCCAGATTTAGGTTTAATCGCATGTGCCAAAATACCATATATCTTTGGGTCCTCATTACAATTTGATTTCAGAGTCATGCTTTCTTTCCCCTCTCTAGGGATTGGATTATGTCATCACGGTCACAAGCAATATCATGTCGATTCGGGACATCTTCCCAGTTCAAGCCTGGCAAGCTGATTGCGTTTGCATTAAAAAACCTATGAAAATGAGTGAAAGCTGATAAATAGAGAGAAAGAATATTTTCACACATTTCTAATGATTTTTACATTACGTTTGTATTAAAAGTCTAAGAATTAGGAAGAGTGGAAAAAAAGAAAGGTAGAAAAGAGGTAATAATTGCTCAGGTTCGAACCCAGTCTACCAATCACCAAGTGTAAAAATATTTTGGGCCCTGCCATCTTGCCCATTGAGCTAGGGAAGCAGTTGAATTTAATAAATAAAATTAATCGACTTAAATGGCTGCACCCCCCTTCTATCTTCAAAAACATTGTGACAGAAGTCAAAAAAAATTTCAGTTGATAATTTTATAACAAGCAAACCTAAGGAAGCAGTTGAATTCAACCTAGAAAATTAATTAATTCTTTTTTTAAATCTTTTTTTAGGCCCACCCCGCCTTTTCTTCAAAAACATTCCGACAAAAGTCAAAAGTAGTTCCAATTGAAAATTTGATATCAAGCACATTTGTTACTCTGTCTTATTTGAAAATATGAAATGACGGGTGTAAAAGGTATTTTTGATGTTGGTTTGATGATTTCTTGAAAAAAGTGAGCGTGGCTGCGTTATTTCTTGAGGGACTATTTCGTTTAGTGTGACCTAATTACACACTATGGTCTGCTACGATTCAGAAATTCTCTTAAGTGTTATTTTTCAAGTGTATTTTGAAGGCTTATATGTATTTTTTTGCATACCGACAGGCATGCAAATTTGATACGTGCCCAGAGAACCAACATTTGGGCAATTTTTTTAATAAAACGGGTGACAGAAGGTCGGGTTCTGAACTGACCCCCCACCCACCTGTGTAACCCGTTTAGATAGGAATTTCCCTCAAATTGTTCAGATCAGCTTCTCCGTCTCACATTTACACTTTGGATATGTCAATACTATCAGTTGTCTATGCAAAAGCCGTGAAGAGTCATGGCCTAATTCAATAAACCAGTCAGATCCCTTTTTTCAGAAGCAATGGTAGCTGTTGCCAAAAGAAAAAAATAACAGCAAATTTTTCAAGTGTCTTGTTTTACTGCATAGGGTAGTTGAGAACACTAAGAAAGTAATTTCAATTTTTACTGATGGTATGTTTTGACAGAAAAGATGTGGGAGAAACAGTAAATAAGTCATTAATGATTAAATAAATAATGAAAATGAAAAAGGGAGCAGTTTCCCTCAGTGCAGTTAGTGGAAAATTTTTTCCATGTTGCTTTTTGAATAGCCTGAAAGGTTTAAAGGACTTATCAATAAATGTCGCATGGTAATGCTTAAAGACAAAATGGTCTGTCACATTATGCTTTGCCCGGCATACAGCTGTTAGGCTCAAGCCGACAAAACGTTGCAAATTTATATATGTCTCTTTCGTCCGCGACGACATGGTTGAACCCTCAGAATTCACGCAACAACAAGACATAGAGTAGAATGTGAAATGGATTTTGATGATTACCCACTCATACTTATGGCACTTACGGGCGCAAAAACATGAGCTTGACAAAAGGCACTAATAATGCTGTTTTTCTTGATTTCTTAGTGGGAAGAAAAACATACTGAAACACATCTTGTATGAATAGTATTCTCTTTAAATCAGAATGCCAAAGTTTGTGTCACAGTAGAGTGTGCATGCACCGACCAATGCGACAACGCGAACCCAGATTTAGGTTTAATCGCATGTGCCAAAATACCATATATCTTTGGGTCCTCATTACAATTTGATTTCAGAGTCATGCTTTCTTTCCCCTCTCTAGGGATTGGATTATGTCATCACGGTCACAAGCAATATCATGTCGATTCGGGACATCTTCCCAGTTCAAGCCTGGCAAGCTGATTGCGTTTGCATTAAAAAACCTATGAAAATGAGTGAAAGCTGATAAATAGAGAGAAAGAATATTTTCACACATTTCTAATGATTTGTACATTACGTTTGCATTAAAAGTCTAAGAATTAGGAAGAGTGGAAAAAAAAAAGGTAGAAAAGAGGTAATAATTGCTCAGGTTCGAACCCAGTCTACCAATGACCAAGTGTAAAAATATTTTGGGCCCTGCCATCTTGCCAATTGAGCTAGGGAAGCAGTTGAATTTAATAAATAAAATTAATCGACTTAAATGGCTGCACCCCCCTTCTATCTTCAAAAACACTGTGACAGAAGTCAAAAAAAATTTCAGTTGATAATTTTATAACAAGCAAACCTAAGGAAGCAGTTGAATTCAACCTAGAAAATTAATTAATTTTTTTTTTAAATCTTTTTTAAGGCCCACCCCCCCTTTTCTTCAAAAACATTCCGACAAAAGTCAAAAGTAGTTCCAATTGAAAATTTGATATCAAACACATTTGTTACTCTGTCTTATTTGAAAATATGAAATGACGGGTGTAAAAGGTATTTTTGATGTTGGTTTGATGATTTCTTGAAAAAAGTGAGCGTGGCTGCGTTATTTCTTGAGGGACTATTTCGTTTAGTGTGACCTAATTACACACTATGGTCTGCTACGATTCAGAAATTGTCTTTGGTGTTATTTTTCAAGTGTATTTTGAAGGCTTATATGTATTTTTTTGCATACCGACAGGCATGCAAATTTGATACGTGCCCAGAGACACCAACATTTGGGCAATTTTTTTAATAAAACGGGTGACAGAAGGTCGGGTTCTGAACTGACCCCCCACCCACCTTTGTAACCCGTTTCGATAGGAATTTCCCTCAAATTGTTCAGATCAGCTTCTCCGTCTCACATTTACACTTTGGATATGTCAATACTATCAGTTGTCTATGCAAAAGCCGTGAAGAGTCATGGCCTAATTCAATAAACCAGTCAGATCCCTTTTTTCAGAAGCAATGGTAGCTGTTGCCAAAAGAAAAAAATAACAGCAAATTTTTCAAGTGTCTTGTTTTACTGCATAGGGTTGTTGAGAACACTAAGAAAGTAATTTCATTTTTTACTAATGGTATGTTTTGACAGAAAAGATGTGGGAGAAACAGTAAATAAGTCATTAATGATTAAATAAATAATGAAAATGAAAAAGGGAGCAGTTTCCCTCAGTGCAGTTAGTGGAAAATTTTTTCCATGTTGCTTTTTGAATAGCCTGAAAGGTTTAAAGGACTTATCAATAAATGTCGCATGGTAATGCTTAAAGACAAAATGGTCTGTTGCATTATGCTTTGCCCGGCATACAGCTGTTAGGCTCAAGCCGACAAAACGTTGCAAATTTATATATGTCTCTTTCGTCCGCGACGACATGGTTGAACCCTCAGAATTCACGCAACAACAAGACATAGAGTAGAATGTGAAATGGATTTTGATGATTACCCACTCATACTTATGGCACTTACGGGCGCAAAAACATGAGCTTGACAAAAGGCACTAATAATGCTGTTTTTCTTGATTTCTTAGTGGGAAGAAAAACATACTGAAACACATCTTGTATGAATAGTATTCTCTTTAAATCAGAATGCCAAAGTTTGTGTCACAGTAGAGTGTGCATGCACCGACCAATGCGACAACGCGAACCCAGATTTAGGTTTAATCGCATGTGCCAAAATACCATATATCTTTGGTCCTCATTACAATTTGATTTCAGAGTCATGCTTTCTTTCCCCTCTCTAGGGATTGGATTATGTCATCACGGTCACAAGCAATATCATGTCGATTCGGGACATCTTCCCAGTTCAAGCCTGGCAAGCTGATTGCGTTTGCATTAAAAAACCTATGAAAATGAGTGAAAGCTGATAAATAGAGAGAAAGAATATTTTCACACATTTCTAATGATTTGTACATTACGTTTGCATTAAAAGTCTAAGAATTAGGAAGAGTGGAAAAAAAAAGGTAGAAAAGAGGTAATAATTGCTCAGGTTCGAACCCAGTCTACCAATGACCAAGTGTAAAAATATTTTGGGCCCTGCCATCTTGCCCATTGAGCTAGGGAAGCAGTTGAATTTAATAAATAAAATTAATCGACTTAAATGGCTGCACCCCCCTTCTATCTTCAAAAACACTGTGACAGAAGTCAAAAAAAATTTCAGTTGATAATTTTATAACAAGCAAACCTAAGGAAGCAGTTGAATTCAACCTAGAAAATTAATTAATTTTTTTTTTAAATCTTTTTTTAAGGCCCACCCCCCCTTTTCGTCAAAAACATTCCGACAAAAGTCAAAAGTAGTTCCAATTGAAAATTTGATATCAAGCACATTTGTTACTCTGTCTTATTTGAAAATATGAAATGACGGGTGTAAAAGGTATTTTTGATGTTGGTTTGATGATTTCTTGAAAAAAGTGAGCGTGGCTGCGTTATTTCTTGAGGGACTATTTCGTTTAGTGTGACCTAATTACACACTATGGTCTGCTACGATTCAGAAATTGTCTTTAGTGTTATTTTTCAAGTGTAGTTTGAAGGCTTATATGTATTTTTTTGCATACCGACAGGCATGCAAATTTGATACGTGCCCAGAGACACCAACATTTGGGCAATTTTTTTAATAAAACGGGTGACAGAAGGTCGGGTTCTGAACTGACCCCCCACCCACCTGTGTAACCCGTTTCGATAGGAATTTCCCTCAAATTGTTCAGATCAGCTTCTCCGTCTCACATTTACACTTTGGATATGTCAATACTATCAGTTGTCTATGCAAAAGCCGTGAAGAGTCATGGCCTAATTCAATAAACCAGTCAGATCCCTTTTTTCAGAAGCAATGGTAGCTGTTGCCAAAAGAAAAAAATAACAGCAAATTTTTCAAGTGTCTTGTTTTACTGCATAGGGTTGTTGAGAACACTAAGAAAGTAATTTCATTTTTAACTGATGGTATGTTTTGACAGAAAAGATGTGGGAGAAACAGTAAATAAGTCATTAATGATTAAATAAATAATGAAAATGAAAAAGGGAGCAGTTTCCCTCAGTGCAGTTAGTGGAAAATTTTTTCCATGTTGCTTTTTGAATAGCCTGAAAGGTTTAAAGGACTTATCAATAAATGTCGCATGGTAATGCTTAAAGACAAAATGGTCTGTCGCATTATGCTTTGCCCGGCATACAGCTGTTAGGCTCAAGCCGACAAAACGTTGCAAATTTATATATGTCTCTTTCGTCCGCGACGACATGGTTGAACCCTCAGAATTCACGCAACAACAAGACATAGAGTAGAATGTGAAATGGATTTTGATGATTACCCACTCATACTTATGGCACTTACGGGCGCAAAAACATGAGCTTGACAAAAGGCACTAATAATGCTGTTTTTCTTGATTTCTTAGTGGGAAGAAAAACATACTGAAACACATCTTGTATGAATAGTATTCTCTTTAAATCAGAATGCCAAAGTTTGTGTCACAGTAGAGTGTGCATGCACCGACCAATGCGACAACGCGAACCCAGATTTAGGTTTAATCGCATGTGCCAAAATACCATATATCTTTGGGTCCTCATTACAATTTGATTTCAGAGTCATGCTTTCTTTCCCCTCTCTAGGGATTGGATTATGTCATCACAGTCACAAGCAATATCATGTTGATTCGGGACATCTTCCCAGTTCAAGCCTGGCAAGCTGATTGCGTTTGCATTCAAAAACCTATGAAAATGAGTGAAAGCTGATAAATAGAGAGAAAGAATATTTTCACACATTTCTAATGATTTGTACATTACGTTTGCATTAAAAGTCTAAGAATTAGGAAGAGTGGAAAAAAAAAAGGTAGAAAAGAGGTAATAATTGCTCAGGTTCGAACCCAGTCGACCAATGACCAAGTGTAAAAATATTTTGGGCCCTGCCATCTTGCCCATTGAGCTAGGGAAGCAGTTGAATTTAATGAATAAAATTAATCGACTTAAATGGCTGCACCCCCCTTCTATCTTCAAAAACATTCCGACAAAAGTCAAAAGTAGTTCCAACTGAAAATTTGATATCAAGTACATTTGTTACTCTGTCTTATTTGAAAATATGAAATGACGGGTGTAAAAGGTATTTTTGATGTTGGTTTGATGATTTCTTGAAAAAAGTGAGCGTGGCTGCGTTATTTCTTGAGGGACTATTTCGTTTAGTGTGACCTAATTACACACTATGGTCTGCTACGATTCAGAAATTGTCTTTAGTGTTATTTTTCAAGTGTATTTTGAAGGCTTATATGTATTTTTTTGCATACCGACAGGCATGCAAATTTGATACGTGCCCAGAGACACCAACATTTGGGCAATTTTTTTAATAAAACGGGTGACAGAAGGTCGGGTTCTGAACTGACCCCCCACCCACCTGTGTAACCCGTTTCGATAGGAATTTCCCTCAAATTGTTCAGATCAGCTTCTCCGTCTCACATTTACACTTTGGATATGTCAATACTATCAGTTGTCTATGCAAAAGCCGTGAAGAGTCATGGCCTAATTCAATAAACCAGTCAGATCCCTTTTTTCAGAAGCAATGGTAGCTGTTGCCAAAAGAAAAAAATAACAGCAAATTTTTCAAGTGTCTTGTTTTACTGCATAGGGTTGTTGAGAACACTAAGAAAGTAATTTCATTTTTTACTGATGGTATGTTTTGACAGAAAAGATGTGGGAGAAACAGTAAATAAGTCATTAATGATTAAATAAATAATGAAAATGAAAAAGGGAGCAGTTTCCCTCAGTGCAGTTAGTGGAAAATTTTTTCCATGTTGCTTTTTGAATAGCCTGAAAGGTTTAAAGGACTTATCAATAAATGTTGCATGGTAATGCTTAAAGACAAAATGGTCTGTCGCATTATGCTTTGCTCGGCATACAGCTGTTAGGCTCAAGCCGACAAAACGTTGCAAATTTATATATGTCTCTTTCGTCCGCGACGACATGGTTGAACCCTCAGAATTCACGCAACAACAAGACATAGAGTAGAATGTGAAATGGATTTTGATGATTACCCACTCATACTTATGGCACTTACGGGTGCAAAAACATGAGCTTGACAAAAGGCACTAATAATGCTGTTTTTCTTGATTTCTTAGTGGGAAGAAAAACATACTGAAACACATCTTGTATGAATAGTATTCTCTTTAAATCAGAATGCCAAAGTTTGTGTCACAGTAGAGTGTGCATGCACCGACCAATGCGACAACGCGAACCCAGATTTAGGTTTAATCGCATGTGCCAAAATACCATATATCTTTGGGTCCTCATTACAATTTGATTTCAGAGTCATGCTTTCTTTCCCCTCTCTAGGGATTGGATTATGTCATCACGGTCACAAGCAATATCATGTCGATTCGGGACATCTTCCCAGTTCAAGCCTGGCAAGCTGATTGCGTTTGCATTAAAAAACCTATGAAAATGAGTGAAAGCTGATAAATAGAGAGAAAGAATATTTTCACACATTTCTAATGATTTGTACATTACGTTTGCATTAAAAGTCTAAGAATTAGGAAGAGTGGAAAAAAAAAGGTAGAAAAGAGGTAATAATTGCTCAGGTTCGAACCCAGTCTACCAATGACCAAGTGTAAAAATATTTTGGGCCCTGCCATCTTGCCCATTGAGCTAGGGAAGCAGTTGAATTTAATAAATAAAATTAATCGACTTAAATGGCTGCACCCCCCTTCTATCTTCAAAAACACTGTGACAGAAGTCAAAAAAAATTTCAGTTGATAATTTTATAACAAGCAAACCTAAGGAAGCAGTTGAATTCAACCTAGAAAATTAATTAATTTTTTTTTTAAATCTTTTTTTAAGGCCCACCCCCCCTTTTCTTCAAAAACATTCCGACAAAAGTCAAAAGTAGTTCCAATTGAAAATTTGATATCAAGCACATTTGTTACTCTGTCTTATTTGAAAATATGAAATGACGGGTGTAAAAGGTATTTTTGATGTTGGTTTGATGATTTCTTGAAAAAAGTGAGCGTGGCTGCGTTATTTCTTGAGGGACTATTTCGTTTAGTGTGACCTAATTACACACTATGGTCTGCTACGATTCAGAAATTGTCTTTAGTGTTATTTTTCAAGTGTAGTTTGAAGGCTTATATGTATTTTTTTGCATACCGACAGGCATGCAAATTTGATACGTGCCCAGAGACACCAACATTTGGGCAATTTTTTTAATAAAACGGGTGACAGAAGGTCGGGTTCTGAACTGACCCCCCACCCACCTGTGTAACCCGTTTCGATAGGAATTTCCCTCAAATTGTTCAGATCAGCTTCTCCGTCTCACATTTACACTTTGGATATGTCAATACTATCAGTTCTCTATGCAAAAGCCGTGAAGAGTCATGGCCTAATTCAATAAACCAGTCAGATCCCTTTTTTCAGAAGCAATGGTAGCTGTTGCCAAAAGAAAAAAATAACAGCAAATTTTTCAAGTCTCTTGTTTTACTGCATAGGGTTGTTGAGAACACTAAGAAAGTAATTTCATTTTTTACTAATGGTATGTTTTGACAGAAAAGATGTGGGAGAAACAGTAAATAAGTCATTAATGATTAAATAAATAATGAAAATGAAAAAGGGAGCAGTTTCCCTCAGTGCAGTTAGTGGAAAATTTTTTCCATGTTGCTTTTTGAATAGCCTGAAAGGTTTAAAGGACTTATCAATAAATGTCGCGTTGTAATGCTTAAAGACAAAATGGTCTGTCGCATTATGCTTTGCCCGGCATACAGCTGTTAGGCTCAAGCCGACAAAACGTTGCAAATTTATATATGTCTCTTTCGTCCGCGACGACATGGTTGAACCCTCAGAATTCACGCAACAACAAGACATAGAGTAGAATGTGAAATGGATTTTGATGATTACCCACTCATACTTATGGCACTTACGGGCGCAAAAACATGAGCTTGACAAAAGGCACTAATAATGCTGTTTTTCTTGATTTCTTAGTGGGAAGAAAAACATACTGAAACACATCTTGTATGAATAGTATTCTCTTTAAATCAGAATGCCAAAGTTTGTGTCACAGTAGAGTGTGCATGCACCGACCAATGCGACAATGCGAACCCAGATTTAGGTTTAATCGCATGTGCCAAAATACCATATATCTTTGGGTCCTCATTACAATTTGATTTCAGAGTCATGCTTTCTTTCCCCTCTCTAGGGATTGGATTATGTCATCACGGTCACAAGCAATATCATGTCGATTCGGGACATCTTCCCAGTTCAAGCCTGGCAAGCTGATTGCGTTTGCATTCAAAAACCTATGAAAATGAGTGAAAGCTGATAAATAGAGAGAAAGAATATTTTCACACATTTCTAATGATTTGTACATTACGTTTGCATTAAAAGTCTAAGAATTAGGAAGAGTGGAAAAAAAAAAGGTAGAAAAGAGGTAATAATTGCTCAGGTTCGAACCCAGTCTACCAATGACCAAGTGTAAAAATATTTTGGGCCCTGCCATCTTGCCCATTGAGCTAGGGAAGCAGTTGAATTTAATAAATAAAATTAATCGACTTAAATGGCTGCACCCCCCTTCTATCTTCAAAAACACTGTGACAGAAGTCAAAAAAAATTTCAGTTGATAATTTTATAACAAGCAAACCTAAGGAAGCAGTTGAATTCAACCTAGAAAATTAATTAATTTTTTTTTTAAATCTTTTTTTAAGGCCCACCCCCCCTTTTCTTCAAAAACATTCCGACAAAAGTCAAAAGTAGTTCCAATTGAAAATTTGATATCAAGCACATTTGTTACTCTGTCTTATTTGAAAATATGAAATGACGGGTGTAAAAGGTATTTTTGATGTTGGTTTGATGATTTCTTGAAAAAAGTGAGCGTGGCTGCGTTATTTCTTGAGGGACTATTTCGTTTAGTGTGACCTAATTACACACTATGGTCTGCTACGATTCAGAAATTGTCTTTAGTGTTATTTTTCAAGTGTAGTTTGAAGGCTTATATGTATTTTTTTGCATACCGACAGGCATGCAAATTTGATACGTGCCCAGAGACACCAACATTTGGGCAATTTTTTTAATAAAACGGGTGACAGAAGGTCGGGTTCTGAACTGACCCCCCACCCACCTGTGTAACCCGTTTCGATAGGAATTTCCCTCAAATTGTTCAGATCAGCTTCTCCGTCTCACATTTACACTTTGGATATGTCAATACTATCAGTTCTCTATGCAAAAGCCGTGAAGAGTCATGGCCTAATTCAATAAACCAGTCAGATCCCTTTTTTCAGAAGCAATGGTAGCTGTGGCCAAAAGAAAAAAATAACAGCAAATTTTTCAAGTCTCTTGTTTTACTGCATAGGGTTGTTGAGAACACTAAGAAAGTAATTTCATTTTTAACTGATGGTATGTTTTGACAGAAAAGATGTGGGAGAAACAGTAAATAAGTCATTAATGATTAAATAAATAATGAAAATGAAAAAGGGAGCAGTTTCCCTCAGTGCAGTTAGTGGAAAATTTTTTCCATGTTGCTTTTTGAATAGCCTGAAAGGTTTAAAGGACTTATCAATAAATGTCGCATGGTAATGCTTAAAGACAAAATGGTCTGTCGCATTATGCTTTGCCCGGCATACAGCTGTTAGGCTCAAGCCGACAAAACGTTGCAAATTTATATATGTCTCTTTCGTCCGCGACGACATGGTTGAACCCTCAGAATTCACGCAACAACAAGACATAGAGTAGAATGTGAAATGGATTTTGATGATTACCCACTCATACTTATGGCACTTACGGGTGCAAAAACATGAGCTTGACAAAAGGCACTAATAATGCTGTTTTTCTTGATTTCTTAGTGGGAAGAAAAACATACTGAAACACATCTTGTATGAATAGTATTCTCTTTAAATCAGAATGCCAAAGTTTGTGTCACAGTAGAGTGTGCATGCACCGACCAATGCGACAACGCGAACCCAGATTTAGGTTTAATCGCATGTGCCAAAATACCATATATCTTTGGGTCCTCATTACAATTTGATTTCAGAGTCATGCTTTCTTTCCCCTCTCTAGGGATTGGATTATGTCATCACGGTCACAAGCAATATCATGTCGATTCGGGACATCTTCCCAGTTCAAGCCTGGCAAGCTGATTGCGTTTGCATTCAAAAACCTATGAAAATGAGTGAAAGCTGATAAATAGAGAGAAAGAATATTTTCACACATTTCTAATGATTTGTACATTACGTTTGCATTAAAAGTCTAAGAATTAGGAAGAGTGGAAAAAAAAAAGGTAGAAAAGAGGTAATAATTGCTCAGGTTCGAACCCAGTCTACCAATGACCAAGTGTAAAAATATTTTGGGCCCTGCCATCTTGCCCATTGAGCTAGGGAAGCAGTTGAATTTAATAAATAAAATTAATCGACTTAAATGGCTGCACCCCCCTTCTATCTTCAAAAACATTGTGACAGAAGTCAAAAAAAATTTCAGTTGATAATTTTATAACAAGCAAAGCTAAGGAAGCAGTTGAATTCAACCTAGAAAATTAATTAATTTTTTTTTTAAATCTTTTTTTAGGCCCACCCCCCCCTTTTCTTCAAAAACATTCCGACAAAAGTCAAAAGTAGTTCCAATTGAAAATTTGATATCAAGCACATTTGTTACTCTGTCTTATTTGAAAATATGAAATGACGGATGTAAAAGGTATTTTTGATGTTGGTTTGATGATTTCTTGAAAAAAGTGAGCGTGGCTGCGTTATTTCTTGAGGGACTATTTCGTTTAGTGTGACCTAATTACACACTATGGTCTGCTACGATTCAGAAATTGTCTTTAGTGTTATTTTTCAAGTGTATTTTGAAGGCTTATATGTATTTTTTTGCATACCGACAGGCATGCAAATTTGATACGTGCCCAGAGACACCAACATTTGGGCAATTTTTTTAATAAAACGGGTGACAGAAGGTCGGGTTCTGAACTGACCCCCCACCCACCTGTGTAACCCGTTTCGATAGGAATTTCCCTCAAATTGTTCAGATCAGCTTCTCCGTCTCACATTTACACTTTGGATATGTCAATACTATCAGTTGTCTATGCAAAAGCCGTGAAGAGTCATGGCCTAATTCAATAAACCAGTCAGATCCCTTTTTTCAGAAGCAATGGTAGCTGTTGCCAAAAGAAAAAAATAACAGCAAATTTTTCAAGTGTCTTGTTTTACTGCATAGGGTTGTTGAGAACACTAAGAAAGTAATTTCATTTTTTACTGATGGTATGTTTTGACAGAAAAGATGTGGGAGAAACAGTAAATAAGTCATTAATGATTAAATAAATAATGAAAATGAAAAAGGGAGCAGTTTCCCTCAGTGCAGTTAGTGGAAAATTTTTTCCATGTTGCTTTTTGAATAGCCTGAAAGGTTTAAAGGACTTATCAATAAATGTCGCGTTGTAATGCTTAAAGACAAAATGGTCTGTCGCATTATGCTTTGCCCGGCATACAGCTGTTAGGCTCAAGCCGACAAAACGTTGCAAATTTATATATGTCTCTTTCGTCCGCGACGACATGGTTGAACCCTCAGAATTCATGCAACAACAAGACATAGAGTAGAATGTGAAATGGATTTTGATGATTACCCACTCATACTTATGGCACTTACGGGCGCAAAAACATGAGCTTGACAAAAGGCACTAATAATGCTGTTTTTCTTGATTTCTTAGTGGGAAGAAAAACATACTGAAACACATCTTGTATGAATAGTATTCTCTTTAAATCAGAATGCCAAAGTTTGTGTCACAGTAGAGTGTGCATGCACCGACCAATGCGACAACGCGAACCCAGATTTAGGTTTAATCGCATGTGCCAAAATACCATATATCTTTGGGTCCTCATTACAATTTGATTTCAGAGTCATGCTTTCTTTCCCCTCTCTAGGGATTGGATTATGTCATCACGGTCACAAGCAATATCATGTCGATTCGGGACATCTTCCCAGTTCAAGCCTGGCAAGCTGATTGCGTTTGCATTCAAAAACCTATGAAAATGAGTGAAAGCTGATAAATAGAGAGAAAGAATATTTTCACACATTTCTAATGATTTGTACATTACGTTTGCATTAAAAGTCTAAGAATTAGGAAGAGTGGAAAAAAAAAAGGTAGAAAAGAGGTAATAATTGCTCAGGTTCGAACCCAGTCTACCAATGACCAAGTGTAAAAATATTTTGGGCCCTGCCATCTTGCCCATTGAGCTAGGGAAGCAGTTGAATTTAATAAATAAAATTAATCGACTTAAATGGCTGCACCCCCCTTCTATCTTCAAAAACACTGTGACAGAAGTCAAAAAAAATTTCAGTTGATAATTTTATAACAAGCAAACCTAAGGAAGCAGTTGAATTCAACCTAGAAAATTAATTAATTTTTTTTTTAAATCTTTTTTTAAGGCCCACCCCCCCTTTTCTTCAAAAACATTCCGACAAAAGTCAAAAGTAGTTCCAATTGAAAATTTGATATCAAGCACATTTGTTACTCTGTCTTATTTGAAAATATGAAATGACGGGTGTAAAAGGTATTTTTGATGTTGGTTTGATGATTTCTTGAAAAAAGTGAGCGTGGCTGCGTTATTTCTTGAGGGACTATTTCGTTTAGTGTGACCTAATTACACATTATGGTCTGCTACGATTCAGAAATTGTCTTTAGTGTTATTTTTCAAGTGTAATTTGAAGGCTTATATGTATTTTTTTGCATACCGACAGGCATGCAAATTTGATACGTGCCCAGAGACACCAACATTTGGGCAATTTTTTTAATAAAACGGGTGACAGAAGGTCGGGTTCTGAACTGACCCCCCACCCACCTGTGTAACCCGTTTCGATAGGAATTTCCCTCAAATTGTTCAGATCAGCTTCTCCGTCTCACATTTACACTTTGGATATGTCAATACTATCAGTTGTCTATGCAAAAGCCGTGAAGAGTCATGGCCTAATTCAATAAACCAGTCAGATCCCTTTTTTCAGAAGCAATGGTAGCTGTTGCCAAAAGAAAAAAATAACAGCAAATTTTTCAAGTCTCTTGTTTTACTGCATAGGGTTGTTGAGAACACTAAGAAAGTAATTTCATTTTTAACTGATGGTATGTTTTGACAGAAAAGATGTGGGAGAAACAGTAAATAAGTCATTAATGATTAAATAAATAATGAAAATGAAAAAGGGAGCAGTTTCCCTCAGTGCAGTTAGTGGAAAATTTTTTCCATGTTGCTTTTTGAATAGCCTGAAAGGTTTAAAGGACTTATCAATAAATGTCGCATGGTAATGCTTAAAGACAAAATGGTCTGTCGCATTATGCTTTGCCCGGCATACAGCTGTTAGGCTCAAGCCGACAAAACGTTGCAAATTTATATATGTCTCTTTCGTCCGCGACGACATGGTTGAACCCTCAGAATTCACGCAACAACAAGACATAGAGTAGAATGTGAAATGGATTTTGATGATTACCCACTCATACTTATGGCACTTACGGGTGCAAAAACATGAGCTTGACAAAAGGCACTAATAATGCTGTTTTTCTTGATTTCTTAGTGGGAAGAAAAACATACTGAAACACATCTTGTATGAATAGTATTCTCTTTAAATCAGAATGCCAAAGTTTGTGTCACAGTAGAGTGTGCATGCACCGACCAATGCGACAACGCGAACCCAGATTTAGGTTTAATCGCATGTGCCAAAATACCATATATCTTTGGGTCCTCATTACAATTTGATTTCAGAGTCATGCTTTCTTTCCCCTCTCTAGGGATTGGATTATGTCATCACGGTCACAAGCAATATCATGTCGATTCGGGACATCTTCCCAGTTCAAGCCTGGCAAGCTGATTGCGTTTGCATTCAAAAACCTATGAAAATGAGTGAAAGCTGATAAATAGAGAGAAAGAATATTTTCACACATTTCTAATGATTTGTACATTACGTTTGCATTAAAAGTCTAAGAATTAGGAAGAGTGGAAAAAAAAAAGGTAGAAAAGAGGTAATAATTGCTCAGGTTCGAACCCAGTCTACCAATGACCAAGTGTAAAAATATTTTCGGCCCTGCCATCTTGCCCATTGAGCTAGGGAAGCAGTTGAATTTAATAAATAAAATTAATCGACTTAAATGGCTGCACCCCCCTTCTATCTTCAAAAACATTGTGACAGAAGTCAAAAAAAATTTCAGTTGATAATTTTATAACAAGCAAAGCTAAGGAAGCAGTTGAATTCAACCTAGAAAATTAATTAATTTTTTTTTAAATCTTTTTTTAGGCCCACCCCCCCCTTTTCTTCAAAAACATTCCGACAAAAGTCAAAAGTAGTTCCAATTGAAAATTTGATATCAAGCACATTTGTTACTCTGTCTTATTTGAAAATATGAAATGACGGATGTAAAAGGTATTTTTGATGTTGGTTTGATGATTTCTTGAAAAAAGTGAGCGTGGCTGCGTTATTTCTTGAGGGACTATTTCGTTTAGTGTGACCTAATTACACACTATGGTCTGCTACGATTCAGAAATTGTCTTTAGTGTTATTTTTCAAGTGTATTTTGAAGGCTTATATGTATTTTTTTGCATACCGACAGGCATGCAAATTTGATACGTGCCCAGAGACACCAACATTTGGGCAATTTTTTTAATAAAACGGGTGACAGAAGGTCGGGTTCTGAACTGACCCCCCACCCACCTGTGTAACCCGTTTCGATAGGAATTTCCCTCAAATTGTTCAGATCAGCTTCTCCGTCTCACATTTACACTTTGGATATGTCAATACTATCAGTTGTCTATGCAAAAGCCGTGAAGAGTCATGGCCTAATTCAATAAACCAGTCAGATCCCTTTTTTCAGAAGCAATGGTAGCTGTTGCCAAAAGAAAAAAATAACAGCAAATTTTTCAAGTCTCTTGTTTTACTGCATAGGGTTGTTGAGAACACTAAGAAAGTAATTTCATTTTTTACTGATGGTATGTTTTGACAGAAAAGATGTGGGAGAAACAGTAAATAAGTCATTAATGATTAAATAAATAATGAAAATGAAAAAGGGAGCAGTTTCCCTCAGTGCAGTTAGTGGAAAATTTTTTCCATGTTGCTTTTTGAATAGCCTGAAAGGTTTAAAGGACTTATCAATAAATGTCGCATGGTAATGCTTAAAGACAAAATGGTCTGTCGCATTATGCTTTGCCCGGCATACAACTGTTAGGCTCAAGCTGACAAAACGTTGCAAATTTATATATGTCTCTTTCGTCCGCGACGTCATGGTTGAACCCTCAGAATTCACGCAACAACAAGACATAGAGTAGAATGTGAAATGGATTTTGATGATTACCCACTCATACTTATGGCACTTACGGGCGCAAAAACATGAGCTTGACAAAAGGCACTAATAATGCTGTTTTTCTTGATTTCTTAGTGGGAAGAAAAACATACTGAAACACATCTTGTATGAATAGTATTCTCTTTAAATCAGAATGCCAAAGTTTGTGTCACAGTAGTGTGCATGCACCGACCAATGCGACAACGCGAACCCAGATTTAGGTTTAATCGCATGTGCCAAAATACCATATATCTTTGGGTCCTCATTACAATTTGATTTCAGAGTCATGCTTTCTTTCCCCTCTCTAGGGATTGGATTATGTCATCACGGTCACAAGCAATATCATGTCGATTCGGGACATCTTCCCAGTTCAAGCCTGGCAAGCTGATTGCATTTGCGTTCAAAAACCTATGAAAATGAGTGAAAGCTGATAAATAGAGAGAAAGAATATTTTCACACATTTCTAATGATTTGTACATTACGTTTGCATTAAAAGTCTAAGAATTAGGAAGAGTGGAAAAAAAGAAAGGTAGAAAAGAGGTAATAATTGCTCAGGTTCGAACCCAGTCTACCAATCACCAAGTGTAAAAATATTTTGGGCCCTGCCATCTTGCCCATTGAGCTAGGGAAGCAGTTGAATTTAATAAATAAAATTAATCGACTTAAATGGCTGCACCCCCCTTCTATCTTCAAAAACATTGTGACAGAAGTCAAAAAAAATTTCAGTTGATAATTTTATAACAAGCAAAGCTAAGGAAGCAGTTGAATTCAACCTAGAAAATTAATTTTTTTTTTTTTTTTTTAATCTTTTTTTAGGCCCACCCCCCCCCCTTTTCTTCAAAAACATTCCGACAAAAGTCAAAAGTAGTTCCAATTGAAAATTTGATATCAAGCACATTTGTTACTCTGTCTTATTTGAAAATATGAAATGACGGGTGTAAAAGGTATTTTTGATGTTGGTTTGATGATTTCTTGAAAAAAGTGAGCGTGGCTGCGTTATTTCTTGAGGGACTATTTCGTTTAGTGTGACCTAATTACACACTATGGTCTGCTACGATTCAGAAATTGTCTTTAGTGTTATTTTTCAAGTGTATTTTGAAGGCTTATATGTATTTTTTTGCATACCGACAGGCATGCAAATTTGATACGTGCCCAGAGACACCAACATTTGGGCAATTTTTTTAATAAAACGGGTGACAGAAGGTCGGGTTCTGAACTGACCCCCCACCCACCTGTGTAACCCGTTTCGATAGGAATTTCCCTCAAATTGTTCAGATCAGCTTCTCCGTCTCACATTTACACTTTGGATATGTCAATACTATCAGTTGTCTATGCAAAAGCCGTGAAGAGTCATGGCCTAATTCAATAAACCAGTCAGATCCCTTTTTTCAGAAGCAATGGTAGCTGTTGCCAAAAGAAAAAAATAACAACAAATTTTTCAAGTGTCTTGTTTTACTGCATAGGGTTGTTGAGAACACTAAGAAAGTAATTTCATTTTTTACTGATGGTATGTTTTGACAGAAAAGATGTGGGAGAAACAGTAAATAAGTCATTAATGATTAAATAAATAATGAAAATGAAAAAGGGAGCAGTTTCCCTCAGTGCAGTTAGTGGAAAATTTTTTCCATGTTGCTTTTTGAATAGCCTGAAAGGTTTAAAGGACTTATCAATAAATGTCGCGTTGTAATGCTTAAAGACAAAATGGTCTGTCGCATTATGCTTTGCCCGGCATACAGCTGTTAGGCTCAAGCCGACAAAACGTTGCAAATTTATATATGTCTCTTTCGTCCGCGACGACATGGTTGAACCCTCAGAATTCATGCAACAACAAGACATAGAGTAGAATGTGAAATGGATTTTGATGATTACCCACTCATACTTATGGCACTTACGGGCGCAAAAACATGAGCTTGACAAAAGGCACTAATAATGCTGTTTTTCTTGATTTCTTAGTGGGAAGAAAAACATACTGAAACACATCTTGTATGAATAGTATTCTCTTTAAATCAGAATGCCAAAGTTTGTGTCACAGTAGAGTGTGCATGCACCGACCAATGCGACAACGCGAACCCAGATTTAGGTTTAATCGCATGTGCCAAAATACCATATATCTTTGGGTCCTCATTACAATTTGATTTCAGAGTCATGCTTTCTTTCCCCTCTCTAGGGATTGGATTATGTCATCACGGTCACAAGCAATATCATGTCGATTCGGGACATCTTCCCAGTTCAAGCCTGGCAAGCTGATTGCGTTTGCATTCAAAAACCTATGAAAATGAGTGAAAGCTGATAAATAGAGAGAAAGAATATTTTCACACATTTCTAATGATTTGTACATTACGTTTGCATTAAAAGTCTAAGAATTAGGAAGAGTGGAAAAAAAAAAGGTAGAAAAGAGGTAATAATTGCTCAGGTTCGAACCCAGTCTACCAATCACCAAGTGTAAAAATATTTTGGGCCCTGCCATCTTGCCCATTGAGCTAGGGAAGCAGTTGAATTTAATAAATAAAATTAATCGACTTAAATGGCTGCACCCCCCTTCTATCTTCAAAAACACTGTGACAGAAGTCAAAAAAAATTTCAGTTGATAATTTTATAACAAGCAAACCTAAGGAAGCAGTTGAATTCAACCTAGAAAATTAATTAATTTTTTTTTTAAATCTTTTTTTAAGGCCCACCCCCCCTTTTCTTCAAAAACATTCCGACAAAAGTCAAAAGTAGTTCCAATTGAAAATTTGATATCAAGCACATTTGTTACTCTGTCTTATTTGAAAATATGAAATGACGGGTGTAAAAGGTATTTTTGATGTTGGTTTGATGATTTCTTGAAAAAAGTGAGCGTGGCTGCGTTATTTCTTGAGGGACTATTTCGTTTAGTGTGACCTAATTACACATTATGGTCTGCTACGATTCAGAAATTGTCTTTAGTGTTATTTTTCAAGTGTAGTTTGAAGGCTTACATGTATTTTTTTGCATACCGACAGGCATGCAAATTTGATACGTGCCCAGAGACACCAACATTTGGGCAATTTTTTTAATAAAACGGGTGACAGAAGGTCGGGTTCTGAACTGACCCCCCACCCACCTGTGTAACCCGTTTCGATAGGAATTTCCCTCAAATTGTTCAGATCAGCTTCTCCGTCTCACATTTACACTTTGGATATGTCAATACTATCAGTTGTCTATGCAAAAGCCGTGAAGAGTCATGGCCTAATTCAATAAACCAGTCAGATCCCTTTTTTCAGAAGCAATGGTAGCTGTTGCCAAAAGAAAAAAATAACAGCAAATTTTTCAAGTCTCTTGTTTTACTGCATAGGGTTTTTGAGAACACTAAGAAAGTAATTTCATTTTTAACTGATGGTATGTTTTGACAGAAAAGATGTGGGAGAAACAGTAAATAAGTCATTAATGATTAGATAAATAATGAAAATGAAAAAGGGAGCAGTTTCCCTCAGTGCAGTTAGTGGAAAATTTTTTCCATGTTGCTTTTTGAATAGCCTGAAAGGTTTAAAGGACTTATCAATAAATGTCGCATGGTAATGCTTAAAGACAAAATGGTCTGTCGCATTATGCTTTGCCCGGCATACAGCTGTTAGGCTCAAGCCGACAAAACGTTGCAAATTTATATATGTCTCTTTCGTCCGCGACGACATGGTTGAACCCTCAGAATTCACGCAACAACAAGACATAGAGTAGAATGTGAAATGGATTTTGATGATTACCCACTCATACTTATGGCACTTACGGGTGCAAAAACATGAGCTTGACAAAAGGCACTAATAATGCTGTTTTTCTTGATTTCTTAGTGGGAAGAAAAACATACTGAAACACATCTTGTATGAATAGTATTCTCTTTAAATCAGAATGCCAAAGTTTGTGTCACAGTAGAGTGTGCATGCACCGACCAATGCGACAACGCGAACCCAGATTTAGGTTTAATCGCATGTGCCAAAATACCATATATCTTTGGGTCCTCATTACAATTTGATTTCAGAGTCATGCTTTGTTTCCCCTCTCTAGGGATTGGATTATGTCATCACGGTCACAAGCAATATCATGTCGATTCGGGACATCTTCCCAGTTCAAGCCTGGCAAGCTGATTGCATTTGCGTTCAAAAACCTATGAAAATGAGTGAAAGCTGATAAATTGAGAGAAAGAATATTTTCACACATTTCTAATGATTTGTACATTACGTTTGCATTAAAAGTCTAAGAATTAGGAAGAGTGGAAAAAAAGAAAGGTAGAAAAGAGGTAATAATTGCTCAGGTTCGAACCCAGTCTACCAATCACCAAGTGTAAAAATATTTTGGGCCCTGCCATCTTGCCCATTGAGCTAGGGAAGCAGTTGAATTTAATAAATAAAATTAATCGACTTAAATGGCTGCACCCCCCTTCTATCTTCAAAAACATTGTGACAGAAGTCAAAAAAAATTTCAGTTGATAATTTTATAACAAGCAAACCTAAGGAAGCAGTTGAATTCAACCTAGAAAATTAATTTTTTTTTTTTTTTTTTAATGTTTTTTTAGGCCCACCCCCCCCCCCTTTTCTTCAAAAACATTCCGACAAAAGTCAAAAGTAGTTCCAATTGAAAATTTGATATCAAGCACATTTGTTACTCTGTCTTATTTGAAAATATGAAATGACGGGTGTAAAAGGTATTTTTGATGTTGGTTTGATGATTTCTTGAAAAAAGTGAGCGTGGCTGCGTTATTTCTTGAGGGACTATTTCGTTTAGTGTGACCTAATTACACACTATGGTCTGCTACGATTCAGAAATTGTCTTTAGTGTTATTTTTCAAGTGTATTTTGAAGGCTTATATGTATTTTTTTGCATACCGACAGGCATGCAAATTTGATACGTGCCCAGAGACACCAACATTTGGGCAATTTTTTTAATAAAACGGGTGACAGAAGGTCGGGTTCTGAACTGACCCCCCACCCACCTGTGTAACCCGTTTCGATAGGAATTTCCCTCAAATTGTTCAGATCAGCTTCTCCGTCTCACATTTACACTTTGGATATGTCAATACTATCAGTTGTCTATGCAAAAGCCGTGAAGAGTCATGGCCTAATTCAATAAACCAGTCAGATCCCTTTTTTCAGAAGCAATGGTAGCTGTTGCCAAAAGAAAAAAATAACAGCAAATTTTTCAAGTCTCTTGTTTTACTGCATAGGGTTGTTGAGAACACTAAGAAAGTAATTTCATTTTTTACTGATGGTATGTTTTGACAGAAAAGATGTGGGAGAAACAGTAAATAAGTCATTAATGATTAAATAAATAATGAAAATGAAAAAGGGAGCAGTTTCCCTCAGTGCAGTTAGTGGAAAATTTTTTCCATGTTGCTTTTTGAATAGCCTGAAAGGTTTAAAGGACTTATCAATAAATGTCGCATGGTAATGCTTAAAGACAAAATGGTCTGTCGCATTATGCTTTGCCCGGCATACAACTGTTAGGCTCAAGCTGACAAAACGTTGCAAATTTATATATGTCTCTTTCGTCCGCGACGTCATGGTTGAACCCTCAGAATTCACGCAACAACAAGACATAGAGTAGAATGTGAAATGGATTTTGATGATTACCCACTCATACTTATGGCACTTACGGGCGCAAAAACATGAGCTTGACAAAAGGCACTAATAATGCTGTTTTTCTTGATTTCTTAGTGGGAAGAAAAACATACTGAAACACATCTTGTATGAATAGTATTCTCTTTAAATCAGAATGCCAAAGTTTGTGTCACAGTAGTGTGCATGCACCGACCAATGCGACAACGCGAACCCAGATTTAGGTTTAATCGCATGTGCCAAAATACCATATATCTTTGGGTCCTCATTACAATTTGATTTCAGAGTCATGCTTTCTTTCCCCTCTCTAGGGATTGGATTATGTCATCACGGTCACAAGCAATATCATGTCGATTCGGGACATCTTCCCAGTTCAAGCCTGGCAAGCTGATTGCATTTGCGTTCAAAAACCTATGAAAATGAGTGAAAGCTGATAAATAGAGAGAAAGAATATTTTCACACATTTCTAATGATTTGTACATTACGTTTGCATTAAAAGTCTAAGAATTAGGAAGAGTGGAAAAAAAGAAAGGTAGAAAAGAGGTAATAATTGCTCAGGTTCGAACCCAGTCTACCAATCACCAAGTGTAAAAATATTTTGGGCCCTGCCATCTTGCCCATTGAGCTAGGGAAGCAGTTGAATTTAATAAATAAAATTAATCGACTTAAATGGCTGCACCCCCCTTCTATCTTCAAAAACATTGTGACAGAAGTCAAAAAAAATTTCAGTTGATAATTTTATAACAAGCAAACCTAAGGAAGCAGTTGAATTCAACCTAGAAAATTAATTTTTTTTTTTTTTTTTTAATCTTTTTTTAGGCCCACCCCCCCCCCCTTTTCTTCAAAAACATTCCGACAAAAGTCAAAAGTAGTTCCAATTGAAAATTTGATATCAAGCACATTTGTTACTCTGTCTTATTTGAAAATATGAAATGACGGGTGTAAAAGGTATTTTTGATGTTGGTTTGATGATTTCTTGAAAAAAGTGAGCGTGGCTGCGTTATTTCTTGAGGGACTATTTCGTTTAGTGTGACCTAATTACACACTATGGTCTGCTACGATTCAGAAATTGTCTTTAGTGTTATTTTTCAAGTGTATTTTGAAGGCTTATATGTATTTTTTTGCATACCGACAGGCATGCAAATTTGATACGTGCCCAGAGACACCAACATTTGGGCAATTTTTTTAATAAAACGGGTGACAGAAGGTCGGGTTCTGAACTGACCCCCCACCCACCTGTGTAACCCGTTTCGATAGGAATTTCCCTCAAATTGTTCAGATCAGCTTCTCCGTCTCACATTTACACTTTGGATATGTCAATACTATCAGTTGTCTATGCAAAAGCCGTGAAGAGTCATGGCCTAATTCAATAAACCAGTCAGATCCCTTTTTTCAGAAGCAATGGTAGCTGTTGCCAAAAGAAAAAAATAACAACAAATTTTTCAAGTGTCTTGTTTTACTGCATAGGGTTGTTGAGAACACTAAGAAAGTAATTTCATTTTTTACTGATGGTATGTTTTGACAGAAAAGATGTGGGAGAAACAGTAAATAAGTCATTAATGATTAAATAAATAATGAAAATGAAAAAGGGAGCAGTTTCCCTCAGTGCAGTTAGTGGAAAATTTTTTCCATGTTGCTTTTTGAATAGCCTGAAAGGTTTAAAGGACTTATCAATAAATGTCGCGTTGTGATGCTTAAAGACAAAATGGTCTGTCGCATTATGCTTTGCCCGGCATACAGCTGTTAGGCTCAAGCCGACAAAACGTTGCAAATTTATATATGTCTCTTTCGTCCGCGACGACATGGTTGAACCCTCAGAATTCATGCAACAACAAGACATAGAGTAGAATGTGAAATGGATTTTGATGATTACCCACTCATACTTATGGCACTTACGGGCGCAAAAACATGAGCTTGACAAAAGGCACTAATAATGCTGTTTTTCTTGATTTCTTAGTGGGAAGAAAAACATACTGAAACACATCTTGTATGAATAGTATTCTCTTTAAATCAGAATGCCAAAGTTTGTGTCACAGTAGAGTGTGCATGCACCGACCAATGCGACAACGCGAACCCAGATTTAGGTTTAATCGCATGTGCCAAAATACCATATATCTTTGGGTCCTCATTACAATTTGATTTCAGAGTCATGCTTTCTTTCCCCTCTCTAGGGATTGGATTATGTCATCACGGTCACAAGCAATATCATGTCGATTCGGGACATCTTCCCAGTTCAAGCCTGGCAAGCTGATTGCGTTTGCATTCAAAAACCTATGAAAATGAGTGAAAGCTGATAAATAGAGAGAAAGAATATTTTCACACATTTCTAATGATTTGTACATTACGTTTGCATTAAAAGTCTAAGAATTAGGAAGAGTGGAAAAAAAAAAGGTAGAAAAGAGGTAATAATTGCTCAGGTTCGAACCCAGTCTACCAATGACCAAGTGTAAAAATATTTTGGGCCCTGCCATCTTGCCCATTGAGCTAGGGAAGCAGTTGAATTTAATAAATAAAATTAATCGACTTAAATGGCTGCACCCCCCTTCTATCTTCAAAAACACTGTGACAGAAGTCAAAAAAAATTTCAGTTGATAATTTTATAACAAGCAAACCTAAGGAAGCAGTTGAATTCAACCTAGAAAATTAATTAATTTTTTTTTTAAATCTTTTTTTAAGGCCCACCCCCCCTTTTCTTCAAAAACATTCCGACAAAAGTCAAAAGTAGTTCCAATTGAAAATTTGATATCAAGCACATTTGTTACTCTGTCTTATTTGAAAATATGAAATGACGGGTGTAAAAGGTATTTTTGATGTTGGTTTGATGATTTCTTGAAAAAAGTGAGCGTGGCTGCGTTATTTCTTGAGGGACTATTTCGTTTAGTGTGACCTAATTACACATTATGGTCTGCTACGATTCAGAAATTGTCTTTAGTGTTATTTTTCAAGTGTAGTTTGAAGGCTTACATGTATTTTTTTGCATACCGACAGGCATGCAAATTTGATACGTGCCCAGAGACACCAACATTTGGGCAATTTTTTTAATAAAACGGGTGACAGAAGGTCGGGTTCTGAACTGACCCCCCACCCACCTGTGTAACCCGTTTCGATAGGAATTTCCCTCAAATTGTTCAGATCAGCTTCTCCGTCTCACATTTACACTTTGGATATGTCAATACTATCAGTTGTCTATGCAAAAGCCGTGAAGAGTCATGGCCTAATTCAATAAACCAGTCAGATCCCTTTTTTCAGAAGCAATGGTAGCTGTTGCCAAAAGAAAAAAATAACAGCAAATTTTTCAAGTCTCTTGTTTTACTGCATAGGGTTTTTGAGAACACTAAGAAAGTAATTTCATTTTTAACTGATGGTATGTTTTGACAGAAAAGATGTGGGAGAAACAGTAAATAAGTCATTAATGATTAGATAAATAATGAAAATGAAAAAGGGAGCAGTTTCCCTCAGTGCAGTTAGTGGAAAATTTTTTCCATGTTGCTTTTTGAATAGCCTGAAAGGTTTAAAGGACTTATCAATAAATGTCGCATGGTAATGCTTAAAGACAAAATGGTCTGTCGCATTATGCTTTGCCCGGCATACAGCTGTTAGGCTCAAGCCGACAAAACGTTGCAAATTTATATATGTCTCTTTCGTCCGCGACGACATGGTTGAACCCTCAGAATTCACGCAACAACAAGACATAGAGTAGAATGTGAAATGGATTTTGATGATTACCCACTCATACTTATGGCACTTACGGGTGCAAAAACATGAGCTTGACAAAAGGCACTAATAATGCTGTTTTTCTTGATTTCTTAGTGGGAAGAAAAACATACTGAAACACATCTTGTATGAATAGTATTCTCTTTAAATCAGAATGCCAAAGTTTGTGTCACAGTAGAGTGTGCATGCACCGACCAATGCGACAACGCGAACCCAGATTTAGGTTTAATCGCATGTGCCAAAATACCATATATCTTTGGGTCCTCATTACAATTTGATTTCAGAGTCATGCTTTCTTTCCCCTCTCTAGGGATTGGATTATGTCATCACGGTCACAAGCAATATCATGTCGATTCGGGACATCTTCCCAGTTCAAGCCTGGCAAGCTGATTGCATTTGCGTTCAAAAACCTATGAAAATGAGTGAAAGCTGATAAATTGAGAGAAAGAATATTTTCACACATTTCTAATGATTTGTACATTACGTTTGCATTAAAAGTCTAAGAATTAGGAAGAGTGGAAAAAAAGAAAGGTAGAAAAGAGGTAATAATTGCTCAGGTTCGAACCCAGTCTACCAATCACCAAGTGTAAAAATATTTTGGGCCCTGCCATCTTGCCCATTGAGCTAGGGAAGCAGTTGAATTTAATAAATAAAATTAATCGACTTAAATGGCTGCACCCCCCTTCTATCTTCAAAAACATTGTGACAGAAGTCAAAAAAAATTTCAGTTGATAATTTTATAACAAGCAAACCTAAGGAAGCAGTTGAATTCAACCTAGAAAATTAATTTTTTTTTTTTTTTTAATCTTTTTTTAGGCCCACCCCCCCCCCCTTTTCTTCAAAAACATTCCGACAAAAGTCAAAAGTAGTTCCAATTGAAAATTTGATATCAAGCACATTTGTTACTCTGTCTTATTTGAAAATATGAAATGACGGGTGTAAAAGGTATTTTTGATGTTGGTTTGATGATTTCTTGAAAAAAGTGAGCGTGGCTGCGTTATTTCTTGAGGGACTATTTCGTTTAGTGTGACCTAATTACACACTATGGTCTGCTACGATTCAGAAATTGTCTTTAGTGTTATTTTTCAAGTGTATTTTGAAGGCTTATATGTATTTTTTTGCATACCGACAGGCATGCAAATTTGATACGTGCCCAGAGACACCAACATTTGGGCAATTTTTTTAATAAAACGGGTGACAGAAGGTCGGGTTCTGAACTGACCCCCCACCCACCTGTGTAACCCGTTTCGATAGGAATTTCCCTCAAATTGTTCAGATCAGCTTCTCCGTCTCACATTTACACTTTGGATATGTCAATACTATCAGTTGTCTATGCAAAAGCCGTGAAGAGTCATGGCCTAATTCAATAAACCAGTCAGATCCCTTTTTTCAGAAGCAATGGTAGCTGTTGCCAAAAGAAAAAAATAACAACAAATTTTTCAAGTGTCTTGTTTTACTGCATAGGGTTGTTGAGAACACTAAGAAAGTAATTTCATTTTTTACTGATGGTATGTTTTGACAGAAAAGATGTGGGAGAAACAGTAAATAAGTCATTAATGATTAAATAAATAATGAAAATGAAAAAGGGAGCAGTTTCCCTCAGTGCAGTTAGTGGAAAATTTTTTCCATGTTGCTTTTTGAATAGCCTGAAAGGTTTAAAGGACTTATCAATAAATGTCGCGTTGTAATGCTTAAAGACAAAATGGTCTGTCGCATTATGCTTTGCCCGGCATACAGCTGTTAGGCTCAAGCCGACAAAACGTTGCAAATTTATATATGTCTCTTTCGTCCGCGACGACATGGTTGAACCCTCAGAATTCATGCAACAACAAGACATAGAGTAGAATGTGAAATGGATTTTGATGATTACCCACTCATACTTATGGCACTTACGGGCGCAAAAACATGAGCTTGACAAAAGGCACTAATAATGCTGTTTTTCTTGATTTCTTAGTGGGAAGAAAAACATACTGAAACACATCTTGTATGAATAGTATTCTCTTTAAATCAGAATGCCAAAGTTTGTGTCACAGTAGAGTGTGCATGCACCGACCAATGCGACAACGCGAACCCAGATTTAGGTTTAATCGCATGTGCCAAAATACCATATATCTTTGGGTCCTCATTACAATTTGATTTCAGAGTCATGCTTTCTTTCCCCTCTCTAGGGATTGGATTATGTCATCACGGTCACAAGCAATATCATGTCGATTCGGGACATCTTCCCAGTTCAAGCCTGGCAAGCTGATTGCGTTTGCATTCAAAAACCTATGAAAATGAGTGAAAGCTGATAAATAGAGAGAAAGAATATTTTCACACATTTCTAATGATTTGTACATTACGTTTGCATTAAAAGTCTAAGAATTAGGAAGAGTGGAAAAAAAAAAGGTAGAAAAGAGGTAATAATTGCTCAGGTTCGAACCCAGTCTACCAATGACCAAGTGTAAAAATATTTTCGGCCCTGCCATCTTGCCCATTGAGCTAGGGAAGCAGTTGAATTTAATAAATAAAATTAATCGACTTAAATGGCTGCACCCCCCTTCTATCTTCAAAAACACTGTGACAGAAGTCAAAAAAAATTTCAGTTGATAATTTTATAACAAGCAAACCTAAGGAAGCAGTTGAATTCAACCTAGAAAATTAATTAATTTTTTTTTTAAATCTTTTTTTAAGGCCCACCCCCCCTTTTCTTCAAAAACATTCCGACAAAAGTCAAAAGTAGTTCCAATTGAAAATTTGATATCAAGCACATTTGTTACTCTGTCTTATTTGAAAATATGAAATGACGGGTGTAAAAGGTATTTTTGATGTTGGTTTGATGATTTCTTGAAAAAAGTGAGCGTGGCTGCGTTATTTCTTGAGGGACTATTTCGTTTAGTGTGACCTAATTACACATTATGGTCTGCTACGATTCAGAAATTGTCTTTAGTGTTATTTTTCAAGTGTAGTTTGAAGGCTTATATGTATTTTTTTGCATACCGACAGGCATGCAAATTTGATACGTGCCCAGAGACACCAACATTTGGGCAATTTTTTTAATAAAACGGGTGACAGAAGGTCGGGTTCTGAACTGACCCCCCACCCACCTGTGTAACCCGTTTCGATAGGAATTTCCCTCAAATTGTTCAGATCAGCTTCTCCGTCTCACATTTACACTTTGGATATGTCAATACTATCAGTTGTCTATGCAAAAGCCGTGAAGAGTCATGGCCTAATTCAATAAACCAGTCAGATCCCTTTTTTCAGAAGCAATGGTAGCTGTTGCCAAAAGAAAAAAATAACAGCAAATTTTTCAAGTCTCTTGTTTTACTGCATAGGGTTGTTGAGAACACTAAGAAAGTAATTTCATTTTTAACTGATGGTATGTTTTGACAGAAAAGATGTGGGAGAAACAGTAAATAAGTCATTAATGATTAGATAAATAATGAAAATGAAAAAGGGAGCAGTTTCCCTCAGTGCAGTTAGTGGAAAATTTTTTCCATGTTGCTTTTTGAATAGCCTGAAAGGTTTAAAGGACTTATCAATAAATGTCGCATGGTAATGCTTAAAGACAAAATGGTCTGTCGCATTATGCTTTGCCCGGCATACAGCTGTTAGGCTCAAGCCGACAAAACGTTGCAAATTTATATATGTCTCTTTCGTCCGCGACGACATGGTTGAACCCTCAGAATTCACGCAACAACAAGACATAGAGTAGAATGTGAAATGGATTTTGATGATTACCCACTCATACTTATGGCACTTACGGGTGCAAAAACATGAGCTTGACAAAAGGCACTAATAATGCTGTTTTTCTTGATTTCTTAGTGGGAAGAAAAACATACTGAAACACATCTTGTATGAATAGTATTCTCTTTAAATCAGAATGCCAAAGTTTGTGTCACAGTAGAGTGTGCATGCACCGACCAATGCGACAACGCGAACCCAGATTTAGGTTTAATCGCATGTGCCAAAATACCATATATCTTTGGGTCCTCATTACAATTTGATTTCAGAGTCATGCTTTCTTTCCCCTCTCTAGGGATTGGATTATGTCATCACGGTCACAAGCAATATCATGTCGATTCGGGACATCTTCCCAGTTCAAGCCTGGCAAGCTGATTGCGTTTGCATTCAAAAACCTATGAAAATGAGTGAAAGCTGATAAATAGAGAGAAAGAATATTTTCACACATTTCTAATGATTTGTACATTACGTTTGCATTAAAAGTCTAAGAATTAGGAAGAGTGGAAAAAAAAAAGGTAGAAAAGAGGTAATAATTGCTCAGGTTCGAACCCAGTCTACCAATGACCAAGTGTAAAAATATTTTCGGCCCTGCCATCTTGCCCATTGAGCTAGGGAAGCAGTTGAATTTAATAAATAAAATTAATCGACTTAAATGGCTGCACCCCCCTTCTATCTTCAAAAACATTGTGACAGAAGTCAAAAAAAATTTCAGTTGATAATTTTATAACAAGCAAAGCTAAGGAAGCAGTTGAATTCAACCTAGAAAATTAATTAATTTTTTTTTTAAATCTTTTTTTAGGCCCACCCCCCCCCCTTTTCTTCAAAAACATTCCGACAAAAGTCAAAAGTAGTTCCAATTGAAAATTTGATATCAAGCACATTTGTTACTCTGTCTTATTTGAAAATATGAAATGACGGATGTAAAAGGTATTTTTGATGTTGGTTTGATGATTTCTTGAAAAAAGTGAGCGTGGCTGCGTTATTTCTTGAGGGACTATTTCGTTTAGTGTGACCTAATTACACATTATGGTCTGCTACGATTCAGAAATTGTCTTTAGTGTTATTTTTCAAGTGTATTTTGAAGGCTTATATGTATTTTTTTGCATACCGACAGGCATGCAAATTTGATACGTGCCCAGAGACACCAACATTTGGGCAATTTTTTTAATAAAACGGGTGACAGAAGGTCGGGTTCTGAACTGACCCCCCACCCACCTGTGTAACCCGTTTCGATAGGAATTTCCCTCAAATTGTTCAGATCAGCTTCTCCGTCTCACATTTACACTTTGGATATGTCAATACTATCAGTTGTCTATGCAAAAGCCGTGAAGAGTCATGGCCTAATTCAATAAACCAGTCAGATCCCTTTTTTCAGAAGCAATGGTAGCTGTTGCCAAAAGAAAAAAATAACAGCAAATTTTTCAAGTCTCTTGTTTTACTGCATAGGGTTGTTGAGAACACTAAGAAAGTAATTTCATTTTTTACTAATGGTATGTTTTGACAGAAAAGATGTGGGAGAAACAGTAAATAAGTCATTAATGATTAAATAAATAATGAAAATGAAAAAGGGAGCAGTTTCCCTCAGTGCAGTTAGTGGAAAATTTTTTCCATGTTGCTTTTTGAATAGCCTGAAAGGTTTAAAGGACTTATCAATAAATGTCGCGTTGTAATGCTTAAAGACAAAATGGTCTGTCGCATTATGCTTTGCCCGGCATACAGCTGTTAGGCTCAAGCCGACAAAACGTTGCAAATTTATATATGTCTCTTTCGTCCGCGACGACATGGTTGAACCCTCAGAATTCACGCAACAACAAGACATAGAGTAGAATGTGAAATGGATTTTGATGATTACCCACTCATACTTATGGCACTTACGGGCGCAAAAACATGAGCTTGACAAAAGGCACTAATAATGCTGTTTTTCTTGATTTCTTAGTGGGAAGAAAAACATACTGAAACACATCTTGTATGAATAGTATTCTCTTTAAATCAGAATGCCAAAGTTTGTGTCACAGTAGAGTGTGCATGCACCGACCAATGCGACAATGCGAACCCAGATTTAGGTTTAATCGCATGTGCCAAAATACCATATATCTTTGGGTCCTCATTACAATTTGATTTCAGAGTCATGCTTTGTTTCCCCTCTCTAGGGATTGGATTATGTCATCACGGTCACAAGCAATATCATGTCGATTCGGGACATCTTCCCAGTTCAAGCCTGGCAAGCTGATTGCGTTTGCATTCAAAAACCTATGAAAATGAGTGAAAGCTGATAAATAGAGAGAAAGAATATTTTCACACATTTCTAATGATTTGTACATTACGTTTGCATTAAAAGTCTAAGAATTAGGAAGAGTGGAAAAAAAAAAGGTAGAAAAGAGGTAATAATTGCTCAGGTTCGAACCCAGTCTACCAATGACCAAGTGTAAAAATATTTTGGGCCCTGCCATCTTGCCCATTGAGCTAGGGAAGCAGTTGAATTTAATAAATAAAATTAATCGACTTAAATGGCTGCACCCCCCTTCTATCTTCAAAAACACTGTGACAGAAGTCAAAAAAAATTTCAGTTGATAATTTTATAACAAGCAAACCTAAGGAAGCAGTTGAATTCAACCTAGAAAATTAATTAATTTTTTTTTTAAATCTTTTTTTAAGGCCCACCCCCCCTTTTCTTCAAAAACATTCCGACAAAAGTCAAAAGTAGTTCCAATTGAAAATTTGATATCAAGCACATTTGTTACTCTGTCTTATTTGAAAATATGAAATGACGGGTGTAAAAGGTATTTTTGATGTTGGTTTGATGATTTCTTGAAAAAAGTGAGCGTGGCTGCGTTATTTCTTGAGGGACTATTTCGTTTAGTGTGACCTAATTACACACTATGGTCTGCTACGATTCAGAAATTGTCTTTAGTGTTATTTTTCAAGTGTATTTTGAAGGCTTATATGTATTTTTTTGCATACCGACAGGCATGCAAATTTGATACGTGCCCAGAGACACCAACATTTGGGCAATTTTTTTAATAAAACGGGTGACAGAAGGTCGGGTTCTGAACTGACCCCCCACCCACCTGTGTAACCCGTTTCGATAGGAATTTCCCTCAAATTGTTCAGATCAGCTTCTCCGTCTCACATTTACACTTTGGATATGTCAATACTATCAGTTCTCTATGCAAAAGCCGTGAAGAGTCATGGCCTAATTCAATAAACCAGTCAGATCCCTTTTTTCAGAAGCAATGGTAGCTGTGGCCAAAAGAAAAAAATAACAGCAAATTTTTCAAGTCTCTTGTTTTACTGCATAGGGTTGTTGAGAACACTAAGAAAGTAATTTCATTTTTAACTGATGGTATGTTTTGACAGAAAAGATGTGGGAGAAACAGTAAATAAGTCATTAATGATTAAATAAATAATGAAAATGAAAAAGGGAGCAGTTTCCCTCAGTGCAGTTAGTGGAAAATTTTTTCCATGTTGCTTTTTGAATAGCCTGAAAGGTTTAAAGGACTTATCAATAAATGTCGCATGGTAATGCTTAAAGACAAAATGGTCTGTCGCATTATGCTTTGCCCGGCATACAGCTGTTAGGCTCAAGCCGACAAAACGTTGCAAATTTATATATGTCTCTTTCGTCCGCGACGACATGGTTGAACCCTCAGAATTCACGCAACAACAAGACATAGAGTAGAATGTGAAATGGATTTTGATGATTACCCACTCATACTTATGGCACTTACGGGTGCAAAAACATGAGCTTGACAAAAGGCACTAATAATGCTGTTTTTCTTGATTTCTTAGTGGGAAGAAAAACATACTGAAACACATCTTGTATGAATAGTATTCTCTTTAAATCAGAATGCCAAAGTTTGTGTCACAGTAGAGTGTGCATGCACCGACCAATGCGACAACGCGAACCCAGATTTAGGTTTAATCGCATGTGCCAAAATACCATATATCTTTGGGTCCTCATTACAATTTGATTTCAGAGTCATGCTTTCTTTCCCCTCTCTAGGGATTGGATTATGTCATCACGGTCACAAGCAATATCATGTCGATTCGGGACATCTTCCCAGTTCAAGCCTGGCAAGCTGATTGCGTTTGCATTCAAAAACCTATGAAAATGAGTGAAAGCTGATAAATAGAGAGAAAGAATATTTTCACACATTTCTAATGATTTGTACATTACGTTTGCATTAAAAGTCTAAGAATTAGGAAGAGTGGAAAAAAAAAAGGTAGAAAAGAGGTAATAATTGCTCAGGTTCGAACCCAGTCTACCAATGACCAAGTGTAAAAATATTTTGGGCCCTGCCATCTTGCCCATTGAGCTAGGGAAGCAGTTGAATTTAATAAATAAAATTAATCGACTTAAATGGCTGCACCCCCCTTCTATCTTCAAAAACATTGTGACAGAAGTCAAAAAAAATTTCAGTTGATAATTTTATAACAAGCAAACCTAAGGAAGCAGTTGAATTCAACCTAGAAAATTAATTTTTTTTTTTTTTTTTTAATCTTTTTTTAGGCCCACCCCCCCCCTTTTCTTCAAAAACATTCCGACAAAAGTCAAAAGTAGTTCCAATTGAAAATTTGATATCAAGCACATTTGTTACTCTGTCTTATTTGAAAATATGAAATGACGGGTGTAAAAGGTATTTTTGATGTTGGTTTGATGATTTCTTGAAAAAAGTGAGCGTGGCTGCGTTATTTCTTGAGGGACTATTTCGTTTAGTGTGACCTAATTACACACTATGGTCTGCTACGATTCAGAAATTGTCTTTAGTGTTATTTTTCAAGTGTATTTTGAAGGCTTATATGTATTTTTTTGCATACCGACAGGCATGCAAATTTGATACGTGCCCAGAGACACCAACATTTGGGCAATTTTTTTAATAAAACGGGTGACAGAAGGTCGGGTTCTGAACTGACCCCCCACCCACCTGTGTAACCCGTTTCGATAGGAATTTCCCTCAAATTGTTCAGATCAGCTTCTCCGTCTCACATTTACACTTTGGATATGTCAATACTATCAGTTGTCTATGCAAAAGCCGTGAAGAGTCATGGCCTAATTCAATAAACCAGTCAGATCCCTTTTTTCAGAAGCAATGGTAGCTGTTGCCAAAAGAAAAAAATAACAACAAATTTTTCAAGTGTCTTGTTTTACTGCATAGGGTTGTTGAGAACACTAAGAAAGTAATTTCATTTTTTACTGATGGTATGTTTTGACAGAAAAGATGTGGGAGAAACAGTAAATAAGTCATTAATGATTAAATAAATAATGAAAATGAAAAAGGGAGCAGTTTCCCTCAGTGCAGTTAGTGGAAAATTTTTTCCATGTTGCTTTTTGAATAGCCTGAAAGGTTTAAAGGACTTATCAATAAATGTCGCGTTGTAATGCTTAAAGACAAAATGGTCTGTCGCATTATGCTTTGCCCGGCATACAGCTGTTAGGCTCAAGCCGACAAAACGTTGCAAATTTATATATGTCTCTTTCGTCCGCGACGACATGGTTGAACCCTCAGAATTCATGCAACAACAAGACATAGAGTAGAATGTGAAATGGATTTTGATGATTACCCACTCATACTTATGGCACTTACGGGCGCAAAAACATGAGCTTGACAAAAGGCACTAATAATGCTGTTTTTCTTGATTTCTTAGTGGGAAGAAAAACATACTGAAACACATCTTGTATGAATAGTATTCTCTTTAAATCAGAATGCCAAAGTTTGTGTCACAGTAGAGTGTGCATGCACCGACCAATGCGACAACGCGAACCCAGATTTAGGTTTAATCGCATGTGCCAAAATACCATATATCTTTGGGTCCTCATTACAATTTGATTTCAGAGTCATGCTTTCTTTCCCCTCTCTAGGGATTGGATTATGTCATCACGGTCACAAGCAATATCATGTCGATTCGGGACATCTTCCCAGTTCAAGCCTGGCAAGCTGATTGCGTTTGCATTCAAAAACCTATGAAAATGAGTGAAAGCTGATAAATAGAGAGAAAGAATATTTTCACACATTTCTAATGATTTGTACATTACGTTTGCATTAAAAGTCTAAGAATTAGGAAGAGTGGAAAAAAAAAAGGTAGAAAAGAGGTAATAATTGCTCAGGTTCGAACCCAGTCTACCAATGACCAAGTGTAAAAATATTTTGGGCCCTGCCATCTTGCCCATTGAGCTAGGGAAGCAGTTGAATTTAATAAATAAAATTAATCGACTTAAATGGCTGCACCCCCCTTCTATCTTCAAAAACACTGTGACAGAAGTCAAAAAAAATTTCAGTTGATAATTTTATAACAAGCAAACCTAAGGAAGCAGTTGAATTCAACCTAGAAAATTAATTAATTTTTTTTTTAAATCTTTTTTTAAGGCCCACCCCCCCTTTTCTTCAAAAACATTCCGACAAAAGTCAAAAGTAGTTCCAATTGAAAATTTGATATCAAGCACATTTGTTACTCTGTCTTATTTGAAAATATGAAATGACGGGTGTAAAAGGTATTTTTGATGTTGGTTTGATGATTTCTTGAAAAAAGTGAGCGTGGCTGCGTTATTTCTTGAGGGACTATTTCGTTTAGTGTGACCTAATTACACATTATGGTCTGCTACGATTCAGAAATTGTCTTTAGTGTTATTTTTCAAGTGTAGTTTGAAGGCTTATATGTATTTTTTTGCATACCGACAGGCATGCAAATTTGATACGTGCCCAGAGACACCAACATTTGGGCAATTTTTTTAATAAAACGGGTGACAGAAGGTCGGGTTCTGAACTGACCCCCCACCCACCTGTGTAACCCGTTTCGATAGGAATTTCCCTCAAATTGTTCAGATCAGCTTCTCCGTCTCACATTTACACTTTGGATATGTCAATACTATCAGTTGTCTATGCAAAAGCCGTGAAGAGTCATGGCCTAATTCAATAAACCAGTCAGATCCCTTTTTTCAGAAGCAATGGTAGCTGTTGCCAAAAGAAAAAAATAACAGCAAATTTTTCAAGTCTCTTGTTTTACTGCATAGGGTTGTTGAGAACACTAAGAAAGTAATTTCATTTTTAACTGATGGTATGTTTTGACAGAAAAGATGTGGGAGAAACAGTAAATAAGTCATTAATGATTAGATAAATAATGAAAATGAAAAAGGGAGCAGTTTCCCTCAGTGCAGTTAGTGGAAAATTTTTTCCATGTTGCTTTTTGAATAGCCTGAAAGGTTTAAAGGACTTATCAATAAATGTCGCATGGTAATGCTTAAAGACAAAATGGTCTGTCGCATTATGCTTTGCCCGGCATACAGCTGTTAGGCTCAAGCCGACAAAACGTTGCAAATTTATATATGTCTCTTTCGTCCGCGACGACATGGTTGAACCCTCAGAATTCACGCAACAACAAGACATAGAGTAGAATGTGAAATGGATTTTGATGATTACCCACTCATACTTATGGCACTTACGGGTGCAAAAACATGAGCTTGACAAAAGGCACTAATAATGCTGTTTTTCTTGATTTCTTAGTGGGAAGAAAAACATACTGAAACACATCTTGTATGAATAGTATTCTCTTTAAATCAGAATGCCAAAGTTTGTGTCACAGTAGAGTGTGCATGCACCGACCAATGCGACAACGCGAACCCAGATTTAGGTTTAATCGCATGTGCCAAAATACCATATATCTTTGGGTCCTCATTACAATTTGATTTCAGAGTCATGCTTTCTTTCCCCTCTCTAGGGATTGGATTATGTCATCACGGTCACAAGCAATATCATGTCGATTCGGGACATCTTCCCAGTTCAAGCCTGGCAAGCTGATTGCGTTTGCATTCAAAAACCTATGAAAATGAGTGAAAGCTGATAAATAGAGAGAAAGAATATTTTCACACATTTCTAATGATTTGTACATTACGTTTGCATTAAAAGTCTAAGAATTAGGAAGAGTGGAAAAAAAAAAGGTAGAAAAGAGGTAATAATTGCTCAGGTTCGAACCCAGTCTACCAATGACCAAGTGTAAAAATATTTTCGGCCCTGCCATCTTGCCCATTGAGCTAGGGAAGCAGTTGAATTTAATAAATAAAATTAATCGACTTAAATGGCTGCACCCCCCTTCTATCTTCAAAAACATTGTGACAGAAGTCAAAAAAAATTTCAGTTGATAATTTTATAACAAGCAAAGCTAAGGAAGCAGTTGAATTCAACCTAGAAAATTAATTAATTTTTTTTTTAAATCTTTTTTTAGGCCCACCCCCCCCTTTTCTTCAAAAACATTCCGACAAAAGTCAAAAGTAGTTCCAATTGAAAATTTGATATCAAGCACATTTGTTACTCTGTCTTATTTGAAAATATGAAATGACGGATGTAAAAGGTATTTTTGATGTTGGTTTGATGATTTCTTGAAAAAAGTGAGCGTGGCTGCGTTATTTCTTGAGGGACTATTTCGTTTAGTGTGACCTAATTACACATTATGGTCTGCTACGATTCAGAAATTGTCTTTAGTGTTATTTTTCAAGTGTATTTTGAAGGCTTATATGTATTTTTTTGCATACCGACAGGCATGCAAATTTGATACGTGCCCAGAGACACCAACATTTGGGCAATTTTTTGAATAAAACGGGTGACAGAAGGTCGGGTTCTGAACTGACCCCCCACCCACCTGTGTAACCCGTTTCGATAGGAATTTCCCTCAAATTGTTCAGATCAGCTTCTCCGTCTCACATTTACACTTTGGATATGTCAATACTATCAGTTGTCTATGCAAAAGCCGTGAAGAGTCATGGCCTAATTCAATAAACCAGTCAGATCCCTTTTTTCAGAAGCAATGGTAGCTGTTGCCAAAAGAAAAAAATAACAGCAAATTTTTCAAGTCTCTTGTTTTACTGCATAGGGTTGTTGAGAACACTAAGAAAGTAATTTCATTTTTTACTGATGGTATGTTTTGACAGAAAAGATGTGGGAGAAACAGTAAATAAGTCATTAATGATTAAATAAATAATGAAAATGAAAAAGGGAGCAGTTTCCCTCAGTGCAGTTAGTGGAAAATTTTTTCCATTTTGCTTTTTGAATAGCCTGAAAGGTTTAAAGGACTTATCAATAAATGTCGCATGGTAATGCTTAAAGACAAAATGGTCTGTCGCATTATGCTTTGCCCGGCATACAGCTGTTAGGCTCAAGCCGACAAAACGTTGCAAATTTATATATGTCTCTTTCGTCCGCGACGACATGGTTGAACCCTCAGAATTCACGCAACAACAAGACATAGAGTAGAATGTGAAATGGATTTTGATGATTACCCACTCATACTTATGGCACTTACGGGCGCAAAAACATGAGCTTGACAAAAGGCACTAATAATGCTGTTTTTCTTGATTTCTTAGTGGGAAGAAAAACATACTGAAACACATCTTGTATGAATAGTATTCTCTTTAAATCAGAATGCCAAAGTTTGTGTCACAGTAGTGTGCATGCACCGACCAATGCGACAACGCGAACCCAGATTTAGGTTTAATCGCATGTGCCAAAATACCATATATCTTTGGGTCCTCATTACAATTTGATTTCAGAGTCATGCTTTGTTTCCCCTCTCTAGGGATTGGATTATGTCATCACGGTCACAAGCAATATCATGTCGATTCGGGACATCTTCCCAGTTCAAGCCTGGCAAGCTGATTGCATTTGCGTTCAAAAACCTATGTAAATGAGTGAAAGCTGATAAATAGAGAGAAAGAATATTTTCACACATTTCTAATGATTTGTACATTACGTTTGTATTAAAAGTCTAAGAATTAGGAAGAGTGGAAAAAAAGAAAGGTAGAAAAGAGGTAATAATTGCTCAGGTTCGAACCCAGTCTACCAATCACCAAGTGTAAAAATATTTTGGGCCCTGCCATCTTGCCCATTGAGCTAGGGAAGCAGTTGAATTTAATAAATAAAATTAATCGACTTAAATGGCTGCACCCCCTTCTATCTTCAAAAACATTGTGACAGAAGTCAAAAAAAATTTCAGTTGATAATTTTATAACAAGCAAACCTAAGGAAGCAGTTGAATTCAACCTAGAAAATTAATTTTTTTTTTTTTTTTTTAATCTTTTTTTAGGCCCACCCCCCCCCCTTTTCTTCAAAAACATTCCGACAAAAGTCAAAAGTAGTTCCAATTGAAAATTTGATATCAAGCACATTTGTTACTCTGTCTTATTTGAAAATATGAAATGACGGGTGTAAAAGGTATTTTTGATGTTGGTTTGATGATTTCTTGAAAAAAGTGAGCGTGGCTGCGTTATTTCTTGAGGGACTATTTCGTTTAGTGTGACCTAATTACACACTATGGTCTGCTACGATTCAGAAATTGTCTTTAGTGTTATTTTTCAAGTGTATTTTGAAGGCTTATATGTATTTTTTTGCATACCGACAGGCATGCAAATTTGATACGTGCCCAGAGACACCAACATTTGGGCAATTTTTTTAATAAAACGGGTGACAGAAGGTCGGGTTCTGAACTGACCCCCCACCCACCTGTGTAACCCGTTTCGATAGGAATTTCCCTCAAATTGTTCAGATCAGCTTCTCCGTCTCACATTTACACTTTGGATATGTCAATACTATCAGTTGTCTATGCAAAAGCCGTGAAGAGTCATGGCCTAATTCAATAAACCAGTCAGATCCCTTTTTTCAGAAGCAATGGTAGCTGTTGCCAAAAGAAAAAAATAACAACAAATTTTTCAAGTGTCTTGTTTTACTGCATAGGGTTGTTGAGAACACTAAGAAAGTAATTTCATTTTTTACTGATGGTATGTTTTGACAGAAAAGATGTGGGAGAAACAGTAAATAAGTCATTAATGATTAAATAAATAATGAAAATGAAAAAGGGAGCAGTTTCCCTCAGTGCAGTTAGTGGAAAATTTTTTCCATGTTGCTTTTTGAATAGCCTGAAAGGTTTAAAGGACTTATCAATAAATGTCGCGTTGTAATGCTTAAAGACAAAATGGTCTGTCGCATTATGCTTTGCCCGGCATACAGCTGTTAGGCTCAAGCCGACAAAACGTTGCAAATTTATATATGTCTCTTTCGTCCGCGACGACATGGTTGAACCCTCAGAATTCATGCAACAACAAGACATAGAGTAGAATGTGAAATGGATTTTGATGATTACCCACTCATACTTATGGCACTTACGGGCGCAAAAACATGAGCTTGACAAAAGGCACTAATAATGCTGTTTTTCTTGATTTCTTAGTGGGAAGAAAAACATACTGAAACACATCTTGTATGAATAGTATTCTCTTTAAATCAGAATGCCAAAGTTTGTGTCACAGTAGAGTGTGCATGCACCGACCAATGCGACAACGCGAACCCAGATTTAGGTTTAATCGCATGTGCCAAAATACCATATATCTTTGGGTCCTCATTACAATTTGATTTCAGAGTCATGCTTTCTTTCCCCTCTCTAGGGATTGGATTATGTCATCACGGTCACAAGCAATATCATGTCGATTCGGGACATCTTCCCAGTTCAAGCCTGGCAAGCTGATTGCGTTTGCATTCAAAAACCTATGAAAATGAGTGAAAGCTGATAAATAGAGAGAAAGAATATTTTCACACATTTCTAATGATTTGTACATTACGTTTGCATTAAAAGTCTAAGAATTAGGAAGAGTGGAAAAAAAAAAGGTAGAAAAGAGGTAATAATTGCTCAGGTTCGAACCCAGTCTACCAATCACCAAGTGTAAAAATATTTTGGGCCCTGCCATCTTGCCCATTGAGCTAGGGAAGCAGTTGAATTTAATAAATAAAATTAATCGACTTAAATGGCTGCACCCCCCTTCTATCTTCAAAAACACTGTGACAGAAGTCAAAAAAAATTTCAGTTGATAATTTTATAACAAGCAAACCTAAGGAAGCAGTTGAATTCAACCTAGAAAATTAATTAATTTTTTTTTTAAATCTTTTTTTAAGGCCCACCCCCCCTTTTCTTCAAAAACATTCCGACAAAAGTCAAAAGTAGTTCCAATTGAAAATTTGATATCAAGCACATTTGTTACTCTGTCTTATTTGAAAATATGAAATGACGGGTGTAAAAGGTATTTTTGATGTTGGTTTGATGATTTCTTGAAAAAAGTGAGCGTGGCTGCGTTATTTCTTGAGGGACTATTTCGTTTAGTGTGACCTAATTACACATTATGGTCTGCTACGATTCAGAAATTGTCTTTAGTGTTATTTTTCAAGTGTAGTTTGAAGGCTTATATGTATTTTTTTGCATACCGACAGGCATGCAAATTTGATACGTGCCCAGAGACACCAACATTTGGGCAATTTTTTTAATAAAACGGGTGACAGAAGGTCGGGTTCTGAACTGACCCCCCACCCACCTGTGTAACCCGTTTCGATAGGAATTTCCCTCAAATTGTTCAGATCAGCTTCTCCGTCTCACATTTACACTTTGGATATGTCAATACTATCAGTTGTCTATGCAAAAGCCGTGAAGAGTCATGGCCTAATTCAATAAACCAGTCAGATCCCTTTTTTCAGAAGCAATGGTAGCTGTTGCCAAAAGAAAAAAATAACAGCAAATTTTTCAAGTCTCTTGTTTTACTGCATAGGGTTGTTGAGAACACTAAGAAAGTAATTTCATTTTTAACTGATGGTATGTTTTGACAGAAAAGATGTGGGAGAAACAGTAAATAAGTCATTAATGATTAGATAAATAATGAAAATGAAAAAGGGAGCAGTTTCCCTCAGTGCAGTTAGTGGAAAATTTTTTCCATGTTGCTTTTTGAATAGCCTGAAAGGTTTAAAGGACTTATCAATAAATGTCGCATGGTAATGCTTAAAGACAAAATGGTCTGTCGCATTATGCTTTGCCCGGCATACAGCTGTTAGGCTCAAGCCGACAAAACGTTGCAAATTTATATATGTCTCTTTCGTCCGCGACGACATGGTTGAACCCTCAGAATTCACGCAACAACAAGACATAGAGTAGAATGTGAAATGGATTTTGATGATTACCCACTCATACTTATGGCACTTACGGGTGCAAAAACATGAGCTTGACAAAAGGCACTAATAATGCTGTTTTTCTTGATTTCTTAGTGGGAAGAAAAACATACTGAAACACATCTTGTATGAATAGTATTCTCTTTAAATCAGAATGCCAAAGTTTGTGTCACAGTAGAGTGTGCATGCACCGACCAATGCGACAACGCGAACCCAGATTTAGGTTTAATCGCATGTGCCAAAATACCATATATCTTTGGGTCCTCATTACAATTTGATTTCAGAGTCATGCTTTCTTTCCCCTCTCTAGGGATTGGATTATGTCATCACGGTCACAAGCAATATCATGTCGATTCGGGACATCTTCCCAGTTCAAGCCTGGCAAGCTGATTGCGTTTGCATTCAAAAACCTATGAAAATGAGTGAAAGCTGATAAATAGAGAGAAAGAATATTTTCACACATTTCTAATGATTTGTACATTACGTTTGCATTAAAAGTCTAAGAATTAGGAAGAGTGGAAAAAAAAAAGGTAGAAAAGAGGTAATAATTGCTCAGGTTCGAACCCAGTCTACCAATGACCAAGTGTAAAAATATTTTCGGCCCTGCCATCTTGCCCATTGAGCTAGGGAAGCAGTTGAATTTAATAAATAAAATTAATCGACTTAAATGGCTGCACCCCCCTTCTATCTTCAAAAACATTGTGACAGAAGTCAAAAAAAATTTCAGTTGATAATTTTATAACAAGCAAAGCTAAGGAAGCAGTTGAATTCAACCTAGAAAATTAATTAATTTTTTTTTTAAATCTTTTTTTAGGCCCACCCCCCCCCCTTTTCTTCAAAAACATTCCGACAAAAGTCAAAAGTAGTTCCAATTGAAAATTTGATATCAAGCACATTTGTTACTCTGTCTTATTTGAAAATATGAAATGACGGATGTAAAAGGTATTTTTGATGTTGGTTTGATGATTTCTTGAAAAAAGTGAGCGTGGCTGCGTTATTTCTTGAGGGACTATTTCGTTTAGTGTGACCTAATTACACATTATGGTCTGCTACGATTCAGAAATTGTCTTTAGTGTTATTTTTCAAGTGTATTTTGAAGGCTTATATGTATTTTTTTGCATACCGACAGGCATGCAAATTTGATACGTGCCCAGAGACACCAACATTTGGGCAATTTTTTTAATAAAACGGGTGACAGAAGGTCGGGTTCTGAACTGACCCCCCACCCACCTGTGTAACCCGTTTCGATAGGAATTTCCCTCAAATTGTTCAGATCAGCTTCTCCGTCTCACATTTACACTTTGGATATGTCAATACTATCAGTTGTCTATGCAAAAGCCGTGAAGAGTCATGGCCTAATTCAATAAACCAGTCAGATCCCTTTTTTCAGAAGCAATGGTAGCTGTTGCCAAAAGAAAAAAATAACAGCAAATTTTTCAAGTCTCTTGTTTTACTGCATAGGGTTGTTGAGAACACTAAGAAAGTAATTTCATTTTTAACTGATGGTATGTTTTGACAGAAAAGATGTGGGAGAAACAGTAAATAAGTCATTAATGATTAGATAAATAATGAAAATGAAAAAGGGAGCAGTTTCCCTCAGTGCAGTTAGTGGAAAATTTTTTCCATGTTGCTTTTTGAATAGCCTGAAAGGTTTAAAGGACTTATCAATAAATGTCGCATGGTAATGCTTAAAGACAAAATGGTCTGTCGCATTATGCTTTGCCCGGCATACAGCTGTTAGGCTCAAGCCGACAAAACGTTGCAAATTTATATATGTCTCTTTCGTCCGCGACGACATGGTTGAACCCTCAGAATTCACGCAACAACAAGACATAGAGTAGAATGTGAAATGGATTTTGATGATTACCCACTCATACTTATGGCACTTACGGGTGCAAAAACATGAGCTTGACAAAAGGCACTAATAATGCTGTTTTTCTTGATTTCTTAGTGGGAAGAAAAACATACTGAAACACATCTTGTATGAATAGTATTCTCTTTAAATCAGAATGCCAAAGTTTGTGTCACAGTAGAGTGTGCATGCACCGACCAATGCGACAACGCGAACCCAGATTTAGGTTTAATCGCATGTGCCAAAATACCATATATCTTTGGGTCCTCATTACAATTTGATTTCAGAGTCATGCTTTCTTTCCCCTCTCTAGGGATTGGATTATGTCATCACGGTCACAAGCAATATCATGTCGATTCGGGACATCTTCCCAGTTCAAGCCTGGCAAGCTGATTGCGTTTGCATTCAAAAACCTATGAAAATGAGTGAAAGCTGATAAATAGAGAGAAAGAATATTTTCACACATTTCTAATGATTTGTACATTACGTTTGCATTAAAAGTCTAAGAATTAGGAAGAGTGGAAAAAAAAAAGGTAGAAAAGAGGTAATAATTGCTCAGGTTCGAACCCAGTCTACCAATGACCAAGTGTAAAAATATTTTCGGCCCTGCCATCTTGCCCATTGAGCTAGGGAAGCAGTTGAATTTAATAAATAAAATTAATCGACTTAAATGGCTGCACCCCCCTTCTATCTTCAAAAACATTGTGACAGAAGTCAAAAAAAATTTCAGTTGATAATTTTATAACAAGCAAAGCTAAGGAAGCAGTTGAATTCAACCTAGAAAATTAATTAATTTTTTTTTTAAATCTTTTTTTAGGCCCACCCCCCCCTTTTCTTCAAAAACATTCCGACAAAAGTCAAAAGTAGTTCCAATTGAAAATTTGATATCAAGCACATTTGTTACTCTGTCTTATTTGAAAATATGAAATGACGGATGTAAAAGGTATTTTTGATGTTGGTTTGATGATTTCTTGAAAAAAGTGAGCGTGGCTGCGTTATTTCTTGAGGGACTATTTCGTTTAGTGTGACCTAATTACACATTATGGTCTGCTACGATTCAGAAATTGTCTTTAGTGTTATTTTTCAAGTGTATTTTGAAGGCTTATATGTATTTTTTTGCATACCGACAGGCATGCAAATTTGATACGTGCCCAGAGACACCAACATTTGGGCAATTTTTTTAATAAAACGGGTGACAGAAGGTCGGGTTCTGAACTGACCCCCCACCCACCTGTGTAACCCGTTTCGATAGGAATTTCCCTCAAATTGTTCAGATCAGCTTCTCCGTCTCACATTTACACTTTGGATATGTCAATACTATCAGTTGTCTATGCAAAAGCCGTGAAGAGTCATGGCCTAATTCAATAAACCAGTCAGATCCCTTTTTTCAGAAGCAATGGTAGCTGTTGCCAAAAGAAAAAAATAACAGCAAATTTTTCAAGTGTCTTGTTTTACTGCATAGGGTTGTTGAGAACACTAAGAAAGTAATTTCATTTTTTACTGATGGTATGTTTTGACAGAAAAGATGTGGGAGAAACAGTAAATAAGTCATTAATGATTAAATAAATAATGAAAATGAAAAAGGGAGCAGTTTCCCTCAGTGCAGTTAGTGGAAAATTTTTTCCATTTTGCTTTTTGAATAGCCTGAAAGGTTTAAAGGACTTATCAATAAATGTCGCATGGTAATGCTTAAAGACAAAATGGTCTGTCGCATTATGCTTTGCCCGGCATACAGCTGTTAGGCTCAAGCCGACAAAACGTTGCAAATTTATATATGTCTCTTTCGTCCGCGACGACATGGTTGAACCCTCAGAATTCACGCAACAACAAGACATAGAGTAGAATGTGAAATGGATTTTGATGATTACCCACTCATACTTATGGCACTTACGGGCGCAAAAACATGAGCTTGACAAAAGGCACTAATAATGCTGTTTTTCTTGATTTCTTAGTGGGAAGAAAAACATACTGAAACACATCTTGTATGAATAGTATTCTCTTTAAATCAGAATGCCAAAGTTTGTGTCACAGTAGTGTGCATGCACCGACCAATGCGACAACGCGAACCCAGATTTAGGTTTAATCGCATGTGCCAAAATACCATATATCTTTGGGTCCTCATTACAATTTGATTTCAGAGTCATGCTTTCTTTCCCCTCTCTAGGGATTGGATTATGTCATCACGGTCACAAGCAATATCATGTCGATTCGGGACATCTTCCCAGTTCAAGCCTGGCAAGCTGATTGCATTTGCGTTCAAAAACCTATGAAAATGAGTGAAAGCTGATAAATAGAGAGAAAGAATATTTTCACACATTTCTAATGATTTGTACATTACGTTTGTATTAAAAGTCTAAGAATTAGGAAGAGTGGAAAAAAAGAAAGGTAGAAAAGAGGTAATAATTGCTCAGGTTCGAACCCAGTCTACCAATGACCAAGTGTAAAAATATTTTGGGCCCTGCCATCTTGCCCATTGAGCTAGGGAAGCAGTTGAATTTAATAAATAAAATTAATCGACTTAAATGGCTGCACCCCCCTTCTATCTTCAAAAACATTGTGACAGAAGTCAAAAAAAATTTCAGTTGATAATTTTATAACAAGCAAAGCTAAGGAAGCAGTTGAATTCAACCTAGAAAATTAATTAATTTTTTTTTTAAATCTTTTTTTAGGCCCACCCCCCCCCTTTTTCTTCTAAAAACATTCCGACAAAAGTCAAAAGTAGTTCCAATTGAAAATTTGATATCAAGCACATTTGTTACTCTGTCTTATTTGAAAATATGAAATGACGGGTGTAAAAGGTATTTTTGATGTTGGTTTGATGATTTCTTGAAAAAAGTGAGCGTGGCTGCGTTATTTCTTGAGGGACTATTTCGTTTAGTGTGACCTAATTACACACTATGGTCTGCTACGATTCAGAAATTGTCTTTAGTGTTATTTTTCAAGTGTATTTTGAAGGCTTATATGTATTTTTTTGCATACCGACAGGCATGCAAATTTGATACGTGCCCAGAGACACCAACATTTGGGCAATTTTTTTAATAAAACGGGTGACAGAAGGTCGGGTTCTGAACTGATCCCCCACCCACCTGTGTAACCCGTTTCGATAGGAATTTCCCTCAAATTGTTCAGATCAGCTTCTCCGTCTCACATTTACACTTTGGATATGTCAATACTATCAGTTGTCTATGCAAAAGCCGTGAAGAGTCATGGCCTAATTCAATAAACCAGTCAGATCCCTTTTTTCAGAAGCAATGGTAGCTGTTGCCAAAAGAAAAAAATAACAGCAAATTTTTCAAGTGTCTTGTTTTACTGCATAGGGTTGTTGAGAACACTAAGAAAGTAATTTCATTTTTTACTGATGGTATGTTTTGACAGAAAAGATGTGGGAGAAACAGTAAATAAGTCATTAATGATTAAATAAATAATGAAAATGAAAAAGGGAGCAGTTTCCCTCAGTGCAGTTAGTGGAAAATTTTTTCCATGTTGCTTTTTGAATAGCCTGAAAGGTTTAAAGGACTTATCAATAAATGTCGCATGGTAATGCTTAAAGACAAAATGGTCTGTCGCATTATGCTTTGCCCGGCATACAGCTGTTAGGCTCAAGCCGACAAAACGTTGCAAATTTATATATGTCTCTTTCGTCCGCGACGACATGGTTGAACCCTCAGAATTCACGCAACAACAAGACATAGAGTAGAATGTGAAATGGATTTTGATGATTACCCACTCATACTTATGGCACTTACGGGCGCAAAAACATGAGCTTGACAAAAGGCACTAATAATGCTGTTTTTCTTGATTTCTTAGTGGGAAGAAAAACATACTGAAACACATCTTGTATGAATAGTATTCTCTTTAAATCAGAATGCCAAAGTTTGTGTCACAGTAGAGTGTGCATGCACCGACCAATGCGACAACGCGAACCCAGATTTAGGTTTAATCGCATGTGCCAAAATACCATATATCTTTGGGTCCTCATTACAATTTGATTTCAGAGTCATGCTTTCTTTCCCCTCTCTAGGGATTGGATTATGTCATCACGGTCACAAGCAATATCATGTCGATTCGGGACATCTTCCCAGTTCAAGCCTGGCAAGCTGATTGCGTTTGCATTCAAAAACCTATGAAAATGAGTGAAAGCTGATAAATAGAGAGAAAGAATATTTTCACACATTTCTAATGATTTGTACATTACGTTTGTATTAAAAGTCTAAGAATTAGGAAGAGTGGAAAAAAAAAAAGGTAGAAAAGAGGTAATAATTGCTCAGGTTCGAACCCAGTCTACCAATCACCAAGTGTAAAAATATTTTCGGCCCTGCCATCTTGCCCATTGAGCTAGGGAAGCAGTTGAATTTAATAAATAAAATTAATTGACTTAAATGGCTGCACCCCCCTTCTATCTTCAAAAACATTGTGACAGAAGTCAAAAAAAATTTCAGTTGATAATTTTATAACAAGCAAAGCTAAGGAAGCAGTTGAATTCAACCTAGAAAATTAATTAATTTTTTTTTTAAATCTTTTTTTAGGCCCACCCCCACCTTTTCTTCAAAAACATTCCGACAAAAGTCAAAAGTAGTTCCAATTGAAAATTTGATATCAAGCGCATTTGTTACTCTGTCTTATTTGAAAATATGAAATGACGGGTGTAAAAGGTATTTTTGATGTTTTTTTGATGATTTCTTGAAAAAAGTGAGCGTGGCTGCGTTATTTCTTGAGGGACTATTTCGTTTAGTGTGACCTAATTACACACTATGGTCTGCTACGATTCAGAAATTGTCTTTAGTGTTATTTTTCAAGTGTATTTTGAAGGCTTATATGTATTTTTTTGCATACCGACAGGCATGCAAATTTGATACGTGCCCAGAGACACCAACATTTGGGCAATTTTTTGAATAAAACGGGTGACAGAAGGTCGGGTTCTGAACTGACCCCCCACCCACCTCTGTAACCCGTTTCGATAGGAATTTCCCTCAAATTGTTCAGATCAGCTTCTCCGTCTCACATTTACACTTTGGATATGTCAATACTATCAGTTGTCTATGCAAAAGCCGTGAAGAGTCATGGCCTAATTCAATAAACCAGTCAGATCCCTTTTTTCAGAAGCAATGGTAGCTGTTGCCAAAAGAAAAAAATAACAGCAAATTTTTCAAGTCTCTTGTTTTACAGCATAGGGCTGTTGAGAACACTAAGAAAGTAATTTCATTTTTTACTGATGGTATGTTTTGACAGAAAAGATGTGGGAGAAACAGTAAATAAGTCATTAATGATTAAATAAATAATGAAAATGAAAAAGGGAGCAGTTTCCCTCAGTGCAGTTAGTGGAAAATTTTTTCCATGTTGCTTTTTGAATAGCCTGAAAGGTTTAAAGGACTTATCAATAAATGTCGCATGGTAATGCTTAAAGACAAAATGGTCTGTCGCATTATGCTTTGCCCGGCATACAGCTGTTAGGCTCAAGCCGACAAAACGTTGCAAATTTATATATGTCTCTTTCGTCCGCGACGACATGGTTGAACCCTCAGAATTCATGCAACAACAAGACATAGAGTAGAATGTGAAATGGATTTTGATGATTACCCACTCATACTTATGGCACTTACGGGCGCAAAAACATGAGCTTGACAAAAGGCACTAATAATGCTGTTTTTCTTGATTTCTTAGTGGGAAGAAAAACATACTGAAACACATCTTGTATGAATAGTATTCTCTTTAAATCAGAATGCCAAAGTTTGTGTCACAGTAGTGTGCATGCACCGACCAATGCGACAACGCGAACCCAGATTTAGGTTTAATCGCATGTGCCAAAATACCATATATCTTTGGGTCCTCATTACAATTTGATTTCAGAGTCATGCTTTCTTTCCCCTCTCTAGGGATTGGATTATGTCATCACGGTCACAAGCAATATCATGTCGATTCGGGACATCTTCCCAGTTCAAGCCTGGCAAGCTGATTGCATTTGCGTTCAAAAACCTATGAAAATGAGTGAAAGCTGATAAATAGAGAGAAAGAATATTTTCACACATTTCTAATGATTTGTACATTACGTTTGTATTAAAAGTCTAAGAATTAGGAAGAGTGGAAAAAAAGAAAGGTAGAAAAGAGGTAATAATTGCTCAGGTTCGAACCCAGTCTACCAACGACCAAGTGTAAAAATATTTTGGGCCCTGCCATCTTGCCCATTGAGCTAGGGAAGCAGTTGAATTTAATAAATAAAATTAATCGACTTAAATGGCTGCACCCCCCTTCTATCTTCAAAAACATTGTGACAGAAGTCAAAAAAAATTTCAGTTGATAATTTTATAACAAGCAAAGCTAAGGAAGCAGTTGAATTCAACCTAGAAAATTAATTAATTTTTTTTTTAAATCTTTTTTTAGGCCCACCCCCCCCTTTTTCTTCTAAAAACATTCCGACAAAAGTCAAAAGTAGTTCCAATTGAAAATTTGATATCAAGCACATTTGTTACTCTGTCTTATTTGAAAATATGAAATGACGGGTGTAAAAGGTATTTTTGATGTTGGTTTGATGATTTCTTGAAAAAAGTGAGCGTGGCTGCGTTATTTCTTGAGGGACTATTTCGTTTAGTGTGACCTAATTACACACTATGGTCTGCTACGATTCAGAAATTGTCTTTAGTGTTATTTTTCAAGTGTATTTTGAAGGCTTATATGTATTTTTTTGCATACCGACAGGCATGCAAATTTGATACGTGCCCAGAGACACCAACATTTGGGCAATTTTTTTAATAAAACGGGTGACAGAAGGTCGGGTTCTGAACTGACCCCCCACCCACCTCTGTAACCCGTTTCGATAGGAATTTCCCTCAAATTGTTCAGATCAGCTTCTCCGTCTCACATTTACACTTTGGATATGTCAATACTATCAGTTGTCTATGCAAAAGCCGTCAAGAGTCATGGCCGAATTCAATAAACCAGTCAGATCCCTTTTTTCAGAAGCAATGGTAGCTGTTGCCAAAAGAAAAAAATAACAGCAAATTTTTCAAGTGTCTTGTTTTACTGCATAGGGTTGTTGAGAACACTAAGAAAGTAATTTCATTTTTTACTGATGGTATGTTTTGACAGAAAAGATGTGGGAGAAACAGTAAATAAGTCATTAATGATTAAATAAATAATGAAAATGAAAAAGGGAGCAGTTTCCCTCAGTGCAGTTAGTGGAAAATTTTTTCCATGTTGCTTTTTGAATAGCCTGAAAGGTTTAAAGGACTTATCAATAAATGTCGCATGGTAATGCTTAAAGACAAAATGGTCTGTTGCATTATGCTTTGCCCGGCATACAGCTGTTAGGCTCAAGCCAACAAAACGTTGCAAATTTATATATGTCTCTTTCGTCCGCGACGACATGGTTGAACCCTCAGAATTCATGCAATAACAAGACATAGAGTAGAATGTGAAATGGATTTTGATGATTACCCACTCATACTTATAGCACTTACAGGCGCAAAAACATGAGCTTGACAAAAGGCACTAATAATGCTGTTTTTCTTGATTTCTTAGTGGGAAGAAAAACATACTGAAACACATCTTGTATGAATAGTATTCTCTTTAAATCAGAATGCCAAAGTTTGTGTCACAGTAGAGTGTGCATGCACCGACCAATGTGACAACGCGAACCCAGATTTAGGTTTAATCACATGTGCCAAAATACCATATATCTTTGGGTCCTCATTACAATTTGATTTCAGAGTCATGCTTTGTTTCCCCTCTCTAGGGATTGGATTATGTCATCACGGTCACAAGCAATATCATGTCGATTCGGGACATCTTCCCAGTTCAAGCCTGGCAAGCTGATTGCGTTTGCATTCAAAAACCTATGAAAATGAGTGAAAGCTGATAAATAGAGAGAAAGAATATTTTCACACATTTCTAATGATTTGTACATTACGTTTGCATTAAAAGTCTAAGAATTAGGAAGAGTGGAAAAAAAAAAGGTAGAAAAGAGGTAATAATTGCTCAGGTTGGAACCCAGTCTACCAACGACCAAGTGTAAAAATATTTTGGGCCCTGCCATCTTGCCCATTGAGCTAGGGAAGCAGTTGAATTTAATAAATAAAATTAATCGACTTAAATGGCTCCACCCCCCTTCTATCTTCAAAAACATTGTGACAGAAGTCAAAAAAAATTTCAGTTGATAATTTTATAACAAGCAAAGCTAAGGAAGCAGTTGAATTCAACCTAGAAAATTAATTAATTTTTTTTTTTAATCTTTTTTTAGGCCCACCCCCCCCCCTTTTCTTCAAAAACATTCCGACAAAAGTCAAAAGTAGTTCCAATTGAAAATTTGATATCAAGCACATTTGTTACTCTGTCTTATTTGAAAATATGAAATGACGGGTGTAAAAGGTATTTTTGATGTTGGTTTGATGATTTCTTGAAAAAAGTGAGCGTGGCTGCGTTATTTCTTGAGGGACTATTTCGTTTAGTGTGACCTAATTACACACTATGGTCTGCTACGATTCAGAAATTGTCTTTAGTGTTATTTTTCAAGTGTATTTTGAAGGCTTATATGTATTTTTTTGCATACCGACAGGCATGCAAATTTGATACGTGCCCAGAGACACCAACATTTGGGCAATTTTTTTAATAAAACGGGTGACAGAAGGTCGGGTTCTGAACTGACCCCCCACCCACCTGTGTAACCCGTTTCGATAGGAATTTCCCTCAAATTGTTCAGATCAGCTTCTCCGTCTCACATTTACACTTTGGATATGTAAATACTATCAGTTGTCTATGCAAAAGCCGTCAAGAGTCATGGCCTAATTCGATAAACCAGTCAGATCCCTTTTTTCAGAAGCAATGGTAGCTGTTGCCAAAAGAAAAAAATAACAGCAAATTTTTCAAGTGTCTTGTTTTACTGCATAGGGTTGTTGAGAACACTAAGAAAGTAATTTCATTTTTTACTGATGGTATGTTTTGACAGAAAAGATGTGGGAGAAACAGTAAATAAGTCATTAATGATTAAATAAATAATGAAAATGAAAAAGGGAGCAGTTTCCCTCAGTGCAGTTAGTGGAAAATTTTTTCCATGTTGCTTTTTGAATAGCCTGAAAGGTTTAAAGGACTTATCAATAAATGTCGCATGGTAATGCTTAAAGACAAAATGGTCTGTCGCATTATGCTTTGCCCGGCATACAGCTGTTAGGCTCAAGCCGACAAAACGTTGCAAATTTATATATGTCTCTTTCGTCCGCGACGACATGGTTGAACCCTCAGAATTCACGCAACAACAAGACATAGAGTAGAATGTGAAATGGATTTTGATGATTACCCACTCATACTTATGGCACTTACGGGCGCAAAAACATGAGCTTGACAAAAGGCACTAATAATGCTGTTTTTCTTGATTTCTTAGTGGGAAGAAAAACATACTGAAACACATCTTGTATGAATAGTATTCTCTTTAAATCAGAATGCCAAAGTTTGTGTCACAGTAGAGTGTGCATGCACCGACCAATGCGACAACGCGAACCCAGATTTAGGTTTAATCGCATGTGCCAAAATACCATATATCTTTGGGTCCTCATTACAATTTGATTTCAGAGTCATGCTTTCTTTCCCCTCTCTAGGGATTGGATTATGTCATCACGGTCACAAGCAATATCATGTCGATTCGGGACATCTTCCCAGTTCAAGCCTGGCAAGCTGATTGCGTTTGCATTCAAAAACCTATGAAAATGAGTGAAAGCTGATAAATAGAGAGAAAGAATATTTTCACACATTTCTAATGATTTGTACATTACGTTTGCATTAAAAGTCTAAGAATTAGGAAGAGTGGAAAAAAAAAAAGGTAGAAAAGAGGTAATAATTGCTCAGGTTCGAACCCAGTCTACCAATCACCAAGTGTAAAAATATTTTGGGCCCTGCCATCTTGCCCATTGAGCTAGGGAAGCAGTTGAATTTAATAAATAAAATTAATCGACTTAAATGGCTGCACCCCCCTTCTATCTTCAAAAACATTGTGACAGAAGTCAAAAAAAATTTCAGTTGATAATTTTATAACAAGCAAAGCTAAGGAAGCAGTTGAATTCAACCTAGAAAATTAATTAATTTTTTTTTTTAATCTTTTTTTAGGCCCACCCCCCCCCTTTTCTTCAAAAACATTCCGACAAAAGTCAAAAGTAGTTCCAATTGAAAATTTGATATCAAGCACATTTGTTACTCTGTCTTATTTGAAAATATGAAATGACGGGTGTAAAAGGTATTTTTGATGTAGGTTTGATGATTTCTTGAAAAAAGTGAGCGTGGCTGCGTTATTTCTTGAGGGACTATTTTGTTTAGTGTGACCTAATTACACACTATGGTCTGCTACGATTCAGAAATTGTCTTTAGTGTTATTTTTCAAGTGTATTTTGAAGGCTTATATGTATTTTTTTGCATACCGACAGGCATGCAAATTTGATACGTGCCCAGAGACACCAACATTTGGGCAATTTTTTTAATAAAACGGGTGACAGAAGGTCGGGTTCTGAACTGACCCCCCACCCACCTGTGTAACCCGTTTCGATAGGAATTTCCCTCAAATTGTTCAGAACAGCTTCTCCGTCTCACATTTACACTTTGGATATGTAAATACTATCAGTTGTCTATGCAAAAGCCGTGAAGAGTCATGGCCGAATTCAATAAACCAGTCAGATCCCTTTTTTCAGAAGCAATGGTAGCTGTTGCCAAAAGAAAAAAATAACAGCAAATTTTTCAAGTGTCTTGTTTTACTGCATAGGGTTGTTGAGAACACTAAGAAAGTAATTTCATTTTTTACTGATGGTATGTTTTGACAGAAAAGATGTGGGAGAAACAGTAAATAAGTCATTAATGATTAAATAAATAATGAAAATGAAAAAGGGAGCAGTTTCCCTCAGTGCAGTTAGTGGAAAATTTTTTCCATGTTGCTTTTTGAATAGCCTGAAAGGTTTAAAGGACTTATCAATAAATGTCGCATGGTAATGCTTAAAGACAAAATGGTCTGTCGCATTATGCTTTGCCCGGCATACAGCTGTTAGGCTCAAGCCAACAAAACGTTGCAAATTTATATATGTCTCTTTTGTCCACGACGACATGGTTCAACCCTCAGAATTCATGCAACAACAAGACATAGAGTAGAATGTGAAATGGATTTTGATGATTACCCACTCATACTTATGGCACTTACAGGCGCAAAAACATGAGCTTGACAAAAGGCACTAATAATGCTGTTTTTCTTGATTTCTTAGTGGGAAGAAAAACATACTGAAACACATCTTGTATGAATAGTATTCTCTTTAAATCAGAATGCCAAAGTTTGTGTCACAGTAGAGTGTGCATGCACCGACCAATGTGACAACGCGAACCCAGATTTAGGTTTAATCACATGTGCCAAAATACCATATATCTTTGGGTCCTCATTACAATTTGATTTCAGAGTCATGCTTTCTTTCCCCTCTCTAGGGATTGGATTATGTCATCACGGTCACAAGCAATATCATGTCGATTCGGGACATCTTCCCAGTTCAAGCCTGGCAAGCTGATTGCGTTTGCATTCAAAAACCTATGAAAATGAGTGAAAGCTGATAAATAGAGAGAAAGAATATTTTCACACATTTCTAATGATTTGTACATTACGTTTGCATTAAAAGTCTAAGAATTAGGAAGAGTGGGAAAAAAAAAAGGTAGAAAAGAGGTAATAATTGCTCAGGTTGGAACCCAGTCTACCAACGACCAAGTGTAAAAATATTTTGGGCCCTGCCATCTTGCCCATTGAGCTAGGGAAGCAGTTGAATTTAATAAATAAAATTAATCGACTTAAATGGCTGCACCCCCCTTCTATCTTCAAAAACATTGTGACAGAAGTCAAAAAAAATTTCAGTTGATAATTTTATAACAAGCAAAGCTAAGGAAGCAGTTGAATTCAACCTAGAAAATTAATTAATTTTTTTTTTTAATCTTTTTTTAGGCCCACCCCCCCTTTTCTTCAAAAACATTCCGACAAAAGTCAAAAGTAGTTCCAATTGAAAATTTGATATCAAGCACATTTGTTACTCTGTCTTATTTGAAAATATGAAATGACGGGTGTAAAAGGTATTTTTGATGTTGGTTTGATGATTTCTTGAAAAAAGTGAGCGTGGCTGCGTTATTTCTTGAGGGACTATTTCGTTTAGTGTGACCTAATTACACACTATGGTCTGCTACGATTCAGAAATTGTCTTTAGTGTTATTTTTCAAGTGTATTTTGGAGGCTTATATGTATTTTTTTGCATACCGACAGGCATGCAAATTTGATACGTGCCCAGAGACACCAACATTTGGGCAATTTTTTTAATAAAACGGGTGACAGAAGGTCGGGTTCTGAACTGACCCCCCACCCACCTCTGTAACCCGTTTCGATAGGAATTTCCCTCAAATTGTTCAGTTCAGCTTCTCCGTCTCACATTTACACTTTGGATATGTAAATACTATCAGTTGTCTATGCAAAAGCCGTGAAGAGTCATGGCCTAATTCAATAAACCAGTCAGATCCCTTTTTTCAGAAGCAATGGTAGCTGTTGCCAAAAGAAAAAAATAACAGCAAATTTTTCAAGTCTCTTGTTTTACTGCATAGGGTTGTTGAGAACACTAAGAAAGTAATTTCATTTTTTACTGATGGTATGTTTTGACAGAAAAGATGTGGGAGAAACAGTAAATAAGTCATTAATGATTAAATAAATAATGAAAATGAAAAAGGGAGCAGTTTCCCTCAGTGCAGTTAGTGGAAAATTTTTTCCATGTTGCTTTTTGAATGGCCTGAAAGGTTTAAAGGACTTATCAATAAATGTCACATGGTAATGCTTAAAGACAAAATGGTCTGTCGCATTATGCTTTGCCCGGCATACAGCTGTTAGGCTCAAGCCGACAAAACGATGCAAATTTATATATGTCTCTTTCGTCCGCGACGACATGGTTGAACCCTCAGAATTCACGCAACAACAAGACATAGAGTAGAATGTGAAATGGATTTTGATGATTACCCACTCATACTTATGGCACTTACGGGCGCAAAAACATGAGCTTGACAAAAGGCACTAATAATGCTGTTTTTCTTGATTTCTTAGTGGGAAGAAAAACATACTGAAACACATCTTGTATGAATAGTATTCTCTTTAAATCAGAATGCCAAAGTTTGTGTCACAGTAGAGTGTGCATGCACCGACCAATGCGACAACGCGAACCCAGATTTAGGTTTAATCGCATGTGCCAAAATACCATATATCTTTGGGTCCTCATTACAATTTGATTTCAGAGTCATGCTTTCTTTCCCCTCTCTAGGGATTGGATTATGTCATCATGGTCACAAGCAATATCATGTCGATTCGGGACATCTTCCCAGTTCAAGCCTGGCAAGCTGATTGCGTTTGCATTCAAAAACCTATGAAAATGAGTGAAAGCTGATAAATAGAGAGAAAGAATATTTTCACACATTTCTAATTATTTGTACATTACGTTTGCATTAAAAGTCTAAGAATTAATAAGAGTGGGAAAAAAAAGGTAGAAAAGAGGTAATAATTGCTCAGGTTCGAACCCAGTCTACCAATGACCAAGTGTAAAAATATTTTGGGCCCTACCATCTTGCCCATTGAGCTAGGGAAGCAGTTGAATTTAATAAATAAAATTAATCGACTTAAATGGCTGCACCCCCCTTCTATCTTCAAAAACATTGTGACAGAAGTCAAAAAAAAATTCAGTTGATAATTTTATAACAAGCAAAGCTAAGGAAGCAGTTGAATTCAACCTAGAAAATTATTTAATTTTTTTTTTAAATCTTTTTTTAGGCCCACCCCCCCTTTTCTTCAAAAACATTCCGACAAAAGTCAAAAGTAGTTCCAATTGAAAATTTGATATCAAGCACATTTGTTACTCTGTCTTATTTGAAAATATGAAATGACGGGTGTAAAAGGTATTTTTGATGTTGGTTTGATGATTTCTTGAAAAAAGTGAGCGTGGCTGCGTTATTTCTTGAGGGACTATTTCGTTTAGTGTGACCTAATTACACACTATGGTCTGCTACGATTCAGAAATTGTCTTTAGTGTTATTTTTCAAGTGTATTTTGAAGGCTTATATGTATTTTTTTGCATACCGACAGGCATGCAAATTTGATACGTGCCCAGAGACACCAACATTTGGGCAATTTTTTTAATAAAACGGGTGACAGAAGGTCGGGTTCTGAACTGACCCCCCACCCACCTGTGTAACCCGTTTCGATAGGAATTTCCCTCAAATTGTTCAGATCAGCTTCTCCGTCTCACATTTACACTTTGGATATGTAAATACTATCAGTTGTCTATGCAAAAGCCGTCAAGAGTCATGGCCTAATTCGATAAACCAGTCAGATCCCTTTTTTCAGAAGCAATGGTAGCTGTTGCCAAAAGAAAAAAATAACAGCAAATTTTTCAAGTGTCTTGTTTTACTGCATAGGGTTGTTGAGAACACTAAGAAAGTAATTTCATTTTTTACTGATGGTATGTTTTGACAGAAAAGATGTGGGAGAAACAGTAAATAAGTCATTAATGATTAAATAAATAATGAAAATGAAAAAGGGAGCAGTTTCCCTCAGTGCAGTTAGTGGAAAATTTTTTCCATGTTGCTTTTTGAATAGCCTGAAAGGTTTAAAGGACTTATCAATAAATGTCGCATGGTAATGCTTAAAGACAAAATGGTCTGTCGCATTATGCTTTGCCCGGCATACAGCTGTTAGGCTCAAGCCGACAAAACGTTGCAAATTTATATATGTCTCTTTCGTCCGCGACGACATGGTTGAACCCTCAGAATTCACGCAACAACAAGACATAGAGTAGAATGTGAAATGGATTTTGATGATTACCCACTCATACTTATGGCACTTACGGGCGCAAAAACATGAGCTTGACAAAAGGCACTAATAATGCTGTTTTTCTTGATTTCTTAGTGGGAAGAAAAACATACTGAAACACATCTTGTATGAATAGTATTCTCTTTAAATCAGAATGCCAAAGTTTGTGTCACAGTAGAGTGTGCATGCACCGACCAATGCGACAACGCGAACCCAGATTTAGGTTTAATCGCATGTGCCAAAATACCATATATCTTTGGGTCCTCATTACAATTTGATTTCAGAGTCATGCTTTCTTTCCCCTCTCTAGGGATTGGATTATGTCATCACGGTCACAAGCAATATCATGTCGATTCGGGACATCTTCCCAGTTCAAGCCTGGCAAGCTGATTGCGTTTGCATTCAAAAACCTATGAAAATGAGTGAAAGCTGATAAATAGAGAGAAAGAATATTTTCACACATTTCTAATGATTTGTACATTACGTTTGCATTAAAAGTCTAAGAATTAGGAAGAGTGGAAAAAAAAAAAGGTAGAAAAGAGGTAATAATTGCTCAGGTTCGAACCCAGTCTACCAATCACCAAGTGTAAAAATATTTTGGGCCCTGCCATCTTGCCCATTGAGCTAGGGAAGCAGTTGAATTTAATAAATAAAATTAATCGACTTAAATGGCTGCACCCCCCTTCTATCTTCAAAAACATTGTGACAGAAGTCAAAAAAAATTTCAGTTGATAATTTTATAACAAGCAAAGCTAAGGAAGCAGTTGAATTCAACCTAGAAAATTAATTAATTTTTTTTTTTAATCTTTTTTTAGGCCCACCCCCCCCCTTTTCTTCAAAAACATTCCGACAAAAGTCAAAAGTAGTTCCAATTGAAAATTTGATATCAAGCACATTTGTTACTCTGTCTTATTTGAAAATATGAAATGACGGGTGTAAAAGGTATTTTTGATGTAGGTTTGATGATTTCTTGAAAAAAGTGAGCGTGGCTGCGTTATTTCTTGAGGGACTATTTTGTTTAGTGTGACCTAATTACACACTATGGTCTGCTACGATTCAGAAATTGTCTTTAGTGTTATTTTTCAAGTGTATTTTGAAGGCTTATATGTATTTTTTTGCATACCGACAGGCATGCAAATTTGATACGTGCCCAGAGACACCAACATTTGGGCAATTTTTTTAATAAAACGGGTGACAGAAGGTCGGGTTCTGAACTGACCCCCCACCCACCTGTGTAACCCGTTTCGATAGGAATTTCCCTCAAATTGTTCAGAACAGCTTCTCCGTCTCACATTTACACTTTGGATATGTAAATACTATCAGTTGTCTATGCAAAAGCCGTGAAGAGTCATGGCCGAATTCAATAAACCAGTCAGATCCCTTTTTTCAGAAGCAATGGTAGCTGTTGCCAAAAGAAAAAAATAACAGCAAATTTTTCAAGTGTCTTGTTTTACTGCATAGGGTTGTTGAGAACACTAAGAAAGTAATTTCATTTTTTACTGATGGTATGTTTTGACAGAAAAGATGTGGGAGAAACAGTAAATAAGTCATTAATGATTAAATAAATAATGAAAATGAAAAAGGGAGCAGTTTCCCTCAGTGCAGTTAGTGGAAAATTTTTTCCATGTTGCTTTTTGAATAGCCTGAAAGGTTTAAAGGACTTATCAATAAATGTCGCATGGTAATGCTTAAAGACAAAATGGTCTGTCGCATTATGCTTTGCCCGGCATACAGCTGTTAGGCTCAAGCCAACAAAACGTTGCAAATTTATATATGTCTCTTTTGTCCACGACGACATGGTTCAACCCTCAGAATTCATGCAACAACAAGACATAGAGTAGAATGTGAAATGGATTTTGATGATTACCCACTCATACTTATGGCACTTACAGGCGCAAAAACATGAGCTTGACAAAAGGCACTAATAATGCTGTTTTTCTTGATTTCTTAGTGGGAAGAAAAACATACTGAAACACATCTTGTATGAATAGTATTCTCTTTAAATCAGAATGCCAAAGTTTGTGTCACAGTAGAGTGTGCATGCACCGACCAATGTGACAACGCGAACCCAGATTTAGGTTTAATCACATGTGCCAAAATACCATATATCTTTGGGTCCTCATTACAATTTGATTTCAGAGTCATGCTTTCTTTCCCCTCTCTAGGGATTGGATTATGTCATCACGGTCACAAGCAATATCATGTCGATTCGGGACATCTTCCCAGTTCAAGCCTGGCAAGCTGATTGCGTTTGCATTCAAAAACCTATGAAAATGAGTGAAAGCTGATAAATAGAGAGAAAGAATATTTTCACACATTTCTAATGATTTGTACATTACGTTTGCATTAAAAGTCTAAGAATTAGGAAGAGTGGGAAAAAAAAAAGGTAGAAAAGAGGTAATAATTGCTCAGGTTGGAACCCAGTCTACCAACGACCAAGTGTAAAAATATTTTGGGCCCTGCCATCTTGCCCATTGAGCTAGGGAAGCAGTTGAATTTAATAAATAAAATTAATCGACTTAAATGGCTGCACCCCCCTTCTATCTTCAAAAACATTGTGACAGAAGTCAAAAAAAATTTCAGTTGATAATTTTATAACAAGCAAAGCTAAGGAAGCAGTTGAATTCAACCTAGAAAATTAATTAATTTTTTTTTTTAATCTTTTTTTAGGCCCACCCCCCCTTTTCTTCAAAAACATTCCGACAAAAGTCAAAAGTAGTTCCAATTGAAAATTTGATATCAAGCACATTTGTTACTCTGTCTTATTTGAAAATATGAAATGACGGGTGTAAAAGGTATTTTTGATGTTGGTTTGATGATTTCTTGAAAAAAGTGAGCGTGGCTGCGTTATTTCTTGAGGGACTATTTCGTTTAGTGTGACCTAATTACACACTATGGTCTGCTACGATTCAGAAATTGTCTTTAGTGTTATTTTTCAAGTGTATTTTGGAGGCTTATATGTATTTTTTTGCATACCGACAGGCATGCAAATTTGATACGTGCCCAGAGACACCAACATTTGGGCAATTTTTTTAATAAAACGGGTGACAGAAGGTCGGGTTCTGAACTGACCCCCCACCCACCTCTGTAACCCGTTTCGATAGGAATTTCCCTCAAATTGTTCAGTTCAGCTTCTCCGTCTCACATTTACACTTTGGATATGTAAATACTATCAGTTGTCTATGCAAAAGCCGTGAAGAGTCATGGCCTAATTCAATAAACCAGTCAGATCCCTTTTTTCAGAAGCAATGGTAGCTGTTGCCAAAAGAAAAAAATAACAGCAAATTTTTCAAGTCTCTTGTTTTACTGCATAGGGTTGTTGAGAACACTAAGAAAGTAATTTCATTTTTTACTGATGGTATGTTTTGACAGAAAAGATGTGGGAGAAACAGTAAATAAGTCATTAATGATTAAATAAATAATGAAAATGAAAAAGGGAGCAGTTTCCCTCAGTGCAGTTAGTGGAAAATTTTTTCCATGTTGCTTTTTGAATGGCCTGAAAGGTTTAAAGGACTTATCAATAAATGTCACATGGTAATGCTTAAAGACAAAATGGTCTGTCGCATTATGCTTTGCCCGGCATACAGCTGTTAGGCTCAAGCCGACAAAACGATGCAAATTTATATATGTCTCTTTCGTCCGCGACGACATGGTTGAACCCTCAGAATTCACGCAACAACAAGACATAGAGTAGAATGTGAAATGGATTTTGATGATTACCCACTCATACTTATGGCACTTACGGGCGCAAAAACATGAGCTTGACAAAAGGCACTAATAATGCTGTTTTTCTTGATTTCTTAGTGGGAAGAAAAACATACTGAAACACATCTTGTATGAATAGTATTCTCTTTAAATCAGAATGCCAAAGTTTGTGTCACAGTAGAGTGTGCATGCACCGACCAATGCGACAACGCGAACCCAGATTTAGGTTTAATCGCATGTGCCAAAATACCATATATCTTTGGGTCCTCATTACAATTTGATTTCAGAGTCATGCTTTCTTTCCCCTCTCTAGGGATTGGATTATGTCATCATGGTCACAAGCAATATCATGTCGATTCGGGACATCTTCCCAGTTCAAGCCTGGCAAGCTGATTGCGTTTGCATTCAAAAACCTATGAAAATGAGTGAAAGCTGATAAATAGAGAGAAAGAATATTTTCACACATTTCTAATTATTTGTACATTACGTTTGCATTAAAAGTCTAAGAATTAATAAGAGTGGGAAAAAAAAGGTAGAAAAGAGGTAATAATTGCTCAGGTTCGAACCCAGTCTACCAATGACCAAGTGTAAAAATATTTTGGGCCCTACCATCTTGCCCATTGAGCTAGGGAAGCAGTTGAATTTAATAAATAAAATTAATCGACTTAAATGGCTGCACCCCCCTTCTATCTTCAAAAACATTGTGACAGAAGTCAAAAAAAAATTCAGTTGATAATTTTATAACAAGCAAAGCTAAGGAAGCAGTTGAATTCAACCTAGAAAATTATTTAATTTTTTTTTTTAATCTTTTTTTAGGCCCACCCCCCCTTTTCTTAAAAAACATTCCGACAAAAGTCAAAAGTAGTTCCAATTGAAAATTTGATATCAAGCACATTTGTTACTCTGTCTTATTTGAAAATATGAAATGACGGGTGTAAAAGGTATTTTTGATGTTGGTTTGATGATTTCTTGAAAAAAGTGAGCGTGGCTGCGTTATTTCTTGAGGGACTATTTCGTTTAGTGTGACCTAATTACACACTATGGTCTGCTACGATTCAGAAATTGTCTTTAGTGTTATTTTTCAAGTGTAGTTTGAAGGCTTATATGTATTTTTTTGCATACCGACAGGCATGCAAATTTGATACGTACCCAGAGACACCAACATTTGGGCAATTTTTTGAATAAAACGGGTGACAGAAGGTCGGGTTCTGAACTGACCCCCCCACCCACCTGTGTAACCCGTTTCGATAGGAATTTCCCTCAAATTGTTCAGATCAGCTTCTCCGTCTCACATTTACACTTTGGATATGTCAATACTATCAGTTGTCTATGCAAAAGCCGTGAAGAGTCATGGCCTAATTCAATAAACCAGTCAGATCCCTTTTTTCAGAAGCAATGGTAGCTGTTGCCAAAAGAAAAAAATAACAGCAAATTTTTCAAGTGTCTTGTTTTACTGCATAGGGTTGTTGAGAACACTAAGAAAGTAATTTCATTTTTTACTGATGGTCTGTTTTGACAGAAAAGATGTGAGAGAAACAGTAAATAAGTCATTAATGATTAAATAAATAATGAAAATGAAAAAGGGAGCAGTTTCCCTCAGTGCAGTTAGTGGAAAATTTTTTCCATGTTGCTTTTTGAATAGCCTGAAAGGTTTAAAGGACTTATCAATAAATGTCGCATGGTAATGCTTAAAGACAAAATGGTCTGTCGCATTATGCTTTGCCCGGCATACAGCTGTTAGGCTCAAGCCAACAAAACGTTGCAAATTTATATATGTCTCTTTCATCCGCGACGACATGGTTGAACCCTCAGAATTCACGCAACAACAAGACATAGAGTAGAATGTGAAATGGATTTTGATGATTACCCACTCATACTTATGGCACTTACGGGTGCAAAAACATGAGCTTGACAAAAGGCACTAATAATGCTGTTTTTCTTGATTTCTTAGTGGGAAGAAAAACATACTGAAACACATCTTGTATGAATAGTATTCTCTTTAAATCAGAATGCCAAAGTTTGTGTCACAGTAGAGTGTGCATGCACCGACCAATGTGACAACGCGAACCCAGATTTAGGTTTAATCGCATGTGCCAAAATACCATATATCTTTGGGTCCTCATTACAATTTGATTTCAGAGTCATGCTTTCTTTCCCCTCTCTAGGGATTGGATTATGTCATCACGGTCACAAGCAATATCATGTCGATTCGGGACATCTTCCCAGTTCAAGCCTGGCAAGCTGATTGCGTTTGCATTAAAAAACCTATGAAAATGAGTGAAAGCTGATAAATAGAGAGAAAGAATATTTTCACACATTTCTAATGATTTGTACATTACGTTTGCATTAAAAGTCTAAGAATTAGGAAGAGTGGAAAAAAAAAAAGGTAGAAAAGAGGTAATAATTGCTCAGGTTCGAACCCAGTCTACCAATCACCAAGTGTAAAAATATTTTGGGCCCTGCCATCTTGCCCATGGAGCTAGGGAAGCAGTTGAATTTAATAAATAAAATTAATCGACTTAAATGGCTCCAGCCCCCTTCTATCTTCAAAAACATTGTGACAGAAGTCAAAAAAAATTTCAGTTGATAATTTTATAACAAGCAAAGCTAAGGAAGCAGTTGAATTCAACCTAGAAAATTAATTAATTTTTTTTTTAAATCTTTTTTTAGGCCCACCCCCCCTTTTCTTCAAAAACATTCCGACAAAAGTCAAAAGTAGTTCCAATTGAAAATTTGATATCAAGCACATTTGTTACTCTGTCTTATTTGAAAATATGAAATGACGGGTGTAAAAGGTATTTTTGATGTTGGTTTGATGATTTCTTGAAAAAAGTGAGCGTGGCTGCGTTATTTCTTGAGGGACTATTTTGTTTAGTGTGACCTAATTACACACTATGGTCTGCTACGATTCAGAAATTGTCTTTAGTGTTATTTTTCAAGTGTATTTTGAAGGCTTATATGTATTTTTTTGCATACCGACAGGCATGCAAATTTGATACGTGCCCAGAGACACCAACATTTGGGCAATTTTTTTAATAAAACGGGTGACAGAAGGTCGGGTTCTGAACTGACCCCCCACCCACCTGTGTAACCCGTTTCGATAGGAATTTCCCTCAAATTGTTCAGATCAGCTTCTCCGTCTCACATTTACACTTTGGATATGTCAATACTATCAGTTGTCTATGCAAAAGCCGTGAAGAGTCATGGCCGAATTGAATAAACCAGTCAGATCCCTTTTTTCAGAAGCAATGGTAGCTGTAGCCAAAAGAAAAAAATAACAGCAAATTTTTCAAGTGTCTTGTTTTACTGCATAGGGTTGTTGAGAACACTAAGAAAGTAATTTCATTTTTTACTGATGGTATGTTTTGACAGAAAAGATGTGGGAGAAACAGTAAATAAGTCATTAATGATTAAATAAATAATGAAAATGAAAAAGGGAGCAGTTTCCCTCAGTGCAGTTAGTGGAAAATTTTTTCCATGTTGCTTTTTGAATAGCCTGAAAGGTTTAAAGGACTTATCAATAAATGGTAATGCTTAAAGACAAAATGGTCTGTCGCATTATGCTTTAAGCCGACAAACTGTTGCAAATTTATATATGTCTCTTTCGTCCGCGACGACATGGTTGAACCCTCAGAATTCACACAACAACAAGACATAGAGTAGAATGTGAAATGGATTTTGATGATTACCCACTCATACTTATAGCACTTACGGGCGCAAAAACATGAGCTTGACAAAAGGCACTAATAATGCTGTTTTTCTTGATTTCTTAGTGGGAAGAAAAACATACTGAAACACATCTTGTATGAATAGTATTCTCTTTAAATCAGAATGCCAAAGTTTGTGTCACAGTAGAGTGTGCATGCACCGACCAATGCGACAACGCGAACCCAGATTTAGGTTTAGTCGCATGTGCCAAAATTCCATATATCTTTGGGTCCTCATTACAATTTGATTTCAGAGTCATGCTTTCTTTCCCCTCTCTAGGGATTGGATTATGTCATCACGATCACAAGCAATATCATGTCGATTCAGGACATCTTCCCAGTTCAAGCCTGGCAAGCTGATTGCGTTTGCATTAAAAAACCTATGAAAATGAGTGAAAGCTGATAAATAGAGAGAAAGAATATTTTCACACATTTCTAATTATTTGTACATTACATTTGCATTAAAAGTCTAAGAATTAGGAAGAGTGGATTTAAAAAAAGGTAGAAAATAGGTAATAATTGCTCAGGTTCGAACCCAGTCTACCAATCACCAAGTGTAAAAATATTTTCGGCCCTGCCATTTTGCTCATTGAGCTAGGGAAGCAATTGAATTTAATAAAGAAAATTAATCGACTTAAATGGCTGCACCCCCCTTCTATCTTCAAAAACATTGTGACAGAAGTCAAAAAAAATTTCATTTGATAATTTTATAACAAGAAAAGTGTAATCATTCAGCTAAGGAAGCAGTTGAATTCAACCTAGAAAATTAATTATTTTTTTTTTTTTTAATCTTTTTTTTAGGCCCAACCCCCCCCCCTTTTCTTCAAAAACATTCCGACAAAAGTCAAAAGTAGTTCCAATTGAAAATTTGATATCAAGCACATTTGTTACTCTGTCTTATTTGAAAATATGAAATGACAGGTGTAAAAGGTATTTTTGATGTTGGTTTGATGATTTCTTGAAAAAAGTGAGCGTGGCTGCGTTATTTCTTGAGGGACTATTTCGTTTAGTGTGACCTAATTACACACTATGGTCTGCTACGATTCAGAAATTGTCTTTAGTGTTATTTTTCAAGTGTATTTTGAAGGCTTATATGTATTTTTTTGCATACCGACAGGCATGCAAATTTGATACGTGCCCAGAGACACCAACATTTGGGCAATTTTTTTAATAAAACGGGTGACAGAAGGTCGGGTTCTGAACTGACCCCCAACCCACCTGTGTAACCCGTTTCGATAGGAATTTCCCTCAAATTGTTCAGATAGCTTCTCCGTCTCACATTTACACTTTGGATATGTAAATACTATCAGTTGTCTATGCAAAAGCCGTGAAGAGTCATGGCCTAATTCAATAAACCAGTCAGATCCCTTTTTTCAGAAGCAATGGTAGCTGTTGCCAAAAGAAAAAAATAACAGCAAATTTTTCAAGTCTCTTGTTTTACTGCATAGGGTTGTTGAGAACACTAAGAAAGTAATTTCATTTTTTACTGATGGTATGTTTTGACAGAAAAGATGTGGGAGAAACAGTAAATAAGTCATTAATGATTAAATAAATAATGAAAATGAAAAAGGGAGCAGTTTCCCTCAGTGCAGTTAGTGGAAAATTTTTTCCATGTTGCTTTTCGAATAGCCTGAAAGGTTTAAAGGACTTATCAATAAATGTCGCATGGTAATGCTTGAAGACAAAATGGTCTGTCGCATTATGCTTTGCCCGGCATACAGCTGTTAGGCTCAAGCCGACAAAACGTTGCAAATTTATATATATCTCTTTCGTCCGCGACGACATGGTTGAACCCTCAGAATTCACGCAACAACAAGACATAGAGTAGAATGTGAAATGGATTTTGATGATAACACACTCATACTTATGGCACTTACAGGCGCAAAAACATGAGCTTGACAAAAGGCACTAATAATGCTGTTTTTCTTGATTTCTTAGTGGGAAGAAAAACATACTGAAACACATCTTGTATGAATAGTATTCTCTTTAAATCAGAATGCCAAAGTTTGTGTCACAGTAGAGTGTGCATGCACCGACCAATGTGACAACGCGAACCCAGATTTAGGTTTAATCGCATGTGCCAAAATACCATATATCTTTGGGTCCTCATTACAATTTGATTTCAGAGTCATGCTTTCTTTCCCCTCTCTAGGGATTGGATTATGTCATCACGGTCACAAGCAATATCATGTCGATTCGGGACATCTTCCCAGTTCAAGCCTGGCAAGCTGATTGCATTTGCATTAAAAAACCTATGAAAATGAGTGAAAGCTGATAAATAGAGAGAAAGAATATTTTCACACATTTCTAATGATTTGTACATTACGTTTGCATTAAAAGTCTAAGAATTAGGAAGAGTGGAAAAAAAAAAAGGTAGAAAAGAGGTAATAATTGCTCAGGTTCGAACCCAGTCTACCAATGACCAAGTGTAAAAATATTTTCGGCCCTGCCATCTTGCCCATTGAGCTAGGGAAGCAGTTGAATTTAATAAATAAAATTAATCGACTTAAATGGCTGCACCCCCCTTCTATCTTCAAAAACATTGTGACAGAAGTCAAAAAAAATTTCAGTTGATAATTTTATAACAAGCAAAGCTAAGGAAGCAGTTGAATTCAATTTAGAAAATTAATTAATTTTTTTTTTAAATCTTTTTTTAGGCCCATCCCCCCTTTTCTTCAAAAACATTCCGACAAAAGTCAAAAGCAGTTCCAATTGAAAATTTGATATCAAGCACATTTGTTACTCTGTCTTATTTGAAAATATGAAATGACGGGTGTAAAAGGTATTTTTGATGTTGGTTTGATGATTTCTTGAAAAAAGTGAGCGTGGCTGCGTTATTTCTTGAGGGACTATTTCGTTTAGTGTGACCTAATTACACACTATGGTCTGCTACGATTCAGAAATTGTCCTTAGTGTTATTTTTCAAGTGTATTTTGAAGGCTTATATGTATTTTTTTGCATACCGACAGGCATGCAAATTTGATACGTGCCCAGAGACACCAACATTTGGGCAATTTTTTGAATAAAACGGGTGACAGAAGGTCGGGTTCTGAATTGACCCCCCACCCACCTGTGTAACCCGTTTCGATAGGAATTTCCCTCAAATTGTTCAGATCAGCTTCTCTGTCTCACATTTACACTTTGGATATGTCAATACTATCAGTTGTCTATGCAAAAGCCGTGAAGAGTCATGGCCTAATTCAATAAACCAGTCAGATCCCTTTTTTCAGAAGCAATGATAGCTGTTGCCAAAAGAAAAAAATAACAGCAAATTTTTCAAGTGTCTTGTTTTACTGCATAGGGTTGTTGAGAACACTAAGAAAGTAATTTCATTTTTTACTGATGGTACGTTTTGACAGAAAAGATGTGGGAGAAACAGTAAATAAGTCATTAATGATTAAATAAATAATGAAAATGAAAAAGGGAGCAGTTTCCCTCAGTGCAGTTAGTGGAAAATTTTTTCCATGTTGCTTTTTGAATAGCCTGAAAGGTTTAAAGGACTTATCAATAAATGTAGCATGGTAATGCTTAAAGACAAAATGGTCTGTCGCATTATGCTTTGCCCGGCATACAGCTGTTAGGCTCAAGCCGACAAAACGTTGCAAATTTATATATGTCTCTTTCGTCCGCGACGACATGGTTCAACCCTCAGAATTCACGCAACAACAAGACATAGAGTAGAATGTGAAATGGATTTTGATGATTACCCACTCATACTTATGGCACTTACGGGCGCAAAAACATGAGCTTGACAAAAGGCACTAATAATGCTGTTTTTCTTGATTTCTTAGTGGGAAGAAAAACATACTGAAACACATCTTGTATGAATAGTATTCTCTTTAAATCAGAATGCCAAAGTTTGTATCACAGTAGAGTGTGCATGCACCGACCAATGCGACAACGCGAACCCAGATTTAGGTTTAATCGCATGTGCCAAAATACCATATATCTTTGGGTCCTCATTACAATTTGATTTCAGAGTCATGCTTTCTTTCCCCTCTCTAGGGATTGGATTATGTCATCACGGTCACAAGCAATATCATGTCGATTCGGGACATCGTCCCAGTTCAAGCCTGGCAAGCTGATTGCGTTTGCATTCAAAAACCTATGAAAATGAGTGAAAGCTGATAAATAGAGAGAAAGAATATTTTCACACATTTCTAATGATTTGTACATTACGTTTGCATGAAAAGTCTAAGAATTAGGAAGAGTGGAAAAAAAAAAAAGGTAGAAAAGAGGTAATAATTGCTCAGGTTCGAACCCAGTCTACCAATGACCAAGTGTAAAAATATTATCGGCCCTGCCATCTTGCCCATTGAGCTAGGGAAGCAGTTGAATTTAATAAATAAAATTAATCGACTTAAATGGCTGCACCCCCCTTCTATCTTCAAAAACATTGTGACAGAAGTCAAAAAAAATTTCATTTGATAATTTTATAACAAGCAAAGCTAAGGAAGCAGTTGAATTCAACCTAGAAAATTAATTATTTTTTTTTCTTAAATCTTTTTTTAGGCCCACCCCCCCCCCCCTTTTCTTCAAAAACATTCCGACAAATGTCAAAAGTAGTTCCAATTGAAAATTTGATATCAAGCACATTTGTTACTCTGTCTTATTTGAAAATATGAAATGACAGGTGTAAAAGGTATTTTTGATGTTGGTTTGATGATTTCTTGAAAAAAGTGAGCGTGGCTGCGTTATTTCTTGAGGGACTATTTCGTTTAGTGTGACCTAATTACACACTATGGTCTGCTACGATTCAGAAATTGTCTTTAGTGTTATTTTTCAAGTGTATTTTGAAGGCTTATATGTATTTTTTTGCATACCGACAGGCATGCAAATTTGATACGTGCCCAGAGACACCAACATTTGGGCAATTTTTTGAATAAAACGGGTGACAGAAGGTCGGGTTCTGAACTGACCCCCCACCCACCTGTGTAACCCGTTTCGATAGGAATTTCCCTCAAATTGTTCAGATCAGCTTCTCTGTCTCACATTTACACTTTGGATATGTCAATACTATCAGTTGTCTATGCAGAAGCCGTGAAGAGTCATGGCCTAATTCAATAAACCAGTCAGATCCCTTTTTTCAGAAGCAATGGTAGCTGTAGCCAAAAGAAAAAAATAACAGAAAATTTTTCAAGTGTCTTGCTTTACTGCATAGGGTTGTTGAGAACACTAAGAAAGTAATTTCATTTTTTACTGATGGTATGTTTTAACAGAAAAGATGTGGGAGAAACAGTAAATAAGTCATTAATGATTAAATAAATAATGAAAATGAAAAAGGGAGCAGTTTCCCTCAGTGCAGTTAGTGGAAAATTTTTTCCATGTTGCTTTTTGAATAGCCTGAAAGGTTTAAAGGACTTATCAATAAATGGTAATGCTTAAAGACAAAATGGTCTGTCGCATTATGCTTTAAGCCGACAAACTGTTGCAAATTTATATATGTCTCTTTCGTCCGCGACGACATGGTTGAACCCTCAGAATTCACACAACAACAAGACATAGAGTAGAATGTGAAATGGATTTTGATGATTACCCACTCATACTTATAGCACTTACGGGCGCAAAAACATGAGCTTGACAAAAGGCACTAATAATGCTGTTTTTCTTGATTTCTTAGTGGGAAGAAAAACATACTGAAACACATCTTGTATGAATAGTATTCTCTTTAAATCAGAATGCCAAAGTTTGTGTCACAGTAGAGTGTGCATGCACCGACCAATGCGACAACGCGAACCCAGATTTAGGTTTAGTCGCATGTGCCAAAATACCATATATCTTTGGGTCCTCATTACAATTTGATTTCAAAGTCATGCTTTCTTTCCCCTCTCTAGGGATTGGATTATGTCATCACAATCACAAGTAATATCATGTCGATTCAGGACATCTTCCCAGTTCAAGCCTGGCAAGCTGATTGCGTTTGCATTAAAAAACCTATGAAAATGAGTGAAAGCTGATAAATAGAGAGAAAGAATATTTTCACACATTTCTAATGATTTGTACATTACATTTGCATTAAAAGTCTAAGAATTAGGAAGAGTGGATTAAAAAAAAGGTAGAAAAGAGGTAATAATTGCTCAGGTTCGAACCCAGTCTACCAATCACCAAGTGTAAAAATATTTTCGGCCCTGCCATTTTGCTCATTGAGCTAGGGAAGCAGTTGAATTTAATAAAGAAAATTAATCGACTTAAATGGCTGCACCCCCCTTCCATCTTCAAAAACATTGCGACAGAAGTCAAAAAAAATTTCATTTGATAATTTTATAACAAGAAAAGTGTAATCATTCAGCTAAGGAAGCAGTTGAATTCAACCTAGAAAATTAATTAATTTTTTTTTTTAATCTTTTTTTAGGCCCACCCCCCCCCCTTTTCTTCAAAAACATTCCGACAAAAGTCAAAAGTAGTTCCAATTGAAAATTTGATATCAAGCACATTTGTTACTCTGTCTTATTTGAAAATATGAAATGACAGGTGTAAAAGGTATTTTTGATGTTGGTTTGATGATTTCTTGAAAAAAGTGAGCGTGGATGCGTTATTTCTTGAGGGACTATTTCGTTTAGTGTGACCTAATTACACACTATGGTCTGCTACGATTCAGAAATTGTCTTTAGTGTTATTTTTCAAGTGTATTTTGAAGGCTTATATGTATTTTTTTGCATACCGACAGGCATGCAAATTTGATACGTGCCCAGAGACACCAACATTTGGGCAATTTTTTTAATAAAACGGGTGACAGAAGGTCGGGTTCTGAACTGACCCCCCACCCACCTGTGTAACCCGTTTCGATAGGAATTTCCCTCAAATTGTTCAGATAGCTTCTCCGTCTCACATTTACACTTTGGATATGTAAATACTATCAGTTGTCTATGCAAAAGCCGTGAAGAGTCATGGCCTAATTCAATAAACCAGTCAGATCCCTTTTTTCAGAAGCAATGGTAGCTGTTGCCAAAAGAAAAAAATAACAGCAAATTTTTCAAGTGTCTTGTTTTACTGCATAGGGTTGTTGAGAACACTAAGAAAGTAATTTCATTTTTTACTGATGGTATGTTTTGACAGAAAAGATGTGGGAGAAACAGTAAATAAGTCATTAATGATTAAATAAATAATGAAAATGAAAAAGGGAGCAGTTTCCCTCAGTGCAGTTAGTGGAAAATTTTTTCCATGTTGCTTTTTGAATAGCCTGAAAGGTTTAAAGGACTTATCAATAAATGTCGCATGGTAATGCTTAAAGACAAAATGGTCTGTCGCATTATGCTTTGCCCGGCATACAGCTGTTAGGCTCAAGCCCACAAAATGTTGCAAATTTATATATGTCTCTTTCATCCGCGACGACATGGTTGAACCCTCAGAATTCACGCAACAACAAGACATAGAGTAGAATGTGAAATGGATTTTGATGATTACCCGCTCATACTTATGGCACTTACGGGCGCAAAAACATGAGCTTGACAAAAGGCACTAATAATGCTGTTTTTCTTGATTTCTTAGTGGGAAGAAAAACATACTGAAACACATCTTGTATGAATAGTATTCTCTTTAAATCAGAATGCCAAAGTTTGTGTCACAGTAGAGTGTGCATGCACTGACCAATGCGACAACGCGAACCCAGATTTAGGTTTAATCGCATGTGCCAAAATACCATATATCTTTGGGTCCTCATTACAATTTAATTTCAGAGTCATGCTTTCTTTCCCCTCTCTAGGGATTGGATTATGTCATCACGGTCACAAGCAATATCATGTCGATTCGGGACATCTTCCCAGTTCAAGCCTGGCAAGCTGATTGCGTTTGCATTAAAAAACCTATGAAAATGAGTGAAAGCTGATAAATAGAGAGAAAGAATATTTTCACACATTTCTAATGATTTGTACATTACTTTTGCATTAAAAGTCTAAGAATTAGGAAGAGTGGAAAAAAAAACAAGGTAGAAAAGAGGTAATAATTGCTCAGGTTCGAACCCAGTCTACCAATCACCAAGTGTAAAAATATTTTCGGCCCTGCCATCTTGCCCATTGAGCTAGGGAAGCAGTTGAATTTAATAAATAAAATTAATCGACTTAAATGGCTGCACCCCCCTTCTATCTTCAAAAACATTGTGACAGAAGTCATAAAAAAAAATTCATTTGATAATTCTATAACAAGCAAAAGTGTAATCATTCACCTAAGAAAGCAGTTGAATTCAACCTAGAAAATTAATTAATTTTTTTTTTTAATCTTTTTTTAGGCCCAGCCCCCCCTTTTTTTCAAAAACATTCCGACAAAAGTCAAAAGTAGTTCCAATTGAAAATTTGATATCAAGCACATTTGTTACTCTGTCTTATTTGAAAATATGAAATGACAGGTGTAAAAGGTATTTTTGATGTTGGTTTGATGATTTCTTGAAAAAAGTGAGCGTGGCTGCGTTATTTCTCGACAGACTATTTCGTTTAGTGTGACCTAATTACACACTATGGTCTGCTACGATTCAGAAATTGTCTTTAGTGTTATTTTTCAAGTGTATTTTGAAGGCTTATATGTATTTTGTTGCATACCGACAGGCATGCAAATTTGATACGTGCCCAGAGACACCAACATTTGGGCAATTTTTTGAATAAAACGGGTGACAGAAGGTCGGGTTCTGAATTGACCCCCCACCCACCTCTGTAACCCGTTTCGATAGGAATTTCCCTCAAATTGCTCAGATCAGCTTCTCCGTCTCACATTTACACTTTGGATATGTCAATACTATCAGTTGTCTATGCAAAAGCCGTGAAGAGTCATGGCCTAATTCAATAAACCAGTCAGATCCCTTTTTTCAGAAGCAATGGTAGCTGTTGCCAAAAGAAAAAAATAACAGCAAATTTTTCAAGTGTCTTGTTTTACTGCATAGGGTTGTTGAGAACACTAAGAAAGTAATTTCATTTTTTACTGATGGTATGTTTTGACAGAAAAGATGTGGGAGAAACAGTAAATAAGTCATTAATGATTAAATAAATAATGAAAATGAAAAAGGGAGCAGTTTCCCTCAGTGCAGTTAGTGGAAAATTTTTTCCATGTTGCTTTTTGAATAGCCTGAAAGGTTTAAAGGACTTATCAATAAATGGTAATGCTTAAAGACAAAATGGTCTGTCGCATTATGCTTTAAGCCGACAAACTGTTGCAAATTTATATATGTCTCTTTCGTCCGCGACGACATGGTTGAACCCTCATAATTCACACAACAACAAGACATAGAGTAGAATGTGAAATGGATTTTGATGATTACCCACTCATACTTATAGCACTTACGGGCGCAAAAACATGAGCTTGACAAAAGGCACTAATAATGCTGTTTTTCTTGATTTCTTAGTGGGAAGAAAAACATACTGAAACACATCTTGTATGAATAGTATTCTCTTTAAATCAGAATGCCAAAGTTTGTGTCACAGTAGAGTGTGCATGCACCGACCAATGCGACAACGCGAACCCAGATTTAGGTTTAGTCGCATGTGCCAAAATTCCATATATCTTTGGGTCCTCATTACAATTTGATTTCAGAGTCATGCTTTCTTTCCCCTCTCTAGGGATTGGATTATGTCATCACGATCACAAGCAATATCATGTCGATTCAGGACATCTTCCCAGTTCAAGCCTGGCAAGCTGATTGCGTTTGCATTAAAAAACCTATGAAAATGAGTGAAAGCTGATAAATAGAGAGAAAGAATATTTTCACACATTTCTAATTATTTGTACATTACATTTGCATTAAAAGTCTAAGAATTAGGAAGAGTGGATTTAAAAAAAGGTAGAAAAGAGGTAATAATTGCTCAGGTTCGAACCCAGTCTACCAATCACCAAGTGTAAAAATATTTTCGGCCCTGCCATTTTGCTCATTGAGCTAGGGAAGCAATTGAATTTAATAAAGAAAATTAATCGACTTAAATGGCTGCACCCCCCTTCTATCTTCAAAAACATTGCGACAGAAGTCAAAAAAAATTTCATTTGATAATTTTATAACAAGAAAAGTGTAATCATTCAGCTAAGGAAGCAGTTGAATTCAACCTAGAAAATTAATTTTTTTTTTAATCTTTTTTTTAGGCCCAACCCCCCCCCCCTTTTCTTCAAAAACATTCCGACAAAAGTCAAAAGTAGTTCCAATTGAAAATTTGATATCAAGCACATTTGTTACTCTGTCTTATTTGAAAATATGAAATGACAGGTGTAAAAGGTATTTTTGATGTTGGTTTGATGATTTCTTGAAAAAAGTGAGCGTGGATGCGTTATTTCTTGAGGGACTATTTCGTTTAGTGTGACCTAATTACACACTATGGTCTGCTACGATTCAGAAATTGTCTTTAGTGTTATTTTTCAAGTGTATTTTGAAGGCTTATATGTATTTTTTTGCATACCGACAGGCATGCAAATTTGATACGTGCCCAGAGACACCAACATTTGGGCAATTTTTTTAATAAAACGGGTGACAGAAGGTCGGGTTCTGAACTGACCCCCCACCCACCTGTGTAACCCGTTTCGATAGGAATTTCCCTCAAATTGTTCAGATAGCTTCTCCGTCTCACATTTACACTTTGGATATGTAAATACTATCAGTTGTCTATGCAAAAGCCGTGAAGAGTCATGGCCTAATTCAATAAACCAGTCAGATCCCTTTTTTCAGAAGCAATGGTAGCTGTTGCCAAAAGAAAAAAATAACAGCAAATTTTTCAAGTCTCTTGTTTTACTGCATAGGGTTGTTGAGAACACTAAGAAAGTAATTTCATTTTTTACTGATGGTATGTTTTGACAGAAAAGATGTGGGAGAAACAGTAAATAAGTCATTAATGATTAAATAAATAATGAAAATGAAAAAGGGAGCAGTTTCCCTCAGTGCAGTTAGTGGAAAATTTTTTCCATGTTGCTTTTCGAATAGCCTGAAAGGTTTAAAGGACTTATCAATAAATGTCGCATGGTAATGCTTAAAGACAAAATGGTCTGTCGCATTATGCTTTGCCCGGCATACAGCTGTTAGGCTCAAGCCGACAAAACGTTGCAAATTTATATATATCTCTTTCGTCCGCGACGACATGGTTGAACCCTCAGAATTCACGCAACAACAAGACATAGAGTAGAATGTGAAATGGATTTTGATGATAACACACTCATACTTATGGCACTTACAGGCGCAAAAACATGAGCTTGACAAAAGGCACTAATAATGCTGTTTTTCTTGATTTCTTAGTGGGAAGAAAAACATACTGAAACACATCTTGTATGAATGGTATTCTCTTTAAATCAGAATGCCAAAGTTTGTGTCACAGTAGAGTGTGCATGCACCGACCAATGTGACAACGCGAACCCAGATTTAGGTTTAATCGCATGTGCCAAAATACCATATATCTTTGGGTCCTCATTACAATTTGATTTCAGAGTCATGCTTTCTTTCCCCTCTCTAGGGATTGGATTATGTCATCACGGTCACAAGCAATATCATGTCGATTCGGGACATCTTCCCAGTTCAAGCCTGGCAAGCTGATTGCATTTGCATTAAAAAACCTATGAAAATGAGTGAAAGCTGATAAATAGAGAGAAAGAATATTTTCACACATTTCTAATGATTTGTACATTACGTTTGCATGAAAAGTCTAAGAATTAGGAAGAGTGGATTTAAAAAAAGGTAGAAAAGAGGTAATAATTGCTCAGGTTCGAACCCAGTCTACCAATCACCAAGTGTAAAAATATTATCGGCCCTGCCATCTTGCCCATTGAGCTAGGGAAGCAGTTGAATTTAATAAAGAAAATTAATCGACTTAAATGGCTGCACCCCCCTTCTATCTTCAAAAACATTGTGACAGAAGTCAAAAAAAATTTCATTTGATAATTTTATAACAAGCAAAGCTAAGGAAGCAGTTGAATTCAACCTAGAAAATTAATTATTTTTTTTTCTTAAATCTTTTTTTAGGCCCACCCCCCCCCCTTTTCTTCAAAAACATTCCGACAAATGTCAAAAGTAGTTCCAATTGAAAATTTGATATCAAGCACATTTGTTACTCTGTCTTATTTGAAAATATGAAATGACAGGTGTAAAAGGTATTTTTGATGTTGGTTTGATGATTTCTTGAAAAAAGTGAGCGTGGATGCGTTATTTCTTGAGGGACTATTTCGTTTAGTGTGACCTAATTACACACTATGGTCTGCTACGATTCAGAAATTGTCTTTAGTGTTATTTTTCAAGTGTATTTTGAAGGCTTATATGTATTTTTTTGCATACCGACAGGCATGCAAATTTGATACGTGCCCAGAGACACCAACATTTGGGCAATTTTTTTAATAAAACGGGTGACAGAAGGTCGGGTTCTGAACTGACCCCCCACCCACCTGTGTAACCCGTTTCGATAGGAATTTCCCTCAAATTGTTCAGATCAGCTTCTCCGTCTCACATTTACACTTTGGATATGTCAATACTATCAGTTGTCTATGCAGAAGCCGTGAAGAGTCATGGCCTAATTCAATAAACCAGTCAGATCCCTTTTTTCAGAAGCAATGGTAGCTGTAGCCAAAAGAAAAAAATAACAGAAAATTTTTCAAGTGTCTTGTTTTACTGCATAGGGTTGTTGAGAACACTAAGAAAGTAATTTCATTTTTTACTGATGGTATGTTTTAACAGAAAAGATGTGGGAGAAACAGTAAATAAGTCATTAATGATTAAATAAATAATGAAAATGAAAAAGGGAGCAGTTTCCCTCAGTGCAGTTAGTGGAAAATTTTTTCCATGTTGCTTTTTGAATAGCCTGAAAGGTTTAAAGGACTTATCAATAAATGTCGCATGGTAATGCTTAAAGACAAAATGGTCTGTCGCATTATGCTTTGCCCGGCATACAGCTGTTAGGCTCAAGCCGACAAAACGTTGCAAATTTATATATGTCTCTTTCGTCCACGACGACATGGTTGAACCCTCAGAATTCACGCAACAACAAGACATAGAGTAGAATGTGAAATGGATTTTGATGATTACCCACTCATACTTATGGCACTTACGGGCGCAAAAACATGAGCTTGACAAAAGGCACTAATAATGCTGTTTTTCTTGATTTCTTAGTGGGAAGAAAAACATACTGAAACACATCTTGTATGAATAGTATTCTCTTTAAATCAGAATGCCAAAGTTTGTGTCACAGTAGAGTGTGCATGCACCGACCAGTGCAACAACGCGAACCCAGATTTAGGTTTAATCGCATGTGCCAAAATACCATATATCTTTGGGTCCTCATTACAATTTGATTTCAGAGTCATGCTTTCTTTCCCCTCTCTAGGGATTGGATTATGTCATCATGGTCACAAGCAATATCATGTCGATTCGGGACATCTTCCCAGTTCAAGCCTAGCAAGCTGATTGCGTTTGCATTAAAAAACCTATGAAAATGAGTGAAAGCTGATAAATAGAGAGAAAGAATATTTTTACACATTTCTAATGATTTGTACATTACGTTTGCATTAAAAGTCTAAGAATTAGGAAGGGTGGATAAAAAAAAAGGTAGAAAAGAGGTAATAATTGCTCAGGTTCGAACCCAGTCTACCAATCACCAAGTGTAAAAGTATGTTGGGCCCTGCCATCTTGCCCATTGAGCTAGGGAAGCAGTTGAATTTACTAAATAAAATTAATCGACTTAAATGGCTGCACCCCCCTTCTATCTTCAAAAACATTGTGACAGAAGTCAAAAAAAATTTCATTTGATAATTTTATAACAAGCAAAGCTAAGGAAGCAGTTGAATTCAACCTAGAAAATTAATTATTTTTTTTTCTTAAATCTTTTTTTAGGCCCACCCCCCCCCTTTTCTTCAAAAACATTCCGACAAATGTCAAAAGTAGTTCCAATTGAAAATTTGATATCAAGCACATTTGTTACTCTGTCTTATTTGAAAATATGAAATGACAGGTGTAAAAGGTATTTTTGATGTTGGTTTGATGATTTCTTGAAAAAAGTGAGCGTGGATGCGTTATTTCTTGAGGGACTATTTCGTTTAGTGTGACCTAATTACACACTATGGTCTGCTACGATTCAGAAATTGTCTTTAGTGTTATTTTTCAAGTGTATTTTGAAGGCTTATATGTATTTTTTTGCATACCGACAGGCATGCAAATTTGATACGTGCCCAGAGACACCAACATTTGGGCAATTTTTTGAATAAAACGGGTGACAGAAGGTCGGGTTCTGAACTGACCCCCCACCCACCTGTGTAACCCGTTTCGATAGGAATTTCCCTCAAATTGTTCAGATCAGCTTCTCCGTCTCACATTTACACTTTGGATATGTCAATACTATCAGTTGTCTATGCAGAAGCCGTGAAGAGTCATGGCCTAATTCAATAAACCAGTCAGATCCCTTTTTTCAGAAGCAATGGTAGCTGTAGCCAAAAGAAAAAAATAACAGAAAATTTTTCAAGTGTCTTGCTTTACTGCATAGGGTTGTTGAGAACACTAAGAAAGTAATTTCATTTTTTACTGATGGTATGTTTTAACAGAAAAGATGTGGGAGAAACAGTAAATAAGTCATTAATGATTAAATAAATAATGAAAATGAAAAAGGGAGCAGTTTCCCTCAGTGCAGTTAGTGGAAAATTTTTTCCATGTTGCTTTTTGAATAGCCTGAAAGGTTTAAAGGACTTATCAATAAATGTCGCATGGTAATGCTTAAAGACAAAATGGTCTGTCGCATTATGCATTGCCCGGCATACAGCTGTTAGGCTCAAGCCCACAAAATGTTGCAAATTTATATATGTCTCTTTCGTCCGCGACGACATGGTTCAACCCTCAGAATTCACGCAACAACAAGACATAGAGTAGAATGTGAAATGGATTTTGATGATTACCCACTCATACTTATAGCACTTACGGGCGCAAAAAACATGAGCTTTACAAAAGGCACTAATAATGCTGTTTTTCTTGATTTCTTAGTGGGAAGAAAAACATACTGAAACACATCTTGTATGAATAGTATTCTCTTTAAATCAGAATGCCAAAGTTTGTGTCACAGTAGAGTGTGCATGCACCGACCAATGTGACAACGCGAACCCAGATTTAGGTTTAATCGCATGTGCCAAAATACCATATATCTTTGGGTCCTCATTACAATTTGATTCCAGAGTCATGCGTTCTTTCCCCTCTCTAGGGATTGGATTATGTCATCACGGTCACAAGCAATATCATGTCGATTCGGGACATCTTCCCAGTTCAAGCCTGGCAAGCTGATTGCGTTTGCATTCAAAAACCTATGAAAATGAGTGAAAGCTGATAAATAGAGAGAAAGAATATTTTCACACATTTCTAATGATTTGTACATTACGTTTGCATTAAAAGTCTAAGAATTAGGAAGAGTGGATAAAAAAAAAGGTAGAAAAGAGGTAATAATTGCTCAGGTTCGAACCCAGTCTACCAATCACCAAGTGTAAAAATATTTTCGGCCCTGCCATCTTGCCCATTGAGCTAGGGAAGCAGTTGAATTTAATAAAGAAAATTAATCGACTTAAATGGCTGCACCCCCCTTCTATCTTCAAAAACATTGTGACAGAAGTCAAAAAAAATTTCATTTGATAATTTTATAACAAGCAAAAGTGTAATCATTCAGCTAAGGAAGCAGTTGAATTCAACCTAGAAAATTAATTAATTTTTTTTTAAATCTTTTTTTAGGCCCACCCCCCCCCCTTTTCTTCAAAAACATTCCGACAACAGTCAAAAGTACTTCCAATTGAAAATTTGATATCAAGCACATTTGTTACTCTGTCTTATTTGAAAATATGAAATGACAGGTGTAAAAGGTATTTTTGATGTTGGTTTGATGATTTCTTGAAAAAAGTGAGCGTGGCTGCGTTATTTCTTGAGGGACTATTTCGTTTAGTGTGACCCAATTACACACTATGGTCTGCTACGATTCAGAAATTGTCTTTAGTGTTATTTTTCAAGTGTATTTTGAAGGCTTATATGTATTTTTTTGCATACCGACAGGCATGCAAATTTGATACGTGCCCAGAGACACCAACATTTGGGCAATTTTTTGAATAAAACGGGTGACAGAAGGTCGGGTTCTGAACTGACCCCCCACCCACCTGTGTAACCCGTTTCGATAGGAATTTCCCTCAAATTGTTTAGATCAGCTTCTCCGTCTCACATTTACACTTTGGATATGTCAATACTATCAGTTGTCTATGCAGAAGCCGTGAAGAGTCATGGCCTAATTCAATAAATCAGTCAGATCCCTTTTTTCAGAAGAAATGGTAGCTGTAGCCAAAAGAAAAAAATAACGGAAAATTTTTCAAGTGTCTTGCTTTACTGCATAGGGTTGTTGAGAACACTAAGAAAGTAATTTCATTTTTTACTGATGGTATGTTTTAACAGAAAAGATATGGGAGAAACAGTAAATAAGTCATTAATGATTAAATAAATAATGAAAATGAAAAAGGGAGCAGTTTCCCTCAGTGCAGTTAGTGGAAAATTTTTTCCATGTTGCTTTTTGAATAGCCTGAAAGGTTTAAAGGACTTATCAATAAATGTCGCATGGTAATGCTTAAAGACAAAATGGTCTGTCGCATTATGCTTTGCCCGGCATACAGCTGTTAGGCTCAAGCCGACAAAACGTTGCAAATTTATATATGTCTCTTTCGTCCGCGACGACATGGTTCAACCCTCAAAATTCACGCAACAACAAGACATAGAGTAAAATGTGAAATGGATTTTGATGATTACCCACTCATACTTATGGCACTTACGGGCGCAAAAACATGAGCTTGACAAAAGGCACTAATAATGCTGTTTTTCTTGATTTCTTAGTGGGAAGAAAAACATACTGAAACACATCTTGTATGAATAGTATTCTCTTTAAATCAGAATGCCAAAGTTTGTGTCATAGTAGAGTGTGCATGCACTGACCAATGCGACAACGCGAACCCAGATTTAGGTTTAATCGCATGTGCCAAAATACCATATATCTTTGGGTCCTCATTACAATTTAATTTCAGAGTCATGCTTTCTTTCCCCTCTCTAGGGATTGGATTATGTCATCACGGTCACAAGCAATATCATGTCGATTCGGGACATCTTCCCAGTTCAAGCCTGGCAAGCTGATTGCGTTTGCATTCAAAAACCTATGAAAATGAGTGAAAGCTGATAAATAGAGAGAAAGAATATTTTCACACATTTCTAATGATTTGTACATTACGTTTGCATTAAAAGTCTAAGAATTAGGAAGAGTGGATAAAAAAAAAGGTAGAAAAGAGGTAATAATTGCTCAGGTTCGAACCCAGTCTACCAATCACCAAGTGTAAAAATATTTTCGGCCCTGCCATCTTGCCCATTGAGCTAGGGAAGCAGTTGAATTTAATAAAGAAAATTAATCGACTTAAATGGCTGCACCCCCCTTCTATCTTCAAAAACATTGTGACAGAAGTCAAAAAAAATTTCATTTGATAATTTTATAACAAGCAAAAGTGTAATCATTCAGCTAAGGAAGCAGTTGAATTCAACCTAGAAAATTAATTAATTTTTTTTTAAATCTTTTTTTAGGCCCACCCCCTTCCCCCTTTTCTTCAAAAACATTCCGACAACAGTCAAAAGTACTTCCAATTGAAAATTTGATATCAAGCACATTTGTTACTCTGTCTTATTTGAAAATATGAAATGACAGGTGTAAAAGGTATTTTTGATGTTGGTTTGATGATTTCTTGAAAAAAGTGAGCGTGGCTGCGTTATTTCTTGAGGGACTATTTCGTTTAGTGTGACCTAATTACACACTATGGTCTGCTACGATTCAGAAATTGTCTTTAGTGTTATTTTTCAAGTGTATTTTGAAGGCTTATATGTATTTTTTTGCATACCGACAGGCATGCAAATTTGATACGTGCCCAGAGACACCAACATTTGGGCAATTTTTTGAATAAAACGGGTGACAGAAGGTCGGGTTCTGAACTGACCCCCCACCCACCTGTGTAACCCGTTTCGATAGGAATTTCCCTCAAATTGTTTATATCAGCTTCTCCGTCTCACATTTACACTTTGGATATGTCAATACTATCAGTTGTCTATGCAGAAGCCGTGAAGAGTCATGGCCTAATTCAATAAATCAGTCAGATCCCTTTTTTCAGAAGAAATGGTAGCTGTAGCCAAAAGAAAAAAATAACGGAAAATTTTTCAAGTGTCTTGCTTTACTGCATAGGGTTGTTGAGAACACTAAGAAAGTAATTTCATTTTTTACTGATGGTATGTTTTAACAGAAAAGATATGGGAGAAACAGTAAATAAGTCATTAATGATTAAATAAATAATGAAAATGAAAAAGGGAGCAGTTTCCCTCAGTGCAGTTAGTGGAAAATTTTTTCCATGTTGCTTTTTGAATAGCCTGAAAGGTTTAAAGGACTTATCAATAAATGTCGCATGGTAATGCTTAAAGACAAAATGGTCTGTCGCATTATGCTTTGCCCGGCATACAGCTGTTAGGCTCAAGCCGACAAAACGTTGCAAATTTATATATGTCTCTTTCGTCCGCGACGACATGGTTCAACCCTCAAAATTCACGCAACAACAAGACATAGAGTAAAATGTGAAATGGATTTTGATGATTACCCACTCATACTTATGGCACTTACGGGCGCAAAAACATGAGCTTGACAAAAGGCACTAATAATGCTGTTTTTCTTGATTTCTTAGTGGGAAGAAAAACATACTGAAACACATCTTGTATGAATAGTATTCTCTTTAAATCAGAATGCAAAAGTTTGTGTCATAGTAGAGTGTGCATGCACTGACCAATGCGACAACGCGAACCCAGATTTAGGTTTAATCGCATGTGCCAAAATACCATATATCTTTGGGTCCTCATTACAATTTAATTTCAGAGTCATGCTTTCTTTCCCCTCTCTAGGGATTGGATTATGTCATCACGGTCACAAGCAATATCATGTCGATTCGGGACATCTTCCCAGTTCAAGCCTGGCAAGCTGATTGCGTTTGCATTCAAAAACCTATGAAAATGAGTGAAAGCTGATAAATAGAGAGAAAGAATATTTTCACACATTTCTAATGATTTGTACATTACGTTTGCATTAAAAGTCTAAGAATTAGGAAGAGTGGAAAAAAAAAACAAGGTAGAAAAGAGGTAATAATTGCTCAGGTTCGAACCCAGTCTACCAATCACCAAGTGTAAAAATATTTTCGGCCCTGCCATCTTGCCCATTGAGCTAGGGAAGCAGTTGAATTTAATAAATAAAATTAATCGACTTAAATGGCTCCACCCCCCTTCTATCTTCAAAAACATTGTGACAGAAGTCAAAAAAAAATTCAGTTGATAATTTTATAACAAGCAAAGCTAAGGAAGCAGTTGAATTCAACCTAGAAAATTAATTAATTTTTTTTTAAATCTTTTTTTAGGCCCACCCCCCCCCTTTTCTTCAAAAACATTCCGACAACAGTCAAAAGTACTTCCAATTGAAAATTTGATATCAAGCACATTTGTTACTCTGTCTTATTTGAAAATATGAAATGACAGGTGTAAAAGGTATTTTTGATGTTGGTTTGATGATTTCTTGAAAAAAGTGAGCGTGGCTGCGTTATTTCTTGAGGGACTATTTCGTTTAGTGTGACCTAATTACACACTATGGTCTGCTACGATTCAGAAATTGTCTTTAGTGTTATTTTTCAAGTGTATTTTGAAGGCTTATATGTATTTTTTTGCATACCGACAGGCATGCAAATTTGATACGCGCCCAGAGACACCAACATTTGGGCAATTTTTTTAATAAAACGGGTGACAGAAGGTCGGCTTCTGAACTGACCCCCCACCCACCTGTGTAACCCGTTTCGATAGGAATTTCCCTCAAATTGTTCAGATCAGCTTCTCCGTCTCACATTTACACTTTGGATATGTCAATACTATCAGTTGTCTATGCAAAAGCCGTGAAGAGTCATGGCCTAATTCAATAAACCAGTCAGATCCCTTTTTTCAGAAGCAATGGTAGCTGTTGCCAAAAGAAAAAAATAACAGAAAATTTTTCAAGTGTCTTGTTTTACTGCATAGGGTTGTTGAGAACACTAAGAAAGTAATTTCATTTTTTACTGATGGTATGTTTTGACAGAAAAGATGTGGGAGAAACAGTAAATAAGTCATTAATGATTAAATAAATAATGAAAATGAAAAAGGGAGCAGTTTCCCTCAGTGCAGTTAGTGGAAATTTTTTTCCATGTTGCTTTTTGAATAGCCTGAAAGGTTTAAAGGACTTATCAATAAATGTCGCATGGTAATGCTTAAATTAAAATGGTCTGTCGCATTATGCTTTGCCCGGCATACAGCTGTTAGGCTCAAGCCCACAAAATGTTGCAAATTTATATATGTCTCTTTCGTCCGCGACGACATGGTTCAACCCTCAGAATTCACGCAACAACAAGACATAGAGTAGAATGTGAAATGGATTTTGATGATTACCCACTCATACTTATAGCACTTACGGGCGCAAAAACATGAGCTTGACAAAAGGCACTAATAATGCTGTTGTTTTTGATTTCTTAGTGGGAAGAAAAACATACTGAAACACATCTTGTATGAATAGTATTCTCTTTAATTCAGAATGCCAAAGTTTGTGTCACAGTAGAGTGTGCATGCACCGACCAATGCGACAACGCGAACCCAGATTTAGGTTTAATCGCATGTGCCAAAATACCATATATCTTTGGGTCCTCATTACAATATGATTTCAGAGTCATGCTTTCTTTCCCCTCTCTAGGGATTGGATTATGTCATCACGATCACAAGCAATATCATGTCGATTCGGGACATCTTCCCAGTTCAAGCCTGGCAAGCTGATTGCGTTTGCATTAAAAAACCTATGAAAATGAGTGAAAGCTGATAAATAGAGAGAAAGAATATTTTCACACATTTCTAATGATTAGTACATTACGTTTGCATAAAATGTCTAAGAAGTAGGAAGAGTGGATAAAAAAAAGGTAGAAAAGAAGTAATAATTGCTCAGGTTCGAACCCAGTCTACCACTGACCAAGTGTAAAAATATTTTCGGCCCTGCCATCTTGCCCATTGAGATGGGGAAGCAGTTGAATTCAATACAGAAAATTAATCGACTTAAATGGCTGTACCCCCCTTCTATCTTCAAAAACATTGTGACAGAAGTCAAAAAAAATTCATTTGATAATTTTATAACAAGCAAAAGTGTAAACATTAAGCTAAGGAAGCAGTTGAATTCAACCTAGAAAATTAATTAATTTTTTTTTTAAATCTTTTTTTAGGTCCCCCCCTCCCCCTTTTCTTCAAAAACATTCCGACAAAAGTCAAAAGTAGTTCCAATTGAAAATTTGATATCAAGCACATTTGTTACTCTGTCTTATTTGAAAATATGAAATGACAGGTGTAAAAGGTATTTTTGATGTTGGTTTGATGATTTCTTGAAAAAAGTGAGCGTGGCTGCGTTATTTCTTGAGGGACTATTTCGTTTAGTGTGACCTAATTACACACTATGGTCTGCTACGATTCAGATATTGTCTTTAGTGTTATTTTTCAAGTGTATTTTGAAGGCTTATATGCATTTTTTGCATACCGACAGGCATGCAAATTTGATACGTGCCCAGAGACACCAACATTTGGGCAATTTTTTTAATAAAACGGGTGACAGAAGGTCGGGTTCTGAACTGACCCCCCACCCACCTGTGTAACCCGTTTCGATAGGAATTTCCCTCAAATTGTTCAGATCAGCTTCTCCGTCTCACATTTACACTTTGGATATGTTAATACTATCAGTTGTCTATGCAAAAGCCGTGAAGAGTCATGACCTAATTGAATAAAAAACTTAGATTCCTTTTTTCAGAAGCAATGGTAGCTGTTGCCTAAAGAAAAAAATGACAGCAAATTTTTCAAGTGCCTTTTTCTCTGCATAGGGTTGTTGAGTACACTATGAAAGTAATTTGAGATTTTACTGATGGTATGTTTTGACAGGAAAGATGTGAGAGAAACAGTAAATAAGTCATTAATGATTAAATACATAATGTAAATGAAAAAGGGAGCAGTTTCCCTCAGTGGAATTAGGGGAAAATTTTTTCCATGTTTCTTTTTAAATAGCGTGAAAGGTTTAAAGGACTTATCAATAAATGTCGCATGGTAATGCTTAAAGACAAAATGGTCTGTCGCATTATGCTTTGCCCAGCATACAGCTGTTAGGCTCAAGCCCACAAAATTTTCCAAATTTATATATGTCTCTTTCGCCCGCGACGACATGGTTGAACCCTCAGAATTCACGCAACAACAAGATGTACAGTAGAATGTGAAATGGATTTTGATGATTACCCACTCATACTTATAGCACTTACGGGCGCAAAAAACATGAGCTTTACAAAAGGCACTAATAATGCTGTTTTTCTTGATTTCTTAGTGGGAAGAAAAACATACTGAAACACATCTTGTATGAATAGTATTCTCTTTAAATCAGAATGCCAAAGTTTGTGTCACAGTAGAGTGTGCATGCACCGACCAATGCGACAACGCGAACCCAGATTTAGGTTTAATCGCATTTGCCAAAATACCGTATATCTATGGGTAATATTTTCACACATTTCTAATGATTTGTACATTACGTTTGCATAAAATGTCTAAGAATTAGGAAGAGTGGATAAAAAAAAGTTAGAAAAGAGGTAATAATTGCTCAGGTTCGAACCCAGTCTACCAATCACCAAGTGTAAAAATATATTGGGCCCTGCCATCTTGCCCATTGAGCTAGGGAAGCAGTTGAATTTAATAAAGAAAATTAATCGAATTAAATGGCTCCAGCCCCCTTCTATCTTCAAAAACATTGTGACAGAAGTCAAAAAAAATTTCATTTGATAATTTCATAACAAGCAAAAATGTAATCATTCAGCTAAGGAAGCAGTTGAATTCAACCTAGAAAATTAATTATTTTTTTTTTAAATCTTTTTTTAGCATCCCCCCTTTTCTTCAAAAACATTCCGACAACAGTCAAAAGTAGTTCCAATTGAAAATTTGATATCAAGCACATTTGTTACTCTGTCTTATTTGAAAATATGAAATGACAGGTGTAAAAGGTATTTTTGATGTTGGTTTGATGATTTCTTGAAAAAAGTGAGCGTGGCTGCGTTATTTCTTGAGGGACTATTACGTTTAATATCACCTAATTACACACTATGGTCTGCTACGATTCAAAAATTGTCTTTAGTGTTATTTTTCAAGTGTATTTTGAAGGCTTATATGTATTTTTTTGCATACCGACAGGCATGCAAATTTTATTCTATACCCAGAGACACCAACATTTGGGCAATTTTTTTATTAAACGGGTGACAGAAGGTCGGCTTCTGAACTGACCCCCCACCCACCTGTGTAACCCGTTTCGATAGGAATTTCCCTCAAATTGTTCAGATCAGCTTCTCCGTCTCACATTTACACTTTGGATATGTCAATACTATCAGTTGTCTATGCAAAAGCCGTGAAGAGTCATGGCCTAATTCAATAAACCAGTCAGATCCCTTTTTTCAGAAGCAATGGTAGCTGTTGCCAAAAGGAAAAAATAACAGCAAATTTTTCAAGTGCCTTTTGTTACTGCATAGGGTTGTTGAGAACACTAAGAAAGTAATTTCAATTTTTACTGATGGTATGTTTTGACAGAAAAGATGTGGGAGAAACAGTAAATAAGTCATTAATGATTAAATAAATAATGAAAATGAAAAAGGGAGCAGTTTCCCTCAGTGCAGTTAATGGAAAATTTTTTCCATGTTGCTTTTTGAATTGCCTGAAAGGTTTAAAGGACTTTTCAATAAATGTCGCATGGTAATGCTTAAAGACAAAATGGTCTGTCGCATTATGCTTTGCCCGGCATACAGCTGTTAGGCTCAAGCCGACAAAATGTTGCAAATTTATATATGTCTCTTTCGTCCGCGACGACATGGTTGAACCCTCAGAATTCACGCAACAACAAGACATAGAGTAGAATGTGAAATGGATTTTGATGATTACCTACTCATACTTATGGCACTTACGGGCGCAAAAACATGAGCTTGACAAAAGGCACTAATAATGCTGTTTTTCTTGATTTCTTAGTGCGAAGAAAAACATACTGAAACACATCTTGTATGAATAGTATTCTCTTTAAATCAGAATGCCAAAGTTTGTGTCACAGTAGAGTGTGCATGCACCGACCAATGCGACAACGGGAACCCAGATTTAGGTTTAATCGCATGTGCCAAAATACCATATATCTTTGGGTCCTCATTACAATTTGATTTCAGAGTCATGCTTTCTTTCCCCTCTCTAGGGATTGGATTATGTCATCACGTGCACAAGCAATATCATGTCGATTCGGGACATCTTCCCAGTTCAAGCCTGGCAAGCTGATTGCGCTTGCATTAAAAAACCTATGAAAATGAGTGAAAGCTGATAAATAGAGAGAAAGAATATTTTCACACATTTCTAATTATTTGTACATTACGTTTGTATTAAAAGTCTAAGAATTAGGAAGAGTTAATAAAAACAAAGGTAGAAAACAGGTAATAATTGCTCAGGTTCGAACCCAGTCTACCAATCACCAAGTGTAAAAATATTTTCGGCCCTGCCATCTTGCCCATTGAGCTAGGGAAGCTTTTGAATTCAATAAAGAAAATTAATCGACTTAAATGGCTGCACCGCCCTTCTATCTTCAAAAACATTGTGACAGAAGTCAAAAAAAATTTCATTTGGTAATTTTATAACAAGCAAAAGTGTAATCATTAAGCTAAGGAAGCAGTTGAATTCAACCTAGAAAATATTTTTTTTTTTTTTTAAATCTTTTTTTAGCCCCCCCCCCCCTTCCCCCTTTTCTTCAAAAACATTCCGACAACAGTCAAAAGTAGTTCCAATTGAAAATTTGATATCAAGTACATTTTTTACTCTGTCTTATTTGAAAATATGAAATGACAGGTGTAAAAGATATTTTTGATGTTGGTTTGATGATTTCTTGAAAAAAGTGAGCGTGGCTGCGTTATTTCTTGAGGGACTGTTTCGTTTAGTGTGACCTAATTACACACTATGGTCTGCTACGATTCAGAAATTGTCTTTAGTGTTATTTTTCAAGTGTATTTTGAAGGTTTATATGTATTTTTTCAAGTCAAAAAAGTCAAAAAAAGTTTCATTTCATAATTTTATAATAAGCGAATTTGTTATCTTTAAGCTAGGAAAGCAGTTCAATTCAACCTAGAAAATTTATTTATATATCTAGGCCCTCTTTCTTCCAAAACATTCCGACAAAAGTCAAAAGTAGTTCCATTTGAAAATTTGATATCAAGCACATTTGTTACTCTGTCTTATTTGAAAATATGAAATGACAGGTGTAAAAGGTGTTTTTGATGTTGGTTTGATCATTTCTTGAAAAAAGTGAGCTGGACTGTTTTATTTCTTAAGGTACTATCTTGTTTTTGTGACCTAATTATGCTAATGGTTTACTACGAGTCAGAAACTGTCTTTATTGTTATTTTTCAGGTGTACTTTGAATGCTTACATTTTTTGTAGTCAGGGGAAATGAGTTCAATGATGCTTTTGGAATAGCCTTGTAGGCTTATAGAAACTTCTACAATGCATTCAATATCCAAAATTATGGCGATTTTGTCCTATATCCTTTACTAAAGAAGCGGGAGATATAGATTCAAGGTTAGGCTTGGAAGTTTTGTTCAGCCTGATCTTGATCTACGCCGTCGGCAAATGTCCCTTTTTTTCCACATATGGCGCTGAAAGGGATAATATTAGTATATTAGTATCTTTGAGATTTTGACTTATCAATTTTTAGAATTTCTATTTTAGCCAATATCGGGTAGGAAAATCCCGTAATAAAAATAAAACGTTGGTTGTACTCACCAGCGCTGTCCGTACATGTAGCATCTCAACTTCCAGTTTCGTGTAATAAATCCAGATTTCTGAATGAACTAATATGAACAAAAATGCACAATAATTTTCTACGGCCCACAATTTCAAACACTTACGAGAATTTCCTCAATGACGTTGCCATTTTCTTTGTCTGACGTTCACATTTCTTCCAAAATGTAAGTTTTGTTTGACAATTTGTCGTTGTTGTTGATGATGATGACTTAAATATTCTTCTTCCAAGACGGTAGCTGTAACACAAAAAACAAGAGTACCATAAGGACAAGACATGTCTGGTTTTTTCTGGTTTTTTTTTTTTTTTTTTTTTTTCTTGTGCAATGTATATGCGGTTGATTTGTTTTTGTAGCAGTTGTTGCTAGACTATTACCATTGTTTCTCTAAATATTGGGAAATGACTTAGAAGTTGAAAGCGAAATATATCATAAACCATATATAACCACTTGCATATAACATGTATTTTACCATTAAATAATGCAAATCTGGTATTACACTGCAAATCTAGCATCAAGGTCGCAATGACAATATTTCGACAGAGTAGGGTCGATTAGGGCTAAATCAGTGCCGATACATCAATACAATACAATAATACAATATTTTAATACGAAGTATAAAGGCAATTGGCCTACAATAAACACTGGCAAACATATTTGAATATATACAAATATCACGAGATATTTATAACATAAAAAACATGTGAATTAATACGATTTGTTATGCTTTGCGGGAAGACTAGACTCAAGATCAGACTGCGCCTGTTGCGAAATCTTTACTGCCAATGTTAACATCCATGGTACCAACGGATAGCTGAAACATTATTCTACAAGAAAATCAAATCACAATTTCAGACATTTCAAGTTGCTAAGAAATGTCTAGCTTAAAACTGTCAAACAAACCAACTTGGTGCAATACTCATTGGCGGGAAGTCAAGACTTAAGATCAGGCCAAATGTTTTGTGAAGACTGATCCAGACCTAGACTGACTGCAATAGCAATGACAGTATAATGACAGTATAAAATAACGGTACAATGACAGTATAAAGGCCGCCGGCCCATGATATTAATGAAAACGTACTACCATGTAGACGGGTATTCACTTTGGTGCAATACCCACTAACGGTCAGTCAAGGCTCATGATCAGACAACGTTTTTTGCAGACTGACTTCAGATCCAGGCTGTCTGCAATGACAGTGTTTTATTCATGGAAAAAAGGCCCTCGGCCCATAATACTTATGTTCATATATATATGAATATATTTATACATACACATAGTAGGATTTACCTCTTAACTTTTCAGAAGTGAATGAACGTATACACTACTACTTTATTTGATTTGTCGTGGGTTTTTGTTTGTAGTAGATCGTAACAGATTTTTGTACCTGTACATGATTGTACCAGCAGAAAAGATAACGATTTCTATCTCGTCATGTTAAGAGCAATGGAAAAATGCGTGATATTCACATTCAATAACTCGTTTGCATACCTTTAAAAACAATACAGGCACATTCTTCCCTTATGCGGTATATAAGGATGGCACCAAGTTTCAATTCCAAACTTATAGTTAAATTATCACAGTCTTGCTAGTGCAGTTCTGTATTTATCAGGTAAATCTAAAATCAAGTATTTTTCAGGGTTTAACAGAGACAAAAGGAGTTTATAACGAAAACAGCGACTCGAATTATTTATAGAGGCATGCCAGTTTGTCTTGAAGCAATCAAAAGTATGTTGCTTAAAAGTTTGTAGCAAAATATTCACATCTTCTATCTATTGTGACACCCAAACAAACCCAAATCCATATGAAAAAAGAAGACTTTTATCGAACGTTACCCAATTCAACGTCCCATGTCATCTAAAGATTTTAATATTTAATAAAATTTCCAGGGGTGTCTTCTACGTGCGATTTCCAATAAGTTACACCAATATCTTATGTATTAAAGGTAATAGTCTATATCGTCAGTATTCACCTAAAACTACCATACTATTAGTTTTACTATTTACTTTCAGATATCTCCTGCAAAATTCATAATGCACTTATTCTATAATATTAGAGTAAGTGTGTCCCCATATCTGGACTCCATAGCACAGTATATGTTTAACAACAGAATCAAATAACTTGAAATGGTCTTTATTGGGGAAATGACCAAAAGATCTCTAATAATTATAAATGTATAAATGAATAACATTGTTTTCTGTGCCTTAGCTGCAAGGTCCTCTTGTTTAGACGACCATGACAACATTGGAGTGAAATATAGACCCATGTATTTTTAGCAAGAAGTCGTTCGAATGAGTTAAAATTTCTGAATTAAAAGCATCTGCGTCCGTACTAGCAAATTCTGTATTATCCCCAACAAGTATTATTATTATTATTGATTGGTGTTTTAAGGCGCATCGACAGCTTTGGTCATTTAGCGCGCATGAAGGTAATATTTAGAAATGGAATAATAAAATGTTAATTTGATAGTTAAAATCTATATTAGAGTCTATATTTTATTATAAAAATCTATCTCTTTTAGGTATTCTAAAATGTTATTCTGTTGTACATGTAAAAATAAATTTTGTAAGCTATCAACACTAAAATGTTTTGACCGTATACGGTCGAAATTTTTACAGTTTAATAAAATATGTTTTATAGTTAAAGGTTCATTACAGTTTATACACTGTGATGCACATGTGAAAACCTTGAGTGTCCCCCCAACAAGTAAAGGGGGAAACTGAGTATTACTAAATAAAGACCAAAACTGATTATACCATTCCACAGCACTGATAACTGATGGTACTGCACAATAATTGGAAACATTGCTTTTTTATCATTGTCCAGAATAGCGTTGGATTGGATGATTCATCCTGATGGGCTGCTGCAACAGCGCCAATACAGGATTCTTTGCAGCTGGATCTTTTCTGCGATCTTGGAAAATTCATTGAAATCGACCTTGTCTAATTACATTTATCCCGGTATTCTACTACACTTTACCTTTCAACTTCGAAGATGAATTATAAGGGCGTAGCCACAAGCATTTCTTCACTTTTTAAACTGTAGTTTTCCATTAAGGGCTTGTATCATTTCTGCTGAAGCAAGGCTGTCTGCCACAAGTCCGGTCATACAAAATTACCAACGATGAAGACAAAATATGACCAAAATCAAGGTTACAGATTCTTGAAATTTCTGCTTGATTATACTGTCAACTTAAAACCCTCTGCAACAATTGCATTTGTATAGCATCAATGAAAATGAAAGAAAAAATAAAAACCTCGTGGTATTGTGGCAAAAATGACCGCCACAACCATAATTATTTAAAAAAACATGAGAAATCTTACCATAAAGAGCCCAAGTCAGACGGCATTGCATTTTGACAGGATTTATCAGTAACAAGAGTACTTTTTGCACATTTTCTTTTACAACTCGCTGTAAAGTATATAATTCCCGACAAGATGCCATCTTTAAATTCATATTTTTTAACGAAAATAAATATCATTAGAGGGTGCTTCAGATTAACAAGCCATATTCCATGTCTGCTAGTTAGACGATATTTTTTAATTCCCCAGATCATAATTGTATAAAATATGAGAGAGCTGGAACAGGGCTATTTTTTGATCCTACGGACACAATTTGGTGAATTTCCATAAAAAAGTCCCGATAATGAAGAAGTTTGAAGCTTTCCATATAGAAATGTATTAAATAGAAGCCGACAGTTCGAATCTTTTTTTTTTTTTTAAGCACTGTTTTCATTATTATTTAATTCATGCCACGAAGGTCAGTGCACTTAAACATAATTTCCCTAAGTTTCTTTTGTAAGTACTACACACAACATTCTGTCAAAGCGACTGGCTACTTTTCAACATCATGAAAACAAGGTTCAAGGGTGAAAGAGGAACGTATCCTGTCACAATGTATTATGTAAGGTATCGTCTATTGTATACAGACGATTCTGTCATTTAGTTTCAAGTAAATGTACATTTGAAACTGATAGACTATTAACTCGTGGTTTAAAAAATGTTAGTAACTGGCTAGTTGATAATAATCTTTCACTACACCTTGGAAAAGCAGAAACGATTTTAATTATCTCAAAACCGAATTTAGAATAATGCTCCAAATTTTATGTCTTCTGCAACGGTTTTAAGCTCAGAGCGGCCAACTCTGTGAAATACCTTGGTGTCATATCGAACTAGTCTTTGACCTTCGACTCCGACTCTACGGTAGCTTTAATTATTAGTCCAATTAATACTAGGATTAAATTTTTGTACAGGAAGAAAAATATTTTTTTTATTTCATTCTAAAAAGCTCTTAGTCATGTACCCCCTGAAAAGTCACTTTGAGTATGCCTGCTCTCTTCAGTATTTAAGACTTTCGCAGAATCTTACGCGCGGGCTACAAGTTACCCGAAATAAAATTATTATATTTATGTTCTTAATCATTCTTGTACTATGTATCTTGTTTTCATTTATAGAACAACATCTATCTATATATCTATCTATCTATCTATCTATCTTATAGAGTAATGGTACACGTATTAGTATATAACCATTTTTCCCCCAGTTAATTTCATTGGTTACAGTACAAAATGCTATAGCCGTTAAATTTCTTTGATATTGGCCCTTTCATAAATGAAGTAATTTTGCTGAAAACATTGATGATGCAACTGATACCTTACCCACAATAGCGTACCTGGGGACTGTTTTACTAAAGTACTTTCGCAAACTTGAGTAAAAAAACTCTTAAATTGTTTTCGTAGGTCAAAGTTTTGCAATTCACTATAATTTGCATTGCTAAGTTTGAACGTATGTCTACATACAAAAAAAAAACAGTTTATATATGAAACCACAGACCAAAGTATGGAGGCAATTTTATTCCGTAATGTCAAAGAGAAAGAAAAAGCATCGGGAGTATGCTTGCAGCTATCCGCAGTAATCTTTAATTTCAATTTTTGACGATTTTTCTTTTTTTTCTGCAATGGCACACTACTGACAGAAGCAGCTGACATATGAGATGATGTAAAGCGCGACAAACGTGCGTAAATTATGTCATATTTCTCTCCCTCCCCGCGTTGAACAGCAGGCGTAGTTTACAAAGGTAACAACCTTGAATAAACTACTGTTTCTACCTTTCATTGAAAAATTACGGAATTATTTACTTACGCAAATTCACAAAATTATGAAAGTTAAGTATTTAACAGAGTGACGAATTTTGCACATCTGAACGTATGCGTAAACTTACAATAATTCGTACGCAAAAAACTTACCAATTGTTAGTAAAATGGTGCCCTGGTCTGTTTATTTAAATATTTCACACATCTGTTCACCTTGATGAAATGATATGTAGACTCATGGTCAGGCGTCAGGCCTAAAGGTCAAGGTAATTATAGAGAGTTTAACAATTATTCATAAGTTTTGTGTACGAGTTATCTAACTTATTATTAATTTTGCTCCTACATTTAGATTTACAAAGGTCGTAAATTGGCTTTGCTAAACTTGCGTTACTTTGTGAATCTGTGTACGTAAATATTTCCATAATTTAATGTAAATGTACGAGCATGTACTCTACATTTCTTACGCTTAAAGTCTTCTCATATGTCATCTCATACGTTAGCCGCCTCTGTCAATGTGGATACAGTATGTGTGAAGAAAAAATAATTCGTCAAAATTTAAATCAATGATTTCTACGATAGCACTATATTTAATTTCTCGTATGTTTTCTCTATTTATAACGCAATACAAAAAAGTGCCTTCATATTTCCACATATGTCCTCTCTTACAAAAGGGTATATTTGTAAATAGATTTGCGCAAAAAACTTAAGGTAGTACTTAGCTACGCATAGCTTAGTGAAAAAGAAAGCTTTCACACACAAAAATTTTCAAAATTTTAGGCTTGCATCCAAGTACAAAGGTCCCCTGGAGCATTAAATGGGCAAGTGAAGCACAAGAGATCAGATACGTATCACTCTCTCCAATTATTATTATTATTATTAATTGGTGTTTTAAGGCGCATCGACAGCTGTGGTCATTTAGCGCGCATGAAGATAATAATTAGAAATTAAACAATAAAATGTTAATTTGAAAGTCTGTATTTTATTATAAAAAGCTATCTCTTTTAGGTATTCTAAAATGTTATTCTGTTGTACATGTAAAAATAAGTTTTGTAAGCTATCAACACTAAAATGTTTTGACCGTATACGGTCGAAATTTTTACAGTTTAATAAAATATGTTTTATAGTTAAAGGCTCATTACAGTTTATACATTGTGGTGCTCTCTCATTATTTAAAAGATGCACATGTGAAAACCTTGAGTGTCCCACACGACATCTTGTTAAAATTACTTGACTTTTTCGGTTACAATAAAATTCATATTTATCATTAAAATTTGGCTTGATCGCTAAAAGCTTGTTGTTAAAACATTGTTGCCATTTAATTTGACATTCAGACTTGATAAATTCATTTATTTGTTGTTTTTTGTCAGTATAAGGAATTTTTATGTTGGCTATGTTCATATTTACGGCATCCTTTGCTTCTTGATCAGCTATTTCATTACCTTTTATATTAATGTGGCTGGGTATCCAGCAGAATATTATTGACTTTGATCTACTTAAATAAACATATTTTCTGAAAAATTGTTGAATCAATGGATTTGGGTTATCAGGATGTTTTAAAGATTGTAAAACTGACATTGAATCAGAAAAAACTATGAATTTCTTGTTATTATTGTTTTGTATTGAACAGAGAGCAATGTTTAAAGCCACAGCTTCTGCTGAAAAAATAGAGCTATGATCTGGTAGTCTTATTTTGGCAGTTTCTTGCTTGTGTACTGAAGCGCAACCAACTTTATTATCTTGTTTCGAACCATCAGTATAAATTGAAATGTAATCTTTATACTGTGATTTAATTTCTAAAAATTTATTTTGATAAAATAATGGATTTGTAACTGATTTCTTATTTACGTTGAGATCAAAAATAATATTTGGTGGATCTATGGTCCACGGCTCTTTTACAGGAAGTTTAAAGGGCTTAATATTCTTTACATTTATATTTGATTCATCAAGAAGAGGTTCAACTCTTAGACCAAGTGGTTTGATAAAATTAGGTTTATTTTGAAAAAGTATTTTGTTTGGTGAATTAAAAATGTCATTGTAAACCGGATTCTTTGTATTTGAAGCCAGTTTAGTTACGTACTGTAAGGATAGTTTTTTCCTATCATATAAGGATGGCTCCTGGGCCTCTGAATACAAACTTGTGACAGGTGACGTTCGGAAAGCTCCCAAAGCTAACCGAAGACCCTGATGATGAATAGTGTCCAACTTTTTTAGGTAGCTTTTCCTTGCAGAGCCATATATAATACATCCATAATCCAGTTTTGACCGTATTAGAGATCTGTATAGATTTAAAAGAGTTTTTTTATCTCCTCCCCAGTCAGAGTGGGAAAGTACTTTTAAAACATTCAAAGCTTTTTGACATTTCAGTTTCAAAGCATTAATATGTGGAATGAAAGAAAGTTTTTTGTCAAAGCTAACTCCTAAAAATTTTGCTTGATCTACTATTGGAATTGGACTATTATATATTTTCAATAATGGATCCAAGTGCAACCTGCGCTCTTGGCAGAAGTGTACACAGTTTGTCTTTGTCTTGGAAAATTTAAAGCCATTTTCTATAGTCCATTTCTCAATTTTGTCTTAATTATTTTGAAGCTTAGTTTCAATTGTTTTCATATCTTTGGACCTGTAACATATTAAAAAATCATCCACATATAAGGAACAGTTCACATCGTCATCTAAACATTTTACAATATTGTTAATCTTGATATTGAACAGAGTAGGTGAGAGGATACTTCCTTGAGGAACTCCCTGTTCTTGTTCATAGTCATCAGAAAAAGATGTGCCTACCTTAACTTTGAAACATCTATTTGATAAAAAGTTTGAAATAAACTTGGGTAGATTTCCCCTTAATCCAATTTTATGAATATCTTTTAAGATGCCATGTTTCCATGTGGTGTCATAAGCTTTTTCTAGATCAAAAAATATGGCAACTACATGTTTTTTCTTTACAAAAGCATTTCTGATAAAAGATTCTAATCGTACTAACTGATCTGTGGTGCTTCTGTTTTTTCGGAACCCCGATTGATGTTCCGATATAATATTATTGGATTCCAGGTAAAAATTAAGTCTATTGTTTATCATTCTCTCCATGGTCTTACATATACAACTAGTTAAAGCTATGGGTCTATAATTTGTTGGATTTGTATGATCTTTATTTGGCTTAGGAATTGGAATGATTGTAGCTTTGGACCAACTTTTCGGGAAGGTGCCTTGTTCCCATATAATGTTAAAAATGTTTAACAGAGTTTGTAATGAAATACGAGGTAAATGTTTTAAAAGTTGATAGTGTATTTCATCTGCACCTGCAGCAGAATCATGAGCATTTTTTAGAGAATTTTCAAGTTCCGATAGTGTGAAAGGTAAGTTGTAGTTATCATTTGTATCCGTTTCAAAATTAAGTTCTTCCATTTCTGCTTCTTGCTTATGTTTTCTAAATTGTGGTTTATAATTTGCAGACGAGGAGTTTGTTTTGAAAGTTTTACCCAGGATATTAGCGATTTCTTCTTTACTTTCATAGTTTTTGTCATCTACCTTGATATGCGAGTGTTTCATGGTTTGATTCTTTCCATTTATTTTCCTTAACATATTCCAAATGGTTGTCATGGGAGTTCTAGCATTAAGTTTAGAAATGAAATCTTTCCAAGATGATCCTTTTGCTTGTTTAATAGTACGTCGAGCCTTAGCTCTCATAATTTTACAAACATTTAAGTTTGTTTTTGTTGGATATTGTTTGAAACGTTTTAAACTGTCTTTACGTTTTTTAATAGCTTCTTTACAATCATCATTAAACCATGGCTTTTTCTTCTTAAAAGTATTTGTTGAAATCTTCGGGATGCACTGATTTGATATGTCAATTAAAGTTTCAGTAAAAGAAAGCATTGGATCTTCTGAATTTTCAAAATTGTCAACCAGTAATTTTTCATGGCAAAGAATATTGAATTTTTCCAAGTTAACTTTTTTAAAATTCCATTTTGGAATTTTCTCATCTTCTGTTTTCTCAGTTTCTTGTATAATGATAGGAAAATGATCACTTCCATGAGAATCTTCACATACTTTCCATTCATAATCAAGGTACAAGGAAGGATGGCAGAGTGAAAGATCTATTGCTGTGAAAGAACCTGATCCAGGATGCAGGTATGTATGTTGATTGGAATTAAATAGATATAAATTATTCTCTGCAATGAAATCTTCAATTATTTTACCTCTATCATTGGTATCTGAACAACCCCATAATTCGCTATGTCCATTAAAATCACCACATATGATGTAAGGTTGAGGTAGTTGTAGTAAAAGATTTTCTAAATCATTTTGATCTATTCTTTTATTTGGTGGGATATAGATAGAGCATATTGTTATAGTTTTATTTAAAGATGCTTTTATTGCTATTGCTTGTAGATTTGTGTTTAAGTCTATCTTACGATGAGGTACCGTAGAATGTATTATGTATGTAGTGATACGAAGAATAATTGCGAACTTCCAAGTTATCATTGGGGGTTATAAAAGTTTCTTGAAGACAACAAATTTGTGGATTTAATAAAGATAAAAGAATTAGTAGTTCATTAAAGTTGGCTTTTAGACCTCTACAATTCCATTGTAAAATTGAGTTTTGACCCATTATACTTGTATATTGGGAGTTTGAATTTACTTAAAAGTTATTTGACTGAGGAGTCAATTTCCAATTCCATATCTTCTAAACTTTCAAATTTATTTGCCAGCTTAATAGGATCCTGTGACCCTTTCTTCTGTCTATTTGATTGTTGTTTATCTTTTTCTTTTTTATCTGGTTTATTTTTCTGGCTTTTATTTGGTGATGTAGGGCATGAATTAGCTCTAGAAGCTGATCTTGATCTACTAGAGTCTTTTGTTTGGTTAGATTTTGAACCTGTTTCAGATGTTCGAGGTGGTTGGACAGATGGAGACGTAGATTTGGAGGAAGGTTTAGCGCCTTGCTCAAAATCCACGGGATCATACTGTGTTCCACAAGTTCTCATCTGAAGTTTTGCTGTTGCTGATTGAACTATCTTAGAGTACCTAGGTTCAAAAGCTGTCTCATATTGTTTTTTTGCCTCAAAGTACGAAATCTTTCTTATTGTTTTAATTCTCATAATTTCTTTTTCTCTTTTCCAGACTTCACAGTTGGTTGATCTTGCACTGTGATCTTTACCACAATTTACACATTTGAAAGGTCTTTGGCAGATGCTAGATGTGTGTTTGGATTCACCACATCTATCACAGATTACTGCATCTGTGAGCTTGCAGTTGTCTTCGTGGTGTCCAAATTTTTGACAATTAAAACAGCGCAAAGGATTTGGGATGAACTGTTCCACTGGTACTGTACGATAAAAGATTCTAATATTCTGAGGCAAAGTGGTGGTGTTAAAAGTGAGGAGTAGTGTATTGGTTTCAAGTTGAACATTATCTTTTTTTATTTTGAATCTCTTGCACGCAACAACTCCTTGCGGTGCAAGATATTCAACAATTTTTTCCTCCTTTAAGTACCCTGTCTTTCACAATTCCTCTGGATTTGTTAAGCGAGTTGTGTTCTGAGACTGAGACTTTCAAGTTGTAAAATTTTTTAACTTTTAATAGAGATTCAGCCTGACTTGCTCTTGATGTTTCAACGAGTAGTAGTTCGTTTTTTAATTTTTTAACTGATTTTGGAGTGCCTATCAAACTTTCTATCTGTTTTTCTATTATGAAGGGAGACAGAGATGTGATGGGCTTTGCCTCCTCACTTTTAATAACCAAGAACTTTGTGTTGTTTAAGTAAGACGTTTCATTTTCGTTATTCGGTCGGGGTCTTTTGTTTTGGGAAGCCATGATTTTGATAGTGTAATTTCAATAGCTATGCGCTCCACCCTCCTCGGAGCCCTACAAGGGGACGTCTAATGGAAATGGGTTTCCTATTTCCGATGCCAGAGCTACATAGCTATTATACTTAACAAACCTAAAGCGAAGAGAAACTATAGGTCTATTAATTAGCCCATCAGCCGCCGCTTTATAAAGGAAAACAATGTAAAAGATAAGAAAAAAGAAAAAATCTAACCCGGTTGGTATCATAAGATACAAAGAAAGAAATATAGATAAAAGTATGTAATCCTAAAAGCTAGACACGACCGAGCCGATTGAGACGGGTCGGGCCTAACCCATCCCTCCCGTCTATCCGAGGCCAGGGCCAAAGCAGTGTGTTGAGTGCTGGAGATCCCTGGGCACTCTCAACTACCAGGATCCCCTTTTCCGGCATACGAGATGCCACCCACGGCAAACAAGTGGCTTCTGAATCAAAGACAGAAATCTTTTATCAGAAGGAAGTTTGCTCAATGAAATAATTTCAATCAAGAAAGGTTTATATTAGAGCCCATATTAGAGACAATTACTTATAACTACCCTTATACCAACTCCAGCAAGTTTCTTTCCCATTTAGGGTTTTACTCACGACTCCGTTTCTTATTTAGGTACAAAGGCGTAACTTTTCCCCTGTTTTAGAACTTATTTCTATGCCGAGTGTCACCTGTTCTGCCCCGCCCCCACCGACACAAATGGTCTATTTCGTACACAGAAACTGTTATTGTCAACTTTTTGAGAACTGCCGCTTCAAATGTGTGATCAGTACACATGTAAGAAGCTAAGAACAATTAAAAGGACCCTTTCCCAAGATTATTGAATGAAAATTTTCCCTAATCAACTACAATCAAAGTGAGGTAATCAAAACTGTAAAATTTTATCCAATAACACTTTATCATGCGCTAGTTGTTATTACGTAACAAGGGCTCAACGTGCTTTAAATAGGAAAAATGATAGGCTGTACAGATAACTCTAATGCTAGGAGCGATGGACTATGATGTTGAAGGTTAACAGTTCGAAAAGTGACAGCAAATTATGTTTGTGAGTTCCATTCTATACCCCAACCAAATATCACCGCACAAAAAAATAAGAAAAAAAAATAATAACAAAATAATTGAGTAAACAGAGATAACTAAGACAAATTAGAATGGGTGGGGGATGCAATCTAGTGTAATGCAGTTTTAAGGCTTGCGTTGTCATACAAAATTAATGAGCAACATTGACACCCATTTGTTGTCATACTTGAATGCGACTTCTGTATGTCGTTTCAAAATTGCATCGGACTTTTCTCAACAAAATAAAATGGTAGATGAACCAGCAATTCCAATAGTTTACCATTCGCCGAGACTTAGCATACACAAAAGCTATATGCATCGGTTTGGATGGTCCAGACTATGCATTCACTGGGGCCACAGACTCGTCACTGATTGTTTTTCGGATTTTAAGGGCTCTTTCCTCACACAATCGAAACTTAGGAAAAGCCCTGGTCATACTGGTAAGCTGATTTATTTCTTTTGTATCAGAAAAAAGCCTAAAATAACAGATTTTCATAAATTACACTAGCTTCGTTCAAGAACTCACGAGAAAATACTATCTTAGTAAAAAAAAAAATAAAGTCAAATTATGCAGTCAGACCTAAATCAATAATCTTGGCTTTTTCCATATTTGGAATTATTTTCCTGTTTTAAATTCCTTTCAAACTTTATTTGCATCCATTAGATCGATCTTAATACTATTTTCTGAACTGAAAGTGATGAAATTGCTAGACTGAATGCTATTCAGTATCAAACAACATACTTCGTACAAGGCTATTATACCTTAAGGCGTCGTAACAAGGGTTCCTTTGTGTTGCTCTCGGCCGACTACACATGAGACAAAATTTCTGTATTCAAGGATCAAAGATCAGTCTGAAATGACAAACAAGAGCGCCATTGGACCTAAAGCGCTCACCTGAATAAAGTCATCAGAAATTGATAAAGTTTAAGAGATCCTGGCCGTGATGGTGTTAAACATATGTGTTAATTAGTTTTTAAAAAAGAAAGGGGGGTATGTCGTGAAAAGCAGTTCCGTCGTAATTATCTTCATTTACACGACCTAACTTAAAAAATAAACGACTCTTGTCAGATTTTTATAAAACAAAACAAGTTGTGTACAAAAAGTCATAAGAAAACCCTATCTCAGTCAATTACAGTCAGCTTATGCTTTATGAACTCCTACATTAGTCTCGACTTTTTCCATATTCCAAGTTACCTCCTGTTTTTAAATCCCTTTAAAATCATTTTACACTCTTCAGATCAACTGTATTACTATTTTCTGGCCAGATATGGATGAAGTTACTGGTTTCGATGTAATTTACTGACAAAAAAACATACTTAATGAAAACGCATTTTTACCTTAAGACGACGTAACACTGTCTTCCACTGGATTACTCTCGGTCGACAACATGCGAGACAGACTTCTGTTTTCAAAGGTCTAAAAGTCAATCTGAAATGACAAAAAAAGGATTTAAGTGCAAAAGAAGGGTCCATTTTTTTCTACTATTTATCACTGAATCATGTTCAACTTGTAAAATAGTAAAATCGTTGACTTTACCCGATGAATACAGTATAGTCGAAAATCACACACACACAACAAAATAGGTTTTTGGTCCATGTCCAAAAATTCCACAGTGCGAACCCAAAGGACAGGCCTGAAAATGCCAAGCTAAACCGCCAATAAAAACAATACATAATCAGAGGATAAAATCAAAAACAGTGCCTTACCATGGTGTGTGTGTGTGTGTGTGTGTGTGTGTTTGTGTGTGTGTGTGTGTGTGTGTGTGTGTGTTGGGGGGGTAATCAATATTTCATGGTTCCCCCCCCCCCCCACCTTATTTCTGAAGCTAAAAACAAACTAGCTCCATGGCCTCTGAATTCGTACTTTGAGTCAAAAGTATGGAAAAAAGAATGACGTCCTGATTGAAAGACAGGCTTCTTTTCAACAATATTACACCACTGATGGTTGATTGTTGATTCTGGAATTTCTTTCTATCAGTACTTCGCATTATTCTTCCCAGCGTCAAAACAATGATCACAGGTGAGAAAGGAATGAATCCCGTCGCAAAGACTATCATCATTCTTCGGAATGAAAATGGGAATTTGAACCTTAGCTAAAAAAATCAGACCTTTCCTGAAACAGGAATAAACCACAAAAGTACAGATTCATACTGTGTCCCTGCCATAGCCGAGCCCCGATAGCTCATTCGGTGGCATATAGGACTTGAGAACGGGGGGTTAGATCCCCGGCCCTGGCAATTTCTTGCCGAGAAATGATGATAGTCATTGCGACAGGATTGATCCCTCTTTCTTCGCTGACCATTGTTTGGACGATAGTTATGTTGGACAGCAGTCAGTGGCTTAGAAAGAATACTGCGCGGAGCGCTGGTAAAAGAAACTCCGGGAAGGCATGGATTGGTGCACTGGCCACTGCGATATAACTGACATAATGTTAAAAACGGCGTGAAACACCATACAATCAATCATCTCTGCCATCACTAAACTATGTGACAAATATAACGTCTGTGCGGTTAACGCAAACAACATACATGAGTTGTTTTTTTCATTGGTGGGTAAAAGGATATGTCTACTCTTGCATCTTTAATTCTCTGAATCTACGTTCTGTAAAATGTATGTAATAGTTCTGACAAATAACCTCCAAATGCAAGGATAGAACCCAGCACATCCAAGTCCCAAGGCGAACGCTCTTCCGCGTCGCTACAAAGGCCATGTCTATTACAAGACAGTATATTAAATGTTCCCTTAAACAAACTTAAGCTCTACATTTATAAATATCTACCCATGGGATAGACCAGAATACTACATATTATCATCGAATATTGTTGTAAAATTCTTGTGGTAAAACAAGCATGGCCACATAACGTTGAAGTAGGTAAGTCTTCACTAAACAGATTTTGATTTAATGTCTGCGTGCCTGCCTGTCTACCTACCCGCCCGCTCGCCCGTCCGTACCTCTTTATATTACTCTGTGCGAGATAATTTTCAAATAATGCGCTTTATCAAAAAATATCCGAATGATGTGAAAAGATATTCTATTGGAAAAAAATATATTTGTTTTCAATTAAGAAAATAAAATGCACTTTATCTTTAAATCACCATCTTTACAATGTCAGTGTCTATAGACATTAGTTTCCGAACATTGTGGAAAGTCGATCCCTGAGTCGCTTCTGAGCAGCAGTTCTGTACAATTTCTGGTTTTCATTTGAAAGTCGATGATATGTTTTGTTTAGCACGTTAGCTCATCTTGATGGGGGAGGAGGGTGAAACTGATACGCTCTAAGGTGATGTATGGCTTCTTCTCACTCCATCAAAACTCTTTTCTTGTGTCGAGGACGTGTAGTTTCTATTTTGAGAGAGAAAAGGTGTTTAAAGAAAAGGCTAATTACATAAGTAAACATGCTGTCGGCCTTTTTTTACTATTTTTTTTTTTTCAAAAGTTTAGTTTTACTGTAATACTTAACCATTTACCACACAGTCTCGAGTTTTAACAACCCTGACAGAAAAAAAAAAACTTTTTAAAACATTATGGGAAAATGAGGGTAACCAGCACTTTCTCCTTTTCTAACAATGTTTTCTTCAATTTTAAAGAGTTATCGTCTCTTGAGCGAAATTCAGTTGTCGTCTGCAAATGCATTTAATTTGAACAAGTCCAAAATTTTGTCGTGTGGTAAAAGATAAACTCAACAAATTATTTCGTTGAAACGATATCCCCCGCCGAAAACGACCTTTTTTTGATAGAAACAAATAAGAGGTGTCGTGTTTTGCATGTACACATGGCCTTTTTGTTATAGGTCCTTAATGAAATTATACATTAAGCCCCCCTTTTTTACGACATGGCACTACATTAAATAAAAGCAAATAATTATTTTCTGTTGCTTATGATAAACAAATAAATATGCAGTTTCATAGAATTTCGTCCGGTAGTTCAAGAGATATTGGTACAAAATGGAAATATACATCAAGCCCCCTTTTCCATGAGACGGCATTACATAAGACTTACTGACGTAAGGAATACATGTATGACGTTTCATCAGTTTTCGTGAAGGGTTTTAGAAGATTTCTGTCCAGACAGACGGACGAACAGACAGTTATAACGTATCTCAGAGATACGTTATGACGGTCCATCATAAAATTATACATTAAGCAATCCATAAAGGAAATATACATCAAGCCCACTTTTTTCCATGACAAGATGTAAAATTAAAAAAAACAAAAACTAAAAAAGTGTATCAGTGGACTATCAAAAGGAACACATGTATGAAGTTTCATCAATTTTCACCAACGATTTTAGTAGATATCTGTACGGACGAACGAACTGACGCTTATTGGTCCATAATGAAATTATACATTAAGCCCGCTTTTTCCATGGCATGGCATTTTATTAAATAAAAAACAAATGATGATTGTCTGTGGCTTATGATAATCAATATAGATATTATGTTTAAAAAAAAAAACTGTCCCGTATTTAAAGAAATATTGGTTCCATAATGGAAATATACATCACCCCCCTCCCCGACACGGCGTTAAGGCTTTCTTCCCCTGAAGCTTCTGGTCAACATGGCATTTCTTTTTGTTGCTAGATTGAGAATTTATAGTGATTCAATAATTCTAAACACTTTTAACCGCCCAGAATTTCTTTAAATGTCTATCTAAAAGTTTCTGTTCATACCTCTATTACTTTTTTGTAAAGGGAGGTAATAATAATCTTCTTTTGAATTGAGGATATAGTGATTTTAGAACTGAAAATGATAATTCTATGAAGGCAAAACCTCCAAAAATGCCTCGGTTCAGATGCTACAATAGTGATGATTTTTAATGATATCATATTTTCCAGAGTAAAATTACAGTGGAAATAGATGTTCCGCTTCAGGGTAGGAATACCTTAAATGAAAAAAAAAGGGGGATATTATATCGGCGGACTATCATAAAGAGCACATGTATGAAGTGTCATCATTCTTCATCGAGGATTTTGGGAGATATCTGTCCGGACGGGCGGACGGACCTACAACGCAAGAACTACACCCCCACGCCAAATTTGGCGAGAGATAATTAAAAAGAGACTCTTCCAAACTGAAGCCATCTATATACGACAAAATAACTATAGTTTAAAGGTGGGGTACCAGCATCTTCTCCTTTGCCTAGAAGCAATATACTCATACGACATGCGTGTGAGATACGTTGAAACACGACATTGTATGGTAAATTAAAGATGTTTACTAGAAGACAGCATTGTACACTGGTTTAATTGAAGCGGATGTATGTCAAATACGTTTTTCGAAGAAGGTATATTTGGAAGAAATGGGAAGTTTTGTTTGGTTCGTGAAATATACGTGTAATTCGTTTGAAAACACACAATTGGAAATGCTTAGTTATTTAGAAGAGCAAGTGGGAAAAAAGTAACGCGTGTATATCTTCATACTTTCTACGTGAAGGTGTTTTTAAAACTTATTCCCATTCTGTCGCTTAGAAAGAATGAAAAATCCCTTTCGAGAAAGTCAAATTAGTGACAAATATTTGGTTGAATTATCAATGTAAATTTTTCATAACAGTTGAAACATCCACTGTTTACTTGTTCTTTGTTTGGAAATCTATCCTATTACAGACAAAACGCATACAGTACCGAAGGGTTATGAAACCCCCGTCACACTACGGCGTCCATAAAAAAAAAACGCAGAACGCCGAGGTGCACGTATTGCGATTGCAAGCATCGCCACAACAACGAAGCGGCATCCGCCAATAGACGCATTAGGATCGTCTAGAACGCCGAGCGACGGCGCGCACTTTGGGCATGCACAAAACAAACGCCGTCGCTCGGTATTCTGAAAAAAAAATCTAGTGTATATACACTATACGGCGTTTCCACTGCATGGACACGGCGTTGTTTATTTTTCCGGAGCGCCATGAGATCGCAGGAAAGATCGGATACTTTTCGCGAAAATGAATATGCCACGGCGTTCTCACTGCGACCAAGGCGTTGCTACAGAGCTCCCTACAGAGCGTTTTATCGCGTTCCCACGGTTTCATCTTGGCGGATCTCTGCACTCACGGCGCTTCCACTGCGCGCTGCGCTTTCACAGTGCTCAGACTGCGTACACTTGGCTTTCACAACGTTTTCAAGGCGCTACACTGCACTTACGGCGTGTTCGTGACACTTGTTTGCACTATCTAAAAAACCAAACTGTATACACATTTAGTCATCAGTTTTTTCTTTGCTTTGATCTCGAAAATTCAATAAAGAATAAAACATAACCACAAAAAGAAAGGGAAAAGGCAGAGAAAACGAGAGCACATCATACATCTCATAGACTCATCAAACCCCAAAATGAGCCACAAGAGCAGTATATTTCTGGGTATCGACATTTTCATTTGTTTCATTCTCAGATAATCATCGATAACAGTGGACTAATTGTTCATGTTGAAAGTGGCTTTCTAGTTCATATAAATGCTCATCAATTTGATTTTGTTACCAGAGTTTGGTCTAATCTAAAACTTCTCTTTCCAGAAATTTGCCATTTACTGTGAGATAAATTATATGCAAAAAGATTCCCCCTTCTCACACCATAAAAGTGTTATACTTGGGAGAATGGAAGGATGGAGGTTTCGGAAATGTCGCCCCCCAATTCAATGCACACCTGAATAACTGAAGAGTTTCTGATGAGCACAACATTGCTAGGCTTCAGTCGTACAGGGCTGTAAGTGATGTTTGGGGACACCCTAGACATTAACTAAGCCGTACAGTGAATATATGTGCCTGTTTGGCTTAAATACTTACATAAAACTAAAGAATGTGGTGCAGAGATATTTGTGTAGTAAAATAGTATATTGTTTGTTCTTCTTTTTTAATATACAAATAATGAATGTGAACCTCTAAGCTGTTCTCACAATTGTCTTATGTACAGATGTTTTGAGAAAACCCCTGGTAAAACTAGTTAGTCTGTAGTCCGCAGTCGGTACTGGTGTACGCTGCAAAAGTCTATTACTCGTACATGGTATTTTGTTGCCCAAAAAGGGAATACGGAGTATCTCGGAGTGTGAATGTCAACAAACTCTTAGATCTTAGACATTGAAGACAAAGATCAGACAGCACAGAATATGCAGTCTTATCTTGGATCTATAATATCCGCTACCGTGTAACAATCCGGCCAAAACAGCTGTGGAAAAGCAATATTTTTTTTTTTTCCGAACTGAAAAATACTCGCGTCATTAATCCAGCGCTCTAAGGGTTTACAGTGTCATAAATTAAAATTAGGTATATTTTCCATTTTCTTTTTGTATCTTTGTCAAGCATCACGATGCTGATGATCACATACACATTTAAAGATAAATAGATACATGTTTATATGTGACCATCGTTAGATATATGCTTGAATCTCAACCGTCAATGTTACTTTACTTACTTGAAATTTACCGTCATGTGACGGACGTTCACTGATATTTAACCCATTTATGCATGCTGTTTTTAGACATTTAAAAAAAACAAAGTCCTGATCTACTACAACTTATCTTAAGAAATATTTGGAGATATGGATTGATTTAACAGCTTAGGTTCTATCAAGATGGTCAGTGCACCTACGCATGTGTTTCCTGGCTTTCTCAACCCAGGACTGAAACAATTTTCTTTCCAAGTTACTGATTACTCTCTCATATGCATCAGAGGTGAGAGGCAAAAAGCGCCAGAAAGATAGTTTGCCTCAACCGGGCATCGAACTTAAAACCACCAGGTCACGAGTCCGATACACAAACCACAGAGGTACCCGGGCAGGCTTGGGGATATAAAAAAAACATATTTTTCTACAGTATGAAAATAATGGTAGGAAGAGGGACAAATACCTGACAATTTTAAGCAGTTACTAGGTATCCTAGTAAGTTTCCATGACTGTCAATTACAGCAGTATGTGAACTGATTGTGATACTAGGTTTTTTTTTTATTTCTATGCTTAGGGCCGTTTTCTTAAACATTTATGGAAAGGACATATTTCAAACAATTTTATTTGTTTCATCCCGTCACAATGAGTTTGGGAGACTACTTTATATTGGTGGCGAATGGTTTGGATGTTTTAAGATTAAAGCTTTTCAAACAGATGTTGTAATGTCGTTGAAGATCACGGTGGCTTAAATTTCGTTACCTTTGAGAAGAAAAGGCTTGTTACAGCCTAGAGCTGTAATCCCTTGTTATCGGTACTGTGACGTCACGCACAAAACACTTATCTATATATGGACCAACAGGAAAAAAATGTCAATAACGGGGAACCCCTCAAGGCGGTAGAAATTACAGACCCGATTATCAGTTCATTGCCAGAGATATGTATAGATCTTGAAAGGAGACTGCGATATGGGGGTGACTGAAATATTATTACGGCCTGGATCCCGGCTAATCGGAATAAGAATGCACAGAATGTAAAGTTTGATCCTGCGTCTTCGCTGACCGACTTTTTTTTGTGTGTGATGGGGGTGGTTTTGTTTTTTGTTGTTTTAAGGTCTGGAATCGAAACCAACAAGACTTAGTAATCCTGACTGCAAACATTTTGAGGGGACCCTTGAAAATTTAAGCACAAAACTGAGGTAAAAGTGAAATAACCTTTATTGTAAACATAGTTTTCTTGAGTACAACATCAAGAAAATGCTTGTATGAGATGACGAGTTGCCAAACGATATTTAGATGGTTTATAGAAAAAAGAGCACGGCTGCACGTGCTTGATTTTCAGTGAAAATTCTAAGTCGAAAAAAGAGGCATAACTTTGTTAAAAATGCTTTGATAGTTACCTGCCCTTATTGTACAGGTTTCCTTTTTGATAGTTACTAATTTTTTCCAAGTTTGAAGTAAATATCTTCACTAATAACGGAGATATTACAAAACGTCAACGTATTCGCACGACGACCAGGACGACGAACACAACACCATGGCTGCAATAATTCGACGTTTTGTTCGAAAACAGCCGTGTACAACATGTGGAGGAAACATGTAAAAAATATAGTTCAAACGTGTTTATTAACCATTAATCCTTATCCTGCTGAATAACAAACTTTCAAGCCGGTAGTAAAAAAAAAAACCAATTATGCTACTTCAAACTTATTTCTTGGAGAAAAATATCTTTTTATCGGACAGTGTAGATCCAAGATCAGACTGCACGTTTTGTGCAGTCTGATCTTGATCTACACTGTCCGCAAAAGGTCAGTGAGACGTGCTTAGCATCTTAAGGGTTAAGAAACAAGATCCTACACCCCTCAACACACACACTGAGAGAAAAAGTGAGTTTGGTCCGATTAAGCAATTTCATCTTTTGTCTCAATATGAAACAGGGAGATGTTTATGATGGCATATAAAATGGTTAGAAACATCATAACAGTATCAAATCTTTTAGATGAAATATCCTGCCAAGGTTCATTTTTTGATGTAGTTTATGGCTGTAAATGGAAAATTTCATGAATAAACAAACAAGTCATATCGATACTATTTTGCCAATCCCTACTTCTATCGACCCTTAGAAAGAAACTCTTGTCAAAAAAGGGGAAAAGTTGGTCACCAGCATTATCCCTATTTTCAATCATGTTTTCAAACCTTTCTTTGACAAATTCTAACGTTTGAACCATATTTATTTCGTCGCGTGCTAGTGCTTTCAAATTTGGGGACCAGTCTAAAATTTTGTAGTTTGGTAAAGAGTAAAAATTATACCAATCATAGCGGAATATCTTCATGATACAGAAATATTGGAATTTATCAACATCATACCGCCAATCAATAAAATAATAAAGCTTAAGTCGTTTCAGGAATTTCATGAACTGACTAAAGGTATTTTCAAGCCATTTCACGAAATTCCTGAAAAAATAAGTAATTTTGCAAAATCCATAAGCGAAACGGTCATTTCACGAATATCCTGATTTTTCAAGGAATTTCATTAAATTCCTAGTTTCACATATTTACGGTAACATGCACTGTTAATTCTGCATGATTTTAAGAACTATTATTGCGCGGAACAGAGGCCGCTTAAACAGCTTTTGGACAATTTTGAATGCTTTTGTTGTAATTTTGATAAATTTCAAGCCGATTGGAATTTAACATGTGTATGTCACAAGAACAATTTTTACTAAGCTGGGTTTGAAAAATATATTTCCATGAAAATGATGCTGTAAATGCCTGAATCCTGTTTCTGTTCTTTTTCATAAAATATGTCAAAGACAGTCCCATTTAAGTACGATTGGCAATGGATCTAATGACATCTTCTTTCTGCATCTCTTTATCATTTGACAGCTTAACCCTTTTCCACTGTTGATTGATTGATTGATTGATTGATTGAATTTGAGTTTAACGACGTTATAACGGCTATGGTTTTATCACGGCGGTCAGTACACCTATGCATGTGTTTACTGGCTTTCTCACACCAGTATTGACACAGCTTTCTTTCCAAGTCACTGACTACTTTTCTCACTTTTATCAGAGGTGAGAGGCGACGAATCGCCGGAAAGATAGTTTGCCACAACCGGGTATCGAACTCACAACCACGAGGTCACAAGTCAGATACGCTAACCACTTAGCTACCCGGCCGAGCTTCTACTGTTGAATAATCACGTTTTCACCACTGTCTGACACTATATAGTAAATAAAGTTAACTTTGTTATAGATCTGTGTTATCTTTATAGATTTCGATTATTGTTTGCGAAGGAAAATCGACCGTAATGTGTTTTTCATAACAAAAAAAAAAAAAGTTTACAATACTTAAATTCACCATTGAGCCCCCCGCTCCCAATATTAATAATAAATAATGATCATCATTTCTTAGACTTACGATTAATATCTAGCAAAAATGAATAAATACACGTATACGTAACCCTTACACAACTCTACATCTTTTGTCCCCCACTACTCCACACGCTACGCCTCGCTAACATTAAAGCCCCTGTCACACTATATGGCGTTTCCACTGCGTTGGCACGGCGTTGTTTAATTTCCCATAGCGCCATTAGATCGCAGGAAAAATTCGATATTTTTCGCGAAGACGGAGATGCTACGGCGTTCTCATCACGACCAAGGCTTTGCTACGGAGCTCCTATGGCACGTTGTCGCGTTCCTACGGAGTTCTTTTTGGCGATTCTCTGCATTTTCACAGCGCTTCCACTGCGTGCTCTGCGCTTTCACGGTGCTCATACTGCGTGCACTGGGCGTTCACGGCGTTTTCAAGGCGCTCACACTACGCTGACGGTGTGTTCTTGAAAATTGTTTGAATTTTTTCTTAAAACGAATGGTATGTATACACATTTATTCATCAATTTTTTCTTTGCTTTGGTCTCGAAAAGTCAATGGAGAATAAAATTATGCTCGTAAAAAGAAAGGCGAAAAAAGTAGGAACCCCAACCCTCTCAAACAGAAGCAAGTCAACCACTGTCACCTCATCAACCATTACTATTCCGGCTTGCTAGCGTACATCGGCCATGGCGAATTGAATGTTTATTTGCATACCTCATCTACTATAGGTTCGTTTTTGTCAGACAAAGACTGATGGACGCAGTAGAAGTGCCTCGGAAGCGTAATGATCACCGTTGTAGCTCAGATAAGTCGTTTTAACCCTTAGGCTGCTAAGCGACTCACTGACCTTTTGCTGACAGTATAGATCAAGATCAGACTGCACAGAAGCTGCAGTCTGATCTTGGATCAACACTGTCCGATAAGAAGAAAATTTCATGTTAGTTATTTAGCAGGAGAAGGGTTAAGAGCACAGTAGAATAAATAACACTGCGTGTAAGCGCCGTTGACGCGCCATATAAGCGCCGCTGAAGCGCCGCCTAAGCACAATAGAGACGCAGTGACATCTCACAGCACGCGGTACAATCTCCGTGCAAGCGTTACCGACAACCAAAGCGTTCGCACTGCGACCTCTGTGCGGGCCGGCCGAGCTCCCGTGGCGTTGTGGGAGATCTTACTGCGCCGCTAAGACGACCTTCCGGTGATCCCACTGCGCTCTTCTCAGAACACCGAGCGACGGCGATTGTTTAGTGCATGCTCAAAGAGCGCGCCGTCCCTCGGCATCCTAGACGATCCCAACGCGTCTACTCGCGATGCCACTGCGTTGCTGTGGCGATGCTTGCGATCGTGCAGCGCGCACCTCGGCGTTCTGCATTTTTTCTTGGACGCCGTGGGATCGCCGCCCTGGTTTTACAGGGGTTTAAACGACTAACGGCCGATTACTGTTTAAAACTTAAGCCCCTGACACACTATAAGCGTTTCCGCAGCGTTTGCACGGCGACGTGTAATTTTTCCTGAGCGTCATGGGATTGCAGGAAAAATTGGCTAATTTCAGCGTAGATGGAGATGTCGCGGCGTTCTCACTGCGATCAAGGCGTTGCTACGGAGCTCCGTGGCGTGTTATCGCGTTCCAACGGAGTTCCTCTTGGCGATTCTATGCACTCTCAGGGCGCTTCCCCTGCGCTTGCACGGTGCTTATACTGCGTGCACGGAGCTTTCACAGCATTCTCAAGGCGCTCACACTGCGACGACGGCGTGTTGATGACTTTCATTTACACGACCTGTTTACACATTTATTCATCAGCTTTGTGAGAAGTCAGAGAAAAGCGCTATGCCTCCAAAAATAAAGGGAAAAAGGCAAGAAAGAAGAATTCCCCATCCCCTCAAACAGTAGCATCCCCGCTGTCACTTCATCAACAAGGGAATGAGTCGCCTCAGTCGCAGGCTTCTGGGAAGAGTTCTCCGTCGAACTCCACGTCCCACAGCCCCTCCCAGCCAAAGAAGAAAGCGAAGACTAACAGATCTCACTGTGGACCAAGAAGAAGACATGGCATCATGGTTAGAAGAGAATGAACTTCTCTATAACAAAAAACTTAACGCCTACAAGGACTTCAAAAAGAAAGACGCTCTATGGGAGTCAAAGACAGCTAGCATGGGCAAGGACGTACAGGTCTTGAAGGTCTGGTACAGGTCAATGCGTACTCGCTATACTCGCCTGATGCATAGGAAGTCCGGAGAAGGTGCGTCCGAATTGACGGAGAGAGACCGGTGGATCCTCACAAATTTTGTATGGTTGAGAGTTCACGTCATCGAAGTCCAGAAGAAAACAACAGTCAGTGTAAGTAAAAGTGAGACTTTAAACATATTTTTCAAAGAACGATTTTGAAATAATCTATAACAAATTATTTTATTACTACGTGTAAGTATCAATGTAACCGAATAAAATAGTTAACAAATGATAACAAATGCTTCCGGGCAATAATATTTGTGTGTTTAAAACGCTTTGAACATTTTATTCCTCCATAAGTCTTTAGAATTTTGTCGTCAAAATTAAACAAAATTTTCTAACAAGCTGGATCCACCAGTATTCATGTTATTATTTTAGGTTAAGGTCTTGTAGATACTAGACTTAGTTTTATCTAAACTTACACTAACAATAGCTGCCAAAAGTAAACCAAGCGGGTACTAAAATGCATTTTGATTTATAAAATATTATTTAAAGATGAACATTATTTGCTCAAGTTGGAATTATGAATACAATTTCTGTTCTGTTTAAAAGTATGGACATTGTGAAGATGACAGTCCGTTATTGTACAACCGGTCCTGGTATAAGTTGCTGGTACAGAAATTACTCAAAAAAAGGTTGTAAGTTGCACTCCATTTTCTTTTTAGCTTTTTGCCGGATTTTAAAATTCATTTCTCTGCCTGCGGCTAACACTTGGACCGACCACACAATAACAGATTGTTATCAGCACAATTTTTCCATACTTTTAAATGGTATGATTTAAATGTGAATGCATTTCATCAATTGCATTGTTATTTGGCAATTATCAGGCCTTTAACTTTATTACTGTCTTTATAGATGAAGGAGAAAATAACAGCTGCGACTTTGGTTGATGACGGGAACGATGACCAGTCAGAGGACCCAACCCACACCACAAGTGTATCCACCACTAGTCAGCGGCTGGAGTCCCTCCCCCAGAGGTCTTCAACATCTTCCACAAAGAAGGCTATTCAGGAGGAGGAGCGACTGCTAAGCAAAATTGCTGCCAGAGAAGAGCAGTCCATTACATTCCAGAACAAAGTCTTGGAGATGCTCGCTCCATCAAAGGCCACAGAGAGGACTCGTTACGCTGATTGGGCAAAGGAGGTTATGGTGAGCCTACACCCGTCACTTTGGCTGAAGTTTCAGCGCGAATGTAGCAATCTGCTGTACACCTACCAGGAGAAAAGTGAAGATCTTCTCCATCCTGTGATCCAGCAGCAGCACTACCCTGCTCATCAGCCACAGTATTCACCACAACAGTATCAATTTTACCCCAGGGTCGCCTCCGTAACGTCATCCCCAAGTATTATATGGCAGCCTCCGCCTCAGCAGTGGCCGACAACCGTCCAGCAGAACATGTCTGCGAGTGGGTCACAGAATTCCGCTTGGGTACAGGGGCAGACAACTGAACTGCAACCGATGACGACGCTGGTTCGTGGACCTTCTCCAGCAGCTTTATCTACCAAGCCTACCAGCAGCACCCAGTCTGCTGAACCAGCCATATGTTTGTCGAACGTTATCAGCGACACTATCGGCATGCCTGATACCTCCCTTGAAAGTGCCGTCGCTACAACTGATGAATGAAGGAATTCGGATTTATATATATGTTTTTCAAGTTTAACACACAGGAAGTATTTTTTGATGATTTTTCTATCATTTTGATTGAAACACACATGAAGTGTGAACTATAAATTTGATGACTATGATCATATACAATATTGACCCCCAGTGATATATTTACCACCATATTAGGAACACACAGACAGTGTAAACTATATGAGCCATGCTCTGTGAAAAAGGGGCTTAATGCATCTGCGAAAAGTATCGGCCCAGGTCAGCCTGCGCAGTCCGCGCAGGCTGACCTGGGCCGAAACTTTACGCTATTGGTCAATTTTCTGTATGTACAAGGACCAGTCTATCTCATGATTCAGTCGATAATTTAAAATAGTGGCTATTATGGATCCATATTCATGTGATGGCTTGCTTGGTATCATGTATGACGAAGATGCATTAAGCCCTCTTTTGACAGAGCATGGCTCATATTTTTGTTCTTTTCAGCTCATCTGAGCACATCGTGCCCGAAGTCGCTTTCGTGATCGTCCAATGTCCGTCGTGCGTCAGTCGTCATCCTTCGTATTTTTTTCTTGTGTGCACTTTAGATGCCATATTTATAACCCAATCATTTGATAGTCGGTCATAATATTTGTCTTGACAAAAAAACGGACTAGTTTGAATATGAGTCACTTTGGTAAAAACCTAGGTCACTAGAGCAAATATTGAAAAACAAAAAGCTTGTGTGCACTCTAGAGTTCACATGTTGAGCCCAACCATCATATAACTTGGTCAGATTTCAACATAGAACTCAGATGAGCGAACCAGGGCGATCATGGCCTTTTTGTTATCATGATCATGTAATTGTGCTACTTGTAAATCATTGAAATTATGTTAGTCGTAAAAAACCAATAAAAAGTTATTTTTAGCAAGTTTTTTTTTTTTCGAAGAAAAAGTCGAGCTATTGTCACCCTGGGTTGATGTCGTCGTTGTCATTGTCGTCGTCTGCGCGCTACATTTATAATTTTGCACATGCCAAAAAAATGCAGAGATATCAGCACTGGTCAAAGGGGGAAAGACCTAGCAAAAGTGAAGTGCATTGGACCCGCAGCGTAAACAGATGAGCGTTGACACCGCTTGCGGTGCTCTTATCTCCTCCATAGATTTATTCTAAAGTCCCAATAGCGGCGAAGAGTGAACAAAGCGGGAGTAAAAGTACATCTTAATTGAAATCATACCATTTTAAAGAATGGAAACTACTGTAATGATAAAAATCTGTTATTGTAAGGTTAGTCCAAGTATTAGTCGCTGGCAGAAAAATGATTTTTAAAACTAGGTTAAAACTTGCCAGGTCGCTCCAACTTTTGTTGACTTCTTACCTGGTTTCAAATTCATTTTTCTGCCAGCGATTAACACTTGGACCGACCGTGCATTAACAGATTGTCATCTTTAAAATAGTTTCCATACCTTTAAAAAGTATTATTTTAATTCAAATGCATTTTAATTCCCTCTGTTTACTTTTGGCCACTAATGGGGCTTTAGGCAATGTTTCCGTTCTTTGTTCAACATAGAACTCAGATGTTGAATAATGAATAATGTAATCACATACTTGTAAATAACTAATGATTAAGTTATTCGCGTTTCTCACTTTATTCAAATAAAATAAAACACAGTTTTCATTCTTTGAAATAACGGCAACTCAAAAAGCAAAAAAAACGAGTGATCAATAAACGAATACAGTCAAGTAAGTAATTGTAAACAACATTGGCCAAGAAAATTAAAATATGCAGCATACCCGAGTTCAGTCATCATAAAATTGGACAGGAAATGTCACGAATAAAGTTTAAAACTAGCTGAGATAATAATGCGCCTCCGAACCTTGTATTAATATGTTGATGACTATAAATCATGTCACTGTACATAGCACTCAAATCATGCGGTCTTGCCAGGGTACCGAACCTGCTTCGGAGTTGAAGTACAGCTCTAAGTACTCCCGTTGCTTTTTTGCCGCAGTGCTGTCCCGATTCGTACCTTTAATACTGTCCACCTCGTGCATGTTTGCAGTGTCCCGCCTTGCACCGGGAATGATTTGGTGGTTGGCATTTTCTTCGTCCAAGTCATTATTCTGGAGAGCAGGATAACGCATCCGCATCAAATTGTGTAGAATGACACATGCTTCTACGACGATAGCAATTGTTTCGGGCTCGTGTTGCATCGTAGTGAGGAGAACCTGCCACCGCTGAGCAAGGATCCCAAACGCGTTTTCAACGACACGCCGACCCCTTGACAACCTATAATAGATAAATTCCTTGTCTGGTCATTTATTTGATTGACAATAGGTTTCACCACAAACATTGTTATAAAATATGCTCTTTTATTGATACTTGTTCTGGGCTAAAATATAGCTGCAATATATCGTTAAAATATGCTAAACGATGGGTCAGGGACCTATACATTGATTAGGAAACCGATTTTTATGATTAAACAGCTAGTGTCTGACCCATTTGCCTTTTTCTGTTTAAGGAATATGTTTGTAACTTAGTTACATGTGTTATAAGACATAAATATGTTGAAATCTAACCTGTAATTGAAGATTCTCTGCTCTTTCGTCATCTGGCGCTGCGAATAGGGCTTCATAAGGTACGTGTGTAGTCCAAAGGCATCATCATCACCCATGATGAAGTACGGCATCGGTGTGTCATCATTCGGTAGTGGGTTGGGTGCAGGAAATCCAATACTCTTGTCTTCAAGACACTCCTTTAACTCAGATGCATTAAAAATCTGAGCATCGGACATGTGTCCATAGCCGCCTACATCGATCCACAAAAACTTGAGATCAGCGTCTACCAAGCCTATAAGAACGATACAGAAAAATCCTTTATAGTTGAAGTACATACTGCCACTATTTCTAGGACGTCTGCAGGCTACATGTT